>OZ034800.1:62950353-64335353 GCA_964028335.1 Altica lythri | reverse complement strand
CCACCACTCCAACTTTTATCCTTTCCATGTATGCAAATAAGTTTCGTCAGAGTAAATGATGAATCTCCTTTCGTTCCGAAATCTTTTAATTTGTCCTTAGATAATTTAACCCAAGATGGCATACGTAATGTTGTTCTATTAAAAATTTTCTATTATTGACAGTTTTTTGTAAACCAAAATTCTAACTAATGATGTTTCTCTGCTTTCTGACTATCCATATTTTTCTATAAACTTTTTATGTATATAATAAACAGTACATTCAGTCCGAAAGTCTATTTTTTTATATAAAATTAAATATTATTTTCAATAAATAAATAAATAAATAAATAAATAAATAATTTTTTTATAATACTGTTATGCTGTTTTTTCCAGGAATATATAAAATTTCATAAGCTTATGAACCTAACCTTATGCTTTGGATAACCTTTAGTAATAAATAAAATAAAAATAAAAAGGCACTGTAATACCTCACTAGGTAGAAGACACTAAGCAATTTCCTTAAAAAAGGGTTTGATTTAGAAGGACTAAGACAATCGAAGATGCTCCTGGGAAACTATAACCAGAAGAGATCTTAAAGCTGTCTTAACCTTAGTAAGAAGAACCTCATAATTATAACAGGAATATTAACCGGGCACTGCCGATTAAAAGGATACATAAAGAAACTAGGATTGGTAGATGAAGCAAACTGCAGATTCTGTGAGGTAGAGGATGAAACCTCAAACACATACTCGCAGAATGCATCGCATTAAGTTATTTTAGGGTCAAATTTTTAGGGTCATACGAAATAGAAAAGAAAGAACTATCTGACTTAAAACCCAATGATACCCTAAACTTTCTAAGGAAGATAGGACTAGAAGAGCTGCTATAAGTCTGAGAAATTATCCGAAATATAGCAAGAAAATGGGGACACAATAGACCTTATAGGTCGCAGGTGTATCTGTTACCTCTAACTTGCTTATACATACATACATACATACAAAAGGTAAAGATACTGTATATAGACAATAATAGTAGAATCACTCTTGTAAAATCTTGTTCAATGCCGCCGAAGCTCTCGGTCTGCTTTTCGGTCTGCATTTTTGTTGCTCAACAGCAGTTTTGCCAACCTAAAAATTCTGAAATCGGTAGATTAAAACAAAATAAGTAGAAATCGGTAGATTAAAAAAATGGCCGCGATTTTAAAAAGTGTTTATTTATTAAAAAAAGGTTTAAAATAAGGTAAAAAAAGTTGAATAATAATTTAAAAATATATAAAAGTTTATCGGTAGATTACTTTCTAATTCGGTAGATCTGCCGAAAACTCGGTAGAGTTGACATCGCTGCTCACCAGTTCTCATAAACTACATAAAAAACATAGGCAAACATCTCTTTAGGATGAAATTAGCAGAATCGCCTCTATGCAGAGGTTGCGAACAACAAGAGGAAAAAGTAGAGCATATAATGTATGACTACTCTGACTTTTCTGAAATCAGATATGTGTTGAGCCAGTACTGGCTTACACCTACCGATGTCAGGGAGATCCCCCTCGGAAGTCTCATCACCTATTTTAAATCTCTAGGCCTGATGACAGCCTGAGGTGTGGATATCCCTACAAACGGAAGGATGCACAATGGTCCATATCTGGCCTCAGTGCCGTAGCGAAATGTGGTACATCTTCAAAGGCGGTGGGCAGAGTGATCCTACTTTTTGGGCTGTATACTGTGACTAGACGATACAAAATAAAAATCGTCACAGTAAGCGGTATAGATTTGATCACTTTTAAAGGTTGCTATCTGTTGTCACACAATGAAGGACTAACACCTATATGCACTTATATCATTAAAAATTTCGTTAATTTTGACTATCGTTTTTTAATGACTGTTTTGAATTTTTTACATACTGTTCTAGAACGGTAAGTAAATTACTTACCGTTCTGTTATTTTAGTAACCAGTAAACACAACATACTGATCAGGCAACAAACGCGGTAACTGAGCCAAATCGTTCTATAGTGCAAAATAGTATATTAAGTATCAAGAACGGTAAGGACATTTTACCCATCGAAGACAATTGTTTGGAGCATAGCGGAGCGACGACTCCAATTTTTGTCTGAGATTGGTAGTCCTTAACGTTCGTGATGCTTATAACGTTTTTTGCACGATAGAAATATTTTTCCGTATTAGACATTATTGGACAGAGCACTTTTGACATTTTAATAACGTTAAAATGTCAAAAGTTCTAGAACGATAAGTAAATTACTTACCGTTCTGTTTCAGTAAACACAACATACTGACCAGGCAACAAACGCGGTAACTAAGCAACATCGTTCTTTCGTGCAAAAAATATAAAAACAACGTTTTTTTTTACTTCTATATTTACCGAATACTGATAAGTTATATCTCAGTTGCTACTGAGCAATATACACCAAAAAATAATTTTACCCACGACTCATAAGTAAATTGCCTATTTTTTAACCTATAACTCTGTCAGTAAGTGTCAAATTATTGAGGAGTTGTGTTATAGTTTCATTTAGTAAACTAGTGAAGTAAGTAAATAGAAACCTGTATTATTATGCTGGTTACCTACAGTTTTCATTAAATTAAACTAACATTTGACATTTCTCAGACAGGACCGTCTGCGAAATCAAATATTTTTGACAACTTATGCCAAAATTTAAATTTTATATTTGTTATTTTTAGTTTTATAAAAAACCATTTGGTAAGTCGTGGGTAAAGCATAGTACTTCACTCGAGGAACAAATTGCATATTTAGCTCGTTTCTTTAGCCTCTTCGCTCGCAAGCTCGCTCATGGGCCAAACACACTCGCTGTAATATGCAATTTACTCCACTCGTAAAGTAATATACTATAATTTACTTAATACTCTGTATAAAGGCAATATTTTTTATAAAAGAATTCATTTAATATAGCTTACATCTAGGTAAAGAACAAATTGGTTTCTTTTAATGTTTAAACTTGGCGGCAGAAATCAAAGATGCGATGTTTATTTATAGGCGTAGTGTTTTAACAGTTTTGCATGGGCAACATTGGTAGCAGGTACTATCGCTTTTTAATTATTCTTGATCCAACTTAAACCTTCTATACCTCGAGGCCCAATTGTCTGTCAGTGACGTCATTGTGACGTAAATGCAAGTGGAACCAATGCGAGGTTCGAATGAATGCTAGTGGCCATGTTTAACTTAGAAAGACTTACTTTTTATGTCTTATTAGCGCGCAATAGAAAAAAATAATACTTTTAAGAAAAATGTCAACACTGGAGAACATCATTAAGTGCGCTTGTGCAAAAAAAAACAATACTGTGCCCCGCGTTGTATTGCGAGAATTAAATAGTCAACCCAAGAAATTAAATTTAGACTAGGCAACACTGTATATCCAACTTGTTTAGCGAAAGATGTCGAACGTCATCGAATTGTCTCGATGCAAGATGTGCGGCTATAAATAAGAAAATTTTAAGTTTAGTGCACTAACGCTAAATATTTTCTACGATGTTAATATAGATAAATTTCTAGTTGGAGCCAATGAAAATTAAATGAGAAAGAACCTTGTACGTCGACTGATTTACGAGGATATAAGTCTAAAACTCGAAAATATCATCAAACTTACCTAAATTTGGGCTTTATAAGGATTAAAATTAATGAAGAAGAAAAACCGCAATGCATTGAAACCCGAACAATTGAAAAGGCACCTGGAACAACTTAGATCATTTAAAAAACAAAAGACAAATTTTCAGAAAACGCTCCCAGTGAACGAGTAGCATCATACAAACTGCAAGCTACTAAACAACTTGACAATATTCCTTTGTCAAAGAATTTTAGATATATCTGCTGACATTACGAAGCAGCTTGAATCTTAGCTAATTGGAAAATTATTTGCTATTCCCCTTGATGAAGCAACTCACTGTAATAATAAATCCATAATAATAAATTATTTAGGATTACAAATAATGCTATCATTGCGGTGAATTTGCAATCAAAAAATTGTGTTGGGGTTAGAACTGGTGGAGCACAGGCGATGTCTGGTATATACAATAGTTTGCAAGTGCTGCCGAAGAAGAGATACTCACATATTATTTGTACACATTGGTAGCTTTAGCGTCCTAAGTCTAAGTTTTGAACTATTTGTATATGTATCCCACATGGTGTAGAAGTCTCCAGGATTTTCCACCAGAAGAGAATCATAAAATTGTAATGTTAAAAACCATGGAGAGCAATTTAAAAAAAAATTACTATGCATTTTCTAAACCAACGTAAACTTATCTAAAATTATACCAGATAAGTAAATATTAAAAAAATATATATCATGTTATTTAGTTGAAAGTTATCTTTTTCATATAACATATTTTCCCAACATACATTGAACGTACAAAATGGAGTATGCCACAGGCTGGCGAGCAAACGCATATCTTTTTTTTCTCTTTTATGACTATACCAAGGTAACACATTTGGCTCAGTATACAAATTTGTCTTATTCTTACTCGAAAAGTATCATTCTTTAAAAAAAAAAAAAAAACATGTGTCACACGGGATCGACCGAGGAGTGGAAGTGTGCCTTTTTTAACGCTCTGAAGTCTTGTTTTACCCAAAGAAAACGTAATAAAATGTTATTAATGTTAAAATTTATTTAAATAAGCCGTAATAGCGTATATAGCTTGTGCTCAACCCAGTATGTGTATAGACCTGTTAGGTATATAGTCCAGGGAAGTTAGGAAAAATAGCAGAAATTTGGACATCCAGAGATATCGAGATGCAGTTTTCTGCATTGTGTTTAGGAAGGTCCCAGAAAAAAAGTCTACAACGTCTGGTTTGGCGCATTTTTCGAAAAATGCCTTCTGGGTCGGAAAATGCATTTTCCAACTGCATCATTCCTTGCACCTTTATAGGAACGACTGGAAACTCGGAAATCGTTATTCGGAAGTTTTCGGGGCTGCCAAACTCAATTCTGGCATTAGAATTATCCGTGGTTGTACGGGAATTGCTCTGTCGGGGTGCGCAGGGGGTGAATTGGCGAAGAATTGGCAACGTGCATGAAAAGCATTTCAAACTCGTTACTCGGGAGTTTTTGGGGATGACGAATTCAATTCTGGCATTGTAATCACCCAGGGGCAGCTCTGCGGTAGGAGACATTCTGGGGGAAATTGCATAGTCCATGAAAATCGTTCCAAATTCGTTACTCGAGGGTTTTCGAGGATGCCGAATTCAATTATAACTGTGGCACTACGAGATGCAGTTGCTGCCAAAGTGGGTTGGAGTGAATACTTTAATGCAAGCATTGCGATGGCAATTGCTCAAACCAAAGAAGCACTTCCAACGGGGCCGAGAATAGTGACGAGGAAGAAGATGAAGAAGGGAAAGAAGAATCAGAGTTTAAACAAGATGTTTAGTATCTAAGTTGAAAATTTAAGTTTATAATGAATAATTCAACATAAATAAAAACTTCTATTTGTTTTTTGAATAAAGAACTATTTTCATAATTTGTGATTTTTTACTTTCTCCTTTACCATTACCCAGAGCACCAACCCCAAGTACCACCGCAAAATTTTAATATCGGAATTGAAATCGGCAACATCGAAAACCCCCGAGTAACGAGTTTGGAGCGATTTCCATGTACTATGCAATTTCTCCCCCAGAATGTCTCCCCGGATGCCTCGCAGAGCTGCCCCCGAGCGCCTCTGGGTGATTACAATGCCAGAATTGTATTCGACAGTCCCGAAAACCTCCGAGTAACGAGTTTAAAGTGCTTTTCATGCACGCTGCCATTTCTCCCCCAATTCACGCCCTGCGCACCCCCACAGAGCAACCCCCGTGCAACCACGGGTAATTCTAATGCCAGAATCGAGTTTGGCATCCCCGAAAACCCACAAGTAACGATTTCCGAGCGATTTTTCTGAGTTTCCAGTCAATCCTATAAAGGTGCAAGGAATGATGCAATTGAAAAATGCATTTTCCGCCCAAAGGGCATTTTTCAAAAATGCACCAAACCAGACGTTGTTGACTTTTTCCTGGGACCTTCATGAACACAATGCAGAAAACCGTATCTCGATATAAGCTGGATGTCCAAATTTCTGCTATTCGGACGATTTTCATCTAAATGAATAAGTGGTTCGGCATTCGAGTCGTTGGAAGGTTCTTTTATAGTTTTTCGCAGTTTATACGTCTCAACGATTCAGTCGCTCCGTGCGTAACCCACTGTAAGGAACCTTTGCTTCCGAAAATCAGTTGTCATACTAAACTTATTATTTACAAATTACACTGCCGGACAAAATTATTAGATCATCTCATAAATTCAAATTAAAAATTTCTGTAGACAAATTTTTACAGGTTAACTGTTTGGTGTTTAAATCTGCAATAACCTCTGTTTTCTACACTTTTTTCCAGTTCCATATTGTAGTTTTTTTACTTTTAATAAAACATTATTAGTTTGGATACTTTTCAATCATTGTCAGTATCAGTGTCTTAAACGGTTTAAAAGTGATTTTGTTTGCACTATTTTTTCTTAGAACTTGAAAATAAATGTGCATGGTCGAGTAAGAAATGCATTATCGTTATAAAATTGTGTTAGGGCTGTAACACTCATGGATGAAGGTCGTACTCAGCGATATATCGCAGAAAGACTTGGTATGGCCCAATCTGCAGTTTCGTATGTTTTAAGAAGACATAGGGTAAATGAGAATCATGATATAAGACCAAATCAAGGTCGTAGACCAGGATCGCTACATGGTCCAACAGGTCCTTCGCAATCGGAAATTAACAGCTCCTGAGGTGCAAAATATGGCTATAGAGACTTATGGAATCCAAATAAGCTCAAGAACCATTGGGAGACGCTCAAGAGCAAGAAACCTGACCCCACGGATTCCAGTTAGAGGACCGGGTTGACCGTAGAGCATCGGAGGAACAGATTTCAATTTGCGAGAATGCACATCAATTGGGAACCGGCCGAATGAAGTCTAGTTTTGTTTACCCACGAATCAAGATTTTCCCTTTACCATTCAGATAGACGTGTACGAGTTTATAGACGACCTGGAGGACGATACGCACAGTGCAACTACGTTGAAAACATTCGCCATGGTGGTGGCAGTGTTATGTTTTGGGGAGGCATGTAGTGCCATGTGCCGAAAATTTTGGCGTTGATTTCATTTTTATGCAAGATAATGCACTGCCGCACACAGCTCGAATAACACAACATTTTCTTCGTCGTGAAAATATCGAGACTATGGATTGGCCAGCTAATAGTCCTGACCTAAAACCCTTCGAATATGTATGGGACATGATAGGTGGGCGCTTTAGAGCGCTTTCAAATCCTCCGAACGACCTTGACGGGCTTACTGTGGCCATTTCTGAGATTTGGAACAAAATCGATTAAGCAGTCATAAGGGAACTTATTTTAAGCATGAGGCGACGGTGTGAAGCTGTCATACAAGCTAGGAGTGGAAACACTCGATATTGACATTTTGGAGTTTTTTTTATTTTTTAACTGAATGTCTATTTTATTATTCTTTTTGTAATAAATGGCGTGTAATAAGATAATTGGAGTTTTTTTATGTTGCTTGCGCAAAACCAACAAGATAACCAATCGTATTTAACAAGTTATCTGAAATTATTGTGTGATCTAATAATTTTGTCCGGCAGTGTATTACAGTGTGGAATTAAAAAGGTATAGATGACTTTACTAACGTAAACGGGTTATAATATTTAGGTGTAGGTAACCTGATACTAGATACTGTAACTATTACTAACGAGATAGCAGGATAGAGAACAAGGAAACACTAGAATATGCATGCGTATATGAGAAATTACAATCAGGAAGCCTATCAGGACGGTTTGTCGTTAAATTGAGGATTAGAGAACGTAAACCAACAGGACGAACACAACTTCATTATCCCCAGAGATTGTAAGACCAGCTATGACGGGCTACCGATTGTTTTTGTGATGGAGTTTATTATAGTAGGTAGATGATTAAAATGTAGGCAAATCCAAATTCAATTTCATCAAATGTATTCCTATTCTAATAGTATTCTGTATCGGTTTTATAACACTTTTAATATTATAAAATTAAAACTAGTTACCAAATAAAAGGTATAAATGAGTGAGTGACATGTTGAAAGTAGACGTATCTCCTAACTCTTTTATACAAATAAAAATAAATGACAGTCGGAATAATAATATAGTATCCTTTTAAAAAAGATAATGTTAATAATCTTGTTATAAAACAGATTTCGAATAAAATTGACGGCAACCTCCCCAAAGTAAATATTTCATCAGATCTAATTCACAAATCATGTCTGAGAAAAACAAGGAATGAAAATTGTTGGGGAAAATGAACAAGATGCTTCGCTGGGCGTTACATTTATCTCAAGATTGTTAATTTTCAATTCTTGCCTCGTTTTTGTTGATGTGTCTGGATTAAGATTCAGAACGAATCCGCTCTACTGTCGATAATCACTTTGATGGTTGGAAATGGAGGGTTTCGATTTTTTATTTCTTGTAACTCCTTTGAAGAAGCAAAGTATTTTTTATATCTTTTTATGTTTTAGATTATCCTATAGTAACAAATTTGAAATTCAATTATTGGCCAGGAGCAGAACACTGCAAATTTACGAAACAAATTTATACCAAGTGGATTTATATATTCAAAACATGATTAAGAATTATATTGTATATTGATAAATGATGTTTAAATTATTATTTTTTAATGTTTCAATTGGAATTGAATTTATTTTTAACTTTAAATTGTAGTAAATAATTTAGTAAATATATTATTAAATCTACATATTCATAATTTTAGTTCCCATAAAATTTTGCTCATTTTAGTTTATTTTGTTGTGCTTTGACCAAACAGAATTTTAATTTCCAAACAAGTACGTGAATTAAAGAGAATTTTTATTGCAAATTTTCATACGTGATTGTAATGTTATTGCTAAATCAATTGGAATATCCCAGATTACCTTGACGATTTAACTAACATTAAAAATTATATATGAGTGTGCTATTTACATCTTTAGGCGAATAAAAATTACCTATATAAAGAATATAAGCCACTTAACCCATTATCGCATTTGAATACTGAATTCAAAAACCATTCATATATTAATTTTAAAATTTATATTATAATTATAATTTATACGAATATGACTAAATATTTTCAATTAAAATCTATATATAATTTATAATTGGAATATTTGCTAGAGAAAATTGTAATGAATATTAAAATATTTTAAAAGCTTTATACATTAAAAATATATTTTATTAATATTAATGTGAGTAATAAAATGTAAAACACTGTTTCAGTACACTCAAATATTTAAATAATTTTTGTTAATTAAGAAAATATTTTATTATAGTTAAGAAACTTGTTATAGGAACTATCAATGACATTTTGTTTGGCAAGTAAGCTTTATAATAGACAGGATTCTAATACGAAAAAATAATATCGTAATGGAGAGAGAGGAAATTGGAGCAAAGTAAAAATAAGTAAAAAAAAACAGTTAATATTATAATCATACTAGCTGTACCCGCGACGTAGTTCGCGTGGCGTGTTGATTATTATATAAAAATTTCACCCCCGACATCGTTAAAGGGGTGGGGGAAGAAATTTTTATATACCAGATGTTAAGTTAAAAGAAGACAAATACATCTGTGAAAACCGCATTTGAATCGGATTAGTAGTTTTAATGTGATGCGCGCACAAACATACAGACAGACAGACAAAAAATCTAACCACATTTGTGGGTTCTATATGATTTTTTAAATATCTTTAAATATTTTTTAAATATCTTTAATGTGCAGAATTTTCATTTCTACAGATTTATTATATGTATAGATTATTTTTCACGCCCGCGCATGCCCCCTTGTGGGTAGAATTTTCTAAAATCCGTTCACAATTGACCTGAAAATTATAAATATAACTGCAAAGTTTCAAACCTGTAGGACTTATAGATTTTCAAATTTTAATTTTTATTTTTCACGCCCCCGCAATCCCCCTGGGGATGAAATTTCATAAAATCAGTTCACAATTGACCTCAAACCTATAGAAATAATTATTGTGCAAAGTTTTAAACCTGTAGGATTTATAGATTTTAATTATTGTTTTTTACGCCTCCGCAACCCCCCATGTGGGTGGAATTTCGTAAAATGACTTGACCTCATAATTATAAAAATAACTATTTTGCAAAGCTTTAAACCTGTAGGACTCATAGATGTTAATATTTATTTATTTTTTTTCACGCCGCCGCAACCCTCCCTGTGGGAAAAATTTTGTAAAATCAGTTGACAGTTGACCTCCAAATTATAAAAATAACTATCTTGCAAAGTTTTAAACCTGTAGGACTTATTGATTTAAATTTTTTTTTCATGCCCCCGCTACTCCCCTTATGGGTGAAATATTGTAAAATCCGTTCACAGTTAACCCCCAAATTATAAAAATAAGATGATTTCTGTATAGCTTTAACTATCAATGTTGCACACGCGACGAAAGCTTAAAAAATGGAGTAACTTCTCCCGTTTTTCCAAAATTTCCCTTCACTGCTAGCTCTGCTCCTATTAATTGTAGCGTGATAACCAGCACAGGAGTATGAAAAATAATTCTACCAAGTTTCGTTAAAATCCGTCGAGTAGTTTTTGTTTCTATAATGGTTATACAGACAGACAAAATTTTTTTTATAATTCACGTTCACAAAGTTTCTATTTCGACACTAAAAACAGTATCGAAATAGATTCATTGTAACACTGTTTTTGGTAACTTTTTGTTTTACACAATTGGTTGCACTGCACTGATTTTCAACGAAAGAGTTCAGGTAGTAAATCAAGAAGCATGTTGTAGTAAATTATTAACTACATTATCAGCGTTATTGCTAAATTCGAAATATTTTATACAAATTTGACAAACATTCTAATTTAAAATCATTAAAACTGACAAGTGTCAAAACTGTCAAGATTGCCAACATAAATAAATATTTCGAAAAACTCTTATTTTATTTTTTTTATACTTTTTAAAGTTCATTATAAAAAATAGTATGTAACACTCGAATTACAATGACGGTTTGTAGTACTCGTTCTTTGCGAAACTCACCGCTTCGCGGTTCGTTTCACAAACTGAACTCGTACTACGAAACCTCTGTCATTGTAACACTTGTATTACAATATACTATACTGATTGCATTTTTGATATCAGTATCGATCCTCAATCACCCGCTGATAGTTATTTTGGAAATATATTTCATGTACAGAATTGACCTCTCTACAGATTTATTATAAGTATAGATATAGTGAAGTGGGGTAAGATCGTAAACGGGGCAAGATCGTAAACGCATTAAATCTATTCTTATATGCACTAGATTATACATCCTACGGTGTATAAACTTGTATTTAATTGTTGCGCAGTCAGAGAAATAGATGTCGCTAATTAATAAGTAAGTTGATAGTTTTTATAACATTTGTAAGTTTTCATACATGTTGCACTACACCTGATAGTTAGAGTTGGCGAAGGAAATACCGTGATATTGCAACAAATTTGGTGTCAAATGCGATTATTTTTGGTAGGTATTAAGAAAATGTCTTACAATTTACGTTAAATGAAAAAAATCTTTAAATTGTTTGAAATTTTGAAATTTCCACTCGGTGGAAAAGATTTGTGTACAGTTAAATGGGAAAAATCATTACATATGTATTGGTGTGAGTAAAGGCGGAAACATACTATTAAAACGTGACACGACGCCACGCATGTTAGTCCATATATTATATTTATGTTGCGGCGTGTGGTCACATAGCGTGTTGTCTATGTGTTTCTAACTGTATTAAATATATGGAATTGAGAGGTACTAACATGCGTCGGGTGGCGTGGCGTCGTGTCACGTTTTGATAGTATGTTTCCGCCTTAAGAGAGATACAGACACACTTATAAGGTATATTGGTCGGTAAAAACGAAGATGAAATATTTACCACATGTTATTAGTCATAACTCCAAGTCCTTTGAATACAGTTTCAACATTCAGTACATTGAAAAGGGATAGATATACAAAAAACAGTCTGAACTAATGTATCAATATCATAGTGACGGACCAAATGATTATTTGACAGATTATTTTATAATTCTGTCGTAAGTTAACATATTAAGTTTAGTATTCTCTATTAATAATAATATTCAGTAATGAGTATTGTATTGTAGTCTAAAATACCGTCACATGGTTGCAGTATATCCTGCACTATGCTTTTGAGGTTGTTGGCTACATAAACAGAGTTTTTACGAATAGTCGAGGAAATAAAGCACCAAAACCTCCGAATTTTGTAACGTAAGATGGATCGAAATGCGTTTTTTTGCATTGAATTCGTTAAAGTATCAGGAAATTTGTCGCTATATTTTATAATGTAAAAATGGAAATTGCATTTCTGCATTTGAAAAGTACATTCCGAACAGACAATAGAGAGAAAACTTACAACTCGGTAAGTATTGCTGAAAATGGGTTCAATTTATATACTCGGGGTTTTTGGAGTCGCTGAACACGAATATCACGATTCCGAAAGTCTCCACGGCACTTGGTGTCAAGGGTATTTACCTCCTCTCCTGAGGTTTTATGTAAATTCTGTACGAAATCAGTGCACACTTGGTACTCAGTGGTTTTTTGAGTCGCTAAATACGATTATAATAATGGCGATGGTGTTCGAAACACCTGGTGCTTAAGACGGACCTCGTCTCCAGGAATTTTATGCAAATTTGATACAAAAAGAGTGTGCACACGGCACTAGGTGGTTTTTGGGGTCGCTTACCACGAATATCATATAATGATTTTGCTAAATCATTCGCATACAAATTTATAAATCTATGCGCGTGCATAGAAGTATAACTTCTGCCGGCAGTCCCACTGACTGCCACACTAGTTTTTATTTTTTGTAAAAGTTATAATTTCCCATATTAATTTGTGTTTCTGACAGTGCAAACTATAGAATGTTTGTTGTACTTTTTGATGATGCCAACGTAATATTAAATATTTAAACTGTTAATTATAAAAATAAATGGCAAAGTAGAATTTAACGAAAATGGGAACGGACTTACCCCACTCCACCTTATATATTTATAGACACTTAGTTTTTTAGTGATTCGTCTTTTAATAATTCCAAAGTACGATTAAAAAAAATGTCCTAAGATAGATAAATTCTTCTTTTTTATGAATCTTATGTACTTTCGCTTACATTACCACACACATCGAGTAATAAGAGCCAATTTTAACATTTAACTATTTTTAATAAAATTACTAATACCTATAATTTTGTCTATACTATTTAATATCTGAATAAACATTTTGATTTCATTAACAATATTCGGTACAAAATGGGTATCAGGCACAAGTAGTTTTTGGGTCGCGGTACAAAGGGGGAACTTTAAGGGTTTCGGTACGAAATGGGACGGTACAAAGTGGGAATAAGCCCCTTAAACTGATTTTTTTTTAATAGTTTTTTACTTCTTTGATAAATGATTGTTTTTGGGTTTAATTTTCAAAATAATAATCAAATTTTCTATTAATCGAGAGTTATTATAAAACTAAGAACAAGTTTAAATTACTTAAAGTAATTTCATTAAAGAGTAATAATTCTAAGCATTGTGTAAAAACAGATTCATAACACAATTTTTAACTTTTAATATAATATAATTACAAAATCAGTCTATCTTTCTTCCTCAACTTTTAGATATTAACAACTTTTTAGTTTTTTAGTTTCTGTCTAAAACAGTATTTCTAGCGATCTGTAAGTTTTCAGAACTTCATTCAGTAGGTGTCTATCTAGGTTTGAAAATTGAATCAACAAATCTCAGGCTGTCTCTCGTATCAATTTAAATAAATCAGAATTTCAGATTTAGAAATTAATTTCAAATTTCTCTATCTTCTCTTATTTAGAATTCAAAATTATTTGCAGTTAGTCGTTACGGAAATGTAAGCTCTTTTGAATCATTTATACAAATTTTTAGAGAAATATCTATTACGCAAATAATGGTATTAAAAGGTTTCGAGTTTCAGGTGTTACTTTATAGGATCTATATAGTTCTCTAATTAACATGAATTGACTCTAATGATTGTACATATCAAAAAACAAAAGTTGGTAAATAACTGTGTGAAAAATGTTTAAAAAAAATTGTATTGTTTAACCCTCTTTAAAAATTACAATCTCATCCAGCTTCTTTTTTTTCTGATCGCAGAATGTTTGGTTGACTCCTTATCTGTTTTTTCTAAAATTCTCTTTTAACCAGCATCCTTCAGAATTTAAGTCAAAATCATTTTTGCTTTTTAAGGGTATAAGGATAAGGTATACGAAAAATTTCTGCCAATGTTTAATATAGAAAATAGTCCGTGGTGTTTTGTGGTTTCTCTGGATGAAAGGTTGATCTATCCTAATCTAAAAACAGTTTGTTGAAATGGTATTTTTTATACACGATGAAGATGACTTATACAACCCCTATACACATGAAAGCAAAGAAATTGTGACAGTAATTGAAAATTGATAGGAGCTTTTAAAACAGGGTACCAACAGGGAAATAAAATATTATGCAACTAAACACACAGTTTTAATTATTAATCAATAAGTTACCAAACGCAATATAGTATGCAACAAAATAAAGCAAAGTACACTTTGACACCTTTTAAGTTTTTCGTCAAATGCTCATCTTGTCCCATTCTTTGGGGGCATATTGAGCACTGGGAAGGGGCATAATGAGCATAGGGTCTATGGAGAAAAAAGTCCAAAAAATTATTTTAGGTTTATTTATCAAGAAATAAAACATTTTTTAAAATTTTAACAATACAAAAATATAACTTTTATATTCAACTTATTTTTTACAAAACTCACAAATATGGTTGCAGTCTTCATCATTATCATCTTCCACTGCGCAAGAACAATGTGACCATTTTCCACATGCCCCACAAGTAACCCATCCTTCAGTTGATTGTGAATATAAGTATCCACAGTACAAACATTCCACATCAGAAGCATCACTGTCTTCCTCTTCTGATTTAGTGTTTTTATTTTTTTTAAGTTTTTGTTTACCTTTTAATTTATTTTCTTTTCCGCTTGACAAAATTTTTCGTTTAATATTTTTTTTGCTTACTTTTTTCGCCTCAGCCGCTTTAATGGCTTCTAAAAGTTCGTTTTTGTAGAGAGATTCTGTCAAAATTGCAGTTTTGCCTCCTTGTCTCACCTTTCTCTTCATCTCTTTCGTCTTTGGTACAGGCAATATGTCATAAATGTTGATATTTGGTGTGCAGGTGTAGAGGGTCTCTGAAATGAAGTTCCTGGTTCGGGCGATGTCGGTTTCTTCTCCACTTTATCTCTAAAAGAAATTTCTTTGCTAGAATAATTTTCTATTTCCTTATTCAAACTTTTACATTTTGATGTAGTAGGTAAGTTAAGGTCAGGTACTTCTGGTACAGGAATTTCCTGATAGTCTGTATGGTGTGGATTTTCATCAGACTTTTCTGGATTTTCATTAGATGCATAAATATCTGTTGTAGCTGCAGCTATAAAGTCAGCATCAGTGAAAACAGTAGAATCACAAGGCCAAATACCTGTTGCTTTAAAAGAGTTTATAGCAGTTGGCATTGTAGCTGCCCTCAAGAATGATTTGCCAAAAGATCAGCTACTTGGTAATGCGTCACGACGCGTCCTGGGTTTATTCGTAACCACTTTTTAATTTTGTTGGCGTAATATGTGCTCAGTGGTTTCATAAAACCAACATCTAAAAGTTGCAACCGGTGTGTACAATATGGGGGAAAACTCAAGAGGACAACACCGCTCCTTCTGGCATCATCAATTAGGTGTATATTCTTTGTGTGTGTTGTGTGACCATCCAATAATAAAAGAACTGGGTTATCCTTGAAGGCTCTTGACCATACCACAAATTTCTTGAACCATTTTATAAACAGATCCGCTTGAATCCATCAGTAGATGAGCAAAGCCGCCACGAGCCCATTTTTTGAACATAACCTCACTTTTTTTTGAGCTGGCTGTTTGCCCTAAATGTCAAAGGCCATTCTTCTTTTTCGAGTGGCCTCTGACAGTTGGCACAAACAGCCAATTCTTCTTTTTCGAGTGGCCTCTGACAGTTGGCACAAACAGCCAATTCTTCTTTTTCGAGTGGCCTCTAACAGTTGACACAAACAGCCAACTCTTCTTTTTGTTATATTTTTGAATTTTTTCGCGCTTCGCTGTCATCATACCAACTTTTCATGCAACCAACATTACACAGTGCTACCAACTTTTGCGTTATAACAATTTAATTAAAAAAATTCCAACCAAGCAGAATTGAACCCGGGTCCCCCCGTATGATAAACAAATACGTTAGCCACTACACCATCGCAGAATTTAATAAAATGTGACAAACAATAGTAGAAAAAAATAATAATAAACAAGTCTTATCGCAAAAGAATTAAATGTGTGACGTATCATTGTAAAGGGGTTAATGTATAGGGTAAGATGAAGCGTCAAAAAGACCGTATTTATGAGGCCAAAAGGGCATTATAGCTATATCTCGTAAACGACCGAACGGATTTCGGCGTATGACGTATCATTGTAAAGGGGTTGCCGTATAGGGTAAGATGAAGTGCCAAAAAGACCGTATTTATGCTGCCAAAAGGGCATTATAGCTATATCTCGTAAACGACCGAACGGATTTCGGCGTATGACGTATCATTGTAAAGGGGTTAATGTATAGGATAAGATTAAGTGCCAAAAAGACCGTATTTATGAGGCCAAAAGGGCATTATAGCTATATCTCGTAAACGACCAAACGGATTTCGGCGTATGACGTATCATTGTAAAGGGGTTGCCGTATAGGGTAAGATGAAGCGTCAAAAAGACCGTATTGATGCTGCCAAAAGGGCATTATAGCTATATCTCGTAAACGACCGAACGGATTTCGGCGTATGACGTATCATTGTAAAGGGGTTAATGTATAGGATAAGATTAAGTGCCAAAAAGACCGTATTTATGCTGCCAAAAGGGCATTATAGCTATACCTCGTAAACGGCCGAACGGATTTCGGCGTATGACGTATCATTGTAAAGGGGTTGATGTATAGAGTAAGCTGAAGTGTTTAAATCTTCTAAAATATTAAAAGCGCGTTGCCTTGGTACATTAGTTGTTAAAATTATATCAATCTTGAATAAAAAATCGAGTAATTTAAATTATAAAACTTAACAATTTTTAAAATAACGAAAAATACAACAAACTTTAATAAAAATTTCAAATATACATTTAAGAATCAAATTTTAAAAGTATAAAACTCAAAAAGTTTTTAAAGTAATAAAAAATATATTAAACTTTAATAAAACTTAAATAATATACATTCTTAGAAGCCAAACTTTATATCATAAAACTAAAAATTTTTGAAGACAACGATGAAATGTATATTTTTTACATCAATATAATGTTTTCAATTAAAATTTTTTAAATAAAAAATACTTATTTTATTAATAAAAAGGAATAACATACAGTTATCAAAACAAAAATTTGGTTTTTATCAGGAAGCTGTGGTTTGTGTCGATGAAAATAGGATACCGCAAAAACAAAAGCTATGACGTTTATTTGGTTGAGTTATGGTATACATAGACATTAGCGTCTCATGTAATTGGTAAATATAATATTTAATAAACAACATATAAAATATATTGTAAAGCAACAATTAGGTTTTAATTTTTATCGGCGCCTATGTCTTTCGGCTAAGTCATGCATATTTAAAGAGCGTCCTAGATTTAACTTGCTCATTATTGGTTTGAATCTCTATACATTCAGTTCAGTTTCAAGTGCAAAAGTTTCTGTTTTTTTGTAACATATCCATAAAGGTAAGAATTTTTATTTTATTTCAAAATTTTTAATTTAATTTTAATTTTTATTGCTTCTTGAATTATTTTAATCTTTGAGTTGATTTAATTTTATTTTTCTTGAGTTAAGTTTATTTGTCATAATTTAATTTTTTTTTTTGTAACGATTTAATTTTATTTTGTAGTTGGATTTAACTAGAATAAATTCAAAAGAGAACTATTTCAACACTGAAGTCCACTTGTCAGAAGAAGTGCCTGCCGGAACTTATTAAAATCAAGATATAAAAGGAAAAAGCTAATCACTCCGATACATTTGAAATAGCTTAGGAATATAACTTCTTCTTCTTCTTCTTCTTCGATATCGTTTTTCCTCAGCACTTTTTTCAACAAGGTAAGAATTATTATTTTATTTTTAAGTTGATTTAATTTTTTATTTTTCTTTAGTTATGTTTATTTTGAGTTGATTTAATTTTTTTGTAATCATTTAATTTTATTATTTGTTTAGGTAATTTTATTTTGAGTTGATTTAATTTTATTTTTAAGTTGATTTAATTTTTTATTTTTAGATGAATTTAACTAAAATTAATTCCTTATGTCTTGCAGAAAAAAATAAGGAGAAGATTATTATCAAATTAGGAGAACTTCCAGTGGATGTTCCGCAAAAATTATTGAACGCTAAACTGGTCCAGAGCAAATTTGGAGAAACAATTTTGGTTGAGCTAGAAAACGGGCTCTGCTTTTTACCTAAGAGAACCATTGGAACACTGAAGCCTCACTTGGCAGAATTGTCTGGCGGGCATTATTTTATCAAATATAAAGGAAAAAAACAAATTGGCCAAGCTAATCCTACCGATATATTTGAAATAGTTAAGGAATAATTTTTTTGTAAGTTTTTTTTTTTATTTCGTAATTATGAATAACATTGTTGAAGATATTTATAAAGCATACAAAGCGTTAATCTCCAGTTTTTCGCATAGAGAAGCAAACAAATTAATCAACCAAATTAAAAGGCATGTTATCAGTTTTCATAAAGATATTCGTAGGGGAAATTTAGATATTGGAACACTTAGAAATTTACAAACAAATTTGGGGCATTTAAAATCGATAAAAGAAAAAATTTTTCATTTGTCTAAGCAGGGATCGGGGTTAACTGAAAAATCAGGGGTAAAATGGGTCGATCTAGAATCTATTTTTCATTCAAGAATTAGGACTGCTGTTATTGTTAATTTAAAACATAAAGGTCTAAATAGTTTTTTTGGTGATGCGTTCAAGTTGATTAAGGGTAGAATAGCTAACAGTTTAAAAAAATTTAACATGATCAAAGTAAATGCAACATTTTGCGGAGAATTTATTAAGAAATCTAGGGAAATCGAAGACATTTTAGAGTTTAAATATTTTAACACTAAAAACGCGGTAATAGATGCATGTACGGATCTTGCATTGTGGTTCAACGAAAATATTGTTGATAAAGTAATGAGTAAATTATCTGAATTTCAACTTAAAGATTCTGGATGGGCTTTAGACAAAATTATTTCATTGGAAATAAACATTAATAAATATGAGATAGGTAACGGTGCTACATCATACATTAAGTTACCTGATCCTATACTAAAAAAGCAAGCATGTATTAATATTAAAAATTTAGATGAAGCATGTTTTTACTGGTCGGTAACAGCATCATTGTATCCAGTTAATAAAAAAGTAGATCGTGTATCGTCGTATCCTCACTATCCAGCAGTTTTAAAAACACAAGGTTTGGACATGCCAATGCCCCTAAATACTATTTCAAAATTTGAAAAATTAAATAAAATTTCAATTAATGTTTACGCTTTAGAATTAAATACCGCGAAAGATAAATCATTTTACACAATTTATCCTGCACGCTTAACTCAAGAAAAATTAAATAAACATGTAAATTTATTGCTTATTCAAGATAAATACTTTCCAAAATTAAACGATTATGAAGCTCCATCAATGGATACGGAAAATGAAGTTATCAAATATCACTATTGTTTAATCAAAGATTTATCTCGATTAATTTCAAGTCAAGTTAGTAAACATAAACATAAGAATTATATTTGCGATCGATGTTTAAATTACTTTAGTAGTCAGGAAAAATTAAGTAAACATGAAGATTACTGCAAAGATATGAACAATTGCAAAATATCGTACCCACCATTTGATCATGTAGAGTTTAAAAACCACGTATACAAGCAGACTACACCTTTTGTCATTTATGCAGACTTTGAATCAGTGCTACGTCCTTATAATAAGAACTTGGGGAAACATACACGAAAGTTTCAGAAACACGAGGCGTATAGTGCAGGATATTATCTAAATTGCTCCTATGATAGTTCGCTATCATTTTACAATGAATATTGTGGAGAAGACTCCATGGATTGGTTCGCTGCTGAAATGACAAGGATGGCTAAATTAATTGAAGAGAAAATAAAACATATCGAACCAATGATTGTCAAACCTAGTTTACTTAATGCAACAACATGTCATATATGCGAACACCCCTTCAAAGAGAAGGACACCATCGTTTTAGACCACGATCACTTTACGGGGAATTTTCGAGGGTTTTCACACCAAAGCTGCAATTTAAACTATAAAAAAAAGTTTGTTGTACCCGTAGTCTTTCATAACCTTTCGGGATATGACTTACATTTTTTAATTAGAGATTTATCCAAAAAAGGTAATATAAGCTTGCTTCCTATAAACAAAGAAAAATACATTTCGTGTACATTAAGTAATGACGAGAGCAAAGTAAAGTTTAGATTTATAGACTCGCTACGATTTTTAGATTCCTCCTTAGATAAACTGTCTGCTTTACTAGAACCATCAGATCTACATTATCTACGTTCACAGTTTCCCAATTTAACATCTGAACAATTTGAACTATTAAGTAGAAAAGGGGTGTTTCCTTATGAATACATTGATTCAATTGAAAAATTAGACGATACGGAACTGCCATCCAAAGATAAATTTTATAGCACACTGACAGATGAAAATATTACTGACGATTTATACATGCATGCAAAAAAGGTTTGGCAATCATTTAAAATTAAAAATTTAAAGGAATATAGCATGCTGTATATGAAAACTGAAATCTTGCTTTTAGCATCTGTGTTTGAATGTTTTCGTGAAAAATGCCGAAAAACGTATGGTCTCGATCCTGCTTGGTATTATACGCTCCCCGGTTATACGTGGGATGCTATGTTAAAATATACCAAATCTAAATTGGAAATACTCAAAGATATAGACCAAATCATGTTTATAGAGAAAGGTATAAGAGGAGGAGTCAGTCAATGCAGCAATAGATATGCTAAAGCAAACAACAGATACATGAAAAATTTTAATCGAACAGAATCTGAAAAATATTTAATGTACTTGGATGTCAACAATTTATATGGTTGGGCTATGAGTCAGCCTCTACCATATGGGGATTTTAAGTGGGTTGACACAAACATCGATGTGACCCAAATCACAGACGATGCTGATGAGGGATATATCCTCGAAGTGGATATAGAATACCCTCAGCATTTACATGATCTACACAACGATTTACCGTTTTGCCCAGAACATCGAAAACCCCAAGGATCAAAAATACAAAAACTAATGACCACTTTATATGACAAAGAAAAATACGTAATACATTATCGAAATTTAAAGCAGGCTATAAAACATGGATTGAACGTGAAAAAGATTCACAGAGTGTTGAAATTTAAGCAAAGCCCATGGTTAAAGTCTTACATCGACCTAAACACAACTCTTCGAACAGCTGCCAAAAATGATTTTGAAAAGAATTTATATAAACTAATGAATAACGCTGTATTTGGCAAGACGATGGAGAATATAAGAAAACACCGCATTGTTAAACTCGTTAGATCTTGGGAGGGTCGATATGGAGCAAAGAACTTGATAAGCAGTCCTAGGTTTAGTTCGAGCAAAATCTTTGATGAAAACCTTGTAGCGATAGACCTTCATAAAACCGAACTTGTATTCAATAAACCATTGTACATTGGCATGTCGATTCTCGATATTTCAAAGACGTGTATGTATGACTTTTATTACAGTTTTCTACTGCCTACGATGGGTGTAGACAACTGTAAACTCTTATACACCGATACCGACGCTTTTCTTCTAGAACTGCAATGCAATGATGTTTATACCGAACTAATTAAAGCCTATCCAGATAAATTTGACACCTCAGACTATGAACCAAATAATGCATATGGTATTTCACTCTTAAATAAAAAAGTCATAGGATTAATGAAAGATGAATGCAACGGCAAACTTTTAACTGAATTTGTGGGGTTGCGTTCAAAAATGTACTCATATTTAACAGAGGATGATAAATGTATTAAAAAGTCAAAAGGGGTGAAAAAGAATGTCGTTGCTAAAAAAATTACTTTTGATGACTACATTTTATGTTTAAGAGATAGTAAACTGAAAACAGTGAACCAATGCACGTTCCGTGCATATAATCATAATGTATATACAATCGAACAAACCAAAATCGGCCTAAGTCCACACGACGATATTGTTTATTGTTTATTGTATATCTAAAATTAAATAACAGTTGTAAATTAATTAGTTTTCTATTGTTTATTGTAGGTATATCTTAAACTTTTTATGTTTACAATAAAAATTTTTAATCTGAATCTATGGTGTATTATTTTCTTTTAAATATGTTCTGTTGAAACGATCAAAAAAACGATCAAATTCATCGTTTAGACATCTATTATTTTCTTTTAAATATGTTCTGTTGAAACGATCAAAAAAACGTTCAAATTCATCGTTTAGAGATCTATTATTCGATAGTTTGACGTTTATGAATTTAGGAACGAAAAAAACGATGAAAAGTAGCACTTTTTGTCACTTTGAAATAATGTTTTTCCATAAGAAATACATGTAAACCGTAAATTTATTTTTAACAATTTTTTAATACGTTGAAACGTCAAATTTTAACGCTATCTTGACGTTTGAACGTTTCAAATTTTAGAACTGTGACGTACATAAATTTTGTCTCTATAAAATAACATTTTTTGACGCTATATTTATCGATTTTGAAATAAAAGTCATTATTTTTTATAAAAGTTTATTGCATATTTTCTAAATCTCTTATTACATTTTGTTTATAAAAGTAAATATACTGACGCAAAGCGTTACATAATAAAGGATCAGTACATATTTCACAAAATACATCTAATGCTTGAAAGCAGTTATCACTAAAATTTCTTTTTACAATATCTATAACATTATTATAATAAATATCAAAGTTAATATTTTCTAGAATTACAATCTGATAAGCTACGATACAATGGTGTACTCTAACAAGTTCATCTACATCCTTTTCCGTTAGATGATATCTTACGCCATGTTTTGCAACTTCTATGAACTTTATGTCATCGTATACCAACTGTCGTATTGTACAAAAATCTCCACAGGAAAATGTTACTGGATCATACTCATCTGCGTAGGTTGGTAGTGGTTCAATAAAAAATGAGCTTTTGCTCAAAAATTCTATAAGATCAAGCCATTCCATTTTTCCAAACGACAATTTACTTGGCTTGCAGTATTCTGATAAAATAATAGCTGGAGAAAATGTTCTTGCAGGAGATAAGCCAACTGTTATAACATACCCCTCAATTGTGAAAGATGATTGTAGCAGCAAATAATTTTCACGTTTTACTTTGTCTTCGTAAAAATTTAAAATTCTGTTTACTTCTTCCATATAGATAGAATCTTCACTACTACTACTCTCAGAATATGACGGCAATTCTTCACTACAATAACCACTGTCTTGTGTCATCATCTTTTAATACTTGATAAAACTTGTGTTGAAACTAAGTAAAAATAATTGCTTCTGCTTCTAAGGACAGTTTTAGTCGGACCGTAGACTGAACGGTTTAAACAATAGATGTTATGAATCAAAAAAGGCCCCCGGAAGCTATGAAAACGTATCTTGTTTGTCATAAGAATACATGTAAAAAAATATTCAAAGTAAGAAACAACAGAGTTTTTCTACGGTTATTATACAAATGTATCATTTTTTGACAGTAATCTCTAAAGAAATGGGTTACGTTGTTATATCAGATAAAGAAATATCTCATTTCTTTATCTGATAACACAAAGTGTTCATTTCTTTATTGTTTTAAATTAATCAAGTATACTGTGACATTGATGTATTCATATATTTGACTAACAGTACAGGTTGACAGTAATAAAGTAGTGACAGGTACAACAGATAGTTTTTAATACATTATTTAAATTAGATTGTTATTTAAGTAAAAATTTTAAGTAGTGATAAAAATGAATTAGAATTAACTCCTCCTGAAATAAGAGAAGCGGCAAACGAAGCTTGTCAGAATTTGATACCCGAAATTTCAAAACATAAGTACCAGAATGCATATGAAAGTTTCGTGACCTGGCAAAAGAAAAAGGCAACAAATTCCGTTTCAGAAACTGTGCTTTTAGCTTATTTTTCTGAATTAACAAATAAATTTAAGGTATGATAACTGTAAATATTGTAAATAATAGTTAATTTTACTTAAATAATATAACTTATATCGTTATATTTTGTTTTGTGTTTGATTTATTTTTGAATTATTGTATAATTATGTGGTATAACCGTAGAAAAAGCATAGTGTTTGACTCGCAAGGAATAACTCATTTCCCACTCGTACGATTTACAGCATTCGCCTGCAGCTCATGCTGCAAACATCGTACTCGTGGGAAATGAGTATCATTCCTTGCTCGTAAAACAATATACTATTATATAATATTAGATTTTTCAATCCAGCTATTATGCGAACTATCAAACCCTAGCCATTTAACGTAGATTTTATTGCCTTTTTTCCTCAGCACTTTTTCAACAAGGTAAACATCAGGATTTTTTGAATTTTGTAGCTCTTCCTCGTAAAATGCTCCTTTAATTGGTGATCCATGTAAATCTTTCAACATGTATGTTACAGGATTAGTTATGTTCACTTTGGTAATTTTAAAAAGCTCCGTAGTCCAATTGGGTGTATAGCCTTTATCGAATAGATGCTTTGCCTTGCTTATGCGCACCACATCTCCAATTTTATATTTTCGCGGGCCTGCTATTTTCAAATGATTATAATGTTGCTGTAGAATCTCTTTTTCATTGGACTTGTTTACCTAAGACGGCTTTTGACCAATCGTTCTATGTTTGCTTTCGTTGTACTCTTTTGTAATTTTCGGCAACACATCTATCCACCTGTACGTACCGTTTAAGCTAAAATGCTTGTACAATTTCGTTTTCAGTGTTCTAATAACTCTTTCCGCCATACTTGCTTTCATCTTTGTAAATGTACTATAATGATTTATGCCATGTTTCTGCATTAGATTTTGAAATTTTGTGTTGTAAAACTCTTTGCCCTGATCAGATTGAAGATTTTTCGGTTTGCGTTTTCCTATAATATCGGCAAAAGCTTTCGTGATTTCTTCGCCAGTTTTCGATTTTAACGGTCGAGTCCAGAGAAATTTCGAGAAGCAGTCAATTACCACTAGAATCATTTTAAACGATCGATTTTGAGTTGCGTAAGAACTCATTTCAGCCAAATCAATTTGCCATAAATCGTCCAAACCTTTGATAATTGTTCGTCGCCGAGCATAATTTTTTCGAGCCGGTTTATGCAGCTCATTAACGACTTGAACCTTTTCCTTTGAAAACATGACTGTGACTAAATCTAATGTTTAGGGATTTTGTACTAACCGCTTCTCCATTGCTTTAATAATATTTAAAACATTTCGCAGATTATTTTGATTTATAGTTATTGTATTAGTTAACTCAGCAATGTTTTTTTCAATAGCCAAAATTTTTCCAGAGAGTACATTAACATTTTTCGTTACAGAGTCAGTTCTTTTAAGAATCTCATCGAACAAATCTTGTCGTATATCTGGAATATCTTGATTATATAATTTTATTATCGCTTTCTCGATTTTATCTTTTACGTTTTCTACTGCATTTGTTTGATTAACAGCTAACTGTGCAGAGTTTGCATTAATCGTTGCTATTTGTGATTCTAAACTTTTAAGAGAATTTTCGATGTCTCCTCGTAGGTACTGTTTTGCAGTGACAATTGATTCATCAACATATTTTTTGTTAGCCATATGTTTGCTGGCTAACGGAGGATCTCTTGATATAAAAGTGTTTATGGCCATCAAGTCATTATTGAATGTAAGTTTCATAGCATTCATGTTTTCAGTCAACTTTTGCATATTATTATCCATATATTTTTTATTGACGGCATCACTGTCTGAGTCAGGATCTTTAACATTACAAAGCTTTAAATTTTCAAAATCAATATCACCGTTTGCAGTATGGACTAAACTTGGTTTAGACATTAGCAATAGTTTTTTATTGCCTACATCATGTTTAGTACGTCCGAATTTGTCGACACTCATTGTGGTAATGATGTTTAAGCAATAATGCGTGCTTCTTTTAATTCCTCAATAATTGCAACAATTTCATTATCATTCGAAGTATTTCCTGCTTCTTTTGATGCTATTAAAAGCCGAAGCCTGTTAACAAGTTCGTTTGAATCGTCCCAATATTGAAGGTCAATTTTATTATCGTTGTAAACCATTTGCATCCCAGAGCCCACAGTGCTCGAATGTTTTCGTAAGTGAGAGGTAGCCAGAGGTTTTATGATATGTGTGTATTTAAATCGGTTTGTTCCTTTAAGGTATCCTTTAATGTTTTTATGAGGATTTGTTAATTCTAGTATTGTTCCATAACGCTTTAAATCATCATCATTGAAATTTTTAGGTTCATCATTAAAAATTAATTCATATAGACCCGGTGTACCTCCTATCTGTTTGCCTTCTGTAATAATAAATCCATGCTTTTTATCAAAGTCGATTTGTTTGCCACCCAGAAACCATTTAGATGTATCACCATCGTAAGTAGGACCATAAACCGTATCTATATTATCTTTTTGTGTCCAATGATCTAGAATATATGGATGAGCCATTGGGGGATACTGATCCAAGTATTCCTTAATAACATCTTCTGAAACGTTAAAATCTTTAACAGCCTGTTCTTCGTCTTCATAGAATACTTCATCATCATTATCACTAGTAGTTTCGGCAACATTTTCGAGTTTTATAAACTCAGGTATACTCAATTGCTCTTTTTGTTTAGGTGATTCCTCTTTTTGTTTAGGTGATTCCTCTTTTTGTTTTTTAGATGGTTTCTCTTTTTGTTTAGATGGTTCTTTTTTAGGCTCTGGCTCGTTGACTGGTTGAGGATGAGAGATCACTGTTTCGTTTAGAGAAGATTTTATAATTTTGTGTAGAGGTTCCGTGACAGGTTTAAACAATTTATTTAGTGTCTCATCTGTTTCAACTCTACCCAATTGTAACGCTTTATATTTTTTTCGAATCGATCGAGCAAGTTCGGCAATTTTTCTCTTACGAACGGCAATGTCAAGTGGATTGTCTGACATGTTGTCGAATAATGACTGTAATGTTACAATTTTATGTATTTATCAAAACCGATTCGATATCGACCGTTGTTTAAATCAAAGTCTTTCGCAATAACCATTGTCCCATACTTTTCTTGCCAACATTTCGAACACAACTGTTTGAATTCTTCAAAACTCATATCCGGTGACACGTGTTCATCAAAGACATGTTTCAAATTGATAGCATCTTGTTTAAAAAGTACAATTAGGTTACTGTTATCTCTACATATTTGTTTACAGCATTTCGAGTAGGTTTGTGAAAGAAATGCGCTATCTATATCCCGATGTCGACCCATGCTGTAGTATTCTCGAATCTTTTGCTGGTTCTCACATATGACGTCATCAAAAATAAAAATTGAATTTGGTTTAGCATCATTTGGGCTAATTATTTCATCGTTTTCTTTAAACGGAAAACATCCCACTCCTTTAACTTTCGACAGCACTTCTTCCAACAATTTATACTTGGGCTGATATAATGACTTTGAATAAACGTAAACATTTTTAAATTTTGCGCCATGTGGATGAAACAGTAACGATAACATAACATTTGTTTTGCCACACCCACTGGGTCCACAGATTAGCGCCCGAAACGAATTTGGTAGCAATGGTCCATGTTTACTGGCAGCGATTCGATCGTTTCCTTCATCTAAATTTTCAATCGGAAGCGTCTGGTCTTGCTGAATGATCTTCATTGTTTAACATGTTTTTTAATGTTTCAATGTATAAGTAGAGTAGTAATTCTTAAATTATTTCATTTCTCATGTTGGTGTTTGAAGGTGAAGGTGTGCTCAACAGTTTAATTAATAATCTACCGTTTGAGTTACATTATCCTAGTTACAACTTTTTGGGTCCTGGAACTAAATTACATAAAAGACTTGTACGTGGAGATACGGGGGTTAACCTGCTGGACGACGCAGCCAGAGAACACGATATTGCATATTCTAAACATAAAGATTTAGCGGAAAGACATAAAGCAGACGAGATTCTAGAGAATAAAGCGTGGGAAATAGTAAAGTCCAAGGACGCTTCAGTTGGTGAAAAAGCCGCAGCTTGGCTAACCACAACCGCAATGAAAGCTAAACGTAAACTTGGCATGGGTGTTAGGAAACCTAAATCGTTTAAACGCAATATTATAAGTTAAATACAAAGAGATATAAAAAAAGCTGGTCCTTTGGCTACATTAAAACGAGCAACCAGTGTTGCTCTTAAAGCAGCCAGGGTTGCTGTACAAAATGCTGGTGGAAAAAAACAGGTTAAAGTACCTAGGATTATTCCCATCGAACCAAAATCCGGAGGCTTTTTACCGTTAATTCCGTTATTTGCTGGACTAAGTGCACTGGGGGCGTTATCCGGCGGAGCTGCTGGAATCGCTAAAACTGTGATTGATGCGAAAAATGCACAGAAAAAATTGGAAGAAGAACATCGACATAACAAAGCTATGGAATCTCTCGGTAAAGGACTATATTTACGAAAAAATGCCAGAGGAGGCTTTGGTCTCTTTCTAAAGAAGCAAAAAAACTAATTACGCTACCCAATCGAGGATTGTATGATTACGAACTAAAACGATATGCTAAACGTCTAAAAATCCCAAATTTTAGAGGTGTATTTATGCGAGACACATTACCTAAAACCGGTCCTGTTCAACGCGAATGCGCAATCCTAAATTTGGATAAAAGCAAAAATCATGGAACTCATTGGGTGGCGTATCGGAAGATTAACAATAACGTTGAATATTTCGATTCATTTGGCAAGTTGAAACCGCCGAAAGAACTTGTACAGTATTTGGGACCTGCAACGAAAATTGTTTACAACCACGATCCTTACCAGACTTTTAATCAAATCAATTGCGGCCATCTTTGTTTAGAATTTCTATACGATGGAGGCAGTTTTGGCGTACATTAATCGTGAAAAGAAATTGATTGACTTTACTGAACAGGAATTGGCTTGTTTTCCTATATGTTATTTGAAAAGGTACGCAAAACCTTGTGAATTATTACAAGTTTGGTGCAAGTTGCCGCTTGAATATAGATTGGATTTTGAATTGCGAACCTGCCTGCCCTGCTTTGTTCATCATAATCGTCCTGAATGGACCACGCATGTTGACGGACCTGCGCAATCACAAGGAAATTGCAATATATGTAAACTAGGTTTAGAAAAATGTAATGAACTTGTAAAAAATTATTTAAATAAATGTTAAAGATATACAATTTTATTTCTTTGTTTAACCTCCAACAGTTATGTTGTTGACGCTTGAGAGTCGTGATTATCAATTTGATTGGACTCCTCCGGTTCCGTTAAGTTTAGATCCGAGGAAACAATACAAGTTGGCATTTCTGTTTTTCTTTTCGTATAACAGTATACCGAATGTAGAGATTGGCAGTAATGCTTTTTACTATTACGAAAATAACGATAAAACTAAATTGCAGAAAATAACCTTAAATACTGGTTGCTATGAAATTTCCGATATTGAAGAGACGATTCGAAATTTAATAAATATACCACCAAATGCAAAGATTGAAGACGTTTTTTCATTGAAGCCCAACAATAATACACTAAAGTGTGAAATATTCAGTAGTCAACATGCAATAAATTTCGAGCGTGAAGACAGTATAGGTAGAATGTTGGGTTTCTCAAAGAGGATTCTGGAACCGAACGTGAGACATAGTTCTGATCTACCTGTGGAAATTGTTAAAGTACGAACGATTCGTTTCGAAACAATCATTACCACCGGAGCCTTCTACAACAACAGACCTACTCACACTATCCACGAGTTTGGTATATCCGTAGACCCTGGTTACGCTATCGACGAAATTCCGAAAAATATCACGTATTTGCCTGTGATTCATATACCTGAGATTACAAATATTACTATACTGGCATTGGATCAAAATTCAAGACCTGTAAATTTTCAAGGTGAAAGAAGCATATTGGGTTTAGAGTTGAAAGAATGGGATTAATTTTCAACAACTATATAGCACCTTCATATTTTCAGAAGCCTGCAGTATTGAACAAGTCGTTAAAGTGTTCAGTAGGACGACAACAGCGACGACGACAACTTACTAGAGACAACGTTTTATTTTTGAAAGCTCTTGGTTTCAAAGTTATTAACAATAATAATAATGAATCGTATACGAACAATTCAAGATCCAATGTTTGATCTCTATCGAGAACCGACTCAGGATGAATCGATTAGAAAATCTGAATACCGATCTTACACACCATTCATCAAATCGTTTAGCTGCAGCGACATTGTAGAATTTAGTGTAAATCAGGTGGACTCATTCTTTGCAATGCATGATACGTTGTTGGCTATTAAAGGAAAATTGGATGTAACTGGTAATGGCGATGTTAGTTTGACACCAAACTTTGGAGCATTTCTATTTGACTCGTGTACGTATACCGAAAGTGCAAGAGAGATAGAAACAGTTCGAGATCCTGGAATTGTTAGCACTGTAAGAGCTTTAACATGTTACAATGAAGAAGATTCTCGTCACCTCGCCATTGCTGGTTGGAATTATCCTGTAAGTCCCATTCTCAATCCTGATGATAAATCATTTAGTTTACTGATGCCGCTTAAACACATCTTCAACATTTTTAATGATTACCCAATGATAACTTGTGGACGACAAACGATTCGATTCGTTCGAGCTCGTAATGATCTCGATAGCGTTATTGTAACAGAGAAACGAGATGCCGCTGGCGTAGCTACTATTACAAACGTACAGATTATGATTCATTCGATGGAACTGAAAGTTAAACATATTTATCCAAATGATTTTGTTAAAGAACAATTGATGCGATCAATTCAAAGCGATCGTCCAATCGTAATTCCGTTTAGAAAATGGGAACTACATGAGCTACCATCTTTGACCGCAGGAGCAACACAAGAAATTTGGGCTGTTAAAACAACGTCTGCAATAGAGAAACCTCGATATGTTATTGTATTTTTCCAAACTAATAGGAGAAATCTGAAAATTGCAGATCCTTCTTTATTTGATCATGTAAATCTACAAGGTCTCAGACTTGCATTGAATGGTGAATATTTTCCCAATGAAAGGATGCAACTTGATTTTGACAAAGGCGATATTGCGCTAGCTCATTACAACTACAGCGAATTCAATTCCAGTTACAACAGAGTATCAATGAAACGACCATTAATGGATTTTCTAGCATTCCGAAATCGTGCTTTGTTTGTTATCGATTGTTCTAAGCAAGAAGAATCGATGAAATTATCGACTGTTGATGTACGACTAGAAATTGATGCCAACAAAGGATTTACCAAAAATACTAAAGCATATTGTATCATAATTCACGATTGTTTATTGGAGCATTATCCCTTAACGGAAGTAGTTAAAAATATAATATAAACTGCTAACTATTTAGTATTTGCTCAGTTTTCAAAGAAGTTTCATCGTCATCGTCATCATGAGAATTGCAGTAGTCGACATCCAAGGATTTATAATCGATGAAGTTTTTTATCCAAAAGAAGTCGCTATTCAGATTGGTGGTATAAAATCGAATTTTTTATTTAAACCTCCTAAACCATTCTACGAGTTGACTGCTAAAGACAAGAAAACCACGCGATATTTGGAAAAATTTATACATGGAATACGATACGATTCTGGAGATGTAGATTATTCCGATGTCAATGCAATTTTGGAGAAACACCTACTTGGCAACGTTGATTTGATTTATGTTAGAGGAAATCAAAAAATTGACTTTTTAAAAGCAAAATGTGAAGAACTTGGACTCCATCTATTAATTTATGATGTTGCAAATTATGATGGGACACCCTGTGCAACGAAAAATTTTGAAGCTGTATATTCAGGATGTCCTCACCACGCCAACGGTAAATTTATGTGTGCATATAATAATATTCTTTCTTTGTATAATTGGTTGTATTATACTGTATTACCTAAATAAAGCTATAAAACAAAAATTAAGGTTTTTTATTAAAACACCTTTTACAAGTTTACAAATATTTATTGTTATTATTATTATTATTTTAAAAATACATTTCATCGCTTCATTCTTCTTTTTACCTCTTTTGATATAATTTTGAGAATTAATAAGTAAACTCCTACTAACGTTGCCCATTCTATTTGTACGATTTGGCACATTTTCTTTTGCATTGGATCCTCCATAGTAATTTCTAGTTGTTGCATTGGGATTTGAAGATTTGATCGCCACTCGCCCACTCCTTCAGAGTTATCTTTAAAAATTAATTTTAGCTTGTAGTTGAGAGGTGATTCTGTTAAATTCAATGCAAACACCGGCAATTTTCCATCATTGACTGTTGACAGACTCATCATTTGCCATGTATTGCACTCTTGTTTTGTTCCGTTTGTGTCTAAACACACACCAATATGTGCAACGTTTTGTGGAACGTTAACATAAAGCATGTTATTTAATATTGCTGTTAAAAGAACAAAATTTGCTTTTAGCAAGGCCATGGTTTTATTCGTCTTGTGGGCGTTGATGATGTTGGTAAATATTTTTCAAAAACTTTGTCCCACAAACTTAAATTTTCAATCTTTTTTAACACTTCTTTTTGGTCTTCGTACATACAAATTTGTTTATTTAATTTTCTTATATTTTCACAAAACTCTTCAAGTTTTTGACTGTATTCTCTCGAAGCCATTCTAAAACTAAATATTTACAATGATATGTTTTATTATTAATAAGTCTGTTATCACTCTAACACATCAGTCGATTACGTCACACATTGCGAACCTGCTTATGCACCAAGGTCACGCGCTTTTAATATTTTAGAAGATTTAAACACTTCATCTTACTCTATACATCAACCCCTTTACAATGATACGTCATACGCCGAAATCCGTTCGGTCGTTTACGAGATATAGCTATAATGCCCTTTTGGCAGCATAAATACGGTCTTTTTGGCACTTAATCTTATCCTATACATTAACCCCTTTACAATGATATGTCACACGCCGAAATCCGTTGGGCCGTTTACGAGATATAGCTATAATGCCCTTTTGGCAGCATAAATACGGTCTTTTTGACGCTTCATCTTACTCTATACATCAACCCCTTTACAATGATACGTCATACGCCGAAATCCGTTCGGTCGTTTACGAGATATAGCTATAATGCCCTTTTGGCAGCATAAATACGGTCTTTTTGGCACTTAATCTTATCCTATACATTAACCCCTTTACAATGATACGTCATACGCCGAAATCCGTTCGGTCGTTTACGAGATATAGCTATAATGCCCTTTTGGCCTCATAAATACGGTCTTTTTGACGCTTCATCTTACCCTATACATTAACCCCTTTACAATGATACGTCACACATTCAATTCTTTTGCGATAAGACTTGTTTATTATTATTTTTTTCTACTATTGTTTGTCACAATTTATTAAATTCTGCGATGGTGTAGTGGCTAACGTATTTGTTTATCATACGGGGGGACCCGGGTTCAATTCTGCTTGGTTGGAATTTTTTTAATTAAATTGTTATAACGCAAAAGTTGGTAGCACTGTGTAATGTTGGTTGCATGAAAAGTTGGTATGATGACAGCGAAGCGCAAAAAAATTCAAAAATATAACAAAAAGAAGAGCCAGGCTGTTTGTGTCAACTGTCAGAGGCCACTCGAAAAAGAAGAATTGGCTGTTTGTGCCAACTGTCAGAGGCCACTCGAAAAAGAAGAATTGGCTGTTTGTGCCAACTGTCAGAGGCCACTCGAAAAAGAAGAATGGCCTTTGACATTTAGGGCAAACAGCCAGCTCAAAAAAAAGTGAGGTTATGTTCAAAAAATGGGCTCGTGGCGGCTTTGCTCATCTACTTCCATCCACTGTCACTACATTCCCCCCAGGAACCAGCAGGTGCACCGTCTAATAGTTCCGGTTTCATTCTCTTCCGGGGAAAAATCAACATAGGAGGCACAAATGAGCCATCTGCACCCATACAGGTTTCAACAGTTATAATCTTTTCTCGCTCAGCAGATGATAATGAACCTACCTGTTTTCTTTCTTTAGTGGCAATTATTCTTTAAAGGCTTTTAGCCACTGTGCTGATCCCAGTCTCGTCTACATTAAACAACTTATTTGGTGTTATGCCATATTTAGCTATTACATTGGAAAGAAGCTCGAAAAAATTGTTTACAGATACTCGATTGAATCCCATTGCCCGTGCAGCTGAAGTAGCTTCAGATTTTTGAATTGATAAGTTGGGATGCCGTTTAAGGAAACCACCAAACCAATCCTCTCCTGCCATTTAAGTGGCCTCATTAAAATTATTAGGAAGATTGTTGCGTTTTGCTAGCTAAAACGCTAATTTCCGACGATCTGAAGGAGATAAGCCAAAAAGACGAGTTTCCAAATCCTGGATATATTTCACCAACTCCAGCTCTTGCTCATTTAAAAATACAGTTTTAAAGTGCACCATTCCTTTTTGAGAGGCAAGATGGATATTTCTACTGTCCTTATATTTCTTTATTCTACGTTGCAAAGTTGCACGTGGCACTCCAAATTGATCTGCGGCAGTTTTGCAACTATTATTTAATTCTGTTACTGCTCTAATAGCATTTTTCATGGACGATTTCTCCCACGATTGTCGGTTACTTCTTTTTTTGTAATTGCGAACCATATTTAATTTTCTGTAAAAAAACAAACTTTTTACTAGATGTTACAATTTTAAGGGCATAATGGGCAGGTGTTCATTTTACCCCGATCATTATGCCCCTGACGCCAATTTATAAATAAAATAAAATATTCATAAAAATCAAAACATTGTAATTTCTTTAGATATTATTTAAATAACTTTAATACATTCCCTTTTCGACTAGCTAGTCAGTCATCACAGAATAACTCATTTACTAGATATATTCTTTTAAAGAAAAATGCCCATAATTTTAATTTTACCTCGCAAAACAGCAAAATAAAACTCTAACCTACACCACTTGACGATTAGAATTAGACTAACTTATTTCGCGTTACGGATCATATGAGGCTTTGTTTCATACCAGTAGCGACCTCTGAAAGTACAGTCACATCAAAATATTTGCACTGCTCGTAATGCCTCGGTAGCCCATTATGCCCCGGTCTCCCCTAATGCAGTTGGAGCACCCCCATTTGATCAATTAACAATAAAAACTGATACACCTTTCAGTATTTTTCCTGAGAAGAAAGTAAAATACTTAGGAATAATTCTAGACACATATTTAAAATGGATCCTTCATATTAAATACACCGTCAACAAATTGAGGGCCATTTTATTTAAATTTAGAAAACTCAAAGAACTCCTTCCTCTCAAATACCTCAAAACATTATACTACTGGCTTGTGGAAAGTCATATCCACTATGAAATAGCAGTGTGGGGAGGAGCATTGAATACGCATATTCATCAAATCGAAATTATGAAAAGGCGGTTTCTTAAGTTAATATTCTCTAAAGAGAGCAGGTATCCTACTAATAGTTTATATATAGAAACTCGTTTGTTGGACATAAGACAATTGTATTTTTATGCATTAGCACTAAATACCACTCAGAGAAACACAAAGCTTTGCTAGCTTCACATCAGTAGGTACCACACTCGCCAAAGAAATCAGTATACTATACCCTTAATGGTCAAGGTCGTTGCTCAAAGATCATATAGTTACTTTGCACCCAAACTCTACAACCATATTCCTGATCATATAAGATCAATTATAAATACCAATCGTTTCAGTGAGTTGAAACAATATATTCTTTAAAGCCAAAGATTTGAACTTCTCCGTCTATTCGAGTAGTAAGAAAGAAACCATACATACCTATGCTATATTGTCCACAGTTCTGATATGTCTACATACTGTCATTTTTTTAAACTATGTTTCACGTCCATTTTTCAGTAGCTTCCATATCGAGTCTACACTTTTTTTGTTTATAATTAGTACACGTATTTAATTGTATTGTATATAAGATTTTATAGGTAGGTAGGTATATGTTTAGGTTATTTAATAATTTAAACTTTTAACTAGGTACTTCTTTTATATTTATATATGTTTAATACTTGGATTGATTTTTTTTTACTTATCCTATACCTGAACTGCAATATCTTGATTGTGTAATATAAATTTTATATACTTATTAATTTAAAACGAGCAGGTGAAGTAATTTTAATTATAGACGAGTATACTTTACTTTTTATAAATTATTTTAATATTTATGTTTAAGTTTCTGTCCTAGTTTATTCCAGAAGCTTCCAATACTTTCGAAGTAACCTTCGTTTTAGGTACAACAGTATTGATTTTTTTAACTGTCCAATCAAATTTCGTGTTTAAAATTAGATGACTTAAGCGGGAAACGCTTGGAAGGTCTTTCGAGTTGCTAACGAAATTATTCTGGGTGTGGTAGCGTGACTGAGAACATCTCAGTGACACAGCTAGTTTCAATTTTGGTGGTTTTTTTCTGTTTGATGCTTAAAATTAAAAGCTAATTAATGTTCCTAGTGCCGATAAAGTTAGTTAGTGTTTACGTTATTGGTTTTGGTGAAAGTTGCCGATAATAACCTGTGGTTGAGACTAGTAAATACCAAGTAAAATAAATCAAAGTCTCGGTCTCAGCAAAATATTTATATTAATTCTTATTGTGACGCGTTTCGCTCATACGAGCATTATCAGACTTCTAAAATATAACAAGAATAATTGCTGGAGTACAATAAATAACATTAATAAACTTACATTCACATATTACACATCTCACTGACAAATGTAATTTTTAGGTTGAATTAATAAAAACAATTGAAATTAAAATAAAAATAAAAATTAAAATTAAGGTCTTTATACAATTCCAAAATTAAATTTCCCAAAAATAACGGTGTACTAACTTTTGATCTATAGAATCGTTATTTTTAAAAAATTAACAAAATAATTTAAATGTTCCAAATCAAAACAAATATAAACAAAGATTCATTGAAATGAAGTAGCAAGTTAACAACTGAAATATTCATTCTAATAAATTATTAAAAATTAATGATGGTTCAAAATTGAACACATCATTCACACACAATAAAACAGGGCTCTTTTTGGCTTTTATGATTTCCATCTTTTCCAAGAGGTCCAGTTTATTACCTTTTGTGCAATGATGCAACAACTCAACGTTTTCTAAAATATCAAAATTATGTTTTGTATTTAATAAGTGGTTGGCAAATGCTGAATTTGTTTCTACTATTTCGCTGTTTTTGTATTTGTTAAATAAAGTTAAGTGTTCTTTTACTCTCGTTGAGATTTTTCGACCACTTTTTCCAACATAGATTGCCTCACAAGTTCCACATTTTAGAGCATAAACACCTGAATTTGAAAATTTGTCTATTTTGTCTTTAATATGAACTAAGTGTTTTTTTAATGTATTGTTTGTTCTGAATGCTATTGAAATTGAATGTTTTTTAAAAAATTTGGCTAATTGTAATGAAATCTGACCGAAAAAAGACAAAGTTTTAAAAGATTTAATACTGTTGTTATTCGAGTGAATTATATTAAATGAAAATTTGTATTTATTTATATATTTGTAAAATAGTTTGTTTATGAAGTAAAGTGGGAAATCGTTGTTAATTGCTATCTGTCTTATAGTGTTAAGTTCTTTTTGAAATGCTTCTCTAGAGAGAGGTACTTTACACAGTCGATAGAAAAAAGAATTGAAGGCTGCAAATTTATGGGAACAAGGAGAATTAGAGGTAAATTGAATAACATTATCAGTAGAGGTAGGTTTTCTATAGATTTCAAATTCTAATGAATTTCCATTTCTATTTATTAAAAGATCTAAGAAAGGAATTCTACCTTCTACTTCTTTTTCAATAGTAAAAGTTATCTTGCGGTGTAAAGTGTTTACAAATTGTAAAAATTGATCAAGTTCCTCATCTTCACCTCTCCAGACTATAAAAATATTATCTACATAACGCCTTGTGAGGCAATCTATGTTGGACAAAGTGGTCGGAAAATCTCAACGAGAGTAAAAGAACACTTAACTTTATTTAACAAATACAAAAACAGCGAAATAGTAGAAACAAATTCAGCATTTGCCAACCACTTATTAAATACAAAACATAATTTTGATATTTTAGAAAACGTTGAGTTGTTGCATCATTGCACAAAAGGTAATAAACTGGACCTCTTGGAAAAGATGAAAATCACAAAAGCCAAAAAGAGCCCTGTTTTATTGTGTGTGAATGATGTGTTCAATTTTGAACCATCATTAATTTTTAATAATTTATTAGAATGAATATTTCAGTTGTTAACTTGCTACTTCATTTCAATGAATCTTTGTTTATATTTGTTTTGATTTAATTGTTTCCCGCTCTGATAAAGGGAACTGTACAGTCATAATGGAAAGAACAGAATATATGACAAATATGACAGAAATAGTAAATGATGAAAACACATATAAAAAACTAAATAAAGATCCTACTAATAAGTTTCAAACAAGTTATAATGATATATTTAATAAATTAAAAATTGACAACATTATTAATAACACAGAAACAATGCGTTTAAAAAAATATAATTCAGTTACACCAAAATTATATGGTTTACGTAAAACACATAAAAACAATACTTGTTTCAGACCAGTAGTAAGCTGTATTAATTCTCCATCATACAATTTAGCAACTTTTGTAAACAATATTCTTTCACCATTGACAACCACCTTTCAATTTAATATAACTAATTCATATGAATTTGTAGAATTTTCTAAAAAAATAATATTACCACAAAATTATATTCTAATTTCCCTAGATGTGGTTTCTCTATTTACAATCATTCCTAAATTATTGGTACTTAAAATAATAGAAACCAAATGGAGATTTATTTCGGCTTATACTAATTTAGATTTTAATACGTTTTCAAGAATTATTTCTTTTTTATTTGAATCCAGCTATTTTTCTTTTAATAATTCATTTTACCAACAAATAGATGGATCTGCGATGGGAAATCCGGCCAGTCCTGTACTAGCAAATTTAGTGATGAATGATTTAATAACAACATGCTTAACATCAATAAATTTTAAAGTCGAATTTCTAAAAGTATATGTTGATGATACAATTTTAGCAATACCAGAAAATAGAATAGATAATATTTTAGAAGTTTTTAATAATTACCATCATAAACTCAAATTCACAATTGAAAGAGAAACAAACAACACAATTTCATTTTTAGATGTTTTAATTATAAGAGAACCAAATGGACAATTAAAAACTAACTGGTACAATAAACCAACAGATTCTGGCAGACTTTTAAATTATTTTTCAAATCATCCAATACACCAAAAAATTAGTACAATTAAAAATATTTGTCATAGGGCTTATCTTTTAAGTAGTAAAGAATTTCACCAAGAAAATGAAAATAAAATTAGAAATATTCTTAAAAAAAATAATTATCCAATAAGACTTATAAATAAATATTTAAATGAACATAAAAATAATATAATTAATAATAGAAAACTTATTAGAAATGAAAACAAAATATTTTTTAAATTTCCATATATTAAAGGCTTAGCTGAAAAAATCAAAAATTGCATTAAAAATAATAATGAAACTGAAAATATACAACTTGTTTTCTATCCTATTAACACAACAGAAAAACTATTTACTAAATTAAAGGACATAACACCAATTCAAAACTGTTCAGAACTTATTTATAAAATAAATTGTAAAGACTGTGACAAATGTTACATAGGTATGACAAAACAATTACTTAAAAATCGTTTATATCAACACCAATATGACTGTAGAGAAAAAAATAAAGAAAAACTTGATAAAACAGCTCTAGCAAAACATCATTTTGATATCGGTCATAATTTTAATTTTGATCTTCCTATAATATTAGACAAAGAAACAAATTATTATAAACGAACTGTAAGTGAAATGGTATATATTAATATAAACAATACAATAAATTTACGAACGGACACTGAACAATTGAGTAATATATATACATACATTTTAAAAAAATACAAAGAAAATTATGACCGTACTAGATAATTTACAATCATATACTGGACTATCAAATATAAAACGTCAAATTAAATTTCAAAAAATTTTTTATACGTATTGTATATGTTTACAATAGTTTAATTATTATCAAAGGCATAAAAAAGCATATCTAATTAAAAAGGTACATATATATATTTTATAATTTATTTAATTTTTTTTGTGTGTGTGATATTATGTTTTTATTTTTAACATGTTTTTTTTTTCTTATTATTATATAATAGCATCTATATAAAATGTATTTTAGCCTTGAAAAAGACGACAATAAACGTCGAAACGTCGGCAATTTAATAAAAGCTTTGATTTTTCTTTGCCTGTCCTCAATCCACTATCATCATTCTAATTCAAATTATTTTGTTAATTTTTTAAAAATAACGATTCTATAGATCAAAAGTTAGTACACCGTTATTTTTGGGAAATTTAATTTTGGAATTGTATAAAGACCTTAATTTTAATTTTTATTTTTATTTTAATTTCAATTGTTTTTATTAATTCAACCTAAAAATTACATTTGTCAGTGAGATGTGTAATATGTGAATGTAAGTTTATTAATTTTATTTATTGTACTCCAGCAATTATTCTTGTTATATTTTAGAAGTCTGATGATGCTCGTATGAGCGAAACGCGTCACAATAAGAATTAATATAAATATTTTGCTGAGACCGAGACTTTGATTTATTTTACTTGGTATTTACATATTCCGGTCTCTTTGAGAATTATGGACGAATTTTTTGAATTTGAGACTAGTAATTAGCCGAATTTTGCCGTATTTCCGAGATTAAGCTAGAAGCAGATAAAATTACCTAGGAGCCATTTTGTAAGTCTTTTTATTGCATAGTTACTAATTTTTTACTACAAGAAAAAGAGTACTGTTTCTTTCTTTGGATATTGGATTTAATTGTAATCTATATGATTAATATCTACGTATGAGTTAATTAGTGACCGTAAACTTCAGAGTGTAACTCAGTTTTTTGAAAAGCCGGTAACTGTAAATCTAAGTGTGAAGATTTGTAATAATTGCATTCAATATTAATAATACCTACATAACACGCTTTAAAAAACAATAAGTAATCGCGACGCACAGAGTGTGATTCAGTTTCTTTAAAAAGCATTTTATTAATAGATTTTGTTTATCTCTGTACCTCTCATATGTATATTTACTAATTATAATTGGTTGTATAAGTACTCTTTTTTAACTCGAGTTAAAACCAAAGCAAAAGGTGATATATTTTTTTAATATAACGTTTTATCTAACTTTAATTCCTTTCTCACTTTTCGCTTATTAGAGTACACAAAAATAACAAAAGAATTTACTTAGCTGTTATTTTATGTGTAGTAATAGTTATGTTTTGAATGAAACACGAATGTGTTTAGTAATCTTATTTATTATTTATGACATTTTATTTTATTTATTGTATATCTCATTTATTACCACACCGAGTAATAAATATTGTTTAGTGTTTAATTAGATGTTTTCTTTTCCTATCTGGTGTATGTTAATCTGATCAAATTTTATCAATGAATAGAACGAGCCTTAAATGAGTATTAAATTTTGATTTATGGATGATACCTCTATCTTACATATGGAACTTTAGCCATTGGGATAAGTAAAGGAAAGAGTAAGTACAATTATCTTTTTAGTTTTATGAATAGAAGTGTGTGATTTTAACTTTAACTAAAACATCTGACAAGTTATTTTATACAACTTATATATTTTTTTTCCATCTGGGTTACTTATATTTTCCCATCCTCAGGATAAAAAACATAAGTGGCGCCCATTTTCCTTTCGTTTTCATTTCTTTCATTTTCTCTTTTTGTCCCTTTTATCTTTTAATATTCTATAAGTTATCTTCTTAAATCGAGCATTTAACACCTTTAAGAAAAAAGAGGTTACAATACAAGCAACAACTGATGCTTCTGTGGTTTCTACCTTGTTTATTCAAATTATTTATTAACATTTTTACTTATTACTGCTTTTTGTAAAAATGATTGTATTATTGTATTGAATTGAATAAACTGCTTATTATTATTATTATTATTATTATTATTATTATTATTATATATATATATATATATATATATATATGAGAATTGGATCTTCTACCATAATCCGAAACTGAAACAAGAACGTTTACAGTGGACTGAAGCTGGTTCTTTAACTCCAAAACAGTCCGAACGATTGGCATATAAGGTTATGGCATATTATGGCATATTATGGCATATTATTACAAAATCTTGGATCAGTTATATAAAAAAGTTCGTGAAAAAAGACTCGGTTTACAGAAAAAAAATGTATCAAGAGAATGCACGTGTTTACACAAGTTTGTGGACGATAGCTAAATTGAACGAATTAAAGTACAAATTGCTGGAACACTCACAGTATTCACCAGATTTTATTCCCTCCGACTATTAGGTACCTTATAGAACCTTCATGGAAAGCGTTTTTCGTCGAATGAAAAAGCTACTACAGCAGTGTGTTTAAATAAAAAAAAATTTCATTAAAAAAAACACATTCTTTCATTTTTGTTTTTAAAGCTATTTAACCAACCTGTTTATTTACATATTCTTCCTTTGATTTTCACATTTATATATTGTAAATTTTAATGTTTAAAATATAACCAATTATGTCGTTAAACATGATCAAGATGACGATTTTAGTTAAACGCAATCAATTAATAATCGAATTTGTTTGATTTTTGGCACTAATTTTACGAACGATAATAAATTAGTTGATTCACCTACTGAAGTAAAATCCCTTTTAGTTTTAGGAAGTAAAACTTAGATTATCCGATGGTTTCTAATGGATTGAATCCTAATTAGTAAGCACTAGTGTTTATCCTCTTCTTTCCACTACGACCTTATTAAATCACTTGAAGTTAGCCAGCTAGAAATTTATTCTGGAAAGTTTCTCGAAGAAGGAATGCGTTTTAAGGTTAATTAGGGACCATTAGGATTCATTACATAATGTCCCTATACTGTGTGAAATTCCCGTGAAACTTACGAAGTTAAATTCTTTAATAAAATTTGAGAGTTACTTAATTTATTGAGATTGGTTTTCTTTGAATTTACAATGATATGTAGTGCAGTTAGATTAGTAAGTAATTGTTTTACCTGGTAAGATTATAATTATGTGTACCAACTTCTTTTCCGCTTTCTAAGGTATAATAAAAAAATGGCTAGATTCATTTATCTAATGATGAATACGAAAGACCAAAGACAAAGAGTCAGAAGGTCACTAATTGCGGACAGCACTCGGATGGTTGGTGGAGAGCGAGTCGTGAAATCAAGATTTTACGGTGGTCAGTAACGGGGGATAAGCTAAATTAAGCTAACTGTAAAAGAAAAGAAAAATACCTATAGAAATGGTATACTGCAACCTTATTTTTATACAAATAAGAAAAAATAAAAATACCAATAGCGATGTTAAATATACCTATACTTTTAAAGAAAATATCATTTTATCAAAAGTTCTGTAAGATTGATAGTAATACATTTACGTTTGTTTCTTAGGCTTAACATTCCGAAAGAGATGTTATTAATAAAATAGTTAAATGAAAGAAAGCTTTACGATTCTAGATAACTATATTAACGATGACAACAAAATACCAGTTACAAGGCAGAAAAGTTGAGTCTGTTGAGTCTGATTGGTTAAAGAGTCTTTCGCGTCACCCCTCACCTGAGCCCAGTGGGATGCCATTAAAAGACCAATAAAAGAGACCTTTTCGCCTACCCTCACCGCATGTGGTTGTATGCATTCACGATTTTACGATCTATTGTTTATATTTAACAAATATGTGTTTTCAGAATTTTCAAAATTTTATAAATTTTACAAATTTTCAAATTATTCAGAATTTTCATAATTTTCAAAATTTTCAGAATTTTCAAAATTTTTTAAATTTTCAAAATTTTTAAAATTTTTAAAATTTTCAAATTTTTCAGAATTTTCAAAATTTTCAAAATTTCAAAATTTCAAAACTTCAAAATTTTCAAATTTTTCAGAATTTTCAGAATTTCATAATTTTCAAAATTTTCAAATTTTTAATTTTTTTTAAAATTTCCAAAATTTTCAAGATCTTTAAATTTTTCTAAATTTTTTAAGTTTTACTTCAATCGCGCGTAAAGGTTACACGCACACTCTTTTTTTTTGCTTTGGATATCACGACCCATTTAGACACAAAATGAAAATGGGTATATTCACTCATTCATTCACTTCTCTATCTACGTCAAACGGAACTTATTTAAAAGAAGGCAGCAAAGGTATAGGCAGGGACACTCTCTTCGCGCTAAAGGTGCCCTTCATAGCGACTTTATTATTAAACAAACAAGACAGGCAACGGGTAGGAGGTATGTAATACAGAGGGAAAAACAATAGGAACAACAAATCATATACACTGACATTCACACTTAAACAATAATAAATAAGATTTTTTTAAATTTTAAGTTTGGCACGTTTAAGAAATTCCCATAAAATACATCTTACGGTAGGTCTGCGAGAGCTTATATAAAGTAACGAAACTATGTTTTGCGGAAGATCTAACTTTTTATCAGATATTGATCTGAATAAATATTTGGTGGCCTCTTCATTATACCGACAATTAAACATTCAGTGGTTAAGATCGTCGTAACTGCCGTCACAGTCACATAAGTTTGTAATGGACAGTTTCATTTTATATAGGTGTGATCTGACGGCAGCATGTTTAAAGAGGCTTCTGGTGTACATGGTATATATTTGCCTAGAAGGAAGACTTCGATCAGCAAGAGGAGTAAACGGAAGGGAAGGGTATATCTTGCAGTAGGAGTTACTGCTATTGTTTGCAAAGACTGTCCATTTAATTTCCCAGTTTTTCCTATGATTTTCTTTCCTAAGAGATACTACATCCCACTTACATATTTCATTATTCAAACTATTAAAAAATATAGCCTCTTTGGCAAGCTTATCTACCTTTTCGTTACCTGGAATTTGGGAGTGTCCTTTAACCCATATAAACTCAGGCTGTTCAAATGAGATATTTTTTCAAGAATACTGACGATAATTTTATTACTATATATTTGTGTCTAGTAACATGTTTTAAGGCCAACAAAGCTGATTGGGAGTCAGACAAGACTGTGTACTCTTGAAATTGCAAATTGCTGTTTATGATCCATTCTAACGCTTTATTTATGGCTACCAGTTTCGCTGTAAAAATGGAAGAATTGAAATTTAATTTGTACTGTATGGATTCTTGTAAGTTTTGTATGTAAACAGCACTGCCAACCCCTGCACTTGATTTAGATCCATCTGTATATATTCTGCATGTATTACATATACTAAGTTGTTCTTGCAAAATAAACTTACTAGGTACCTACTACTGGATCGTAAGATGGAACTGTAATTTTAGGTTTCAAATAGAAAATGTTAAAGTAAGCTTTAAAGAATGGGATTCCTTCTCCTTTGAAACGATAGTGAGATAGGTTGAGAACGGCAATTGCTAGAGTAGGAGAATTTTTATTCTGCCACCACTTTGATGTCAAATTTAGAATGGAAAGTTGAAATATTTTTTGCAATAAGGAATTTTGATTATTAGCTTGACATTTAGTGACAAATTTTTCCGCTAAAAATAGCCGCCTTAAGTGGAGAGGTGGTTCATTACATGCAGCCAAGAGAGATGGAGTGGGTGTAGACATTAAAGCTCTTAAGACTAATCTTAACCCTCTGTACTGTATCTTATCAAGTTTGTTTAAGCGGGATTTGGTGGCTGAGCCATACAGAAAACAACCATGGTCTAAGATAGATCTTGTATATGCTTTATAAAACAATAGATTTATTTTTGGATCGGCTCCCTATCCGTAACGATTGATCACCTTTAGGATGTTAAGGCTCTTTTCACATTTAGTTACGCAGTTATTTATTTGTTCATTCCAAGTTAGTTTTCTGTCTAATGTAATACCTAAATAAGTAAAACTATTATATACTGAAATTTCAAGCTGTGAAAGCTGTACACTGTGTATTTTAGGTAGCCGATGTCTAGTAAAAAATACCACGCCTGACTTTTAGGGTGATAGTTCAAGATCATGGTCATCAAAATATTTTTTACAGACATCCATGTTAACCTGTAGCGAGTTTATAAACTCTTCCATTGTTTCTTCTTCTACGTATTCGCAGAAATCATCAGCAAATTGTAAAAGAGTTGAATCAATCCCCATGGTATGTAAGTTTAAGGTATAAATTTGGAACAGTAGTGGGCTAAGCACAGAACCTTAAGGCAATCCTTTGTTAACTATTCTAGGACCCATTATTTTGTTATTACATCAAATAAAAACTTGCCTATTCGTAAATATATTAACTAGTACATATGCACATTTTTCCGCTAAGCCTAATTTAGTAGGCACCAGAAATATCCATAAATAAGGCAGCAGTATACTTTTTTTTCGAATAACTTATCTGGATGTCAGTGGTTAGGTGTGAGACACAGTCTATGGTACCTTTACCTGTACGAAATCCGAATTGCAACTCTGGAAAAAGGTTTGAGTTTTCCAACCACCATTCTAAGCGATTCTTCATGATCCTATCAAACGTTTTTAACATGCAGGACATTAGAGAAATTGGTCTTAAAACATTTCTATCATTTGATTTAGGAATAGGGATGACTAGACATTGCTTTAAAGAATCACAAGTATCTCCGTTGATTAAAATGTTGTTAAAAATCTTGCACAAAAACTTATGGTAAGTTGGCTAGCATAGTATAATTAATTTCATCAATTCCTGGGGCAGATTTTTTGAAAGTGTTTATATTAGCAGTCATTACATCGATGTGGATTGCAGATAATAGAAAATGTTTCTCATTATTCGTTGCAGGCTGATTGATCTCAGATGGGACATAATTGGGAGCTATTTTATTATATAAATTTTCCACCAAACTTTTATCATGTACATAGGTGGTTTTACTTTTTGTTATTTTATTAATTCTATTCCAAATATTTGTAGGATTTGTCTGTCTACTTAAACTTGAGCAAAATTCAGCCCAGTTTTTTCCTGATTTTGTTTTAAATGTTCGTTTACAAACAGCATTAATCCTTTGATATTCTATAAAGTTAGAAATTTTTATATTATTTCTATAAGATATAGACAAACAATCATCAACCCACCATTGTGGGGATTTATGGGATTTGGCAGAGAATGGTTTATTAGCTGCATTAGTAATTTGTTCAGCTAGAAAAATACTCATTGAATCAGTGTCGCTGAAATCTTGTAAAGTTTAGATTAGATCAGATATTTTTGGGGTTGGCTGTTAGCCTGTATCACTGCGACCTTTGCAGATCTATTGTGAACACCCATTATCTGTGGAATAGGATTAGAGCACCTTGTCCAGCTCTGCCCTCTTAATAAGACTTAATAGCCTTGACAGTGGCCACTCCGCATAACTTGGAGCAGCAGGTTTCTCCTCTCCCAGTACTAGATACCGCGTCCTTGCAAGGCCTTCACATTGGCATAGGACATGAAATGCAGTTTCCTCTTCCTCTTGGCAGTATCGACAAATGTCTTCATCTGCCAAGTTTAGCTGACTCATGTGTTTTCTGAGCCTACAATGTCCTGTCAAGAGACTGACAATCATTCTGACATCATTTCGCCTTTGTGATAGCAGCTCTGCAGTAAACTTCGCCGAGTATCCCTTTATGAAGAGTTTGGCTTGTCGCTTGCCCGGTGATGTTTCCCACCTCTTCTGGGCCTTTTCTAGCCTCCATTTCTCAATGGCTGCCTTTCTGAATGTATTAGCAACTCCGCCGAATGGTTCCGTGCCAATCATTGGAGTGTTAGCTCCCGCACGGGCCAATTCATCAGCCTTCTCATTGCCCCGATACCCTGAGTGTCCTGGTATCCATACCAGTGTCAGAGAATTTTGACTAGCGGCATGTGTCAGGGCGCCAACGCAGTCCCACACCAGCTGTGAGCTTATTTGTGCTGAGACTATCGCCTTTAGAGCTGCTTGGCTGTCCGAGTATATGACTACGGTTTTACCCGTTATACCCTGACTTACGATCTCCGTTGCACAGTGTTGTATGGCCGTTACTTCAGCCTGAAACACTGTGGCATACGCACCTAGACTTAGTTGGATTTTTATCCTGTGTCCTCTACTGTATATACCCGACCCTGTGCCTTTCTCAGTCTTTGAGCCATCGGTATGCCAAATTGACTCCCCTTGGATTAGGGGGCCATTGTTCCATGAGTCCCTTTCCAGTATTTCTACTCGAAAGTTTCTCACAAAGTTATACCTGGGGACTATCCTGTCCTGAGGCATACTCATTATTTGATCTGCCTTAACCCTATTGTATAACTCTGCTTGCTTTTTGCCTTTTAATAAGGTAATGGGGGCCTGGCCTTGTAGCAGTCTGTGAGCAGTTCCCATAGCCTCGCCCTGAATGTAAATGTGCAATGGTGGTAGGTTGAGTAAAACCTGTAGTGCGTCCGTTGGGGCGGTTCCCATGGCACCTGTAACATTCAGACATGCCTGCATTTGAATGCTTTCCAGTTGCCTGATCACCCCGGACTGCTGCGTTCTACCCCACCACACCACCGAACGATAGGTTAACATTGGTCTAATGACTTGTGTATACAACCATAGGTTCATTTTGGGGTTCAATCCCCAGTTCTTGCCATACAATTGTCTACACCTACCAAGGGCTATTGTAGCTTTATGTGTGACCTTTTGAATGTGTTGCTTCCATGATAGCCTCTGGTCAAATACCACACCTAGGTATTTGGCCTCTGTGGCCATTGGAACCAGCACGTTATTGAGCGTTATTGGTTGTAAGCCTTGTAACGCTCTTTTATTAGTGAATGGGACAATTGATGCTTTTTGTGGATTGACTGTTAGGCCTTCATCCTTGCACCACTTGTACACCATATTCATTGCGGACTGCATCCGCTCTGAGACTGTGCCCAGAAACTTCCCCTGAATGATCATGGCCATATCATCTGCGAAGCCTAGGCAGTGAAGGCCTTCATTGAGGCGTTTCTTAAGGAGGTCATCCACAAGTGCTGACCACAGCAGAGGCGACAGTACCCCTCCCTGCGGACAGCCCCTTCCCACTGTTGCCTCAATGGACGACTCACCTAACTTGGACACTACGATCCTATGCGTTAGGTTGGCATACACCCATTGGCATATTAGTGGGGGGACTCCTCTCCTTGAAAGTGCGTCGGTTACTGACTCGGGTCCCACATTACTGAAGGCTCCTTCGATGTCAATAAACGCCGCTAGGGCTACTTCTTTGTCTTTAATTGACTTTGATATTAGCCTGTTTAGGTCATCCAGCGCTAGGTCTGTGGATTTTCCCCGCTGGTATGCATATTAACGATCACTTAATGGATTCACCGTTAAGATTTCGTCCCTTATATATCTATCGACCAGTTTTTCCAGCGTTTTTGCTACGAATGACGATAGACTTATCGGTCTGTATGACTTGGTTGTTTGGTACGTCATCCTCCTTCTGCCACACAGCTGGTATAAATCTATAGGCCAAACAAGCCTTAAAGATTTTACACAGATGTGTTATAATTACTTCCAGCCGCTTCTGGAGTAGGGCTGGGTATATTCCATCCATTCCCGGTGTTTTGAATGGACGGAATGTGCTGATAGCCCATCTGATTTTTGCAGGTCTGGTTATTTCGGTAGCTAGCTTCCAGTCATCCCTTGATGGCCTTACTGGCCTTTGACCGTGGCCTGCGCTATCCGTTCCCGCTTCTATAAACCGTGAGCCAGGAAAGTGTACTGTATGATCCGTCCTCCTTTTTAAGAAGGCCGACCTCTTTCGCTGTACTATCCTTAGCCAGGACTTTGTGGATTCTTGAACATGCGGGGGTCTTTTGGACTTCCTCGCAGAACCTCCTCCAGGAGTCTCTTTTGGCTTTTCGGATTTCTTTATTGTACAGCGTTAACTTTTGTCGATACTCTTCCCAGTTATGAACGGTATTGGCCGTATTAAACAGCCTTCTCACCTGAGCCCTAAGCTTCTGTAGGTGTTCGTTCCACCAGGGAGTGTTTCTTGTGTACTTTCTTGTCTGTTCCGGGCAGCTTTCACGATAAGCCGACACAATAGCCTCGCTTACCATGTCCACCTCCCGGTCCAAACCAGACACGTCTCTTATTGACCGTTCTGTCCTCGAGATTTTCATTGAGGGAATTTACATAGTCCTCCCAATTCGTTCTCCGTGGATTTCTGAACGTGGTCTCAATAATTTTGGGGGTAACAATATGGAACCTAACATGCCTGTGATCCGACCCAGTCGGCTCGTCCGAGACATGCCAGTTTTCAATCTTGTCGTAGATGTTGTTTGTGCAGAGGGTCATATCAAGGACCTCCCTGCGCGAAACTGTTACAAACGTTGGCTTTTTGCCTCTGTTTAATATCTGTAAGCTATTACTAAGTATAAATTGTAATAGATACTCACCTCTACGGTTGACGTCCGTGCTACCCCACGCTATGTGATGAGCATTGGCGTCGGCCCCCACGATCAATGGTAGGTTTTCCCTCCGGCTGTAGCTTATGATGTCCATTAGCTGGCCTGGACTGCAAACCCTGTCTTCTCCAGGGAAGTACGCTGAACAGACCATTAGCCTTCTGATGCCTTCTTCCGTGGATATTGACAGTATGGCTGCAACAAAATCCCCAGTGCATAGCACCGGAATTATCTTACATCCAACTGTCTTAGTAAACAGTATACAGGCACGAGGCCTTGTAGCCTTTGTGTCATATATTAACTCACCTTGGTGCGGTTTTAGGCCTGCGACCCTGCCTCCATATAGCCAAGGTTCCTGCAGGAGGGCTACGTCCACGCCTTCTCTCTCAAATCTCCGACACACTATGGCCGATGCAGCCTTTGCATGTTGGAGATTTGCCTGCAGGACCCTGACTGAACCTACGTTTCCATGGAAGGTTGACACTTACTCTCCCCAGCGATCGCTTCCACAGTTGTGGCGTGACCTTTACTGGTTGGGGCTGTGGTCCTTCCATTTTCGGGCTGCTCATTGTCGTGGTGGGCCGTTAAGCCTGCCTCCGACTCTGGGCTTCCCTTAGTCACAGGACGCTCATCCCCCTTTAGACGGAATTTAATTTTCCCTATCCTAAAGTGGGTGAGCATGTCCTGTGCTTTTAGCGCCTCCACGGACTCCTTATCCATGGAGAACGTCCATACCTGTCCCTTGTCTGTTGGACTTTTTCCAAACACCGTCGACAGCCCGGTGTTCAGCTTGTGGTTGCCGACCTTTAGTCTTCTAAGGATGCGGTCGGCATCGAGCCTTACCCCATCCTTATCTGGTATGTGCACGGTGCATGTCTTGTAAAGTTAAAAATGAGTTCTCAATTTCAGTTTGAAATAAGTGCCAATTAACATTTTTCATAGACCATTTGGATGATCGGATTATAAGAGTATCGGATATTTGAAAGTCATTGATTTTAATACTTATTAAATAGTAATCCGATCCATAAGTATCTAGAGAAACTAACCAGCTAAACGCTGAACAAAATTTGGTAGAAAGAATCGTTAGATCTACTGCAGATTTTTCTTGGCCGGGACGTGTTATCCTAGTAGGAGAACCATCGTTAACAATTGACAAATTTGGAAAGTGATCCAGTGCATCTACGAGGGCCAAACCATCATTTGAACATACATTAGATCCCTACAAACCATGATGTGCATTAAATGCCCCACCTATTATGCAATCGTGTTTTATCTGGCTAAATATATTTATATAATCCTGTGTTGTTGCTTTAACTTTAGAAGGCCTATAAAGACTGACGATGGCTATCCTTTTATTATCAATGCAAACATTAATACCACATACTTCAATTTGTGAATTAAAGTTAATATTGAATTGTATGACGTCATAATTAATTTTATTTGAAACAAAAATGGATACTCCCCCATATCCGTTATTTCGATTAACGGAAACAAATATATACTAAATATTATTTTATCAGACGGCTTATACCAAGTTTCAGAAAATATACCATTATCATATTTTTTCTCTTTTCGTGTTTGATAAAGAGAATGTTTGTTAGACCTTAAAGATCTTGCATTCCACTGGATAATTTTAAGGTAATTATTATTAGACATTGTTTTCCGTTTTTTTAGAATTTTTTTTAATTTTTGTTTAGATTTTTAAGTCGAAAAAAGATTTTCTATAATATTTTTAATTTTATTTTCAAATTCATTTTCATTTAAATAAGCAACTTTAGAACTTGCTGTAGGAGATCCTTGAAAATATTGTTGGACTTAATCTTTTAAAGCAGTGCTAAAGTTGGTTCATAAATTTGTAACCTCTTTTTTCTCTGGTGATGTTAAATGCTCGTTTTATAGAGGTTAAACAATGCGAACGGCACTCAGGGGGTAGGAGGAGAGCGAGCGTGGATTCGAACGAGCTAGATGATAAGATATTGGAAAGATATAAGGGGATATATTTGCTAGAAAAAATAAGATATAAGAATTTAAAAGGGACCAAAAAGAAAATGAGAGAAATGATGGAAAAGGGAAAGGTAAATGGGCGCCACTTATTTTTTTATCTTAAGGATGGGGGAAATATAAGAAACCCATATGAAAAAAAAATATTTAATCTAGAAGTTGGATAAAATGATGTATTAGATGTTATAGATAAAGTTAGGATAAGAAAGATATGAGAGAAAATATAGATGTTAGATAAAATGATTTATCAGATGTTGTAGATAGAGATAAAATAATAAAGATATAAGGGATATGAGATAAGATAAGGTAAGATTAGGTAACCCGGCAGATGTTCTGATTAAAAATTCAAATTACACACTTTTATTAGTAAAACTGGAAAGAGAAAGTTATACTTACTTTTTGTTCTTATTTATCACAACAGTTCCATATATTTTGATCAAGTCAAAAGCTAAAATTTATGAGTGAAATACGCCTTATTCTTGTGGTTAATGAGGTTAGATCAGAATAACTTACACCAGGTCAGAAAATAAAACATATAAATAAACAATAAACAATATTTATTACTGTGTGTAGTAATAAGTCAAACAGATGATCGAAACAAATAGACATATAAAATATCAACAATTAAATAAGGTAAAATACTGTAAAACACATTAGTGTTTAATCACATCTAGAAACAATATTACACATTCAATAACAGCTAAGTATTTTGATATTGTTATTTCTGTGTACCCATTTAAGCAGAATGTGATATGAAAAGGAAATGAAAAGTATCAAAATTTAGTAAAAAAATTGTAAATCACTTTTAGCTTAAAAGATATTTTACTCGAGTAAAAATTGGGGGTACCATATAATAATTTAATATTAAAACATTAAAATTAAGATAAATATCAAGAAACAAAAAAAATTTTTATCATAGAGGTGTTACAAAAATATTTAGTCAGACCCTGCGTAACGCTTTCACTGTTAATTAAAACATATACGCGACGAACTATTGAGAAATTTGCACACTGGAGAAATCTGTTGAAAAGGTATTGGGTTTTTGATAAAAAAAACCGGTTTCACTGTGGATTCTATGCGCACTTCTTACGTTAATTACTCACACTCTGACATTATTCCGGTGAGTTACAATTAAGTTTTTGTGCCAAAGAAACAAAGATGGTATCCCAAATTTTTGGTAGATAAGAGATAGTAATTACATTAAAAGACTTACAGTTTGTCTCCTAGATAAGAGAACGTAATGGGGCCACACCCAATTCATACGCTACCATAAAAAACTGGTGCTTCTTCGCTACTATCAGACAGCTTTTCCATAAAAGGGGTTCTACACTTTCTCACTGACTTTACTTTACTTAGAAACACTAAATCGCAAACAATTATTTGCTAATTTAAAAGAAATTTACCGGTATTTGAATCTAGGGGTTATACGGAATCAACTTATCACCACAAATACCCAAGCTAGACTGATTTTCATATCGCGCTTAAAATTCGACCGCGTCGCTTCAAAACTACCCCTCCTGCGCCACATGATCTTAATCCACCAATTTGATTGGTCGGCCTCGAAAAATCGATAGTTTTGACGGTTAAACTATTAACGGCGAGAACTTTCTCGAAGATATTATGATCAGAGTCGGCTTAAGTAAGGGACTATATTAAAAAAATAAAAATTATGTATAGTGTTTTTTGGACATGCTACACAGCCCCTTCCGAAGAGAAAAAACTGGATAGAAAACAGTTTTTAAAGAAGGATAAGCTATGGTTGGAACAACAGTAGTGTGTCTAAAAAACTGAAGCTGGTAAAGGTAGTGAACATCAAGATGTAGAAAAGCGATCTTAACGAGAACGACAACTATTTAGGTAGAATTGGGGGTATTAGTGTCAGTTATTGAATGTGATATAATATTCACACTATTCTTTAGTGCATTAACATACAAGTGAAACTACACGAGAGTTTGAAGAACCACAAGGTAGGTAAAATGTATCAGATCCGTAGATCTTTGATACTAAGTGACCAGATTTTTATAAACGGTACCGGCCAACCGGAAGATCACAAAGTGATCGGGAACAGGTCTACTCCGAAGTTTCTGCACGGAAACAAAAAAGTATACAGCTCGGCCTAGACGGGCAGCACTAAGTGGTATCTTTAAGGCAAATCGACAAAAAAGTATTTATATTGCCCTTGACATAAGATGTCAGGACACACACTACATTCACACACACAAGGAAGAAGGTAAAGAATGCTATGTTCCCATAAGTAAAATTTCCCATAGGAGGCACAACGCGTATTTCCATTTTTAGGAACTCCTATAAAGAAAAAAGCTGAATTTAAACCAAACTGTTGATATTAATTTTGAAAAGGAAGAAAGAAACACGGACGATAGTTATAATTAGGAATCTAATAAGCCTACCGGCTCCATTAGATCCGACAGTCAAGGTAAGTACGTGATACGTTAACATCTGAAAAGATGTTCGGAAAAGTTCCGTCCTGCTTGGTTGACGTTAAAGATATCAACGAATATACAGTAAGGAAGAGAAGAAAACAGTATTTACTAAAAATATAGTTCTCATTGAGAACATTTAATAAAAAAAATCTTAAGGTAGTAGATCACACTAAGACATTAACAGGAATCTAACACATCTTAAAAACAAATTATCCTAACAGTCTTCAATCCTAGCTAAAAAAAAAGAGTAAGTAAAAGAGGAAAAGAAGGAGAGTAGAAAGAAATTTTATCTATCTTCCTTACAATCTCAACAGACCCACTACCGGAAAGAATTCCCTACGGCTTTCCTAGGCTTATCTCTCGTGACGAATTGCAAGGTCAAAATAAAATTCCAGAAGAAGTAGTTAAGATTGAATTTTGTTAGTCAAAAAAGTAAAGTGATTCCAATAGTAGTCATGTTACGGATCAAAATTCTTTAAACCAACGATACGTAAAGGTATAAAATTGTATGAAAGAACGAAAAATAATTTTAAAAAAAAATTCAAAAAAAATTTTTAAAAAAAATTTTTCTTCTAAAAATTTTCATGTGTCTTCCACTAAGGTACGATAATCGTCTTATATCCATATCGAAGATAACAAGTAGTTTATGGATGATGAACGAAAGATAAGGTAATAGAAAAATGTTTTCTAAACATAAAACAGTAATAGATATTACTGAACGATACGATAATTAATTTACAAGTGCAGACGCACTTACACGGTAGATAAACGGTAGATAAAGGAAAAGCTATTTTTTCCTTCTAGAAAAAAAATACAAGTGTTAAAACACTCATAAGGTAGATAAACGGTAGTTACGAGAAACATCTTTTCTCTTTCGGTACGATAAAAACAAGTGTTATTACACTTATTAGGTAAATGGACGGTAAATGAAGGAAAGTAAATCCTACTTTCGAGACGGTAGTGATAAGTATTAAAGTACTTATTAGGTAGGTAATCGGTAGGTAAGAGAAAAGTATTTTCCCTTTCGAGATGAAAAGTTCAAGTGGTAATACATTTAAACGAAGGATAAGCGATAGTTATAAGTATGGCTATACCTAAACGAAAAATATGAAAGTGAGGCGTAGAGAAAATTATTTAGTGTTGAGTCATAGCGAGAGGTTGAGATATAGAGAAGTCAAAGAAAATGGAAAAGGAAAGCTTATACTGACAATTCTGAGAAAACAGAGAAACGTTAGTTCCTATTCGGAGAGTTCATCTTCAGAAGAATCATCGGGATCAGAGACATAAGGCTTAAGGTCTTTTATATGCCAGTTTCCTGCTTTTGAGCCATCGGGATTTTGTAACGTATATACTAGTGGAGAAAGTTTACGGACAACAGTACATAAGAGATATTTAGGAGCTAATTTGGACATAAACTTATCGGCAGCTTTGGAGAGAACTTTATTTCTCCTCCACACCTTATCACCAACGTTGAATTGAATGTTTCTACGACGAAGGTTATAAGTTTTGGAATTTCTTTGATAGGCATGGTGAAGATTGTGTTGTATTTCAAAAAAAATATCCTTTAACCCTTGTATATCTGAAACGTATTTATCGTATTGTTCAGGGGTATTAAGGGACATAGGACGATCAGCGCCATTAGCGGAATAGTAATTTCCAGATATCGGTACATGTCTCGCGAAATTTAAAAATGATGGGGAGTATTTGGTGACTTCGTGTCTAGCGGTATTGATAGCCTGTCGGATTTTATAAAGTTCATTATCCCAGTTAGAATGTTCATCGATATAACACCTAATAGCGGTTCCAATGGTTTTATTCGTTCTTTCTACAAAATTACACTGTGGTGAATAGACGGCATTGAACCATATTTTTTGGACTTTGTATTGATCACAGAGATGTTTCATCATAGGATTGTTAAGGTTTCTAGCGTTATCGCAGATAAGGAATTGAGGGACACCAAACATGAGAAATACTTCATTTTCTAGGAAATTAGTGATATTTTTGGTGGTGGCTTTTCGTAAGGGTTGCAATAAAGTAAATTTAGAAAACCAATCGGTAACAACTAAGAGCCAGGTATATCCTTTTTTGGAGCGAGGGAGAGGACCAATAAGATCAAGTGCGATAATTTGCCATGGGAATTCGGCAGCTTTCTCTTTTCCCATTAAACCTATTTTAGTGGAGGTAGGCATTTTTTGGGCTCCACAAACTTTACAAGATCTAACAAAACGAAGGACATCGTTCCTCATTTTAGGCCAATAATATCGCTCTTGGATTCGGTTCAGGGTTTTGAAAAATCCGAAATGAGCACAGGTAGGGGGATCATGACAAGATGACATAATGTCATGTCTCTGGGGTTTTGGTACGAAAACTTTCCACTCTATTTCGTTAGTGGCGAAAGGCAATTTGGAAGGGATTAATTTATAAACCAGATCATTATCTACTTTCCATTGAGGATAGAGCTCAGGGTGTTGGAGAATTTTAGTACGAAACTCATCGAACCATACATCTATTCGATTAGTGTCTACCTCAAGATACGAAATTTGGGGTTGTTCAGGGAAGGCACGACTCAAGGCATCAGGAACGAGATGGGAAGATCCCTTACGGTGGATAAGGTCGAAATTATGCTGACGAAGCCGCATAGCCCATCGAGCAAGTTTTCCAGAGGGATTGTTAATATTTTTCAACCAAAGTAAGGAGTGGTGGTCGGTAATTACTTGGAATTTGGTACCTTCAATATAGGGACGGAATTTTTCAATGCTGAAGATGACAGCTAGACATTCTCGTTCTGTGACAGAGTAGTTACGCTCTGCTCGGGATAAGGTTCTGCTAGCATAAGCTATTACGGTATCTGAACCATCAATTGACTGTGTGAGGACACCGCCAAGGCCAGTATCACTAGCATCACATTGGATTATGAACGGTTTAGAGAAATCTGGCTGTGTTAACACAGGGGCAGAAATAAGGGCTTCTTTTATTTTTGTGAAGGAGAACTCCGCTTGGCTAGTCCATTCGATAAACTGTTTTTTCTTTTTACCTTTCAATAGATCATTAATAGGAGAGACAAGGGAAGAAAAGTCTTTTATGAAACGACGGTACCAGGAACACATACCGATAAATCTTTTGACCTCTGTGAAAGTTGTCGGACGGGGATAATTGATCATGGCCGAAATTTTTTCAGGATCTGTTTTTAGAATATAACCTAAAAATTTTAGTTCTGGCTTGAAAAATTCACATTTTTTGACATTAATCGTTAGGTTGGCATCTTTTAGCTTATCTCTGACTTCAGATAGGAGACGAATATGTTCTTCAAATGAATTTGTACAGATAATAATGTCATCAAGATAACAAAAGATATTTGGTTCGTAAGCCGGACCGAAGATAGCGTCAACTAAACGTTGCTGGGTTTGTGCTGAATTGCATAATCCAAAAGGCATTACAGTGAATTGAAAAGAACCTCTGCCGATAACACTGAAAGCGGTTTTCTCTTTCGAAGAGGGATCTAAAGGGACTTGCCAGAAAGCTTTTCGTAAGTCTATTGAACTTATAAATTTGGTACCTTTGAGAAGAGAGAGAATTCGATCTATATTTGGCAAGGGGTAGGTATCGTGTTTAGTTACATCGTTGAGGGTTCGACCATCGAAACAGAAACGATATTCATCATTAGCTTTTTTGACGAGAAGTACTGGGGAACACCAAGGACTATTTGAGGGTTCTATAACACCTAGACGAAGCATTTCGTCCAATTCGTCGTTAAGGATCTTCGACATATAGGGAGACATTGGGAATGGTCGTTTTTTGAAAGGTTTTGCATCTCCGGTATCGATATGCATTTGTATTTTATCGGTACGACCTAACCGATTAGTATTACTGATAACAGAAAAGGACTCTATAGTATTTTTAGCTAATGTCTGTTGAACGGGAGTTAGAACTTCGAGAGTATTGAGAGACGTGGTGTTTAATTCTGGTTCCAATTCAGAGAGAAACTGGGGTTTAGAAGTGCTGTTAGAAGACCAGGTATTTTTGGAGAAGTCAACAATAAGTGAGAAGGTTTTCACAAAGTTATTTCCAAGAATGAAGGTACAGGGTAGCGAAGGGACGACTAGTGCTTTAATGACATGTAGGATATTGTTAGCTACCATTGGTAGATCTACAGTACCAGAGACAACTTGGTTAGTGCCATCTGCTAGGGAAACATTTCGATGCTCAGAAGAATTTATTTGTACATTATTGACTTTAAGGAAATTGAGGGCTTTATTACCAACTACGGTGATTGAACAACCGGTGTCCAATAGGACAACAAAATTTGTCGAAAAAATTTGTATGGGTAGGTAGGGTCTTGTATCGGTAGACTTGTTCAGTAAAACTGGGGCAGTTATTTGTAAGGGGTTTTGAAAGAAATTCTTAACAACTTTTAGCCATTTCTCCCATTGATCTTGTTTTTTGATATCGGTTTTACTAGGGCGGTAAAGAGAGAGTGCACCGATACGACATTCTCCCCTAGTTAGTTTTTTGAACAACGGGGGCAGGTAGAAACAGTGACATTTGGGGAACCACAACGATAACAAAAATAGGATTTTTGTTGATTTTGACAGCTAGAATAAATGTGTCCTTTCTTATGACAATTCCAGCAGGTAACATCCCTACTGTTAGAAGTATTAGTTGGATTTGAAGTACTCGCTACGTTGTTAGAGGTAGAAGGTAAGTTAGATGTTCTCGGTTTATTAGTTCGTTGTTTAGGACGATGATTAGTAGAGTCAATAGCAGATACTTTGGTTTGGAAAGAAGGTTTTTGAACAGAGAGTGATTTAGCATCCTCCAATTTTTTGACTAATTGAATTAGGTCAGAGACGGTATTTACATTGGAGAGAGTTACGTGAGGAATGTATTCCGGAAGTAAATTTCGGGTGATGTATTTTAATTTGCTGACTTCAGCTGGTTCACGAGAAAGGCGTTTGAAGAGAGAAGTGAGTTGAGCAACAAAAATAATAATAGATTCGTTCTTTTTCTGTTTATAGCCTTTAATTTCCTCCCAGAGTTGTTCATCATTTTCTGGTGGTAGAAAGGTTGATTTGAGAACATTCGTAAGTTCATCCCAAGAGTTGAGAGAGGTTTTGATGCTGCGGAACCATATTAAAGCATCCCCGGTGAAAAGTTCAACCGCTGATTGAAAAAGGGTTTCAGGTAGGATGTTGCGGGATTCAGCTAGTTCTTTAATTTTTTCTAGAAATTCAAAAACGCTTTTAGGATCACCGTTAAATTTAATATTCCATTTCGACAAAGGAAAACGATCTAGATATCTAATTTCAGGGGTAGAGACGTTGATTATAGGTACTGTGCTTTCTGTATTCGGAACTGAACTAGAAGAAGGTGAATTATTGAAGGGAATGGTTTTATCTATCATTTCTTGTTCGAGAAGGAGACAAGTGGTTTTAGATTCATCGCGGAAATTTATATCATCCTCGGAAGGATTTTCAGGTAGAGGTAAACGTTGTATTCTGCCTAACAAGTGAGCGATCCTAGATTTTACTCTACGAAAACATGAATCTGAAGCAGAACCTTCAAATTCTTCTATTAAATTGGAAACGCTGTCGATAGAATTTTTAATTGCAACCTTTTCGTCTTCTATGTTAATATTTTCCAAAGTGAACGTACCGTTTGTTTCTTTGGTTAACAATCTTTTGAGGACTTTCCTTTTATCCTCTATCTTTCTGTTGGTGGCTGTTCCTCTGATCTTTAACTCGTAGTTAATTTCGTCGGCTGTTAGAAAAGTTACCTCAAAGTTGGCCATTGTGATAAGAAAAAATAACGGAAATTGTCGAAATTAAAAGTGTGTAATTTTATTGTCGGAAAAATAGGGATTTTATCATCGGGATCCACGTTGTGGGCGTCAAAAATAGTGTAATATCAGGCCCTACACGTTGGGCGCCAAAAATATGTGTAACCTCTTTTTTCTCTGGTGATGTTAAATGCTCGTTTTATAGAGGTTAAACAATGCGAACGGCACTCAGGGGGTAGGAGGAGAGCGAGCGTGGATTCGAACGAGCTAGATGATAAGATATTGGAAAGATATAAGGGGATATATTTGCTAGAAAAAATAAGATATAAGAATTTAAAAGGGACCAAAAAGAAAATGAGAGAAATGATGGAAAAGGGAAAGGTAAATGGGCGCCACTTATTTTTTTATCTTAAGGATGGGGGAAATATAAGAAACCCATATGAAAAAAAAATATTTAATCTAGAAGTTGGATAAAATGATGTATTAGATGTTATAGATAAAGTTAGGATAAGAAAGATATGAGAGAAAATATAGATGTTAGATAAAATGATTTATCAGATGTTGTAGATAGAGATAAAATAATAAAGATATAAGGGATATGAGATAAGATAAGGTAAGATTAGGTAACCCGGCAGATGTTCTGATTAAAAATTCAAATTACACACTTTTATTAGTAAAACTGGAAAGAGAAAGTTATACTTACTTTTTGTTCTTATTTATCACAACAGTTCCATATATTTTGATCAAGTCAAAAGCTAAAATTTATGAGTGAAATACGCCTTATTCTTGTGGTTAATGAGGTTAGATCAGAATAAGTTACACCAGGTCAGAAAATAAAACATATAAATAAACAATAAACAATATTTATTACTGTGTGTAGTAATAAGTCAAACAGATGATCGAAACAAATAGACATATAAAATATCAACAATTAAATAAGGTAAAATACTGTAAAACACATTAGTGTTTAATCACATCTAGAAACAATATTACACATTCAATAACAGCTAAGTATTTTGATATTGTTATTTCTGTGTACCCATTTAAGCAGAATGTGATATGAAAAGGAAATGAAAAGTATCAAAATTTAGTAAAAAAATTGTAAATCACTTTTAGCTTAAAAGATATTTTACTCGAGTAAAAATTGGGGGTACCATATAATAATTTAATATTAAAACATTAAAATTAAGATAAATATCAAGAAACAAAAAAAATTTTTATCATAGAGGTGTTACAAAAATATTTAGTCAGACCCTGCGTAACGCTTTCACTGTTAATTAAAACATATACGCGACGAACTATTGAGAAATTTGCACACTGGAGAAATCTGTTGAAAAGGTATTGGGTTTTTGATAAAAAAAACCGGTTTCACTGTGGATTCTATGCGCACTTCTTACGTTAATTACTCACACTCTGACATTATTCCGGTGAGTTACAATTAAGTTTTTGTGCCAAAGAAACAAAGATGGTATCCCAAATTTTTGGTAGATAAGAGATAGTAATTACATTAAAAGACTTACAGTTTGTCTCCTAGATAAGAGAACGTAATGGGGCCACACCCAATTCATACGCTACCATAAAAAACTGGTGCTTCTTCGCTACTATCAGACAGCTTTTCCATAAAAGGGGTTCTACACTTTCTCACTGACTTTACTTTACTTAGAAACACTAAATCGCAAACAATTATTTGCTAATTTAAAAGAAATTTACCGGTATTTGAATCTAGGGGTTATACGGAATCAACTTATCACCACAAATACCCAAGCTAGACTGATTTTCATATCGCGCTTAAAATTCGACCGCGTCGCTTCAAAACTACCCCTCCTGCGCCACATGATCTTAATCCACCAATTTGATTGGTCGGCCTCGAAAAATCGATAGTTTTGACGGTTAAACTATTAACGGCGAGAACTTTCTCGAAGATATTATGATCAGAGTCGGCTTAAGTAAGGGACTATATTAAAAAAATAAAAATTATGTATAGTGTTTTTTGGACATGCTACAAATTGATCAAATTTATTATCAGGTTCCTTGCGCCCGAATTGAAATACTGGTCCAGCACAGAATCTATTATTATATTCTCTTTGAACTTTAGGGAAATTGGGAAAAGAATCGCTCGTTTTTCTTTTTTTAGGAAGGGGTGTAGAAGAACTTGATGGTTGTATAAGGGAAATTTTATTTTTTAAGTTTTCAGATGGCTTATTTTGTACTGATCGAGAGAAGGGTATACTTAATGGTGGGAATTCTTTGTCATAATCAGACAATGGAGCAAATTTGTTTTTTTGAATTAGACTCGAATAGCAAGGGTTATTAATTAATTGTTCAGCTTCTTTAAAGGAAACATTTAGATTAGCCATAGCTTCCTTGGTTCTGGCTTGTTTTTTGTATTCAGGACACTCTTTATAAGTGAAATCGTGACTGTTATTTTTGCAATATACACAAAACACATTACATAAAAGACAATCCGCTTCATTCTCTAAACCACATTTTTTACACCTTTTTTCCCTTTGCACTGGGATCCTGAATGACCATAACGTAAGCATCGAAAGCATTGCATAACCGGATTAACAAAAACATCAACCGGACACCTAACTTTATTAATATATATGTAGTGAGGAATCAGTTTCCCTGTAAATGTTACTATAATCATTTGACGAGGAATACGTTCCATATTGTCTCCTTTTTGAACCACTCTGGTCATTCGTTGAACTTTTGTTTATGGGAACAGATGACTTAATGACTTTAAGTAAAGTGTCTTCGCTAATAGTTGTATCAACATTACGTACTAAACCTCGCTTTTCTACCAAATGACTGGGAATATAGGCAACAAAATTTTTTTTTTTTAAACGACTGCTCTACTAACTTATTAGCAATATTGCCTGAAGTTAATTCAATTTTTAAACGGTTACGACCAACACTACAAATTTCGGATATAAAATTATCGTAATCTCGTAAATTAACCAATTTCTCCCCTAATTTCATCGAATGTAAACGTCCAATATTTCATTCAAGGTGCTCAACAAAGACAGGGTACGGACCTGTATCACAAGATCTGAATCGATTTGAAATATTATGATAAGGACGGTCATTAACATTGGTAGGTATTGTTAGACGAGTTTTTTGCAGTTTTATTATCTTCTTCGGTAATTTTTTGGTTATTTTTTTTATTGGAGTTAATATTTTTGTTATTTTCAAATGAATTATACATTTCATCTTCATCACATATTACTATATCTTCTACGCGAACATTAGACTGAGTAACCCGATTTTTGTTACCTAACGGCGGCGGCTCATTGCCACTCATACTATCCAGGCCTCCGGACGAAAGTCCGGGGCGATTACTCCCAAAGACCAAAAAGAAAGAAAATAAGACTCTACTTACAGTAAGAAAGCAAAATATACCACTAATTTAATAAAAATACCAAAATTAATTAACACCAGTGAACTTCAGCAGCACAGTTAAACACAGCCGTACAGCTCGACAGTCGACCTCGGAATCAATCCAAAAATAAGTGATCAGTTTTTGATATAGTATCAGAGAGTTTCTTGAAGTCGACAACTTCTTGACCTACAAATCCAAAGGCCACTAACACGCATTCATACATGCACGCAAAATGTTAAATTTTATAACCACGAAACTTATTCGGTAAAATTTGAGCATTTGAAAAATTGACTATTCTTATAAATAAACCTGACCGGAAACTTTTATTTTTTAATCATTACCAGAATTGTGGGAAATGTTATAATATTATTAGTTTTAATAAAGACACTTGATTTAATGTATAGTATGCAATTTTTGATTTAAATTTATTTATTTACAATTTATATGTACAAAACACAAAAACTACAAGGAAGAAAACTAAGATGCTTAAAAAAGTTCGAGCTACATCGTGCATACAGTATTTAAGTTGGTGTGTTGGGAAAATCTGGAAGACAATTCTTTTGAACAAACACGCTAACAATACAAAGCAAAAAATATAGTTTATTAATTCAAGAGTTTTTTTATTTACGATTCTGGAGTGGGAATCTTTATTTTTTACTACCTTTTCTAATGTATTGTAACATTTTTATTTCTTACTAGATTTCACGTATATTTATATCATTATTCTCTGCTAGCCAAAGCTTGTAAAATTAAATCTAACAGAATTTCTTTTATTTAAGGTTACTTTATCTCTATTTACTATTTCTCTTTTATTCACACTATGATAAAAGTTTTTATTTCTGACTAGTTGTACCTACTCGCAACGTCGTTCACGTGGCGTGTGATTGTTGTATAAAAATTTCTTACCCCACCCCAAAGGAATGGGAGAGAAATTTTTATAAACCAGATGTTAAGTTGAAAGAAGACAAATACATCTGTGAAAACCGCATTCGAATCGGATCATCAGTTTTCATGTGATGCGCGCACAAACATACTGACAGACAGACAAAAAAATCTAACCACATTTTTGGGTTCTATTTCGAAGTACCCGCGACGTCGTTCGCGTGGCGTCTTGATTTTTGTAAAAAAAATTCTTTCCTCACCCCGTTAAAGGGGTGCGGGGAGAAAGTTTTATACACAAGATGTTAAGTTGAAAGAAGACAAATACATCTGTAAAAACCGCATTTGAATCGGATCAGTAGTTTTCATGTGATGCGCGCACAAACATATACATTTCTACAGTTTTATTATATTGAAACACGTATGGGGGCTTTTTACACAATTTATTTACAAAATTGTTAAGATACACTGAACTCTGCTGGATAACGTCTAACTACTTGACAATACAATGAACTCTTGTGAACACTTGACTCGAACTGACGTTAACTGCCCATGCATCCCCTTATATACAACATTATTTAATCTAGTCAGTGTGTTTAGAAGTTTCTAGAATTTTCTAGAAACATTATTTAAAATGGTCAGTTGATTTTTTTACAAACTTCTAAAAATCAACTGTCAACAACAATCTTTCAAATTAAGGTCCCTTCCTTTACGGTTATCCGGTTACACTGCCCCTTCCTTAGATTCATTCCTCCTGGAATGTTATTTCCTGCATCGGAATCCCGCACACTTCCTGAGCCAGCCAAACCATCTTCTTGGAGTTGCTGCGCATCTCCACTGTGGTTTCCCTGGTAAGGCGCCAAACGATCATGATGGACCACGACGGGTTTCCCTCTGGGAATTTTCACGATCCGATAAATGACATCGTTAATCTTCTTCTTGATGGTGTAAGGACCTTCCCAGTTCTTTTGTAATTTAGGACAAATACCTCGACGCCGTCGGGGGTTATAGAGCCAGACTAAATCTCCAACTTGGTAACTCTTTTCCATTGTCTGTGTGTCATAGTACCTCTTCATCCGATCACTAGATAATTGTAGTTTTCCACGCACCAGGTTGTGTTATTTCCATTCGATTCTGAAGGTCGGCGACATATTGTTCACGTGCCATTTCTTCACCAGGTTTACAACCAAACACCAAGTCACATGGTAGCCTCATTTCTCTACCGAACAGGACCTTCGCAGGCGTTTGGCCAGTTGATTCATTGATGGCCGATCGAATTGCCATTAGAAATAGTGGAATATGTCAATCCCAATCCCTCTGACAATCTGACACCACTTTTGACAGATAGTTGGTTATAGTTCGGTTCATTCGTTCCACCATTCTATCCGACTGAGGGTGCATCGCTGTGGTTCTCGTTTTGTGGATGCCTAATCTTTGGCAAACTTCTTGAAATAGCTTGCTCTCAAAATTTCTTCCTTGGTCTGAATGTAATTCTAATGGTACTCCCAAATCGGCTTACGAATTCTTCAACCAATATATCTGCTAAAGTGGTAGCTTCCTGATTGGTAACTGCATATGCTTCAACCCATTTAGTGAAGTAGTCCATTACAACAAAGATGTACTTGTTTCCTACATCGGTCTGTGGAAGTGGCCCCAATACATCTACTGCGATTCTTTCAAAAGGACTTCCAACCAGGTATTGCTGCATTTCCGCCTTCGGTTTTCGGTGCGGACCGTTACTGGCAGCACATGTAGTGCATTTACGACACCAATCTTTAACATCATTAGTGCAATTTACCCAGTAAAATCTATCTCGGATCTTTTGCAGCGTTTTCGTGATACCCAGATATCCTCCAGAACTATCATTATGCATCTGTTTTAAAATTTCCGGTACAGCATTTCTTGGGACCACTATTTGTTTCCTTGTTTCTGTGCCCTCGGAATTTTCTACAAGTCTTTTAACGAGCCCTCCGTTCAAAATTAAAGAGTTCCATTGGGACCAGTATGATTTTAAAGCAGGAGAGGATGAGGATATCTCTCTCCACAACGGACGACGGTCCATTCTCTTCCACTCCCTAATCTTTCTCAGAACGGGATCGTTTTCTTGTTGCTTCTCCAGCATAGAGCTCTCGTCTTCTTGCACAACCTTAACTAAGGCAAGTTTTTCCTCGTTCTGCTCCATACGGGTACAATGGGGGCAATCAGGTCGACATGGTCTTCTGGAAAGTGCATCAGCATTACGATGTTTGGTTCCAAGTCTGTGCTCGATTTCAACATCATACTCCTGCAGTTTTTCGAACCATCTTGCTATCTGTCCTTCTGGGTTCCTAAAGCTAAGTAGCCACTTTAAACTAGAATGGTCTGTTCTGATCAGGAATTTTCTGCCAAACAGATATTTATAAAAGTGTTCGACAGATTTTACAACTGCTAACAGTTCCCTCCGAGTTACACAGTAGTTCTTTTCAGCTTTCAATAAAGTTTTGCTGAAGTAACCAACCACTCTTTCCTTACCGTCTTGTAGCTGTGACAAGACGGCTTCAATTCCCACATTGCTGGCGTCGGTGTCCAAAATAAGCTTACCATCAGGAAGTGGATAAGCAAGAACAGGTGCTGACGTAAGCTGTTTCTTCAATATTTCAAACGCCTTTTGACATTCCTGATCCCAACAGAAGGACTTATCTTGTTCTGTCAAACGTGTCAAGGGTTTGGCGATGTCTCCAAAATTCTTGACATATCGTCGGTAATAGGAACAAAGACCCAAGAAACTCCGGAGCTGATGTTTGTCGATAGGGATTGGCCATTCCTGAACGGCTTGTATCTTAGCGGGGTCAACAGCAACGCCATCCTTGCTTACGTTATGTCCTAAATAGTTGACCTGTCTCTGGAACAAGTGGCATTTCTTAACATTCAATGTTAGATTAGCGTTCTGTAATCTTTTAAAAACTTCTTCCAGGTTAGATAAATGTTCCTTAAAGGTCTTACCCATTATGATGATGTCGTCTAGATAAACTAGACAAGTTTCCCATGACAAACCCCGCAGGATGTTCTCCATTAGCCGTTCAAACGTCGCAGGAGCATTACAGAGGCCAAACGGAAGGACCGTGAATTGCCACAACCCTGATCCACTGGTAAAGGCAGTCTTTTCTTTGTCTGCAGGATTCATTTTAACTTGCCAGTATCCGCTTTTAAGGTCCAAGGTAGAAAACAAAGTAGAACCCGCCAAAGCGTCGAGGGCATCATCAATCCTTGGCAGAGGATAACTGTCCTTCTTAGTAAAATCATTTAGCTTTCGATAGTCGACACAAAACCGCATTGATCCGTCTTTCTTTCTCACTAATACCACAGGAGAAGCCCACGGACTACTGGATGGTTCGACTATGCCATTTTAAATCATTTCTTTAAGGGCTCTGTCTGCTTCTTCCTTCTTAACTTGAGGCATCCTTCGGGGTACCTGTCGAATCGGACGTGCATCACCAGTGTCAATTCTATGTTGTACAACATCAGTTCTTCCCAATTTACTTTTAGAACCAAATACAGGTTTATAACGGTAAAGTAGATCTCTTACCTGTTTCTTTTCTAATTTTGACAAAGAGGGATCTAATTTTGTCATTAATGGTTCAATTCCGTTGGTCTCATCTGTTTCCGTAACGTTTACCTTGTGAATTATAGCCGTTACTGGTTTTAAACTTCCCATTTCCGTGTCCTTTCGGAGAAGAACTGGATGATCGTTCAAGTTCATAACTCGGATGGGTACCTCTTTGGCGGATCTAACAAGAGTCTTACCCACAAGGAGTCCTTTTCCCAATTCATGGTCATGGTTCTTCGGCTCTATCATGGCTGGGGCACCATCTGGCTCCAGTCCATCCAACCGCGCTGTGACGACACATTCGCAGCTCGCCGGAAGTTCGATATCATCAATTAGCTTAATCGAGGCATGGTCAACGTGTTTTCGGTGCAGGAATATTTCTTCATTACCAGTACGAAGAATACGTTGGCGAAGATCCAAATGAAAACCACAGTGGAGCATAACATCCATTCCCAGAACAACATCTTCATCAACGTCAGCCACCAGCACTGAGTGAACAAGAGAGGTTGAACCAAACTGTAGCGTCACCTGTATCTCACCGTAGACTCTAGCAGAATCTCCGGTAGCGGTACGCAGTCTCCAACTGGTAGGCCACATCTTCTTTCGCATAATGATGGATGGTCGAACGATAGTTTTCGTAGCTCCAGTGTCTACCAGCATGCTAAAGTTCTTCCCATCAATGAGGCCATCTACATATAAGCTGTCCACGTAATGTCGCAGAGTTGCCAATTTAATGGTGTGAGGGACTTCGGGAATGTTTGGGGTCGAAGTCGCCCTCCAGGAGTCGACCCGTTTAAAGTTTTCCTGCTGCTGGGGTACTTCAGCACGATATTTTTCTTTATGGGGGCAAGTATTTCTTATATGGCCTAGTTCTCCGCAGTTCCAGCATCTCACTGGGCGCCTTCTTTTTGGAGATAACTTCATTAACCTCTCTACTACCGCTTCAACGTCGCTAACGGAATGAACAGCATGGTCGTAGTTACCAGTGACTTCCCGTAGTCGAGCAACTCCACGTGAGGCCTCCGTCGCCGCCTCAAACTCCAGGGCAATGGTCAAGGCGTCCACAAGAGTCTTCGGCCGCGCCAACCATACAGCGCGCTGCAACTCGACGTCTCGAAGACCATCGGTGAAGGTTTGGACTGCTAGGCATTCCAGGAAATCCTCCGCTGCATTTGAATACGCAAGTCGTACCATTCTTGCTACATCCGCCCCAAATTCCTGGATAGTTTCTCCATTTTTCTGTTTTCGACTCTTTAACTGCATTCGGTACACCGGTTGTAGATGAGTTTGACCATAACGCATCTCTAGACGATTCACCAATAACTCGAAGTTGTCAGCTTTATCCGGTGTCAATGATTGCAAGACGTCAATTCGCCTCGTAGAGCTACGGTTAGGGACAAGGCCTTCTCCTGGGATGACCATCCATTAGCTCTGGCCGCTGCGTCGAATTGTTTCAGGTAATTTGGCCAGAAAGTCTTCCCGTCGAAGGTCGGGGGTTTCATCGTCGTTCGTACATGGGTCGTCTCCTCGCTTCTTTGTCGTTCGACGTCTGCGTGGCAGGTTTCCATCCTTCCTGCATCTCCGTCGCCGTGATGGATGGTTTGGTTTTGTAGACAAGCTTCCAGTTCTCGTTTAAGTTTTTCTTGTTGGCTCGTCAGTCGTTGGGACAGCTGGGACATATCTTCGCGCTGGCTCTTCATCTGGCTCCTTATGTTGCCGGGAAAGTTGTTGAGCTTGTTCTTCTTGCAGCCAGGAAAGTTGTTGAGTTTGTTCTTCTTGTTGGCTCGTCATTCGTCCTGATAGCTCCTCTTTTAGCTGGGACATATCTTTGCGCTGGCTCTTCATCTGACTGGATAGCTCCTCATGTTGCCGGGAGAGTTGTTGAGTTAGTTCAGAATTTGCTTTTTGAACTGGGTCTTCGAACTCCACGGCGTTAGGGTCCAAATTATTATTTACGTAGTATTCACGGAGTCTTCTTAACAATACGGATTTGCTCCCAGTAGTTTCCAATTCTAATTTCTCGAGCTCTCTTCTGAGCTCAGCCACCAATAAATCAGTTATCTTTTTTCCAGGCATTCTTGTATCTTCACCCCACACCTGACACCAATTTGAAACACGTATGGTGGCTTTTTACACAATTTATTTACAAAATTGTTAAGATACACTGAACTCTGCTGGATAACGTCTAACTACTTGACAATACAATGAACTCTTGTGAACACTTGACTCGAACTGACGTTAACTGCCCATGCATCCCCTTATATACAACATTATTTAATCTAGTCAGTGTGTTTAGAAGTTTCTAGAATTTTCTAGAAACATTATTTAAAATGGTCAGTTGATTTTTTTACAAACTTCTAAAAATCAACTGTCAACAACAATCTTTCAAATTAAGGTCCCTTCCTTTACGGTTATCCCGTTACACTATGTATAGAAGTATAGATTAGATAAAATCAATTCTAACAGATATAACCCTGTGCATGGTTACAGTAGAACAAATTCTAAGAATTCTCCGACCAGCGTTTGACACTTGTCTTATCGGTTTATCTTTTAGTATGAGTTTAGATGTTCGGTAGTTACTCTTTCTCATTACGAGATAGAATTATCGGTAAAATAAATTGAGTACCTTTTGGGTATTCAAGGTTTCTTTTAATTTTAAAGTTATTTGCTTATTTTTAATATTTCACTTTTTTATTCATGGATTGATTTTGGTAGCCGCGACCTTGGAACATGAACTAGCAAAATCATATTACCACAACGTACTGTAATCCCTTGTACCGGATGTTCCATTTAAAAGAAATTCGTTATTACAGTTTGAATGTGGTAACAGCAGATTTGAATATTTTGAACACTTTGTACAAAAATTTATAATAATATATTTTTAGTTCCAAGAGCAAATGTGTCCGTGATTCTTAGATTTGTCGATATTTAATATTATCTAAGACGTGACAGTTTCCTAAAAATCGAAATAGTTTAAAATATTTAGGTATACGGAACCTTTAAGAAAATATCGTGTAATTTTAAAAGATAATTTAAATTCTCATCAAATACATGGTATTCTTTAATAAAATAATCTTTAATATACTCTTTTTAGGAGCTTCCTGTATATTTGAAAATATTTTTAAAATGTAGGTTTTGTTGAATTACATGATCGATCCCAGTACATTTAAAAATAAACAATATATGCCGTTTCGCCAAATAACCCGAGTCGTCTGTTGTGATATATGCTTTTTGTTAGAATCTTACTTTCCTAGAAAAAAAATCCTTTAGGAAATACGAGTTATCAAACTAAAAGACCAACCAAGGACACTGTCATGGCCAAACACATATGCTATAAAGAACGAATGAGATGGGGGCTATAAACACCTTTCACCCATTCAAAATCCCTAGAACTGACTTTTCTTCCTTACTACAACAAGGGCAGGAGGCAATTATTTCTTACATAATCCTAATCAGTCAGAACAGTTTTGAACTGCAAAATATACCAGAAGTATGGAGGAGGGCCAGAAGTGTAAGGAAAAAAACAATATATAGAATGGTCAAAAAAAGGAACAATCAAGAAAAAATCTTAATCACTTCAATTAGATCAAACTTGGGAAATGCTCCAAGATGACATGAGAAAGAAATTTTACTCTGTGAGAAAATTCACCACAAAACTGGGTAGTAAATCTGAACGCGACAAAGACACCATATTGGGGCTAAATCAAAATGCCATTAAGTGGTATAGGGACGTCTCCAAGAAAGATAATTTTTTTTGACCCAGAGTTAAATACACAGAAAGCCTGGGAGCATACCCAAGCATTTTTTAAGCGGAAGTTCGTGCCATTAAAAGATGAGTAGAATTTAATATCCAAAGGAACTATTTTAGACAAAAAATTATAATTATGTTAGATAGTCAAGCAGCCATCAAAGCACTGAACTCATACACAATCAGTTTAAAGATGGTTTGGGAATGACCAGGCAAATAAATGAACTAGGACAAAATAACACTGCTGCCCTCTTATGAGTTCCAGGACACATAGGAATAAAAGGAAACGAAACAGCAAATAGGCTGGCAAAAAAAAGAGCTGAATCCGCATATTAAAACTTTCTTGTGGAATCAGTAGTAGTACAGTCACAGAAACATTTAGGAAAGGAGTAGAAAGGGAAAAGTCCAAGTACTGGGACGATCTAGAATAACTAAGGCAATCGAAGACCCAACTGGGAAACTATAATCTAAGGAGATGTTTCAGCTGTCTAAACCCTTGTAAAAAGAACCTCCATATTATAACGGAAATATTAACCGGACGCTGCCGATTAAGAGGACACACATGAAGAAACTAGGATTGGTAAAAGAAGCAAAGTGCAGATTCTGTGAGGTGGAGGATAAAATCTCAATACACATACTCTCAAAATGCATTGTATAACGTAATTATGGGGTCAGATACCTTGTGTCATACGAATAGAAAGACCTACCTAACTTGCTATTCATGTGTTATCATTACTACTATCCCGTGTTTTGTTAATATAAGTTGTTATAACAAATGGCGTATCATTTAAATTCCAATAAACAATTTTTATTATCTGACGCAATAAAAAGGTAAGTGTGTGATTATTATGAGTTTAAACTGTTGTAATCAAAGAGAGTACCTGTAGTTATTTTCTTGTTTTTACAAAAATAAATAAATAAATCTTTTTTATCTATATATATATATATATATATATATATATATATATAATAAAACTGTAGACATGAAAACTTTGTAAATATACAAAGATATTTAAAAAATAAAAAGCGGGGGGTGTTACTACATTGATATAGAACCCAAAAATGTAGATAGATTTTTTTTTGTCTGTCTGTATGTTTGTGCATATACAATTGACTGACAAATTACTATATCCTACAGATGATTAGGTCCAATGTAGAACTGTCTTAGATCAATATTATGACATAGCCATAATCGGTGTTGTATGATTAATTATTATCAAAATCGGTTCAGTGGTTGCAGCGTGATTGACTGAAAAACATGAAATTTTAAATAAAAAAATTAAAAGTAGTTAGGCCAGACTTATTATACTAAGGATATACCTACAGAATGTACCAATCCCACGCGGGTAAAAGCTAGTTTTTTATAAAATTTCACTTATTTCTATCAATAAGTTAAATTTATCGCTAACATTACTACTTATCAAATTGAATCCTAAGCTCGCTCTTCTGCTACTGCCCGAGCTTCAGCTCGCGGTGTAGGAGGAAAGCGAGTGGTAAATATTGTATGCCATTGTGACCTACTACCTACTTTTTTTTTTGTTTTAGAGTAAATCGGTCTAATCTACTATTTTTGGAACGAAGTTCCCTTTCGGGCGTTACGAACAGTTACGACTGACGCTAGGAGCTAGCCAAAAAAAATTCATACCAAAATTTGTCACGACACGACACGACATACGCATTTTGTCTCTCTCTCTCATAGATAGATATACCTATCTTTATTTAAATAGGAAACCCTAATATAATAAATACTAATAAAAGTACAATTAAAAAGACACTAATTTAAATTAAAAGAAAATACTGTAGAAAAAAATAAGTACCTAAGTATTATATTTCATCCTGTTTTTATAAATTAATAAATTCATAAACATTTCAAAAATAGTTCTTAACTTGACTAGTTAGGTACCTACGTCAAATTACCTTAACTGTCAGTTACTGTCAAATATTTTAATTTTAAAATTTTGTATTAAATTGTTAATTCCTGTTTTAAATTAAATTGAAATAAAAAGTAATTCTAGGTAGATGTATATCCTCTAATCCTCTGGTATTGTATAAATTGTATAAATGGACACTTTTGTTAAAAGAAACGAACTATTGAAAATAATGGATTTACTATTTTTTTTTCTATTTTGCTTTGAACAGTGAAGTAGTGTCGCGCCTTTGTTAAGTTTATACACGTTTTTTGTAGATAATAAATATTAAAATAATAGAAAATAAAAACAATAATGTATCCTGACAGTGTTTCTGCACAAGTTCCGGATATTGCTGATAGAGTTAGGTAAGTAGAGATTTTATACAGACGATAATAAATGCTTATGTATGTACATACTCTCTGTTGTGTTTACAAATTACAATTCCTTCACTTATTAATCGAAAGGAACTTCGTTCCAATCGGGTGTCTCTTGACACCTCACCTTTTTTTTTCATTTTTTTTTGTATCTTTGGTAAAGTAGATAGTAGAATAGAAATCCAGATCAAAGTCATTTGTAACAGCTACTCTAGTAAAAAGTTATCTTAAGGGTTATTAGAAACTTTATGATCAGATAAAGTCTGAATATTTACGGTTCTCAATCGAGATTTTAAGTAATATACAACATTAGTACATCAACTGTATTTTTTAGACCTTGGAAATAGAATGCTTGAACATGATTTTGGATCATCGATGAAACCAAAAAAAAAATCAACATAAATCCATAACCATATAACTGCACTCTTATATATACAAAGCGATAAAGGTGAGGAAACATAATGGTACGAATATTTCATTATTACAATGAAAACATACAAATTTGACTAATTACGAACAGATGTCTAATTAAATAATGTACAATAATTATTCCCGTTAACTGATTGGATATTCACATATTAGTTAATTAAACGCAACTAATAGTCTAATCTCCAGTTCGAAAATTTACCACCAACTTAACTCATACACACTAATTTCTGAATCGTTAATAGTATACGTATGTAGATTTTGGTGTTTCCTTGTTGTATGTATATACAGATATCTCGTTAGCGATAATTATAGTGGCTACCCGACCTACTACCAAGTGTGTACCAAATTGCTAATGTATAAACATGTAGACTACACCGGAAGGAAGAACGTAAAGAAACTTTAATAGTTTCGTAGCTCACAGAATATCTTGTCAGGTTAGAAAAATAGAAAATGTTTTTTACATACATTAATTTTTTTATTTTAAATGAAGGACTAACAGATACAATTTCATATAAAGATGTAAAAATTTTTAAGAATTCGTAATATGTTTTCCATTTTCTTATAACACTTAAAACTCAGATCTTTCTACTGGAAAAGCATGATAAATCCGGTTAGTTGACTTACTTACATATATGTGACACTGAAAAATGTGAGAATTGGTTTTATTATGCACATTCACTGTAGGATATAAAGAGACGTATTTTCATCGTGATGTAAAATTTGAATTTTACTACAGCAGTAAAGAACTTGTGGTAAACTCTAACATGTGTATCATATTATTTAATATTTAATAGTGGATATTCGTGCAATTGTACTTAAATATTTAATTTATTTTCATATGTAAAACCATTATTTCAATATTTGACAAAATTTATAAAATTTTTGAAAATATACCAACAAGAATATATGACATTAAGCAGAAATTGAAAAAATGTCGCATATAGCAGGTTTCGAACCCGCAACCTCTGCCTCTACGTGGATGCACTGTAGCCACTAAGCTATAAATGCTTAATACTTATTTAGCTTTTGGTCGTTAAATTCAACTCACCTTACATGCGCCACTTACTCACTTTCTCCTTAAGCAAATAAAGCATGACGTTAATGAGAGAGAGGTTTTGTCAAATAAACAATTGAAACATCAAACTCTTCGTTATTTTTGTGCTTTGTCGTATATTTTGATTCGGTTAGAAGACCAGATTTATAGATTTTTAGTAAACGATTATTTTAAGATATTTTTTTTAGGATTTTTAAATTTTTAGGAATTATACCAAAAAGAATATATTTAATAATATTAAGAAGAAATTTAAAAAAAATATCGCATCCATCAGGACTTAAACCCGCAACATTTGCCTCTACGCGGCAACGCTCTAACCGAAACAAAATATAAGACAGGGCACAAAATAAGTGGCTTAGAGTTTGATGTTTCAATTGTCGATTTGACAAAATAGCTCTCTCGTTATGCTATATGTGCATCAGGAGAAAATGGCACAGGTTGCGGGTTGGAGTCCTGCTGGATGCAATATTTTTTCAATTTTTCCGTAATATCATTTTATTCATTCTTGTTGGTATACTTACAAAATTTTAAAAACCTATGAGAGACATCTCAAAATAATCGTTTACAATTTGACACAATTGATTTATCTGAAATTTCTATGGTAAAGTTCAATCTACTATTTGCTTTAGGATTATCAGATAATTTAATTTTAAAATGTGAGAATCCACGGATTCATCTGACGATCAATCTCTTACCTGTTGATTTTAGACATTCGTGCTGTAATTATTTCTTGCTTCCACTTTCATTAATAATGGAACGGTTATAATTTTTAAACGTATTCTGACTGGAGTGACTATTTTCGGTTAATTTGTTATTATTTATAGGAACTTTAATTTTTTCTATGATGTAGTTACTAAATAGATTTTGTTAGAAGATAAATGAATGCTGTTAAATTACATTACAGTTACCTAATGAATATGAATGTTATAACATCTGTTTTCGATAGTAATTTAGGTTTTGTGGTATTTTACGTCTCAGCCATTTGTAACTTTTGTTCATTTATACTGTAAATTCATTATAAAGTCAGTTAGGCTTTATTGGAGTCAAGACCAAAAAATAGTTTTACGTCGTATTTACTAGAATTAAATTAGTACGTGCATCTACTACTTACAAATAAATTGACTATATCCAGTAATTTACTTTTTCAGTGCCATTAAAACTATTTACTTTTATTACTCCGGTCAATTTAAACAATCGAAGTTACATAAAGTCCCAACAAGCTGAATTTCAGTGAAATTGTTCAAAACATTATTATATGTCCAGAAGTTCCCCATTATTCCCGTGTAAGGAAAAAATTTTATTCAAGGTCAAAGGTCAAAAAAATGAGTTTTTCGCGATTTTCAGCAAAACGGTAAGTTTTATCATAAAAGTACCTTTGACAAAAATTGTAGATCATAAAATTATCTATAAAAAAATGTGTCAATACTTTTTTTCTTACGAGCCACCGTTTCTGAGATATAACGATTCAAAAAGTTATAAAACTTGTTATCGTCATTATATGCATGAGTACGCCACGTATATACATCTAGAGTTGTTATATATATATATATATATATATATATATATATATATATATATATATATATATATATATATATATATATATATTTATATTATATATTAAATGTTTAAATATTTTTCTATCGGTCATTGTAACTTATACTTACAATATAAAATATACATAAGTTTTAACTATAAGAATATCAGGTAAAATGAAACCCAGTACCTATTGACCCTGTATTATTGTTCCAACGTATGAGTATTACTGCAGCATTTCAAGATGAAATAGAAAAATATTTTGAATATGAATTAGCTCCCTACCCTTTATCGTTATTTGATGACATCGGGATGCGTAAAACACAGAAATCTACAATTTACGATTGTTTTGAAACACTGCTAAGCTGCTGCTAAACTTGGAATTCCAAGTTTAGCAGCCGCAAAGGAAGCATCACTTGAAAATGCCAGCTGAGATGTTGGCGAAATGTCGTGAAGACACAAACAACCAACGGATTGAAACCCGGAACACCACTACTGTTCATATATATATATATATATATATATATATATATATATATATATATATATATATATATATATATATATACAGTGAGGTTAATAGTGGGTATCTAGCAAAAATTAGGCGAAGTGTACTCTTTAAGATTTAATACTCCAATATTTCGTTAAAAATTGTTTAACATCTTCAGAAAGTTACTAAAAATGTTACAATTAGATTACAATAATAGCTAGTTATGTTCTGATAATATTTCACTTACTCTTGTGAGGATGAAGCCAACGATGGAAATAGAAGTACATAGGTGTGTTGAGGATAAATTATGGAAAACAATCACCATAGTGTGTCTGACGAAAATCTGTAGTTGAACTATTAGGAAAAACTTCCCAGGAGAAAATACCATTTGAAACACTCAACAACCGGCGAAAAGCAGACTTTAGGCTAGGCCGCCATCGCCATGTTGGATTGAAATAAAAGAGAGACGTTACTACTTCGTTTTTTGGAAAAAAGAATAACACAGCGAAGAGAGTGAGTTCAATATTATTGATTTGTTGTGGCTAACTTAATAGGTCGAGGCCACTTTTGCAATGAAGATTATTGTATGGAACCAGACAATTGACAGGAAGAGCGAATGTTAGGTTATGTATAATGTTTTTGACGAAATAAATGGTAAGGATTCCGGTCTTAGAGGTTAACGAAGAAACACGTGGCTCTAATACCCGTCAGAAAACTTAGTTTTATAACTAACGGTTTGAACAAGTGATTTGAATAAAGTGCACATCCGCAGTGAGTAAACAAAACTACACACGTGAGTTCAAATTTAAACTTTATTTTGCGTAGAACAATAGCTTAGTGTTATTAACTTTTAAATAGCTTACTAATCAGACAACCCTCTTGGGAGGGTCTCGCAACAATGAAGGACGATCCCCCAGATAAACCCTCTTCTTTCCTTGATTTCCTATCCCCCTCTTCTAAAAACTTAATTCTTACACTCCATCAAATCGCGCCACTACACAAAATAGAACTTGCAAAGTTAGATCAAGAGTTAAACCAGGCCAAAACTGCATTTGCTAATGGTGAACTCACTATAGCAGAGATAAAGAAAATTAAATCAAAGATTAACTTAATCAAATCTAGGAACTTGACTTATGCGGATACGGATTTTGGACCCTTTCTCGTCATCATAGAAGCGAATAAACACGTTTTTCCGCTTCCTAGTATGCATCCAATGGACATAGGGAAAACTTTAAGGAAAATAGGAATCAATGACTTTAAAAATATACAGAAAAACGGATTTAATCGGGTGGGAGTGACCTTCCCTACCTCTAAGGACGCTAATAATTTCCTGATTAACAAGGAGTTCTATAGATTAGGATATCTAGCTTTTATACCGCAAAGATTGCTAACCTCAAGAGGGATAGTGAAAAATATAGGATTTTCGATAACTAATGAAGATATATCTCAAGAGGCCCACTTAAATCAAATCAAAGTATTACATTCTAAAAGGCTAAATAGGAGAGTAACAAACCAGGATGGCTCCATAAACTACACTCCCTCAATGACAAAGCTCATCACATTTCAAGGCCGACCTTGTCCCAAAGATCTCTTCATCTATGGAGTTCCAGTTAGATTAGACCCATATATTGCTCCAGTAACTCAATGTAAAAACTGCCTACGATTCGGACACTCCGCAAATGTATGTCGCAGCCCCATGAGATGCCCAAGTTTCTTTAGATGTACTTTTGAAGCACTGCCGTAAAGAAAACAAGCGTTATCAAAATGGGGAACCACTATAGCTTTGTAGACGTTAATCAGGGTAAGAGGATGACTTCTCCACCATTTACCACATAAAGACCTGAGTAAGTTTACCCCCTTAATAGCCTTGCTTGCGATATAGTCAACATGTTGTTTCCAGGTCATTTTTTCGTCGAGAATGGCTCCGAGGTATTTGAAATGGGACTTCCAAGGCACTTGTTGTCCATTAATGTTAATGGAAGAATTTAGATACGGTCTCGGACCTCTTTTGAATAAGATGGCAGCGCACTTGTTAGGAGCTAATTCTAACCCCATGCTAATTAAGTAACTGTGTAAAGAGCCCAAAAAATTATTGATGATCTGTATAGACTTATCTATTGAATCCTGAGAGCAGATTATTAAAAGTTCGTCCGCGTGTCCGCTAATCCGGACCGAAGGATGCACTAAATCTTTGATACCATTGATTGCTATATGTGGGGCTTAGTGGGGAGCCCTGTGGTACCCCCTTACAGGATACTCCTGTACCAAATTGTTGCCCAGTAAAAGGATCTTTGATAAAGATATTTCTATTATTAATGAGCTCGACGGTGAGGTCACAGATGTCTTTCGGAAGACCCATGGAACTTAAAGAGGACTAGATGTTAGGAAGGAGGACATTGTCGTATGATCCCTTTATGTCGAGGAACACTGCGATGGAATTGTTTTCTTTAGCGAATGCGCTGTTTATTTCTGTGTATATGAAAGTGAGGTTGTCGTACACTCCTTTTCCTTTTCGAAAGCCGTTTTGAAAACTATGGAGTTTTGTGGAGTTTTCAATATACCGATCTATTCTGTTTTTAATCATATTTTCCAGAGTTTTACTTATGCAGCTAGAAAGACTGATTGGTCTCCAGCTGGACATGTCCGAAGGATCATTTGAGTTTTTTCGGATAGGAAGGATTAAATGGTTGTTCCATTCCTCAGTGATGCCCTTAGGATTTCTAAGAAAGTCGTTATAGAATTTAAGCAAGACCTTGAAACATTCGGGAGGCATATTACGCAGCATGGAATAGGTTACCAAATCTAAACCAGATGAGGTATTTTTATTTGAAAGTGCAAATTTTAATTCCTCAAGGGTAAATAATGGAGAGTGGAAGTGTTAAAAGGGGTCCACAGTAGGGTTATTATTTACCGGTATTTGAGCCAGATTATTTAAAATATTTAGGAATGTTTGATTATCTAAGGGGGGTTTCTCGCACGATCCTCAGGTTGTATTCCCTTGGAGAATCTTCTTATGGAATCCCACAACTTTTTAATAGGAGTTTTAGGACCTATGGTCTCTGTAAATTGATAAAAACCTTCTTTTCTTTTGGACCTTAGAAAGCGACAAATTAATGCACGAGTTTTTTAAAGTTAATAAAGTTGTCAAGATTGGGAGATCGGACGTACTGCTTGAATGCGGCTTTTTTCTTCTTCACCATTTCCGTGCATAATTGGTCCCACCTCGGGTGAAATGGTCTATATGGGTATGCAGTTTTATTTTTTTTGGAATAGACAAATGAGCTGTCTTATTGATGATATTTATAAACTCTACGTAAGATTCACAATGTTTGGGGTTCATGTTATTGATTGCCTTTCGATACAGGCACCAATCAGCTTTGCGAAAAATGAATTTATTTTGTGAAGAAGGAGGTAAAATATTAACCCCTTGTTTTGGAGAATATAAGCAGATAGTGGGTAGATGGTCGCTTGTTCTACTTTCCTCTAAAACTCGCCATTGGCAGTCTATTGCAATTGAAGGGGGACATATAGTTAAATCCACGCAGCTCTTATTTTGATTTGGGGAATTATTCTGGTATGGGTCCCATCGTTTAGAAAACAGAAGTCATTGTTTGAAATGAAGTCATATATAAGACATCCATTATTATTATTCATACCGGATCCCCACGAAATATTTTGTCCGTTCAAATCTCCCATAAGCAGAAATGGTTTATTGTTGAGCTTCGAAAGAAGATGATTAAAAGCACCAGTCGGGAACGTTTTATCCGGAGGGATGTAACAATTAATATTAAAAAAGTATTCCGTTTCCAATACCAGAGCCTGCACATCTTGTGGAAGTGCAACCTCGAATTTGTATAATTTGCAAGGGATTGTATTTTTGACAAAGGTCGCGATACCACCGTATCCGTCTATGCGATCATCTCGGTAGCATAAAAAGAAGTTAATTTTAGAATTTATGTGTGGATCAAGAAATGTTTCGTTTAGTAGAACGATGTCTGCGTTTTCTTCTCGAATCAAAGGAATAAGAGCCTCTTTATTTGTGTGGAAGCCTCGAATATTCCATTGAATAATTTTAAGATTGTAATTATAAGTAATTATTTAAATTGTCGAATTTCCGTACAAAAAGGTCACTTAGACTGGCTATTAGTTAAGGGAGAGGTTATTTTAACGATCCTTCGCCTGGAGAAGGCGGGGAAGGTTTTTGTTTGGTGAATGATTGATTTGTGATTGGGAATGAGATTGAATCAGACGGTGAATTGTTATCGGAAGAGGTCATTTCTACATCGTTTTCTTGGATAGATTCTTGGGAGGAAAGCTGAGAGAAGGGGGAGCTTAGTTGCAGATTTTTGCGGTATGAAGGATTGTCAGTAATCGAGCCTAAACTCGATTCTCTATCTTTACAGGTAATTAATGCTTCCTTGTGTAAATGTGAAAAATTGGATATTTTTTTTTGAAGGGTTTTTTTGAAGATGTTTTTGTATTGCGGAATTTCTTTTAGTTTGGGTGATGTAGCGGCTGCTTGGCTATATGAGAAGAATCTTCTTGACTGATACTTATTGGAAGTGTTAGACTGATTGACTGGTAATGTTGGAAATGACTGAGCATTAGTTTGGAAAACAGGTTTTTTAGGTCCATTTTTTAATGGAGGAAATAGTAAAGAGGCTTCGTAATATGAATATTCATGATTAGCCAAAGCTTCGTTAATGTTTCTTTGTCTATCGAATTCTTTGCAGGTTCGATCAGTCGCTTCGTGTGGCATATTATTAGTGTACATGGAGACAACGTCGAAACTCACTAGAATATATGTGTCAGGAATTCTAATGTTGTTTATGAAATTACTAAAATGGAAAGAGTCTTTTATTATAAAATTATTATTAAAATTATAACTTTTAGATAAAATAGATGTTAAAAAACTAGCCAATTTACTATTGGGGGAATCTATAGATGAAATTATGGGGCGCATTGATAAAATGTACACTAATATGCCAATTGAACTAATATTAAATTGCATTGAAAAACATTGGATTAACATTGAATCAAATTGCAAATTAAGCTTAACTAATTTTAAAAAAATTCTAAGGTTCATTTTTGACTCTAATATCTGTAAATTTAATAACAACTTTTTCAAACAAATATTAGGCACACCAATGGGTAGTACTTTGTCCCCAATTCTTTGTAACTTTGTACTGGATGACTTGGTAGAAAGAAGTATTAATCAAATACCATTCAGAATTCCTTTTATCAAACGTTTTGTTGATGATTTAATACTTGCGATACCATTTAATAAAGTTGATCTTGTACTAAAAATTTTTAATAACCAATGTAAACAACTACAATTCACAGTAAAAAAAGAAATTAATAACAGTTTACCTTTCCTAGATTTAATCGTCCATCGCACACAAAATAACATCTTACAAACAGAATGGTACCGTAAACCAATATGCAGTAACAGTTTTATTAATTTTTATTCTGAACACCCTCATAAAACCAAGATTAACCTAATTCTAGGACTAAAAAACAGAGTTCTAAAATTATCACACCCAAATTTTAAAAACCAAGGTTTACTTAAATTAAAAGAAATACTGTTAAATAATTCATACCCTTTGGGATTATTAAATAAATTAATTTTTAGTACCACGTACATTACTAGAATAAATAACAATAATAATTTCAATCAACAACAAGCATTTGACATTGAAAATAGTGTCTTGTCAAATGAAAATTTACAGCCAATTTTTGGTTCTTTACCTTATATCCCTCAACTCACTCCTAAACTTTTAAAACTATTCAAAAATTATGAAAATTTCAAAATAGGTACTAAAAATATCAAAACGATTTCTAGACTATACACCCAAACTAAAGATCCACTTAATAATTTTGAAAATTCAAATGTAGTATATGAAATCACTTGCTCTAATTGTGAAAGAGTTTATATAGGAGAAACATGCAGAACTGTACACAGCAGGAACATCTCTCATAAAAGTGATATTAGAAATAATAAAATTAATGCTTGTGCACTAACAGAACATGCAGTCAAAAATAATCATAGTTTTAAATTTGAAGAAACAAAAATTTTGAAAAGAGAAAGGAACCATAAAAAAAGATTATTCTTAGAAATGACACACATTGATAAAAGGCAAACATGTATTAATAGAAAATCAGATATAGAAGGGCTGAGTAATATTTATTGTTACATTCTATCATTTCAAAAATAAATATAAATAAATTTAACATATAAATTTAACTTATAAATATAAAAAAACTTTTAATAAATTAAAACAGGATTACAAACATAAAGATTAATATAATATTAAAATAAACAAAAATAAAAACATAAAAAATAACAACTTTCATAAATTTAACATTTAAAAAAATTTTTGAAATTAAAGTTCTGTATTTCACGAATATAGTAAGTTACTTGATATAAAAATAAAATCTAAATAAATTAATCATTACAATGTTTTGCTTTCCTACTGTGTTAAAATAAATACCATAGATACATAAAAAAACATACATATATAAAAAAGAAATTAAAGACATATTAAAAGTCAATCAAATAATAAGTTTTAAACGTATATGTTTTTATGTATTTTAATAATATGATTTACTTTAATTTTATCAAAGAGAATTCGCAGCTTTTTTCATAACCTCACGTATTAGTAAGTTATCACATATAAAACATTATAAAAAAATTTTTATTATATAAAAAATTTTTTTCTTCACTATAGATGTCTTGAAAAAGAATTAAATAAATTCGAAAGCTTGACAAAAATAAAAGAGTTTTCTTCATTTACATTGGCCATAACATTGACTGCAACTCCACTATTGACTTCACGTTATATATATATATATATATATATATATATATATATATATATATATATACAGGGTGTCCCAAAAGTAACGACTTTCCTGTTAATAATGTTAATAATGTCAATAATGTTTTTTCAAAAAGTCCTTTATTTTCGAGATACAGGGTGTCGAAGTTTGGAAAAAATAAATTATTTTTTCACATAACTTGAAAACTATAGCACACTTTTCTTTTAAACATGGTACATGTAAAGAAAGTCGTTTTCGAGAAAATCTACTTTAAAGATACACGAACAGTCAATAAAACAGAAGTTTCTGTAAATTTTATTTTTAAAAGAAAATTCAGTTTCTGAAGTGCCTTTGCTGTATATTAACCTAATTACAACCTAATTAAAATAACTTATAGAAATGGTTCAAAAATATCGCCTTCATTTTCGATACATACTTGTGCGCGATGCCTAAGGGACTCGCGGACACGGCGCAACATTTCTGTATCGATTGCAGCTACAGCTACTTGAATACCAGGAAGTATTTCTGCAAGTTCATTAACTGGTGCTGCATAAACTCTTTCTTTTATGTACCACCAGAAAAAAAAGTCCAGGGGGTTGAGATCAGCGGAACGAGGTGGCCAGGTCCACCTTTTCCAATCCAACGCCCAGTATAATTATTGTTTAAGAAATTTCTAACTTGCACTCCGTGATGCGCTGGCGCTCTATCGTGCATATACGTTGTCTTGCAAGTAATGGAACATTTTTAAGTAATTCTGGTAAACGGTCAGTTAAAAATTGTAGGTATGATACTGAAGTAAGACGATCAGGCATGACTTGGAAACCAAGTACTTCGTTATTCAGTAATCCGGCCCAAATGTTGACAGACCACCGTCTCTGGAACGTTCGTTTTCGATATGAATGGGGATTTTCTTCACGCCACTGATGTAAATTGTGTGTGTTGATTATACCCTCCTGCGTGAATAAAGCTTCGTCACTCCAGAGGCAGTTTTCGAGAAAAGTAGGATCTCGGTCTAAGCGGTCTAACAACCATCCACAGAAATTTAAACGGAGTTGCTTATCACCGTTTTGCAAAGCTTGAACCTTCTGTGGTCGGAAAGGATAAAGTCCATTTCGCTTAAAAGTTCTATGAATAGCCATGCGAGGTAAATCAGTTGCCATTGATAAGCCACGAGTGCTTACACTGGGTTGTTCTTCAACTGCATCAAGTATATTTACTCCTCTTCGGCAACTCTCAGTCTTTCAGGACGCCCTGTAGCTTTTTTTCGCGGATGTAGCTCGCCACTTTCAATAAGTCTTCTTTCAACACGTCTGAATACTTTTGGATACGGATGTCGACGTGCAGGAAACATCTCGGCATATAAGGCACTAGAAGTATTTGCGTTGTCATGACACCGACCTAACATTTTAAGCATATCTACATATTCTCTGTTACTGTAAAACCGTTCCATTTTTAATTAACTAGACTACATACGTATTCCTAATATGACTGAGATGCTGCGTTGCTTTTTTATACTGAATTTTCTTGCAAAATCACCCCTTTTTGGAATTATTTTCTTAATTTTTTTTTTGAAAATCGAATGTACAGTCGGCAAAAAAGGTTATGAACGATATTAACAATACGAATTAAAAATTGATCGATGTTAGTCAACCTATTTTTTCGCTTGAAAGAAGATACATGTTTCCTAAATGTTCAACACCCTGTATTTTGAAAGGTAGACACTACGCCAAAAAAGTAATTTTTGTCTTATTTTTACTTGCGTAATATAATCAATAATAAATGGATCGAATGTGATGGTTTGGGAAGCTTCTTTTAATACCAGGTTTGAGCCTCGGTTTGAGCCATATAATTCTGGTTTATTGACTGTTCATATATCTTTAAAGTCGTTTTTCTCGAAAACGACTTAAATTACAAAAAAATTTGTAGTTATACTTTTTTCGTAGAATTAAATGCAGAATTTGAAAATTGTCTTAGTTTTTCGCTAACTCAGAGGCGTAGCACTTTTTTCTATTAAAAGTTTTCGTCACCTAACTAAATCTCCGCCACTGGCAAAAATTGTCCATAAATTTTGGCATCATAAGATAGACTTCACTAAGTGATTGCCATGTACCAAGTTTAAAAGAAAAGTGTGCTATAGTTTTTAAATTATAAGAAAAAATGATTTATTTTTTTGAAACTTCAACGCCCTGTATCTCGAAAATAAAGCACTTTTCGAAAAAAAAAATACTGATGATTTTCGTCTTATTTTGACTTGATTAATCAACCCTTAAGAGGAAAGTCGTTACTTTTGGGACACCCTGTATATATATATATATATATATATATATATATATATATATATATATATATATATATATATATATATATATATATATATATATATATATAAAAAAGGAGTGCCAAGTATGCGTACCTATAACAAACAAAAGGGGGGAAATTAATGGGCATGTACGCAAAAAGGATCATAGGGTCGTGACCCTATGATCCTTTTTGCGTACATGCCCATTAATTTCCCCCCTTTTGTTTGTTATAGGTACGCATACTTGGCACTCCTTTTTTGTTTTACATCCTGGGCTTGGAACGGCTCAAACACAATGAGTCCGTTTCGCCAACGCGGCGACGCTGTTCGTAGCCCCGAAATGTGGGCACAGCTGGCCGAAGCCACAAATGGCGATAGGACTCTTGTGTGAGTTTCGTTGTTTGTGTTTTTCGTTTTTTAATACATGTTTCCCTACCATCCTTTGCTCCCAAGTACTCAACACTTTTGCTGGCCAAGTGCAATACCTTACTTGGTTATGCCGCACTGATGACGGCTAACGAGCCAGAAACATGCATGTCTGCGGTTACCATTCCCTATTCGTGACCCTATGATCCTTTTTGCGTACATGCCCATTAATTTCCCCCCTTTTGTTTATATATATATATATATATATATATATATATATATATATATATATATATATATATATATATATATATATATATATATATATATATATATATATATATATATATAAAATATATATATATATAAAACGAACAGAGCGTTTTGTGACAGTCTAAGAATGTCCAAAGATGATACATAACGTATCTAGTGCCTTACTGTCAAAAGTAATAATTTTAGTTTTAAACTGAAATGGTGTCGGTTAGAAATTTCTAACACTTTAAAAGACACCTTGGATGCTGCGATATAAATAGATATAAATATCATTCAACCTATATCAGGGCAAAACCAAACTACAGACACGTGTTTCGCTCTTAGTTTGAGCTCATCAGTGTAGTATAGGCTATGTCTCTCAAGTCACTAATCAAGAGACATCCCTGCTATAAATTGAACGATATCTATAGATGTCAAATTGCAAAACTGATAAACAGTCGCAAGTGGTTCCATTTTCACTCCAAAAATGGTATTTCAGTGGTAGCTTTGCATCTTGTATATAACCTTAGGCAAGGTAAAATGATAAAACGAACAGAGCGTTTTGTGACAGTCTAAGAATGTCCAAAGATGATACATAACGTATCTAGTGCCTTACTGTCAAAAGTAATAATTTCAGTTTTAAACTATAAATATTGGGTTTGCAGCAAGAAAACGAGAGAGTACTCTTTTAAATTGTTTAATCCAAGCTTTCGATCGTGGTTACGACCATCATCAAGGAGAACTTATTGAGGATATTTCGTTGTTGATGTTGAGAGAGTAAAACACAGCACAAACATATTAAAACTGTAATATATAACACAATTGAGTCACATATCAGACATTAGTTGAACAGGATATATTGTAAAAATTAACCTCAAACTGTTAATTTTTACAATATATCCTTTTCATTGTTGTAGCATTTCTAACTTTTCTGATGAAGGCTAAATTGCCGAAACGTCAATAAAAAATGTAATACAATCGAAAACATTTAATTTTACCCTACAAGGACCAAAAATTCCAAGAAAAACTTAAATAAAACTTATATATATATGTATATATATATATATATATATATAATAGAACTGTTTAATTTTTTGGGGATGTCGCCAAAAAAAAAATATTTAGGGCTGAATTAAAACTCTTTTCTACTACTGACCAAGCTTTCGGAAAATTTTATTTCCATTTTCAAGGCTAAAATTTGGATAACAGATGTTAACATTCTTATAATAACATTATAAAAACAGGTACTTACTGTGCATATATATATATATATATATATATATAACGTGAAGTCAATTGTGGAGTTGCAGTCAACATTATGGCCAAGGTAAGTAAAGAAAACTCTTTGATTTCAGTCAAGCTTTCGAATTAATTTAATTCTTCTTCAGGAGATCTGTGATGAAGAACAATTTTTTATATAATAAAAATATTGTTACAACTGTGATATCTTACTAATCGTGAGGTTACAGAAGAAGCGACGAATTCCGTTTAACAACATTACACTAATAAAACATTTTAAAATTAAGGTACATCACACTATTAAAATACATAAAAATATACACATTTACACCATAAAACTTATTATTTTGTTCTTTTTAGTATGGAGGTTTGTCTGTAAATGATTGAATTTTAATGTGTCTTCAGTTTCTTTTTTTTAATATATGTGTGTTTTTTATATATGGTTTTCATTTTAACACAGTAGGAGAGCAAAACATTTTAATGATTTATTTATTTAGATTTTATTATTATATCAAGTAAAATTCTGTTGTCATGAAATGCGGGATTTTAATTTCAAAAATTTTTTTTGTTAAGTTTTATGAAAGTTGTTGGTTCTTGTGTTTTTATTTTTATTTTTATTTATTTTAGTGTTATATTAATCTTTATGTTTGTAATCATGTTTTAATTTATTAATAGTTCATTTATCTTTATATTTATATATTAAAATTTTATTTATATTTATTTTTGAAAAGACAGAATGTAACAATAAATATTACCCAGCCCTTCTATATCAGATTTTCTATTAATACATGTTTCCCTTCTGTCAAAGTGTGTCATTTCTAAGAATAATCGTTTCTTAAGGTTCCTTTCCCTTTCTAAAATTTTTGTTTCTTCAAATTTAAAACTTAAAATTGACTTTACGTTGTATTGAACCAGTCACTAGTACCATTATTTATATTATATATATATATATATATATATATATATATATATATATATATATATATATATATATAAGCCAAATATCGCACACAAAAAAAGATTTTTTCCGATCCAAATATGTTTTCTGACGATGTTCGGAAAAGATGCCTGAAAAAAAGTCCAAATAATTGCGACTTAACCATAGACAAAATAGTTGCATTATGCCATTCCTAAGAACCGTCAATAGCACTATTGACTAGATATAGGTTGGTATGCGGTAAAGAAAAATTAATTAATAATGCGAAACTTTTAATGTTGGTTTTGGAAGAGGTGTTGCGACCAAAAAATCGAAACAAAAGTAATTAACAGGACTTGCTTTTCCACACCTCTATCATTCTCTGGTTCTACTTTCGTTTCTACCAAGCATGCGTCAACTCTGACAACTTGTAATACCTAGTAAAACTATTTAAAACACATTTACTTATTGTCTGTATTTTTTTATACTGTATTTAAATATATTTATACGAAATAGTATAAAACGTTTATTTTTTTGTTCATTCCTCACACCAAATGAATCAAAACCTTTGCTTTCATTGAAATTTGCCGTGTTTTACACAATCTAATTATTCTCTATTTATTCACTGGCAACTTTTTCATAGTTAATTTAATTTAATCATGTTAATCAAGGCTATTTTAAATGATGGAATTAATGTTCCTGACAGTACGACTTATAACCGCCTTTAGCTAATTTAGATTGATCTTTAACAATAGAAGGATTACTATCTGATTGAAAATTTGGCATCTCAGCTTGATTTGTATCAGTAGATCTGTGTGTGAAATGTGAAAACAACTACATTCATTACGACTAACTGTTAAATCCATCTTAGGAATTCAAACAATGTGTAATAGGAGAATTAAAGCATCAACTTAATAGACACAGAAAGTAAATATGATACTTTTCAATTGATGGCGGAAACAACTAATTATAGTAGAGGTAATTAAACTTTATAAACTTTTAGAATGTTATATGATACAAATTTCTCTTGTCAACTAATTTTGGGGTATACACGTCCTTACAACCATAGTGGATTTCTCTTTGTCTAAGTAACATTAATTTACTTTGAATGCACACAACTTGTAAGCTAAGATAGAGTATATTTAGTCTATGTTAAACAAACAATTTCTAAACACTAAAGTTATTAATTATACATATCAAGTTGGAAAAAGGTGATCATTATATTATCATTATGCACTTTGCGTCATAATCTGGTTGAAGACGTGTTTTCGTTTTTCCTTAATTTGATTATCTTTACCTAACACCTACCAGCATGGCATCACATTATGCAGCACGGCTGCAATGTATCTAGTAATCAAATACTATCTAACAACGAAGAAACAGAGCCGGTTTAACATCAAGTTCATGAAAAGCTGACAAAATTGTCTTTTTCTGTTATTTTAATTTGATTCATCACTTATAGTTGTAAACTGTGCAAAAATATTTGTTATTGTATTGAAATAAAAAAAGTTCACACACAATTACCTTTAAGATGTCTTCAATATAATTACTAACAAACAAATATCGAATAACCGCATTAATTCTTTTTAAATTATACTTAGCTGAAAAAAACAAGCTACGTGTAGTAACGGATATATTAGTAGCAGGGAAAAAAACTCAAAATAGCATACCTTAAGGGTCTAGGACCTATATTTATTATTTAACCTCATTGATATTATTTATTTATTACTGCCATGTATGTGTTTGTTTTGCAGATGATTTCACTTCGATAGTACAACAATTATAGCTTAGATAGAAAAGGATACAGAAAAGTGGTTCTGTATTAAAATTAAATAAGGACAAAACTAAAAAAACGATCATTTTCTCAAATCGAAACACCCCATCTCACAATAAATACAGTTAAACTATGAAGTATTGTTATTGACAGTAAATTCAACTGGGAATCACATATTAGTCAAATTTGTAATAACCTTGCCACCCAACTCTCTAGACAGTTAAAACCAATTTTAAGCCATAATTTTCTACTCATGACATATTACTCAATTAACCAGAGCCACTTGACATATGGAGTTCTTATTTGGGGTCAATCAGCACATTGAATTAAAGCATTTATACGCAAAACAAATAAGAGTCCTTGCAGGTGTTGGATTTAATGAGCGCTGCCAACTTTTATTTAAAAAAATAAAAATGATGCTTTTACCTGTTTTGCTTTATTATACCCTGCTAGAAATAGACAAGAAAAGAGAGAGAGTGTTATTTGTGTGTGACCTCCATGACTACCCTACCAGGAGAGCCTTTTATTGGAGAATACCAAGGATGAGATTGGCGGTGGCAAGCCTTAAGTCTCTTAAAGTTGAATTGTACAATGCTCTTTCGGTAAGAACTAAGAAGTGAAACTATAATGAATTCAAGAATCGTATCAAGAATATCATATTCTATCACTGCTTTTATTCAAACCAGGAGTATCTTGAAACGATCTCGCACTATTTGAGCAAAGTTGCTTCATTTTATTCAGTGTTTTTGTCATTTAATAACTTAGTTTTAACATAATTAAATAAACTATCTACAATGTAACCTATCAATCTAAAGTATTATTATTTTAACTCATGATCTGTTTTTTATTTATATTTAAAAAATACAATTAAAAATAAACGCTGATTCAGCTCTATCCTTTTAGCTGAATCAGAGAATCAAGAATACCACGGAAATTTAAAGAAAAATATATGGTAAGTTATTCTTTACATCTATTTATAAACTTCGTTACAAATATGCAAAAAACAACAATAAAATTTAAAACTGCTGTGATTGAGCTAAAATTTAGAGAGCAGGCAACATGATGACAAATATGTTTTTGGTCCTCCGTCCAGAAACAATACTATTAATTACTTCAAAACCGTCCGGAAAATGACATTTTCCGGCCTAGGCCGGCAAAGCACCTTTTAGGATATATAAAGAGATGGCGCTATGAGTCATCACAAATACATAATGAATAATACAAATTTTAATTAAATTTATTTAAAAACAGCGTAGAATATACTAAACTAATAACTTTTTCTAAAGGTAAGCAGGATTCTAATTTATATTTAATTTCTCTAACAACTTTTATTTTAAATTTGACATTTATTTCAATTTACAACTACTTATCATTCGATTATGAAAATACATTTTATTTTTGCACATTGAACTATAATTGTTTGTGCTATTTTTATATAAAATTATTAGATATTAATGTTAATATTTTTAATATTACAATTTTTACTGTGCTGCTTATCAGCACGTTATTCGTATGTATAAAAATTAAGGATCTTAAAATCGATTATCAGAAAATCATTTATTATTACTAATTCTTTTAATCGTGCAATAGATGTCAATAAACACCTAATCTTGTATGTCACAACCGTCACAGAGTAAAAAATTTTTGAACTTTTGAAAATATTATAAATTGGTTGGACCAAAAAATAGTGTGTGTTACACGCCCGGAAAATGTTTTGCAAGTGCTCGTATTGTTACGCCTCGGTGCTTCGCACCTCGGCTACACATCTTTACTCGCTCTTGCAAAATGTCATTTTCCGTCCTTGTGTCACAAATAACTATTTCTTTAATAGAAAGAACATCTGTTATAGTTTCTGTTATAGTTTCAGAGAAATCTAATACTGGAGAACAGATGTAATGGTGTCTTATCAGACCTCTTATTTTGGTTCTGCAAAAACTCCCTTTATTTTAATGCAGAAAAGACCCAGATAGTACATTTTCATATAACAGACAAAGACAATTACCAAATATAAACTTAAATCTAAGTCATGTTTAAACAAAGTTTCGGATGTAAAATTTTTGGGATTGTACATTGATGAATGTCTAACCTGGAAAAGAAATTGTAAAATGATTGTCAGTAAATTAAATAGTTTTAGCTATTTATTTCGAAATCTACGCTCTGTGCTTACAGAAAAACAATCAATTATGTTTTATTACGCACATGTTGAATCACGTTTAAGATACGGCATATGCTTCTCGGCAATGTCTTCAGGCTTTATGGCGCGTTTATACGTGCATGGATTTACTGGCGCAAGTAGTTACTTACATGCAAGTAGTAGAAACCACGCACGTGTAAACAACGACTTGCGCGTAAGTATTGACTTGCATGCAACCACTTACTTACGCGATAGAAAGTTAGTAGACAACCAACTTACCTAACTTTCACGCAAGTTATGGCGCGTTTATACGTGCATGGATTTACTGGCGCAAGTAGTTACTTACATGCAAGTAGTAGAAACCACGCACGTGTAAACAACGACTTGCGCGTAAGTATTGACTTGCATGCAACCACTTACTTACGCGATAGAAAGTTAGTAGACAACCAACTTAACTAACTTTCACGCAAGTTATACTTGCAAGCATACTTGCGCCAGTAAATCCATGCACGTATAAACGCGGCATTATACTTGCAAGCATACTTGCGCCAGTAAATCCATGCACGTATAAACGCGGCATTAGTGATATTTTTATTACACAAAAGAAATTGATCCGCTGTATTGCTGGTGTGTCTCATATTACTAGTTGCAACGATTATTTTAAAAATTTTGAAATTTTAATCTTACCATGTTTGTGCTTGTTTGAAGTGTGTGTTTATATATATATTCTAATTTGTGTTCTCTTAAACTAAACGCAGAGACTCATAATTTTAATACAAGACAGAGAAATGATCTTCATATTCCTTACTCAAAGAATAATATACTTTTTAAATCGTCCATTGTCATTGGTCAGCGATTTTTTAATAAATTATCGAATAGTATAAAATCCTGTAACACGATAAGATCATTTAAAAGAGCTCTGAGGAAATATTTTTTTCAATGTTGTTTTTATTCTGTGGAAGAATTTTTAAATTTTAACTTTTAATTATGTTAATGATTTCCAATTTATTAATTAATTAGTCTAGTCTTAAGTTTTTCATTGTATTCCTTTAAATGACGTATTCTATACGAACTCTGTCAAAAGAAAATAAAAATATTATTTCTGTGGTTTTTGACATTAAACTTGTAAGATTTCATTAGATTTATGTTTTCTCTACACAAGTAATGTAAGTGGTTTATAAAAGGAATATTGACCATTATCAATCAACCTATCAAATTTGGGAATAGAGATGGTCAAGTGTAAGACAGGTAATATCCATGTTTAACCGTTCTACATAAATTTTGTACGAACAAACCTTCAACTAGACACAAATTTTTTTTGGTGTTAAAAAAATGCGATTTTTGTGATCTAGTAACAATAATAGTTGAAAATGAAAGGAGAAATAGTATATTACACTACAAGGGACGAAAGTTGAATTTTCGGCCCTGCGCGTCATGATGCCCGAGGCGAAAAGCCGAGGGCAACATGACGCGCAGGACCGAGATTTCAAATTTTGGCCCGTGTAGTGTATACTATTTTTCTTCATACCTCGGTCGAAAGTACTTGCGGAACGAGCGAAGCGAGTGCAGCTGGTCGTGGGACAGGCATCAAATACATTCGAAGAGTCAAGTTTTGTCATTGATGATTATTTTTAAGGTTATAGATAGAAATAGAAATGACACGAGAATAAACAGTCCCTAGTTACAAGTGTAACTACGCATGAGAAATTTTTCCTCCCGCCGTAAACAGGAAGTAAATGTTAAAGACGACAAAACATCACGACGCGCAGGGCCAAAAATTCAACTTTCGTCCCGCCGTAAACAGGGAGTAAATGATAAACTTTCTTCCCTGCAATTAGGGACGAAAGAACGTACTTTCGACCGAGGTATGAAGAAAGTTTTTTTACACACATCACAAAATTTATCAAATACAATGAGAATTGCCAGTCCAAACTACGAAACCATTTATTTATTCAATCAAAATTAGCTACTAATTAAGACGACTTATTTTGGAGTGAAAACAAAAGCTCATATACCGTCAAATTATTCAACCGAGTTTAATTTTATTTTTTTGCCAACGCTGGATACCAACAACAATCTACTAAAACTCAACTGAAACCGCTGCCGTATCACATTAAATAGCATCCAGGTCGTCGTGAGTACATTTTCCTATATGCACATAATGAGCGTTTTCTGATTTTCTGATAGCTAATTAATGCAGACGGCGTCTCTCAGCAGTTGTTAATTTTGCTTTTTAAGCTACTTACTTCACTCGTGCAACATTTGTTAGTAAATTATTGATATCAAATTGCCAATACAGGTCCGGAATTTCATATAAGACAAAAATTAAAATTGTATATTTCTAGAGATAATATAAGTATAAAAAGAATACTGAAAGAAAAAATTAGGAACTTCAGCAGTTGTTAAATAATATCTTAAAAAACAAGATCCTGGGTTTAAAGGACAGATTTTCTTTAAATATTGTTTATCCATGAAATATTCTTTTTACTCGAGAGTTTAAAACTCATTATATTACCACCGCTCTTCCAGCCCCAAAAATTTCTTAAAAAAAAAATTGTTTATACCTTTTAAAAGAGCTTAATTTGCACCTTTCAAAAACGTATATTTCATAATTTGCACCCTCGTACTTTTTTGATAAATTTGCTTTACTTAAACCAGATTCAAATGCTCAATTCTCACTCCCTAAAGAGTATTTCGATATCCGCTTTTTACCAAAAATTTGCAATTTTAATTATCTAATTTGCACCATCGTAAAATTTGCGAAAAACTGTAACAATTATTATAAAAATTAATAAAATCATTTCCTGGCTGATGTACGTTCAGAAATAAATAACTGCGCATGCGTTCAATATCCGCAGTTACTTATTTCTGACAGCAGTCCGAAACTAATTTTATTAATTTTTATAATAATTGTTACCGTTTTTCGCAAATTTTACGATGGTGCAAATTAGAAAATTAAAATTGCAAATTTTTGGTAAAAGGTGCATATCGAAATACACTTTAGGGAGTTAGATATGAGCATTTGAATCTGGTTCAAGTAAAGCAAATTTGTAATCAAGTTTATAAAAAAAGTACGTGGGTGCAAATTATGAAATATACGTTTTTGAAAGGTGCAAATTAAGCTCTTTTAAAAGGTATAAACAATTTTTTTTTAAAAGAAATTTTTGGGGCTGGAAGAGCGGTGGTCATTATATTTACTAACATTCTAGACATATATAAGCTATTTATTTTAGTAGAATTTTGGTTTATAATAGGTTAATATCCTAAAGTACTTCGTAATATGGATAACATATAAATGTTTAAAAAGGGGCAAATCACTTAATATATCAACGTTAGTCCCGTTCGGTTTCTGAAATCCTACTAAAGCCTTTTATTCCCGGCAAGCTACTCGTGGCAGAACTGGAGTATACACATATATCCAGGCACAGATGAAAATATACAAGGACTGGATGTCAACAAATGGAAGTTGCTGTTCCTACAGGATTATCGGACTCTACAAAAGGCATGGAGAAACAAGCCAATTTTATACGCGCTCTGGATGTTGGGAAGAATATACCGCAGAGCTTTCTATTTTCATTTTATTATTTTTGTTGTCGATGCAACTTGGATTTTAATACTAGGTACACAAACAACACGTATTTTTGAATAAAAAAATATTTAAATACAACAAAGAAGTAAAAATAAATCTAATGATTATTTTTATACACTGTTGTCTTTCAACAAAAAAGTATAAAACAAAACATATAAACAAAATAATTACACTGCAAAAGACCAATGAAGTCATAGCAAAGGTACAAGCAATTAAGGAATGACAAAGGATGTTATCAACAGAAAAATAAAGCAAGACTAGAAAATAAATTCCTAATAAGACAACTTTCCAAATAAAACAAGCGACTAATAAAGCACCAGTTACTGTAAAAACAGTTCTTATATAGAAATTATGTTTTTAAATTACGGTACGATAAACATGGGTAACATTTAAAACTTCCCAAAAGGGCGTTAATCCCCTAGCTAGCTCACTAGGTCGTGGCTTCTTTAAAGAGTTTTACCAGTCTTCCCCAAACATGAAATATTATAATTATATATTATAAATTATAACCCTGCCATTAAATCTATAGGTTTAGAATAAGTTTTTTATAATAATTATAATTCCGGTATTAAATGTAATCCGTATCAAAGAAATTAATAATAACAAGTATGATATTAATGATCTCTCATCTTGTAAAATTTTATGTTTACACAGTAATTATTATTAAGTATCACAACGGATTTATTTCAAAAAATTTGCACACTGCGTTGTGTTGCGAGGTTTAAATATTTAACCCAGGGAATTAAAATTAGATTAGGCAACACTTTATATCCAGTTGGTATAGTCATACGTGCTTGGCGTGGCGGACGATGATGTTTCGCAAAAGATGTCGAACGTCATCGAATTACCTCTACGCAAGATACGCGGCTATAAATCAAGAAGAGCATTTACAGGTGTAGCATTTTTAAGACAGTTGTTGCATTACAATTAGTCATAATTTAACAAAAGATTTTCAAGTTTAGTGCTCTAACGCTAAATATTTTCTGTAAATATGGATAAATTTCTTATTGGAGCCAAATGAAAACAAAACAGAACCTTGTAGTTTTACTGATTAACGAAGATATAAGTCTTACACCCGAAAATGTGACCAGGCTTACCTGAATTTGGGCTTTGCAAGCATTAAAATTAGTGCAAGAGAAAAAACAAAATGAGGTATTTGTTTAACAGTACCAGCTGATAACTTAAAACCCAATAAATTGAAGGAGCACTTAGAAACATTGCACAAGGAATATCTCAGTTAGGCGCGTGAATTTTTCAAGCAAAAATTCAGATCGTGAAAAAAGAAGAAGACAAATTTTTATACAACGCTCGCAGTAAACGAGAAAGCTTTATTAGCATAATACAATGTGGCTTACAAAGTAGCCAAATGTAAAAAATCCACACACTATAGAAGAGCAACTTATTCTACCCGCTACCAAAGACATTGTAGAAAAATTGTTTGGTGAAAGCATGCTAAACACACTGACAATATTTCTTTATCTAATGATCTAATGAATCTGTCAAAGAATTTTGGATATATCTGCTAACATTAAGGAACATCTTAAATCTCAGCTAATTGGAAAATTTTTTGCTTTTCAACTTGATGAACCCACTGACGCCAATAATTTTATTTAATTAGTTACATCAGATTCTGTAATAGTATCACAATATCTGAAGAATAATGCAAACTTATCAAAGGAAGAACTACAGCTAACAAATTATTCAGGATTACAAATTATGGTATCATTGCGGCGAATTTGGAAAGAAAAAATTTTGTTGAGATTTGCACTGATGGAGCCCATGCCATGTCTGGTAAATATAAAAGTTTGCAAGCGTTTGCGAAGACGGAATCCTCAATTAATATTTGGACACATTACATGACTCTTTGAGAATGTTTAGCATTCAAGTCTCTAAATCCTGGTCTGGATATTGTTTTGGAAGTAGTTATTGAAGTAGTTAACTACATAAAAACTAAGCCATTAAAATCAAGGATTTTCTCTCCGCTTTGTAGAGATATAGAAACTGTACATAAGTCTTTGTTGTTTTATTCTTCATCCAGATGGTTAAGACGTGGTAAGTTTGTTAAGCGTATGTAGAAACTGAGAAGTGAAATAGCGATATTTTTAAAGAAAGAAGGTTATAAGCGTTTTGCAACAAAGTAGGTAAATAATTTTTAATAAACCTTTTTTATTTGGTAGATATCTTTGAAAAACCCTTAATCTTTTAACGCCAGGGAAAAAACTTAAATGTAGGTATTTGATTTAAGGAAAAAGATTGAATCTTTTTGTAAAACTGCATTTAAGAAAAAACAAGTTAAAAAACTGCTTTGATATGTTTCCCACTTTATCTAGAAGTATCCAGGATTTTCCACTAAAAGGGAACAAATTTCCGACTATACTTTTATGCAGAAGAAGATATCCATTAGTCCAACTGGAATTGGGTTTGTTATCAATTTGACAGTTAACCTAATGGTCTAACACTGAAAGAAAAACAACAGAGTTTCACTGAAAATGAATTTCAGTAACAAACCTTTAACGAATTCCTGGATCGAAAGTGCAAATGACATCTCAGTAATAAAAGCCAAAGCAATTTTGTTAGTTTTCCGCTCGTCCTATCTTTGTAAAACAGGATTTTCTGCTGTTGCTTCGTTAAAATCTAAATATCGAAATAAACTTTAACTAGAAAAATAATTTAGAGTCGCCATTTCCAATGTGGAACCTAACTTATAGACATTGTGTGTCACAAAGCAAGCACTTGTTAACCATTAGTTCATTCATTCTAAGATTATTAAAAACATGTTAGGTTTTAATAATTTTCTTTTTTAATTTACTGGGCCTCCTTTACCAACCTAACACGTCTCTCTGGAGGGCGCGTTCGAGAGTTTCAGAAACGCTAATTTAGATGTTGACTGTACTGTTAGTCATAAAAACTTTTTTCATTAAATCAATATTAATATATTTTAAAAATATTGTTAAATGCAATTAGGTATAAAAAATCAATACTGAATGGAACTGTATAATAGTTATTTATGATATAAGTGCTAAAAGTGAGATTTTATTTTGTGATAAGGGAACATCCCTTCGAACAAAATAAAATCCCTTTTAACACGTATATCATACAATATTTTTTTTACGAACGCTAGTAATAGTCCAAATTAACGCTTATTATTATTTTTAATAAATAAATTGATAAAATGTATTATATATAATTTCAACTAACTTACCTACGAAATACGTTGCTAGGACGAAGAAAAAATCGATTGTTGATTTGTTTTTGACAGCTTGCGTCAAACAAATGTTATAAATTCTTATTCGATTATGGAAAGTGATCAAGAAAATGAATTTCTCCCGATGGAAATTGAAGAAGCTGCTAATAAAGCTACCTTTGAATTATTGCCTAATAAGTCAAAGCGACAGTATGAGTTTTCATACGATCGTTTTCTGAAGTGGTGTGATCAAAAAAATGTTAGAGGTAGGGAAACCAGTGAAAAAGTGCTGCTCGCTTACTTTGAAGAAAAGTCTAAAATATGGAAATCATCGACGCTTTGGTCCAATTATTCTATGTTGAAAGCGATGATGAATATAAATAACCAGGACATAAGCAGGTATTACAAGCTTGTAGCATTTTTAAAACGGAAAGGTGAAGGGTATCGACCGAAAAAGTCGAAAATATTGATTAGGGAGCAAATTAACAAATTTCTCGTAGAAGCCTCGGATGAAATATATCTTATGCACAAAGTTGTTGCAATTTTTGGTCTCTTTGGGGCCTGTCGCCGAAAAGAACTATGCAATTTAACTTTGGAAAACATCGAGGATTTGGGAAATTCGCTAATTGTGCATATACCAGACACAAAAACCAATGCCCCAAGAACCTTTGTTATTAGTGGTACATTCTAGGTATATGAACTGTTACAAAAAGTACTTAGCGCTTCGTCCAGTGGATATTGGTCATTCAAGATTTTTTATAAAATTCTTAAATGAAAAAAAATGTGGCAAATCTCCAGTTGGAATCAACACATTTGGTAAAATGCCTGCTCAAATTGCTAAATTTTTAAATTTGCTTGATTCGCATCTTTATACTGGCCATTGTTTTCGACGTTCCTCAGCTAGTTTGTTAGCGGACACTGGTGCTAATCTTACTACAATCAAGAGACACGGTGGATGGAAGTCCAGTACAGTAGCGGAGGGTTACATAGACGACTCGCTACAAAAGAAAAAGAACGTTGCGGATCAAATTTTGTCCAACACTTCGGCGGATAACACTGTTTCCTGCTCTGGTACAAGTTTTACCAAAATAAATACCGTTACAACTACCAGAGAGATTGGTCATGGATTTTCTTTCACTAATTGTAGTTTTGCTAATTGCACTTTTAATTGAATACAACTTCTTTTGATTTTATTTTCTTAGCAGTGCTAAAAGTAACTCACTTAAGCGTAATTATAAAGCTTCAGGCTATCCAAGTTCATTGCTTTGCCTTAAAACTAATTACTGTTACAATGAAAGTATGCAACTCTAAACAATTTTATTTTTTTATATACAAAACACCCATTTGGCATTTTTGTACATTACAATCTGGTCATGTAGACCAATGAGCAATTTTATTCTAACTTAATTTACTAGGTTTGAAAACTTAAACTAGGGTATACTCATCAGTATCTTCCTTAGGTTCTAACATATCCGTTTTACACTAAACTTAACGTGTTACAACGCACTTTACTCTGCTTTTGCACTTTCACTTAACTAACTCAAATGGTTTTGTCCTTTTAAGTCTTCTTTCTATCCCTGTGTTGTCTCGGAGCTGGATCGCCTCGACGTTCACATGTTGGTGGAGCCTTTCTTCATGGCTAATGGCAATTTGAGTAATGGTTTGTTCAATAGTTTCCATCTTCAGGTCTCTGTGAAGATCACTATTACGAATATACCAGGGAACATTAGCTATATTCCACAATACTTTATTTTGGAAACTAAACAACTTTTAACACGCTTTTATTAGGAATAATAAAATTAATAAAAAACTCTCTGTTTTTTATATAACTTTCACTTTAATTAAAAAATTTTTTTAAATGACATGTTTCGCTGAACTAGCATCGTCAGATTGACATATAAACTTACATTTTGTTTATTTGTATCTAACTATCTGATGTTGATTAGGTAATATTATGGCTAGATTAGGTATGGAAGTAATTAGATATAACAATATTAAAGCCTAGATGTTATTAGCCCTAAGGGATTATCCTGGATGTATCTCCCTCTAAGATCAGTATAACTGTGCAATGATATAGAAAAACCAGGAAAAAACTATATCTGCTGATCTTTACAATAACTTAATATATTTGTATTACAATTATATCTTATCTATGTATAAAATGAAGACTCAATCAAAGTAAACAATTTAATAGTGGAGAATTTCTAAGATTAATTTGTTCATTAACAACTTTAAATTGTGGATCTGCTAGATGTCTTTTTATCTCAAGTTCTTCAAGGAAATCTAAATTTTGTTTTTTATTACAAATGTGTAGTATTTGGATGTTATTGTTATGTAAGAGTGAAGTTGGATGTTCAAGTAGGTGTTTTGCATAATTTGACTTATCTGGTTGTTTTAATCTATATGCTCTTAAGTGTTCATTGAATCTTATTTCAAATTTTCTTTGTGTTTGACCTATATATATATGGCATTACATTTTGGACAATTAATTTTGTAAACACCAGATTTTTTTAAATTAGGTAATTTTGATTTCACATTTAATAATTTTGTACCAACATTATTTAGTAATAAAAAACAAAATTTAGATTTCCTTGAAGAACTTGAGATAAAAAGACATCTAGTAGATCCACAATTTAAAGTTGTTAATGAACAAATTAATCTTAGAAATTCTCCACTATTAAATTGTTTACTTTGATTGAGTCTTCATTTTATACATAGATAAGATATAATTGTAATACAAATATATTAAGTTATTGTAAAGATCAGCAGATATAGTTTTTTCCTGGTTTTTCTATATCATTGCACAGTTATACTGATCTTAGAGGGAGATACATCCAGGATAATCCCTTAGGGCTAATAACATCTAGGCTTTAATATTGTTATATCTAATTACTTCCATACCTAATCTAGCCTTAATATTACCTAATCAACATCAGATAGTTAAATACAAATAAACAAAATGTAACTTTATATGTCAATCTGACGATGCTAGTTCAGTGAAACATGTCATTTAAAAAATTTTTTTAATTTAAGTGAAAGTTATATAAAAAACAGAGAGTTTTTTATTACTTTTATTATTCCAAATAAAAATGAACTTTCAAGTAGTAAGGGTACGTACAATTAATTTAATTACGCTTTTATTAGGTCGAGCTGTAACTAAATAACTATGTAATAAAATCTAATATAATCTGAATTACACGCACTTCTAATTATTGTATCGATATGAAACTTTACTTGGATGTGTAGTTTGAATAACACAATAATAATTAGGAAGTGTTGACCTGATCTGATTACAAAGCCGGAAGGTAGGTATTGGAACTCCGTAACAGAACAACACATCCAAATCGTGTTTGTTTTAACGGTCTGGGAAGGTAGTTTGACTACAGATAGTTTTTAAGGTGTGATAATTAATTAGATTAACAGGCACTGGATTTTCATAATGAAAATACGTATCCGAGCAGTAGTTGAGCTTGTTATAATGGTCTTGGGTTTTAGCTTGACTACTGATGGTTTTCAAGGTGTGAAGCTGAAGCAGATAGCGAGGAACTGGATCGTCAATGGGACAACGTATCTGAGCTGCAGTTGAGCTTGAGATAATGGTCTTGGGTTGTAGCTTAACTACATATGGTTTTCATAGTGTGATGCTGGGGCAGATAGTAAAGAATTGGATCTTCATAATGGAACAACGCATCCTACAGTTCAAGGAACTGTACTGTTCTAAGATAACAGTAAAAAATGCCTTGCAATAGTGAAGCCCTGTCGAATTTTTCGCATTGTTTTCGAGATGACGTGAGGAAAAGTCTACAATAGGAAATTGGGTAAAAATGCATAATAACATTTACAGAGCATAAAATGCATCCAAAAGTGCATTCATTTTTTGGGTCATACGGAATTTTATAAAAACATGTCAAAAACCGTATCTTAACGAACAAATGTTTTTACTCAAAGGTTTTTGGGGTAGCTACATACGAAACGCCTTAACCTACAATCGGAGCACCTGGTGCTCAGAATTACAACTAAAGCTTGTCAGATTCTGGAGTTTCGTGGGTTTTCTGTACTAAATTAATAAAAACAGATTACTCGGGGGTTCTTGGCATAAATATAATATCAAAACCGACGCTCGAAGCACTCAGTGTCCATGGTGACTGTTATGTACATCATCTTCTGGAATTTTGATGCATTCAGACACTAAATTCATGCAAACAGATTACTAGTTTTTTTGGAGATTACTAACACAAATACGGCATAAGAACCGACCTCTGGAGTCCCTGGTGTCCAGAATTACTGCGAACGCACCTCATCTTCTCCGAGTTTCGGGGGTTTTAGACACCAAATTGTAGCAAACAGAATACTCGAAGGTTTTTGGATTTTTGTGTTGCTATACACGAATATGACGTTGGTTAATGCTTCAGAAGTATATGGTGTCCAGGGTAACTAATAGGAAAGTTAATGCGTTACACCAGTATGCAAAACAATTAAACAATTAAGTTTTACATCTCTTTACACAGCTTAAATTATGTCCACACTGGACAGACCAATACAACACCTAAAAAGAATTTATTTACGAGTTAAGGCACTGTATAAGCTCAAAAAGAATGAGTTATCTTCCATACGCATGACTCATGATGCAGGTCCTCTAGCTTGGTATTTGGTAACAGTACTACAGGTTGTGGGAAGATGTGCGGGTCCCGTCGACATGGACTATCATGTAACGATGTATGTACAAATTGTTTAGGTATTAAGGAAGACGAAGAGGAATTTTTTGACGAAGATTATTGTTAATGTAAAATGTTCAAAATTTCCATTGTAAAAAATTTAAGAGCTGGTTTTTAAGATAAAACCAAATTTCTTATTATATTTTTATTTATTTAAATCCTCCCTGGACACCAGAAACTCCAGATAGCATCACCTACGTCATAATCGTACTTAGCAATCCTTGAGTTTTAAAAAGACTGGAAATTCCAGAAGATGACGTGCATAGCAGTCATCCTTGGCTCCTAGGTGCTCCGATGGTCAGTTTTGATGTCATATTTATGTTTAGCAATCTCAAAACAGCTGGGTAATATGTTTGCATTCATTTAGTGCCAAAAAACATCGAAACTCCAGAATATGGCGTAACATAGTAATATGAGAATAAATTAAACTTCTAAAATATTTAAATATAAATATAAATCCAAAATCTAAAAATTTAAAATAATCATTTAAAAAATCAATATTCAATATAATAAACCAAAATAATAATCTAATGTCCAGTAATAATAACTTTACAGCAGTGAATAAGTGACAACTTACTAACTGAGAAATTATTTGAATTCTCTATAGTTTATAGTGGTATTTACAATCTTTATATTGTCTGTATTTACAGAACCCCTGACGAGAACTTGCCTATGTTCTGCCAAAAACTACTGAGCTTGCTTGAATCACTTCCTATAAACAATAAATTGATTTTGTGTTGTGACTTTAATGTTAACTTTTCCAGTGTGTGTGTGTGTGTGGCTCAAGATTCTATCTATATTTAACTCACTTGGTATGGCAATGCATGTTAACTCTCCAACTAGAATAACAAAAACCAGTTCCAGTATAACAGACTATGTCGTGTCAACATTTGATCCGGGCTCTGTAGACTGTTCTGTACTTAATTCAGGTTTCTCAGATCATGAAGCAGTATTAACAAGTTTTCCTGTAAAATCCAAGGGTAGAGATCCCTCTTACAAATTAGGTCGAATTTTCTCAATTGCAAGCAGCTATGTTCATCAACTGACTGGGATTGCCACCTTGAAGACATTAATTCGTAATTTTCTTTATTTATAAACAAACTGTCTGGTCTGGTGGACAGAGCTTTTCCCATTAGAAAAATTAACATAAACCTTGGTCTACCAAAGGCTTAAGGATATCTGCAAAGAATATGCTCTCATTATCTTACCTTAAAAAATTCACGACCAATCCCCTCTTTCATAATTACGTGAAAAATTATAGAAAACCTTATAAAAAACTATAAAAGGCGCCACGGACGTATATTATAAAAATAAACTGACAAACTCCAATAATGTTGCCAAGGATACGTGGTCTATTGTCAATAATCTGAGGAATAAAACCCATTCTGCTACTAAAATCGCTGCTTCACCGGACAGTCTGAACGATTATTTTGTGAATGTGGCAAAGAATTTAGTGAATACCATAGCTCCCTCTCGCGATCCACTTTTGTACCTTTCTGGTACCAGGTTGAATTCACACAGTTTCTTCCTTACAGCCGTGGAGAAAACAAAGCTATGTAGTACAATCTACGACATCAAAAATAAATCATCATCTGGGTGTGATGGTCTTACCCTGAAAATGTTCTCTAACCTTCCGGAATGTACACTGTAGGTACTCTCTCACTGTCTTAATAAACAAATCATTCCAACTTGGAACTTTCCCCAACCGCCTCAAAACGGCAATAATAATACTTTTGTACAACGGAGGGGATAGGGACCAAGCATCCAACTATCGTCAGATCGCTCTTCTTCCTTATTGAAAGACTGATCAAAAAAAAAACTTTTATCTTTTCTTTGTAAATATGACATATTGACAAGTCAACAGTTTGGATTCCTTAGCGGCCGTTGCACAAATGATGCTATGTTCTCTGTCTTCCACAATATATATTCTAACTTAAATGACCAGCATCCTACAGCTTCAATTTTCTGCGATTTTTCTAAAGCTTTTGACTGTGTTAATCATAACATCCTGATCAACAAGTTACGGCACTATGGAATCCGTGGCACTCACTTGCAATGGCTCAAGTCTTACCTGAACCATAGAAATCAGCTGGTCAGATTTGATTCGTCCACATCTTCATGCAAACAAATAGATTGTTGGGTGCCTCAGGGCTCTGTTTTAGGCCCTATTCTATTTCTGTTGTTTATTAACGACATTGCTGGACATTAGCGGAAAAATCTGCCTTTTTGCTGATGATACTAGTTTTACTTGTTATATGATTTTTCATTAGAAACAATAAACATATCTATCTATCTATCTATCTATCTATCTACTAGTTTTACTTGGAGCAGCCCGGATGTTTCAACTCTGTATAGAACTATGTCTAATAATTTGCTGACCATCAAGTCATGTTGCGATTCGAACCTTCTATGCTTTAACGTTACAAAAACTAAAATTTTGTCATATAACAGTACGTTACAACCTTTTGTGCTTGATAACAATATTGTCGATGTCGTCGAGTCTGTAAAGTTCTTAGGTCTTATTGTGAAAAATTCACTGAAGTGGCAAACGCACTTAAAACCCTATCAAAAAGACTAAGTTCGGTATGTTTTGCATTACGATCATCGGTCTCCGGGGAGCTCAACTCATCAATAGCTCGAACGGTCTACTTTGCCCTGTTCGAATCATATTTGCGATACGCTCTTTCTTTCTGGGGCACCTGCACTCGGACTCAATTCGATCGTATATTCAGACTTCAATAGAGAGCTATCCGATATGCTCTGAGATTACACAGCAGAGCCCACTGGCAAGATATCTTCAAAAAACATAAAATATTAACACTTCCTTCTTTGTTTATTTATGAATCGATTTGCTTAATCCACAAGAACCAAACAATTTTTTCGGAAAGGCCTCTCCATGACTATTCAATTAGAAATGCGGATCATAATTTTCGTCTTTCTATTCCAACCTCCGAATTGGTCAAAAATTCGTTTCTGTACAACGCAAAAAAATTGCATAATCACCTGCCATTTGCGATTAAGTCCATATCAGCCCCTGCTCTATTTCGTTAGACACTAAAATCATATTTGTTGGAAACACCATTTATGCAGTATGCGATTTTTTGAATAGTACGAGCATTTCACACACATCTGTTTAATCTGTGATTCATTATGTTTACTGTTTAGAACTTAAGTTTAGGAAATAATATTTAAGTTTTTGAAATTGGTTGGTGAAACAATTTTTGTTTTGTTTTGTCAACTGACTATGTTTAAGGTACATGCGCCCTGCCCTGTAAGGCCCACTTTTTGGTAAATTTTAATAGCTGGAAAAGAAATATAAATTTGTGAAAACTGCCTTTATCACAACATAGGAAATTTATTTGTGAATAAAGTAAACATACAAATCAACATGTTTGGAAACAATTCGTTAAGATAAAATTGTTTTTTAAAACCTCTAAAGTGGGCTTTTTTAGGAACATAGGCACTTATCATAGCCCGATATTAATTATGTAATCAATAAACCCTATCAAAACAAAAAATAAGTATTTATGTAAAACTTGACCTAATATTATATGATATTCTTAGGTAATCGGTCTGATACACAAGTTTTTTTTGGTCACAAATTGGACGGCGGGCCATCTTAGACTTAGCAAAATTTAATTTACCTACTAAACAAAAACCTCTAAATAGACTCAACAAATAACAATGTTGTGGCGTTATTCTAATAATCACTTTTGGAAAAAACATGTTTATTTAAAGACCAAATATGTTTTTCAAAAAAACATCTGAATTGTCTCATATCTTCGACTGGCCCGAGCATTCATATGATGTGATGGGCCTTTATAGGGTACTTTACCCCGCCACAAGAACTACTTTTTATAAATGAAAATTAACAAATAATATAAACAACTCTTACGTTGAGTCAAGTGCCCATAAACCCAAGTAACGCTGTATTTAAAAAAAAAAACGAAAACTTCTTGAAAATACTAAAAAGTTTTAAATTAGAAGGTTATAAATCGTCAGCCCTTTGCCACAACACTCAAAAACTGGCAACCACTGCAAAAATGACGACTGTCTTCCTTATTTATGAAGTTGCAATTTTGTCTATGGGACTAACCGAACATGGGCGCAAAATTTAAATTCATTTGAACTTTTAAACGTACAAAATGTTGAAAGTGGGCCATCTTAAGAACAGGGCCTTATTAGGCGTAAGTACCTTATACTAAATGTTTATTTTTATGTGTATATGTATATGTATATATGGAAGAACTAGTTCCTAGTTCTGTCTAATAATTATCTGTTATTGGCTTTGTCTACGCAATTTTTTTGTAATTTTTTTGACAATATAGCATATTTGATTTGATTTGATTAGCAGTAATTCTGGGCACCAGGTTCTCCGGTGGAGGCTTATGGCGTATTCGTGTTCAGCGACCACAAAAACCTCTGAATATAAATATACTAATTTTGCCACGTTTTCATAAAATTCGCCATAACCCCACAATTACATTTTATGCACTGTAAAAACAATTATGTATCTTCACACTATTTTCTATTGTAGACTTCCTGAAGTCGTGCCAAACACAATGCAAATAGTCGATTTATTCTTTATCCTTTTAGAGATAACATCTATGATATTTTATTCAACTGCAGATCAAGTATCAACTTACTCATAAGTAGATCATTTAAGGGACTTTTAATTCAAGAAGGGTTTGACAATTAAAAAAATATATTTTTAAAATTTTTAGTGACGTCTGTTAATCTACAGTAGACAAAATTAATGATCGAAAACGAAGCAAAGTAATCAAACCAGAAACCGTGTTTTCAAAGGCATAAATGGTTTGTAGTAACAAACCAAATATTTACTTAAAAATGTTGATGAGTGTCCTTTAGCAGATATTTCATCTTAAATTTTAAAGGCTCAAAATAACAACATCTAAGTCGGTTTAAATGCATCTTTTTGAATTAGAAAAATATAAAAATCGACAAACTTTTGGTGTAAAAATTGAATATTACAGCAGTTATCGATGGAACGGTTTCACTTCAATTATTGAATACCATCAGTTTAGGTAATTTTAATGATACTGGTAAACAAATAAATGAATACATTAATTAAAAAATTATACAAAAAGCCGATGAAGTATATTTAGGTTTTAATAGATATGACCACTGTGGTATACGAGGACTGTCGCGAAGTAAACAGGACAAAGAAAAAATTTAACAAAATTTTTTTTTCGGCAAAAAATAGTCCCCTTCAGAGTTATTGCATCCACAAGTTTTAACTTAATTTTGGCTCTTTGTTCGATGGATGGTAATTTTTCGACCGATTATAAAAAGTTACTTTAAGCGCCATAACTCGGCGTCAAGTTGTTCGATTGTCATGAAAGTTTGACAGAACGTCAAATAAAAATGTACCTATCGAAAGTTAGCCCAAATAACAGATGGCGTAACAAGTATCAGATATTTCTTAAAAGTCCGATTTACTTTGCCACAGACTTACTACAACAAAAAATATTTGCTAGATGCGGTAGTGGTGGTCATGCGGTAGAAATAGTAGGTGGCAATTATGTAAGAGACTTGAAGAAAATTGTAACAAACAATGATAGTAAATCTAGCTTAACTTGCAAATACCTACAACTACATCTCACACAAGCCTTGACAGATGAGATTAAAAAAGTATATTTAACTGGTGGAATAGAACCTCAAAAAAATATATATGTTGTTTCAAAGAATTATCTCTACATGAATAAAATTTAGTCCATATATAAATTATAGTAGAGCCACTAGATATGAATGCTTTTGGACTTCTAATTTGACATTATCAAATATAGTTGAATCATCTATACAAAAAACAGTAATTGCAGTAATATTTTACATAACATACCCCAGAAACACGTCTAAAAAACCTTATATATCAGAAAATGCATAAACAAGTTATGATTTCAGATGAAAATTGGCAGATATTAAAGGTACTACGATAAGTAAACTACCTTCATCAGAACACGCCTTATTGCAACAGATTATGCAATTTCAAGTGGTCGCTAGCAAAATTTTATAAATTAAAATCATTTGCTGCTATACCTCGATACGCCATTTCATGTCAGTGACGTAAATGCAAGTGGAACCAATGCGAGGTTTGAAAGAATGGTAGTTGCCAGGTTTAACTTAGCAAGACTTTCTATCTTTGTCTTATTAACGCGCAATAGAAAGAAATACTTTTAAGAAAAATGGCAAGCGGTACTAGCGCACTTAATAAAGGTGAATACAGGTAAAAATTTTCTCTAGAATTTACGAGACGTATTTGGAGGGAACGACATTTAAAAAATTGAGTGAAGGACAGTGTGTCTGGTGGCAGATTTATGTTTTTAAATTTCAGAAAGGAATAAACGATGCAATAAGAGGGTGGCGCCGTTAGAATCGCTGATCGTGCGGATTTCTCAGTCAAGATGTCACAGTGATCGAGTGAGCATCGTGCTTTCGCAATCGAGGAATTTCCGCAGAGTAACTGTTTGATGTGCCATATCAACACATGGGATAATTCAAACATATTTTTTTTTTAATTCTCGAGACGAATTGACACTCATGGTTTCAGCAGGATGGTGCGACTGTACACACAGCCATGGCTTCGATGACTTAGCTTCTAGATTTTTTCTCCAAAATTTTATTAGTCGCTTTGGAATTATCCCGTGTCCACCGAAGTCACCCGACTTATCCCCAATTGTATTTTTTTCTGGGGTCACCTCCAAGAGAGAGTTGATAACAACAACGTTTGAACTATTGTGGATATAAAAGAACATATTCGCCGAGAAGTCAAGTCAATCAAACCAGATTTAATGCGGGTGAGGCGCCAAAAACAAGGCTCCGCTTTAAACAGTATGTGCAACTGGACAGATGACATTTAGGTAAAATCATCTTCAAAAAATAAAATTCGCATTTTTCTTTTGCTGTATGTTTTTATTAAAACTATATGTCAAATATTACATTTTTTATTTAAGTTTGAAAACATAAATCTGCGACCAGACACTACCTTAATGTGTTCTATACAGATGGGGATACCTACCATTACTCAAATAAGTAAAGCAAATGTGCTTTAAATTGACCACTTCAGAAGTTAGACAGTGATATTTTAATTAAAACCACTGATTGTGAACTTTAGGTGTACATAAGAACATAAAAATATCTAATCATAGCAGTAGTAGGTATATTAAATTACGTTTTCTGTTATAGTTGTTTAAATAGTTATTTGTGACACAAGGACGGAAAATGCCATTTTGCAAGAGCGAGTAAAGTTGTGTAGCACCGAGGCGAAACAATACGAGCACTTGCGAAACATTTTACGGACGTGTAACACACACTATTTTTTGGTCCGACCAATTTTTATTATTTTCAAAAGTTCAAAAACTGTTTATTTTCTCACATACATGATTAGGTGTATATTGACATTATTGACATCTACTGCACGATTAAAAGAATTAGTAATAAGGAATGATTTTCTGATAATCGATTTTACGATCTTTAATTTTTATACATACGAATACCTTGCCAATAAGCAACACAGTAAAAATTGTTATATTGATAATATTAATATTAATATCTAATAATTTTATATAAAGATAGCAGAGGCAATGAACTATAATAGTTCAATGAGCAATAATAAAATCGAGATATGTATCTTCATAATCGAATGATAAGTAGTTGTAAATTGACATAAATGTCAAATTTAAAATAAAAGTTGTGAGAGAATTAAATGTAAGTTTTAATCCTGCTTACCTTTAGAAAAAGTTATTAGTTTAGTATATTATACGCTGTTTTTAAATAAATTTAATTCAAATTTGTAGTATTCATTATGTATTTTTGATGACTCATAGCGCCATCTCTTTAGATAATCTAAAAGCTACTTTGCCGACCTAGGCCGGAAAATGTCATTTTCCAAACGATTTTGAAGTAAGTAATGGTATTGTTTCTGGACGGAGAACCAAAAAATTTATTGTTCCACGATCAAATACCTACACTTAGAGAAGTTAGGAAATGTTTAAGAGAAATTTTTAATTAATACCACTCATTCTTAATATTCCGCTTTAGATGTATAAAGAAATTAATAAATATCTATACACAGCAGTATATTAAATAACGTTTTATGTTATATTTGTTTAAAAATTTATTCGTTTATGAGCTAATACATTTACAAATTCATTTGCTATTTACTCTCATTTGCTTTAAAAACTCGACAAAAACATTTCTTTTATTGAAATGAGAAAAATTCAACCCTCACTGTTGAATAAAACATTAGCGAATGGTCAAGCTTACCTTTCCAGATAATCACTTTCCTTCAAGAAAATTCAATTTTGCCTGGAACAAACCATTCTACTCGATCTCCTATTGAATATATACATCAGATAGGTAGAAAAAGTAGATAGTGAAATTTAATTCTACTTAAGACAAAATAAGAAAAATAAAAGTAAAATGTTGGAATATATGAATGGTATTATTATAATTTACATTCTCAAATTGTAGGAGTCGTAATTATTTGACAAATTTCTACCACATAATCGATACTTGTTTTAAGTTCAGACAATTCAGGACGCTAATGAATACCTCGATAGATGATTCTAATTGGAAAACCACTCTCAGCTTTTTTCAATCAAAAATCTCATTCTGCATGCACCTATAATCTCGTGAGCAAACCTTTGTTGTCTTAACGAATTCTGGAAAACCAAATAAGATAATCTTTAATATGAATTGAAAATGAAGTATTAGCTCGAATCAATCGAACTAATAAAAAGAGAAATGTAGAAATTAAGTCTCTCTATTAAAGTGTGTACATTTTACGCCCGTATTTCGTGTTTTATTAACAAACACGTACCGTTAAATTGAATATAAAAGCATTAAAATTCTCTGGAACTATAAAGAGAAATGAATTTAAAATTAGTCAGTAATGGAATTTCATAAAAAGAACATAAGGACTTGATGATGTAACGCTAAATATATATTTTCTTTTGATACGTTTAGATTTTAAGTGTTGCTTTCAAAATCATCTTTGTGATGATTTTGAAAGCAAAAGTAGTACAATTTAAAATAATACAGTCAAGTAATTTCAAGTACACAAACAATACGTAAATCTTTATACATAAAAACCTTGCAGCGTTTTTAAAAAAAACCTATTAATAAAATTCTTTTGAATCATTTATCTCTACTTATGCCGGCCCTGTACGCTTAAAATATCACATAGAACGATGCCAATCTAACGGCTGTTTCTAAGCAGAATATCGATTTTCTTAACTGACCAATGAGGTGTCGTGTTTAAGATCACGCCATACGAAGTGGAGACGCTATCAACCGTTTTTTTTACCAACGGTCAAGTCATTCTGGGTTTAGCTTTTGCGCGATTAAGATCATTCGCGAGAACCTAGTTTCAAGTTCCTGGCAATTTTCTTATTTTATCTTAAAAATTACCAGCAATTAAATGTTTTAAGTACTTATTATCGTTTATCGTACCTGAAGGTTTATCTAAAGATTTCCAGACAGTGCTATCTTTAAGTTTGCTTCATATATCGTGAAGTAATAGCGGCAAATGTAGCCGTTATTATGGTATTTTCTTCGTTCACCAGCTATGAAGATTGAGTTTATGGGTTTTTCTCTAAATACCTCCAAATCTAGACAAGAATGGGTCTAGATTATATCTTACCGTTCAGATCAATTACCGAGAGAATGAAGCCATATACTATACAAAGTATCTCAGAAACATTTAGAAGCTAACGTAAGTTTTTAACAATTTTTTATATATCTCTTTCGAGTATCAGAGTACCATTTATTTCTATGGAACATTTTATCATAATTGTATTTACCGTCTTATCCATAAGTGCAGTGCACAGTGCCGTAATGAAAGTAACCGGGATGTGTTTTTTTGTGTATTGCTTACCTGTAATTTTTTTATTACTTATATTTTTTGTATCTCCTATCTGTAAACTGTTTTACTTATATTTTTTTATTTTTATCTCATACTTATTTAATTAAGATTTATACCTTCGCATTATAGTACTCTTAACTCGAGTTAAAACCAAAGCAAAAGGTGATTTTTTTATAACTTTCTCATCTAAATTTTATCTCTCTCACTTTCGCTTATCAGAGTGCACAAAAATGACAAAACAATGTACTTAGCTGTTATTTTATGTGTATTAATAATTATGTTTTTGAACTAAACACAACTGTGTTTAGTAATATGTTTAGTAATATGTGTTTACTATACCGTACAGAAATGTATTTTATATTTTTTTATTTTATTTTTGTTGTGTCTTATTTATCATTACAGCTGATAATAAATACCGTTATTGTTAACTATAGATTTTTCTTTTCCTAGCTAGAGCCTGCTACTCTGATCAATATTTTCAGTTTCTCTAATCTATAGTTTATTAAAGTAATAGATTTTGTTTTTTAAATATATCTTTATCTTACCGATTTGATTTATAACCATAAGGATGAGTAAAAGAAAAGTGTAAGTATAATTTTTCTTTCTGTTTCTTAAATAAAAGTGTGTAATTTAAATTTTAGCAAGAACAACCTGCCGGGTTATCTAATTTTACCTTATCTTATCTTATATCTTACTTATTTCATCTGGGTTTCTTATATTTCCCCATCCTCAGGATAAAAAACATAAGTGGCGCCCATTTCCTTTCTCTTTCATTTCTTTTTTTTCCTCTCTTTTGTCCCTTTTAACTTCTTTTATCTTTTATTTTTCTAGTAAACATATTCCTTTTTATCTTTACAATAATTAATCATCTAGTTCGATCGAATCCACGCTCGCTCTCCTCCTACCCCCTGAGTGCCGTTCGCATTTGTTAACCTCTACATTCGAGCCTTTAACACCCTTAGGAAAAAAGAGGTTACAACCTTGTTTCATGATGTTCGTTTGCACTAATCTCCGAAACCACTAAACCAATTTCAATAAAATTTTGTAGATATGCGCTATTTGTTCTAACTTAAAGGATAGGATAGTTTTGATCTTGATTTCTAATAATTTTCATTGCAAATGTAAGGTTTCATACTTAAAGGGTTGAATTCACGTCTCTAAATTCTACGAGTTTTTCAATAGATGGCGATAATAGTTATAAATTTTACCTCAAACAATCATATTTTTAGGTTGTGTAAGTATGCAATAGGTGACGGTTGCTTAATTATTTTTTTTTATAATCAAATTTACATTGTATTATTTTGCATGAAAATCGTGAAAAGTTATTAAAAATCGTAAAAAAAATTGTTCACAATCTTAATAAATCTGTTGAAAATGGTAAAAAAATATTCAAAATCACAAAGAAATCTTGAAAAAATTTAAAAAATTGTTGAAATTTGTAAAAAATTCTTGACAATATTAAGAAATTGTTAAAAATGATTTAAAATATGTCTAAAATTATAAAAAATACAATAAATTTTTATAAATGTAAAAAGATGTTAAAAATTTTATGAAATTTATGACAATCTTGAAAATTCTTAAAAAAATGCCAAACTACATAAAAAATAATCAATCGTAAGAAATTCGGACAATCTTAAAATATTGTTGAATATAGTTTAAAAAATTTGATAAAAATCATAAAAAGAAAGTGAGAGGTGTCAAGAGACACCCGGATGGAATGACGTTCCTTTCGATTAATTAGTGAAGGAATTGTAACAACAGAGTGTTTATACATACATAAGTATTTATTATTGTCTGTATTAAATCTCCTCTTACCTAAATCCATCAGCAATGTCCGGAACTTGTGCAGAACCGAAACACTGTCAGGATTCATTATTGTTATTATTTTGTATTATTTTATTATTTATTATCTTCAAAAAACCTGTATAAACTTAACAAAGTCACGACACTACACTGTTCAAAGCAAAATAGAAAATAGTAAATTTATTATCACCTGAATATTTTCGACAGTTCGTTTCTTTTAACAAAAGTGTCCATTCAAACAATGCCAAAGGTTTAGATGACATACATGTACCTAGAATTACTTTTTATTTTAATTTAAAACAGGAATTAACAATTAATACAAAATTTTAAAATATTTGACGGTAACTGACAGTTAAGGTAATTTGACTAGTCAAGTTACGAACTATTTTTAAAATGTTTATGAATTTATTAATTTATAAAAACAGGATGAAATAAAATATAATACTATTTATTATATAGGTACTATTTATTTTTCTACAGTATTTTCTTTTAATTTAAATTAGTGTCTTTTTAATTGTACTTTTATTAGTATTTATTTATGTATATTAGGGTTTTCTATTTAAATAAAGATAGATATATCTATCTATGAGAAAGAGAAAAAAAAAGAGAGAAAGAGAGACAGAGGCAGACAGACAAACATGCGTGTGTCGTGTCGTGTCGTGACAAATTTTGGTCTGAATTTTTTTTGGCTAGCCTCCGTCCACGAATCAGTCGTACCTAACGCGCGAAAAGGAACTCCGTTCCAAAAACGTAAAATATTTTTACAAAATTGTTGACTATCCTGAAAAATAGTTAAAATTTGCAAAAAAATTGTGACTACCATAAAAAAAATGTTAAAAATAGTTGAAAAATGTCGAAAATTATATATATCTTAAAAAATTAGTAAAAGATGAAAAACTAGGAAAATTGGAAAAAAAAACGAAAACAATAGAATATCTAAAAAAGTAAATAAAAAACAAAAGAAACAATAAAAAAAGTGTATATAATTATGCAATAGCTAAAATATATACGATAATAGGAAAAAAATCGCAAAAAATTAGAAAACAGAAAATCAAAACAGGGTAACATTATAAAATAAAAAAAAAACGATACAAAAAGAAACTAAAATAAGATAAAAAAATAACCGAAAAAACAAAAAAAAAACTAACAACATATAAAAAAATATGATAAAAATCGTTTGGTTTTATTGTGTTAATATCGGGATGGGAATTTATTATTTACTGATTTACATGAATCGAATTGGAAAAATGACATAAGATGTAGGTAATGTAATTAAAATATATACAAATTAAACATGCCAAGTTTTTGTTTATTATTAAACAATTATAATTAATATAATACACAATAACTAGTTGAGGTCAGATTAGCCGTAGAGGGAAAGTAGCAAAAGTAAGTGAGTAGTGAGTTTTAAATTTTAACGTTTTTCTAACCATCTTTAATGAGAAAATAGCGACTTTATGAAATTTTGTTGGTAGTCATCGATGGTCGTGTAATTCCGGAATTCTCAGTTGGTGCGTGGACTCAGTGAATAATCATAAAAAATCAATGTGATACAGGATGGATTCTTTAAAAAGTGTTATGTTATAAATAAAATTTAATTTAAAATACAAATTCTAATCTAACGATCATAATAGACATTTTTAACTTTAGTCTCCTGACTGAGCTGGTTTCGGCTTTACACACCCATAAAAGTCATAAAATGTGAAACAGTGTTAGTATTGTTTTAAAAATTCTGTTTTTAATATTTTTTGATTATGTTTTAAACTTATTTGTGCTGTTTTCGATTAGTTTTAATGTTTTAGTGGCATTGTTCTCCTAACATATGATTTTCTTTGAGCACGTGGTTTTCATCATCATCTTCACTTAGTGTAAGTAGGTACCTAAAAAATTTTTTTTTACAAGTTGACTTAATTGTACATTACAATATACTTACTGTGTGTTCTGTTTTTATCAGTGTCCTGATGAAGCTGTAAATAAACAGCGAAAGCTCGACCTAACTAAAAAGAAGTTTTCTTTTATCGCCAACCCCTGACTACATTGCCCAATCCAATTAGGATATTGTTATTGGAACGAAGTTCCCTTTCGGGCGTTACGACCAGTTACGACTGAGGCTAGAGGCTAGCCAAAAAAAAATTCAGACCAAAAGTTGTCACGACACGACACGACACACGCATGTTTCTCTGTCTGTCTGTCTCTCTCTCACAGACCAAAAAGCCAAAAATATAAAACTCTCTCTCTCTCTCTCTCTCTCTCTCTCTCTCATAGATAGATATATTACAATTAAAAAGGCACTATTTTAAATTAAAAGAAAATGTACATTAAAAAAAAATACTGTGGAAAAAAAATAATTACCTATTATAGTATTATATTTTATTTCATCATGTTTTTATAAATTAATAAATTCATAAACATTTTAAAAATAGTTCGTAACTTGACTAGTTAGGTACGTCAAATTACCTTAACTGTCAGTTACTGTCAAATATTTTAATTTTAAAATTTTGTATTAAATTGTTAATTCCTATTTTAAATTAAATTGAAATAAAAAGTAATTCTAGGTAGATGTATATCATCTAAACCTCTGGTATTGTATAAATGGACACTTTTGTTAAAAGAGACGAACTGTTGAAAATAATGGATTTACTATTTTCTATTTTGCTTTAAACAGTGTAGTGTCGCGACTTTGTTAAGTTTATACAGGTTTTTTGTAGATAATAAATATTAAAATAATAGAAAATAATAACAAAAATGTATCCTGACAGTGTTTCTGCACAAGTTCCTGATATTGCTGATAGAGTTAGGTAAGTAGAGATTTTATACAGACAATATTAAATGCTTATGTATGTATAAACACTCTGTTGTGTTTACAAATTACTAATTCCTTCACTAATTAATCGAAAGGAACTTCGTTCCATCCGGGTGTTCATTGACGCCTCACACTTTTTTTCCATTTTGAATAGTCACCTTATGCTTATTCTTTATATATATATATATATATATATATATATATATATATATATATATATATAAATTTGTACAAGTTCGAAGTATATTTCAAGCTTCACTAACTTTGTCCTAGTTACAGAACTTCAATTTCCATAGTTTTTGTTGAAATACCGGCAACGTAGCTCTAAAATGAAACGAAAACTAGCCATTGTTTTGTAACTGGTAATGTTGAATTAATTATTCACATGTAGGTAGATGCCGCGGGAGAATATTCTAGATATTCTCCAACCCATTGCGAATGTGATTTCATTCAGTTTGACGTCAATAATGAAGCGAGAGGAAACCTTATTCCGAGTACAGAACCACTTCTTGCTGGTTACTTGTGAAGCTTCTGCGCCTCTTTCTTGCTTCTGGGTAGAAAATACAGAATTACAGTTGGTCGCGTGTGAATGTTATTTTAATATGTATAGAGGTTTGCCTTTTACTTTATGCCAATTGCTCATATGCACTATTTAATTTATAGTTGAAACACTGAAAATTTAATTTACTTTTTAAGTGCTTATAAATAATTTTAAGTATATGGTGGAGAATTAAGATTGATCAAATAGCTTTAAATAAAATTGGATTTTAGACATTTGAACGCATAATATAGTTGATTCAGCTTAGTGCAAATTACATCTGTAATATTGTAGCAACTGATCGAAAAAGGCCAACAAATACCTTAAAATTTGTATGTGAGCCAACTAGGTACAACTGGACGGTGCTGGTATATAACTTTAACAGTTTATTTTGCATACCACTAATATAAAAGCAGCAAAGTTCGAGAATTTTTTAATAAAAGTTTTTTTTTATGTTTTTAGGAGTTAATTTATGATTACTACTTTAAAAAAGTATAGAGATTTCTCGTCCTCTGTTTCAGTTACAATAAGTAATTCAAATTTTTATTTATATGTCCATAACTATTGACAACTTCTAATATGGTTGATATTGTGAAATATTCTTTAGTTATAAAATTTTATGATCGAAAAAGGCCAGTATTTCTGAAGTGAATACGTAATTAATTAATATTTAATTAATATTAAGTATTTTTTTATCTCAGTTTCTGTCAACCATAAAGTAAATTTTAAAAATGTACATTTTATTTATTTTTCTTACTTCCTTGAGCTTTCTAGTGTCAACATATAAGATATGCAAAATTCTAATAAAACTTTTATAGCTGCTGAGTTTTCAAATAACTGTCTTAATTTGGTAAAATTGAAAACAGTATTATTTGCTTCATAAAAGTTGGAGGTAGTATTGATTCTCATTTTCTGTTCAAACAGTTTGTTAAAATTTCGTTTCATAATAAATTTTTGGGAGAAATATAATGATCCATTGTTTTTATGTTGTTTAAGCTTTTTTTAAACACGGTTATTATTAGCAGCTGACTTTTACTTTTAGTATGTTTAAAAATTCTTTATAGGGAATTAATTAGGATTTTTAAGTTGCTATTGTTAAGAAATAAACAGAAATTAACTAACTGAATGCTATCGATAATATTTGTTTTTCATGAACAGTATTCAGTTTTTTTTTATTAAAACAACTAAAAAAAGAACTTTTTTGGTCCTCCGTTCAGAAACAATACTATTAATTACTTCAAAATCGTCCGGAAAATGACTTTTTCCGGCTTAGGCCGGTAAAGTAGCTTTTAGATTATCTAAAAAGATGGCGCTATAGGTCATCAAAAATACATAATGAATAATACAAATTTTAATTAAATTTATTTAAAAACAGCGTATAATATACCGAACTAATAACTTTTTCTAAATGTAAGCAGGATTCTAACTTACATTTAATTTCTCTCACAACTTTTATTTTAAATTTGACATTTATGTCAATTGACAACCTTTTCATTCGATTATGAAAATATATATGTCGATTTTATTTTTGCTCATTGAACTAAAATAGTTCATTGTCTCTTTCTATTTTTATATAAAATTATTAGAGATTAATGTTAATATTTTCAATATAACAATTTTTACTGTGCTGCTTATTAGCACAGTATCCGTATGTATAAAAATTAAGTATCTTGTATGTCATAAAGTAAAAAGTTTTTGAACTTTTGAAATAATTAAAAATTAGTCGGACCAAAAAACAGTGTGTGTTACACGTCCAGAAAATGTTTTGCAAGTGCTCGTATTGTTTCGCCTCGGTGCTACGCACCTCGGCTACACAACTTTACTCGCTCTTGCAAAATGTCATTTTCCGTCCTTGTGTTACAAATAACTATTTTGGTCCTCCGTCCAGAAACAAAATCGTCCGGAAAAGGACATTTTCCGGCCTAGGCCGGCAAAGTAGCTTTTAGATTATCTGAAGAGATGGCGCTATGAGTCATCAAAAATACATAATGAATACTACAAATTTTAATTAAATTTATTTAAAAACAGCGTATAATATACTAAGCTAATAACTTTTTCTCAAGGTAAGCAGGATTTAAACTTACATTTAATTTCTCTCACAACTTTTATTTTAAATTTGACATTTATGTCAATTTACAACTACTTATCATTCGATTATGAAAATACATATCTCGATTTTATTATTGCTCATTGAACTATAATAGTTCATTGTCTCGGCTTTTTTATATAAAATTATTAGATATTAATATTATCAATATAACAATTTTTACTATGCTGCTTATTAGCACAGTATTCGTATGTATAAAAATTAAGGATCGTGAAATCGATTATCAGAAACTCATTTCTTATTACTAATTCTATTAATCGTGCAATAGATGTCAATATACACCTAAACTTGTATATCACAAAGTAAACAGTTTTTGAACTTTTGAAAATATTACAAATTGGTCGGACCAATAAATAGTGTGTTTTACACGTCCGCAAAATGCTTTGCAAGTGCTCGTATTGTTTCGCCTCGGTGCTACGCCCCTCGGCTATACAACTTTACTCGCTCTTGCAAAATGGCATTTTCCATCCTTGTGTCACAAATAACTATTTTTAGCTTGCATGAGGCAAGATATTATGAACGATCATTGAGATATTTTCTATATTTAGGGGTTTCTGTAAAAACAGCTACTTTTGTTCGTTTTTAGGAAATCATTTAAACGATTTTACAGCAATTTTAAAATTAACACACCATAAATAAACCATTCAATGAATTTATCATATTTTAAACGAGTGGAAAAATATAGAAGCGCTCCTGAAATAAAATATTCCAGGTAGTCTCGAAATAGAATCCACGAAAAGAAAACTTGAGACAAAGTTGGCAGACAAACATGCCTTTTTTCAATTTGTTTGACTTGAACTTTTTGGAAAAATGTGTATGTGTAGAACGATTTTATAAAAACAAATATCGTCGGTCGTTTTCAAACCATAAGTTAAGACAACACCGGTTAAATTGAAGGAAAACAAAATATTCAATAATCGCGATCGAATTTCTTTTGTAGTAAAGCTATTTTCGTCGCATATAAAAATTTATAGAGTTCGTATCAATGTACAAAATTTATTTATATAGCTTCTAATCACAGCTAATCTATTTATTAAGACATTTTTAGAATTATAACAGTTTGTGTGTACCTACTTGAATGATTTTCGATGAGATTTTCCTTTTTTAACCCGTTCCAATATTCTGAATCTTACTTGAACCATAATAATAAAGAAATTACTCCTGTTTCTTCTGGTGTAACCATGTTAATTTTGTTAACACACAAAAGGAGTTTACAAACTGTTAAGTAAGATCAGTTTTTCTAATCTCAGGTGAAATTCATCATGTAACTTGCTGATTCATTGGAACTCTTTTTGGTGGGCTAGGTGAGTTAGGTTTTGTTATCCGGGATATTATATGGTTTACACTAACCAAGTCCATTAGCATTGTTTTAAATAATTAAACTGTTAAAAACATTCAGTTCTCTCGTAGGAGATGGATTAAATAGCACAACCGTGCAAAGAGCATAGAAAATTATGTACGTCCTCCTTGTAGCAAATATATTAGGATATATAAATAAAAATAACAGATTCAGTATATAAATATATGTTTCTACAATAAAATACTGATAAGCATGAAATTGATGTCATTTGCGCATACTCTACGATAATAATTATTATTCTCGCACACTTTGTGGGAATGTTACAATTGAAATCTGTCATGGGATTTTTAAAATTTTAGAAAGTATACAAACAAGGATATATTAAAGTACATTAAGGAGAAATTGCTACATGTGATTAAGGAGAAAATGAGTTAAGTGTCATATGTGACATCAGTTTAATGTGACGACTAAAAAGAAAAATAATTACAAAGCATTCATAGCTTAATGTTACAGCGTTGCCGCGTAGAAGCAAGGGCTGCGAGTTCGAGTCCTGCTGGATGTGACATTTTTTCAATTTCCCCTTTATGTCATTTAAATATTGTGCTCTAAATACATTCTAATAGTTTAAAAATTTCAAAAAAAATTAAAAATCACATGAGAGATATTTCAAAGAATGGTTTACTACTTGACGTAGGTATCTTGAATAAAGTTAAATAAAGGATACCATTTTTGAAACTACCTAAGTAAAATTTGAAATTAAAAATAACAGTGTGTTAAGAAGATAATTTACCTATAACCAGATAATTTTAAAAAAATATAAAATGTTGATTTTTTAGAATAAAAAAAGTCAAAACGAGCAAGGATTGAACTTTCAAATTTAAATTGGGAGACTTAACGCTATGCCGATAACCCACGTAATAGGTGTTAAACTAAAAAACAAAATAATTATATTTAAGAGCAATATAATTTATTGATAATTTAAAAAAATATAAATGTAATGGTTGGTCGAAAAGTTTTGAAAGCGACACGTATTAACCAGTAGAGGAATTAATATTTATGCGCTGTTTTAATATTTCATCTTCCATTTGATTACACAAAAAATTATGTCAATTTATTCTTTATTTACAAGCCATTTAAAGTTGACGTGTCAAGAGTATTTTGTTACAATGAAAAAAAAAACAAATATCGTGCAGTGATAAAATTCTTTGTTTTGGAATGTTTATCAGTAACAGAAAATCATACAAAAATGGTTAAAAGTGTTAAAGGAATCTGGTCCTTTATTTCCAACTGTGCATCGATGGATTTTAGAGTTTAAAGGTGGTCGTACAAGCGTCGATAATTGACCACGTAGTAGACGTCCAAAAAGTGCAAGAAATCATTTAGCAAGTCTATGATATTGTTTGTAAAGATCCAAGTTTGACTAAGTGTGATATTGCTGATACCATAGGCATCTCAGATAAACGAGTAATAAAAATTTTAAACGAAAAATTATATATGCAAAAGCTGTTTGGAAAGTTAGTGCCGCATTCGTTTACAATACTACAAAAACTGAATTGAAAACAAATTTCTCAGCTTAATTTGGAGCGTTTTAAGTAGAATAATAGCGATTTTGTGCGTCGTTTTATAACTATATATGGATGAGACTTGGATCTACCATCATGATCCCAAACTGAAACAAGAACGTTTACAATGGTTTTTCTGCTCCAAAACAGGTGAAGTCAGAACGAACGGCAAAAAAGGTTATATCATCAGTTTGTTGGGATGCAAAATGGGTTTTGTTAATTGATTATCTTAAAAAAGGTAAAACAGCTAACACTGAATATTATTGCATTTTGGACCAGTAGGATAAACAAATTCGTAAAAAAAGACTTAGATTACAAAATGGAAACAATCTTTTTTTTTTCAAGACTATGCACGTGTTCACGAAAGCTAAATTGGATGAATTGCTTACCCTTACACCCACCAAATTTGATTCTCTTCGACTATTACATTCTTATATCCGTAGCACTACAACCCGGGTTGGGTTCTGGCCGCCTGCACCAGTGCGATTCTCCGCTGTTGTCTTTTATGCAGTAACATCTTTGTTAATGTTATCCTGCCATCTTAATCTAGGCTTTCCAAGTGGTCTCTTTCCATGTAGTGTTTCTTCCCATACTGCTTTTATAATTCTGTTGTCTTGGCTTTTCTGTATTGTGTCCGGCCCAGCGGAATCTGTTTGCTTTTATTTCTTGTACGATGTCTGGAGAGTGGTAGAGTCGTGTTAGTTCTGCTAGGTCTTGGTAAGGTTCATCTATTTTCTTAAGAATTTTTTTTTCAAATTTTCTCAAGGTGTATTCATCGTTTATAGTCATGGTCCATGTCTAATATAATCTATTTTTTATTTATTTGTTCAGGTTTTTGAACGTAATTAGTAACTGCAACATGTAGTAAGATTTGTTTCCTTGTGCTATAGGATGCTTTATTTCTTCATGAAGACTGTTGTGTGTTCTTACGATCGCTTCCAGATACTGAAAGGCTTTTACGTATTCAACATTGTAGATATTCATTGTGTCGTTTTGAGGTATGCAATATGGTTGTGGGTTACTTGCTACATGCATATATTTTTTTTAAACCCATCTTTTTTGCTTCGTGTTCAAACCGTACGAAATTTTCCTTTACGTTGACTGTGCTACTTCCTATCACATCGATATCATCTGTATATGCCCCTAGTATGTTTGGCCTTGTTAGTCAAAATATGTGAGTCTGTGCTGGTGCTGAGAATTGGTGATGAGAATTGGTGATAAGGCTTCACTTTGTTTTAGCCCCAAATAGCTAGCTTTATTCACCATCCACACTTACGCAAGCCTATATAGGACCCCTCCACACATACACTTGTCACTGATACTAGTTTGTTTGGTATTCTAAATTCCAATATCGTCTTCCATACACGCACTCTTAGTATGCTGTCATATTTTTGCTGATTATCAACAAACAGGTTATAGATCTTTATTACATAAATTCAAAGCATTTTTCGAAGATTTGAGAATCGTAAATAATTGGTCTGTAGTCGGCCTGCCACCTTGAAAACCACACTGGTATTTTCTACTATTTCTTTAGCATATGAGGTGATGCGTTGTAGAATGATGTTTGATAGTATTTTATACTAGCTGTTGCCCGCGACGTCGTCTGCGTGTAATTCGAATAAAATCAAGGTCTTTATGTAAGCACACGCCTGAGTAGCTCGCAGATTGCAGAATTTTTTCAGACTTAAATGACATTTATCGTTATATTTTGGACAATTCACACAATATCTTTATAAATTATAGCCTATATGTTATTCTGATCTATAAGCTACATTACTGTAAAGTTTCATTAAAATCCGTTTAGTAGTTTTTGCGTGAAAGAGGAACAAACATCCATACATCCATCCAAACAAACTTTCGCCTATATAATATTAGTAGGATGCGCTATTGAGCAAATTGATACCTCTGTAGTTTTAATTCTTGTCGCCTTTTCTGTGAAGAGGGATAATTATTCCTATTTTCAATTCTGTCGGGATGTTTTCTTCTTCTCATATATGCATTATGAGTTGGTGGATGTGCCGTGTTAGTTGTTCTCTGCCTTTCTTAAAGCATTCAGCTGGGATGTTATCTTGACCCGGTGTTTTATTATTTTTTTAGTTTTTGTATTGTCTTGAGAGTCTCTTCAAGTGTTGGTGGTTGGGTTATGCCTTTAACTGTTAGCATTAGTTGTTTTCTTCTATTTTCTTACTTTGTTTATTAAGGAGTACTGCAAAGTAATTTTTCCATTTTTTAAGGATACCGTTTTTGGTTTTTATTAGATAGTATTTCATTTTTGTCTGTAAGCATTATTGTTGTTGGAGGTTTGAACCTCTTTTTCTGGTTTCCAACACCTTCGTAGAAGTCTACGAGTTTACCAGACTCGTAGTTGTTCTGTAATTTCCTTATTTTATTATGTTCATACGCTCTCATATTTGTCTGATTGTTTGGCGATGCTTGCTACTAAGTGACTTAATTTTTTTTTTTATCTATTGAGGGATTTTTAGACTTGCCCTAGTTTTCTTTATGGTCAGTATTTGACATTCCATGTCAAACCATTTCTTCCAACTATAAGCTCTTTAGAAAGTTACAACAATTTCTTCGTGGCATGCGTTTTTTGTAGAATGAAGAAGCAAGCCATTTTTTTTTAAATACACGCTCATACCTCTTATATACTAATCTCATTTTTTTTATAAAACCGTCGAATACATACATAGGAACAAAAAAAACAGGTGTGGCAGTCAGTGGGACTGCCGGTAGAAGTTATACTTCTATGCACACACCAGGGTTTAGAAATTTGTACAGGAATCATTATATGCTTGAAGCATGGACCTACTATACTATAAATCCGAACTGCCGTATTCATTTTATAGGTTAAAAGGCAGTGTAAATTAAAAAAAAATCTCATCGTATAATAAAACTCTTCTTCTTTCCAATCCTATGTTACAAAATATCGCTTATCGATCAAAATCTAAAAATATTCATTGCGAAAATATATATCGTGTAGGTATACAAAATATCTACTAAAAACTGTATAAAGTCTAAGGTTAATCAGTGCCGTCAACGTGTGTAGTATCAAATATCTTGACTAGCGTATTGGTTGGCAACAAGGTGAGGAGGGACTTCCTTAATAAAGAAAGATAGAAGAGGGTGATATGAAAACTAGCATTAAATAGCGAAACTTCAAGAAGAAGTCATGTAGGTAGAGTATTTAATGACCATTTGCACCAGGTGTTTATGACAAGTCTTAAAAAGTTAAACTCGAAAATTCACGAAGAAGGAACCTATACGCATATATAATACGATAAATAAAAGAATATTTATGATTTTGTTGATATAATGAAAGTATATTTATAAAATACATTATAATTTTCCAAAAAGTTAACTAAAATACAATTCTTAAAAACTCTGTTTATATAGCCAACAACCTCCAAAGCATAGTGCAGGATATAATATAACCTATACTACAACTATGTGATGGTACTTTAGACTACAATACAATCGGGGTTTTCAAATTCTGCCATATACTCCAGGTAACGAAAAATTGATGTTCGGACTTTGCCACGGATTACAATGTTAGAGATATGGTTCCTAAATCATTGGGGCCAATCAGGAGTTTATCAATGTTGGTATCCGAAGAGATAATGATATTGTTTACTATATGTGGTACTTAATTACATAGAAAATAATATATAAAAACATAAGAATTGATTTGAATTTATTTTATATTCTTGATAGATATTTCTACAATATACAAATTAAAACACTGTACACTCAGAGATAAAAATTGCAACCCAAAAGAATAAGCTCTGCCCCAATATATTGCATACTTAATTCAAAGTCTACAGCAATCTCTTTTGGCTTAAAATATAAACCCAACGCTTCGAACTTATTACTTAAAAATGGGAATACGTTGTTTTATCGGACAGTAACTAAAAAACAACCCGTACATAATAGCCATTGTTAAAACTATGAATTGTAAACATCTGGTAGAAAAATTTTGTACAAAATTTGAATGTTGCGTTCATCAAAATACACTCTGACCTGCCACCATAAAAAATTTTTCCCCGCTATTTCTACTAAGATGTAACTCACGAACACTATTGAACACCTCTTCTTGGTTTTAGGTAATATTTTGTCTTATTTGGTTAATATCTTTTGTTATGTTCTCCGCAAAATTATTTGATTGCAATTCTCGAATTAATAATTTTGATGGTTTTTCAGCTTGATCACAAATTGCTTTCCTTTTTACACTATTACATTTTGCATTTTGTTGCAACTTTCTTTTCAAAACCATGATTGTGTTCCTCTTTGACCTCTACTACTACTCTTAACTGTACATTTAGCGTTACAACATATTCAACGAATTTTTCCGCACCTGCTAATATTAGCTTTGGAAATTTTAAAATTTTTCAACACAATTAACTTATATTTAAATATTCTCGATAGCTTCTTTGTGGCATAATAATGTCTATTTATTTCTTTATTCGGGGATCTTTTTGCCACTAAAACAAACTTATAAAAAATATAAATCAAGATCAACAAGCAAGGGTCATTTTCATAATATTGATTTATATTTTTTATAAGTTTGTTTTAGTGGCAAAAAGATCCCCGAATAAAGAAATAAATAGACAATTAACTTATTTCCTTTTCCACTAAACAAGGTACCTAGATGCTCTGTTATCCATTTTAACTCAGTTTAGGTAGAGAATAAACTGTTTGATTAGATGCTCAATAAGAAACAATTAACTACTTTTTCTTTCTTAATATTACTTACTCTATTATCACTGTTAAACGCTTTAAGTTTTAAATATTTAAATCCTTAATACTTAATGAGTAAACTTAATTGTTCCTGGCAGAGTTCGGACTCTTGACTAATCCTTTAAGTCTTGAAAATCAGGTAAAACTTTCAATTGTGGTAGAATTCGGATGCGCCTAATACAATTCTCATTACTGAATATTATTATTAATATTATTAATATAAATTACTAAACTTATTATGTATACTTACGTGACAGAGTAATAAAATAATCTGTCAAACACAATGTGATACGTCACAATAATACAAAAACTTTAGCTAAGACTGTTTTTTGTATATCTATCTCTTTTTAATGACTAATAACATGTGGTAAATATTTCATCTTTGTTTTTACCGACCAATAGAGCTTCTATATGTTTCGTTCTCTCTCTTACTTACACCAATGCATATGTAATGATTTTGCTATTTAATCCTACAATTTTTTACAGCCGGACGCACGAATAGAAGTATAACTTCAATAATTAATTTCGAGACGTATCTAAACTAAGTTAATATTGATATATATATAAATATATATTTATAAATTTAATAATTTAATTTTTATCCAATTTATTTGCAATTTGCAACAACCTACCTTTTTAATTTGCTGTTAATAAAAATGAAATTAAAATCTACCTCGGTGCCTTTAAAATAAGAGTATTTCAGTGGTAATTAAAATACTGTTCTAGTTTCAGATTATTAAACTTAATATATTCTCATTTTCACTTTAATTTCTGCAGATGTTAATAATTTACTGATCCCGTTACCTACACTAAAAAAGCAAATTTTCTCAACCCTCTAACCTAATTTTTCCACCCTCCTTTCCTGTGATATCAACAAGAATAACTCTTAAACCATCCACTTACAAAACCAATTCGTAGTCACTAATTTAAAACAAGATCACTCTGGAGGGGCAGTCCGCTAGTAGACGCGAGCTTGGAAAAGCTTTCGGATGCAGTAGCGATCGACGCTTGTTTCATGTCACATTGCGGCGCGCGAAAACCCTGAAAACTTCGCCAGCTTTATATCGTTCGTTACAGCTAAGCTTGATCTTTAAAGTCAAGTTCCGGTATAAAGTTTTCAATAGATTTTTAGTGAATTTGTGGGTTCTTTATAAATTTTGTTAATTATAATATTTTGTTAACAACTCTTAAGTAGTTTTCTGAAGTTTACAAGTTGCGGATAATATTTTTTTAAGGTAAATGAAGTTTTTTAAGTATTATTAATGTAACTGCATTATTATAAGTAATTTTATCGGTTTTTGTATTCTTTAATAAGCCTGCTTAGTAATGTTTTGATTCTAAAAAAAATCAATATTACTGCGGAGTGTAACCATATTTTCCATTTACCTATACGTATACAAACATTAAAAACATATATATTCTACTGTCAAACTAGACGCACCCGAATGTTGAATAACGTTATACTTATATATATATATATATATATATATATATATATATATATATATATATATTAATTAACATAAATTTATTTCAAAACTTTCCGACAAGTGTTTATTGCTGTATTTGTATATCAAATAAACCTACTATTAACCGGTATTATAAGTATTTCTTGATAAAAGTAAAGAAAAATTTGTGTATTATGTATTAAGAAAATTACATGAGGTTGTTAAAGTTATTAGGTATTTATTAATAAAATATAAAGAAAAAATTTAATTTATTACATACGAAAGAATTATCGTTTAATTTTAAATAAGTACTCAATCTTTGGTAATAAATGAAAGTTTCTTGTAGAATACTTGACTATTTACAGTTCTCTGCGTATTTTCCCAATTGGCCCATTATAATGTTATTTTATCCACTTCGTTTCATTAAGTAAACGTAATTTCCAAACTTTTCAAATGTGAAAGCAGTAGTTTATTGGTAAAATTCTTGGTATCTCGATACTCTGGAACACAAAAGACATAAAATTATATCAAGTTCAAAAATATAAACAATAAAAGTAAATATTTAGATTTGTAATGTTACAGTTTGCCATGATCATATTTTGGTAGTATCGCTAAAGCTTTACTTAAACAGTCTTTAGCTTGTACTGTCTCGTCGATAAGTTTTAAGTTTGAAAATTACGAGAGTTCCGTTAAAGTTGGTACAAGGAATAAATCGATTTTGAAAAATATTTTACACCACGGTTTTAAGATATAAGAGTTTAAGATGAAAAGTTTGGAATTTCATGAGACTATGCTAATTTACCGTAAAACATTAATTCGTCTCTGAAATGAGAAAATATTAAGTTTAATATAAAAGGTGTAAAAAGTAAACTTTTCTGGATTAATAAACTCAGCTAGATTTATTAAACTTTTACAAGACATACTTCCTACAATATTAAAGTAAAATAACATAATACAAAGAACTGGTGTATATTGGTACATTTTTATTAAAATATTTAAGTGGCAGAGTGCTTTCGACTAAATGTCATTATCAGTGCTCCTTGTCAGAGACTAGACTAGGCACCAAAGTAATAAAATGACTAAACAACATTAAAAAACAATACCATTAGGTCACAAAAGTTTACAAACAATAAACTACACATGAAATTAAATGACATCAAATAAATGAATGAATGAAACATTTCAAGCCCACAATATTCAAGGAATGGCTTGGCCAGCTCGCTCACCTGATGCTAACTCTATTGTATTATGGGACAGACTGCAAAGAGAATTATCGCGACGTATACAGTATCAAACACATTAAACGAGCTTGCTGTCGCTTTAGAAGAAGAATGGGGTCTTATTCCACAATAAGAGGTACTAAAGTGTACTGTATTTGGGTTGTAATTAAGAATGGCGTTATTTTTTTTATTTGTTATTATAAAAAAAAAAATTAGATAGGAGTACAAAAAGTAATATAGACCGATATTTTACAAAATTATTTTCAAACAATTTCAATATTTCAATAAATATGGCTTCTTTTTCGTAATGGTCCACTTCAATTGTCCAGCAGTGTATACGGACTCAACTTAGTATGTAGAAACTCAGTGCTTAGGAAAGAGACAGTAAATATTCATGTTTCTAATTAAATTGAAATTCAATTATAGTTAATAAAGTTTTCTGATGCCTTAGCGAGCAGTTGAAATAAATATTTAATTTAATGTAGACCTCTGGAAATGTAGAAACTAGATTATTTAGATTCAGTAGATAGAACTCAATTCATTTTTGTTGGAAGATTACAATTATATATCGTGACTGTTTTCCGCATAAATTACTACTGAACAATCTACAATGCATAAAGAAATAATAATTTTCTTGCGTGACTTTTATCATAAGCTGAAAATTTTGCTTCTAGGATCGATTAGAGCCTAAAATCTAAGAGGGTTATAAAATGAAAGTTTACGTCGAGATTTATGGGGCAATTAATTTAATAATATTATTTATGATAGCCGATTATATATGTATTTATTGACTGTCTCGAAAATTTGTTGTGTATTAAAAATTAGAAACTTTCAAGGTTTAAGATAATTCTTTCGTAGACACTTTGTAAAATACGTTTTTTTTACTTTATTTACTGAGCAACTTAAAAAAGTTGTAAAATATATTTTAAATAGACTTAAAATTCTAACAAACCGAAGTAAGCAGCAAAAATAATAACTGTTAAATGAGATTATCTCTTTTGCTTTGCACTTTAAAATCCTTTAAGCTTAATTTTATTTTAATCCTTTGTGGAGAGACTTAAAAAGTAAAAAGTTAGAAGAATAAAAAACAGAGAAATTGCCACTTTAAAACCTACATTAACGTATGTATGTCTTAAAAGTTTTGGCACAAAATTTATTGCATTTAATTTTAACAAAAACGAAGTTCGGTTTTTATGCATGCATACTTACATATAATAAAACTGTAGATATGAAAATTCTGTACATTAAAAATATTTTAAAAATAATTCGCGGGGGGGTGTTACTACATTGATATAGAACCCAAAAATTTGGTTAGATTTTTTTGTCTGTCTGTATGTTTGTGCGTTCAACACATCAAAACTACTGATCCGATTCGAATGCGGTTTCCACAGATATATTTGTCTTTTTCAACTTAACATCTGGTGTATAAAAAATTTTCCCCCCACCCACTTAACGGGCCATTCGGGGGTCAGATTTTGTATGAAAGTATCTCATTGATCTATTTAAAAATACCACTGAAATAATACAAAACATGCATGCTTACATGCTATAATTTAGTTTTCATATGCGAAACTAGATGGCGATACGAGGTTATTAAAACTTGCTTTCGTTTTTTTATCGAAAGTACATATACAAATGACTCACAAATTACTATATCCTACAGATGATTAGGTCCAATGTAGAACAGTCATCCCGCAGTCCCTGCGCTCCAAGTGTTTGGAAGAAAAATTAAAATGGTTTTGAGCGGGTATTTTAAACCCTGTTAAATTTAATAAAACTGTAGAAATAAAAATTCTGTACATTAAAGATATTTAAAAAAGCCAACGACTTTGCGGGTACAGCTAGTACTATATAAATGTTTACTTATACAAATACAATAAATTTTGTATATGCCGAATTTTTTTGAGAAATTTAAGGAGTGAACCTTTTAATCTTTGGATGTATATATTGATAACTGCTTTTCAAAATTGCGTCAGTTTGTCCACGAAGATCATGCTAATGAAGATATAATGTTTTGGCCAGCATCATACCATTAATCAAGAGATACGCAAAACTGGCTTCGACAACAATACATACGTTTTGTTCACAAAAACAATAATCTTCCAAACTTTTAGGCTTTGCTGTCTAGAAGGGTTTGTTATGGAAGCCTTATAGCCCAAGATAAAGATTAACAGGGAATTGACGAGAAACTAAGGTGATCTGAATTTTGTCCAGAAACGCATGAGAGACTTTCGAAGAAATTTGCGTCTGGGAGAGCAGAATGGGTCACTCCACATGATTCGATAACGTAGTTTGTTTAACTATTCTGTTATAGTCTGTGATAACTAAATATTTTTTTAAATTGTAAATAAAAATACAATAAATATTTGTGCCTAAACTGTCAGAACATACTTTAGTATATTATTCAACGAATGCGGTAAATTGCTAAGTGCGTTATAAGTAACACTGCATGAGTTGTACATAGTACTTTTTCCATACGTGCTTAAAAAATTAGAAGTGCTGGTGAGAATAAAGGTTGGGCTGCGAAGTGAGTTGGGTTGGGGTCAAAGTAATTCAACGGGAGCTATTCTAATAAATTCAATTTTATATTCCGATTTAAACTTTAGCTTTTTTGCTCTCGAATTTATGTAAATTAGTGTTTAGAATGTCACAATTTTTTTACAGTTGGTTGGCATGGACCATACTCCTTGCCCTAGAAAAAAATTGTGCACATACTGAAAGGCCTTTATGTCTGTCAGTTCAGCAAAGTATGCTGAAAACACAGGTTGATATAAACTGGGAATATCTTTTTTTCTCACCAGTCTAAGCATTTCTTGTACGCTGGTTTATTTTTTGGTTTCAATTTTTAAGGTAAAAGACTTTTTATAGTTTCTTGTGCCCTTGATATATAATATCCAATGGTATAACAGCACCTTCAGATTCGACGGGTTGATACCCTATATAATCGTAAACGAGCGTATATACTAAACTAATTAAAACGACACATATTAGGGGAGGGCTGTCTAAAGCGGGTATGTTAACAATAAGCTCCCGACAGTTGTAGTTTTTGGGCTTTTATCGCTTTTATTGGTTTTAATTCTAAAAAGAGATCTTAAAATTTCAAATAAAAAATGATAATTGCGTTACTTTAAACTTCATAATTATTTATAATTAAAACAAAAAAATCGCTGAAAAAACCGTTTACAAATGCAAGCGCATATTTTTTTAAATATTAATAATTAGATCTTGATCAGATTTATAAAAAACGTTAAAAAATAGTTATTTATGATATGAGTGTTAAAAGTGAGGTTTTATTTTGTGAGTGAAAACGTTTGTGAAATGAGCGGAGCGAATTGAACAATTTCACGAACAAAATAAAATCACTTTTAACACAAATACCATACAATGTTTTTTGTACAACTTCCCGATTTTGATAATGAAACGAGCGAATTTGCAATAACAATAAACCAAACCGTGTTAAAAGTAAACTAAACCGTGTTAAAAGTAAACTTGTTTACATGGCAACGTGTTAAAAGTATTTCTAACACGCTGTTATGTAAACAATCCTTTTTAACATTGTTTGTTATCATTAAAAGTGTCACTTTTAATGACAGTTGTACAAAAACATTTTAATATCAACTTTTGACTGATTGTATCAGGCTTAGTAAAGGTCTCAACAATTTCAATAAACTTGAAATAAACTAATTTGGTTTTAGAACCTTTGATAGTTGAATATAAAGAAATAAAATTATTGATAACTAGTTGTACTCGCAACGTCGTTCGCGTGATTATTGTATAAAAATTTCTTACCCCACCCCATTTAAGAAATGGGAGAGAAATTTTTATACACCAGATGTTAAGTTGAAAAAAGACAAATACATCTGTGAAAACCGCATTCGAATCGGATCTGTAGTTTTCATGTGATGCGCGCACAAACATATAAATTCCTACAGTTTTATTATATGTATATATATATATATATATATACATATATATATATATATATATATATATATATATATATATATATATATATATATATATATATATATATATATATATATATATATATATAGATATATAGATTAAACTAGTTTACTGCCTTTTAAAGAAATAACTTTTTATTTTTTACGATTTAAACTTAACATCTAATTCGGTACAGTTGTTAGCACTAGCCTGTCGTTTTGCACAAAAGAACATTTTTTACTAGAAAACAATAAATAGAAAAATAAAATACTTGTATTGAACATACTAGTTTATAATGTTAGAATAATCTAATAATATTGACACCAAAAAAATTAGCCAGCTTTGGACTAGCTACAAGTTACACACCTTAAATTTTTTTAAATACCTAACTATTTAAATGTGTTATGGTATGCTTGGTTACGTATTTCCCTTTACCGCTGCCCAGCTGAGACTGATTGAAACTCGTAAGTATTCAGGTAAACCCGATATCGGCCTTTGTGCGCTATAAGACAGGATACGAATGCATGATACAATAAAGACATATTTGTATCATGATACGATTGCATACCCGCTTTAGGCTACCCTCCCCTACACTAAAAACATATTTAACACATAGCAGACCATTTTAGAATTTAATCTGCTAATAAATAGTGTATTTCCTTGATGGTTAGTAAGATACAATTTTTTACCTTTATGGAAATAAATATAGAAACTACAAATCGTAGTTTGAAATCTCACCTAGAAAATCTCATAATTTTTTATCCAATTATGCATAATATAGTACTTATATCATAACTAAGTAAGTACCTAGTTAATTAAAAGTGGGTTAATATGTGTTATTTCTTTAAGATTAAGTAGTACTTATATTAATTTTTACATTGATTTTTTACCATACAAGCACAACATAAACAACATGAAATTTTCTAATGTTTACAAATTCATGAGTTTCTGACGCAAACTAATACCTTACAAGGACTGAAGAATGCAATGTTACCACATTTTCTAACGTAATATCTTTATCTTCTTGGACATTACCAAACAACTCTGGATCCATAATAAAGCCTCAAATCAACAAATGTTTGGCATTGAGTTTGCGCTATTGTCAGCTACAACTCTAACTAAAAAATCTTCGGCATTTTAATACTTTCTTAAAAAAAGCTCGTAATATGATATACAGATAAACTCGTATTATACAGGTTGGTTGAAAAGTTTTGAAAGCAAAAACAAAAAAATGTGTATTTTATATTGAAATTGTTTTTTATTCAGCTTAAAACACTTATTCCAATGATCCTCCAGTAATTTTATACCATCTCTGTAATAATTTTTCGGAAGCTCTGCAATAGTTCTGCATTCGACGAAAAATGCTTTCCACCAAAGATTTGTTTCAAGTTTCTGAAGATATAATAGTCGAAGGGATCCAAATCCGGTGAATACGGTGGGTATTTAAGCAATTCGTAAATTAATTCTTTCAATTTACCAATCGTAAAAACCTGAACTGTCTTGATGAAAAATGATTGTTTTCTTTTGTAAACTGGGTCTTTTTTCACGAATTTTTATCCAACTGGTCCAAAAGGTTGCAATGATATTATTAAACCTTTTTCAAAATAACCAATCAACAAAACCCCTTTTGCATATTAAAAAACTGTTTCTATAATCTATAACCGATCTGTTTGACTTCACCTGCTTTGGAGCTAAAAAAACATCTTCAATTCTTGTTCTTGTTTCAGTTTAGAATCATGATGGTAGATCCAAGTCTCATCCATAGTTATAAAATTACGCACATTCTACTTAAGACGCTCAAAATCACGCTGGGAAATTTGTTTCCTGCTCTGTTTTTGTTGAATTCTTAACGAATCTGACACTAACAGCTTTTTCATATGTAATTCCTTGTATAAAATATGGAGTACTCGTTTATCTGAAATGCCTATGTTATCAGCAATTTCACGTTTAGTCAAACTTCTTTAAAAACAACATCACATAGGTAGACTTGCTCAATGATTTATGGTGTGTTCTACTTTTTAGACATACACTTCGTGGTTCATCTTCGACACTTGAATTTTAAAATTTAAACTCTAAGACTCATCGACGTACAGTTGAAAATGAACAGATTCCTTTAACACTTTTCCATTTTTGAATGATTTTTTGTTGCCGATAACCTTGTTAAAACAAAGAATTTTATCATTGCACGATATTCGTTTTTTTTCCATTGAAAAAAATATATTGACATGCCAACTTTACATGGCTTGTAAACAAATAATGAATTAACAAATTTAAATAGATGTATATTCAAATGAAAGATGAAATATTAAAATAGCGTATAACTTTTGATTCTTTACTGTCGCTTTCAAAACGTTTCAACCTACCCTTATATAGCATGATAAGTAGGGGCGCGTGTTCACCCATATTAACAGTAACAAATAACGATTTTTCAATAACACTATAAAAAAAAACAAAATATAAGATTTTCTAGATAAAATTTCAAACTATAATATTATCACTGGCTAAACTTAAAAATATTGATTTTTTAATGAGTTCTATAGCCTGAAAAGCAGCTTTTCGAGTCAAACTTCAAAATTTTGATCGCCCATAAATAAAAAACAGCAGATTATAGAGAACAATTGCATAGGAACTATTTGTCTACAATGGTTAAAAAAACCTCAAAAAAAAATGTTCCGGTTCTTCTTCTTCTTTAAGTGTCTTCTCCATCGTGGAGGTGGTCAACAATTTCACCGAATTGTGTGCAATTCTGCGCTGCTCTTATGAGTGTATGCGAATTAAGTCCTGTCTAGTCACGAATCTTCTTCAACCACGAACATTGTCTTCTGCTTGGTCCTCTGCAACCATCTATTTTTCCTTCCATGATGAGTTTTGGGATCTCGTATCTCTGGTGCAGAGATATGTGTCCTAGATATGTGGTCTTTCTCATCTTAATTGCTGTTAGCAACTCTCTGTCTGTTCCCATTCTTCGTAGAACTTCTTCATTCGTGACGTGATCAACCCAGGATATTCTTAGCATAAGTCAAACAATTCACAGTCCAAAAGCCTCAGGGCAATTCATTGAACCTACTTTCATAGTCCAAGCCTTAACTCCATACAAAAAAAACCGGATACACATAGCATCTCTATTTTTGTTCTTATTTTTGGTCTGGGTCTAAATTATCCGTTATCAAACAGCCCACGTAGTTGAATTTCGGTTTAAAAAAGTAAATTTTATGGATAGGTTTAAAAAAATTATAATAATTGTTTGTCCCATTTTAGAGATTTGTGCGTACGGTTGGACCATTCAACGCCCTAAGGCCAATGGAACCCTATTAGCCCCTAGACTATTATAAGCGGGCTTTAGGTTCTTTACACACGTTTTATTTTTATTTTTAAAAACAAAACATTCCGTGTATAAGCAGCCACTTTGCACGTGCGTTTCATAACCACGTATGAAAAAAAAACTTCTTTAAAATATAACTAACAATTACAAATGTTTTAAGATAATCATAAAATCTAAAAAACAAACAAAAGATTATTGCGTAAATATTTTAAAAAGTGTTTTAAATTTTTGATTTTATACATATGTGTAAATTTTAAACGAAATTTTAATAGGTGCGTGTTCTAAAGAGTGCCAAACATTAATTTCCTATGATGTATAAATTTTATATTTTGCAATGCTGTAAATTAAATTTAGCACAGCACAGCGTGCATTTCATAAGACATACGATACGTTTATGAATTATTTTTTGTGACTTTCTGTGAAATCAAAATACAGGTTTTTTACGCCACTACGCTACACAGAATTTATATTCAAAAATATGGTTTAAAATTTATGCCCAATTAAATCGCAGCCGAACTTCTTATTCTAGATAGAGTTTCAATGTTATAATTTGTAATTTTAAAAGTTGAATTGATAGGAAATAATAGTAGAAGAATGTAAGTGTGTTCTATCTTTGAATAAATGAATAACGAAACAAGTAGTGAACCTGAAAGGAAATAAGACATATGTATGAATTTATATGACGTCGCCAACTGCGAGACAGACTTTCACGAGGACTTTCCTTAAAAAACATAAACTTTGTCTTTCTATTTTAAGTGAAGAAATATTTGTTGTAATTATAATTTTTGAAGTAGTCTAAAAGAACTTATAGTTATAAAAGAGAAAATACCACACCTATAATTTTGAACCAATCAAGAAACGTTATTTTGACAGATCACCATGGCATAGGAGGTATTTTAGCGGAAATTTTTTTTTTTCGTGGGGTACCCAATAGCGAATTATACTGGAAATTTTTTGACGTTTACAATAACAGACCATTTTTGACAGACTGGTTTTTATTTGTTCACATGATATTTAGTTTTGATACATTTTAATTACCAAGCTAAGATGATTTCTATATTCTTCGGACACCTCCTCTCTTCTTAATGGCGAAAATGCAAAAAAAAACAATTTTCTGCCACTTGTAGTTACTCAATTTTCTATCTTGAAATGGTATTCCCATGCAACTACAATGAGTAGAAATTACTAATTTAAAGGCCTAAATAATTGCTGACAAAGCTATGACGCGCTATGAATCTGTTCATGCAGCTTCCCGATAAACCTCTAAAATTATAATTTTCTGCCACTTGTAGTAAGCTCAAGTAACTATAAAATAAAAGAATATTATATTTTTTGTCCCTAAATGGCACTTTTAAGCAACTACAATCAGTAGTAATCAACAGTTTATAGGCTAAGAGTCCATTGGTGTGAAGACAAACTGAACATTATTATGTAATCTGTTCCTGTAGGTACGTATCTGTAAAACTAATATTTTTTTTCATTTTCTACCACTTGTAGTAGCCCAAAGTAAATAAAAAAATCAAAGAATGTAATATATTTTATTATAAAACTGCATTACCGTGTAACTACAATGAGTAGAAAACAATGTCTTAAAGGGCAGGCTGAGAAGCCACTACATGGCCATTACCGAAACTGCAAAACACATTAAATTTGATAAAATTGTAACTTTCTACCATTTGTAGTAATCCAAAAATGATATAAAATAGAAGAATATATTATATTACGCTTTAGGTTGCCATTTTCATGGAACTCCAATGAGTAAAAATTTCAGAATTATCGCAAGCTTGTAACCCATATCTAGAGGATGGTATCGAAACTTCGACGCAATGTAAATTTGTTATATTTGCCTAGCTAGGTTTCCAGCAGTTAAAAAATAACATAAAAAAATAGATGAGTGTTTAGTTTTATATTTTATATGAATGATGAAGGAAATAATTTGCATTGTTGAAATTAATTTTAAAAATATTTTATTTTCCACCACAATTCGGTGTGGAATTTTCTTACCGAATACCACGCGAAGTCAAATTAATATCCTGAAATAATTTGACCTCTAGTGGTATTACTAGTGAAAATATTTTAATTGTAAAATATAGGTATGTGTCATGTATATGGTCTGGAACTTACTTCGTTTTACATATTGGTTTGCGGGTAAGACTATAATCGATTGCATTTAAGCATGAAAATTATGTGAGTTCCAACAAAGCTCCTACAAGGAATTTACTGATTTTATAGATTATTTAATATAGCGATAAACTCTTGAAATAGAGCAACCTAAACTATAAATTAAAAATTCTATATATTTGAAAAACTATTTTTGTATTTGCATCAGGATGATTCACTGAAATTTGTTTTTAATTAAGCGCTGGCTGGTAAGAAATTTTGGAGAGAAAATATCATCCATTTCTCAAATGTGGTCAATACCAAAGAAAACTCAAAGTCTCGTACCACACAAATTATTTTATTGTACCTATTCAGATCAGAATAATTGACAACTAGTTTCGACCAACAAGGTCATCATCAGGTCAAATGCAAAAAGTAAAAGTAATAACAATACAATTGTATAAAAACAATATGTCCATGGAAAACAACTTGGGTGGTAGAACTGGTTACAATATCTTCAACACAAAATGTCCAAGATAATATCCAAGAAATTTTGTCGAATTTAATTTTGTAACCTTATTGATGTTAATTTCTCTTTAAAGGTTCACTTATGCGAACGGCACTTTGTTGTTCGGTGGAGAGCGAGTCGGGGGTCGGCCAAGCTAAAGAATTAAAAAAATAATATTCAAAAGTTTTGGGTGTCAAAATAAAAGTGTAAGTACAAAAAAATAAAATTAAAATGGAAATGGGCGAAACTTACTGTTTTATCCTATGAATGGGAAAGATAAGGAACCAAAAAAAAAAAGAATAATATAATTCAGTTAAAGTAGCCCGGTGGATTATCGATAGGAAATTTGAAATTCCACTGTTTACCGAAAATAAAAATAATAAAGATAATACCTACTATCCTTAATTTATTTAATTTAAGGTAAATCAAAATTTAGTTATGTTTAAATGATCGAATCAAACACACACAAGTGAGAAATAAAATCTAGTAAAAATTTAACAATGTTTATTCAATTGTGAAATAAATTACAAAAACAAAATCAGATATCACAATAAAAAATACAAAAAGAAATTACATTAAGTAATCTCAAGATACAGTGTCATACGCATTTACTGATAACTGCTAAAATAAAATATTGCTATATGTGTAAACTAATAAAAACTACAAAGTGAAGATATATTTTGTTGAAATAAATACAAGTTAAAAACACTTTTAAAATTTAGCTAGTTTTACTTAATAGCTTTTGCTATTAACTCGAGTTAATTGAGTACCTATTTTAAAATTTTTACTAAAAATACAAAGACCTAAATACAATTACTGTTATAATAAAAAACTATACAAGATTTTCAGCAGCCACACTAGTATAAACATTGTAGTTATTTGTATAAAATAAAACAAAATCTAAATAAGAGAAATTAATAGATACTGAATTCTTTTCTTGGGTGTATAACTAAAGTTGCTGTAATTACAATGGTTCTGTTTTCTTGATGATCAGAAATAGCAAATAGGTAATAAAATAGATAAAAACTTACTGTTAGCTTCCAAAGTGCTTTTTAGATAATTCGAGATAAAGGTATCACAACCCCAGCTCTCGTGTATAAAAGGTAAACATAAAACGATAATTAGACTAATCACTAGTCCCGATTAACAGGTATTTGAAGGAGGTAATAGTAATAACCATATCTGGAAATTTACTACAACCGTTGAATGTAATACTCAGGGCACAAACTATTACGTAAGTTAAAAAAACCGGTAAAACTAAAAAAAAATGACCTGACCAGACCAAATCAAAACTGAAACAAAAGTCTATGGAATGGGTATTAAAGAAGAAAATTATCAGGTTAGTTACAAGGGGTAATGACAATGCGAGAAAATGACTCTGCACCCAAAAAGCACATCATGTAGTTATGTGTCTTTTCGCACGTAGGTAATCTAAGTATTACGTTGTTTTAAGAAGTTATGGAAAATTTCGAGCAACAGGGCCGTATTATATGTAGAAAAAAAATTATTAAAAAAAATTAATGTTAAGTTTTTTAAAAATGCTACAATTTAATTTTAAATATACCAAAATCTTTTAAATTGAATTCAAAATTATTTCTTTTAGATTTTTACTTACAATAACTTACAATTTTGGTAAGTTACTTTGCATTGTACATAAATTCATACGCTTAACTAAAAAGTATTAAATCTTTAAGCTAGAACTGTTGTTATAGTGTGACATAACTTATAAGAATCTGAGTTCCTGTGAGATTATGTCAAATTAATTAACACTTAACAAGTATAAATTAATATACAGAGAGGTATACAACTCGTTATATTACTACCGCAACATTCTCCATTGCGGCCATTAATTAGCATAAAATCCAGATAGATTTAAGTGTAACCACAAAGTCCCCTTCTATATTCGGTAACTACCTTTAGTTGCCTTAACCCGATCTAAAAATATACTGACATGGACGTACGAATGGAATTATGTTGGATAGTCTTTAAATTTAAAAGGAAAAAGGGATTTTAGTTTATATATTTCTTTACACAGATGTTAGTCGTTTTTTAATCTAATTTTAGAAAATTAAAAAATTAGGTCATAAATTAAAGCATATTAAGTCTTGAGAACGTTAAATAATAAATGGTTGGTTAAATATTAAAATTAAAATTTGATTTTTCATTTATAAGTAAATAGTCTTTACATTTTTATATATTTTAAATTATTATCATTTTGATATTAAACTGAAAAAAAACACAACCTGCCAATAAGTGCGATTTCCAAGACAAAAAATTGATATAACTTAACCCTGCGTTACTTGCGCCTATTTGATATACGTGAGTAGGTACTCGTAGGGTGTTTGCAGCACCCCCGTTATTTTATTGAATTTTATTTTTGTATAGAATAAAACGCAAACTTTTTTACATTTATTTTTTAATATTAGCTCTTTGTAATAAAGTAAAATAAAATAGTATGTTCGCCATAATATGGTAATATACACATTCAAAAATTTAATTTTCTAAACTCACATTTTCAGAACAGATTACAGCATAACACAGCAATAATAGAAACTGTTTTTAAATAAAAAAAGAACATTTCTTTAATATAAAATATCAGTAAACTACATAAAACAAATATATTTATTGTCTTTGGGAACACACTTCACAGATTGAGATCAAATGTTTGAGACACATATGTTTATGACAACCATTGCAACTGGTTTTACATTTTATGTCTTTAGTTGGTGGACTTACTGTTTTCATAGAAATATCTGCTTTAGATGTCCTTAGGCTAGTTTATAGTCTTTTTAATGGATTTGCGATCGAAGTAATTTTTGATCTAGCTTTGATTTGTGGTTGTATTAGACTAAAACCAAGTTCATCTAGAAACTTAGGCTTTTAATTTTTGTAATAGGATTGTTTGACAAATAACCCACCTGAGTATTAATTGTAGCTGTATTTAGCAAATGTTTATAGTTGCATATACACCAAGTGAATAATTTTCCAGGTAGTTATTATTGAACTGATTGTAGATGTTTCTAATGAAAGCAAACTTGCATAGCAATATTCTCTCCTTCCGAGTGTTTATGCTGTTGAGCCTATGCTATTTCGTTAATAAGTAAAACCGTTTGTAACCTATCGTTTTATAAATCATTTAAACTCCAAGCGTGAGTTATTCCGCAAATCCTTGATGTTTCTGTGGCTTGATTTACAAATGCCAGATAATATCAGTAATCCTAAAAAAGCACGAATTTCTGTCATTCGTTTCCTTTCAGCTTCTGGAACGTTTGTAATTATTCAAGGGTTTATTTATTAATACAATTATATTTTCTACCATATTTCTTATTATGTCCTCGGTTATGAACAAATTATAACACTCCAAAACGAACTTTTTTGCAGCATATATTGTTCCTGGTAGATGGGAAAGTACATTTTGACTCCAAGTTCTAACCTGTACACAATTTCTCTCCTTGGACCACTTAGTAACTTTGATGTGACATATCTGTTTCTTATTTAAATATTGTCTGTAACTTCTTTGTAGCATAATTGTATATATTTACTTCTTTAATTGTGGAACTTTTGCCACTAAAATCAAAATAATAAAATGATAAATCAATATTTTAAAAATGACCCTTGCTTATTTATCTTGATAGATATGTCAAATTTGTCAAGGGCCGTTTTTTTTTTGAATGAAAATGCCTAAAAAAATGAAAATAATTTTCTGTTCTGAGCTCTCGACAACAGAAAATTATATTAATTTTTGTTAGGCATTTTAATTTTTGAAAAAATGACCCTTGACAATCTATCAAGATAAATAAGCAAGGGTTATTTTTAAAATTTTGGTTTATCATATTATTATTTTGATTTGAGTGGCAAAAGTTCCCCGATTAAAAAAGTAAATATATCTGTTTCTTGTTCGTTGTCAACTAGCACATCTTCTCCACTAGAAGATTCAATACTGCTAACTTCTTGGTCACTTTCTGGTTTATTATCAATTGGTATAAAAGACAATTCTTGATCGGAATCATATTCCTGCTCTGGTATGTCTTCATCGGACACGCATTCTTCAATACCTTACCAATCATTAGAGTTTCTTACCCTTGGGTTATAAAAATCCCTAATATTAATTTATCTTTATCCAAATGGCCAAAAATTTCCACAAATCACATTCTATTAAAAAACAAATACTTAGAAATCATTTCACAATTCAAAAACTTCAAACATATATTCACGGATGCATCTAAATCAGGTTCTGGTATAGGTGCAGCGATCTGGTATGATGGCAACTGCTTCAGCTACCGACTCCAAAATCAGTGCAGCATCTATACTGGAGAAGCATTTGCTATTTTGGAAGCCCTAAAAAAGTGCAGAGAGATACAAGCAAACGAAATACTCATAATCACAGATTCCATGAGCGTTCTCCATGCTTTACAAGAAATCTACCCACAAAACTATCTTCTTCAATGTATTAAAGAAGAATTATTCCAGTTGAAAAACAAACTCATAGAATTTTTGTGGGTGCCATCCCATGTCGGCATCTTTGGAAATGAGAAAGTTGATAAAACGGACAATGCTGCATCCAAAAACCCAGAATCACATATCGTTAATGGAATACCACTCGCTGACCAAAAACTGAAAATCAACCAATTTGTTCGAAACCTCTGGGAGCATCGCTGGACTCAACAAAATTCAAAACTCTCTGAGATCAAACCCACACTGTCAGTCAAGTTAAATCTTCCGTCAAAGAAAAGAAAACAAGTCAAAATAAATAGACTTAGAATTAGCCACACTACCTTAACTCATCAATACTTACTAAAGAAGGAACCGCCACCCCAGTGTGAAACTTGTGCAGTGCCCATATCAGTAAAACACTTAATAGGTAATCCAGTGTCCACACTTCTCTGAAGAACGGAAAGTAGCGAAGATTGCTAGTGACCTAAAAACTGTTTTAACTACCAATATAGACAGAGTTCTACAATTCTTCAACCTTATTAACTTATAGCTTAATTTAATGTATTGTAATGTTTTTTTTTACGCCGCTCATAACCCTCGAGGTTAAGGCGGCTAATGCAAATTAAAAAAAAAAGACGAAGAAAAAGACAAAGACAAATATGAAAAAAGAAACATAGAAAAAATTATTAAATTATTATTTTTTCAATTTCTTTTGTTTTATATAATTATTTTATAATATTACAAATGCGGTCCATTGAGTTTTTACGTCGGCTAAAATAACTTTAATAAGGTAAGTTACTTTTTAAGCAACTTTTTGTGTTTAAGTGAAACGATGCTAATGAAAATAAAGTCATGTACTTACTTATAATCTAAAAATATCTCCCATGTATATTATGGGCGTAATTTGTAGATTTTAAAGACAAAATATTGAAGATTTTGGTCCCCTTCACTAATACATCAGCGATCCAATCATAATAAAGTTTCATACCTGTCAAGAGTAACTGCCTATCAGTGTAAATTACATTATTTTTAGACAAGATTTTCATGTAAAGTAATGTACCTATTGTAACGGTGGCTGGTTAACCATACCAGTACCAGTTTGAAAAAAGAAGATTCAAAAATGTCAATGAATGACATTCAAGACATTTCATAATTTTATTATTATTCTAATCACGTTGTAATATTAATCTCCTAATTTGTTCAAATATTAACAATAAAGTTAATATTAGTTTACGTTTGCTTTATTAAAACGTTACACCTATAGTCATTCATTTTCCTTTTAAGCACTATTCATAAATATTGATTAGATTAGAAATGATAAACTTTTAAGAAGTTTGATTTTCTCTCCAATAAGTGATACGAGCTTGCAATTTTATTTAGTAGGTACCTACTTAAGTACCTACATCGGAAAGTGTTCCGGTTTCAAGCTCACACTTATTGATTTTACGATCTTGCAGTTCGTGCAGAAATGCCCAAAAACGTCAATTTTTCTGAATCAATTTTCTACAATCCGACAAGATAAAGTTTATATTCGCGTTTACACATTAATTAAATTCACACAAAAAATTGTTTTTAAACAGATAGGTGTTTTTTTGTAAATTTATAGCTTTTCATAGTACTGTAAAGTAAAATAATATTTGTCTAATAAGTATTTTTGGAACGAAGTTCCCTTTTGGGCGTTACGACCAGTTACGACTGAGGCTAGATGTTAGCCGAAAAAAATTCAGACAAAAAACTGTCACGACACGACACACGTCTGTCTCTCTCTCTCTCTCTCTCTCTCACAGACCAAAAAATAAAAACCTCACTCTCTCTCTCTCATAGACAGATATATTACAATTAAAAAGACACTATTTTAAATTAAAATATATAATAGTATTATATTTTATTTCATCCTGTTTTTTTAAATTAATAAATTCATAAACATTTTAAAAATAGTTCGTAACTTGACTAGTTAGGTACGTCAAATTACCTTAACTGTCAGTTACTGTCAAATATTTTAATTTTAAAATTTTGAATTAAATTGTTAATTCCTGTTTTAAATTAAATTGAAATAAAAAGTAATTCTAGATATATGTATGTCATCTAAACCTCTGGTATTGTATAAATGGACACTTTTGTTAAAAGAAACAAACTGTTGAAAATATTCAGGTGATAATGGATTTACTATTTTCTATTTTGCTTTGAATAGTGTAGTGTCGCGACATGTTTTTTGTAGATAATAAATAATAAAATAATAGAAAATAATAACAATAATGTATCCTGGCAGTGTTTCTGCACAAGTTCCGGATATTGCTGATGGAGTTAGGTAAGTAGAGATTTTATACAGACAATAATAAATGCTTAGGTATGTATAAACACTCTGTTGTGTTTACAAATTACAATTCCTTCACTAATTAATCGAAAGGAACTTCGTTCCATCCGGGTGTCCATTGGCACCTCTCACTTTTTTTATACTTTTAAAAATTCTGTAAGCTTGTAAACAAAAAGTTTTTGTTAGAAATCGGTAGTGGTCCAATTTCTTTAACAGAATAATGATGTAATATCATAAATTAAATTTCGTCATCTTCTTGTAAAGTTTGGCATCGCAAATTAGTCTTTGGTTGCAAAATTAGTGTCTCTCTTTGTCCAATCCGAATTCTCCTTTTTGCTAAATTATATTTACTAAATTCCGAAGAATTAAAATTGTATGTTATTTAAATCTACCTATTTGGTAAAACCTGTACAGCTGTTTTTGTAAATCTTGCTGTCACGATGTTTCGACGCACAGCGTCTTCTTCATGTAAATGGTATTCTACTCTACTGACAATATTATTTATAGGTCTTATAGATAATACTTACTGAAATTGGGTTTTTACCTAAAAGCCGGTGTTGATTATTAACATAAATTTTCTTAGAATTCTCTACTTTGGATTAGTATTAGATGATATTAAGTAATGGGGAATTACGATTACACTATCGTTATTGTGTATATATATATCGAGCGTGATTTTAGTGGGATTTTCAGTCAGCGATTATGCTTTAAGCTCGCTGACGGATAACATATACCTTGTACTGACGAGGCCCAATAGACCGAAACCGGTCTACAAGTTATGTTGTCCCTTCTAACTGAAAACCAGAATGGTTGGTTTAAATTATCTATTAGATATGCCAACCCCGTTTGACGTTGAAGTTTAATCCAATATCCGTTGGGGCATATAGCCCAGGAAGTAGTTGTTTCTCCTTAGTTGAACGGTCACTGTCTTTGAATATGTTTTTCAAAACTTGTAAAGCGTAAGAATAATTTTATTATTTCTTTTATATCTATTGATAACACGCTTTATTAAATACGACAATGTTACAGTTTTCTGTAATAATATTTTATAGTTTCAAGACCAGCGTCTTGTTGACAAAATCCGAATTTTGGTTTGCGATTAGAGGTGAAGATGTCGCTACTATCACATCGATTACACTATCGTTATTATATATATATATATATATATATATATATATATAACGAAAGGGGGAAAATTAATGGGCATGTACGCAAAAAGGATCATAGGGTCACGAATAGGGAATGGTAACCGCAGACATGCATGTTTCTGGCTCGTTAGCCGTCATCAGTGCGGCATAACCAAGTAAGGTATTGCACTTGGCCAGCAACAGTGTTGAGTACTTGGGAGCAAAGGATGGTAGGGAAACATGTATTAAAAAACCAAAAAACACAAACAACGAAACTCACACAAGAGTCCTATCGCCATTTGTGGCTTCGGCCAGCTGTGCCCACATTTCGGGGCTACGAACAGCGTCGCCGCGTTGGCGAAACGGACTCATTGTGTTTGAGCCGTTCCAAGCCCAGGATGTAAAACAAAAAAGGGTGCCAAGTATGCGTATCTATAACAAACGAAAGGGGGAAAATTACTGGGCATGTACGCAAAAAGGATCATAGGGTCACGAATAGGGAATGGTAACCGCAGACATGCATGTTTCTGGCTCGTTAGCCGTCATCAGTGCGGCATAACCAAGTAAGGTATTGCACTTGGCCAGCAACAGTGTTGAGTACTTGTGTTTTTTGGTTTTTTAATACATGTTTCCCTACCATCCTTTGCTCCCAAGTACTCAACACTGTTGCTGGCCAAGTGCAATACCTTACTTGGTTATGCCGCACTGATGACGGCTAACGAGCCAGAAACATGCATGTCTGCGGTTACCATTCCCTATTCGTGACCCTATGATCCTTTTTGCGTACATGCCCATTAATTTTCCCCCTTTCGTTTGTTATAGATACGCATACTTGGCACCCTTTTTTGTTATATATATATATATATATATATATATATATATATATATATATATATATATATATATATATATATATATATCGAGCGTGATTTTAGTGGGATTTTCAGTCAACGATTATGCTTTAAGCCCGCTGACGGATAACATATACCTTGTACTGACGAGGCCCAATAGGCCGCAACCGGTCTACAAGTTATGTTGTCCCTTCTAACTGCAAACCAGAATGGTTGGTTTAAATTATCTATTAGATATGCCAACCCCGTTTGACTTTGAAGTGTAATCCAATATCCGTTGAGGCATATAGCCCAGGAAGTAGTTGTTTCTTCTTAATTGAACGGTCATTGTCTTTGAAAATGTTTTTCAAAACTTGTAAAGCGTTAGAATAATTTTATTATTTCTTTGATATCTAATGGGAAATTATTTAAATCTGTTTGATCGTTTAAAAGTACAGTTAGCTGTTTTAGTTTATTTATTTCAATACTTTCTAGTAAATTTAATTTGACCTTTATATTCTGTGTGTTATATTTTAAAGTCATAATTGAAATTATGGTCATTTTCAATAAAGTGATTAGCGTAGTTTGATTCCGTTTTTTTATGTTATAACCGGTATGATGTTCAGTTATTCGTTTTTTAAAACTTTTCCTGTTTGGCCGATATATGATTTTGCGCAATCTGCACATGTTAATTTGTGTTCTTTTAAGAAGAAAACAATTATTAGAATACCTTATTTTTAGTGATTTAGTATCTTTAGAAAGATGTAAATCTTACAAAAAAACTATTTTTTATAAAATAAGTGACTTTTTGGTAACTGGCCAGTGATCTTTTAAACTGGCTTGTATTTGTCACTCGAATACTGATGGATTGGGCATTGTATATGGACAACTATAGTAGGATAGTTTTGTGAGAACCGTTGAGCAGCGCCGAAAACTCTACCGATTTTTCGGTAGATCTACCGATCTAGGAAGTGATCTACCGATATAACGTTAATTTTTTTTATAATTATTTAACTTTTTTGTGACTTAATTTAAACTTATCTTTTTTTATTATATAAATACTTTTTTGAATTTGTTACTATTCTGTTAAATCTACCGGTTCTATACTTTTTGTTGTATATATCAATCTACCGATTTCCGAAATTTTATGTTGGCAACACTGCTGGTGAGCGACAACGATGCAGACTGAATTGCGGACCGAAAGCTTTGGCGGCATGAAACAAGTGTCATCGAGAGTGATCCTACTATTCTTGTCTATATACGGTGGTTTGTGTGTTTAATAATATAAAGCATCATATTTTTTAGACTTAAAATTTGTTTAATAATGTTTTAATTCTAATGTCTGTATAATCGCTTATTTTGAGATTTTTTGAACATACAGAATACCTAACAAATTAAAACTATCATTTTCTTAAGAAAACTGTATTAAATTCGGACGTGATTTTTTAGTAGTAGATATAAAATTATTATTGTGAGTATGTTTTCAAATGGCATTTGACCCTATTGTATATTAATAGACATAGCATAACAACCCTATTTTATTTACGATTGTGTTAGACTTGACGGTAACCAAATATATTAACCACATTCAATCTGCAACATACAATTTCAAAGCAATTTATAGAACGTAACATTTATTTGAATTGAAAATAAAATAATAACATTAAATCACATTTGTATTGATAGATTAAAACAAACTAAATTATGGGACTTTTAAATTAATGGAAAACGGATTAATTTCGAAATATAGCGCTTTAACTTGATTATGTTTTTTTTTACTTATCATAATAATAATAATAATAATAATAGCTGTTTATTGTCAAGATAAAAAATACAAAAATATAACAATCTATGTGACATGATGGCAGTCATAATTTAGTTTCTAATAAAAACATAGATTTAATTGAATAAAGCTATTAAACTTTTTCATGAGAATAGGTTCACCTGCAAGTGCAGATGCCTCTATCTACTCCCAGAACTCAAAACCCAAATTAATCCACAACAAAAATAATTCTTAAAAGTAGGATATTCTTAGCTCACTGTCCGCTCTACACCCTATTCTACATAATATAATTTAGATATATGCTTGAGCCACCAACACACAGACTCAAACGCACAGTTAAATCAATAGCATCATTCTCATTTTCCGATGAAATACGGACGGACTCAATAATTTAAATTCAGCAGGGATGTTGTTATAAGACGATGCGATATTAAATGAAAACGAACGGTGAAATAATGAGCTACCGTGTCGGGGTATAGTGAGAAGACCACGATGACGTAATTTAAGATTATGAACATCCGTCCTAAATGAAATTCGATTAAACAGGTACGGTGGTGATTTAAAGATGATTACCTTATGATAAAAAAGAAAGAAAATGAAGACTCCTTCTGTTTTCCATGTTTAGCCAGCCGGACCACACCAAAGCATGGGATACATGCTGCCTCCTTTGTATGCCATAAATAGGTAAACCTTAAACATGAATGTTGGACTTTTTGTATCCGAGAAGAAGTGTAAACATCAAGACATGGGCCATATACAATATCAAAAAAATTAAAATGACTCAAAACGAGAGAATCACAGAGCATTTTTCGTACTGGAGGTGACAAAGAATGACGAAAAGAATAAATAGTTCTAAGAGAATTATAAGCACGATTAGTTATTTTAGCAACATGTTCTCTGAACCTGAGCTCAGTGTCAATATACAATCCAAGGTCCCTGGCTACAGAAGAAAATTCAAGAAGAATACCATCCAATGACAAGCGGAGATTTTCTTGAAGAAAGTTGCGATCCTTATTGCTACAAAATAGCAGCACAGACGATTTTGAATGATTTATTTTGAGGCCATGTTTGGACGATACACATAAAAGATTCTGTAGATCTTTATTAACGACCAACTTCGCTGTAGCGACATCCTTGGTATCAAAAGAGTAATAAAGCTGGGAGTCATCAGCATATAAATGAAACTTACAAACCTCGACACAGTTATAAATATGACAAGTGTAAATTGAAAATAAGAGAGGACCGAGAACAGAACCCTGAGGAACACCACGATGCAACATCAGTGAATCAGACAACTCTTTAGAAATCTTTACCCTCTGTGACCTACAATCCAAATAACTGGCAAAAAAGGATACAGCATTGTCGGAGAGACCTAAATAGTGAAGAATAGCCAAAAGTAGATCATGGTCAACAGTATCAAATGCCTTCGAGTAGTCTATCAGTATCAGAGCTGTGTTTCGATGAACATCAAGGGATGACATAACATCATCAAGTATTGCAGCTAATGCACTCGCGCAACCATATCCTGTACGGAAGCCTGACTGTGTTTCGGGTAAAAGATTCAAGTTGGACAGGTGTTTTCTAAGCTGGTAGTCAACAATCTTTTCTAAAATTTTTACCAACGGAGACAGTATACTTATTGGACGTATGTCATTAAGATTAGTACAATTTCTAGTTTTGGGAATCGGAGTGACATTAGCTTCGCCCCATTTTTTTGGAAAGGTACCTTCAAGAAGACATGTATTAATAATATGTGTGAGAATTGGCAAAATTGTAGGACAACACAACTGTAGCATCTGTATAGAAATATCATCCGGCCTACTGCCGTGATTTAATGCTGAAGATGACCCTTTCAACATCCTCCATAGAGACAAGTGAAAAAGAAAATATAGAATCATACCCAACCTTTGTTTGGCTCCAATAAAAATCCAAAATATCAAACGGAATATTTCCAGAAGTTTGTGAGGAAGAAACAAAATACCTATTAAGCAAGTTTACATCACTAAGTTGAGGGGGTAATTTTGTACGAGATGATTTATTTTTGATATTCAATTTGCCCAACTCACTCCACAACGCACGAGAATTATCATGATATCTTAATGCAATATCATGTTTTTTATTTTATGTTTTTATATTTTTGATTACACCAGTGATCGTAATTAAAAAATAACACATTTTTTCAAAACAAAATATATGCGATGTACACCAAATGTGAAATTTCTCAGGCAAAACAATAAGGAATGGAACAAGTAAAATAAAAAAATAAATGAAAACGCATATGCAAAACATATAGAGTGGATTAAAATATAGAAATTTGGAAATTAAACAAACAAGAAATGATCTTAAGGAGAAATTGGATTTTAACCTCCCATCTTTTTCTACACCCAAAAGCGGCTTTAACCATTCGCCCACGGATGCCTAGCGATTATTAAGTGCTTTTAGTCATATCTTAATTCGTTCTTGTACTTTTTCAATAGCATGTACATTAATAAACTAGCCAGCTAAGTTTTTGATATTGGAGTGTGTCTTGCAATCTACAATATCCTTAATTCATAGATATTGACATGAATGACTTAACTTCACAATTTACAATTTTTTAAAGGACTTTTACACGTTTTTTACTAGGTATAGGCGTTTAACAAGGCAAAAAAATCTCAGGTAAAATGGTGAGGAACTAAAACAATAAAATATCACATATGATATGATTGTAATCTAAAAAATAACCAATATTTTAACATTTTTATTTCAGAATGCATATTCAATTCTATTTTTAGATAGGTAGGTACATAACCACGTCTTTCTATTTTCTATTTTCTTTTTGTTTCTAAAAACTAAGTTTTTATTAATCATTTCTTATTTCTTTCTTTTGTCTCTGTGTTTACACCTGTCTCTATGCTAAATCTTTCTCTTAGTTTCTTTTCGGCGCGTAGAAGCATAAACAGACCACGCCCCAAATTTTAGCGTAAATACAGCGTTCGCCCGAATTCTTGATCTTTTTCGACATATTTGACATTACTAAAAAATATGCGGTTTCCTAAGTAAATAAAAATATAAGACAGGGCACAAAAAAGTGACTTAGAGTTTAATGTTTTACTGCCAATTTGACAGATTACCTTTCTGCCTCATAGAATAGACCTACAGCTGTATGTTAGTGTAAATCTTTGACGGTTAGAAAGAGAGAGAACATCGTAGTACCACATTTGGCTCTTTTGCTCTTTTTACCGACGCATATACAGTAGAGAGAGCGTTTTTAAGAATATTTAAAAATCTAACAAAATATATTACACAGTTGAAATTTCAAAAAAAAAAGAATTAATAGAAGTAAATATATTATTAACTTTGTAAGGAAATTTACCACAAATCTGGGAAGTAAATCTGAATGGGACGAGAACACCATATTGGAGCTAAGCCAAAACGCCATAAAATGGTATACGGACAGATAAAGGAACAGGAGCAGGGGTCTTTGGACCTAGAACCAAATATTCAGAAAGCTTGGGTGCGTACCCAAGCATCTTTCAAGCGGAAATTCGTGCCATCGAAAGATGTATAGAATCTAACATTGAAAGGAACTATTGTAGACAGAAGATTGTGATCATGTCGATAGTCAAGCAGCCAATGAAAGCTTTAAACTCAGATACAATTAGTTCAAAGATGGCCTGGGAATGCCTAGGCAAATTAAACAAACTAGGACAAAATAACACTGTTATCCTCCTATGAGTTCCAGCACACAGAGGAATAGAAGGAAACGAAACAGCTAACAAGCTAGCAAAAGAAGAAGCTGACACCCCATACCTGGGACCAGAACCATCCTGTGGAATCAGCAGTAGAACAATCTTAAAAAAACTAAGGAAAAAGATGGATAAAGAAAATTCAAGTAGAAGGACTAAGACAATCGAAGACGCTCCTGGAAAATATAACCAGAAGAGATCTCACAGCTGTCTTAACCTTAGTAAGAAGAACATCCGAATTATAACAGGAATACTAACCGGACACTGCCGATTAAGAGGACACATGAAGAAACTAGGATTGGTAGATAAAGCAAACTGCAGATTCTGTGAGGTAGAGGATGAAACCTCAATACACATACTCTCAGAATGCGTCGCATTAAGTAATTCTAGGGTCATACGAAATAGAAAAGGAAGAACTACCTAACTTGAAATCCAATGATATCCTAAACTTTCTAAGGAAGATAGGACTAGAAGAGCTGCTATAAGGCTGATAAATCATCGAAAATATAGCAAGAAGGAGGACACAATGTATCTGTTACCCCTAACTGCTCATACATACATACATACATACATACATACATACATACATCACTTATTCATCATCGACGGTTAAATTTTGTCAGAGAACATCGATTGATCAAGACTGAAAGATTTTTTTGTTCAGATGAGTCAAGGTTTTTTTTCTACAATTCAAACAGACGACTTTTAGCGCTTCGACGGCCAAATGTAAGGTATGCTACATATAATCTAATTATATCTGATAATTATTATCTTTAATTAAGTTTGAAACAACAATTGGGCAACTTTTCTTTTTTGATAAATATTGTAACTATAATCTTATTAACTACAAGAAGCTTTTCCATTCCCCATTTTGTGGTAATATGTATATAATACATACTAATTTGTAAAATGGAGCGGAGTGTATTGTTGATGAATCAGATTAATTAACATGTTAGATTGTTCGTTCTATGTAAATACATATCATATTGGGTATTATTATTATTGTACTTTCCCTTTCTCCTAAACATATTTAACCAGTTTAACATTATAGTATATTATTGTTTACTGTGGTTTGTGGTAAAACAGTAAACACATTTTCATCCCTGTAGAGTTTTCGATCCGCTCACACTGTTCATGGTTTAGATTATATGGTGTAATTTAAAGGGTGAATTTCATTATTGTAATTCGTATTTCATCTGTTATACCAACCCAAAGATATGATTACACTTTAGGGTGCTTTTGCCAAATTTTACGTGGCAAGGATCTGTAATTACCTTTATTTTTCAAAGTTAACTCCCGAAAGACACTTTTGTATGCTGAACTTGATTATCTGCGTATAGTGTAGATTGTTTTGTAAAACGTAAAAGTACCTAATAAAAATTTTGTACATTTATCCTACCATATTATTTATAATATTTTGTAAATTATGAAATCATAAAATTAGTAAGTAAGCAAGTAAGTAATGAACCAACACATGAAACATTTCCTAGACGTAATATTCATTATACGGAAATAACCATACACTAAACGTCATAAAACATAATTTCACGGTTTAAAATTATGTATTTTGAATAGAAGCAAAAGGAAATCGCTTATGTTAGAAGTAAGACCAAAAATTAAATAAATTTATTGAACCATAAATCGTGATCACAAGTACAACTGACAGTCATCAGAGAAGCAATGATTAACATGGTAATATACCAGTTTATTTCTTTAACATGTGTTTAAAAAGTTAAATCAAAAAAGGATGTTTTATTTGCTTTATTCGATTTCTTAATAGAATAATAGGAATACATTTATTTTTCGTTTTTTCTTCGAGCAGTGATATTCTCGATGTGCGGTAATTTAAACTATAGACCAACTGATTTTTTGCTTACACAGCGACATGATTATAATATTTTTGGAACGAACTTCCCTTTCGGGCGTTACGAACAGTTACGACTGACGCTAGGAGCTAGCAAAAAAAAATCATACCAAAATTTGTCACGACACGACACGACATACGCATGTTGTGTCTCTCTCTCTCTCTCTCTCTCTCTCTCTCTCTCTGATAGATAGATATACCTATCTATATTTAAATAGGAAATCCTAATATAATAAATACTAATAAAAGTACAATTAAAAAGACACTAATTTAAATTAAAAGAAAATACTGTAGAAAAAAATAAGTACCTAAGTATTATATTTCATCCTGTTTTTATAAATTAATAAATTCATAAACATTTCAAAAATAGTTCTTAACTTGACTAGTTAGGTACCTACGTCAAATTTCCTTAACTGTCAGTTACTGTCAAATATTTTAATTTTAAAATTTTGTATTAAATTGTTAATTCCTGTTTTAAATTAAATTGAAATAAAAAGTAATTCTAGGTAGATGTATATCCTCTAAACCTCTGGTATTGTATAAATGGACACTTTTGTTAAAAGAAACGAAATGAAAATAATGGATTTACTATTTTTTTTTCTATTTTGCTTTGAACAGTGTAGTAGTGTCGCGACTTTGTTAAGTTTATACAGGTTTTTTGTAGATAATAAATATTAAAATAATAGAAAATAAAAACAATAATGTATCCTGACAGTGTTTCTGCACAAGTTCCGGATATTGCTGATAGAGTTAGGTAGGTAGAGATTTTATACAGACGATAATAAATGCTTATGTATGTACATACTCTCTGTTGTGTTTACAAATTACAATTCCTTCACTCATTAATCGAAAGGAACTTCGTTCCATCGGGGTGTCCCTTGACACCTCTCACTTTTTTTTTATAAAAAGAGCTTACATAGGTAGTTTTTCGCAAAATCGATTTTCGACAAGTTCATGACGAACTAGTATGCGGATGTGCGAATAAAAACGATTACAAAGTAACAAATTCTTACAAACGTTTTTCTAACAAACAAATAGTAATATTACTATTTATAAATTAATTTTTAATTAAAATATCATCAATATTGCTGATACTAAAACTATTACACATTCGATTTAAAATAATTAGTCAAGGAAATGAAGCACTATCTCTACAGTTTTTTTTTAAGCAAGACGGATTGTGATGGAACTTTGTGCGTTCGATTCGGGAGAACTTCAGAAAACTTTTACATCCCACGACATAACAAACAAATAAACAAAATTGTTGCAGGTAAAAAATGCATCTCAAAGTGTTAAAAAAAGTAAAATTTACAACTCGGATAATATGCATGAAAATAAGTTAAATTTTTCTGTTTTTCTGGAGTTTTATGGAAATTAATAATAAAATTCGTTTAAACTTGTTATCTTGAAGTTTTTGAGGTCGATGAAGACAAATATAGCATCGTCGATCCTCTTCAAAGTACCTGGTATGTACGTCTTCTCCTGGAGTTTTATAGTAATTCGTTATAAAATTCATTTAAACTAATCCCAGGCTTACATTTTACACAAATGTCTGAAAGTAAAAGGCAGGAGAACATATTTACTTAAATATTAAATGCTGTCTGAAAAATTAAGAACGCGAATTATGTGAGGAACGTGAGTATACGATATATATTTTCAGTAACGCCGAAATAACAGGTTTAATCGAATTTTATAGCGATTTCTATAAAACTCTAGGAGAAAACGTACATACCGGGCAGTAAGTACCTCGTACAGGATCGCCGATACGATATTTTTTTTTCAACGACCCAAAAACCCGGGAATAAAAAGTTAAAATGAATTTTTTAACAAATTTCCATAAAACTTTTGAAATTTTTGAAAGTTTTTAGAAAGTATACAAACAAGTATATATTAAATGACATTAAGGATAAATTGAAAAAATGTCGCATCCAGTGAGACTCGAACTCGCAACCTTCAGCTTTACGCGCTAACGCTCTAACAACTTAGCTATGAATGCCTATCCATTAAATAGCTTATCGGTTGTTAAATTCTACTCCTGTCACATGTGACACTTACTTACTTTCTCCCTAAGCATCTTTTTTGTGCCCTGTCTTATATTTTTATTCGGTTAGGAGATCGAAACCATAGATTATTTAGTATATATTATTTAGTATATATTATAGATTATTTGAGATATCTCTTATGGGAGTATTTTCAAAATCTCTAATGAGAGATATCTCAAATATTCGTTTACTAAAATTTCTATAAAACTTCGGGAGATCGGGCAACAGGTAGTTATCTTGGACCGGATCGCCGATGCGATATTTGTGTTTAGCGACCTTAAAAGAAAAAGACCTGTCAAGATTCCCACAGCTGTTCGGAGATTTTGTCTGGTCAAGGCCTAAAATTTTTTTGCTGTTTCCTCGACAGGATGATATAATAACTCTCTGGCCAGTGTACAGTTCGTAGTTTCATCCCAGCACTGTATAAAGTTTTGGTGAGAGTGCTGTTTGATAAGGTCCACGACTTCGGACAATGTTAGCTTGGAATATGGGCGAGGGCTAACATATTTGTAGCCCGCAGCCCTCCTTGCTAAATGGTTCGCAATGCGGTTGCCTTTAGAGTTCCCATGTCCTTTGATCCAGCTGAGAGAGACCACGTTATTCTGGCTGGCCTCACTTAGAGATTGGTGACATTCTAGTACTAAACTTAAAGTGAAACGTGGTCTATTCAAGGTCAGTAGTGCTTGTCGGCAGTCTGTGTATATATTTATATTCCTGCCTGTGATGTTCCTATTGATTAATTCTTTTGCAGCTATGGTTATGCCTGTGAGTTCTGACTGAACCACACTTGACAAGCCATCCATAGCCCATTTTATTTTTAGTTTAAGGATCTAGAGTAAATTCCACATCCCACACCTTGCTTTGTTTTTGATCCATCCGTATATACGCTCAGAGCGTTCACTACTTTGGGGTCTGCTGTTTTGTTTGTTAAAATTTTGTAGGGTTTGTCAAAGACAAATCTTGGTGCGACGGCATCCATGTCTGCCTGTAAGTGTGGTATCATCTTTATCGATTCCATCCACAGACTGTCCCTATGGGTGCCAGTCCCTACAGTGGGTTTGATACCAACCGTGCGAAAGCGTACCATGGTCATCAATGCGACCTCCTTAACAAATATATCAAGGCGGGTAAGACCGAGTATGACTTCCATTGCAATGGTCGGTGTGCTTCGCATGGCTCCTGTTACGAGAAGGCATCCTGATCTTTGAAATTGATTAAATTTTTTGATAGCTGTCGTTTGTTTCACTTTATGCCACCACACGACAGCACCATATGTTAGCATGGGTCTTAAGATTGCCGTGTAGATCCACATGGTGACCTTTGGGGATAATCCCCAGTTCTTTCCTATGGTTCGGCGGCACTGCTTATAAGATTTTTTAACTCTGCTTTCTATGTGTGAGTTCCACGTCAGCTTGCTGTCAAGGATAACACCTAAGTATTTCACTTCTGTAGCAAAGCTTAATTTAACGTTGAAAAGACTGGGTGCGTTTAAGCCCCTAGGTTTCTTTTTCTTCGTGAAGAGAACCATTTCTGTCTTTTTGGGGTTAATAGACAGCGGTTGCTCTTTACACCATGTCTCTAAAGTTCTGAAAGCCACTTGCATTCTATCGTATAGGGTGCTTTCAAACTTTCCTGTTAGCAGAATTACAATGTCGTCTGCGTAGGCTACTGTATAGATTTTGCCATGTTCATTGAGGCGGTGAATTAGGCTTTCTAGAACAATGTTCCACAGTAGAGGTGATAAAACCCCTCCCTGTTGACAGCCCCTCGCAACCTTGAATCGTATCTTGACATCATTTACAGTTATTTTTATTGCACGCATGGAGAGCATGCTAAGAATCTATCAGCTTACTGTTGAAGGTACATTTCGATTAGTAAGCGAGTGCATTATTTTAGGGAACGTGGTTTTATCGAAAGCTTCCTCGATATCTATGAATACGCCCAGAGTGGTTAAATGGCATTATAAATTGAAACCAAAGATGCTGTTTGTTGGGTGTTGAAATGTTCTCGATGGGGTAAAATAGTGAACGATTATGTTAATTATATACATACAATTAGTTTTGATTATAACCAGATTATTAAAAGAATATTTTTTCCTAAATAATGTCACGCCTGGAGAAAATAATGTGTGCCCTATTGGTTTGGGATAAGATGTAGCTTTACTAGAGAAACTTCCTACCCAGATCGTAGTAATCTAACCACCTGGTTGGTATCCTCCTAAGTGCAACAACTTAACCAAGCGGAAGATGAGTTAAACAACAGCGAACAAACAACAAATATATTAAATTCTTACTTAGAAGATACGTCACAACGGCACATACCCAATGGTCTGTTTTAGATACACTCACTCCAAAAGGTGATTCTCACAGATAACCTCAGACTCCGAACTCCCCGTGTGCGACCTTAACGACGTAAGAATAAAAATTAAACCATCCAAGCTCGCCTTGAGATCTAACGTATTGACTTTGACCTGAATGATTACAATAAAAAATAATACATAAAATATTCAACCAACAAATTAATATGTAGAACAAAACTACCCTATCATACCATGTGACATTATTAAAAAAATATATTTTAATTTCTATTTGAAACAAAATTCTGTTTAAATATAAGATTATTTCAAACCACAAGTAAACACGTACGCATTATATAAATAACATAGAACACTGACAAGTTCCACGACTTACTAATTCGTCATCGAATAGACAAATGTGCACAGTTTTATTATATTTACGGGTTTTTCTAACCGTGCACAGAGTATGCAAAAATATCAAACAAAAATAACAACATAAAGCGTTTTTATCTATTTTAAGTCTTTTACCAATTTTAAAAATATAAATAAATGCAAATGATAAGTCTGTGTCAAATAGCTAAAGATAATTTCATTTTACTATGTATAAAGTCAGTGGTTGAATTAATGCCATTGCGGAATAAAAGCTAAAGCAATTAAAATTTAACACTGCATACACAGTTTAATTATCGCTATGGATTAGATAAGAGTTAGCGTTATATTTTTTAGTCTTTAATTTTTCCTATTATACAGATGGTGATTTTTAATGAAATAAAAATAATGACCAACCAACCACTTACATTAATGATGCACATAAATCAGAAAATAGAGAACAACTTGTTTATCCGGACGACATGACAGGCGTGAATTGAATGCGATGGTCGCGATTACGAATTAAATATTTTTAGTTTAAAACGCACGAGAAGATGCACCGGAAGTACGTATAAACAAGTCTAGTGTGTGAGGCATCACACTGTGATATATTAATATATAGTCGGAGCAATGAAGCACTGAACCTCCGAAATATAAACGGCAAGACGGTTTTAATGATTTTTTTTTGCATTCCATTCGTGAAAGCGTCAGGAAACTTTGTGATCTTATGCGATCATATAATATTAGACGACTGCATTTGTTCATACAAAAAATGCATTCTTAAAGTACTTCTTAAACAGAACTCGTTATTTATTGGCGGAAATGAGATTAATTTTGTAATCGGTCTTTTTTTTTATCACTGAAAACGATTAAGATATTAAATATAGTCTCTTAGAGTTTTTGATGATATTAGTCACAATTCATTACTAGATACTCCATAGATCGCTTTTGATATTATATACGTTCTCGGTAAATCCAAAAAAATCCCTGAGTATTAGGTTTTGAATAATTGTTCAATGTATTTATCGAAAACTCCAGGAGATGAGGTAAACAGTAGATATCCTAGGCACCAGGTACTCAGACTATGACATATAAAGTCTAATTCGTTTTCAGCGAGCCAAAAAACCCCAAAATATTAAGATTTAACTAATTATTTGATGAATTTACCAAAAGCCTCAGGAGACGACGTAAACTGGTATACTGAGCACCGGTACTCCAGCGATAACATTTGATGTCATATTTATTTTCAACGAACCTATAACTACGTGAGTATTAAGTTTTGACTAATTGTATAACGATATTACCGAAAACTCCAGAAGACGACGTAAACAGTTGCCATCCTATTCACCAGGTACTTCGGAGATGACATTAAAAGTTTAAAATGTTAGCAACAACTTTATGGTTGTCTGGGTTTATTCAAACAAAAAGCACCTTGTAACATTACTTTATTATTTTGTAAAATTGTCAATTTTTACATATGTTTTGTAAACATTACGCCCTCATGGTGTGGTGTAGGACCTAACAGGAGCACAAAGAACGCTTTCCTGGTAAGGCTACCCTTAAAAAAGAAAAAATTTTTGTGTACCCACTAACATTTGTGTAATTTCCATTATAGGTGCTGATGAAGGCAAAAAGAGTTGCCGAAATATTCGTTACTTTGGAATAAAGTTTCTCACCTCGTTCACGGCTTTTACTACCTGCCTCCGAACCTCCTGAATTTCTCTAGCGCTTTCCCGAGAGTTACCTAAGAAAGGAAAAAGAAAATTTGTTTAGTATAACGCGCTGTTATCCAACTTCTATATATATATATATATATATATATATATATAAACAAAGTGCCAAGAAAATGCGTATTAATATAAACAAAAGGGGAAAATTATTGGGCATGTACGCAAAAAGGATCAATAAGGCCACGAGTAGGAATGGTAACCGCAGACATGCATGTTTCTGGCTCATTAGCCGTCATCAGTGCGGCATAACCAAGTAGGGTATTGCACTTGGCTAGCAAAAGTGTAGGGTACTTGGGAGCAAAGGATGTTGGGGAAACATGTGTAAAGAAACATAAAAACACAAAAACAGCGAAAACTCACACAAGAGTCCTATCGCCATTTTGTGCTTTCGGCCAGCTGTGCCAATGGGTTTTCGGCTAGCAACTAGCGTCGCAACGTTGGTTCATTTTACACAACAGTGCATGTTTTTTTTTTAAATCGAGACTCTGAATTAATTAACCTATTCAAATCAATTACAAAATGGCGATAGGACTCTTGTGTGAGTTTTCGCTGTTTTTGTGTTTTTATGTTTCTTTACACATGTTTCCCCAACATCCTTTGCTCCCAAGTACCCTACACTTTTGCTAGCCAAGTGCAATACCCTACTTGGTTATGCCGCACTGATGACGGCTAATGAGCCAGAAACATGCATGTCTGCGGTTACCATTCCTACTCGTGGCCTTATTGATCCTTTTTGCGTACATGCCCAATAATTTTCCCCTTTTTTTTATATATATATATATATATATATATATATATATATATATATATTAGTACAATAATTAATTTCTTTGCATTCATTACTCTAAACTGTAAGGTCGAGGAGAAACTGTTGGTATTTCTCCAAGTATCTTTATTTAAAAGTAAAGAACAAAAGAAAAAATCTTTTTTCGTGTTAGTTATGTTATAACACGCATCAAGATTTGAAAAATGAGTTTTATTGTAAATGACATTTGAAATGAATAGAGAAATTAATAGGGTATACTTAGTTCTTTTTGGTAAACTGTATGAAAAGTAATTAATTGTAATTTATTTTGCCATGAAAATGATTGATTATCATAATCGATAGGAGATAATTAAGTGAAGATTTTTAATGTTAATTTTTTAACTTTTTGAATATTTTAATTGTACTTTGGCGTATCTGAATAAAAAGTACCAGATTATCACGTATTTAATATAATCTGTACTAGTTTAAAGTTTATGATCCTTTAATTCAAAGAAGTTTATTGTTTGGAAGTTACTGTGTTATCGAACGAACACAAATCATTAATGACTTCAAAGATCTCGAAAGCTATTAAAAAACAATTACGCTTAGAGGCCACACAGAGACTCATATAAATTTCCCGATTACAATTATATTATTTATATGTTTTAAATTTATTATCTTTTATAATATACGATTAATTTGACCAAATTTGAAATGTTATTAAATGATTTTCCAATACATGAAGTATTAATTATATTAAATTTGTGCGTCTGTTGGTTCATTTTACACAACAGTGCATGTTTTTTTTTTAAATCGAGACTCTGAATTAATTAACCTATTCAAATCAATTACAAAATAGACTGATATTTGCAAATAAACACGTTTTTGTGTGATAAAAAAAATGTGAAGACCTTACTTTGTTTATTGCCTTCGTACCTATATCTGTAGATATACATTAGCATGTTGCTAAAGCAAACCTATAAGATTTTCCCCCACTAACGCACCTATAGAAATTTTCTCTCAATGTCCACTTTTCTGGATTTTTTCACTATTCTTAAAATTTTTTACGATGTTTCCGATTTTTTTAACTTCTTTCGATATTTTCTGATTTTTTCAATCATGCATGATTTTATGAAGTTTTCCAATTTTTTGTGAATTGATTAAAAAAATATACTTTTTCGATTTTATTTTTCCATGTTAAACTTTTCACGATTTTTCCAGTTTTTCACGATATAGTTTTTTTTTTTAAATATATATAAACAATTACTTTATCAACATTTTAAATTTTTTAATGCAATAGATTGTTTATAAATAACTGGAAAATTAAAAAAAAAATTTAATTTTTTTAACGGAAATTTATTTTTTCACCTCTTCCGAACAATTCTACCAATGGACAAAAAAATGAGCTTTTTTGTTAAATAATTATAAAGTTTTTTATGTTAACTTTCGGTTACAACAATTTTGTTTATTAACAATAGCATAACTAATGGAAAAATACGTAAACAATTTTTTTTCGCGCGGATTATTGTTTATCAACTTATTCCAAAGGTACGTGAATTTTTTCATTTTTAACACCCCACCCCGTTCTAGCAATGACTTTAGGGCTCTGTTAAAATTATAAATATTGGAGATACAGTTTCGGGAGTTTGGACTTAGTTTTGTGACATTTTCTGTTTTTTTCAGATCTTTTTTTCAATTTCAAAAATATTAAATTTTTTTCGAGATTTTTCAAAAAAACCAAAACAATTTTTTTTTTACTCTTTCGTTTATAACAATTGCAATTTTTTCGAGCACCATCTCAACTTTTTCAAAAAGTTTCTAGACATCAATACCTATCGAATGACACCAAAATCATAATTTTAGGAGAGCTCTGTGAGAATTTCGTAAAAAAGGTACTTGTTGATTAGACTATTAGAGCACTTGACACCTCGTTGAGATCTTTAGACCACTTGGAGGTTGTGACTTAGTTTTGGATCACTGTCCTGGAAACCTCTAAACATATATGGTCCGGGTTCCCACGTGGAAAAAAAGGCATAAAGAATAACCGGCTGAAACTTACAGAATTGCTTAATTGCACTTAAACCTACAAACTTCCATAGCAACAATATCGATGGATGGGGCGTTTTTTCTGCAGCAGCAGTCAAACGTGTCGAAAGTTATAACCCTCCCCGGAGTGATGGATAACCGATTTATTTTTTGTGAATCAACAGTTTTTTATTATTATTACATAATAAAACATGTTACCTACAAAAGAAGAGGGCCTTAACTGGTTATTTGTTAATTCGTTGGCAGTCGTAACTATTACATGTTGAGCGCGTAGGCCCCGCCAAACGGTACTAAAAAGACAATTCTTCATATCAAGAAAACCAAAACAAAATCTCTATAATCACGAAAGAAATGAAGAATATAATTTTTTTAACGTTATTAAATGTGATTTTAATAATGTCTTGATATAGAATAAAAGTTGTTTCCAACTGGGCGCAAATTACTTAAAAATCCTATTAAAACAACCTGTTATTGATTGTTTAAATTTCCAAATTTCTTACCAAAATAATGGTTTGGGAAGCAATATATCAACTTTCTATATTGTTAATGGTACCATTAATAGTAAAAAGTATTGTGACATTCTAAATGATTCGTATCTTGTATCTTGAAAGGGTGTATGATTTATATCCAGAGGGCGGGCGTTGTCAGTAGGATAATGCAAGATGTCATTCTTCGGCCTATACTCAAGCTTGGATGCAAGAACACCAAGTGAAAACCATTTTATGACCAGCAGCTTTACTAGATCCTAGTTCCATTAAAAACATATGGGGACTAATAAAGATTAAAGTTAAAAGAGCAGCCCCACGAAATAAAGATGAATTGATTCAGTCATTTTTACAGTCCTGGGCTATCATTATCAAAAATTGTGTCATTGACCTAGTTTTGGGTGTACCTCGACGTTTAGTTAAAAGTTTGCAATTAAATCGAGTTTGTATAGATATAAGATAAACTATTTGTTATAATCTTCCAATTTAAGTATTAAAAATTAAACTAAATAATTACAATTGGGCTTTGTTTTTTCCGGAGACTTTCTAGAATTATATCGTACCGGATTAGACCAATTCGGATTGTTGTTCACCGATCGCTGTTGTAGCTCCTTGTACAAACCTTAGTCGCTCTTTTTTGTAAAATTATTACCATTAAACTATACGAAATTTTACATATAAAATATATTTGAACACAACTTGAGCACATTTATTCCAATGATCATCCAATAATTTTATAGCATCCTCGTAAGGATTTTCCAGAAGCTCTGCAAAATATTGTTCCGCGGCTGCAATAGCTTCTTCATTCAACGAAAAACGCTTTCCACGAAGGAAATAGTAGATAATAGTCAGAGGAAGCCAAATCTGTTAAATAGGGTGGGTGTGCATGCAATTCGTAATTCGATTGTTTTCTTTTGTAAACCGGGTCTTTTTTCATGGGTTTTGTTTTATTCAACTGGTCTTGTAATAATAATCAGGGTTATTTATTTTACTATTTTTTAAGATAATCAATCAACAAAACCCCTAATACATCCCAAAAAACTAATGCCATAATCTTTTTTGCAGATAGTTTTGACTAAACCTGTTTTGAAGCTGGTTCTTCAGCTTCAAACTTTGATCTTTACAAACAATATGATAGGGTAGCTCAATGTTTTCTGGTGTTGTTGCACTTTTTTGACGTCCACTACGTGGTTTATCTTCGACGCTTGTACGACCACGTTTAAACTCTAAAACCCATTAGTGCACAGTTAGAAGTGGCTTGTAAACAAAAAATGAATTGATAAATCAAAATAGAATTGTTTATGTCTTTAAATGAAAGATGAAATATTAAAATACCAAGCCTATAAATTTCGGTTCCTCTATATACTGGTTAACAGGTATCGCTTTTAAAACTTCTCAAACAATTCTTAAAAATTCTAACCACGGTATTGACACCGTAATTTTAAATAATTTAGTTTTTTGCTCTGTTTTAAACTAGACCTCTAGTATTGTTTAAATTACAAATAATAGTTAAGGAGGTTTTATAGTAAAATTAAAAAGCTTGTAGGTTTGTAAATTTTATATACTATAAATTTTGTATCAAAAGAAGTCCATGAAATTGTTCAGACTTTTCTTACCTCATGAAGTCTTACTAAGATACAACGATTAATGTTTATAAAATTTACAAACCTACAGCTCTTCCTAATGTTACCATTGAACCTCTCTAACCCTTTATAGAATCTTAAATATAATACTTATTCTGATATATGTGTGTCAAATGTAACAGTATCGATCAACATAATACGTTAGATAAAGTATGCAGCGTTGGTCATGATTAAATATCCAAATAATTTAAATATCACCAGCCAATGAAAGAGAAAAGTCATTAATTATATTAGGTGCCACACCATTTTTTGTAATTTAGTCGTTAATCATTACGGGTTCATAAATTAATTAATGTTTAAATTTTTTAAATGGAATGGTAGGAAAGAGTAAAATTTTACGATTGGTAATTCGGTTTGCGATTGTAGTAAATTATTATATTTTTTAAAAGCATGAAAAGTCAAACATTCAGAGCAAATGAGTGCAGCCAATTGTTTTTATCGTTGAACCGGGACTTTTGGGCTCAAGCAGCCCATAACGATTAAATAAATTGAATCATAAATATTCTATTCTAACGGGCACGGCCCAGATGGCAGGACGATTGTATTAGACCACACATTGAACCCAATTCTTCTCAATAATTTACAGAATCGGGAGGCCGTAACCCATCAATTTTATTGTACATTGTCTCTGCTAGGTTTGTTTTATCTGCCACCACCATTGATGGTTTACTGTTGCAAATGTGCGAACAACAGAATTGTTTTTCAAAATAGAAACAACGTAAAAATGAGGTATTAGTTAGTATTTTAATGATTCTGTTAGTTTTTTTATCATTCACGTGGAATTTTAGGTGGTATATTTAAGACTCGCTGACCCGCCTAACAATTAATGATTTGTTGTATCCTTTTTCGTTTAACATTGTTAGGTTTTCAATTCTTATCCATTTTACATTTGTATCTGTTTTTATTTTATTTTTTTTTTTTGGTTTTTAGATTTTTCCCCATTTTTTAATATTTGTTTTTTTACTTACTTTTTTAAGTTTTATTTTTTACATTTTTGGCATCTTTTTACGATTATTTATAATATTTAAGATTTTTTAGAATATTAAATAATATTTTACAGTTTTACACGTTTTTTTAGTATTTCCAACTATTTTTCACAATTATTAATAATGTTTCACGATTTTTATCACCTTTTCACGATTTTCAACGTTTTTTAAGATTTCCAACAGTACCTATATCAAAATTTTCAAATATTTTTCCTAATTTTTAGAAATTAGTAAGATTCTTTACGACTTTTAAAACTTTCAACGTTTTTTTTTAGATTTTGAACAATTTTTTTAATTTTTTAAAATTTTTTTCAGAATTTTCGTCCATTATTCACGATTGTTAATGCTTTTTTAGAATTTTTTTTATTATTTTTTAAACCATTTGTATCAGTTTTTTAAGATTGTTTAGAATTTCTTACAATTATTTACGTTTTTCGAGATTTCTTTATAATCTTCGACATTTATTTACCATTTTCAAAAAAGTTTCAACAATTTTTCAAGATTTTCTACACTTTTAATATTTTATCAGTAGGAGACCGCGTAATAATTTTTATTGAAAATGGAGTAATTTTTAAATAAAATATAATCCATACAAAGTTTCAACCCCTTATTTTCTTTATTAAAGGGTGGATTCTAATAAACCATGAAATACATGTTCGATAAACTATTGTTAAGAGTCTGAATTTTAATTTTTACAAAAATTGGTGCCCATTTAAAGATATTTTCATTTAAATTTTCAACCCCTATTTCACCCCTTCAGATTTAAATTTTTTTTTTAATTATTTTTTAGTGGATGTTTACATTACGAAAACTTACGTTTCTACCATTAGCGGTTCCGGCTGTGCGTGCGTCTATATACCTCAGTCAGTGAAAGCTTTCCTTTTATATATATTCAAGATATAGGGATATAAAGTAATTAAGACTATAAAACTGATAACAGGCATATAGAACTGGATAGCATGACACAAGATATGTCTGTAAAAACAAGAGTGTGAAATAAAACAAAAAAAAAACACAGTGAGTCTGATTTCATTTAATAGATACGGCACTACCGTATTGTTCTTTCCAATATGAAGGACGACACACTTCTCTACGTTAATGGGTAACGCCCATTTGGAACACTAATCAGTAACAGACTTTGGATCCGTTTGCAAAGAGTTGTAGTTTGTTAGTGGGTTTGCGTAAAGTTTAGTGTCATTAGCAAAGAAGAACTTGTTGGAGTTTATGCGAAAAGGCAGGTCGGAAACGTACATCAGAAAAAGCACTGGTCCCAGAACAGATCCTTGTGGAACACCACTAAGTACACTATGTTCAGACGAGAAAATCTTTTCGACTTTTACTTTGAAGATTTTTTTGAATCACTAGAGGGTAGAGTAAATTGAGAGTGAAAAGTTAAAACAGCGTGATCGGATTTACCGACGGGGGAAAGTATCTAAAAAAAATAAGTAGATTCTCGTCATTGAATCCAAAGTTGAAGCATTTTGGTTTATTCTAAACCGGATGGGTTGGTTAACTAACTGAACTAAACTCTAGGTTATAATAATGTCAATAAAATATTTGGCACTGTGTGAAGGATTTACAGGTGCCCTCCCAATTGGCCAAGTTATATTAGGTAATTTAAAATCACTAACAATAACCAGATTGTCACAGTTTTCAGAAAAATTACGCAACTGATCGATTAGTATCAAGTCATCATTTAGTACTGTCTTTCCTGAACGGTAGGCAAAAGTTGTAGAAAATTAATTTTGAATAGCTATTGAATCAATGTTGTTAATTTTTGGAAGATGTACGTGAAAATTTTCTAAAATGTGTGACGCCACATAATTGCAAACGCCACCACCAGTTCTGTTAAGACGATCAGATCGGGAAATTGTATAACCTTGTATACTAACTAAATAATCAGGAATGTTGGGTGATAACCAAGTTTCAGCTATGAGAATAATTGAAGGCTGGAGAAGTTGGATGGGAGGTATAAAATCATTCCATTTAGCCATTATTGAATCTAGGTTGGCATAAAAAATAGTCCAGTCATGGATAAGAACTCCATTTTTAACGCTTAAATGTAGCGGTGTGTGAAATCGTACGAATACCATTGATGTATTTAATAGTTATGTCTGTTTCACCATTGTTTTTTCTGTCGGAAAGCTCTTGTGTGAGATCAGTTAAACGCTGATGTTGGGAAGGAGTTTTATCATCAGTAATGGTAATATTTTTTGTTGAATTATGCTCAACTAACTTACGCTTGTTCCTAAGTATATGTTTCGCATATGCTACATTTTTAGGGTAAAAAATAAAAGAAAGACATTAGCTGTATAAACATCCATTAATTACTGACAAAATATACAACAGAAAAAAACCTAAAACTCGTACGTATCACATGGAACAGTTGAAGCCGTTTGTTCGTCATGAAAAGCCAAAAATACGGCCCGCCGAGGAAAATCCTTTCATAAATCTCATGTTTTACGCGCCTCTTTTCTACTCATTGGGAGATAAATTCTATAACCATATCAACAAATTAATTTATTGTCACAACACGATGATTTATTAAGAAAGTTTTTCTGTAGAAGTAAAGTAAACTCTTAACTTTTTTGGATATAACAGGTATATTCTGCTATAATCGTATTCCATATTTTAATTATATATGAGAGGTTTTTTTATAGCTTTGTATATTTTCTCGTCAAGTTATAACTTTTAGAAGTTTTGAAATATTAATAAAAATGCGTTTAAAAGTAAGATATTTGGCACGTTATGGCTTACTGCTATAAGATATAATTGTTTTAATTTAATACGTGGATTGTCTCTAGTTGTTTTGCATATAGCCGCTTAGAAGGCGCCACCAATAGAACCTTCAGATACAAATCTAACCTCAATGTATTGTTGACATCAATACAGAGGTTCGTCAGCTAATTAAGGATGACCGCCGCGTAACTTTCCGGAAGAGGCATCTTTCTTCATTTCAAAGACATTTTGCGGGATGTCTCAAATTAATTAAAGGTTTAAAGAGCTATTAGTAATAGATAGAAATCGCAGGTTTGAGTCCTAGGAGGGCAATAATTAAAGTAAGGTGTCCAAATTTTTTTTCATCAGTACACAATCAGAAAACCTGGTCGATTTACTATTTTTCTACATAATCTTTATTTCGATCGATGTCCTTTTGCCTCTGGTAGACCAGCTTTTGCACACCAATACCGTACCACTCCGCCGCCGCCTAGTGCAGGTAGTCAGTGATCGCTTCTTTCCCTTTGTCGTCCGATGAGAATTTCATACCTCCAAGGTGTTTCTTAAGCGCATGGAACATATGTTAGTCACTGAGGGCTAGGCCAGGGCTATAGGGGGGGTTCGAAGATAATTAAACCGAATTGAGTAAGAAAAGTGGCAGTATGACGCGAGACGTGAGGTCGCGCGTTTTCATGGAAAAGGGCGAAGTAAGCATACCGAATTTCTTGTTTCGTATGGCCCGCGTAAATTTTCTCAGAGCATTGCAGTAACTATTAGAGTTTATGTTCTCCTCTTTTCCATATATTCAATGAGGAACGGCCTCTTGCGATCCCAGAAGAGGGTTGCCTTTACCTTACTGTTAGACTTAAATTTTTTGGGTGTAGGTGATAAAGGATGGCGCCGTAGTTTTGATTTCTGCTTCTGCTTTAAAGTGAAATGATGTACCTATGTCTCATCTCCGGTGTCAATCAAGTCCAAGAATACTTTAGCCACTGAATGGATTTTGCAAATGGCGAGCAACAACAAAACGGTCTCCATCGCGGATTGTTGCGACGCAGCAACTAAGCGTCCGATCAAGCTCTACCAGCTGTCCAACGGTGAAGAGAGAATCAGGCTACATTGCTTTATTGCCAGAGCTATACTAGCATAGCGATGTTCGTTTCAACGCAGCGATGTTGGAGATCTTAATAAATAGTACTTAATGTAATATTCTTTTAATTTCTTCTTATGTCATTCCTTGTTTGTATACTTTTAAAAATTCCTCAAAATGTTTAAAATATTGAATAACTAGTTAATTAAATATTTAGTAGGTACCTTTATAAATTTTTCATTAGTTTGTTCTTAGTAATAAAAAAAATAGAAGAAAACTAATAAGCAATTTGGATTCGTGACAAAATTGTCATTGTAACAGATAAAATATTCGGTTGAAATCCATCATGGGTTGTGTTTGAATATAGGTATTTTGATACATTTTTAAAGGAAATTACCAGTTGTAATCAACACATGCAAACAGTAGGTAGTGCCAAAATAGGTTGAACACGTGTTATATTGCCGTTACGATACGTATTTGATTTTAGGTGCAGTTTCGAATTAAATGGTAGGCATTTAAAAAAATATCGGTTAAATTTTGCAGTAAAAATAATAATAAAAAAATATAGTCAACACACAATTGGAAACAAAAATACATTATATTCTGTTATCACTGTGGTATTGTAGTTAACTTTAATGCTCGACAAGGAATTAACTGAAATTAGAAAATTAGTTAGCAAGATAAATTTTGAAAGTAGAACAATGACTGTATTCCAATATATATGTGCTTTACCCTACAAACAAATTATCTATAGCAGGTATTTTCACACAAAGAAACATAATTTAAATCTAAACAACCCACAAATTAATGAAAGTTAATATTTTCCTTGTCGATTTTATTTAAATTTTAAAATATAAATAACTGTTAAAATTGTTCTTCTCAAGAGAATGACTTTTCACGTTTTTTATATTTTAAAGTAACTCCTAAACCATATTGGTCGATAACGTCTATGAAAACGTAAGGAGGAGTGAAATAGAAAAGGAAAATTTGAAAGACATTTACAGTGACGAAAGGATAGATGTTTATGAATATTGTATAGTTTTGAATTATACAAAATTAAAAAAAAAAAACGATTTTATCGTACATATAATATATATATATATATATATATATATATATATATATATATATATATATATATATATATATATATATATATATATATATAAACAAAGTGCCAAGAAAATGCGTATTAATATAAACAAAAGGGGAAAATTATTGGGCATGTACGCAAAAAGGATCATAGGATTACGAGTAAGAATGGTAACCGCAGACATGCATGTTTCTGGCTCATTAGCCGTCATCAGTGCGGCATAACCAAGTAGGGCATTGCACTTGGCTAGCAAAAGTGTTGGGTACTTGGGAGCAAAGGATGTTGGGGAAACATGTGTAAAGAAACATAAAAACACAAAAACAACGAAAGCTCACACAGGAGTCCTATTAGAAAAAATTATAAGAATTTCATGTTTCATTCTAAACAATAAAATTACTTATATTTTACAAATACCGATCACTTACCCTTTTTCATTAGATTTATATCAATTATATCCTGTTCCAATTTTAAGAGAGAGTCGGTTTAAGGCAATTATTCCAAAGAATAAATTTATTCTAAAGCATAATTTGTATCACGCTTATATAAACGACTTATGCCCTGAAATAGACGCCTATCATTTTATCTGTAAACCAATTGATCTGCTTGAAACCAAATCAGACGATCCATGTGAAATCCAACTATTGGGCAATAACCCTTCGCCTACATGCCACCCAGTACTACTGGAAATCTCCCAATCTGTATTTAAAAGACTTCGAAACACAAACCAATGGATTATCGTACTTCCCACAGAAGTCACTATCAAATTAAAGTGCCATCAACAAGAAGAAGCGTACAAGAAAACTGGTACCTATTTAGCCAAAATTCCAAAAGATTGTAAAATAATTACGAATACAGAAACGTTATCCAATGACGAGGACATCAGTTTCCAAAGTCAACCAATACTGTTTTCGGAGATAGATTTTCCAAAAAATGATTTCAATAATTTTAAAACTCTAAATTTCAGTTTACAAGATATTAACTTAGACGAATTATCAACACTTCGAGAAAGAATTCTAAGATCAGATAGCACCTTTGAACCAACTCTACTGGCTTACACCCCTAGTGCATGGACTGTGATTATCTACATCCTAGCTGCAATTATTTTGGGTTACCTATTATACCGACGCCGCCGCCGCCGACAAAATCTAATCTTCCAGCAAAACCATGATGCCTTAGAACTTCAAGATGTTCAACTTCCTCGCTAGCCCTCCGAAGTTGAATCTATGGGGGAAGGAGTAATATCATCCCTTTACAATGTATCCTTTCAAGAAGAACGCTGACTTTGCTTTGCTGAGTTTGCTTTATTATTTAATCATTTTAATATATATACTTATATTCATTGTTAAATAGTCAGTCAGTCTGAAACCTTATAAGTTGTAACAAGTAGTTTGTAGAAAGTAACATAAAAGTTTGTACTTATAAATAAATAATTGTTTTTAAAAAGCAATTTTCGAGTTCAGAATTGTTATTTCGTGTCACGATGTTCGTTTGCGCTAATCTACCAAACCACAGAACCGATTTTAAAAAATTTTGTAGATATACATATGTTATTTGTTCTAACTTAAAAGATAGGATGGTTTTTATCTTGATTATTAAGCGTATTTTTTTATTGCAACTGTAAGGTTTTATGTATAAATGGTTGTGTTTTTAGTTTTTTGCGAAATAATCTTTTATTTTTATTGTGCTATGTATTATTTTGCATGAAAATCGTAAAAAGTTGTTAAAAATTGTACAAAATTCTTCACAATCTTAAAAAATTAAAAATTATTACAAAATTTTCGAAAATCATAAAAAAATTATTGGAAATTTTGCAAAATCTAAAAAAATTCTTAAAAACGGTTAAAAATTATGTCAACAATTATTAAAAAAAAAAACGTAAAAAATTGTTTACAATCTTAAAAAAATTTTGATAATTTTGAAAAATGGTTAAAAATAAGTAAAAAATTGTAAAAATAATTTAAAAAAATTGAAACACGTAAAAAATTGTATGAAAATTTAAAACAAAGGTTAAAAATATTGAACTTCGTATAGAAATCTTGAAAAACGTAAAAAAATTCTGGAAATTGCTAGAAATTGTTGACGATTTAAAAAATAGATGAAAATGGTTAAAAAAAGGTAGAAAATCATACATACATTACAAAGAAAAAAAAATAAAAAGAAAAAATGGGTAAATTAAAAAAGTGGACATCAAACAAATGAAAAAAATACAGTTAAAGATAAAAAAACACGAAACACGAAAAAAATAATAAAAATAAAAAAAGTGTATATGAATTTGTATTAGCTAAAAAAATATATAGATTGATAGAAAAAATCACAAAAATTAACAAAAAAAACATGAAATCAAAATAGGCAGATATTAAAAAATAAAAAATAAATAAAAAAATGGAACAAACGGAACACTAAAGTAAATTAAAAAATAACCGAAAAAATTAGAACAAAAAATAAAACCGACAAAATATTTACAATTGTAAATAAAGGAACAATGTATAAAATCCAAAAAAAATGATAAAACCGGAAAAATTACGAAATACAAATAAAAAAAGTAAAAACCTAAAAACAAACAAAAATATGATCAAATCGACAAAAAACAAAAAAACACAGAAATGAATAAAAAAAAGTGAAAAAAAAGATCGTAAAAATAAAAAAAAAGGAAAATAAGAAAAAAAAGTAAGAGGTGTCAAGGGACACCCGGATGGAACGAAGTTTCTTTCGATTAATTAGTGAAGGAGTTGTAATTTGTAAACACAACAGACTGTTTATACATACATAAGCATTTATTATTGTCTGTATTAAATCTCTTCTTACCTAAATCCATCAGCAATGTCCGGAACTTTGGCAGAACAGAAACACTATCAGGATTCATTATTGTTATTATTTTGTATTATTTTATTATTTATTATCTCCAAAAACCTGTATAAACTTAACAAAGTCACGACACTACACTATCGAAGCAAAATAGAAAAAACTAAATCCATTAATTATCACTTGAATATTTTCAACAGTTCGTTTCTTTTAACAAAAGTGTACATTCATACAATACCAGAGGTTTAATTTTTATTTTAATTTAATTTAAAACAGGAATTAACAATTTAATACAAAATTTTAAAATTAAAATATTTGACAGTAACTGACAGTTAAGGTAATTTGACGTAGGTACCTAAGTAGTCAAGTTAAGAACTATTTTTAAAATGTTTATGAATTTATTAATTGATAAATACAGGATGAAATATAATATAATACTATTATAGCTACTTATTTTTGGTTAAACATACTCCCGCGTCACCCCTTACCTGAGCCCAGTAGGGTGCTAATAAAAGAGCAATAAAAGAGACCTTTTCGCCTACCCTCACCGCATGTGGTTGTATGAATTCACGATCTTACAATCTATTGTTTATATGTAACAAATATATGTGTTTAATTTTTTATAAATAAAAATAAATAAATATCAGAAACGTAAAGATATTTTTTTTCTGATTTCAACCATATATAATACTTACGCAAAATTTTATAGTTTACAGTTATGTCACCAAAATATTCTAAATTACACTGAGAAACAAACAAGAGATAATCTCATAATGTGGTACAAAAATACCCAATGATTATTAAATTTAAATCCAAAACAATCAATAGGATGATGTATAGGTACCGTGCGTAAAACAAGACACAAATAATTGTTTGTGAATAATGGCTAACATTTGATATATTTTTTGTTATAACCGAACAATACAAATTGATATTAAAAAAACATTAGGATGTTTTGTAATGCAATAGCATTTTAATTAGGGTAAATCTCTTTCAATCTGATTGTTATTGGAATTGTTAAAGTTTATCTATTTTCAACACCTCATTATGAGATTATCCCTTGCTGTTTTGGATTTAAATTTAATAATCATTGGGTATTTTTGTACCACATTATGAGATTATCTCTTGTTTGTTTCTCAGTGTAATTTAGAATATTTTGGTGTCATATCTGTAAACTACAAAATTTTGCGTAAGTATTATATATGGTTGAAATCAGAAAAAAAATATCTTTACGTTTCTGATATTTATTTATTTTTATTTATAAAAAATTAAACACATATTTGTTAAATATAAACAATAGATTGTAAAATCGTGAATTCATACAACCACATGCGGTGAGGGTAGGCGAAAAGGTCTCTTTTATTGCTCTTTTATTAGCACCCTACTGGGCTCAGGTAAGGGGTGACGCGGGAGTATGTTTAACCTTATTTTTTTCTACAGTATTTTCTTTTAATTTAAATTAGTGTCTTTTTAATTGTACTTTTATTAGTATTTATTATATTAGGGTTTCCTATTTAAATAAAGATAGGTATATCTATCTATGAGAGAGAGAGACAGACACAACATGCGTGTGTCGTGTCGTGTCGTGACAAATTTTGGTATGAATTTTTTTGGCTAGGTCCTAGCGTCAGTCGTAACTGTTCGTAACGCCCGAAAGGGAACTTCGTTCCAATATTAATTGTTTAGCGGTACGAAGTTCGCCTGGCCAGCTAGTATATGATAATAAGCACAATTTACAAAAAGAACTTTTTATAATAGAAAGTTTTTTACTGATTTATAGGTCATATTTTGTGTCATCTCAACTATGCACAGCATTCCTGATTTTGCAAAAATATTAAGTCATACAACGCTGTGATTGATCATAGAGAAGATTGTTTCCTTGTTAACAAAATCAAGGGTAGTTGTATCTAAAAACTTCCTAAAACAGTTTATTTTATTACCAGTTAAAATAATAATTACTGTTTTCACATGTAAGAACAAAAAAAAAAAGAAAAAAAACTTCTCTGTCGCGTAATCGATCCCATTATGATAACATAACACAACTGTCACAAGTGGACTGAACCGCCGCCTAACCAACTACGCTACGAACGATTTATTTAATAACTTTCAAAATAATATTATCTATACACAACTTAGATCATGTTTAATATCAATTCGGTATAAATTTCGAAATCTATGTATATGCCTAAACACACTTGAAACATGCATTGTCATCCAGTTCTTAGCTATCCTGAAAATTTCAGAGCTATAGGTAGTCGGGAAATAGGTTTAAATTCGATTACAAATTCCACGGAATGACACAGAGACACAGAACACGGCGAAAATATAAAAAACTTTCTAAAAAATAGAAGATTCTTTATTTCTATCCAATATTGTTCTTTAAATTCAATAATTATGTTATAATTAGTCAATGAAAGTTTCCGTTTAACGCTGAAGAAAGACACTATATCTGTCTCATGTGGGTATTAGTATTGTCATCAAGAACTTTGTTCTCAGCAACAAATGGAAACCTATCTTTATCATTAAAAGTAATATTTCACGTTTACGGCTTTAACATTCCTGTTAATAAACTCAAATATATCAGCAACCTTGTTTATTTATCATATTTCGTGTGATCTAATGGAGACGGGGTAAGTCTATTGAAACGCGTAAAAACCACAGAATGAGATGCCTATGAGATGTTTCGTAATTTGTAATTTCGCAATGAGACTAGACTGGATAGTCTTTTACGTACTTGTTATCTCGTCTTTTACTGTCGTAGCAAAAAAAGCAACTTTATATTATGACGCTTGTTTATGCCGTTATTATCAAAGGTTTCCAATTATTCCGTATATTTAAGTAAAATTTTATAGATACTAACTTCTCATTTAACGCTACGAGTTTATTCATTAGTTACGTACCTACTTCTTTGCTACATCGCGGAATCGCAATAAAAACTACGACGAATGATCATTGATTACTTGATACAAAAACATAATTAAATAATTTAATTCTTTAAAAACGAAACTGTTTAATTAGATTCTTAATAATTACCAATTATGCAATTAACTATTAAGATATAACAAAAAAATTTAAGAAAATATTATAACAATGTATTTATAGCTTAATACAATTCTAACATTTTTATCATAAATTAATTGTTCCAGAAATGTTTACTTATGCGAACGGCACTCAGTTGTTTTGTAGAGATCGAATAGTGGGTTCGTTCAAACTAAATAAAATTGAAAAAAATGAAAGAAAATTGACTATCGATTTCTAGCTAGACCAAATCAAAAGTGAGACAAAAATGCAATGTTTGGGGTATTTAGGAGGGAAATTTTCACGTACCTTACAGAGATAACCTCGCCACGAGAAACGACTCTGATTGGTCAATCATAGCGTTGCACTCGAAAAGCACGTAATAAGTCTGATGTTATTTTTTGCCCGTAGACATACGTAATGCGTAATTTTAGGAAGCTTTGGAAAAATTTTAAGAAACAGGGCGGTATTATTATATATAGAAAGGAATTTATTTAAAAGAAATTAATGTAGGATTTTTTGTGCAGAGTCTTTAGTAGCTGAAAAAAAACTTCTGGTTATATTCCTTCATATATATCTACAGGCTAAAAAGTTGTCAGACTGACACATATTTAATTAAATACATATAATTTATAGGTAGTCCAAAATATTCAAAAATGCGTTTTTAAATTAGTTAGGAAAAAAAAGTGTGGAAGTTTATAAAGTATTTGGCGAAAAAAATAGTGTAGCAATTTAAGCTTAACATTAATCGGACTCTGCACCAAAAAAATCAACCATTAACGCAGCGAAATGATCTTCGAAGATAATGCTCGCAATGGGCATCCAAGAAAGGCTGTTACAGATAAAAACAATAAAAAAAAATCAACAAAATAATTTTAAATGATCGTAAAGTAAAGTGAATTGAAATAGCTAAGACGCTAAAGATATCAAGATAAAAATTCGAAAACTGTGTACAGAATGGCTGCCACAATCGATTAAAAGTAGCAACGTGTTAATGATTCCAATCAATATTCAAATGTAATAAACACAGCTTTTTTATTCAAAATGGTACAATGTATGAAACATGCCTCCATCACTACACTACGGAGTCCCATCGGCAGTCAACCGACTGGAATCAACGCGCTGAAGAATGACGGATGAAACCATGGCTCCATTTGAAGAAGAAAAAAGACAATGCTCGGTGTTACAAATTAATAAAAACGAAAGCACAACTGCATGAGTTGAGCTACTAATTATAATAATAAATTTATTTACTCTTAACTGATAATATAAATAAATATACAACAAAAATTTAAATCAAATTGGCACTTAAATATATATATATATATATATATATATATATATATATATATATATATATATCCATATATATATATATATATATATATATATATATATATATATATATATACGAACAGAGCGTTTTGTGACAGTCTAAAAATGTCCAAAGATGATACATCAAGTATCTAATGCCATACTGTCAATAGTAATAATTTCAGTTTTGAACTGAAATGGTGTCGGTTAGAAATTTCTAACACTTTAAAAGACACCTTGGATGCTGCCATATAAATAGATATAAATATCATTCAACCTATATCAGGGCAAAACCAAACTACAGACACGTGTCTGTAGTTTGGTTTTGCCCTGATATAGGTTGAATGATATTTATATCTATTTATATGGCAGCATCCAAGGTGTCTTTTAAAGTGTTAGAAATTTCTAACCGACACCATTTCAGTTCAAAACTGAAATTATTACTATTGACAGTATGGCATTAGATACTTGATGTATCATCTTTGGATATATATATATATATATATATATATATATATATATATATTGTTATGGTTCAAAATAGTTGGTCTTTGTGTATGAATGGGAATTAATATAAGTAAAATAAAACTAAAGTAATAAATAAATAGAAATAAATGGAATTAATGGTATGGAAAAATCAAATAGAAAATAAAATGGAGAGATAGAAAGGATCAAATAATGGAAAATTTGCATATATTGGAATTATAGACTAAGATAAGCATAATTTATTAAGATAAGTATTTCTAATATAGTATATTATCAGCTGGTAGTATTTATATAATAGAAATAATTATTAAGGTTTTTTAGAAAAAGTGGGCAAAATTTAATCTAAATTAAATAGTAATAAGTATCTGACGTAATGACTGTCATGAAATTTGTATTGTATGAATTTGTTATATTAAAAGTTAAAAATATTTATATAATAAACGTTGTTAAAAATGAAATGGACTTTTTAGTAAATGATAAGAGAGGAACCCAACCTAAAGAGTTTAAAAAGACAATTGTGTGAATATAGATAATCATAACAATATATATATATATATATATATATATATATATATATATATATATATAAAAGGGTGCCAAGTATGCGTACCTATAACGAGCCAGAAACATGCATGTCTGCGGTTACCATTCCCTATTCGTGACCCTCTATGATCCTTTTTGCGTACATGCCCATTAATTTTCCCCCTTTCGTTATATATATATATATATATATATATATATATATATATATATATATAAACGACAAAGTTGTTAACTATTGGGAAAGCGTCAGGGAATTAGTCAAAGATGGAATAGACTACGATGTTGAAGAAAACTTTATTTCTATTTGCGAAATTTTCGGTCTGATTTTAGACCTTCATTTTTTGCGTCGTTATTCACCTGAGATTTATCTTTGAACATAAAGAAATGGGATTTCTGCAACTCACAATGGACATGATCGGCATCACAGGAGTTACAAATGCAAAGACTTACATGTCATCATTAAAAAAATTGGCCTCCGCAAAAAACCGTTTAGTGTTTTTATATGAATGTAGAAGGAATAATGTTATACCAAAATTTTTACAGCATGGGACTCAAAGAATCTTAACCATTCCAGAAAACACTGACAGAAAAAACATAAGAAAAATCTCCTACCTCAGAATGTTAGTCACTAAAAGAATTTTAAACTTATCTATTAATGACACCAATAAGAAAATTAGAGTCTTACAAAGGGAGATTAACAACTCTAAAGAATTCTTAGAAAGAAACCTCCCCCGAGATATGATAACTGAATTTGAAAAGAAACAAGAAAAACGATACAATTACATCTTCAATAAAATGAAACAAAACAACATAAAAAAACTTGAAAAACTAAAAGATCCTCTCTCTTCCTTAACAACACCAAATGACAAAACTTGGCTAGTCAACCAATCTAACACAACCATCCCAGATGATGTTAAATCCTTTTTATCTCTTGGACCCAAATTTGCTTTACCTGTGGCGGTTAAAGACATCGATATGTATTATTATTTGGCAGATATAGAATACTGTATAAGACGACTCCCGACGGATTCACAGAACTTACAACGCACTAAAATAACCAATATGATTACTAATTTTATTAAGACTAATAGACATTACACTAGTCCCTCAAGCACAATTGAATCCAAAACGAAAAGGTTTCTTAAGGAAAATCCCAACATCGTAATAACGAAAGCTGACAAGGGGAATACCACGGTAATCCTAGAAAAAACTGATTACATCTCTAAATCAATGGAACTCTTAAATGATGCAGAAACATATAAAAGAATTCCAAAAGATCTTACTCCCACAGTGGAACGGAAAAATAATGCAATTGTTAAGGAACTCTGCGATACAGGACATATAACATCTGAAATAAAAAAAGAGTTAACATGTTACACTGGAACAATACCAAAGTATTATGGATTACCCAAAATCCACAAAGAAGGATGTCCGCTTCGTCCTATAATATCCTGTAACAACTCGCCCACACAATCTTTAGCTGCATATTTTGCTAGCATCATCGATGTTTCTTTCTGTTTACACAACATTTTTAAAATCAAAGACTCTTTTGAATTTGCATCCAAGATAAACGGAACTTCATTGCCTCCGGGGTATGTTTTGGTGACTTTTGATGTAACGTCACTGTTCACCAACATCACACTGGAATTGGTAACGTCTATCCTTTCTAGTAACTACCACCTGATAGAACGGAATTGCACTATCCCGAAAGAGAAATTCTTAGAAATCATCACATTTCTTTATAAGCATACCTACTTTTGTTTTCAAAACGAATTCTATTTACAAATAAAAGGTGCTCCAATGGGCGGATCTATATCTCCATCATTAGCAGAAATTGTTATGAACTCCTTGCTGCACTACTGCACGGAAAAAGTGGACTTCGAATTCCCCTTCATATATCAGTACGTAGATGACGTAATTTGTGCAGTACCTGAAAACAAAGTTGTGTACACATTGAACATCTTTAATTCTTACAATCCTTACTTAAAATTTACTTTTGATTTAGAAACAAACAGGGCAGTTCCGTTTTTAGACACCAATGTTACCAGGCATGAAGACAATACGATAAGGTTAGATTGGTATAGAAAAAAGACCTTCTCAGGAAGATATGTTCCTTTCCACTCATACCATCCAGATGAGCAGAAGATTAACATCATCCTGGCACTAAAAAATAGGATTCGTAAGATTTGTCATCCATCCTATTACAACAACAATATTAAGTCATTGTTTGGTATACTTCGAAAAAACCACTATCCCATCAAGTTACTAAACAAATTACTAAATCACGACTTACCTCCTCGTACTTCACCTCCAAGAAGACCATCTGATGAAGAACCTGTAGAAATCTTCTATACTAAACTTCCATATATAGAAGGACTCTCTAAGCAGATCGCTAGCCTGTTTCGACAGTTCAATATCATTATGGCCAACTCCACTTATAAAAGACTTGGTATATATTTCACTTACCTCAAAGATAAGACCCCTGTGTTAGAAAATAACAGTGTTGTATACTCGTTAAAGTGTGGTGGGTGTCAAAAGGTTTATATCGGACAAACAAGTCAGAAACTCTCAAAACGGTTAGCATTGCATAAAAGCGATAATACAAAAAAACCTATGGCTACAGCCCTTAGTCAACATGTAAACACTTCTTCTCATAATGTGGACTACGATAGTATAAAAATCTTAAAGAGAGTTGACAATCAATTTAAACGAAATTTCATAGAGATGTGTTATATAAATGGATGTACTAACTGTTTAAATTTCAAGAAAGATGTTGATGGGCTTAGTTCTATTTATACCTTCCTTTTAAGCCAGAATTTAACAAAGTTTTGTGATCATGGTACCTAAAAATAAAGGTTATGTTTTGTTTATATTGAAAAGTCAAAAGTCCAACTGACATATCAACAGTTATACCTGAGGAATTAAAAAGAAGATTCCTTTTCTCGTGATATTTTTCGGCTATGACGAAATGACATTGTAGGTAGTTTCAATCTGTTTTTAATTTAAAAAAAACAACGTTTGTTTTGTGAAAAGTGTTTTAATGTCTGTATATTTTAAAGATTTTAACAGTGTTTAAATTTTATTAATTTTAATTTTGGTTTTAACAAAAATTGTTTAATGTACAGTAATGTCCTTATAGATGTAATAAAAAGGGAAACCTAAAACAAAATTTTCTTTGTAAGTGTTTGTAATTTGTAACTAACTGACTTACCAACAATTTGTATATTTTTCCCAGGCGCTGATGAAGGTCTAAAATCAGACCGAAAATTTCGCAAATAGAAGTTTTCTTCAACATCGTAGTCTATTCCATCTTTGACTAATTCCCTGACGCTTTCCCAATAGTTAACAACTTTGTCGTTTTTATTTTTTGCGTCGTTATTCACCTGAGAAATATATATATATATATATATATATATACAGTGTGACCCATTTCGAATGGAAACACCCCTGTAGAATTCTTATTTATTAACGGATTGGCATAATTTTTTTTTCTTATTATTAAGTTAAAAAAAGTTTTACTCGAAGACCTAATTTGACATCTTTAATTTCGTTTTCAAGGCCTACTATGCCACTTTTTTGATGTCAAAAATGAAGAATTTTTATTAGCGATTTTTTTATTAAAAAATGACAACACCACTGGATTTATAGTGGCTTTAAATAGCTCTGATTAAAATTTCATAAATACATATTCATAAATAAAAAAAATATGACAATATGAAATTTGAAAACTCGTCAACCTAAGAGTTACAAAATTAAATTCTGCATCAACATTTAGCCACACAAATTGTGATTCTTTTTATTAATTTAAACAATAAACCACTTTTTCACAAACTAAGTATCTTAGTCTTATAATTGTTTTGTTTATTTTAGATCCTGGTCGCCTCTACCAATCCACCATTTAGTTGAACACATTTGTCGTAGCGCTTGCGAATATTTTTAGTGACATTCCTTAATTGTTGCAGGGTGATTTCTTCACAAACCTGTCGAATTCTTGCACATACTTCTTCCCTGTTCCTTAGGGGCTGTTTATAAACCTTTTGTGTTAGAAATGTTGATACAGTGTGTTATTTTGTAACTCTTAGGTTGACGAGTTTTCAAATTTTAAGTTTTCATAACTTTTTTATTTATGAATATTTATTCATGAAATTTTAATAAGAGCTATTTAAAGCCACTTTAAATCCAGTGGTGTCGTCATTTTTGAATAAAAAAAATCGCTAATAAAAATTCTTCATTTTTGACAACAAAAAAGTGGCATAGTAGGCCTTGAAAACGAAATTAAAGATGTCAAATTAGGTTTTCGAGTAAAACTTTTTTTAACTCAAAAATAGGAAAAAAAATTATTACAATCGGTTAATTAATAAGAATTCTGCAGGGGTGTTTCCATTCCAAATGGGTCACACTGTATATAACGTGAAGTCAATAGTGGAGTTGCAGTCAATGTTATGGCCAATGTAAATAAAGAAAACTCTTTTATTTTTGTCAAGCTTTCGAATTTATTCCATTCTTTTTCAGGACATCTATAGTGAAGAAAAAATTTTTTTTATATAATAAAATTTTTTTTATAATGTTTTATATGTGATAACTTACTAATACGTGAGGTTATGAAAGAAGCTGCGAATTCTGTTTGATAAAATTAAAGTAAATCATACTATTAAAATACATAAAAACATATACGTTTAAAACTTATTATTTGATTGACTTTTAATAACAATTTCTTTTTTATATATGTATGTTTTTTTATGTATCGATGGTATTTATTTTAACACAGTAGGAAAGCAAAACATTGTAATGATTAATTTATTTAGATTTTATTATTATATCAAGTAACTTACTATATTCGTGAAATACAGAACTTTAATTTCAAAAATTTTTATAAAAAAATTTTTTGTATGTTAAATTTAATGAAAGTTGTTATTTTTTATGTTTTTATTTTTGTTTATTTTAATATTATATTAATCTTTATGTTTGTAATTATGTTTTAATTTATTAAAAGTTTTTTTTATATTTATAAGTTAAATTTATATGTTAAATTTATATGTTAAATTTATTTATATCAATTTTTGAAATGATAGAATGTAACAATAAATATTACTCAGCCCTTCTATATCTGATTTTCTATTAATACATGTTTGCCTTTTATCAATGTGTGTCATTTCTAAGAATAATCTTTTTTTATGGTTCCTTTCTCTTTCTAAAATTTTTGTTTCTTCAAATTTAAAACTATGATTATTTTTGATTGCATGTTCTATTAGTGCACAAGCATTAATTTTATTATTTCTAATATCACATTTATGAGAGATGTTTCTGCTGTGTACAGTTCTGCATGTTTCTCCTATGTAAACTCTTTCACAATTAGAGCAAGTGATTTCATATACTACATTTGAATTTTCAAAATTACTCAGTGGATCTTTAGTTTGGGTGTATAGTCTAGAAATCGTTTTGATATTTTTAGTGCCTATTGTGAAATTTTCATAATTTTTGAATAGTTTTAAAAGTTTAGGAGTGAGTTGAGGGATATAAGGTAAAGAACCAAAAATTGGCTGTAAATTTTCATTTGACAAGACACTATTTTCAATGTCAAATGCTTGTTGTTGATTGAAATTATTATTGTTATTTATTCTAGTAATGCACGTGGTACTAAAAATTAATTTATTTAGTAATCCCAAAGGGTATGAATTATTTAACAGTATTTCTTTTAATTTAAGTAAACCTTGGTTTTTAAAATTTGGTTGTGATAATTTTAGAACTCTGTTTTTTAGTCCTATAATTAGGTTAATCTTGGTTTTATGAGGGTGTTGAGAATAAAAATTAATAAACCTGTTACTGCATATTGGTTTACGGTACCATTCTGTTTGTAAGATGTTATTTTGTGTGCGATGGACGATTAAATCTAGGAAAGGTAAACTGTTATTAATTTCTTTTTCTACTGTGAATTGTAGTTGTTTACATTGGTTATTAAATAGGGCTGAGTAATATTTATTGTTACATTCTATCATTTCAAAAATTGATATAAATAAATTTAACATATAAATTTAACTTATAAATATAAAAAAAACTTTTAATAAATTAAAACATGATTACAAACATAAAGATTAATATAATATTAAAATAAACAAAAATAAAAACATAAAAAATAACAACTTTCATTAAATTTAACATACAAAAATTTTTTTTATAAAAATTTTTGAAATTAAAGTTCTGTTTTTCACAAATATAGTAAGTTACTTGATATAATAATGAAATCTAAATAAATTAATCATTACAATGTTTTGCTTTCCTACTGTGTTAAAATAAATACCATCGATACATAAAAAAACATACATATATAAAAAAGAAATTGAAGACATATTAAAAGTCAATCAAATAATAAGTTTTAAACGTATATGTTTTTATGTATTTTAATAGTATGATTTACTTTAATTTTATCAAACAGAATTCGCAGCTTCTTTCATAACCTCAGGTATTAGTATAATTCATTCACTTCTTATTTCAATCTCAGTAGACTATGCATTTTATTTCTTGGATTGGCACTTCAATTTGTTGGGTTGGTACCTACTGTCGAAATATTGACAGCACATTGTCAAAGGTAAAATTGTTGAAGATTCAATAACGAAATATTTGATGCTTTCTTAGATTCAATATACAATGCCAAAAAAAATAAGTACAGAAATTCACAACAGCATCGTTAGATGTTATGGTATGTTTAGGAAACAAGCTAACAGCTGTGAGAGTGTTTATTTCAATCAATTGGCCGAGGTTTTTTAAGTAAGTACGATTTTATGTGTATTTCTTTTAAATCAATGCTAGTCGCTAACATAAACTTATATATTTTGCATTAGATTAATTGAGACAGGTTTTTGTAATGAATTTATAAATATGTATCACTTTTTTAAATAAAATTTATATTATTAAAAGAACACATAACCTTTTTTGACAGATATCATAATAAATTATATACAATGTTCTCAGATTTCAAATTTCGAAATTATACATTTTTGTAACTATAATTTAATTCAAAATTTTGTTAAATATTTTTAAATCTCTTAACTACCGTTGTGTAACTGAGGTATATTTTTTAAATCTAATTAATATGACAAACATTCTAAATGCTTAATTTTTTTAGATCAGTGTATCGAAAATACGGAAGATTATTAAAGAAGGATTGAAAAATAATGAGAAAGTCGCAGATAAAGGATGTAAAACTGATACATTTGAGAAGTTTATTTTAAAAAAAGACTTACAGCGACAGATTTGGATGTACCATGCTAAAACTGAACATTTTACTTTAGACAAACTTTTGACTGATGCTAAACAAAGGGGGGACGTACGACACTATACAAACTTATAAAATTAATGGGATACAAATTTAAAAAAGTAAATGGACGACATATTTTATGTGAACAACGACACGTTAAAATTAGAAAGATCGCTTTCATTCGGAAATATAAACAACTAAAAAGTCTTGCTGAGAGAGTTAGATTCGTGTACCTAGATGAAACATGGATCTATCAAAATGGTAGTTCAGTGCGTCAGTGGGTGCACGATTCTGACCTAAAAAGTAATCCAGCTCGTGTAAAATCCGAAGGAAAGCGATTTACTATTTTACACGCAGGGACTGATACTGGATTTTTGGAAGGATGTGACTTGTTACTAGACTCTTCGAATACAGACCTTGACTATCACAAAAGTATGAATGGTGACCTTTTTAAAAACTGGGTTGTTAATCAACTCATTCCTGCTCTATCTGTATTTCAAGAAAAATGTGTGGTGGTCATGGACAACGCGCCATACCATTCAGTTCAAATTAACAAACCACCCTCTTTTTCAGCGAAAAAAGCAATGATGCAGGAATGGTTGATTAACAATAACATTAGGTTTGACACAAAAATGACAAAGAAACAACTGTACTCTATAATCTTACCTTATAAAACTGACGAAAAGACATATGTAGTGGATGAAATTTTAAAACAACGAGGACATGAAGTACTTCGACTACCACCATACCATTGTCACTACAATCCAATAGAACTAGCATGGGGGTTTACTAAGACATATTATAACAAACATATTACATCTACTTATCTTGACCAGGAAAGAGTTAAAAAAACTTGGACAGAAGCATTGACTAAATGTACACCAGACATGTGGCAAAATTTTTGTAGACATACAGACGAACTTATTTTGGCAGATTGGACTACTTACATGGGAAACTGCTCACATGACAATATTCCTCCTTTAATTATTTCATTGGAGGAATCAGATTCTGACGATTCCGATTTTGGATTTGATAGTGACTCTGATTCTTCCAGTGAAATAATGGAAGAGGATTGATCATACAAATACACCGACAACATTTACATGTTACATCTAAATCTGCATCTGTATTTGTTTTTATTTGCTTTTATGTAATTTATTAAAATATTTTTTTCATTGTATCGGTTTGAAATGTCTAACAAATCTTAATTTTTCTGAAAAATTTCTGTTATAAAGAACATTATTAAAACATCAGCATATTTAAGTCCAATGCGACACCACCTGGGGCGGACCAGGAAAATCAAATTTTTACTGGAGTATAGTTTCCTCAATTAACCCATTGGATGTGAAATTTTATTATCCTACAGCCACTAATACAATAATGTTACACTACGATGCCATTTGGATGTAAAATAGAAGACTTTAAAAAAGATGGATACCTATAGACTTTGAGTACTGTGTTTTTATGTTAAACTCAAAACTGATGAAATAATTTTTTTTACCACTGCTTGAATAATTTAAAAGTTTTATTATACATTTGTAAAAAGGATCTTTTACTATTGCTTGAGTAATTTAAAAGTTGTATTAAACGTTTTTATTAATATATGTATATGTGCTACATTTTGAATTTTACTTATATTATTTATTTGTAATAAAATGTAAATATAAAAGTATATTTTTCTACAACCGTGCGTAAAGTATTAACTTTACGCATGGTTTAAGGTTCGTAAAGTTTAACTTTTTTTCACTAGTGAAAAAAAAAGTTTTTTTTTTACTAGTAAAAAAAAGTAAAATAAGCACTGTTTTGTATAAGATTATGCAAATACTTTGATTAGTGTTAGTGGCCGAGGTTTTAAGGTATAAAGCTTCTACCCAGATGACCCGGGTTCAATTCCGGGTAAGGAAACTTTTTTTTTTATTATTTAATTATTTAAGTATTTTTATGTCTTATAGGTATATTTAATCGAGCAATTCTTACTTAAATAAATACTATGCAAGGTGACGCAGTTAATATCTCATACATTTAAACAAGCAATTCTTATAAAATTAAGTATTATGATGCCGCAGTTGAGATCTTATAAATTCTTACGTAATTAAGTACTATGACGCCACTATAAGGTGGCGAAGGTGATATTTCATACATGTAAAAGTGCAAAACTTACTTAACTAATTACTATGACGCCACCGTAAGGTGTCACAGTTAATATATAATATATCCAATTAATAAATTACAAGGTACTAAAAAAATAGTAAAAACCAGCCTGGCTTCGTGAGTTGATTATATTTAGTTTTTTCTGTGATAACATGTATAGCTATGTATAACAACTTGATACTATATATATATATATATATATATATATATATATATATATATAATAAAATAAGATAAAATTTTCGGGTATGCGGTCTGTTCAAGAAAATCTTAAATTATCTTAAAACTCAATATTTCGCTGTTTATTTGACAGCATCATCAGGAGTTAACTACAAAGAAAATATTATGTAGGTACTAAGAAAAATTACACATTAAAACGTATGACTTACAGAAGTTTAAAGATTTCAAGTTGACATTAAATTAAAATAATTAAAAAAGTCATATCACGTTCAAAACAGTAATTAAATAAAAAAAATAGATATATAGGTACACATATATATATACATATACATACATAAACATACCTACATACATACATATACATACACAAATGTACATACACACATATACATACATACATACATATACATACATACATACATATATATATATATATATATATATATATATATATACACATATACATATACATACACATACATATACATATATATACTGTACAAAAAGTAATGATAAAATGTTCATAGATCATAAATTTATAAATAAGATTACTTGTTTATTAAGGTCTACTGATATTTTTACAAGAAGTTATATTTTGTCCAATAAATTGCAGTAAATGTTGCTTAACTGTCCGGTGTCTGTTTTATAATTTAAAGTATTTTTGTTTTTGTTTATGTGATACATTTCAAGAAACAGTCTGCTTTTATAATTGTTAGTGTGTGCAATTTATTGGACAAAATATAACTTCTTGTAAAAATATCAGTAGACCTTAATAAACAAGTAATCTTATTTATAAATTTATGATCTATGAACATTTTATCATTACTTTTTGTACAGTATATATATGTATATGTATGTGTATGTATATGTATATGTGTATATATATGTATGTATGTACATGTGTGTATGTATGTATATGTATGTATGTATATGTGTGTATGCACATTTGTGTATGTATATGTATGTATGTATGTATGTTTATGTATGTATATGTATATATATGTGAATTGACATGTTTCGGGACATTTTTTTTCATGTAATGGTAACTTCGACGACTTTTGGTGTTTACCGGGTCTGGTCCTGAAATTTTTATATGTTTTACGTTGTATTCCGGGTCGGTACCGGAACAAACTTTTTAGTATATTTTACGACTCATTCCGGGTCAATCTTAAAAACGATTTGTTTTCTCATAAGAAAATAAAAATTATTTACATTTAGCGGATAAAGAAGATAATATATACAATAGGTACATGGAAATATAGCATTTAACCTATTACTGGAATAAATACTTTTAATTTTAAAATTTGTTTTTTGTAAACTGACCCATATTTAAAAACTATTATACCTACTCCTACATATTTTGAGACATCTTTCATGGGATTTAATGTTTCAATTGTCGATTTGACAAATATTTTCTATATTTATGTGCTTAAGAAGGAATTGAGTAGGTAAGGGTCATATTCGACATGAGTTGAAAAAAGATATGATCAGAAACGCCAAGTAATTCATATTGCATCTGTGGCTGAAATGCTTAAAGGCACTACCGACTACTTATAATCGAGTTGAGTCTTGCCGGTTGTGACATTATTTCGATTCCTCCCTGTTTTTTTTTGTTTGTCTTATTTTTAAATTTATTTTATACATTTTGTTAAAATTAATGTGATGTTACAATGCACATACCCGAAATAAAAAGCATCTGGTTCATATTTTAAATTAATAATTTTTTTCGTAGAATGATGTCTTTGGGGTCTTCTTCATTTTTTTAGTTTACGATGTTTTTTAAATTAATCTAAACAAAATACATATCGGTCAAAAGTTCAGGTACTTGTGGTAACTAAACCTTTTTACAATGGATTTTAAAATAGTAATACTACTACGAGCAGCTGTAGTTTGGACTCTAGTAAAAGTACCATAATTACAATTATTTTTAGTGACGCTTATGAAATGAAAGAATATTGCATTTTATAAAAAAATTTCACGTTTTTTCTTTGGATTTCCAATATTTAAATTAAATCCAACAATCAGGTGGCGGCGTCGTTGGGTTAAGATTTGAGATTTGCCGCAATATACTTATTCTTATTTTCAGAACCATTTGATTGGATTAACACAGTTCGTATAGCTTCATGCCGTACTTTTGTTTTGTGTTTTTTATATATTAACGAAAAAATATTCTACCGCGCCAGAAGATCATTAATTCATCAAGTCATTAGAATATATCTGGAATATAATGTTCTTTCATTATTTTTTAAAATTACTTGGGACTGGCCTTATTATGTTTGTTCCGAGTTGTCAGCAAAATGAAAAAAAAGTAAAAGTACCTGAAATCTGTTTCTACTCATTACTTATCCCCAAAATAGCATTTTATAAATAATATTTTGAGACCAGTAATGTTTGATTGATGGTAAGGTGCATGGGTTCATATGTACAGAGGGTAATAAAAACTCGCTGTTTATTTTTGTCAGTTTCAACCCATCTAGTCAGTCGAGGTGACCTTGTAAGTGGATGTTTTTGATTTCTTGGGTGGGATGTAAATTTTTTTGTTGAACCAAGATGTTCAAAAATTTATTAGAAGAAAACAAGTGAACCAGATAGTCCATAGTTAGTTGACCTTGATGATTTATCCCAATATTTGGTGCCAAAAAAATTAAAAGTTGGTGAGTCATTCTCAACATCATACCAATCTACTTTGTTGAATAATTCAGCGTTTGGCTCTAGACTAGGTTAGTCCAATTCTATTTGTGATAAACATTTCTGATTGCTAGCTTTACTACTTGTTGTACCCTGATCATTAAATAATTCATAGTCTGTGTCGTTATCTGAATTATCCTTTAGGAACTCTTTTCATTAAGACTTATTCATGTTCACATAATTTTCGTGTTTCTCTAAAGTTTCGTTTTCTGGACATATTGCATAAAAAAAGAGGAAGATACAACGAATTCACTAATAAAATACACAAAAGACGCACAGCTGTATGGCACGATAACTCAACAGTGATACTAGACAGTCTAAACACGTGGTTCTGCTTAGTTGTTAGAGCGTCAGCGCGTAGAGCTGAAGGTTGCGAGTTCGGGTCTCGCTAGGTGCGACATTTTTTCAATTTCTTTTTAATGTCATTTAATATATTCTTGTTTTTTATACTTTCTAAAATTTTCAAAAAACGTGGTTCTGCTGTCTTGGTTGTCCTACCAAAGGTATGATGCAGAAAACGACCTAAACTAACGAATCCTGTAAAGCGCACGTAAAAATTCAGCACAAGTTATCTCGTGGTTTTTTTCGATATAATTTGTCACCTATTATACGGGGTACGGTTTGCTATTCTTGGCTTATGGAATCGTCTTACTCAAATTCCACTAGCAACCCATACCATACTTATTGTAATCTGTAGTAGCTATAATTACTTTCTAATAAATATCCAGATAAATTATACAGCATAAGTTTGTACTAATGTACTGTCATACTCAAACACCTGTATCTGTTGTAAAATATTTTTTACCAAATCAAAGTTTTAAGTTTTTTCTTTGTTCTTAACTGTTAATATTAATTAATTTTTTTTAGCTTTGAGTATTTAGGATCGTATTTAACAATTTCGAAAATGTGATATAAAAATCTTGTTAGTAATATTTTTAAGCCAAGAGAAAATAAAAATAATTAAAAGCTATTAGATTATTTTCAATATTTAGTTCCTAAATATATTTTTTTATAACGCGACTGCTTAAAAGCTTAAAACTATAGAACAGTTTGTAAACTGTGTTAAGATAAGTTCCGGGACTAGCTGTCACAGGCGAAATCTCAGCCTAACATTATCTGATCACGGAAAACCCATCTTTAAGAACAACAACTATAAAATCCATAAGCTAACATATTCGCTTTAAGTCTTTTTTTGCATACAACCCTTAAAAAATTTAACGGTCAAAATATTCCTTTGTCACACCACACACACACAACGATTATTTCGTTTATTTCTTACAACGCAGTGTATAGTGTCACATGGTAAATATGATTTCTTTAGTGAAATTTTCAGACAACTCCTTAGAAGTTTATTCTAGTAATTTTTTACTTAAAAATTTTAATTCAAAAAAAGTAAATAAAAAAGGTAAAATTATCTATGGTATATTAAAATAAAACTTAGACTACTGAATATTTTATTTGATTAGACTGATATTTAAAGAAATCGCAATCACATGAAATTACAAAAAAAAAATTATCTATACTAATATTATAAAGAGGAAAGGTTTGATTTTTTGTTTGTTTGTTTGTTTGTTTGAAATGAATAGGCTCCGAAACTACTGCACGGATTTCAAAAATTCTTTCACCGTTGGCAAGCTACACTTTTCCCGAGTGACATAGGCTATGTTTCATTTAAAAAAAAAATAGGGATCCTTACTAAAATGCCATTAATGTAACCAAAAATGACCTTAAAATCCTTACATCGCGTGCGCTGAGAATACTATTGATTATAGAATAAAATAATGTACTACGATTTTGAAGAATATATAAATATCTACAAAAAATGCCGCGACAGCATATGTCTAACTGTTATAGTTACGTCACAATAACTAATTTTTAATTTTTTAAAAGTTTTTATCTTGGTATTATTTCTTATCAAAATAACTGATTTCATAATCACGACAGATATCACAAATTTAGCATTTGTAATGGGACGAGGCTACTTATAAAGGAATTAAAGGACAATTAAGTTGTAGCAACCAATATAACTGAACCACCAGCTGGTCAACTAGCTCATCACTGAGTATACCGATGATCCCAACTGATCTACCAAATCCATTTATACCGCTTCAATTTCCTATCAAAACATCTTTCGCTTTTACTAATAATAAGTCTTAAAGTCAAACCTTCCAAATAATAGGGATCGGTTTTCCTCATGGCCAACCGCCTAAGGCGGGTCGAAGCACCTGAAAATCAATTTATTTTGCTGCCAGAAAATAAAACAACATGTGATATTGTTTACAGGGAAGCGTTGACCCAATAAATTTAATGGCTTTTGTTATTTTTCTTTAATCCCCGTGCAAAGCCGGGGCGGGCTGCTAGTTATATATATATGTATATAAAGTGTTGTCTACATTGACAGTCAAATTAAGGTGACAAATTCAATAGTTTCATTTTTTAGTTTTTTTTATTAAATCATTGTATTTTCATTTCTTAAAATATTACAGAGTCAAATAAAATATTCAGTATTCTAAGCTTTATTTTAATATGCCGTAATAGGTACCTTCTTAAGTTATTAATTTTAAATTAAAATTAGTACCTAATCAAAAAGTTAACAGTTTTAAGCTCTAGACCGCAAAGTGATAGATACCTATATAGTGGCAGACGCCATTTTTATATTTAGGTTTGTGGATGTACAAAAGCCAACTTTCCATATTGATCATAGAAAAATAGCTATTTTGCATGTGTTTAAGTAATTCAACTATCAGAAATATCAACATGTGATATGTAGAAATATGAATTAGTTTTGTTCACACTGTGAAAGGTCCTGTATTTTATTTGCTTTGAAAATACACATCCTATATACAACTGCATTAATTAAAAAACTGTAAATAAGTAAATAAAACAGAAACGGTTTTACGGTATCCATAATATATTACTTTGTAATACTTATGTAATGTGTTTTGCGATAATATAGCTTTCTCAAAGACTAGTACTGTAGTACTAATAATCTGTAAAATTAAAAAAATATATATTTAATGTTTACAATTAAAGATCATCTGTTTCGTCTATTCAAATTTACGAAAAATTATTTATAAGTATACAAAGTTTCAGTATCAGTAAAAATTTGTAGAAAATCAAAATTTGGCAAAAATAAATTAATTAAAATTATACCGACTCTATTACTGTTTTAGATAAATTCTTATTTTGATTTAAATGTTATATATTGAACTATCTACGTTACGTTTTCGACACACTTCATAAATTAGCATTATATGTCCCGGAATTTGCCTATACATTGAATGTTGTAAAGTAATGTATACATCGAAAAAGTATATAATTTTTATACATTAATTTGGTATTATTTTACAATTTATTTAATTAGATTTTAAATTTAACAATGACCCTTAAGTGATCATTATACATAAAATTTTAAGTACCCAAAGTAATCAATACGTAGATATAGATGGGCTTGAACTAATCTATACATCATTTCTAAAAAACTATAATAAATTGGTAATAAATAATATTTTTTTACGATATACTTTTAAAATGTATATCAATTTATTGAACTGTATATACACCTTCATAAATGTCCCGGAACCAATCAATTCACATATATATATATATATATATATATATATATATATGTGTACCTATATATCTATTTTTTTATTTAATTACTGTTTTGAACGTGATATGACTTTTTTAATTATTTTAATTTAATGTCAACTTGAAATCTTTAAACTTCTGTAAGTCATACGTTTTAATGTGTAATTTTTCTTAGTACCTACATAATATTTTCTTTGTAGTTAACTCCTGATGATGCTGTCAAATAAACAGCGAAATATTGAGTTTTAATATAATTTAAGATTTTATTTGAACAGACCGCATACCCGAAAATTTTATCTTATTTTATTATAATTGTTCGGTCGAAATTACTACTTTATATATATATATATAGAAGATAATCAAATCAAATTTTACCAAAATAAATGTATTTCTCTATATTAGCCTTCAAATTTTTTGGCAATGTTAAAACACTAGATAACAGAAGGCTGATAATGAAAAATAATCTAGATTATATAAAAGTCCCTTACTGGCAAGGTTAATTTAAATGTTTAATATAAAATCATATACCGCAATAACGCATAACTAACTTTAGTTTAATTGCTTTTAGCAATCTGCTTTGGACACCTCAATTTCTAATTACTAAAAAACATATTGAGAAACTGTCTCCAGACTATCACACGTAGTCTTTGATCCCAACCGTCTGGTATTAATTTTAACTTTGCTGTTAGTAGATTCGTTCTAACCCGGATGCTCGTTGAAATTAGCTGCTGGTAACGACAAGGTTCATTTTTGCTTCTGCTTAGAGACTGCCGCGTTGCTTCGTGGTGTAGCAAACTTTTTTATTTTTTCGACCAGCAGAGATGAAAGAAATACTGAAAAAATATTATTTTTTTAACCTGAAGTATTTTTAACCGCTCTTTTGCTCTACTATTATTTCATCGCAACGCCAAAAAACTCACTTAGTAAAAAAACTAATTTACTAAACTAGTAATTAGATAAAGTAATTAAATATGTGGAAATTCGAAGACACTGTATAAGTGATACTAACAAAAAGTATACCTAAATTCTAGTAAAAATACAAAGATATTTGTAACTGTTTACGTGACAAAATTATCAAGTTATAACTATCACTTCCATATTATTAATATAAAGTAAAAGAAACTTTAGGTTAACAAGAAAATTAATATTTACCAAAATAATTAATTAGTACTTTTTTTTAAAGCTCCAATACTTTTGAACCTCATTAAAACGTCTCAAATTAATTTTATATTCAAACTAGTGTACATTTTAGCGTCTGTGCTTTTATTCGCCCTATACTGTGTCAACTATACCACAATAAGTTGTACTCAGCGGAAGTGTGGATCCAACACAGAGGAACCGCATAAAGGTAACAGTTACATTAAACAACTCGTTTGCATAATTCCATCAGAATTGCAGTGCTGGAGTTTCCATTAATCGGTTAGATACGCCAAATTGCCAAAATTCGTGTCAGTAAGGCCATCTACCGTATATAAAACTTCACGAAACAACTAAAGTTTCGTTATACGATTTGTTGCCCGTTCGCCTTTTGTGACATTTTAATCAAAGTTATGAGTTAGATAAAACTGAGTAAAAATAAACAGAACACAATTTTTCTGGTCTAAAACTATTAATACATTTAGTTTCATGTAATCGATAAACAATTTCCTCAAAGTAATTTATATCAACTATTATTTGTCTAATCTCGTAAAAATATTTCAGAACTAATGGTGAACCGTGAACTTCGATTTTATGTAGACAAATAACTGAAATTATCTTGAATGCTTTTAGTAACTTCTTCAATAAGGTTTCGCTGAGCTATGCCAGAACAACAAGATTGAATTTACTTATTTATTAGTGAAATAAAGCGCGCAATCTGGTTTATCGAAGTTCTTTGTTTCTACAAAAGCAGTCATTTTCGTTGAAGTTCGTCACTGAAATTTTTTGTGATACCAGGTTTGGACTAAGTAATTTTAGATATTTTATTTAAATAATCACAGAGAAGGACAATGTAAGTTATAGATAATTAAAAAAAAACAAATACCCCACATATGCAGAGGTAAGAGGCGGTACCGAGTATAGGTCATGGTTGCAGGTTCGAGTGCTGCCGGATGTGACATATTTTAAATTTCTCCTTAATATCAATTACTTGTTTCTGTAAATTCTAAATATCAAAAACGTCATAAGACCTATCAGAATAATTACTTAAGTTTATTACCATATGTTGCCCTTACGCACTCGAGTTAATCGCTGTATCCTTTTTATTATACCTTAAATCATGTGGCAAATTTCATTCTGAAGAATCCGTTCCTATTCCTGTAAAGAGCTTTTTGTAACTGATTTCAAGTTCAACAAGCAGGAATAGCACTTTGCATTCTTTGATCAAGCAGGTCCCAGCATATTTAATTGAGTCCGAAATCGAACCATAACAGGAATATTCACATAGTTTAAGTGATTCTCGTGATATGAGGTCTGACATTATCATGCATCAGAGGTAAGTCATTCCTAATAAAATAGTATTTTTTCCGCGCAACAGTTAAGAAACCGATCAAAGGAATGTACAATGCTGTGTCAGCTTCTAAAAGAATTCAAAATTACACCATAATTAAGCAAATTTTGCTTACTAGCCTACCTTAGGACTGAAGGTACATTCTGTGAAATAATCTTGAAGTCTTCGCAATTGAGAACGTTGCTTAAATCTGGAATCATCGGTGAACAGAACGCGCCTTTTGACCCCATTGCTTTTGATAACGTTGGTTTGCCGGACCTGTTGAAGTCAATTTTTGGTTTCAACATCTAAAGCATGATGATTTTACAGACTTTGTAAGATGATAAAGCGATCATCACGAGCGGTAGTTGGAGGTCGGTTCCGGTTGTCTGGTATAAGCTTGAGTTTTCAAAAGTGTACAAAAATATGTTGCACCGTGCTATTTTATGTGTTTTAGGATTAATAGTTTTTGTGCCAAACAGTGAATGTTATATAAAAAAATTATTTGAATTTAGCACATAATTACTGTTTATACCTACTTTAACTACAGGGCTCTTGCCCGTTAGAATAAAACTCAAAAAGAAATCTATTTCTGTATAAATGATAAAATTGGTATTATTGTACAATATTACAATCACAATGGTAAATTATATTTGAATATATCTGAGATTAGTTTAATTTTTTTACACGAAACTTTAAAGTCCAATTCTGTAATAATTGTTCTCCTATCGCAAACCTGAATTGAAAATGTTTGTCACATCAAGAATTTCAAACTAACACTGTTATTTCGACGACTAACAAAACAAGATAAATTCCAAAGTCGTAGAGCATTTTGAGGGCGAAATTCGTGTTGCTTTTGTAACATTTTAGACCCTATTCACAACTAAGCTTTTGAACTCTTTTGCATCACTTGTTGTTACGACGACGCTTTAATCCGGATTAAAACAAATCCATTAACAATATGAGCTCTAATATGCTCTAAAGTGTACTTTACCGTCAAATGAAGGGATTTTACATACAGAGTGAGGTTAATATATCGAACTTGTTATCAGTAGCATTTAGGCAATAAACAGTATTTTATCTCAAACCCGGTTTTACCAATAACAAGTAGAGATTGATATTTATCAAAGGCTGTATAATCTGCCACATAATTTACTTTTAAGCTGTATAGAGTAACTATGCTACAATAGACTTAAAACTTCATGAATTTTAGATTAAAAGCTTAAATCTCTTAATCTAAATTTAAATTGAACATTTTATTTAATGTCCTAAAATATTCTATGATAATTGGAAACAATATATGGTGTGATATATCAATTGACACATACAGTTGCGTGAAGATCGTTTATTAAAACAACACGAGCATTTTTGTAATATGTGCAATCAGATATATGTTTCCTTCATTAATAAATAACTAAACCAATTTATACATCGTAAACTAAATAAAAATATACGCTACATTTTGTTTCTAGCTCGAAGTATTTCTGGTATTTAAATATGATTTCATAATAAGTCAGAAATAAATAATATAAAATAAATAAACAAAACATACATAATTTTTATATTAATAGATTAAGTGAAATATTACCAACTATAAAATTTTACCTTAGTTATATTTCAAAGACAGTTCAATATATAAAAATTATATTCGATATGAATTCAATAGGCTGTCTGGTGAATAAGATTGTGAGAAAGTTTTTGATGCGGAAATCCCCAAACAATTTTCTTTCTCTGTAGGATATTCCTTAAAGGTCAATAAAAGTCCAATTTTCTGGAAAATACGGTTCATATTAAAATCGTATTGACCAAATGTGGCCGGGGAATTGTGAATAAAATACGTCTTTCCTTTGAAACATTTGTCGTCTTTGAATGGATTATTTCTGCGGCTCAAATTTGAAAGTATTTTTGAACCTTGAGAGTATCGACAATTGAGAGTAGTAAAAATTTTTGTTATTTATCTAAATTAGAATTTGATACAGTTTTGTACGCAAATTTTGTTTTTTATGATTATTTTAACAAATTTTTACAAATTTCCACTAAAAACAAGCATTTTTTAAGAAATCTAATTTTTATTTAAAAACTAGCTGTCCCGACGAACTTCGTACCGCCCATCACATATGTTTTCTTTCATTTTTCGTTTTCAAATATATACGATGTTATCTGGTTTCTTTTTATTTTGCTTTTAAAATTTTTGAAGTTATACTTCTATTCATGCACTCGGTGGAAAAGATTTGTGTACAGTTAAATGGGAAAAATCATTACATATGTAATGGTGTAAGTAAGAGAGAGACAGACACACTTATAAGGTATATTGGTCGGTAAAAACAAAGATGAAATATTTATCACATATTATTAGTCATAACTATAAGTCCTTTGAATACCATTTCAACATCCAGTACATTGAAAAGGGATAGATATACAAAAAACAGTCTGAACTAATGTATGAATATTTTATTGACGGACCACATGATTATTTGACAGATTATTTTATAATTTTGTCACGTAAGTTAACATATTAAGTTTAGTATTTTATATTAATAATATTAATAATAATATTCAGTAATGAGTGTTGTATTCTAGTCTAAAATACCGTCACATGGTTGCAGTATATCCTGGACTATGCTTTTGAGGTTGTTGGCTACATAAACAAAGTTTTTACGAATAAGATGGATCGGAATGCGTTTTTTTGCATTGGATTCGTTAAAGTATCAAGAAATTTTTCGCTATATTTTATAATGTAAAAATGGAAATTGCATTCCTGCATTCAAAAAGTACATTCCGAACAGACAATAGAGAGAAAACTTACAACTCGGTAAGTATTGCTGAAAATAGGTTCAATTTATATACTCGGTGTTTTTGGAGTCGCTGAACATGAATATCACGGTTCCTAAAGTCTCCGCAGCACTTGGTGTCTAGGGTATTTACCTGTCCTCCTAGGGTTTTATGTAAATTTTGTACGAAATCAGTGCACACTTGGTACTCGGTGGTTTTTTGAGTCGCTAAATACGATTATAATAATGGCGATGGTGTTCGAAACACCTGGTGCTTAAGACGGACCTCGTCTCCAGGAATTTTATGCAAATTCGATACAAAAAGAGTGTGCACACGGTACTAGGAGGTTTTTGGGGTCGCTTACCACGAATATCATATAATGAGTTTACAAAATCATTCGCATACAAATTTATGAATCCATGTGCGTGCATAGGAGTATAACTTCTGCCGACACTCCCACTGACTGCCACACTACTTTTTTTTTATTTTGTCGTTTTTGTCACATTTTCTTCTTGGTTTCCACGTTTTACTATTTTTTCGTTGTATTTTGTAATTTTTCAATTAAATATATCACATGTCAACTTGTTTGTAGTTCTTAATTAAGTAAAAAATTTTACTTTAAATGCATGAGATATCAACTGCTCTACCATATAATGTGTAAATATATAAGATGTCAACTGCGCCACCTTACAGTGGTGTCATAGTGAGTACTTTATTAAGTAAGAATTGCGCCACCTTACGGTTGTGTTATAGTACTTAATTAAGTAAAAATTGCTCGTTTTATTATATGAAATATTAACTGCGCCATCCTACGCTGGCGTATTTTCTTAGTTGTCACTTGTGTTTTGTTATTCCATATCAGATGCGTTTTTGTGATACCACGTTTTATAGTGACTTTACGGGAATGCAGTCGAACGGGATAAAAAGTATCCATCTCCTGGTTCTAAGCTACCTCCCTACCAATTTTCAGCCAAATCGGTTCAGCCGTTCTTGACTGATTAATAGTGAACCTTTTGTTAACCTCCTTTCAGAGTAACATTAAAATCTGTTTATTAATAGAACAATGAGTAACTTACTCCTAACCTAATCTAACTAAATTTTCCTAAGCTAAAGTCTTACTCAGCAGTTTTTCTTTAGTTTCTATGGGCGTATCGCCTACTTACACTACGTTTAACGTGTACAATACCGCACTATGCTTTGTTTGTGTTACCACTTCACTGCACTAGTTCATGTGGTGTAGTTCTTTTGAGTCGTCTGGTCTGGTTCTTGTTTTCAAGCAACTGGAGGGCCTTAACATTCACGTGTCGATGGAGCCTATCTTCGTGGTTTCGGGCAAGTTTAGCGGTAGTCTTTTTAACAGTATCGATCCCCAGGTCTTTGTGGATGTTACTGCTTCTGATGTACCAGGAGGCATCTACGATGTTCCGTAATACCTTGTTTTGGAATCGAATTATTATTTTTACATTATTTACGCTGGCACAACCCCATAGTGCTTGAGGAGTTGATTGTAGAGTCAACTTATTATGAACTGATAATTTGGAGTCACGTCCAAGCAACCAATACATTTTTTTATATCTGATTCCAAGCTCTTGTCTTGTCTTTTTAATGTGTGCTGTCCACCTAAGTCTTGCGTCAAGAGTGATGCCCAGATATTTTGCAGTATTCTCATCTGGAACCTGGGCATCATTTATTCTGATTTGAAAGTATTAACCCCTTTTATTAGTAAAATCAACATGAATCGATTTGGTTTCGTTCAACTTTATTCTCCAAGATTTACTCCAATTAGTGATCTGATCTCTGGAGGTTATGCACTGCTTCTTCATGATTATTTCCAACTGGATATCTGATAAGTTTTTGTATGTGCGCGCATTTTTCTCATACTGTGAGAGGGGGTTTATACCATGTTTCACTTTTTTGTCATTTGTTTCACGTTCGCTTTGTCAGTCAAAACGGTACAGAATATGCATAGCTTTACAAACAAATACTTCTTTATTTATATAAACAATCACAGATTTTTTGTACTTTAGGGACATCAAACAAAATAAATCGTAGTTAGTAAAATTATTTAATCCACTTTTGAAAAATACATAAAAATGGATTTGTTATTATTAGATCAAGATATACAAAATTTGCATTTAATTATTACGAAAAAATAAATACATAAGCAGTTTACATAAAACGAAATAAAGAAAACTTTTATAAAACATGGACTATATAACACGTGCCTATGTAAATATTCTAGAACAAATCGACTAAATGAAATTTCCATTCTTAGAGATCGCAAAAGATTATGGGAGCATTACACGTGACACACATAAAACAATGTGTGGTTGCTTGAGTACGAAGAAAGCAGATAATACAACAGAATAGAACACAAAGTCACAAGTCAGCTTCTCTCCCGATTTCCTCATATCTCTTGATTTAATATGAAGGGCACGTTGTGCATCGATCGTGTTCCTGATGTCGAACCAGGATGGCAAGTGGTTTGTAGGGAAATTTATGACTTTGTACACAATTTCCCTTGGGTCAACAGTCATGCCAATTTGACGAACACTATCGGGATGTTGATTGTGGATAGTAGAGCTTACTCCGTTGATATTACGTCGACTTAATGCAGAAGATCAAGATGAATTTCATGCATTATTTGTTGAAGCCTGTAAGGAAATTGGAAGATTTATTACCTAACTAACTGAATATGTTCGCTTTAGTTCTAAATGGTAAACTGATAACTTTGTTTGACGATTGTCTAAGTGAAATCTGTATAGCAATAATCTTAGATAAAATTAATAAAAATGATATAATAAAACTTAAAGTAAAGATAATGATTGTTGGTTTCACAATATTATTGTTAAATTATACGTGAAATAGTAAATTCCTGCACTTTTCATCTCATATCTGGCAAGTCATTATTTATCCCAGAAATATGTGCTCTCTCTATCTCTTAATATAGTAAACTACCGTTAGCATCGATAAATATATTAAAATTAAAAAATTATTTACATACCTATCTTTTATGTATTCAATAAACCAATAAAAAGAGTCGAGTTTTTTTATTTTTTATATAGTGAGATCAAAAGTGACACAAAAATAATTGAACACGTCAAGTCATATTCTGGATTTTTTCACAAAATCCTTTTTGTTATCACTTTTGTGTCAATCGCTTTTTTCTATATTGAAAAAAATGAGGGAAACGACAGAACTAAATTATTAAATTCAGTATATAGAAGGTTTTCTGAAATTTGCACTTTGTGTTAAAAGAATCACAATAACCAGAAATTTTTAACCTTCAGGAGAACAGAAGTTTTTAATTCTTTTTATATGCTTATACATTAAAAAAGTTTTACTTAAGCAAATAATTATTTAAAATCCCAATTTTTTTTTAACAAATTTTAAAATTTAGAAATTTATAATGCCATCTACTAAGAGATATTGCCTCTTCTGGCTTAAGTAATGGCTTTCATCCGTTTTGACGTACTTTTCGACCTCCTGAGTTTAATCGTTTTGAGTAACATCTGTTTTTTATCTTTACTTGGCATTGAAACTAATAAGTAACAAAATCCAAGACGATCAGCAATATATTTTCCTTTTTCTTAAGGAATAACTATTTTTACAGAATCATCACAGCTTAAACGACTTATTTTCAGTAGTAATAACCCAAGGACATTGATAATTATTCGAAAAAATTTTATAACAGATTTCGAAAGCTTGTTGCTTGGAAACAGACCGACGCCACCTTATTTTTGGAAAAAAACAATAAAATGAAATTTAGACAGTATCTCCTTGATTATTTCCTTCGATTCAAATTAACCAATAGAATGTGATAATTTTTTTAAATCGGACCTATCAGAATCAAGTATCAGCGACTATTGCACTAGAACTATATCAGCGACTATTGCAATAGAGAAATAGTCACGTCAAATATAAATGTCAAAAATTTGTCTTCTCAGGAAATAATCTTCCTAAATATAACACGACCTTGATTAATAGTCTGCTATTTTTGTTGTTGCTAAATTTCTCGAAAATTTTACTGATACTAAAATATTCTCGAAATCTAGATACCACAAAAATAGCCGACTATAATCAAGGTCTTGTTATATTACCCTTGACTATAACTGTTTCCAATAAAAATAACCGGACATCTTTCTTCTTTCAATTTTTAGACAAAGAGATTTGGTTTAAACTTCCAAATAAAAAAGATGATAACATATCTTTAACAAAACATAAAATAGTAGAAATAAGTACAGAAAAAAAAACAGAATAACCAATAATTTAGTAGTATTTATGGCGACCTATAGAATAAAAGGTTAATAATATATCTATGAAATAAATAAAAATGATTTCTCAGCTAAGGTGAAATAAAAAAGTCTTGACTATGAAAAATTAATGTGTAAGACTTACAAGATAGTTATTTCGAAGAAAAATACATAAATAAACGCAATAAAATATTTACCGAAATTCTTTTGTTTTAACTTTAGTATAGATGTCAAAAGATCCTTTTTAAATAAATAATAATCTAAAGGTGTCATATGCCGTACAAATATATTGGACCAATAGGCTACTTGACACATAACTAATTTCATACAATAAATGAGTATTTCTTACAGTATTTAGCTTACGAAAACGAAATATATCGATTTTAATAACTAAATGCGTAAGATTAATTTAAAAATTCAATTTAAAAAATGTGTTTAATTTGAATCGCCGAAAACTCTGTCGGCCATGTTGTGACGTCATACAAATTGTAAACAAAACGAGTAATTTGACGTGGTGTTATTACAAGTATAAATCTATATATATAAAAGAAAGTCGTGTTAGTTACACCACTTATAACTCAAGAACGGCAGAACAGATTTGGCTGAAAATTGGTAGGGAGGTAGCTTAGAGCCAGGAGATGGACATAGGATACTGCTCATTGTTGCCACTCGCCACCAGGTGGCGCTGCAGAGTAGCAACTTCTGTCCTGTTCAACCGATTGTCATGAAAATTGGTATGTATATGTATTTTTTCACGGAGAAAACGAATATGCTATGCTCATTGATGCCACGCGCCACCAGGTGGCGCTGCAGAGTAGGATACTGTATTTTTAATGGTTCATATGAATGTGATATTCGTATTAATGGAAGTGACCACCAGATGGCGCTTCCATTAAACGAGCAACCACTACTCATTTGATTACTTTATATCACGCCACCGTAAGGTGGCGCAGTTAATATCACATATTTTTAAACGAGCAATCCGTTTTCTACCTATATATATATATAAAAGGATGTTTGTATGTATGAAATCGATAGACTCAGAAACTATTTGACCGATCAATATTAAAATTGGTATGTACATATATTTTTCCACGAAGAAACTTTATATGCTATGCCCATTGATGTAACTTGCTACCAGGCGGCGCTGTAAAGTATCGACTTCCGCCCCGTTCAACCGATTGTCATGAAAATCAGTATGATGATGTATTTTTAATGGTTAATATGAATATGATATTCGTATTAATGGAAGTTACTAGCAGATGGCGCTTCCATTAAACGAGCAACCACTACTTATTTGATTACTTTATATCACGCCACCGTAAGGTGGCGCAATTAATATCACATACATTTAAACGAGCAATCCTTACCTAAGTATTGTGACGCCACCGGAAGGTGGCGCAGTTAATATCACTTATATTTAAACGAGAAATTCTTACTAAATTACCTAAGTATTGTTATGCATCTTATATATTTTACGGATAAACTACAAAATAAAACGAAAACAAAATGGTATAAACCTGATAACTAACGAAAAAATATGATGAAAACGATAAAATCAAAATAAATTTAAAAAAACGAAAAATTGAAGAATGACATAAATGATTTGCGGTACGAAGTCCGACGGGTCAGCTAGTATTTCCATAAAAATTCCTTATCACGTTCTTAATTTATTTGCTTTATTGAAAAACAATGATAAATTCATTATGGACGTTGGTTTCACAAAAGTAGACAGCACAAATTTGCCAAAAATTGATACATTAATGGTTCGTAATTTCTTTGCTTTGAATCCAGATTTCTGCTCTGCCGAGCTAAGAAATGTCAAGACTTCTATGGAAGTACAGTGCAGTTGTTAAATAGTAGACATAAAAAGGAAGAATGAGTGTATTTATTCTTTTTAGAAGGGATTCAAAAGTACCTACTTATTTATGTCATAAGTATCGTAACCTCTGAATAATGTAACTAACATCAACTTATTTGTATTCCTTGATGTGTTTTTGCATTCTCGGACGTTGAAATAACGATAATTACTGTATTTTTTATGGAAATTAGTTGAAATCATGTTTTTAAAGTAAAGTAAACTGAAAAATTGTCCGTGTTTATATGTCAAAAGATTGTTTACAATACGTATGACGTCATAAAATGGCGGACAGCGTTTTCGCAACTACATGAAGAGGTGGATTTTAAATTACAGTTTTGTGGTTTCATAGGTGTTGAAAAAATATAGTTATATTTTTCTTACCTTAGTAGCACAAATATTAACTATTTAGGACCTAGTTTAAAAAAGACTGCACTAGCCTATTATATTAAAAATAAATTTCTCTAAAAAGAAAAAAAAAATTAAGTAAAACGCAATACTAGTTACTCTATTAACTGTTGATTTAAACACCTAGCAATTTTTGATTTTTACATATTAAACAGTTCAATTATATAAGCTTGACATCCAAGGAAAACTAGAGAATTAAGACAGATCTAGTAGACATTAAAATGTTAGTTGGTACAAAATCACCAAAAATTATAGAATAACAGAGAAAAAAATCACATTGCCCGATATTTTTTACTTTTTAACGCACTTTGCTTTGGCCACAAAGTAAGATTTTATTTCATTACAAATTCAAATGCTACAGGTTGGCTAAATATTACAGTCTACAAATTAAAATCGATTCTTTTCGAATATAATTTAGCTAAATCTTGAATTACCGGTTATTTATTTTATCACCCTTTAGGAGATAGAGCTTACAGAAGGTGATAGGATGAGATACGGGGTTGACAAAACTCTAGGGGTTGACAGGAAAATATTTTTTTTTAGAGTTTGTGCTATACTTAGAGGTGTACGAAATTTATCATTTTTGTTTTGCATATAAAGACAAAAAATATGTAGCCTTAACGTACTTTATCTCTTTTCAAAATATGTCCCACCAAGATCGATACTCATTTTCATACGTTTAATCTTCAGTTGGCACCTGCAAAATTGCTGTTTTAAAGGCGTCCATGGCTTCTTCTAGTGACTGGATTTGCATTGTCCTGATGTAAATGATTTGCTATTGTTTGTTGCTTTGTCGGAGTTTCACGATAACTTCTGGTAAACAAACATTTATATACCAATCGAAAGTAACCGTTCTTCGGTTTTCTAAAACAATTATTGTCAAATGAACAGATTTTGTCACACTTCGGTCACACAGCGGATTGGTGTTTATTTTCGAGTTCGTAGTCAATCCAACATTCATCGCCACTAACAAGACTTTAAACATTTTTTGAGCTTCCTTTGTTAAACTGTGATCACCCTTAATTAGCTTAATTAGTTGACGAACCATATCAACTTTTTTTGCTGTATGACTGCTATTTTGGGTGGACCTAGCCTGGAGCTGAGACTGGAGCGACTACGTTGAAATTCGTAATACCAGCGGTAAATAGTTGCCTGGTGTAGTGCTTCATTCCCAAACACAGAAACTATTTCAGCTAGACATTGCTGTTAAGATAAACCTGTCCGAAAATTATAAAAAATTATTGCTCGAAAATATTCACGGCTCAAATTCACTTTTCGACCGACTAATTTAAAAGATTACTGTACCTACACGACTTGTTGTATCGAGATGAAACTCTGGATTTCTGTAAACAAAAGAAGGAGGTGAGATTTGCGTGTGAAGGTTCTATTGGTGGCGCCTTCTAAGTAGCTATATGCAAAACTAAAAACACAAGCCGTTGTGGATCTTCTGTCCTCTTCCAGAATATCTAGAGATATGGGACGGTTGTGCGCTTTGCTACAGTGTAGGTTGCCATCATCTGCAAAACCGTGTATCGGATTATTAGTGGCTTCAACTAGATCATTAATGTGTAATAGGAATAGAGTAGGAGCTAGAGCCAATCCTTGTGGAACTCCAGCATTGATCTTGTAGAGGTTGGAAGAACGTCCATCTACGGTAACTTGGATGTGCCTGTTGGAGAGAAAATTGGATATCCATGTACAAAGGTTTGGCGAGAGTCCGTATGAACACAGTTTGTTCAATCCGTATGAACACAGGTTGTTCAAAAAAGCTGCATGCCACACTTGATAAATGCTTTTGAGATGTCTAGTGATACTATTTGAGATTCCCCATAGCGGTGGATGGATTTTCTCTAGTTTTTTTGTTTATATAATTTGCTGTTTTAATATAACTTTAAGTAAGTAGTTGAATGAATAACCAAAATAATACATGAAAATGGATTAAAAATTAAGTCAGAAAAATCGATGTTACGTAACATATCGATCAAAAATTTATATGCACACCGTGTAGAAATTCAGAATTTAAAGGTGCCATCTGTGAGAAGTTCAAGGCGAAAGGTCCTATAGTTTTCTCTTAAAACATTAATGTAACGGTGGAAGGTCCTATAGTTTTCTTTGAGAAAGTTAATGTAAGGCGCCATCTGTTTGAGATTGATGAAACACTAATCTATTTTTGGGTAACTTTTAAATCTAAAGGTTTGACATAACTGTCTCTCACACCTTCCCACCCTGTTATACCATATGATAGATGAGATTCTATTAATGAACAGTAGAGAAATTTTAGGTGTCTAATTTAAACAAAGTCTTTTAATCTGTTAAATTTTGCTATACAATATCGAATTTTATTAGTTAATTCTTTTAAATGAAGAATACATCTCAAGTGACTGCCCAGCACAATGCTAAGATAATTTATATTTTCGGTTTTTGGAATTTGGACATTTGGTTCTATATTAAGATTTCCTAAATCTAAGTCATTAGAATTGTAGGAGTTGAATGTCATATATTTGTTTTTTTGTACATTTAGGGATAATTTATTTAATCTTAACCAATTAGTGACATTACGGAAATCTCTTTCTACCTCAGATTTTAATTTTTCCCAAGAATCATCAGAATACGATATGAACCTGCAGCCTTGCTACTAATATTTAGCCTAAGAAGACCGTTTACATATATAATAAATAACAGTGGACTAAGGATGGTTCCTTGCGGAACGCCACAAGTTATGTTTTGGTAGTTACTAAAAGTTTTATTTAATTAAGTAATTTGATTCCTGTCTGCTAAATACCTCTCCAGTAGTTTAAAAGCAATCCCTCTTATAAAATATGAACTCAGTTTTTGTAAGAGTATTTGGTGGTCTACTGTATCAAATGCTTTAGAAAAGTCAATGAAAAGGCACGATGAAGGTCTATTTTTGTCTATTTCCTCATATAAGTGTGATGTTAGTTTCATTATAGCATCTTCAGTTGACCTTTTTTCTCTAAAACCGAATTAGTTGTCTGATAAAACATTGTATTTATTCAACATCGTTCTTTGTAATGACCGTATTTAAATTAATCGTAAAACTATAGATTAAGTCAAACAAACATACGACCAGCAAACGTTTCAATACACCCATCAACTTACTTGCATGAACTGATCCATATTATAAAAAAAATGAGAAACGAAGTCGTGCAAGTAACATAATACATTTCGTTTCGTTACTCGGTACTAGAGATCGCACCCATTACTCAATACCGAATACATTCGGTTGGCTACAGCTCTAGTGCTACTGTTAAACAGCTATGTTTGAATAATTGACTTAATGTGAAATAAGACTTTTGTCTCGGTGCAGGTGCGAACAGGACGCTCGAAAATAAACAGAAATAGAAAGCAACGCTTTTTTCAGCTTTTAAAACTAAAAATATGACGAATAACTATCAATAAAAATCACTTATGATTCTTATATATTTATGTATTTATGAACCGTGTGTATTTCCATTTTTTTTATTGGTGAGTGTAGAAATATATTGATACAATTACAAACCGTATTAATTATTCAGGGTAATGCAAGAATGTTCTCAAAGTTGATATTTGTACCTGTTAATGTATACAGTTTCTGATTTTCCTTAAATATACTGTTTGATTGTTCGATTCTGAATAAAACTGTATATGTACCTACAAAGGTCGTAACAGTGTTTATGACTCTTAGCAAGTTATGGCCCTTTGGCTATAAGATTGCGCGTATCATAAACACTCCATGCTATAAATGCTTTATTGCTACCTTGATATATCTGCAAATATTTCTACGTTATCGCGAACTTAGGCCAAGAACGCTTTAGATATCGTACATTTACATAATTAGTCGTTTGAATCTAAAAAGCTTGCAATGAATTGCACTTGTTAGGTTTTATGACATAGAAACTATTATAATTTAATTTCCTACAAAAAAATCTATTTCTTGACATATTTTTTATGTATTTTTTGTGAGAAAACGCTTGAAACAGTTACAAGAAGTGTGCGAATTTTGAAGAAACTCGGATGCCACCTTTTCTATCGTGATAAGGCCTACTATCCCGACAGCTAAATACAGTGAACTAAAATTTCAAGCAATGGTAATTTGAAGTAATCTTATTTCTTGGACATGTTATTTTCTAAATGTAGGTATGTTGTCAACTGTTCTTAAAGGATGTGAAGCTGAGAATCAAAATAAATGATTCAAATTTATTTGGTCGTAAATATTTAAATCCTCCCTGTTTGAAAGACAAAAGAAAAACTGCAACCATGGGAAAAAGTACATTACAAATGCCTCTTGTAAATAATTTTAATATTAAATTTAGCACTAAAATGGTAAGATGTTCAACAAGCTTAAAATAAATAAATACTTCTGAGATTCGGTTGCATTTTCGGAGATGAATTTGTTATTGTTTTTTCGGTCTCGTCAAAATCTATTATTTGTTCCGGTCAATAATAAGGATATGATGAAAGCGGCGATTAAAATTTCTGCCTCAAAAGTAATTAACTATTTAGATCTTGGTTCGATGGATTCATGTTTGAATTAATATAATAATAGACTTCGGCTCAAACACTTTCTAAAATTGTTACTTGATATCGATAGCCGGTGAAAATTATAAAAATACTATACCGGCGAACTTCGCATCGCCTAACACTAATGTTTTTTCCCTTTTTTTTTTATTTTTACGATTAATTTTTTGTATTTTTTATCATATTTTCTCGTTAGTTACCAGTTTTTACTATTATTTATAGTACTTTGTAATTTATCGGTTAGGTATATTATATATTAACTGCGCCACCTAAAGGTGGCGTCCTAGTTCTTAGGTAAGTAAGTTTTGCTGTTTTAAATACATGAGATATCAACTGCGCCACCTTATGGTGGCGTCATAGTACTTAATTATGTAAGAATTAAAGGTGTAAATTTATAACATCTCAACTGCGCCACCTTAGGGTAGCGTCATAATGATTAATTTCGTAATAAACGCGTCCGATCGCTGCAAAATTCAAAGTGCTATAAGGAAAATCGCGGACTCCGTTGCCGCCGCCCCTATCGGCCAGTACCACCGCAAGCGCTACGTCCCGCAATTTTAAATCTGCAATATCTTCGAAAATATTCATTTAAATCTTGTGCTGTAAAGGACCATATAGATCTATATTAAATCAACAATCTATTTAAGCTATTTAATTGGATAAGGATTAATGCTGTATTGGTTAAAATCGCTTCGAAAATTAGCCATTATTTGTCGTAAAAAGTAAATGACAAAAAAATGTTATTGTGGGATATCCATAAGAGATAGACATATACCATCGCGGAGTTTTCTGTAGACCTTTTTAATGTGTACAAATAATTAGTACATTATTTTGATAAATCTCGTAGTGTCCAGCCTGCGTTTGCAATGTAAGCGGAAAAAAATTGATAATTAACGACATCACATTAGAAACCTCAAAAATAACAGTATTTCTCCACTACTTGATGGATGTTATTATACATATAAACCTTCCTCTTGAATCACTCTATCTATTAAAAAAACGCATTAAAATCCGTTGGGTAGTTTTAAAGATTTAAGTAGGTATACAAAGGGAAATAGGGACAGAAAAAGCGACTTTGTTTTATACTACGTATTGATGAAACAAGAAATTACATAACAACTATTACTTACACAAATAATTATACAAAATTTTTAAATAATACAATGTTGTGACGAGAAATTCTGTAAAACTAAATCTGTAAATTAAAATTTGGAAGGCTGTGTGCACAGTTTATAGTCCAAGTAGGTAAAAAAACAGTTTGTATTCCTTGTGCAAAAATTTTTTATTCAAAACAAGCAGAGCGCTTTCGACATAATGTCATCATCAGTACTTCACTGAAAAGTATGGTTGAATGATAACGAATAAAGAAAATTAAGAAAAATTACATACTGGTCAGTTAACAACGGCAATCCATGTATAAAAACTTTGGTTAAGTTCACAAAATTTAAAATCCATAAGATTAAAATAAATTTACACGTTCCACATTAGACAATAATGTCACAAACATATAAAATTATTGATTAAATCATATAAAATCAACGATGTACAAAGATATAAATTAAAAATTAAAGTCACATTTTTAAAGTATTCAATTAAATCTCCACCCTCCATAAATTAAATGAAGTGACCTTCTAAAGTGAGAAATGACATTACTGAAAAGTGACATGAACAAACATTGACAGAGCTGCGTTCCGCTATTTAAAATTAAATAATTTATTAAGAAATAAAGTTTAAGAAATTTTGAAAATTTGAAATCACTCAATTAAGTTAACGGATGTGAAATTCAAGCACAAGTAGGTCAAAAGGAGGGACACCCCACGGAAGGTGCAGTACTGTGCCAATCTGAAGAATAATAAAAAACATTTCACCAAAACAGCATTTTAGCCATTTTCTCTCATCGGTAGTTAAATCTTATGTTCATAAACATAGAACATGGGGTTTTTAATAGTTTTCAGAAAAGCTTTAGCTTATATTTCTGAGATTATGTAAATATAATTTAACAAATTTTGCATTGCCCTTCCATATAAACTGTCCCTAGTAGATGTCATTAGTAATTTTAAATTATTAAAATACATATTTTATTTTGCGATTGTAAAATTAATGTATATTTCATAAATGACTATTAACTATTAACTATTTAGCGTGACTTAAAGACACCACGAGGAGGTAGGGAAAATCGTCTTCGAAACACGCAGTTTTCAAAGAATTTATAAAACCAGTTAACCACCAACAGCACGGTCAACACAATACATAAAATTAAAATAAAAAGTTTAATATGTATATGCATAAAATATTGTTTTTAAACAATAATGGCCATTTACCGATCACTTAAGAACCTGGAAGCGACTCTAAGGAGTTGTGATTTTAATCCTCTTATAAGGGTGAATGGGTCCACCGCACTCATTTTTGATGTGTCCCTAATTTTAAAGTCTGTTTGCAATTATATCAGTTAACGCAGCCGAAATCTATATTGTCAGATAAAAAAAAACTTAAACAAAATAAAAATACACTTCACTACAATCTAAAAGGTTTCTATTTTAATAAGATTATTTTTCTGTATATTTTTTATTTTCAACATAATCTTAACGTAATAGTTGAAGCCATTCCTCACAAACTTGTTATTAAAAAAATAACGGCCATTCTATTTTAACAATTTTTTTTTTGAACTTACGATAAGATTGGTTCAATTAATTATTTATTTATAATAATGTGTATTTATTATTTAGTACTATGAATTCTTTGGGCTAGCTGTTAGCCTGGATCACTGCGACTTTAACAGATCTATTGTAAACACCCATCATCCCTAGAATATTATTAGAGCACCTTGTCTAGCCCTGCCCTCTTAACAAGACTTAATACCTTTGACAGTGCCTCTCCACGTAACTTAGAGCAGCCGATTTCTCCTCTTCCAATACCGTGTCCTTGTACGGATTTCACACATCAAATGCGATATCCTCCTCCGCTTAGCTCAGGTATTTTCTTATCCGACAAGATTGACACTTATTCTGACATCGTTTCGCCTTTATAATAACAGATCTGCGGTTAAATTCGCCGAATGTTCTTTTATGAACACTTTGCCCTGTCGCCTGCTCGGTGATTTTTCCTATCACTCCTGCCACTTCTCTAGCTTTCATTTTTTAATAATAAATCGTCATTATTAAGGGCGAAATTTAGCCTTAGGCTACCTTTTTGAAAGTGTCAGCAACCCCGCCAAATGGTTCGGAGCCAATCACTGAAATATTAGCTCCCGCTCGGGTAAGTTCATCAGCCTTTTCGCCCTGGTACCCATACCAGTGTCAGAGAATTCCAACTTGCGGTATGTGTCAAGGACCTAACGCAGTCCCATACCAGCTTTAAGCTTATTTGTGCCGAGACTATCGCCTTTAGAGCTGCTTGCCTATCCGAGTATATGACTACGGTTTTCCCCGTTATACCCTGACTTGTGATATTTCTTGAACAGTGTTATATGACCATCACATCAGCCTAAAAAACTGTAGCATAAGCACCGAGACTTAAATGGACTTGTATCCTCTGTTCCCTACCATATATGTATATCCGATCCTGTGCCTTTCTCAGTCTTTGAGCCATCGGTATACCAGATTGACCTGGGTACTATCCTGTCTAAGATATACCCATTATTTGATCCACCTTAATCCTATTATATAACTCTGGTTGCTCTTATCTGGGACAACTGATGCTGTTTTGGATTGACTGCTTGGCATTTATCTTTGCACCACTTGTACACCATAATCATTGCGGTCTGTATTAGCTGTGAAACTAGGTCCAGAAGCATCCCTTGAACGATGATGGCTAGATCATCTGCAAAAACTACGCACTGAAAGCCATCGATGAGGAGTTTCCTAAGAAGTTCATTCACAAGTGTTAACCACAGTAGGGGCGGCCGTACTCCTCTCTGTGGACAGTCCCTTCCCAATATTGTTTTAATGGAAGTCTTAACTAACTTGGGCACTACGATCCCATGCGTTAGGTTGGCATAAACCCTTTGGCATATTAGAGTGGGCACTGCCCTCATTGAGAGTGCGTCGGTCACTGACTCGGGTCGCACATTACCGTTACTAATGGGTATAAGTTAATACATCGATACAACTCTCTAAGATTGTTTGATGAAAATGAAAAAACTAAAAATTAAGGCAAAATAGAACAAAAATAAATAAATATAAACACTAAGATACGAAAAAACTTGTTATTTAGTTATTCTATGTAATAACATATATAGGTAACCGTATGTATTACTTACTTTTAATTAGGTTATATGATTAGACATAAAAATCAATAAATTTTAATTAGAGATAACCAGTTATATAGTAAAAATAAATTAATGACAAAAGTTAAATTAATTCTTTGTACGTTGCGTCCTTTTATATAAAGAGAAATGTATATATTTTTGAAGTTGTGTAACAAGCAGAAACTTAGACTCTTCTAAAAGAAATTAAATATCTTAATGGGTTTGTTTTAATTCGTTTTCTCTTAAAATGGATCTATTTATAGAAGTTTTAAGAGAACTTTTCTGATTCTATAAAGTTGTATATTTTCGTTTTTCTTTGTACGAAATATTTTTTCCAATAAATCTGTTAATTGATTGTTCCGGATATTTAACCAAATACATTTCAAATTTCTTTCAACACGATCGTGAATTACGTGTTCTAATGTGGATATATTTTACCTTCAATCAATCATAGGTTCTTCAATAATAACTTAGTGGATTTCAGATTAAGAAATGACTCAAATCGTGTTTTCAAACTTTAGTGCTAAATGTGCAACTTCTGTCGATGATTGATCGATTTACTCTTATAGCAAAAAGGGAGAGTTTATACTTTCTATTGATTTCAAAAGCATGTTTTTTTATTTAATAAACTTTTTATATTTAATCTTGTTAAACCTGATTTAATTAAGTCATACAAAATAATAATGTTTCATTTTATTAAGTTACGTAACTTTTTTAAACTAATATAAAAACAAACGCGAATTTTGTTCATTCCAGTAAAGATTTTTAATTAAATAACAAACACCTCAAACTTTAGAAACAACTAATTAGAAAAACATTTGTGTTCATTTAACACAATTAAAAGTTTAAAAAGATATATTATCCCGGAGCGAAATCCGAAGATTAAGTTTCCATTCTTTCCGTTTTGAAAGTATTCTTTGTGTGCGCGTACAGTTTTAATACGGTTTCTTAGCGTCGAGTATAGAAATCGAAATTCACTAAAATTATGCAATTTAAAATATAGCTGGGTGTACCTACACACATTTATCTGCTACTACACTAAATTAGGTTAGTATTTAAATGTAAGTTAAAAAACATTGTTTCCAGTAGAAATAAATTGAAATTGAAATACAAGTTGATATTTTTTCTAATTTACAAATATATATATTAGCCTAGGTGGGATCTGTGTTGGATTAGACATTTTTTATAGGGAAGCTATTTTTTTGCTGAAATCCCTTTAGGATGTGCCCAATATTAATAATTACCATATGCGTCAGTCGCAAACCCTGTGCTCATTTTCTTTAACATAATCTATCTTCGTGTATAATTCAAAAAATATTGCTCCTAGAGAAAAAGTTGTTTATTCGTTGTTTTAGACCCTCTAAACTTGACTTACAACCTCTATGTTGCGCCTTAAAAAATCGCAAATTAATAAATTTATCCTAGGCCCTAAATAAGGCTCTCAGATAGTCGTAATTTTTTTCCATATAAAAGAAGGCTGAAACTTTAAAAAAAAAATTATAAAATTAAAAACAATTCACTAGGAGAGCCTAGAATTTTTTTTTAAACTTTTATACATTTTTTATTCTTATAAATAATTTGAATAACTTTACGACCTTTAAACATATTGCGTAGGTTGTTTTACGTGAAATCTAATTCATGTAATATTCGGATATTTGTAAAATACAAAAATATATATAAAACCCTTAAATTGATACAAACAAAAAACAGATCATTAGGTAAGCCAATTATGGGTAGGTTTGAGACCGTGGGCGCTTCGCGCCTCTCTTTTTGAAACGCATCTTTGAACTAGACGATTTTTGAAATGATAAATCTTTGATTCAAATTATATGTTTTTTTACTTATTCTTACAAATAAATCTAAAAAAAATAAGAATTGGAAAAAATATTGTAACGGGATGACCGAATAAGGAAAGGACATCTACTTAAAAGACTGTTTTAAGGTTATGTAGGTATTCGAGATTCTTTTAGCTATAGTTATTAGAATAGATCATGTTGCTCATAAATGCTAGAATGTTCGTTTTTATTATATACCTAATTGGGTGTATTAGCAGTTAAGAAGAGATCAAATAGTTCGAATAGTTTATTGTTAATGTAAAACTGTTTAGTATTGTTGAGTAGGCTCCGTGAATACTACGTAAGTAATAACCAGTCTTTTCAACGTTAAATTAAGCTTTGCTACAGAAGTGAAATACTTAGGTGTTATCCTTGACAGCAAGCTGACATGGAACTCACACATAGAAAGTAGAGTTAAAAAAGCATTTATATCTTATGAGGAATGCCGCCGAACCATAGGACAGACCTGGGGATTATTCCCCAAGGTCACCATGTGGATCTACACGGCAATCATAAGACCTATACTAACATATGGTGCTGTCGTGTGGTGGCCTAAAGTGAAATAAACTACAGCTATCAAAAAATTAAAACAAATCCAAAGATCAGCATGTCTTCTCGTAACAGGAGCCATGCACAGCACACCGACCAGCGCAATGGAAGTCATACTCGGTCTCACCCCCCTTGATATATTTGTTAAGGAGGTTGCATTAATGACCATGGTACGCTTTCGCACGGTTGGTATCAAACCCACTGTAGGGACTGGCACCCATAGGGACAGTCTGTGGATGGAATCGATAAAGATGATACCACACTTACAGGCAGACATGGATGCCGTCGCACCAAGATTTGTCTTTGACAAACCCTACAAAATGTTAACAAACAAAACACCAGACCCCAAAGTAGTGAACGCTCTGAGCGTATATACGGATGGATCAAAAACAAAGCAAGGTGTGGGATGTGGAATTTACTCTAGATCCTTAAACCTAAAAATAAAATGGGCTATGGATGACTTGTCAAGTGTGGTTCAGTCAGAACTCACAGGCATAACCATAGCTGCAAAAGAATTAATCAATAGGAACATCACGGGCAGGAATATACACATTAGGTCTGAGAATCTCGGGAAGAAACATGCGTTCACTTCACACAATAAGAAAATTTGCAATTAATAATATTCCCTTTGTTACCTATTTCAACAAATATAGAAATACTTACAGAAAAATAATCAAAACTGCCAAGTCATTATACTACAACTCTAGAATTAATCGGTCGAGCAATAAACAAAAAGAATGCTGGAAAATTGTAAATGACTTGAGAGGTAAAAACAAGTCTAGTTCTCCGAAACCGAATATGAATCCAGGTGAGTTAAATGAATTCTTCTGCTCTGTAGCGGATGATCTCACTCAGAAATTATCACCATCGGTCGACCCCAGTATATATCTAGCACATTTATCGGTACCAGAAAGTTTTTATTTTACTCCCACAGATCCTACTGAACTCAGAGAACCCTTCGTTAATATAAAAAATAAGAACTCCTCTGGATGGGATGATATTTCAGTGATCATACTGCTCAAATTGCCACTTACACTGCTACAAGTATTGGCAGAAGCAATCAACTATTCTTTCTCAGTAGGTGTTTTTCCTAGCTGCTTAAAAATAGCAAATATCTTTCCACTATATAAAGGCGGCGACCACGATTCTCCTTCAAATTTCAGACCGATTGCCTTGCTACCCGCGTTAGCGAAGGTAATCGAAAAATTAGTTAAAAAAAGAATGGTAACTTTTATATGCAAACATGGTATTCTTAGTTCAGATCAATATGGTTTTCAATCCTCAAAAAACACCAATGATGCAATATTCGCATTTCTTGAGCGGCTGTACTTACGGCTGAATGATGGGGAAGTAGCTGCAGCAGTGTTCTGTGATCTATCAAAGGCCTTTGACTGTGTAAATCACAGAATACTGCTTCAAAAGCTGCAAACCTATGGTTTTAGAGGTGTAGCTTTGCTCTGGTTTCAGTCATATTTGACTGAACGTATCCAAGGCGTCATCGTCGCTAATACGAGATCTAAGCATTTAGCACTGAAACATGGAGTACCGCAAGGGTCTGTACTGGGACCCCTGTTATTTTTACTATATGTGAATGACTTAACACATGTCGACATTCATGGACAATTTACAGTATTTGCTGATGACACTACTATACTTTGGCATGGCATGGATTACACATTTTTAGAAGACGTCATCAATGAGGACCTGAGCAAAGTAAAAAAATGGTGCGACGCCACCTTATTATCTTTCAATGCTACTAAGACAGGTATCATCAACTTCAAGTGTGTTATTAGCAATGTATTTCTCGAAAATGATCGTATCAGCATCAAAGCAATGAATAATTTCTTGGGTCTAAATATTGATGCAAATCTGAAATTTGAAGGGCATATATTAAATTTATCTAAAAAGTTTGCGTCTGGCTGTTATGCCGTACGAGTTACATCTTACGAATTAGGGTTAACTGCGGCAAGGAATGCATACTTTTCACTTATTGAATCTCATCTGCGTTATGGTATTTGCTTCTGGGGAATGACTGCGAACTATTTATTCGATAGAGTTTTTATGCTCCAAAAGAGAGCTCTTAGATACATGTGCAAAGCCGGCTCGAGGGACGCTTGTAGACCTTTATTTTTGCTCCATGGAATATTGCCCCTGGCCTGCATTTTCATTTTGGAAACCGTATGCTTAGTACATAAAAAATATAAAGAATTCAGATACGCGTCATCTATTCACACTACTCGCGGCAGCTCTTCCCTAAACATTAAATTACCTATTCCCACATCAACTCTTACTAAGAACTCTATTATCTACGAAAGCAAGAAGTTATTCAATCATTTGCCCCTGCACCTAAAAAGAATTGAAAATGAACAAAAGTTCAGGAAATCCGTAAAACAGTTTCTTTTGGAGAGAGCTTGTTATAATCTCAATGAATTCTATCAGGTTTCCTAATTGTTATTTTATTATCTATGTTTTTTATGATCTTGTTTATGACGTTTTTTATAATATTTTATAACTTTTATTATTATCATATATCTGTATGACATTGATATTGGTATAAGGCAGCTCTTTTGCCGTTACCAACAAATGTGTGTATGTTTATTTATATTTTTGTATATTATATTTATCGTTTATATTCAGGATACTGATAAGACTATGTCGTGTGACTTCGGCCGCTATGTAAACTTACTCATGTGATTAGTACCTAAGTTCTCAAACGCTTTGTCAATAAGAATTTATATCCTTCAGGCAATAAAGTACATTTTTGATTTGATTTTTGATATACACAGACTGCCTACAAGCACTACTGACCTTGAATAGACCACGTTTCACTTCAAGTGAAGAGTGACCACGTTATTCTGAGGCCAGCCAGAATAACGTGGTCACTCTCAGGTGGATTAAAGGACATTGGAACTCTAAAGGCAACCGCATTGCGAACAATTTAGCAAGGAGGGCTGCGGGCTACAAATATGTTAGCCCTCGCCCATCTACCAAGCTAACATTGTCCACAGTCGTGGATCTTATCAAACAGCACCAAAAATTTATACAGTGCTGGAATGAAACTACGAACTGTAGACTGGCCAGAGAGTTATTACCTCATCCTGGGGAGGAAACAGCAAAAAAATTTAAGGCAATGACCAGAAAAAATCTCCGAACAGCTGTGGGAATCTTGACAGGTCACTGCCAATTGCGACAACATCTCTTTAGGATGAAATTAACAGAATCGCCGCTATGCAGAGGCTGCGAACAAGAAGAGGAAACAGTAGAACACATTATGTATGACTGCTCTGCTTTTTCTGAAATCAGAAGATCCGTGTTGGGCGAGTACTGGCTTACACCAGCCGATGTCAGGGAGATCCCCCTTGGGAGCCTCATCACCTATTTTAAATTCCTAGGCCTGGTGACAGCCTGAGGTGAGGATATCCCTACATACGGGAGGATGCACAATGGGTCATATGTGGCCTCAGTGCTGACTGAGCACTAGCTCGCCCCTCCCCAAATTTCTAGATCCAGATCCAGACTACGTAAGTAATAATTTGAACCTGACGCTGTGGAGTTCAAAGACCCAGTTCAAAAAACAATTTCTGAACTTTTGCAACGAATGACCAGCCAACTAGAAGAACAAACGCAACAGCTTTCCCAGCCGTCGCAACAAATTACGAGCCAACAAGAGGATCTATCACAACGGATGACGAGCTAACAAGAAGAACAATCGCAAAAACTTTCCGGCAGCAAGAGAAGCTATTACAATGAATGACGGCCACAAGAGGAGCTATCGCAATGAATGTTGAACCAACAAGAGGAATATACGCAAAAAAATGTCCCTGTCAGATAATTTACCAGCTATTACAATGGATTTCTACCATTTTAGAAGAGTTATCCAGTTCGTTCTCCCAGAAAATATCGCAGCTGCGCTTCGTAATGTGCACTCTTCGGGACAAGCAAAGTCAGCAAGTAGCCAACTTGAATCAGCAAGTGGCCAACATGCGAGACGAGCAAAATCAGCAAGTGGCCAACTTGCGAGTGGAGCAAAATCAGCAACCAGCAAATGCATTCCGAAATCAGGACGCATCAACAAGAACGTGAAGCTTATCGTCGAAACCAGACCATCCACCACGGCGACGGAGATGCAGAAAGGATGGAAATCTGTCACGAAGACGTCAAACGAGAAAACGGGGAGGCGACCCAGGTACGAATGACGATGAAACCTTCGATCTTCGATGGGAAGACTTATTGGTCAAATTACCTAAAACAATTTGATGCAGTGGTCATAGCGAATGGATGATCATCCCAAGAGAAGGCATTGTCCCTAACCATAGCTCTGCGAGGCGAGGCTTTAGACGTCCTGCATTAATTAACACCGATCGAGGCTGACAATTTCGAGATTTTGGTAAATCGTCTGGAAATGCGATATGGACAAACTCATCTGCAACCGGTATACCGTATGCAGTTGAAGAGCTGAAAGCAGAAAAATGAAGAAACTATCCAGGAATTTAACGCAGAAAAACTAGGCCATATACGAAATAGTTGCCCCCAAAAAGAAAAATTTCCTGCTGAAGTTCCCCAGCAGCAGGAATACTAGAACGGGTCGACTTCTGGAGGGCGGCATCGACCCCAACCAATCCCACAGCCCCTCACACCATTAAACTGGCTACTCTGCGACACAACTTGGGCAGCTTATATGTGGATGATCTTATTGATGAAAAGAACTTTAACATGCTGGTAGACACTGGAGCTACAAAAACTATTGTCCGACCAACCATCACTAGGCGAAAGAAGATGTTTTAAAGGTACACGTCAAGATGCTCTTAATCTTTTACAATATCTCAATTCGTTACACCCTAGAATTACATTTACTATTGAATTTGAAACAGATGGTAAACTCCCTTTCCTAGATCTTCTCATACAAAGGAACACCACTGCTAATAAGTTAGATTTTGCTATATACAGGAAACCTACCACTACTGACTGCCTCATTAACTATTTCTCTAACCACCCATCTTCTCATAAATTTGCTTCTTTTAATAATCTTTTCCATAGAGCCTTCTCCCTACCTCTAACTCCGGATTTTTTTGATGAAGAAATTAATATCATTAAACAACTAGCTATTAATAACAATTTTCCCTTAGATATTATTAATAAAATTTATTTTAGATTTTTCACAAAATTCAGATTAAAATTTCACTTTTTACAACCACATTTAGATAAACCAAAATTTATAGGTTCTTTACATTTTTTCGGTACAATCTCGCATAAAATTTTGAACATTTTTAATAAACATAATATCCAACTAGCCTTTAAAACAGACCATAATTTAGGTTCCTTCTTAATTAAATCTAAAGACAAAATTCCTCCTTTACATAGATCTGGTGTCTATAGTATTTCATGTTTTTCTTGTAATTCCATTTATGTAGGTCAAAGTGGTAGGAAAATAATCACTCGGTTAAGCGAACACTTTCGTCCTATTATAAAATATCAGAATAGTGACATCACGAGTGTTTCCTCTGCTTTTGCCTCTCATATTTTATCAGAAAAACACGACTATTCGACTGAAAATTGTTCTCTTTTACATCATTGTCCTAAAAGTTTTAAACTTGATTTACTGGAAATCCTAGAAATACGTAAAGCTATCAATAACAACAAGGTAAAATTGTTTAAATAACCAAATATTACAAAATGATAATTTTATTTTTCTTAGCCTGAACCTATAAATTCTTTTATATATCCCTCTTACCTTTAACATAATTTCAACCCTCATCATTTTTCAAGAATTGTTACTCATATCTTTCAATTTGCCTGTTTATTTTTCGATTCAATTCATCTTCTTCTTCTTCTTCTTTTTTTTAATGGCTTGCAAGCTAGTGCATTAGCCAGCACATTTTTTTAACATGCTGTCAAGTGTCACGGCATGTCACTTCGCTTTAATCAATATATTCATGTTCATGTTTGTTAAGTTGTTATACATATTCGACAAATAAAGAGTTAGCGTTTATTTAATATCGTTACATGGTGGCAGCGGTAAAAGAAAATGGAAAACACTGACGTAGGAATTCCTCATGTAAATCCTCCAAGCAAATTTAATAACACCGGCTGAGTGGCCCATGTGGAGGAGACGATTTACAAGATATATGGCTGTGTCGAGACAAAATGATAGACCGGAGGAAGAGAAAATCGACATGCTCCTCTACATTATGGGAGAAGAAAGCGAACAAATCATTAAACAATGGCCTATAGTACCTAAAAAGATCGAAGACGTTCTTAATGAATTTGATAAATATTTTATACCTAGAAAAAACGTTATATTCGATAGATTTAATTTTAATTCTAGAGCACAGCATCCGGGGGAACCCATAGAGGTATTTATCACGGCTTTGCACTCACTATCAGAATACTGCGAATTTGGAATCTTAAGAGATGAATTAATCAGAGACCGTCTAGTAGTGGGGATGTCAGACAAAAGAACTAGCGAGAAAATGCAACTGGAACCAAACTTAACATTAACGAAGGCTATAACAATGGCAAGACAAGCAGAGATGATGAGCCAACAAGGAGCCATTTTAAGGGGCCAGCTCCAAACTGAAAGTGACGTTTTGGCAATCAATACCAAAAGGAACCATAATAACCAGAGAAAGAACAAAACCTTAGAGAATCGTAATTTAAATGAATGCTATTTTTGTGGTAACGTTAAACATACGAGGGAAAAATGTCCGGCAAGAAACTCAAAATGCTCAAACTGTAAAAAGATTGGACACTGGCACAGGGTATGTAAGGCATCAAAGTCAGTAAATACAGTACAATCCAATGAAGAATATGGAGAGTTCAGTGAAAATGACCAGGTAGAGTTAGATTACTTAAATATTGGATCAATAACTACAAATAGAGAGGTTTGTAAGATAAATAATTCGCTAAACCATAATACCAGAGAGTGGAAAGAAAATATATTGATTAATGGTCTTCCAGTCTCTTTTAAATTGGACACCGGTAGTGAAGCCAATATTCTACCTAAATATCTTTATAATAAATTAAATAACCAACCTAAAATTCACAAAAGTACAAATTCACTCCTCGATTATAATAAAAATAAACTGAATATATTGGGAACTTGCAAATTAAAAACCCAACATAAAAATACAAGTAAAGACATTGAGTTTTATATTTTGGAAAATAATTTCGAACCTATTTTAGGACTGAAAACTTGTCTAGAATTCAATATTCTACAAAAAATCTGTGAAATTACTGAAACAAGCGGAACTAAATATACAGCTCATAAACCTTTAAATAATGGAACGATCATGGATTCTGCCAAAAATATTATAGATAACTACCAAGATGTCTTCAAAGGAATTGGGTGTTTTAATAAACCATGTTCTATAAAGGTGAATAATCAAGCTGAACCCCATATTGCTAGGTGTAGGAAAATTCCCTTAGCTTTACACGACAAAGTTAAAACAGCCTTAGATAGTTTAGAAAGAGATGGCATTATAACCAAAATTGAAAGAGCCACTGAGTGGCTCAACGCCTTGGTAATAGTAGAGAAAAAAGACCATTCAATCCGTATCTGTATGGATCCTCGTCCTCTAAATAAATTCATAATTCGTCAGCGGCTAGAATTGCCGACCATAGACAGTATATTCGCACAAATAGGACAGGCTAAATACTTCACTGTTTTGGATGCATCCTGTGCATTCCATCAAATACCTTTGGATACTGAGAGTTCTGAATATTGTACATTTATAACGCCATTTGGTAGGTACATGTTTAAAAGATTGCCCTACGGCCTTAGCAACGCGCCAGAAATCTTTCAGCAATATATAAACAACTTCATAGAAGGATTGGAAGGAACTTTGGCATATATGGACGACATATTAATATTTAGTAACTCCGAAGAGGAGCATAACGACAGGTTGAGAAAACTACTAGAAAGAGCTCGCCAACAAGGAATAAAGCTCAAATTGGACAAACTACAACTAGCCAAGACTGAAATACAATTTTTGGGACATTCAATAACGAACACTGGTATATCCATTGACAGAAATAAAATAAAAGCTATTCAGGATAGTAAAAGGCCGACCAACGTCAAAGAACTACAAAAGTTCTTGGGTATGATAAATTTTTTGAGTAAATTCTTGGATAATGTCGCTGGAATTACTGCACCCTTAAGACAGCTACTTAAAAAAGACACACCTTGGATCTGGGAAGATAATGGCCCGCAAGATCTAGCCTTTAAAAAATTGAAGGATTTAATAACAAAGAGCCCTGTCTTAAATTACTTCGATCCGATCTTGCCAGTCACCTTGGCTACCGATGCCAGCCAGTATGGGATAGGAGGACACATCAGTCAAAATAAACACCTAATAGCATATTGGTCAATGTCCCTAAACTCAGCGCAGCGTAATTACGCACAAATTGAGAAGGAGTTACTTGCTGTTGTGCTAGGTTGTGAGAAATTTCACTATTATTTATATGGTCGACCTTTCAAAGCTTTAGTTGATCACAAACCACTACTAGGCCTTGTGAAGAAACCTATAGAAACGTTAACACCTCGGCTGCAGAGGCTTGTAATCCGCCTATTTAAATACGATATCACTTTGGAATACCTTCCAGGAAAGGAGTTATATATTCCAGACTATCTTTCTAGATCTTCTTTGGAAGATACGAAATCTACAGAGTATTTGGACGATTTTCATGTAAGAAATATTGTAGTAGCATTAGACCAAAAGCGAGACAAACTTCTTGCTAGTATAAGCAATGATCCAGAGCTTCAGGCACTGAAATATTATATACATAATGGGTGGCCTAATCAACTAAGTTCGGTTAGACAAGAAGCTAAATCCTACTTTAACTATAAAGATGAAATTCACGAAATCGATGGCTTTATATTCAAGGGAAATAGACTAATAATCCCTAAGTCCCATAGATTTGATATCTTATCTAAACTACACTCTGTACATCAAGGCATTGGCTCTTGTCAAAGAAAAGCCCAAGAATCTGTATTCTGGCCCAATATTAACGAACAAATTTCTAATACAATAGCATCTTGCTTGACTTGCTTAAGATATTCACGGTCAAACACATCTCAGCCGCTTCATCCTCATCCTGTGCCCCAATTACCGTGGGAAAAAATAGCGATAGATTTTTTACAAATTGATAGCTCCAATTACCTGGTAGTGTGTGACTATCACTCAAAATTTATAGAACTAGTAACGGTTGTTAAAAAAGATGCCCCAACAGTGATTGAAGCTTTAGCAAGTATATTCAAATCACACGGCTTACCAGTCACTCTTATGTCAGACAATGGACCCCCCTTTAATTCCAAATTGTTTATAAATTTTCTCAAAGAACTAGACATCAACCAAGTGACGTCAAGTCCTACGTACAGCCAATCAAATGGACTCATCGAAAGACATATACAAACACTGAAGGGTTTACTGGTCAAATGCCCAAACAAGCACCCGTATATAGTCACAATGAAATACAACAGTACTCCTAAACAAGACTTACCTTCACCTGCCGAAATTCTAATGGGCCGAAAGTTCAATACAACGATCCCTCACTCTAGAAGAACTCTTCGACCATTATTTAACACAGAACAAACACTAGAGACTCTTAGAAAACGACAGAACACAGAAGAAAAATACTATAATATGCATACAAAACCTTTGACCAAGTACTCTACTTTGGAACCGGTACTTATTCAAAAAGGAATCAGAAATTGGATTCCAGGGGAAGTGGTGGTAGAAGATAAAAACCCAGAAAGTTGCATAGTCCAAACCAGCGATGGATCTCTGTTCAGACGCAATAGAATCAATCTGCGACCGTCCTCGCAACCCAGTGTCGAGGACACCATTGCTCTGAGACCGTCGTGTTCATCAGCAAAGATCTCCGATCCACCAGAGGCCTCTCCGCCGTCTTCTCCACAGAGCAAACTACTGGGGGAGAAGAAAGAAACCGTACGAAGACGTGAAATCAAACAGCCCAGCAGATTTAAAGATTTTGTTTTAAGTTAAAATTTAGATTTATTTTTAGGGGGACATGTTACGTGTACGTAGTGGTAGCCACGACGAGCGGCTGTCAAGTGTCACGGCATGTCATTTCGCTTTAATCAATATATTCATGTTCATGTTTGTCAAGTTGTTATACATATTCGACAAATAAAGAGTTAGCGTTTATTCAATATCGTTACAGCTCGTAGCAATGATGCAATGTCAATTCAATTCATTTCATAAGTCAGCTGTCAAACAATATAATCATTTCTTCTTCTTTTTATTAATATATTTTGTTCAATTCATATTGCCAAGTCTTCGAATTCATAATTACTTATTTATTTATATTTATAAATATATTTTATTTTATTACTCATATTTTTTAAGTAATATTTTAGTAACTTAGTTTAAATTTAACGCTTATTTCTGATATAATTTTTAAACCACTAATTTGTTAATATCATTGTCAAGGTCAAGTAATTTCTCTTTTCTTCAGTTTGTCATTGTCATGCGCAACGATTTTACAAATCTTTGTCCGACTCCATTTTTGACGCTTTTAATCCTCCATGTTTAACAAGAACCATAAGTTTAACAATCTTAATAATTTTGTCATTATATTCGGATTTTTCGTATCTCCGAGTTTTACATTAACAATAGTTTTTCCTGTTCTCCAAAAAAATCTTTTGTGTACTTGTGTTCTATGGACGTTAATCAATTGTGTTATTTTGACCACGCCGGCTTTCTGGAGTTTATCTATGAAGTTCCGCCAGCTATTAATTCCTCACTTTTATATTTTAACTTTTCATACATTTGATTTGTTAAAATTTCGATTGTGCGAACACCATTTTATGCTGAAGACCGAAATTTTACTTGATATCAATCAATGGATTTATATAAAATACCTTTATGTGACCTGTAATATCATCATCCAAAAAAAAATTTATTTATACTAGGTATGTACCTTTTTAACACCTTTAAAAATTTTTTCCTCATAGTGTCTACTTAATTTTAGGCCTGAAGATGGCTCTTGGTAGCCGAAACTAGTCGCCAACTGATATTTTATTTTACACCATTAAACTGTGTGGGATTGATTTTGTGTTTCATTGTTCCTTTGTAGATGTTGCCTGCTAGTTGACGACAGCGCACCGCTACCGAAGAATCTGCTCGAGTCTACGGTGAGATACAGGCGGCGCTACAGTTTTTTTCAACCTCTCTTGTTTACTGAGTGCTGGTGGCTGACATTGACGAAGATAGTGTTCTAGGCATGGATGTTATGCTTCGGTGACGTTTCCTTCGTACTGGTAATGAAGAAATATTCCTAAATCGAGAACAAGGTGACGATGCCTCGATGATATCGAACTTCTGGAGAGCTTAGAATGTGTCGTAACAGCGCGGTTGGATGGACTGGAACCAGATGGAGCCCCAGCCATAATAGAGCTAAAGAACCATAACCATAAATCCGGAAAAGACTCCTTGTGGGTAAGACTCGTATTAGATCCGCCAAAGAGGTACCCATACGAGTCATCAACTTGAACAATCATCCAGTTCTTCTTCGAAAGAACATGGAAATGGAAACTTTAAAACCGGTAACGGCCGTAATTCACAGGGTAAACGTTATGGAAATAGATAAGATTAACGGAATTAAACAATTAATGAAAAAATTACATCCCACTTTGTCAAAATTAGAAAAGAAACAGGTAAGAGACCTACTTTACAGTTATAAACATGTATTTGGTTCTAAAAATAAACTTGGAAAAACTGATCTTCTTCAACATAAAATTCATACTGGCGATGCACTTTCAATTCGACGGCTGCCCCAAGTTAAGAAGGAAGAAGCAGACAGAGCCCTTAAAGAAATGATTCCAATTGGAATAGTCGAACCATCCAGTAGTCCGTGGGCTTCTCCTGTGGTATTAGTGAGAAAGAAAGATGGATCAACGCGGTTTTGTGTCGACTATCGAAAACTTAATGATGTCACTAAGAACGACAGTTATCCTCTCCCAAAGATTGATCATGCCGTCGACACTTTCGCGGGTTCTACTTTGTTTTCTAGCTTGTTCTTTAAAAGCGGATGCTGCCTTTACCAGTGGATCAGGGTTATGGCAATTCACGGTCCTTCAGTTTGGCCTCTGTAATGATCCTGCGACGTTTGAACGGCTAATGGGTTTGTCATGGGATACGTCTAGTTTATCTAGATGACATCATCATAAATAGCAAATGTACATATAAAAAAGAAATTTGTGTAAGGTACACCATTTGTAATTCGAACCCACTTTTGTGATTTATGATTTTTTGGATTCGTCTTTGTATTAAATTATAATATTTATCAATAAAAAACAAAACATAAAAGAAGAGTGTGTATTTGCGAACTTGCTGAATTGGTGTTTGATCGGTAACCAATGAGACATTCCTGGTTGTTGGGTTTCATACTTAGATAACCACTGGACTTACGATAAAATTTAAAAATCGGAATAGAAATGCTAGCATAAAACTAAAATCGTTTTAAATTTTCCAAGCATCTGAAAACTGACATATACAACAACAAGTTATATTATATTAAAATATTGTTGAAATATGTTTATAATCAATTTTTAAAATTTTTGAAATTTTACAAGCAAATGAAAATTTCAAAAGTCCCATGAGAAATATCTCAAAATAATAGTTTACTATGTTTATAATTATCCAATTAACACAAAACTGAATTAATTGATTTTATTTACCAATGACCTGTGAGAACAAACAATATAGGAAATATCAAATATCACAGTTCGAACGGAATCACCCAAATACCGGGAAAATGAAAATAAATTTAAAGACAAATGATATAATTAACTATCACGATGTCCTGGGAGATCGTTATACCAACCAGCGTAATGGAGTCGCCCGCTATCAGTGTCTGGTCGTTGATTGTAATGGATGAGTCGCATGTTTGCCTCTTGTTGGATAGGCAACATGTCTTTGTCTTGGAAGCGTTGAAATTAACAAGATTCTTTCTTCCCCACCCGTCTACAATTCTCAAATCTTGATTGAGAGAAGCCGTTGTGGATCTTCTGTACTCTTCCAGAATATCTAGAGATATGGGACGGTTGTGCGCTTTGCTACAGTGTAGGTGGCCATCATCTGCAAAACCGTGTATCGGGTTATTAGTGGCTTCACGTAGATCAGTAATGTGTAATAGGAATAGAGTAAGAGCTTGAGCCAATCCTTGTGGAACTCGAGCGTTGATCTTGTAGAGGTTGAAAGAATGTCCATCTACAGCAACTTGGATGTGCCTGTTGGAGAGAAAGTTGGATATCCTTTTGCAAAGATTTTAAGAGAGTCCGTATGAAGGCAGTTTGTTCAAAAGAGCTGCATAACACACTTGATCAAATGCTTTTGAGATGTCTAGTGACTCTATTTGAGTCTCCTCATAGCGGTGGATTGTATCACTCCAGGCATGAGTTACATATGCTAGTAGATCGGCTGTTGACCTTTGTTGGCGAAAACCATATTGGCTGTCACTTAAAAGGTTGTGTGTCTCAAGGTAGCTCAGGATCTCGTGATTGACGCATTTCTCCATAGTTTTGCTAATAACAGATAAAAGAACTATGGATCTGTACTTAGAAGGCTGGGGACTGGTTGTACTTGAGTAGTTTTCCAAGATTCTGGAAAAATACCAGTATCATTTGATAGTTGAAATAGCTTAGTGAAAACTGGTGCTAGTTCAGGAGCACAACATTTTAAGACTAATGCAGATATTTAATCAAGGCCGCTTGCTTTGTTGGTATTTAGAGTAGCAAGGACTCTCTGCACATGCTTAACCCTAAATATGACATTTTTCATTGTGTGGGGAGCCCGTGGAATAGAAGGTAGTTCCATGTTTCCAGGTGGGTTAAGTGTCGAGTTCGAAGAGAATATTATGGCAAAGAGTTCTGCCTTTTCTGTGGAGGAAGTAACTATTAAGCCGTCATCTGATGTGAGTGGAGGGAACGAACTGTTTGTAAAATTGTTGTTGATATGTTTCGCAAGAGTCCAAAGGACCGGTTTCCATTAGGGTTTGACATTACTTTCTCTCTCATTAGAAAAATATTAAAAATGATAAAAAAATATTAAAAATCATTAAAAACTGTCGCAAATATAAAAAAGTGGGTAAATTACAAAAACTAGGGTATTAAAAAAAATTAATAACAGAAAAAGATAAGAAACTAGCAAAAATTCAAAAAAAATCGAAAAAAAAAGAAATAGACAAAAATGCAAAATGGATAAAAATTTTAAAAATGGAAAAACCGAACAATATCACAAAAATTGTCAATAAAACAAAAATGATAAAAAATCGGAATTAAATGAAACAGGGATAAAGGCGTAAAAATTACAAAATACAATAAAAAAAGTAAAACAATGTAAAAAAATTTAACAAAACCGACACAAATAGTAATAAAATCATGGATATCAATCGAAAAAACAAGGAAAAATCGAAAATATGGGAAAAAACCGAAATTGTTAAAATTTCCTAACTCTCTAATATTATATTTTTTGTAACGATGAACTTTTTACCTGTTCAAAAAATCTGTTATATATTTCCTTTTTTTCTACTAAAGAAAAAGTTCCAAAATTTAATATATTTTGCACCAAGAACCAAACTGCCCATTCATATTTTTTTTTAATTATTTTTTTTTTTCGGATGAACATAAACGAAATTAAAGAAATATGAATTCCTGAGAATGAAGTTGTGGAGTTAACTTCTCGGTTGCTTGTGGATGTCTCAATTGTCGAGCAAACTTTGGAACAAGAATTTGTGTGAGTTTGACACAGAAAGTTTTTTATTTTTGGAATTAGTCAGTTTTACATGTTCTCGAGTTGAATTTACGAAACTTAGTTTGAAAATTTTAGCAGATTCAAGGAGGAAAATTTAAGGTGGTTTCACGCTTGACTAATCTTTCTTTCCGGATTCTCGCTTCACAGATTTTCTAAGGCACTTTACAAAATATATCAATGGCGGTTAAATCTTATTTTGTAAAATTACCATTTTAGTATCTGCATTATTGCTTACATTAATTTTTGGGAAATTAAATCATATTACGAACTCATTCACCATGTAAACTAGTTTGAGAACTTGCTGTATGCACAATGTTGTTATGCTGTATTTAAATCGATACGACTTTTTAATACACTTTTTATTTTATTAACTGTAAAAATAGAGTTGTGGATTATTTCGAATCTATATATATAAAAGCGAAAGTTCACTCATCACCGTATCTCAGAAACAATAAGACATACAAACTGAAATTTGGCAGGTAGGTTCCTTATAGAGTCTAAACGTCCGCTAAGAAAGGATTTTACGAAACTCTGCCCCTAAGGGGGTAAAACGGGGGTTGGAAGTTTGTATGAAAGTCCTATGTATTTGAAATAAGGGACTTGAAAATTAAAATGTTTTCTTTAGAGATTGTGGAGGTGTACAAGTTTCATTCCAAATTAGTTAATAATATTTGTTTTTTTCTTCGTTGATTTTTTTATTTTTCATTGATTATACTGACGTTTGTATTAAAGTGTAATATTGATTACTTACTTAAAGAAGTTTGTATTTTTCGTTAAGTAAACATTACGTTTGTTTAAAAAATGGATGGAAAAATTGTAACAGTCACAGTTGAAGGATTCGCAATCCGATGAAGTGTGAAAGAAATACCTGGCGTGTTTATTTTCATCTCTGTCTTATTTGCTTTATGGAAATATTTCTATGGCTGCTCAAGTTAGAGCCAATATAGTAAGCCACGTGTCCAACGATTAGCAAAGATTTAGGTGTTTTGCTATGGACCAATCCGGGACCCCTTACCATACAAAACACCTTTATGTAGCCAATATGGGTAGGTTGTATACTTATGGCACAACTTTCGAACTGAAATCAGCTGGAGAAATAATTCCATTTGAATACCATCTGCTTAGACTTATTGCCAGATTTAGAGAGTCGATACAAGGAATAAAAAGAATGCGTTTTAACGGACATTTTAACGAAGGACATTTTGACGTATTGATTCCTACTAATTATACACCATATCTCAGTAACTATAAGGCCTACAAACTTAAAATTTGGCAGGTAGGTTGATAGGTTCCTTATAGGGTCTAGACGTACGCTAAGAAAGGATTATACGAACCTCTACCTCTAAGGGGGTCAAACGGGGGTTGGAAATTTGTATGAAAGTCCTATTAAAATAAGGGACTGAATTAAAATGTGTGTTCTTTAGAGGTTGCGGAGGTGTACTTATATTGTATTTTTAGAAATCAACCCCCTTTATTAGGGTTGAACGGGGATCTGATACTTTTTATACAACAATCAACACGCCATGTGAACAACGTTGCGGATACATCGATTTAGAACACAAAAATGTGCTTAGAATTTTTTTGTCTGTCTGGATGTTTGTGCGCGCAACACATAAAAACTACTGATTCGATTAGAATCTGGTGTATAAAAATTTTGGAATGATTTTTGTATCGGGATAGTTAAAAGCATAAAGAGTAAAATAGGTTACTTTTTATACAACAATCAAAACATCGATATAAAACTCAAAAATGTGGTTAGATTTTTTATTGTCTGTCCGGATGTTTGTGCGTGCATCACATGAAAACTACTAATTCGATTTGAATGCGGTTTTCACAGATGTATTTGTCCTCTTTCAACTGAACAACTAGTGTATAAAAATTTCTTCCCCACCCCTTTAACCGGACAATTGAGGGGGTCAGATTTTGTATGAAAGTATCTCATTAATACATTTAAAAATACCACTAAAATAATACACAACATGCATACATACGTGTTATAATTTAGTTTTGATATTCAGTCCTCGGCCCTTTACTCTTTTTAATTTATACTGCTAATTTATACTGCTGATATTTGCTCAAAGATATTTAATAGTGCAGTGCAATTTTTCGCTGACGATACACAAATGATTCACGAATTTAAAGTTGAAAATTATCAAGAAGCCTGTGATCAAATCAATCTAAATCTAGGTCTTATTAATGAATATTGTACTAAGCATAACCTACACATAAATCCCTCAAAGTCAAAATGTATCATATTTTCGAACAAAACTTCTAGAGAATTTATTAAAAACAATATGATCTTGACAGTTGATAATGAAATCATTCCAATTGTTAATCATTCAAGAAACTTGGGTCTAATATTTGATGAAAATCTTAGATTTGAGAAGCATGTTAATCATTTACTTAAAATTTGTTACAGTACACTTCGTCAACTATACCTTAATAAGCATATATTAGTTAGTAAATCTACGAGAGCTAAACTATGTCAATATCTTGTCATATCCAAAATACTATATGGTATACAAGTCTACTTTCCTTATTTAACCTATGCTACTCGAAGGCGTCTACAAATAATGCAGAATACATGCTGTAGGTTTGTTAACAATCTGCGGAAATATGAACATATTAGTGCACATTTCAGTAGATTAAAGTGGCTGAATATATTTAATCTTTTTAGGTACCTACTTCTTTCTATGGTATTTAAAATTATTGTAACTAAGACTCCTCCTTATCTTCGATCAAAACTTATTTATAGGACTTCAACCCATAATGTGGTTATCAGAGACTCTAAGACATTAACTTTGCCACGATATTACAGTGCAGGTTATACTAAAAGTTTTTCTTTTAATGCAATCAGTCTGTACAATACTCTGGAATTTGATATCAGAAATGCTCTCTCTATCGACTCATTTAAGTCTAATCTAAAAAAACATCTACGAACAGCCAGCAGTAGTATTCATGTTTGTAACTACTAATTTTCCATTTTCTATTCTTATATAAAATTTAAATATTTTAAATTTTAATATTGAATTTTCATAAATTTTTCATTTTTATCTTTTTTTTTTTTATTATTTTCTATTTTATTATTGTTTCTAATTTTCCTATTAGCTCAATTATTATTATTTTAAATGTTCAGATACTTACACTGTGATTTATAATTTATTATGTTTTTGTACTTTATTTATATATTTTATTATAAATTTTATTTTTTGTCTTATCAGGCACATGTTTGTATACAAAAGTGCAAATAAAGACCTTTATTATTATTATTATTATTATACTCGAAACTAGATGACGCAAGAGGTTATTAAAATGCGCTATCGTTGTTTTTTATCGCAAGTACATATACAAATGACACACACATTACTATATCTTACAGTTACAGATAATTAGGTCCAATGTAAAACAGTGACAGATCAATATTATAAGATAGTCATAATGGGTTTGTATGATTTATTATTATCGAAATCTGTTCAGTAGTTGCAGCGTGATTGATTGACAAACATGAGATTTTTAATAAAAAAAAAATAATAAAAGTAGTTAGGCCAGACTTATTTTACTAAGGATATACCTACAGAATGATTAAAATTAAATTTTTATATGTAAAATAGACAGTCATTAAATCATTTGTAAATGTCCCAATTCCACGCGAGCAAAGCCGCGGGTAAAAGCTAGTCTGACATAAATGCAACACTATAAACGCTAACTTTGGAAAGTGTATCATTATGACGCTTTTTATTCTATCCATATATCACTCTCCTGTCAAAAAACATTTTTATTAAAAGAAAATATACTACCTCGTATTTCACACTTTTATAAGTTTATTTTTTATTGATTTTACTTGGTTAATCGATAGCTGAAAATGAAGCGCAAAGTTCAGAACATTATTAAACAAAATAAAATAAAAATTGCTATCGATTGTTCAAAATACAAATGTTATTAGGTAAATTAAATAAATTAGATATTTTAAAAATTTAAAAAACAAAAGAATTACATTAAGGAGAAATGGAAAAAAGTTACATCTAGCAGGAAATAGAATCTACAATCTATAGGCGACTTACCGCCAGGATCATCTGTACCCAAGAGGTTGAAGGTTCTGTCGGCTATACATACTCCTGCTGGATGTGACTTTTTTTAACACGCTTTTAATAGATTTAGTTGTATGTTTGTCTGTGGGTTGGAAGTAGAGTTTGTGGCTTATTACTGTTAGTAAATCGCACCATTGTTAGTGTGTTCGTTGGCCAGGTGGGCTGAAGCGCGGGTCTTTGCTGACGTGTTGACCGCCGGATTCACCGGTCGAGAGTTCTAATCCCATCTACGCTGAAAAAAACAGTTTAGGCAGATTTTGTATTATTATTTAATCTGATAATTTTGAATTTACTTAAAAAAAATAGTTAATTGATATACTAAAATCAGCTTTTGATGGTTTTCTGGTTAAAATTGCAGATTCGTTGATTGTAAGTACAGCACTTCAGTATGCCATAATACGTACATTATAGGACAAGACATAGACTTACTCGTAATTTGAACTCAGTATAAAGCTTTGTATGAAAAGATAAAAGTAATAATGACATGGGAAAGATCTTTCTTTGTTAAAGAAACGGTTGATACAGCAGGTCGGTTTCAAACTGATATATACTTCTACTTGTGTTTGACATAAAAATTTAAAAAACTTGGATGTTAGAATACCATATGTTTACTGGATGTGATATTTCTCCTGTATTTCATTTTCTTGGGAAAAGTAAAATTTTTAAATCTTTATCATCAGACGATCCTAAAAACTGTATTGAACCCTTTTATGAATCACAAGCTTATCCAGAAACTTTAGCCAAAAATTATTTTAAAATAGTTGCTAATATGTACCTACAGCTCACAAACAGACAAAAAACAGACTAAAAAATGGGAAAAACTGAGATACAACTTCACGATTTGAGGTATAGGAGGTGAGAAATTATAGTATAGAAAAATTATGCAAAGGTCCACAGAAACGTCATTCGTAGTTAAGTATTAGGTAATCTAGGTTGTCATAAATATTTATTTATAACACTTGAAGGTAGATATATATATACTCACCATTGAGTGAATTCACAATAACATTTTCATGTAAAACTGGGTACAGTAGAATGACTTGAGGTTGTAAGAGGCTTATTTTGTACAAATCTATGTACAGAATATAGGTACACACGAAACTGGCGAAAATTGGGATATAATCGATTATATTGCTGTATTACTAATGATCCCAAATACGATATATAAGTCAATGGATAATACTAACTACATACCTTCAAAAAAAGTCAAATACAATGGATTTTATTGACATGTTTCCAATAATTTATGCGAATATAAATTAAAATAAGGTACATGCGCCCTGTAAGGCCCACTTTTTGCTAAATTTTAATAGCTGGAAAAGAAATATAAATTTGTGAAAACTGCCTTTATCACAACATAGTTCGTTTATTTGTGAATAAAGTAATCATACAAATCAACATGTTTGGAAACAATTCGTTAAGATAATAATTGTTTTTTAAAACCTCTAAAGTGGGCTTTTTTAGGAACATAGGCACCTATCATAGCCCGATATTAATTATGTAATCAATAAACCCTATCAAATCAAAAATAAGTATTTATGTAAAACTTGACCTAATATTATATGATATTCTTAGGTAATCAGTCTGATACAAAAGTTTTTTTTGGTCACAAATTGGACGGTGGGCCATCTTAGACTTAGAAAAATTTAATTTACCTACTAAACAAAAACCTCTAATAGACTCAACAAATAACAATGTTGTGGCGTTATTCTTTTGGAAAAAACATGTTTATTTAAAGACCAAATATTTTTTTCAAAAACATCTGAATTGTCTCATATCTTCGACTGGCCCGAGCCATCATAGGATGTGATGGGCCTTTATAGGGTAATTTACCCCGCCACAGGAACTACTATTTTTAAATGAAAATTAACAAATAATATAAACAACTCTTACGTTGAGTCAAGTGCCCATAAACCCAAGTAACGCTGTATTTAAAAAAAACATGAAAACTTCTTGTTTTCTTAAGAAAATACTAAAAAGGTTTAAATTAGAAGGTTATAAATCGCCAGCCCCTATGCAACGACACTAAAAAACTGGCAACCACTGCGAAAATGACGACTGTCTTCCTTATTTATGAAGTTGCAATTTTGTCTATGGCACTAACCGAACATGGGCGCAAAATTTAAATTCATTTGAACTTTTGGACGTACAAAATATTGAAAGTGGGCCATCTTAAGAACTGGGCCTTATTAGGCGTAAGTACCTTATAAAGTTTGACGCACGTTTTGTAAAAAAAAAATGATATTTGTGATGACATTCTCACAATTGTATGTGAAATTTTATAATAATATGTAACCTCTTTTTTCCTTATGATGTTAAATGCTCGATTTGAGAGGTTAACATATGCGAACGGCACTCAGGTGGTAGGAGGAGAGCGAGCGTGGATTCGATCAAGCTAGATGATTAATTTCAAAAAGATTAAAAGGAATATACTTAATAGAATAATAAAAGATAAAACAAGTTAAAGGGGACAAAAGAGAGTAAATGAAAGAAACGAAAGAGAAAGGAAAATGGGCGCCACTTATGTTTTTATCCTGAAGATGGGGAAATATAAGAAACCCAGATGGAAAAAGAAAGATATAAGGGATATAAGATAAGATAAGGTAAAATTAAATAACCCGGCAGATGTTCTTGCTGAAATTTAAATTACACACTTTTATTTAAGATACTAAAAAAAGGAGTTACAAAAAATATAAGTTATAAAAAAATTACAAAAATTGAATTGAGGTGGTCGATACTTGATGAAAATTCATGGTTATATAATATAAATTGAGTATATTGTCACGTCTTCCGGGGTGTAAAGGAAGAGCGTGGGGATTTTTAAAGGGTAGCTCAGAAAAACAAAGGTTGAAAACAATAACAACTGTATTGGCTGAACACAATACAACACGGGGTGTCAGAAGGACACCCAACAAACAATAAACAAATCTACTAAACTATACTCAAACTATAAGTCTCAACGACTCCAACTCGTGCCGGTTAAGGGCACACAAAATATATACTCGATTACCCTAATTACACTATTAGGCCTTACCTAACCAAGGACGAAGGGCACATCACTTAGTGACTGACTAAGAGCACGTTGTGTGCAGGGCTAAGGCTCGCTTCGAACGACCTCGTAGTCCGTTAAGTCGCGGCATTTTATACTATTAAAAGTACTGACTCAGCAATATCGGATGTAGAACGGATGTTACCGTCTGATTCTAATTGACGGATTATAGCGTGCTCAGCGATAAAACACACTATACCGTGTTGAACAGAATTAAAATAGAAATATAATTTGGAAAAAATATATATTGGTGACAATATTACGACTAATTTTCGTTTATATACTTTCACCTGATGAAGCTAATGTTGTAGCGAAACGCGTCGTGAAAAAAGAAAAAGTTTTTTGTGAAAATTAGTCGTAATATACTCAATTTATATTATAAAAAAATTACAGGTAAGCAATACACAAAAAAATCACATCCCGGTTATTTTCATTACGACACTGTGCACTGCACTTATAGATGTTACAGGTAAATACAATTAGGATAAAATGTTCCATAGAAATAAATGGTACTCTGAGACTCGATACAGTAGTTATAAAACAATTGTTAAAAACTTACGTTATCTTCTACATGTTTCTGAGATACTTTGTTAGCATATGGCTTCATTCTCTCGGTAATTGGTCTTAACGGTAAGATATAATCTAGACCCATTCTTGTCTAGATTTGTAGATAATTAGAGAAAAACCATAAACTCATTCCTCGTAGCTGGGGTTCGAAGAAAAGACGGTAACAATGGCTGATTTCTGCCGCCATTACTCCACGGTATACAAAGGAAACTTAAAGATAGCACTGTCTGGAAATCTTCAGGTAAACCTTCCGGTACGATAAACGATAGTCGATACAAGAAACATTTAACTGCTGGTAATTTTTAAGATAAAATAAGAAAATTGCCGGGAATTTGAAACTGAGCATTTCGCGAACGATCTTAATCGCGTAAAATCTAAACCCAGAGTAAATAAAAATCGTTGGTACTAGAGAGACGCTCTCCTTTCCCGCCTAAGAACCTGATCTTAAACTCGGAACCTCATTGGTCAGTTAGGAAAATCGATAAACTGCTTAGAGACAACGGTTAGATTTGCTACGTTGTGAAAGCATCTCGAATAAAATTTAGGACAGAGTCGGCCTAAGTGAAAAGAAACGTTAAAAAAAGAAATTTTATTATTCGGGTTTTTTAAACACGCTACAATAATAATAATTGTAAAACATTACACTAAAAAACTGTAAAAAATATATAAACGAACGGAGCGTTTTTGAACATTTTTATACATGAATTCATGAAACAAATTAGATATAAAAACGTATCTAACAGAGCGAAACACCGTTTTTACAGTTTGTTTTGCCCTTGTATGGACTTATGTCGCAGCATTCTGTGCTTAGAGTTAGGAATTTTAACCATGCACTAATCCCGGTTACATAACTGGAATAGATTTATATACTTTTCACCCTGGTTACCCTTGGTTATGCGCCTTCATAGATAGAGATCACTAAAATTGGCAAATATGACTAGCCGAACACACATCGGAAAAAAATAACTTTAAATGTAATCAATAAATGTTCCCAACCATAACAACGAATTGTATTGTAGAATAAACGATTGAGTAGACATTATACATTTTTATTAATTCCAAAAAAAATATTATTAAGAGAAACGTAACTATAACAACAACAGAGCGAACAATAGGTAGGTACCAGGTAGGTAAATATTATAATAGTTAACATAAAATTAAACACTATTTGAAGCGTTAGAATTAGTAAATAAGTAAAAATTTATCGTAGAATTGTCGTGGCTTTGATTATTAATTGTTATTCCCTCTTTAAGGTTTTTATTGAATAAAGAATATTTTTGTGTGCTGGATGTTGACGAACCAGGCATAGGTTCTTTTTGATCATGGGTTAGCAGGCCCGAAATTTTTGTTTGGCTGTCTAGTAAGTTTTCAACATATAACCTTCAGCAACAGCACTTGATTTCCAACCTCCTAAACGTTTTAAATTTAAAACATCTTCACCATTATTTACAAATAAAGTAGCTGCCGTTCGACGAAAACAATGACCAGTACATGTTTCTATCTTGTCTAATTGTAAATATTTTTTTGGGAAATTCAGCCACAGAATTGTGTCCTAATGGCTGCTTTGGTAATTTGCCATGTCTGACTTGCAGAACAATCTATATTTTTTAAGGTTAGTATATTCTGTAAGTATTTATATCCAATACTTATTCTTAATGACAAAAGCTCTCTACTGATGAGTACAAACTCAGTGTCAGGAATAACAATGACACATTTTTGTTTTTGTAGATCCACATGTTCTATTTTCATTTTGAATAGTTCATCAGTTCCACAGGCTCCGGACGTGCCAATTATTAAAGCAGTCTAAAAGGTTTATAAATGAAATTATATATGTAGGTGATAATTTGCAAGCTTTACATACCTTATGAGGATGGAAATCAAAAGGTGCATCTTGTAAAAATGTTTTAATTTCTGTTTTTTAAATACACTGAATTTTTTAGCTCTATAACTCATATTTTGTTTTTTTTTTAAACGATATTAGTTTTTTATATTTTGATATATCAATATTATGTTTTATTCGTATAGTACTTTTAAACATTGGATAAATAGACTAAAGGGTGGAAGGTTTCTTTTATTGAGCAACAATATTAGCAAAATAAGCATTTTTTAGTAGTTCCGGTTTGAACTCGTTTTTTTAATACACCACTCGTGGTAAATTTAAATTGTTTTCTCGTACCTTTTTTTTACTTTTGTCAGATAAGATATTTAACGTCACCGCTTGTGCAGCCTCGCGTATTTCTGGGGGTTTACAATCTTTTTCATAGTCGGGCATATTGCAATACTCTCAATATCAAAAGAATAAACCACGAACTATTATAGAAATAAATTTCACGTCAACGATAACTGTCAAATACATACCTAGGTCCTAGGTGGAAGTACCATTTTTCTTTCGAGAAATTGTTTCTCTTGAGCAGAAAAATGAAGTACGTTCCAACTCAGTATTTAATATACTATTCTTATAGGTACCTTTATTACTCTAGATTACTAGCGTCGGACGCTATTTTTTACAATAAAACTAGTATTTTTCGTTTATTATTGTTTTAAGTTTAGTTTAAAATTTTTTTTTTACTTTTTAGTGTAATGTACTTTAAAAATGTGTAAATAATGAAATAGACTGTAAGACTTGTACACGCTTACTGAAGTAAGAGGAACAGGAAAACAAAGTATTTTTCAAAACGAAGCGTGTATTAAAAATTTTTTTAAATTTGTTAGCTGAGCGCTTTCGGCCTACAAACCGGCCATCTTCAGAGCTAAAACTAATTGACATATTGAAAAACAAATTTTTACTAAAATTAAAAATATATAACTTACGTCAAGGTAAATCAATACCCCAGGGGAGAAAATGAAAATAGGACTGTACAGTCAACCAAAAATAACCATCTCACAGGAACTACCATGGAGTGGTCGATAAAACAACATCAAACATATAAAAGGTTAAACTTCCAGGCTCTTTGAAGAAAAGGATGGAAGGGAAATTAAAATTCATATTACAACAGTCAGCGAAGTAACTACAAGAAAATTATTTATAATTAAAAAAGAAAGAACAAATAAGTTAAAACTTACTGTGAAGCGTCTAAAATAGAAAATAGCCACATCAAGTGCATAAGGAATTTCGCAAAAGGCATTGGAGTAGTTGAAGCCTCTTCATGAGTAAAAAGATGTAATTGTGGTCGGCTACTAGGTTTAACATCACTAAGTCCAAAATAGAAACCGATGGTCCATGTTAATAAGAAAATATGGAGGAACATTGTAAGGCAAGTAAAGTCGTACTTGAGAGGGAGGAAGTGGAAGTGACGTCAAAACATGGTGAATATTACCAACAACTGATAACTAGAAACTTGGCTGAATAAGGTTGGCTGATAAAGTAAAGATAGAAAAGAAGAATTTGACAATCTACTGAGTTGACAGAAAAGAAGAATGACAAAAGTGAAAGTACTTTTAAGATGTAAACAAGTTTTAAAAAAACAGCGTAGAAATATGCAATTTAAAAGTGATATAGAATTATTAAGTGAAAATAACTTTAAACAACAATAAATAGCATATTTCCTAACAAATAAACTTTCACTAAAAATAAGTTTAAACAAACTAAGTATTAGTTAATCAAAGTTGGAGCTACAAAGTCCTTTGAACAATGGTTTAAATTTACAATTAAGATTAATTTGAGTGTTAACACAGAATTCAGGATTAGAAACCATTTCTCTACAAATCTCTAAATCTTCCAACAAATTAGTTCTCATGTAGTTTTTGACAGCAATATTGTGTAGAAGTTTACTGTTAGAATTAGGAGAAAATTTGTGATTATTAAAAGCAATGTGATGACCAAAAGTAGAAGAACTAGGTCTGTCTAAGTGTTCTTTAATTCTAGTCGAAAGAGCCCTAGTCGTTTGACCAACATAAGAAGTAGGACAATCACCACAGTGAATTCTATAAATCCCACTTTTATTTAAAAAAGAAATAGCATCTTTGGATTTAACAAATAAAGATTTTAAACTGTTGACACTCTTATAGGAAATAATTAAATTAGGAATATATGAAGTTAAAATTTTTGAAATATTATCTGAAATTGTTCCCAAGTAAGGTAAAGATCTATAAATTTTAATAGAACAGTCAGTATTATGACTATAAGCTAAATTTCTCCTAAATCTGAATTTAGTTTTTTTAATTAAACTATCAATTAGCTGATCAGAATAACCATTCCTAACTGCAAGAGTTTTTAAGATATGAACTTCTTTTTTATATTCTTCAGGTAAAAGAGGAATTTTAAGTAACCTATGTACGTAACAATTGAAAGAAGCCATTTTATGTTGAAAAGGGTGATTAGAATTGGCTGGAATTAAATGGTCCGTCTGTGTAGGTTTTCTACACAGACGGACCATTTAATTCCAGCCAATTCTAATCACCCTTTTCAACATAAAATGGCTTCTTTCAATTGTTACGTACATAGGTTACTTAAAATTCCTCTTTTACCTGAAGAATATAAAAAAGAAGTTCATATCTTAAAAACTCTTGCAGTTAGGAATGGTTATTCTGATCAGCTAATTGATAGTTTAATTAAAAAAACTAAATTCAGATTTAGGAGAAATTTAGCTTATAGTCATAATACTGACTGTTCTATTAAAATTTATAGATCTTTACCTTACTTGGGAACAATTTCAGATAATATTTAAAAAATTTTAACTTCATATATTCCTAATTTAATTATTTCCTATAAGAGTGTCAACAGTTTAAAATCTTTATTTGTTAAATCCAAAGATGCTATTTCTTTTTTAAATAAAAGTGGGATTTATAGAATTCACTGTGGTGATTGTCCTACTTCTTATGTTGGTCAAACGACTAGGGCTCTTTCGACTAGAATTAAAGAACACTTAGACAGACCTAGTTCTTCTACTTTTGGTCATCACATTGCTTTTAATAATCACAAATTTTCTCCTAATTCTAACAGTAAACTTCTACACAATATTGCTGTCAAAAACTACTTGAGAACTAATTTGTTGGAAGATTTAGAGATTTGTAGAGAAATGGTTTCTAATCCTGAATTCTGTGTTAACACTCAAATTAATCTTAATTGTAAATTTAAACCATTGTTCAAAGGACTTTGTAGCTCCAACTTTGATTAACTAATACTTAGTTTGTTTAAACTTATTTTTAGTGAAAGTTTATTTGTTAGGAAATATGCTATTTATTGTTGTTTAAAGTTATTTTCACTTAATAATTCTATATCACTTTTAAATTGCATATTTCTACGCTGTTTTTTAAAAACTTGTTTACATCTTAAAAGTACTTTCACTTTTGTCATTCTTCTTTTCTGTCAACTCAGTAGATTGTCAAATTCTTCTTTTCTATCTTTACTTTATCAGCCAACCTTATTCAGCCAAGTTTCTAGTTATCAGTTGTTGGTAATATTCACCATGTTTTGACGTCACTTCCACTTCCTCCCTCTCAAGTACGACTTTACTTGCCTTACAATGTTCCTCCATATTTTCTTATTAACATGGACCATCGGTTTCTATTTTGGACTTAGTGATGTTAAACCTAGTAGCCGACCACAATTACATCTTTTTACTCATGAAGAGGCTTCAACTACTCCAATGCCTTTTGCGAAATTCCTTATGCACTTGATGTGGCTATTTTCTATTTTAGACGCTTCACAGTAAGTTTTAACTTATTTGTTCTTTCTTTTTTAATTATAAATAATTTTCTTGTAGTTACTTCGCTGACTGTTGTAATATGAATTTTAATTTCCCTTCCATCCTTTTCTTCAAAGAGCCTGGAAGTTTAACCTTTTATATGTTTGATGTTGTTTTATCGACCACTCCATGGTAGTTCCTGTGAGATGGTTATTTTTGGTTGACTGTACAGTCCTATTTTCATTTTCTCCCCTGGGGTATTGATTTACCTTGACGTAAGTTATATATTTTTAATTTTAGTAAAAATTTGTTTTTCAATATGTCAATTAGTTTTAGCTCTGAAGATGGCCGGTTTGTAGGCCGAAAGCGCTCAGCTAACAAATTTAAAAAAATTTTTAATACACGCTTCGTTTTGAAAAATACTTTGTTTTCCTGTTCCTCTTAAAAATGTGTGTTTTAGTTTTTTTAAACCATATTTATTAAAATTCTTGCTTCTTGAATTTCTAACAAATTATAGAGCTCATAAAAAATTGTGATAAAATAATTTGTATTTGTATAAATTACGATACAAAATTAATTAAATAGAACAATTTACTTTAGAATTGCACATTTGTAAACTGTAGAAATTTGACGCGTTGGAAAAGCAGATCAAATACCAGTTTTCAATGAGAATTTTATTTCGATTCTCTTCCCTATGACAATACTCGAAAAGTATTAAGAAGGCTTGCCCTGTGCTTAATGCTACGTAAAATTCAATTTAGAGAAAATCAAATGTTTACTTTCATAATGGACAAAGTCTGTGAGATGAAATTTCTACACGAACTCGAAGATGTGAAACGAGTTAGTTAATGGTAAAGTTTTTGTCGTTTAAGAAAAAAATACTCTATAAATGATTTATTCAGAAAAATTGTAAAATTATCATTCTTTTATATAAGAAACCAACGTAATAAATGTACACATATCAAAATAATCTAGGGGAATGAGAGATTACAGAAGGATTTCAAAGTAATTCATTTCAAATATTTATAAAAAAAAATTATAAACACGTCTCGAATATAAAATAAACGTTTTTTCTTAGAATTATTGCAATATCTTTAAAGAAATTTAAAAGAGAACTCCATAAGTCAAAAAATGGGTACAAAAAAAAAATAAAAAATTAATTTGTTGCCCCTCGACTTTCAACAAAGTAGTCTTAAGATTAAGTAAGTACAGTGTTTGGCCTCCACATTTGTTATTGATTACTGTCCTACATCTGTTAAGCAAATTCATGATCAGATGGTCAATATCTTTCTGCGCTAATCTGTTCCACTCCATTGAAAGACCCAAGAACAGTTGCTGTCTTTTACTCAAAACAAAAGTTTGTTGTAAAATGCGTCTCTCCAATATGTCCCATACATGCTCAATTGAGTTTAAATCTGGTGATTGTGCAGGCCATGGTAAAACTTCAATTTCATGATCTTCGAGAAATGTTCACACGATCCTGTCAGTATGCGGAGGCGCATTGTCCAAATCCAAATCCAATACAATCCAAATCAGGACTCATCTGTGAACAAAGTAGATGCCCACTCACCTCTAACTCAAATTGCGTGTTCATGTGCCCACTGAAGTTGATGAACGCGATTTTCTCTGGATAACAATCTCATAGGTCTTCTAGCATTTAACCCTACTTCATGCAGTTGATTTCTAATGGTTTGGCACTTACAAATACCTAATGGGTCTTTTGCTGCCTCATTTCTTATTGTGATGCAGTTATAGGTTACAGTGCGATCTCGCACAAAGCCTGCAACCAAATAAAGCGGTTTTCAATCTGTTTGGTTATCTTTGTACACATTCAGCAACATCACCAAATTCTAGAAACCTTAACCACAATTGATTAATGATACTTCTGTTCGTGTGGAGGATCTTAGCAACGCGCAACGGCTCGAATTTCTACTAGCTAGAAGCTTCCCAATACCACACCACTGTGTGTGTGGCTATTTAAATAATTTCTTATTAGTATTGGGAATTTTAAAACTCAATAAAAATCCACATGGAGATCGAAAATCAAGTAACAATAAAGAAATATGTACTACTTTTTATCTTACAGACAAAAAACGCATATTAAAGTATTGTTAATTTTTTTGTAGCCATTCTTATCTGCATTATAATCCAAGTTGGTACAATAATCAACAAAACAACAAAAAACTTTAACTCGAACTAAGCAAACATTAGAGAAACTTTAGATATTACTTAAATAATCTAATAAACAAACACGAGAAACTGTCAGCATACTTTCAAACAATAATTGCTGTTTTCGTAAGAGGGTATTATGTTACTTGTGAATGGCCAGGCCTTGTCTGAATAAACTATTTATTTAGATAAGGTGGCTACAAAAAAAACATTTGTTATTGGCAGATATTAAATACACTTAAAAGTATATTGTTTAAATCTTTTAGAGAGTTAAAATACTAGCGTCTAAGTATTGTCACATACAATTTTACTTTTACTAAATTATAAGTACTATGACGCTACCGTATGATGGCGCAAATGATATCTAATATATTTAATCGAAAAATTACAACGGCAAAACTAACAATAAAATGTAGCAGAATATTCAAAACTGGTATTAAATCGTTTTCAATGAATATTATAGAATTTTTTAGTTGTATATCTAATGCGACTTGTAGAATTATACACTTTAAAAAACATTATCAATATGACTGAATATAAACCACTAACACACGAAACAACAACTAGAATTTTTAATACGAGTATACAAACTAGAACTGCATCTTACAATTTCCAATTGTTTTCCTTCGAAGGATTGACGAATATTTACTATCTAATTTTAACCCAAGAGCTTAGAGCACCCTTAATTTACATATATAACCAACAATTTCCAAATTAATGTGTAATCTAAACGTCAAATTTTATTTCCAAAATAAACAGTTAATATTTATGAAAAATAAATAAATTCTGACTTAAAACTGTCACCTTTTCATAAATATCACTAAAACAAAAAAAAGGTCGAAAATATTTTTACCCATTTCAAATGTTGATAAGCAGTAATATGGCAATTTATTATTTTTCGTGTTGAAGTTATTTTGTAAAAATTCTACAAAAGGAAAACGGATAATAAGGGTAACTTTACATTCACTCCAAATATAATCTAGGTATAGAGTTTCCCAAATGATTTTTCTTTTCAACTTGGAAAAGGGCCAATTGTGTTATTGAATATAATACAATTTTTATTGAAAAATACCTTGAACTAGAAAAAACCCGGCGGAAGTTATATACACTATATAATATAATTTTTTTTATTAGAAAAATTTTAAAAGTTGATCAATTTACCAAAAATTATTATAAAAAACCGTTATAGTAAGTACTGTACCGATTTAATAGTTATTTATGTATCAAAGGCGTAAAACAGCCGTTTATGGACCGCAACGTGTAAATAAGAGCCCGAGCGGCAGGCAAGGGCTATTAACACGTAAGGTCCATAAACGCTGTTTACGCCCGAAATACATACAAACTTTTATGCACGACCGATTTAATAATCATTTATAAAAAAAATTGCACTGTCAATTGAAAAAAGTCAACTGTCAATTGACAAAATTCTACTGTCAAATATCAACTGTCAAATGCCAACTGTCAAATGTCAACTGTCAAATGTCAACTGTGAAATGTCAACTGTCAATGGTCAAATATCAAACGTCAACTGTCAAGTTCCAACTGTCAAATGCCAAATTTGAAATGTCAAATCTCTACTGTCACATTTAAAATATTATCTGTCAGCTGTCAAATGTCAACTGTCAATGTCAACGATTGTTTTAATAATAAAACTTATAAAGGATATTTTTTTTTTGTGAACAATTTAATATAAATGCCATTTCAACTTGCATGAAATTTATACCTCGAACCTCGATATTATTAACAACTTACCCTGTATAACCATTCACCTAATAATTTGTATTCATTCGTTATTTAAAATAAATAATTTGATTGAAAGTAATATGCACAGAGGCTAGAGATAATATTTTAAAACAATAATCTATATACCTATGTTGTCGTTATCCTTACAACAAAGTCAAAATAGGTGGTGGCCATTTTTATTTAGACTCATTGTCAGTTTAGATGATTGCAAGTATTTCAATATTTAAGACAAAAAAATAACTTTACCGCCCGCCATTTACACTTTATCGTCCGGCGGGCGGTAAAGTAGTACACGGGCGCTAAAGTGGCACTTTACGCCCGCTAAATGTATGTAATAATCTGTACTTTACCGCCCGGTCGTGCATAAAGTTTGTTATGAGTTTGTTAATTTGTCAGCTAAAAAATTAATTATGCATTATACGAGGTATGTCGCAAAATAAACAAAACAAAGAACAAAAATTAATTAATTAAGTATAATACACAGGCAAGTAGAAATAATTTTCTTTTAAAAATTAACTGTATTTAATTAAATAAATATTTAGAAAAATATGACCAGTTGATGTGTGTCCTTACTTCAAACACGAAAACTAAACAGTAAAATGATCAATGTACAAAAAAAGTGTTTACAAAACCCCATACTGCAAAATAAGTATAATGCAAATTACTGAATACATATTATGATTAATATAAAATATAAAATACTAAACTTTATATTATGTTTACTTACGTGACAGAATTATAAAGTAATCTGTCAAACACAATGTAATACGTCACTATGATATTCCAAAACATTAGCTAAGATGGTTTTTTGTATATCTATCTCATTTCAATGTACCTACTGATACCTTATATGAGTTTCTGGCTCTCTCTTACTCACACCATTACATATGTAATGATTTTTCCCATTTAGCTACACACTAATTCATTCCACAGAGTATCCGAATAGAAGTATAACTTCAAAAATTAACAAAAATTGTATTTTTTTGGCAAATAGAATTTATTTAATGTAAAATAGTCCCCTTCAAAATTAAAACATCGTTTTACAAGAAATCGGACACAAGTATAGATCGATGTGATGGTGAATTTTATCGTGCAACAAGCGCCAGTTTCCTTCTTCTTGATATTCTGGACTTGGTGAATAATTTCCTTCTCATCGTAGCAACAAATTAACATTATTTTTACTTTTGATATTTCCAAATGACTTTTTTGAAGTTATACTTCTATTCATGCACTCGGTAGAAAAGATTTGTGTACAGTTAAATGGGAAAAATCATTACATATGTAATGGTGTGAGTAAGAGAGAGACAGACACACTTATAAGGTAAATTGGTCGGTAAAAACAAAGATGAAATATTTATCACATGTTATTAGTCATAACTATAAGTCCTTTGAATACCGTTTCAACATTCAGTACATTGAAAAGGGATAGATATACAAAAACAGTCTGAACTAAATGTATGAATATCATAGTGACGGACCACATGATTATTTGACAGATTATTTTATAATTCTGTCACGTAAGTTAACATATTAAGTTTAGTATTATATATTAATATTAATATTCAGTAATGAGTATTGTATTGTAGTCTAAAATACCGTCACATGGTTGCAGTATATCCTGCACTATGTTTTTGAGGTTGTTGGCTACATAAACAGAGTTTTTACGAATAGTCGAGGAAATAAATCACCAAAACCTCCGAATTTTGTAACGTAAGATGGATCGAAATGCGTTTTTTTGCATTGGATTCGTTAAAGTATTAGGAAATTTGTCGCTATATTTTATAATGTAAAAATGGAAATTGCATTTCTGCATTCGAAAAGTACATTCCGAACAGACAATAGAGAGAATACTTACAACTCGGTATGTATTGCTGAAAATGGGTTCAATTTATATACTTGGGGTTTTTGGAGTCGCTGAACACGAATATTACGATTCCGAAAATCTCCGCGGCACTTGGTGTCTAGGGTATTTAACTCTTCTCCTGGGGTTTTATGTAAATTCTGTACGAAATCAGTGCACACTTGGTATACTCGGTGGTTTTTTAAATCGCTAAATACGATTATAATAATGGCGATGGTGTTGGAAACATGGAAACACCTGGTGCTTAAGACGGACCTCGTCTCCAGGAATTTTATGCAAATTCGATACAAAAAGAGTATGCACACGGTACTAGGAGGTTTTTGGGGTCGCTTACCACAAATATCATATAATGAGTTTGGTAAATCATTCGCATACAAATTTATGAATCCAAGCGCGTGCATAGAAGTATAACTTCTGCCGGCAGTCCCACTGACTGCTACACCAGTTTTTTTTTTGGATTTCGTTTGCTTGGGTACTTCCATGCGGAACTTTCATGCTTGTTTTTTCTTGACCTCTTTAATGATGTCTCTCGAATGTTTTATTCGAAGTATTTTTTCGTCATCCATGAGCTTGTGCGGAACAAATCGTGAACACACATTTCTTATGCCCAAATTTCCGGTCAAAATGCGATAGATCGGATCTTTGGAAATATTTAATTCCATTTGCATGTCTCAATGAAGATTTTGGTACATTTTTAATAAAAAGTATTCCGTATTTATAAATAATTAACATAAATATAGAGTTTTAAAATTTGTTGGGAAAATTTATTGTTACAGCTCCACGATAAAAATTACTAAAAATAAAACCTTCTATTTTTACGTTTATCTTTATACCTTAAGTTTTTCTCCATTTTTTCTTTCTTTCTAGTGTTCAGAAATTTAATTTGTTTAAATTTATTTTTACCTACATATATTAAACTAGTTGTACTCGCGACGTCGTTCGCGTGCCTTGTGATTGTTGTATAAAAATTTCTTACCCCACACCGTTAAAGCAATGGGAGAGAATTTTTTATACACCAGATGCTAAGTTAAAAGAAGACAAATACATCTGTGAAAACCGCATTCGAATCGGATCAGTAGTTTTCATGTGATGCGCGCACAAACATACAGACAGACAGACAGAATGTCTAACCACATTTTTGGGTTCTATTTCGATGTACCTGCGACGTCGTTCGCGTGGCGTGTTAATTTTTGTATAAAAATTTCTTTCTCACCCCGTTAAAGGGGTTGGGGGAGAAAGTTTTATACACCAGGTGTTAAGTTAAAAGAAGACAAATACGTCTGTGAAAACTGCATTCGAATCGGATCAGTAGTTTTCATTTGATGCGCGCACAAACATACAGACAGACAAACAAAAAACTAACCACATTTTGTGTTCTATATCGATGTAGTAACACCCCCCTCTAATTATTTTTTAAATATCTTTAATGTACAGAATTTTCATTTCTACAGTTTTAGTATATGTATAGATGAAGAATTTAAAATGAAAACAAAGTAAGAAGTGCGTTGTTGTATTTACGCCTTAATAATTACGAGCAGGACTGAAAACTACATTGAATTTCTAAAACAAATTTCTTCCAATTTCTTATTTCGACTTCTCTTTTAATTAATATACTCGGAGAGTATACTAACAAGATTAGAAACTTCTGAAAAGATATTATTTAAAATCACACACCGATTGTAACGATATATTCCCATCAGCAGATTTAGCGAAAATCCAGTCGGTCGGAATTCTCTTGATAACCAACCATTGTGAGTCGTGCTTTGAATGAATTACAAAATGGTATTTCGAAATAAAATTAGCATGCAGAGACTCGTTATCCCACAAAATCTGTTCTAATAAGATCTGTCAGATTTCAGAAATTGTTTTAAACGTTTCCATTATATTTAATCTTCTATCAATTTAAGTCTCAAAAGACATTCAGCAAATGTAATTTTTATTGACTTACAAACAAAGAAATTTCACACGTAATTTAGAAACATCACTTGAATTGATTTGAAATTTTATTTCATTCTTTCTTCATCAAAAATGATAACTGTTTACATTCAAGTTAAAATTCTTCATTATGTTGGCGATTTTCAATGAACTCAATATAAACAGTTTGTATTTTGCAATAATAAACTATCATAAATTTAATATAGTTCGTGTAGCCGTTATAACCAACGATTGGTTATAGTATTTATTTGTGGCTGCATAGTAATTTATTCAAATGCACAATTAAATTTAGTAGTAATAACTTAAATTGTTTATAATAGATTAGTAGGTGTACTGGTGAATATATTTGCATACATTTCAGAAATTCAGAAATTTATATATCAGAAAAAAAAACAATTACAAAATTAAAAGTATTTACTGAAGGCACGATGAATTATAAAAATTTGTGTGTGTCTTCAGATAATACTTATATCTTAACACTATACATAAGTAATAATAAACTAAATTAAAGTAACATCATAAGCAATACGATTAACTCAATACAAATTGGTTCTATAAAATAAATTATAGCTAGCAAGTAATTTTTATAATCTTAAAACCATGTTATTTTATTTACGATACAGTTATAGTTATTTTTTACCCAGTTTCTTAGTTTGAACTTGGTTAATTTTGAAAGTGATTTCTTTCTTAAACAAATAGGCACAAGATTTACAAGTCTAGGTCCGGTGAAGCAAATATTCCTTTGTGTAGAAGAAAAACTTTGTAGAGTTGTGGAGTACTGTAATCTAGTCACAGCCCTTGTTTTTATATTGTGGTTAATTGGGTTTTGAAAAACATTAAATTTTAATGAAAACTGTATAATTTTCAAGCAGTATAAATGTCTTATATTTAAAAAATCTGTTTCGGAGAAAAGTAGATCTGATGAGTACATCTTAGGTTTAAATAATAATATTTTTGAAACGTATTTTTGAGCGATTTTTAATGGCATCAACACAGAATTATATGCTGACCCCCAACATAAAATGCCATAGTTTAAAACAGATTCAACCAGACCACAGTAGACTATTTTTGTAAGACCAAGAGGTAAAATGTTTCTAAGTTGAGAAAATTTATACACCAATTTTCTAACTTTTTTAAACAGCCTCTTATTCCATTAAATAGAGAATAAATTGGATAAGTAAATTATTAAACGAAAAAACATTAGATTTGTAAATGTAATTAATTATAAATAGATCCTAAGATTTTCATTAATCAACGCTTTTTGTTTATCAGAAACCACTGAATGTTTGATTAAAAAAACGGGTGTGGCAGTCAGTGGGACTGGCGGCAGAAGTTATACTTCTATGCACGCGCCCGAAATCATAATTTTGTATGGGAATAATTTAGCAAAATATTTATAAGATATTCGTGTTCAGCGACCTCAAAAACCTCAAAAACCGAGTGCACACTCATTTTGTATCGAATTTGCATAAAATTCCTGGAGAAGAGGTCCGTCTTAAGCATCAGGTGTTTCGGACACCATCGCCATTATCACACTTGTATTAAGCGATTCAAAAAACCGCTAAGTTCCAAATGTGCAGTGATTTTGTACAGAATTAACATAAAACCCCAGGAGAATATTATTATTAATATTGTTAATATAAAATACTAAACTTTATATGTTTACTTACGTGACAGAATTATAAAATAATCTGTCAAACACAATGTTATATGTCACTATGATATTCAAAACATTAGCTCACACTGTTTTTTGTATATCTTTCTCTTTTCAATGTACTGAATGTTGAAACGGTATTCAAAGGACTTATAGTTATAACTAATAACATGTAGTCAATATTTCATCTTTGTTTGTACCGACCAATATACCATATATGTGTTTCTGTCTCCCTCTCTTACTCACACCATTACATATGTAATGATTTTTCCCATTTAACTCTACAAAATTCTTTTCCGCCGAGTGCACGAATAGAAGTATAACTTCAAAAAGCGTAATGCACGCACTACGATACCTATCGCTACCAATTTCCTACCTCTCAAACTGAACACATATGAAAGGAATTTAGTTTTTTGTACATGCCTTTCTGAAACCGTCAAATAGTAGAGTGCTTAACATAATAGTTTTGTAAACCAGGAGTTTGGTCTTTAGCTTTATTTCATGCGGCTTCCAAACTCTATGCTATAGTTTTCTAAATGCTTTGCTTGCAGATTGAAGCCTCTTTTCTTCATCTGAGCTAATATCACCGATTCCAGATAAAATACTACCAATGTATTCGAAGTTGTTTGTTATATTAAGAGGGCTACCATTTAAAGTTATGTCGGTTGGGGGAGAGAAGAAATAAACACAAAATTTTGTCCACACTCACTTTTAGTCCCCTTTCATCAGCTGCTTGTTCAAAAGCATTTATAATAGATTGCAACTGTTTTGGCGTTTCTGCAGTTAGAGCGCAAAAATTAGTTCGTGAATTTTGCTGGTTTTAGTTTTGGTTTTTAATTTAAGTCTCATTTAATTGAAAAGATTGGAATCAATCCGGTACGATATGTGAACACAATCTTTTTCTCTTTAGTGGTTTTGTTAATGAATTATTGAATGAATAGTAAAAATAGGACCAGCGCGCGGCGCAATCACACAGCCCTGTCTAACGCCTATAGTAACAGGGAAAGGCTTAGACAAGTCACCATTTTACTTTACCACGGCACAAGTAAATTCATGTAGAGATCTGATTAGAGACAAAAGGGTTGGTGGGTATTTTACCTATTATTTCTCTATTTATTGAGTCAAAAGCCTTTTTAATATCGATGAAGGCAATACAAAGGGCTCTGTTTTGTTCTAAAGACTTTTCTCTTAGCTGTCTGGTTAAAAATATCATATCCACTCTCAATCTCTGTTTTCGAAAACCATACTGCCATTTCTGAAAATTTTGTCTAATAAAGGTTCTAATCTATTACAAATAATTCTCGATAAATTTTTTCCAGGCATTAACAACAACGAGATGCCTATGTAATTAGTACAAACAAATTTGCTACCTCTCTTGTGAATCGGATTAAAAACGCAGTCTTGTAGCAGGGTTTTTGTCTTCCAGATGTTATAGAACATATTTATACTTGTTTTACCGCACCTGTAATTTCTTGCATTGAAGGTGGATCATTCATCACAGTTTAAGTATTGGGCAATGAACTCAGGTCAATATTATTTATGCTGAACAGTTGAACGTTATTTGGTTGGTTTAACACATTTTTGAAATGTTAGTTGTTTCTCTGTTGCCTCTATCTTTTACTAGAGCTATTTGTTTCTTTATAGGGCCTACAATCTTTTTAATACCATCGAATAGGCTATGGCTATCAATTTCGTAGATAAAGTACTGCAGGTCTTTTCTTCAACCTGTTATACACATATTTATATATATTTGGGTTTGCAGCAATAAAAGATGAATTTAGTGGACTCTTATAAGTTATAAGTTTAATTTCAAGCTTTCGAATGTGATTACATCCATCATCAGGGAGCTACAATAATATCAGCTTTAACATTTTTGTCACTTACACTCAATGAGGTTGTTTCATCAATGATGTTAAATAATGTTGATACAGTTTGTCACAATACATATTAAAATTTTAGTAGGTACAATTTGAATTATATTTTAATAAAACAGTTAATTTACTTCTTTATTTGGGGATCTTTTTGCCACTAAAACAAACTGATAAATAATATAAATCAATATTTTGAAAATGACCCTTGCTTATTAATCTTAATGGATATGTCAAATTTGTCAAGGGTCGGTTTTTAAAACTGAAAATGCCTAACAAAAATGAAAATAATTTTTTTTAAATGTTTTTTAGCTTTCGACAACCAGATCGGTCGTCGTTTTCAAAGATAAAAAATTTGACTATATACTTCTTTATGCAAGTTTGTATTTTAATTAAAACATTATTTAACCTCATTGATGAAACAACCTCATTACGGGTAAGTAAAAAAATCTTTATTAAGCTCTTAATTGGGAAATGTTAAAGCTGTTGATATAATTGTAGCTCCCTGATGATGGATGTAATCACATCCGAAAGCTTGGAATTCAACTTATAAGTGAATGGTTACATTGGATGCGGATACGTACGATTTTTTAATCGTGCGATGCCGTAAGACCATTTGTCGTACGATTGTGTGGTTACATTGTTTGCGATTCGTTGCATTTACAGTTTCAGTTTAAAATGGACGACGAAGAGGATTTACATTTCCTTAAAAATAACTGTTAGAAATTTATGGTATTAAATAAAAAAAGAAAATATTTGGTTAATGGTATATACTTAAGGAGAGACCAGGAAGGGAAGTACGTAACCCTCTTCAATGAGTTAAGTAAGCAGCCACAAAAGTTTTATGAGTACTTTAGAATGTTTCCTTCAACATTTAATTATATACTTAATATGATCCACCAACAACTCGAAACATATTCTAATTTTCGAAAAAGCGTTCATCCTAATGTTTGAAATCAGGTGCTAGCTTTCTATATCGTTTATAACAGAAAGTATCGTACGATATCGCAGGAAAAAACAAACAAGTTTGTCCTTCTCACTTAGTCGTCCGACATCGTACGAAAACATCGGACTACATCGCAACTATTGTAACCGCACACCTTTAAATTAGTTTGTTTTTACGTCCGACATCGTACGACATCGCACGACTTAAAAATCGCACGTATTCGCATCCAATGCAACCATTCACTAAGAATCCACTAAATTCTTTTTTTATTGCTGCAAACTCAAAAATAATCTACACATTTATTTCCTTACGTGTCAGCAAACACTTCTTGTCGTTTTTTTTACAGATTTACAGAAATAAAGAAATACATCTACATAACTATTTCTTCACAAATTTTTGATTTTTAGATCTAAATCTTAAAGGAAATCGAAAATAGTCTGATGCTATTGCTTTTTCTGTTATATTTTGTTACAGCATTTGTTGAATGAGATTTTAAAAACGGCAATTAATTTTTCCTAATTAAAACAACAGCAAACCCGAAAACAGGGACTGACACTTTTATCAAAATAATTGAATTCGCATGAAAGCAAGTGAAAAAAAGATTAACGTTCTGAAAAACAATTGACGAAGACCAACAAATCCCGCAAGTAATTTATGTGAAACTGAACAGAGGCGAGACGATTTGTTCTGTTAATTAAGCGGTTTGATAAGAGAGTAAATAATGGATAATAAACAACTTGGCAATTTCCACTTTCCCAAGGGAGAATTTTGTCGAAGTAACGGCCTATTACTGTTTACTGTAAGGTATTAGGATAAGATATAGGCGCCCTGACGCCAACATTTTAGAAATCGATTTTCAATAAAACCAAATTTACTTTATTTTGATTTGAAGCGATTTTTTAAAAATATTTAGGAATTTCTGTTTTTGTTTTACTAACGATAAAGATGATAAAAAATTACCAACATACTTTTATATCATCATTGATTTAATCCAATGGAAACAATCAACTAAGGTTTAAACCGCTCCGACATTTTCCGAGTTTAATAAGCTAGGATTACTGTTTATGTTTCCCAATTTACTTGTTGCACAAATAAATAATTTACTGTAAACTATGAGAAAATGAAGAACATTAAATTCCAAGTCAGCATCTGACAGAGGAATTACCACGATAAGCATCTTATATTGCAATTTAGTTGATAAAGTAATTATAACTTGTCATATAGAAATTTGAATTTAGTACATTCTGGATTCAAGCTTAGAGTAATATTTATACCAGTGAATGCTTGATTTCAGAATATAACATTAAATAAGATTACTTTCTTAATTGGATAGATTCGATATTTCCCACGAAACAACACTGTGGTAGTTTAAGATAGAAATGTTAACACATGTTCAAATCAAAGCAGAACACAATTAAACATCATACCAGTGGCAATATTTTCCGCCTGTCTGTTTTCAGACCTGTAGTAATTGTCAATTTTCAAAATAAGGCCAAGTTTCAAACTTTGATTTCGATACGATATCGCACACTGTCACTACTATCTGTTATATACTGTGCTGAACCAACGAAAACTTAAGAAATACAAAAAACAACAAATAATTGGCGAGGAATGTGAAGAATGCCTGTTGTGATCGAAAAAATTATTTAACAATTTGTTTATTTAATGAATCGTTCTATAAACGATATAGAATAGAATAGAATAGAATAGTATATTTATCATTTTGATTTACATAGTAAATATAATGAACGTCATAAATAAAAAATAATATAACAACTTCACTTTAAGTCTAAACACAGAAACTCATTAACAGAATACACTGGATGTTTGAGTAGTAAACTTTTAGTGGCTTTTTTGAATGCCTCAAAATTTGTTATTTGCCCTATGTTTTTTGGCAATTTATTAAAAAATCTCTTCCCTGAATAAAAAGAAAAGTTCTCGTACATTGTTGAGTGGTGCTTCTCATATATAATCACATCTCTAGACGACATCTGCAAACTACCTAAACAACTTTTGGTTTGCACAATGCATTTATAAATATATGCAGAATAGAATGTAAATAATTTATGTTTGATAAATATAGGTAGACAAGAGTCTCTGTTTCCTAGCTGGAAAATTAAGCGTATTATACGTTTTTGGACGATAAGAACACGCTCAGAACTAGAGGCGCCACCCCAAATAGTCAAGTTATATGCAATGTGCGAATATACGAGTGCATAATAGATCTGAAGCATACCTTGCGTATCAAGTCTATTTCGCATGTTAATAATAGCGTAATATGCCGAGTTTATTTTTTTGACAACCGAATCAATGTGGTTATGCCACTTTAATTGACTGTCGCACACTAGGCCTAGTAGTTTGAAACTATGGGAAGGATTCAAAACAACATCACCCAAATTTAGGCGAATCATATGTTCTGGTTCAGCTCTATTAAAAAATTGAACTAACAATGTTTTCATTGGATTATATATAAGGTTGTTTGCACTGCTCCAAGTAACAAATTCCTGAGTGTGCTTGTTTAGTTTATCTTGCAACTCAATCTCATTATCTGCTGATATAATTAGTGAACAATCGTCTGCGTACATGATAAGGCTACTATTTTCGTCTAACGTCAGATTGTTTGCTAAATCATTTATGTAAACATTAAATATCAAAGGTCCTAAGACCGACCCTTGTGGAGTGCCAATCGCTAAGGTGTACTCATCAGATATTACGTCACCTATTCTGACTTTGAGTTTTCTCTCAGTTAGATAACTATTCAAGAAATTGAGAGTGGTACCTTTTACACCTAGTGCAAATAACTTAAAAAATACTTTCTCAGCCGGTAGGCAGTCAAAAGCACTGCTGAAATCGAATAATACTCCTGCACAAACTTTTCCTCTATCTAGGTTAATGTGTACTTTTTTGAAGAACTCATAGCATGCAGTTTCCGTGGATTTACTTTTTGTGAATCCATGTTGATTTGTGCTTAATACCTTAAACAATTGAAAATATTTTGTTAATCTATCTACTATACATTTTTCTATTATTTTTGACAAGACACTCAGTATTGATATCGGTCTGTAGTTAAGCATACTGAAGGGATCAAGTTTTTTATGTACAACTGTTACCAAAGCAAGCTTAAGTTCCGTAGGAAATTTACCTGTAAGTATGGCCGTGTTTACTATATGTGTTATAGGTTTTGCCACATTATTTTTAACACTTTTAATAATTTTTGTACTTATTAAATCACAACCTACCGTGGCTGTATTTTTCAATTTATTTAAAACACTTACTATCTCCTCTGGTGTGACAGGATTATATTCAAACTCAGTATCGGTGAAATCACTAATTAAATTATTGTTAAGTCTGTTGTCACCCCCGGCATACCTAGACTCTACCATTTTTTGAGCAAAAGTAGAATAATGATTAGCAAACATGTCAGCTATCACCTTTTGATCTTCTATTATTGTATCATTTTCTTTAATTATAATCTTTTTGTCTTTTTTTGATATAGTTTTTTTGTTTTCATTAACTAATCTCCAAATAGCTTTAGATTTATTATCAGACCCACTAATATAATCAGTATAATATTGTAGTTTTTCTTGTGATGTTAATTTTTTGTGTTCTAGTTTCTTTTTCTTATAAATGTGATTTAATTCAGGATAATCTTTTAATAAGGAATAGAGATCTCTAAGATTTTGACTTCTGTCAATCGTCGCAGGTTTAACCCATTTTTTTTGCATTTTTACTCATAGGCTGGCGCTTTTTAATAGTAGGACAGCAATTAGTCAGGGCCCAATTAAATATGCCAAGAAACTCGGACAGCTGTTCATTAACATCATTTGTATCATAAATATAACTAAAATCAGATTTACTCAAAAAAGAATTTAGATTTAACAAGTTTCCCTGACACGTATTCCTATCAGAAATATGTTTAACTGCTTCAGTAGATTTGTGTACGCTAATATCATATGTATAGATAGACGCAGAATGGTCACTAATATTTAACTTGACTACCTGGTGCTCATTCACTGGGATATTAGATACTATATAATCTAATTTAGATTCAGAGATTTGTCCATGGACATTTGTAAAAACTCTAGTAGGAATTTTGGAGGGGTCATGTATTTTATACATATCAAATACCTCATTTAATAGTCTTTCATAAGTTGATAATAATGTTATCATACTTAGCAAAACAATATTTGAGAGCATTTGTAAGTTGTTCTATGAAACATTGAATTCTATCTAAAAGTTTACTACACTCTCTATATACATTTAGTACACATATCTTAACATTACCACATTTAAATTCAACAGCACATAATTCAAAAATCAGTTCTACCGAAAATTTTTTGTTAATATATTCTAACTCATTGCAATTGCCAATATAATTTTCTTGTATACATATGTCACCGATCCTCCATGTTTGGATAATGAGCGGCTATACTGAGACACTGGATAATATCCAGTTATGGTTAATTGATGAATTAATTCTGGTGTGACAATCCAGTGTTCATTTAAACATAATAGTACTGGATTTTCAGTTTGTGTAAGAACCTCTAATTCTGTCAATTTATTTGCTAATGACTGTACATTTAGTTGTATTATTTTAATAGAAAAAATATCTAACAATGTTGTACTGCATTCTGTATTGAATTTACGTTGATCCGTGGTTTGATCGAAAAAACTCATACCTTTTTACAAGCAAGCCTTCCGGCCAAACGTCAGGTTCATAAATCTCTTGTAGCAACTTATATTCCGCTGATATTTTATATGATTTGTACATACCTTTTTATGGGTAGATCAGTTACCTCAAATTCGTTGTTTGGAAATTTCTTAGTAAGCCATTTCAAAACATTTGATTTATTGCTATCTACTGAATATTTACCTAAATATATCCATAAACGACGGTCAGCTGCTTTTAAGGTGCAATCGTCATTTTCATCATCACCCATTTTAGCCGTGCCAGTAACAATAGTTTTCTTTTTTTCATTCCTATTTGTATATTTTCGGTATTGTTTTGGTTTCTTAACCTCTTTGTGATTTTTCAAATCAGATTCTTCTGTTTTATCAACAGGTGTGTCTGTAACTGTGCGCTTGCTTACCTCATTAGCTGGACGATGTTGCCAAGCGCTATTATTAATCGGAGTTTTTGGATTTGATTTTTCAACATTTAATTTTTCTTTTTGCAAAAGTTTGATGAACGCTGCTTGTTCTTCCACTCGATCTTCAAGATTTTTCAAATAAGCCTCCTTAATTACATTAAGTTCACTGGTACCATCCATTTCTACTATGGATTTGTTGATCACCTGTTTTAGGTTAGGTTGGCATGTCTCACATCTCATTGCACTTTTACACTTAACGCAACGATCTAAGAGATTTTTAACTTGCTTCAATTGTTCTTCTGTAATTGATGTTATCTTAGACACTTCTTTTGTTACTATAACGTTTATCAACTCATCTTTTGTTAATTTTCTAGGAAGAAGTTTTATTGTTAGGTCTTCCATTTTGCAACGTTGCCACAATATATAGATATATAAAACTGGTATTAAGAAAAATATTAATAATAATGCATCCAGAAAAAACACATGCACTCCTTACTCTTCGTCAATCTTTTGTTCTACCGACAAGCGAGCGAATAGAGGAGCTACTACAATATAGACCTATCCCTAGGCTGTCAACACTTTACAAGACACTGACGGCATGTATTACAAACCCCATTTATTAGCATATTGATGAAAGTAACATATTGACAGAGGAACAGAAGTGCTGCAGAAGAAGGAATTCAAAGAACAACTTATTATGGTTTCTGTAATTTTAAAATAAGCACAGATAAAACAGCAAGAAAAATGTTAAGGAATTAAAAACTGCAAACAAGAAATACGAAGAGGAAAAGGTTATAAAGTTGAGATTTCTTGTGAATAATTTATCTTTAAAAATGACATACGATCTGTTTTCGTAAGCTTAAGGTCAAATCCAAGTTTGTTAGGCATTTTAAGATTTAAAATAGGCCCTTGAATTTGATAAATCTATCAAATTAATAAAATAGGCAAGGGCAATTTTCAAATATATTGAAGTGGCAAAAATGTCTTCAATTAATAGATAAAATAAATAAACAAATGCTCAGCACAAACAAAATCACATAAATCTAGAAATTTTCCACACCGACTCTTAAGTCTGCTTTGGCATTGTCCTGCTATACATCATGTTTCCTACATGCTACAGTATATGACTTTAATATGAAACCATATAAAAATGTAAACCAAAAGATCTTTCATCTTTTATACATAGATGAAAGCAAGAAACAGATGAACTACCTTTCTATATGCAAGGGTTAAAATACTACAACGTGACACACAGCTTCCTATAAAGATATTAAACGGGGTATAGAGATGATGAAACGTACTTTAACAGGCAAACTTTTTGAGCACAAACAAATTAAAAGAGTAATACCAGCAAGTGATTAAAGCTCGTACACAATCTAAGCTGAATGCTATTAATCTAATAAAGGTCATAAAATCATATGTCGTACCAGTCTTTGGAATACTTAAACAGTCAACCATTGAACTTAAGAAAATTCAAAGACTAACACTAAGCACGACCCATCAAAGTCATCTCCTTTCAGACTAGACTTTGCCTACGAAAAAAGGTTGTCGACATAAAATCAGTTATCGACTTAAAAAAACATTTGTGTGTATACTTATGTACGCACATAAGAAGTTATACTACAAATCTTCCGTAAAATTTTATACTTCGCGTTATCCTATGTTTGTAGGAAAACCACACTAATAATAGAAAAATAAGAATTTAATACATTATAACGCATTATGAAGTTAAATAAATTTTATTTAAATATTAAACAAAATTTTTGTATATAATTATGTAAGTACATAATTAAAAAACATTTTATAACAAATTATACGAAAAGCAATTTTTATTATTTTAAATTCTTTACTATTTACACTTATGGCCTTTTACTGTTGTTTTATCTATTCCACGACGAAACTGTCATTTTGAGTAGAGTTGACAAAAAAACAGTAAAATATTAATAAATATCAATATATTTTAATATAAATAAAAAATGAGCAAAATTAATAAAACAAATAAAAATCTAATGTAAATCTCAGTATCAAAAACACAAAAAAAAACTAAAATGTTGAGTTGCTATTCAATGATGTCGTTTTATCGTGACGGTATGCGCGCGCTTCGTATAATTTGACTCTCATCATTTTTTACTAAACCGCCAGAATAAGTATAATTTTAAAATGTAAAGGAACTCTTGAACTTCACTTGATAATTAACTTGGCCGATAAACCTTAACAGCGACGCCTTAAACCAGTTTTATCTGATAGCAAGAAAAGAATCTCAAATAGAACTCCATGGCAAACATTATAACGGTCTTAACGGAAGCCTTAAATAGATAGTTAGTTAATTAAAGTATAGCCTAAAACTAAGAAATATCTGATAGCTATCCAAGACCAAGTATTATGTACACACATAAAGGACATAAAATTAGGATATACATACTTGTTTAATATTGACTATCTGTACAGTCACAATCAAATATCATTTATCAGAAGGTAGTTAACAAATTTAGAATACTTAACACCCATACACTTTAATAAAATTTACAAAGCTCGATCATTAAAGTGATAGGTTTAAGATTTACCAGGATCGGCCTATTACCCCTGACGAATAACCGGTCGGATGTGTTGGTTTTCACTAAAATGGTAAATATACCTAGTATATCTGATCGACGTATCTGTGCCAAATGATGACAATCTGTTAAATAAGCATTAAGAAAACAACAGAAATTATTTCAACGGCCATTCACGGTTGCCACACTGAGCTTGCTAAAAAGCACATCCATTGGAATTCAACAGGCCATCATGTTTAATACATGCCATATATATCATATATACTTAAAAACATGTAAACATGTAAAAATGTGAGTTAACATAACTATCATATATACTTAAAAACATGTAAAAATCTGAGTTAACTAAGTGAATTACAAAGATGGGTGTGAATGGTATAATGTCTTTGATGAAGCCATGTCTTTTGCATTAAAGAGCCGAGAAAACATACCTTTAGGAAAAGTTAATAAATTTACCTTCCACGTAACCTAAAGTTAGAAGTAAATGGGACCAGCTTAGGGAATAACCAAGCTAAATCCAAAGCAAATTATACTAGACTGTGTATGTTGATGTAAAGTAGGCTCTCGATTGTGTAGATGAGTGATTAATCTCGGAAGACATTTTGATGTAACTGCAGCGTGTCTGCCGTTCACAAAAGGCAACCACCACATAAATCTTCATTAGTGCCGGTGCTTTGGATTGTTTGCCACCGCGAAAGCCGACGACTACGATTTTAGTTGCTTTCTGTGTTCATAATTGAAAGGAAATAGGATTGATTTGTTTTATTTTGGTAACAGCACGTGTTAACAAATGAAAATCTTTTAGTAGCATCTTTTCATTCATTAATTATCCCGAGAGTCATTTATAACAGGTGTATTACAATAAAGTTAAAAATTGTAATTATTCGTAAATTCTGGTTCGGAGTTTGGCAATTAAATATGTAATAAAGTCTTTAAGCATCTAACCAATAGTAAGTAATACGAAAAAAAAACAACCGCCCGCGACTTCATCCGCGTGGACTTTAGTTTTTTGCCACCGAGTTTCATAGAAATTTGCAACCCCTATTTTAAATTCTTAGGGATGGAATTTAAAAAAGTAATTTCTGAGTACACCACTATGTAATAAAACAAATTTATTCTCGAATTTTCAAGACTCTACGTGTCTATCGACAGTTTCATGTCGGCCAGCAGCAGCGTGCTACCGTCTCACCGCTCCACACAACCCGCTCAGTAAAGCGTGAGTGGTATTAGACTATTATTATTTTAAAACTTTAAAAACTTGCATGCTATATGCATGCAAAATCTTAGCCCGATCGGTTTAAAATTGACAAAGTTTCATACAAACTTTCATCCCCCATTTTATCCCCTTAGAGATGGAATTAATCAAAATCCTTTCTTAAGGGATGCCTACGTTATAGTAACTATCTGCATGCAAAATCTTAGCCCGATTGGTTTAAAATTAACAGAGTTTTATAAAAACTTTCATCCCCTATTTTATCCCCTTAGGGGGGAAATTAATCAAAATTCTTTCTTAGGGGATGCCTTCGTCGTAGTAACTATATGCATGCAAAGTTTTAGCCCGAACGGTTTAAAATTGACAAAGTTTCATACAAACTTTCATCCCCTATTTTATGCCCTTGGGGGTGGAATTTATTAAAATCATTTTTTAGCGCATGCCTACGTCATAACATCTACCTGCACGCTTAATTTCAGCCCCATTCGTCCAGCGGTTTGAGCTGTGAGTTAATAGATCATACAAACTTTCATCCCCTATTTTATCCCGTTGGGGGTGGAATTAATTAAAATCCTTTCTTAGCGGATGCCTACGTTATCACATCTTCACATCTACCTGCGTGCCAAATTTTAGCCCCATCCCTCCAGCGGTTTGGGCTCTGCGTTGATAGATCACTATATCAGTCAGTCAGTCAGTCACCTTTAAGTTATATATATATATATATATATATATATGTTAAATCTCAAATTTTCGATTTCACTTTTTAAAAACTTTTATTTCTTTAAAAACACAATTTACTTTTTTATTACAAAAATTACAAAAATTACTACTACTAATGACAACTAATAAAATTAACTAATCTGATTTTGTTTAGGAAAAAGCTTTTTTATAATGTTTTTTATGCTGATTAATATTTTATTTCATTATTTGAGTCTTTTGCTGACAAACGTCCGGTGTTGCGTAAGTCTAGTTCGCGTGTGAAAGTACACTGAGTTCAAGGTCACTATTTTCACATATAACAACTCCCTTTCCTAGAAAAAGTTGGTGCATACAGCAGCAACTTTTAAGTTGGATTTCAAATGTTTCTTCTGTAGGAACTGGGTTGACACAAGGTCTTCGTCTGGGAAGCATCCTCTGGAATCGTTCTTGAATTGATCCTTTTGGTGGCGGTGACGGTTGAGGGTCATCATGGGGTGTACTTATTGCTTTATGATTGCATCTTCTTCTATGGCATTTACAGAGGATATACACTAAAATTATAAGGACTATAAAAACTATAGTCGAAATAGTTCACCATGAAACATGTTTGTCGAGGAATGGTTCATCCATTAATTTGTCTATTTCGTCGGAATATAAATCCAATTTGTGTTTGGCAATTTCTAAGTCGTCTGTATTGATTTTGTTTAATTTAAGTGGTTTTAGGCCTTGTAGGTGTGAAATTTGCTTCATGTGATCGCAGCATCTGAAGGGTATGGTCACTGGATGACTTTTATAGGTGACGTTCTGGAATTTATCAACTAAGTATTTGGCATGGATCCTGGTACTACCAACAAAAGCACTACATTCTGGTTCTAATTTAAGTACCGTATTAACAATGATAATTTTGGTTGTTATTTCCCTTTTTCCACATTTGATTGATATTGGTAAGGGTTCGGAAACAGCTATTAACCAGAGGTTGAAGTCTATTTCTTGCACATTGTATTCTTTGGCATATAACAATGACATCTGGCAAGTTCGAGGTAGTGTGGTGGATGGCTTTAATAATTGTGCTTCACAGGTGGCATCACTGTCCAAGGGGTAAGGAAGAATGTTTTCGCATAGCTTCTGTTTTCAACCTAGTGATTTGCATTTCTCCATATTTCGGGGTAGTACATATAACATTGAATCATCATCACGCGCTACATATTTTTGGCTAGTAGGGAGTATATGGTAAAGTCCTGTTTGACTATCGTAAATGGGAATGGGGTATAAGTGAAAGAGGGTGTAAGTTTCAGGATCTACTAATGGGATCTTTAAGACAAAGACAATTTTAGAATCTAATTGGTAAGATTGAAGATCAATTATATCGATGTATTGGGCTATATTAGACGAAAATATTGGTAAAGGTAGATTATTTTTCTGTAAAGATTGTGAAATTTCTTTGAGAGAATTAATTAAATCTGTTGGTGAAATAATAGAACTATGAAGAATTTTTAATCGTGAAAAAGTGATTGCGTCTAAGGTATCATCAAGATAATTTTCAAGGAATACATAGCTTTCCATTAGTGACTCACATAAATTTAGGATTTGTAATTGTGCCTGATAAAATTCGATATCATCTGAAATATGCGTGATTGTTCTCTGAATAGATTCTATATTATTATTAAAGATTCGTTCATCCTTTTGAAACTTTTGGATGGTTTCGTTAAAGCTTTTTATAACGGATGTTGTGACTAAAATTTGTTTTTTCAATAAGATTTCAAATTGGTGTTCATCCCGATTTATTTTGTCAATACAATCATTAAAATATTCGCCGTCAGATGCATCTAAGTTACCGCTGATTGATTTCCAAATTGTTCCAATACCGTTCAGTAATCCACGTTTATGTCGGGAATTAAAGTCTTGTGTGTCTGTTATTATTTCTTTGTACTTGAGGTTAACAGAGTTAGATATTTGTTTTAAAAGGCTAACGTGAGTTTGGGCTTCGCTTCGAACAAAAGTCATTCTTAGAGTGTCATTATTGCCGAAAAATGTGTCCAGTATTCTTTCCAGTATCTTGTCGTTATTTTTTATAGTAGTTTGTATTGTATGCAAGTCTTTGTGAACAAGTAACGTCCATTTGTCATTTGATATTCTAATAGAGCCTTCTTCATGATAGAAAATTCCAATTGTATTATTTATAGGGATTATCTCGAGTTGGGAATATGCAACTGAGAGGAGTCCGCATAATCTGTAACAGATAACAGTTACTCGTAAAATGGCTTTAATCGATCAAAATTAATTTTTGAAGTTTGTTGGCTTTTGGGGTTTAAGAGGAGAGCTGAGTTCCTAAAAATTTCCTGAATTTCGAAAGGTCCGTTAAATAAGTTTTCTGATTTTGATTTTATTTGGGATTCTTTAACGTATACTTTATCGCCTATTTTATAGTCAGGACGCTTGTCAGAAACGTGTAGATCAAATCTAATTTTGGCTTTTTCTTTTTGCCTGTTAGTTTTTTCGCGAGCTACTTTGTAAAAATATTCCATACGATTGCTTAGGTCTCTAACATATTTAGAGATAAGACTCTTTTGATTATAGAGTGTTTCTGGGGGTCTACTTGAAGTATGCCCAAATATAAGTTCGTAGGGCGTGAAGCCATGGGTTTTGTTTTTGGTGTTATTATAGCAAATTATTGCATATGGGAGTGCTGTAAAAGGGTGCTCATTAGGATTTTCTGCTTGATTTGCCCTGATCATTTCGCTTAAAGTTGCGTGAAAACGTTCAATAGAACCGTTAGTTTCAGGATGACTGACACTAGAATAGGTTAATTTTATATCATATAAATTGCAAATGTCTTTTAGAAGGGTGTTTTCGAATTCTCGACCACAGTCGCAATGAATTCTAAGGGGTGTTCCGTAATGCTGGAAAAATAATAAGAGGGTAGTTACTACGGTAGTACTCTTTTTGTTTTCTATAGGATATGCTTGGGTGAATTTTGTAAGTTCGTCTCTAATTGTAAGTGCGTAGTTTCGGGTTGGATATTCAAAAATGTCAATATTGATACGTTCGAATGGTGTTTTGGGTGTTTCTGTTAGAACTAAAGGACCGCTAAGATTTTTCCTGCAAATTTTAACGCGTTGACAAATATCGCAACACTTAATAAACTTTTCGACATCTTTAGCTAAAGTTGGCCATTGATATTTTTCTCTTATTCGTCGGATAGTTTCGTTTATGCCTCTATGTAAGTTACTTTTCCCGTTGTGATACTGATCAAGGATCTGGGGAATTTCTTCTTCGATTGGTGTCGATACGATGTTTTGGCAAATTTTTAATTTAATTTCTTTATCGGAAAGTCTAAGGCGTTTTCAATATAATAAGTTTTGTTGGAATCAAATTCGGATTGACTTTTGAAAAGAATATGGAATAAATTTTCTTTAACGGCGCCAGGGTCAAAAGGTAAGAAAATAATGAAATACTTTCGATCTTTTACGGTTTTACTAGATAGAATATTAAGTTTATGACGATCAAATTCGAAGTTTTCTTCAAAAATATCATTTAAGTATTATTGTGTCGTGAAATTCAGTTAATTTATTTTGCCAGAAAAACGTGACTATAAATTTATGAGATTTTAAAAATTTCTATCTTTGAATAGTCAACTAAAGATCGAGTTTGATATGATCCAAGGAATTTATTGTATTCGTCTATGATATCTGTTTCTTTATTATTGTCCGTGTCGTCTTCGTCAGCATCATTTTTATCTGTTTGTTCGGCGTTATCGTCTTCGTTGTTAACACAGACTAGGAATTTGTTTCTGAAATTTGCACATTGTTGAAAATGATTTATTTTTATTCGGGATAAGGCGTCAGCGTTTTTGTTAACCTTGCCAGGTCGATGTTCTATTTTATAATTATATTCTTCAAGTTTTAATCGCCAGCGTGCTAAACGGCTACCGGGGTCTTTAATCGAGAATAACCATGTTAAGGGTCGATGGTCTGTAATAAGAGTAAATTTTCTTCCAAATAAATAAGGTCGGTAGTGTTTTACTGCCCAGACAATGGCTAATAGTTCTCTTTCTATCGTAGAATATTTTGTTTCTGCATTACACAAAGTTCTAGATGCAAAGGAAATAGGCAGATCTTTTCCGATTGGGCCTTGAGACAATACGGCTCCAATTGCGAAAGCACTTGCATCGGTAGTGAGTAGAAAAGGTTCGTCAAAATTTGGGTAAATTAAAATTGGATCTGATATTAGGGCTTGTTTTAATTGATCGAATGAAGATTTGCATTCTTGAGAGAAAATAAAAGGGGCGTCTTTCTGAAGAAGTTTTGTTAGAGGTTTCGACATTTTAGCGAAGTTGGGAATAAATCTTCTATAGTAGCCTACTAGACCTAAAAATGATTTTATTTCTTTAGGATTTTTAGGTTCCGGAAATTCTTGAATACAAGCGACTTTATCGGGATTAGTTTTTACTCCATCTTGTGTAACAAGGTGACCAAGATAAGCAACTTCTTTTCTTAGAAATTCGCACTTATCTGGCTGAATTTTTAAGTTGGCATTTCGAAGTCTTTTGAAAACTTCTTGTAGGCGAGATATATGTTCGTGAATGGTTGGGGAGTAGACGATTATGTCGTCCATATATACTAAACAGCGTTTATTTTGGATTCCTAGAAGAATATTGTCCATGACGCGTTGGAAGGTGGGCGGGGCATTTTTCAAACCAAACGGCATTCGGATAAATTCATAGTGGCCATTATCGACTGAAAAAGCTGTTTTAGGGATATCTTTCTGATTAATTTCAATCTGGTGAAAGCCAGATGCAAGGTCAAGTGTAGTGAAATATTGACATTTTCCTAGTTGGTCTAATAAATCAGAAATATTCGGAAGAGGATACTTGTCATCGATTGTCAGTTCGTTAAGTTTTCGGTAATCAATTACTACTCTCCATTTTTGTTTACCAGATGCGTCGAGTTTTTTGGGTACTACCCAGACTGGTGCTGACCAAGGTGAAATAGAGGGTCGTATGATTTTTTGTTGTAACATTTTATTAATTTGGGTTTTAACCTCCTCTTTGTGTATTTGAGGGTATCGGTAAGATTTTGTAAAAACTGGTTTTGCATTGTTAGTATCGATAGAATGTTTGATTTCGTTAGTAAAAGTCAATTCGTCACCGTCTAAATAAAATATGTCTTGGTAATCCATACAGAGATTTGTTATAAGTTCATATTCTTCGCTATTAAGGTGGTCTGTTCGTAACTGTTCTTTGATGTATCGTTCTCTGTCTGTAGGTAAATTAGGGTCTTGTTTTTGAATGAGATTTAGCACTGGTTTAGATGTTAAAAGAGGTTCGATAGAAATATTTGAAAGATCGATTGTTTTTGGAATTACATTAGTATTAGCGATCGTAGTTAAAAATTGTCCGTTTTGGTCAACGTGGACTAAAGCGTGAGGAAGTCTAACTTTATCAATTTCTTGACCTAATAAAATTGCATCTGTATTCGATAAATCACATTTTAATTTAAAAACTTTTTCTATTCGTCCTTCAATGTGAATACGGTTAGTTTGACTTATGTTATTACTTACTACTGGGACTGTACTAAAATCTTTTATCGGGATATTTTCTTTTGCTACGTTTGCATCTATTTCAGTTCCTACTTTTTGTAAGGTAATGGTTTTAAAATTTGTTATTAAGTTTCTATTTTTAAGATCAATCACGCATTCGTAATGGTCTAGAAAATCTAAGCCAAGAATGCCATCGAAATCAATGTCGAGATTATAAATGAAAACCTTTAGGGGATCATCTTCGGCAAAAGGGATGAGGACAGATTCTGTAATTGATACCTTTTGATCGGTAATACCTTGAATTGTTACATTTTCTGGGGATCGGCGATGATAATTTTTGACAGTGTTTTCTTTGAAAATCGAAATTGCAGCTCCTGTATCAACAAGTATTCGGAAAGTGTTGGTTGCGTCTTTTATATAGTAGAGGTTTTTAGAATTAACCGTATGAAGTGAGCTTAGAGAAATCTTTGTTCTGGGAAATTCGCATTGGGGTTGAAATCTTCCAGACTTAGGCTTTGGATTTGGTGTTGAATTTCCGTTACAGACTCTTCGAGTTGAGAATCGTGGGTTGGTGGGTCGTTCAGGTGAGGAAGTGAAAATAAATTTTGATAGTCTTGGCTATCAATTACTTGAGTCGTATTATTGTAATAGTTTGCTAACTCAGGATTATAGGATTGTAAATAAGAGTCATAATTATCGCAAGAAAAGTCATTTTCAATGGAAAAATCGTTATTACTATAATAGTCACACTGATCGGGGTGATAATTTGAAAATTCTTCTTCAGAATCTCTATTGAAGTTGACTACGTGAGTTCTATGTTGATTCTGATAAAAATTAGGATTCCGTTGAATAACAGATGGACGATATTGGTTCTGATTTTGTGGTGCATTCATAGGAATTCTCTGTTGATTTTGGAAATTATTTTCATTTCTATTTTGTTGGTTGTTGCTTGTTTGGATTTGAGAAGAGAAGGGTCTCGAAAAATTTGAAATATTTTGATTGTTTATTCGTGGTGAGCGACATTCACTAGAGATGTGGCCAATACGACCGCAGTTAAAACATTTAGGGGGTTGAGAAGTTTGAAATGATGGTCTTCTTGCTGGTTGGATTGGTTTAGGTATTCCTGGTTTAGATGAGAAGTTTTTTTGAGTTTCTAGATATGAAAGTTGGAGTTCTCTCCTAATTCGAATATGTGCTTCGGGAAGATCGACAGGGTTACTTGCACGAACTACTTGCCCTAGTCGTGGTTCGAGGCCAGTTAATAAGGTATTAAGGGCCATACTTTCAATGAGTGTACATTAAGCGGATTTTTGTTCTGCAGATAAATTAGGTGTTTTTTAGATTGTGGCATGCATTGTTGCATTAATGACTTGTAAACGGCTGAAAAATGTAAGGGGAGATTCGCCAGGTAATTGACGTAATCTTTGAAGATCTTGTATTAAGGATGAAAGGTCTCTGGTATCTCCGAAATGGAGGTTGAGAAGTTGTTTAATTTCGGCATAAGTGTCTGGTTTTCTAGAATTTATTAATTGTGCGGCTTTTTCTTTTAATTTATTTTTTATGTAAATCACTAACAAAACTCTTTGATCTTGCGTAGCCATGCGATACGCACAGTCGCAAGCATCTGTGAAGGTGCCAAGTGAAATTTGATCACCTTCAAATTCTGGTATTGAAAAGATTTCGGATAATCGATAAGGTTCAATATCACTGGTAGATGTTTGAGTTTGTGAACGTGTCTCAGGCATGTTTCTAAGACTGGGTAGATATTAAAAGAAAATAATAAAAACTGATATAGGTTAATAATTAATTGCAAATTATCGACTTACTAATGTTACTAATGATTTTCGCAAACGTTACGAGATGATTCAATATTAAATGTTACTTACAGTATTATTACTAGCATTAGAGATGTCTGTTCTTGACAGTTCTTGTTACCAGGGGCTTCACTAGGTGTTCCTTCCGCAACTGCTATCAAGTGAGGACTTCTCGTAAAGGTTCTTTCTTCGTTAAGGGATAGGTATCCGCCGTTACTAGTTAGTTTCCTTGTTCTAATAACGTTGACGAATCCTACTGACTGCGCCAAATGTTAAATCTCAAATTTTCGATTTCACTTTTTAAAAACTTTTATTTCTTTAAAAACACAATTTACTTTTTTATTACAAAAATTACAAAAATTACTACTACTAATGACAACTAATAAAATTAACTAATCTGATTTTGTTAAGGAAAAAGCTTTTTTATAATGTTTTTTATGCTGATTAATATTTTATTTCATTATTTGAGTCTTTTGCTGACAAACGTCCGGTGTTGCGTAAGTCTAGTTCGCGTGTGAAAGTACACTGAGTTCAAGGTCACTATTTTCACATATAACATATATATATATATATATATATATATATATATATATATATATATATATATATAGAATGGATCAAAAAAAAAATTTTTTTGGGTTTACAGGGATGCAGCCAAAATTAGTGAATAATGATTGCATTAATACAAGTCAAAATACAACACAGTTAAGTATTACACAATAATTAAAAATAATTTATAAATATCAAACAACCTAAATTCAAAAATTTGACAAATTAATCAATTTCAAAAAAACGATACTTTTCAATTTAAAATATTTAAGTTTTGTGTTTATATTTTTTTATAAATGTGTTTAACAACTCAACTATATCTATTTACATTACAAACAATTTTATACTGATTCACTTTACTTGTAAGTACATCTTTACATTTTTAAGTTTAAGCAATTTATAACCAATTTCTTTATTTATAGCCTTGAAAAAGAATTTGAAATAAATTCGAAAGCTTGGTATTTGTAAAAATAGAATCTTTCTAAAGTACCTAATTTTGGCTGCATCCCTGTAAACCCAAAAAATTTTTTTTTTGATCCATTCTATAATTAATCAGCCGTTACCAAACAATTACTGCTTTATATATATATATATATATATATATATATATATATATATATATATATATATAATATGTGTTTCTTTTTATTTATTAAGTCTAAAAACAATTTATGATATACCAAACCATATGCTTACAATATATACCTACATACAGATACATATACATAATATATATATTTTATTTTAAAGTTCTTTTTATTATGATGTTTCTGAAAAACCAAAAAAATATATGTATGTGTATAATGTATATATTGTAAACATATGGTTTGGTATATCATAAATTGTTTTTAGACTTGATAAAGCACAATAAAGAATGTGCGAAACGTTGTAATATCAGTGTTCCTTATTCATTACAATAACCTCTACCCAAGAATAAAAAGAAACATATTAAAACGGTTAAAGAAAATTAAGTACATTATATATATATATATATATATATATATATATAAACAAAGTGCCAAGAAAATGCGTATTAATATAAACAAAAGGGGAAAATTATTGGGCATGTACGCAAAAAGGATCATAGGATTACGAGTAAGAATGGTAACCGCAGACATGCATGTTTCTGGCTCATTAGCCGTCATCAGTGCGGCATAACCAAGTAGGGCATTGCACTTGGCTAGCAAAAGTGTTGGGTACTTGGGAGCAAAGGATGTTGGGGAAACATGTGTAAAGAAACATAAAAACACAAAAACAACGAAAGCTCACACAGGAGTCCTATCGCCATTTTGTGCTTTCGGCCAGCTGTGCCAATGGGTTTTCGGCTAGCAACTAGCGTCGCAACGTTGGCGAAACGGACTCAATGCCCTACTTGGTTATGCCGCACTGATGACGGCTAATGAGCCAGAAACATGCATGTCTGCGGTTACCATTCTTACTCGTAATCCTATGATCCTTTTTGCGTACATGCCCAATAATTTTCCCCTTTTGTTTATATTAATACGCATTTTCTTGGCACTTTGTTTATTTCATATCCTGGGCTTAGAACGACTCAAACACAATGAGTCCGTTTCGCCAACGTTGCGACGCTAGTTGCTAGCCGAAAACCCATTGGCACAGCTGGCCGAAAGCACAAAATGGCGATAGGACTCCTGTGTGAGCTTTCGTTGTTTTTGTGTTTTTATGTTTCTTTACACATGTTTCCCCAACATCCTTTGCTCCCAAGTACCCAACACTTTTGCTAGCCAAGTGCAATGCCCTACTTGGTTATGCCGCACTGATGACGGCTAATGAGCCAGAAACATGCATGTCTGCGGTTACCATTCTTACTCGTAATCCTATGATCCTTTTTGCGTACATGCCCAATAATTTTCCCCTTTTGTATATATATATATATATATATATATATATATATATATATATATAGACGAACGGAGCGTTTTTGACAGTCTTATACAAAATGATACAAAATCTATCTAGTGCCATGCTGTCCGAATATTCCAGATTTCCAGATATACAACCTGGATTTGCCCTGGTTAGCATTCGTAACTCTAGAACACATCATGCCTTCGATAGAGATATAAAAATTAATCAGTCTCTACAGGACAAACCCAAACTGCAGACACGTGTTTTGATCTATTAGATCTCGTCAGTCACTAATGAAGAGACATCCCTGGTATAGACTGGTCAAAATTTTAATTTAAATTTATTAACCTGATGTAGGTTTCTGTCTGCTTATCTGGTAAGACAGGTACGACATTTGTTGATGTTGATGTGCTACCGATGTCAGCATTAATGGTATAAATCTGCGTAAATTGTTTAAAAATAGGTACTCTTAAATGTTCCATCGGCAAAAAACGTATCACTTCCTTGTAAAACCTGTTGCATGTGGGGTGTGGTAAAAGCCAAAATTCTATTTTAGCTGCCGTCATCAATAAATATGAAATTATCTGTTAGCATTTCTGATAAAATAGTATCGTCTCTCTTCTTAAATGATTTTACTTCCAACGCTTTGTGTCTTTGGCGGGAAAGGCAGTTTTTTTTAATGAAACGTTGGAACCGTCGAAACAAAATCTAACCCAGCATCCTTTACACTTCCTAATGACTGTTCAAAAATTTGTGAAACTGGGGTAACTTCCTCTCGAACTCATAAGACATAAATAAAATATCAAAATACCCAAGCATTTATTGGAGCTTAAAAAATAGTTGTTTCGAATCCAGTTTTAAATAAATTGATAAAAACAAACTGTATAATTGCATCTAATACCAAGAATACAGGTGAAACTGTAGGTACCCTGAATTTTTTTTGTATTTGGTCATGCAAAACGCTACTTACTCAGGTAAATTTGAAATTTCAGGCAAAACGAGAATAGGCGAAACGGGAAATAACCTTCTGCTCAGCGTAAGGTTCTCTCCAGCTGTAACTCAATTAAGCGATTCAATTTTGAACCAGAAAAAAATGCAACCAGCTTGACAGTAAATTTTAAAATTTGGAATGATAAAAGCATCCATGATTTTAATTGAAACATTTAGAATACTTTACTTATTTATAAATACAATTTCATTAAGGAATACCTTTGATATGTGAGAACGATTTTGATTTAGATAAGAAGTTGAGCGTTGACAAAGTGTAATGATCTTACCGGTGTGTTGCAAATACACATCCAACGCCCATCACTTTGCAGTTGAATGGCCATGAATATTTGAGGTGACTAATGGATATTGGCCTACCGCCAAAGTCGCCATCAAACGATGGAACATATTAACTGCGGAATTGTAACTACAGTAGAAACCAAGAAGAGGAAGTACGTTATTAGGACGTTATTAGAATGTCCTAAAGCGTCCCGCTAAATTTGCAGACGTAATTAAACTTACTTCTCTTCATCAAATCGACATAGAGATCACTAAAAGACCAACTCTCGCCTCCACACTATATAGCTATAACAGTGGCAATTAAAATTTGTTTCTATTAGCGCTCGCTTTCATTATTAAATTCATATTACAATGTATTATGATTATAAATTAAATTTATTGAAATAAATACAAAGTATTCTTTTTACAAAATATATAAAAAATAATTTTTATTTAAAAATGTTTTGAAGTTAGAAGCGAACAATATTTTCAGCTATGTTTTATGTTTTTTTAACGCTTTAACGAATTTTAATAAAGTTATACTGTTATAAAAGTAATGCATAAAAATGTATACAAAAGTATCTTTACGATTTCCTTACAAATAATAAAAAAGTAATATACCGACAATAAAGCAGAAAGTTAGAAAAAAAAACGTTTCAAAATTTGTGTTGCTATTTGTTCAAATAACACATAAATCCCGAGCGTACGGAAAGAAACGTTTCAAGAATGGAATTTGAGGAAAAATAAAAATTATGTTTGCTGATTTTATTTTTGTGCTAAATGAACCTACCGTATGTATGAGCAAATACTCCACAAAATTAATTAAATGTTGGTATTGAAAAAAATCCAGTCAAGAATATATTTATATATTTTCTTATGCTAATATTTTTTTTGAATTTATTAGGTACTACGTATATTCATGCGTAGTTTAAACTCTTGATTGATATACCTATAGCCCAGTCATATAAGGGTTTCACCTCGGAATGAAAGATAATAAGCTGAAAATTAATAAAAACCTTTGTTTTGTCGTCCTAAATATTGTGTCAAAAGTCACAATTGCTATCGTGTCGGCGTCTTAAGATATTGAAGGTCAAAGGTCACAAAAAACGATTTTTCACGAATATCTCAGTTCCTATTGCTTAAATGATATTTTCACCTATTATGAAAGTTGTAGAGTATAAAATTCTCTACAACTTTTGTTTAAACTTTTTTTTCATACGATCAACCGTTTTTAAGGTAGAGCTTGAAGAGTGCGCAGCGTACAGTCATATATGGGCTAATGTAAGGTCAAGCGTGAGTTACGGTTATCAGTGCGTTGTATAATAGTTATTTCTGTATCAAGGGTATAAATAGATGTTTATGCCCTGAGGGCACAAAAAAAGTGACTCAGTGCTTAATGTTTCTATTGTCGCATTGACAAAATCTGTCTCTTATTAACGTCATGCTATATGTGCCTAGAGACAAAGGTTGAGGGTTAAAGTCCAACTGGATGCGATATTTTTACAATTTTTTCTTAATGTCATTTGAATTTTTAAAAAGTATACAAACAAAAATATATTAAATTACATTATAGTTATTATCCTAACAAGTGAGGAAAGTTATACTTTCCCGCACGCGAACTGTCGATGCCCGAACGACGGGAAGCGGAGTTCGGGCAAGCAGTTAAGTGCGGGAAAGTTAATTTCCTCAAGAGTTAGGATTAATATTTTTTCTAAAAGCAAAATCACTTCGAAAATTATTTAGATGCTTGAAAAGATGCGATTGTGACAATTAAATCTTTCATAGTGTCAATAAATACACGACTGTAGCTATAGCAACCCTACTTAAACAGGTGAGTTTGTTGTTGCTTTGAGTAAGGTTTACAGGGGTGATTTAATAAATTATGATTTCCCTGTTTTCATGTAAAATAATCTTAATTTTTTTACTATTTGTATGTAGTCCAACAAGATAAAGATAATAATACAATAATTTGTCAAAAAGGTTATCGTAAAACATCTCTAATTAATAAAAAAAATGCGTGCGGGAAAAATTCTTTATTTCAAGAAAAAATTAATTAAATAAATCAAAATATTGAAAATTTAATATTATATTAAAGAGGACTAATTATGTTATCTTCGAAAACCCTTGTATTGACTCATATGTATCGGTGTCGATTATGCAGGGATAATTTTTCTTTCAATTTCCAAAAGTCGGAATGAAATTCGGGTTTAATTTTCTTTCCATTTCCTCCAGAAATTAGCTGGAACTGATACAATGTAGTTATAGATCAATAACTTGGGTGGACCTTTTCGAGTACATTTAACCTTGTATTTCGAAAAAGATTAACACCAAGACCAGATTGGTTGACGTACCAACTTGTATTGGGACAAAAATTACTAATTAGAACGGGAAAGAGTCAATAATTTTACTGTGACACCGATCACGACACATTTTTGACCTACAATTATTAAACTATATAATTCTCACCGATATAGACACGGTAATAATAGTCTGGTAAAATCATAATTTGTATCAAATTATCAGATAAATCATTACCTACATAGTTCGTAAATACAAATGTCGATTATATATTTTTTCCTGTATTAAATGTCGATACTAAATAAAGGTTTACAGATGCTTTTCTATAACTACAGCTTATTAATAAATTTCTCCAATGTTCTTAAAAATTATTTATTTGTACCATGACATATTTTTTCGAAATTTATTGAAAACCTCAGAACCTAAGCACGCTTATGATTCTAAGAGTTTTGCGTTTTTAAATTTCAGTTTATTTGTCAATTTAGGAAACTTGATTTAAAAATGGTACACACAAAAGAAAACGGTAATTTTTTTTATTACGAACCTAAATGAAAATCTGGATTTAGCTTTAGAGAATAAACGTATACAAATTACTTGAAAATATATTTTCCATTAGAAATTTCTGGAAAATTACTTTTCTGTTTACGCTTTTAACGTTAGCACACAACTTTGAGTTTACTAACACACAACTTTTTAAGCATTTTCTCATTGAATATTATTATTTTGTGATGACATTCTTACGCGACTAGCAAATAAAACTATAAGAAGAAACAACAATGGGTTTGTCTAATATCCTACAGAAGGCAAACAAACTGGTTTTCAGAATATTTTTAAAAATAAAATAAAAGTAATAATACCAGAGAAGGATCACGAAGAATTTAGGATACAACCTAAATCTAAAAACTTTATTCTCACACCTCAATTGGACAAAAGAGCAATTTATGATTGGCAGATGTTGGTTTATAAAGAAGATATGAAAATATAAAGGTATATAATAATAATAAAACAACTGTTGTTGTCACAATATTTGCACTAAACTACACTATACATATGTTTCACCTAAACTTCAGCTTTATCATATGACTTATATGACATGTAAAGTGTAGCGGATTTTGAAAATTCTTAAAACAGTTATTATTATTATTATGTTAATAATGGATTTTCATATTAAAGACAAGCGTCATAAGGATGGAAAAGAAAACCAAATATATATATATATATATAAAGGAGGATAACGGGAATCAACGCAACAAGGATCATGGTTACAAGTAGGAATGGTAACCGCAGACATGCATGTTTCTGGCTCATTAGCCGTCATCAGTGCGGCATAACCAAGAAGAGTATTGCACTTGGCTAGCAAAAGTGTTGGGTACTTGGGAGCAAAGGATGCTGGGGAAACATCTGTCAAGAAACACAAAAACAACGAACGCTCACACAGGAGTTCTATCGCCATTTTGTGCTTACGGCCAGCTGTGCCAATGGGTTTTCGGCTAGCAACCAGCGTCGCCACGTTGGCGAAACGGACTCATTGTGTTTAAGTCGTTCTAGCCCAGGAAATGAAATAAACAAAGTGCCAAGAAAACGCGTATTAATATAAAAATTTTTCCTTTATTCACCTACAATCAAGTGAGAGATATCTTAAATAATTTAAAAAACAAAAAAAAGTCGGGACATATTTGGTTTAAGTGTGCGCCTAATTAAAAATGTGAAAAACTTTTTGGTAGTGCCATTTACAAAATTAATAAACATCTGCCTAATAGAAAATGTCTTCCCATCAACATTAAAACGCGCAATGATTACACCAATTTATAAGAAAGGTGATTCTGAACATCCGGAAAATTATAGACCCATTTCACTCTTACCCATATTATCAAAGATATTTGAAAAGTGCATCTCTCAACAAATAGGCTGCTATCTTGAACAAAATAACCTTCTTACTGAAAGCCAATTTGGTTTTAGAAGTAAAAAAGGTACAGTGTTAGGAATCTTAGACTTGGTATCATATATTCTAGAGTCATTCCATCGACTACAGTTTAACAGTGCACTTTTCTGTGATCTAAGTAAAGCTTTTGATTGTGTCAACCATGAGATCCTCTTGGCAAAACTTAGAAAATACAATTTTAGTTCTGACAGTGTAAAACTTATAAAATCATATCTTGAGAATAGAAGACAAGTTGTAAGGGTTGGAGAAGTCTTATTAGAGGAAAGTGTTGTAAATATAGGGGTGCCACAAGGCTCCGTATTTGGACCATTACTCTTCTTCATATACATAAATGACTTGCCAAATTCCGATTCGTCAGAAAAATATACACTTTTCGCTGATGACACGACCATTTCCTTTGCGGCTGATGGTCTTCAAGGGGTCCTAGACGGTTTGCTGTTGGCGTAGTTGAGGGCCAAAGAATGGTTTTTTATGAACAAACTCCTTCTAAACCCTGGGAAAACTAATCGAATGGTTTTTTCGTTGAGGGGAGATGGAGCAATCAATGATGATTTAGAGAGCGTTAGGTTTCTGGGACATCTTGATCAAAAACTACAGTGGGGGGCACACATTGATCAGGTCAGCAGAAAGTTAAGTAGGAACCTATTTGTCCTCCGCAATCTTTCCCAAAGTGTGTCTCTTGAAACACTGAAAACCGCGTATTTCGCTATATTTCATACACACCTATCATATGCTTTGCTTGTCTGGGGTCATTCTGCCGAGGCTTCGAGGGTGTTCTCATTGCAACGCAAGGCGGTGAGAGTGCTTGCAGGTCTTCGGTACAGAGATGACTGCAGACGGGCATTTGTTGATTTACGGATCCTGACGTTCACATCTCAGTTCATTTTTGAAAATCTTTTATTTATAAAGCAGAGTGGAGAGCAGTTTACATCTCATGAAGAATTACATAACTACAACACGCGAAATAAACGTAATTTGATTGTTCCCTATTGGAGACTTAAAAGGTGTCAGAGTGGTCCTGGGTACTGGGCGGTTAAGTTCTTTAATGCTTTGCCTGAGGGCATTAGAAATCTACCACTAAAGCAATTTCAAGTAAAAATAAAGGCGTTGCTATTAGAGAATGCATTTTATTCATTTGACGAATTTTCGAATTTTCAGTTTGTTTGAACAGTTATTGCAACAACCCATGTGGGTAGTTTATACTTGTGTCTTTATATATTGAAATTATATAATTGATTGATATGTGTATATATATGTATGTATATGTGTGTGTGTATGAGTATATGTATATGTGTATATATATCTTTTACATAAATTGTAATATGTCAAAATTTAAACGTAGTGTATTAACGAATATTCTAAATAATAGTGAATTTTAACTATATACCTATTAATTTTATATTATTTATACTGGTTTCTCTTGACGTATGTAAGCATTTTAGTGCATTAACATGAATAAAAAATTTTGAATTTGAATTTGAATTTTGAAAGAATTGCTTGTTTAAAGATATGAGATATCAACTGCGCCATCTAACGGTATCATCATAGTACTTATTTAAGTAAGAATTGCTGGTTTATATGTATGAGATATAAACTGCGTCACCTTACGGTGGCGTCATAGTATTTAATTAAGTAAATATTTTCTGAGTTTCCTTTTTGCGCAACTTTTTTTCTCTACTATTTATTAAGAAATTGAAATACAACGCCATCTGGAAGGTATCTGTAATCTAGAAATCCAAACAAATTAACTTACATTGCCGTCTATTTGAAACTAGCTGTTGCCCGCGACGTCGTCTGCGTGTAATTCGAATAAAATCAAGGTCTTTATGTAAGCACACGCCTGAGTAGCTAGCAGATTGCAGAATTTTTTCAGACTTAAATGACATTTATCGTTATATTTTGGACAATTCACACAATATCTTTATAAATTATAGCCTATATGTTATTCTGATCTATAAGCTACATTACTGTAAAGTTTCATTAAAATCCGTTTAGTAGTTTTTGCGTGAAAGAGGAACAAACATCCATACATCCATCCAAACAAACTTTCGCCTATATAATATTAGTAGGATAGGATAGTAGGATTCATTGAACTGTATTATAAATACATAATTTGTATTGAACTATTAAAGGAACGCGGTAGAACGGGATAAAAAGTATCCTACGTCCCTCTAGTGGTTCTAAGCTACCTCAGTTATAAATAGTTTGTTTTATATATATAGAATATATAGAATATAATACGTCTTAACTTTAACTCTCTATTAATGGCTTATGAAAATGTTCCGATGCGATACTTACAACAAAATCATTGGAGCATATCTTGATGATTCAATTCAACGGTATAAAAGCATAGTTATTTTTGGGTAGTGTCAAAGTCAAGGAAACATTAATATGTTATTGTTTAGAACTCTTCCAGTATAATTATTTCAGTACAGTGGGAACGTATATTGTTTCTAAAATTGGTCAATTATCCAATCAATTGCGGTCGCTTATTTTCAATTACACTCCCACAGAGAGTCAGAGACGCCGTTTGAAACTGATGAATAGGGAGTAGAGCTTATTACAAACAGTAAGGTGGTGTTTATTAAACAAGAATTTTGCTGACAGTTTTTGCTATAAAATAAGATTATTATTTCCGAAAAAGTGTGTAAACAGTAAATAAATAAAATGTGTGTGGCTTTATTGCAAGAAATCTTGTAATACTTTTCGATATTATACCTTGAAGTCTATCCAGCTGGAATATAACTTTTAGCATAGTCAAATACAATGTTTTCTATAGTAAACCAATTATTATTGAGACATCTCTCATGGGATTTTTAAAATTTATAATTTAGAGAATCATAAAATAGCATTAAGAAGAAATCTAAAATATTGCAGGTAATTATAAATGACAATGTCAGCTTGACGTATAAACCTATCAAAACACAGCTACATTAAAAAAATAGCAATCGGAGTATGCCTACACAAGTTAACACTATAGCGTTTTTTCTTCTTATATTGGATCTACAAACATGGCATAGTGATTTACAGGTCGTGCAGACTTCATGTAACCATAGTTTGCACAAAGAAAACTGAATCCAGTCTTATTTCTTTTTTGTTTTCCTGAAGTCTTCCAAGCTCCCGACACATTTGTTCTCGTAATCACCTTTCTTATTTATCCTCAGATTCATCTACAATAACCCCTTCAGACTCTGAAAAAGACGAAGTTCTTCTTTTCGTCATGCCTCGTTTTGTTGCTGTTTGATTTTTTTAAAATACTTTGTTTTTCTTTACTTTTTCTGAAAACAGAACACCTGATATTTGTCTGCGGACTTTTTTAACTGCTAAAGCAAAAACAGGGACTGGTGAAACCAGATCTAAAACAGTTCCTGGAGTAATTTCGGTTTCATTTGTAGGTTTTTCTGGTGAATTCCAGAAGCACCTGGTTTCGGCAAATAAGTTCATGTGTTTGGACTTTGCAATAGAAATGCATGCTCAGAAAATGCTCTCGTATTGAAGAAAACTATTCCGGTTAATTTAAAACCAGACACAGCATGTTAAACAGATGCATCAGCCAATATTTATCCAAAATTTAGCCTATTCAATTTTCAATTATAATAATGCGTCTTTAGAGATTAAAAAAATATCTGTCTAAGGGTTTCAACGAGTAGGTAGTGTGCGGTGGCACACAAAAAATTATTATTCCATACACTTTGGAAAACTCCAGGGTTTCTATTGAAATACTTATGGAGACTTTAACACAATTTAATAGATCTTATAGGTCGCAGGTGTATTTGTTACCCCTAACAACATACATACATAACACAATTTAATCAGCAAAATTGTAACAGATTCAAAAGAACTCTGCTGGAAAATGTTTTACAATAACAATGAACTATTCAAAAACCCTCCTTAACTGCTAATACTTTAACTTATATAGTAAACACGAATATTCTAGTATTTTCGAGAAACTTGATCTAACCTATTTACTACATACTAGAAGAACATACAATATTCTGGAAAATAGTCACTAAAACATAACCTTAAACAGTCTTTTAACTAAAGGTCTTTTCTTTATACGGGTTTTCCATTATAATATTTAAAGTGTGGGAGGAATATCCATCAAAAACTAGCAGTACTTTTCTGAACGGTTTCTTCGGAAAGAAGCGGATCTGTAACCTGTCAAGAAAAATCTCTAACTTTACTTTTCAGACATTCTTATACGTGTTTCAGGAGGGATTCCATTACACAAATCGTCATTTTTAGTTTTCCCTGTAAATAAGTAGAGTGGCAAAAACCCACAATCAGCATTGCAACAGGCTAAAATACTAATAGTTTCTTTTTTTGTACGGGACTAATCCTTGAGACAGATTTAGTTCCTTCTCAGCTAGAACAAAACCTAACCAGCCCTTGTATTCAGTTGTAAAACCGTTTCGTCACAATTAAAGATGTTACCTAATCCTATTTTCCCTAAAACAAGTGTTTTTTCAATTTTTGTGTATTTAGTAAAAAATTGGTTCGTAATTTAATAGATTTTTGAAGTTATACTTCTATTCGTGCACTCGGCGGAAAAGATTTGTGTAGAGTTAAATGGGAAAAACCATTACATATGTAATGGTCTGAGTAAGAGAGAGACAGAAACACTTATAAGGTATATTGATCGGTAAAAACAAAGATGAAATATTTACCACATGTTATTTGTCATAACTATAAGTCCTTTAAATACCGATTCAACATTCAGTACATTGGAAACGGATAGATATACAAAAAACAGTCCAAAATAAATATTAGAGTTTTTACGAATAGTCGAGAAAATAAAGCACTAAAACCTCCGAATTTTGCAACGTAAGATGGATCGGAATGTGTTTTTTTTGCATTGGATTCGTTAGAGTATCAGGAAATTTGTCGCTATTTTTTATAATGTAAAAATGGGAAATTGCATTTCTGCATTCGAAAAGTGCATTCCGAACAGACAATAAAGTGAAAACTTACAACTCGGTAAGTATTGTTGAAAATGGGTTCGGGGTTTTTGGGGTCGCTGTACACGAATATCATGATGCCGAAAGTCTCCGCGGCACTTGGTGCCTAGGGTATTTACCTCTTCCCCTGGGGTTTTATGTAAATTCTGTACGAAATCAGTGCACACTTGGTACTTGGTGGTTTTTTGCATAGAAGTATAACTTCTGCCGGCAGTCCCACTGACTGCCACACTCGTTTTTTTTTTCGATTTTGCTGTTTTTTACATGATTATACTAGCTTGATATTAAGGTGGTATTACCTTATTACGAGGGTTGTAAGACAAAAATGTATAGAATTAAAGTACTTTATTGCTTTTCAAGATATGTCCCACCAAGTTCGATACACTTTTGCATACGTTCAAACCAATTGGTAAAACAGTTATTCCAGTCTTCAGTTAACACCTGCAAAATCGCTGTTTTAGAGGCATCAATGATTGGAATCGCTGCACACTTAGTAAATTCTTGATCTTTGGGACTCAGGTCGGGAATAAACGGTGGATGGTCTAACAATTCAATGTTTTGATGCTCGAAAAACTCGATTGTCTTTTGGGCAATGTAAGTAGGTACTTGCATTGTTCTGATTTACGAGTAGGATGATTCGCCTTTGTGTGTTGCCTTGCCGGAGTTTCGCGATAAGTTCTAGTAACTAAACATATAAATCCCAATCAGAAGTAACCTTTCTTCGATCTTCTAAAGCATTTTTTGCCACCAGATTTTGACACAAAAGTTGCGACCACTTTCCTTGACTCATTTCGAGAACGGATCATTTTTGTTGTTTTTTCTTCATCGTGAAGCATCCACACAAGAGATTTATTTTTTGGTTTGCAAACCAATATTTATCGCCACTAACGATACTATAGTCCATTTCACAGATTTTGGCCGATGACAAAAATCATACTCGAAGTAAATTTAGTGTTACATCTCTCTCAGATACAGGCAAGTTATTAGAAATTTAAATGAGGACGTTTGTTTTTTAATACGACACTTACGTAACTGCATCTTGTTTCACCGGTAGATAAAAAGTATTCAATACGGAAGTCTTGACTTAATTCACATTCCTAGTAACCGTCATGTACGGCTCGTTGTTGAAGGTTTAAATTTAATAATTATTAATGTCATATTTTTGTAGATGTCAAACCACACTGATAGTTTCAGAAACTTACGACATAATTTAGAAAAAAAAAAAACTCTCCGCCATTGGTAACTTGGATGACAGTTTAATCTTATTTCAGTGGTTTCTAATATCAAATCGGCCAAAAACGATGAAATGGACTATACCTATAAACGTTTTTTTGAGCTTGCTTTGTTGAACCGTTTCAATATTTTTCTTACTCATTGACCCGAACCGCTTTCTGCTCTTCTGTGAGAAAATAAAGGATCCAACAAGAAAACAACTTCGTAGCATTCATTTCTTTGTGTAAGATCTTTTGGATCGAGTACTTTGAAATGCCCAAAAATGCCTTTATCTCCCAGTAGGTTACACGGCTGTTACCGTTAATTAGCTGACGAACCGCATAAATGTTTTGCTGTGTAACTGCTGTTATTGGTGGACCTAGCCTGGATTGGTTGCTGAGACTGGGGCGACCACATTGAAATTCGCAATACCAGCGGAAAATACTTGACTGGTGTGGTGCTTCATTCACAAACAGAAAAACCATTTCAACTAGACATTGCTGTTAAGATAATCCTCTCCAAAAATTGTAAACAATCCATTTTTCGACCTACTTGCTAATTTCAGAAGTTTAGTTTACCTTCCCGACTTGTATCGCAATAAAACTCTGCATTTATATCAACAGATGATTGAGGTAAGATTTGTGTCTGACGGTTCTAAGCGGCTGTATGCAAAACTAAAAAGACAATCTTTGTATGGGTATACTTACATACATACATACATACATAGGTATCCAAAGACGTGGTAAAAAAATTCTTTCGTCATTAAATATAATTAGTAAAAAAATAGTTAAAATAGTTATTTATGATATGAGTGTTAAAAGTGAGGTTTTATTTTGTGAGTGAAAACGTTTGTGAAATGAGCGGAGCGAATTGAACAATTTCACGAACAAAATAAAATCACTTTTAACACAAATACCATACAATGTTTTTTGTACAACTTCCCTATTTTGATAATGAAACGAGCGAATTTGCAATGACAATAAACCAAACCGTGTTAAAAGTAAACTAAACCGTGTTAAAAGTAGACTTGTTTACATGGCAACGTGTTAAAAGTATTTTTAACACGCTGCTATGTAAACAATCGTTTTTAACATTGTTTGCTATCATTAAAAGTGTCACTTTTAATGACAGTTGTACAAAAATATATTTTTATTAATTTACTCTTATATTTTTTTATCGCAGATACATTTTTTTATTACTTATATTTTAAAAGCAAAAACGTTAATGATCAGGTTTCGAACATTTAATATACTATTTTACGAATTTTTATGACACTAAAATAAAAATCCTAAAAATGTTTGTAGTATACCCATAAAATTTAATATCATAGCATTTGTAAAAGAAAGTAATAAAATATATAAACCGTACTTTATTGTTACAATAGCTAAATCAATCACTAAGATTATTAAATTATTTTACTGTTAATAAATAGTGATAATCTTATTATTATTATTATTTTAATGGCTATATGAAATCTAAAAACAACAAAGATATTTTTGTAGTTATTTTCAATAGTTGGCTTAAATTTTTGAAAAATATATTTTTAGCTTTAATAAAATTCATTCAGTTTAAAAAAATAAAATAACGCGCTTTATTTTCCAATCTGTATGTTCTAGTTATCGATATTCTCTTTGAGGATTTTCAATCAATAAAACTCGAAATTATGAAATTGAATGTAATTCAATATGAATTTCAGGTTTGCTGATTTTTAATTGGTGGTTCGAGGATTTTATATTTCAATAGATTATATAATGAGGTAATAACAAAAAAAAGATTTTTGTTCAAATTTTTAAACAATATTTTATTTTTATTTTCGAAAGCTACAACAACTGACTGAATTAAAGTTCTCTCATTATTACATTTTACTTGTATATGTAAACTTAAAATGATAACATTGCAAATAATACGGTGATCTTCTTTTGGGTATATATCTAAAGCGATTCTTGCATATACCACTCAATAAATCAAATTTGGTATTATTTAGGGTTAAAATAATGTATTTATAAATATATCCTTTAAATACAGTACTATATAAAATAATTTATTAATTCTTTAGAAACACAAATTTACTTCCTAAATATATGCGAAAAATTTCGGAATAATGTGAATTTTATGTGCATGTTTTGAACCATTACGGTCCGAAATTTTCGCACAACATTACTCAAATAAATATGGCTTTCACCCTAATGGCTGCATCTACAATAAACATATATAATATTGCTGGGCTGCCATGAACTCCTGAGTGTAGAGCCATGTTTTTGGGATTTTCTCTACCAAACAATAAACAAATCGCTTGGAATTATACGTCGTACTAATTTTAAAATGTATATACCTCCTATTAGATTATTTTGAGATATAACATTTTCGCACCTTCTGGTTTTTTCAATAGTTAAATTTTTTTTGTCACTATTTGACTTGGTGTTAAATCCTTCTAGTTTCTAGGCAGATTCCATCAATTAAACTCTTAGTCGCCTATTTACGAACCTTATTTAAAAATATATACAGTAGCACTCTGTAAGTCCCGATAGAAGTTAAAAATTGGTATTTATTTAATAATTGTCCTTAAGTGCTTAAGAAGGCAGTAAGTAAATGTAACTTGTCAAATGAGTTGAATTTAACCCCCAAAATCCTGACTAATAAATAATTCATCTGTTGGTTTGTTGTTAGAGCGTTACCGCGTCACTTTAACTTTTAGTCGCGTATTTACGAACCGTTTGTGAAAAAATTTATAGTAAACCACTAGAAGTGCCAACATAAGTTAAGAAATTGGGATTTCTATAAGAATAGTCAATATGTGTTTAAGAGGGAAGTGATTAAAAGTTACATGTGACATGAGTTGAATTTAACAACCAAAATAATATATATATATATATATATATATATATATATATATATATATATATATATATATATATATAGTTCAAAATTGATCACAGCTGATCAGTTAGATACAAAGGAAATCAATGGGAAAGCAGCTGAATTAATAAAAGCCAAGTGTACTCTTTTTTTCAAAGTCAAATATATTTCGGTATACTTTATACCATCTTCAGTGACAGCTAAAAGAAATTGATGAGATTACAATATGTGAAAATTCTTAAATGCACAAAAAAACTTACAAAAGTGAGATTACGGCTACATATATGTGACAATTAGGTGTGGAGAAAAAACCTTTACAAAGGGTTCCATAACACTTCAAAATGACGTTAATTATATTATATATATATTATATTATTATATTATATTTTAACAATTAATTCAGCTTTTTCAAAACTTAAGGATAAAACTCCAAAAGAGAATATGTCGAACATTGTTTATAGTATTCCTTGTAACAACTGTAATTTACAATATATTGGACACTCTTCTAGACGGTTGAAAGATCGTATTGTTTCTCATAGGAGTGACACAAAAAGATATCCTGATAGGTGTAGTTTAGCTATCCATGTTAACCAACTTAAACACGATATGAATTATACAGAAGCCAGGGTATTGGCAATTGAAAATAACTATTTTAAGAGACTGTTCCTGGAAATGGCTTTCATTTCTGTTACGGAGAATACTATCAATAAGAAAACTGATATTAGTCACTTAAGTGAAACGTACTCACATCTATTAAATGTAGACAAAGAATTCAACAATAAGAAAACCGTTAATCAGGTTAATTAAACACCGAAGGTATAATTTAAAATATTAAAAAATTTCGCTGTGATAGGTATTGTCTTTTCAACTGGTTATTTTTCGTTGTTAATAGTTTGAGTTTGTATTGTAATGCAATGTCTTTTATCTCAAGGTTGTATTCAAATTAATGTCAACATAATTATGTCAAAATTCATTTGTCTTTGGTTTTGTGTAAAATCATAAAACATTGCGGTGTTTTCTTTTAGCAAATTTCTGTTTTGTTGTTGTTCTGTGTTATTGAAGTAATGCCATTTGTCTGATTGCTAATTGTCATTGTTAACCTTAAACTTTTTTGAGTAACACGAGGCACCTGTTCTCTGTAATTAGATTTTAACTAAATAATTGTTTTATTAAAGTGTTTCTAAAGTTTGTAAATCATTTTACTTTCTGAAATTAAGTGTATATTGTTTGAATATAATTAACGTCATTTTGAAGTGTTATGGAACCCTTTGTAAAGGTTTTTTCTCCACACCTAATTGTCACATATATGTAGCCGTAATCTCACTTTTGTAAGTTTTTTTGTGCATTTAAGAATTTTCACATATTGTAATCTCATCAATTTCTTTTAGCTGTCACTGAAGATGGTATAAAGTATACCGAAATATATTTGACTTTGAAAAAAAGAGTACACTTGGCTTTTATTAATTCAGCTGCGTTCCCATTGATTTCCTTTGTATATATATATATATATATATATGGTTTAAAGTTTATTGGGTTTGCAGCAATATGAAAGGTGTACTCTTTTAAATATTTATTCCAAGCTTTCGGCTATATTTATAGCCATCATCAGGGATCTACAATAATTATAAACTAAGTGTAAAAATATAAATAGAATGAATAATATAACTTACAACTTAATGAGATTATTTCATAAACGATGTTGTATAATATATATGTAAGTTTAAATTTAAATTCTCAGCCACTAACAATATTGATTTAAATCAAATTAGTAATTAGGTATATGTTATAACGTTGGACCATAAAATTATCTTAGTTAAGCAAAATTTGATTAATTTTATGAAAGATGAAAATCCCACAAGAAAATGTCAATATACAATTTCAATCAATATAAAATCAATGGTTGTGGTCGAAAGTCATGAAAGTTCAGAATATACAATAAAACATGCTTAAAATAATAAGTTAATTAGTAATTTCCAAATATAAAATACATCAAATTGCATGCTTTTTATCTAAAAATAGGAGATAAGAAAACATTTCATTCAGGTGACCTATATCTGATCTATGTATATTCTGAACTTTCATGACTTTCGACCACAACCATTGATTTTATATTGATTGAAATTGTATATTGACATTTTCTTGTGGGATTGTCATCTTTCATAAAATTAATCAAATTTTGCTTAACTAAGATAATTTTATGGTCCAACGTTATAACATATACCTAATTACTAATTTGATTTAAATCAATATTGTTAGTGGCTGAGAATTTAAATTTAAACTTACATATATATTATACAACATCGTTTATGAAATAATCTCATTAAGTTGTAAGTTATATTATTCATTCTATTTATATTTTTACACTTAGTTTATAATTATTGTAGATCCCTGATGATGGCTATAAATATAGCCGAAAGCTTGGAATAAATATTTAAAAGAGTACACCTTTCATATTGCTGCAAACCCAATAAACTTTAAACCATATTTCTATTCAGCAAAAACTTCTTTTTCTATATATATATATATATATATATATATATATATATATATATATATATATAAATTGATATGGATTTTTCTTCATGGTGCACATTCTTTCAGTGAAATGTTGGAACGTGTTCATGATTTTTAAATCGGTTGTCTTGATTAAGTATTTTTTTATATTGGATTTGTTTTTGTTTAGTTTAGAGATTGTTATGTTGTTAAGGATTGTTATTGATTAGATTGTCATTGAATGAATTTTTGTAAAAGTCAGATAAAATAAAAGGATTGTAAATGAAAGCATTTGAATTGAAATTAAAATAAAAACATAATAGTAATAAATAATTAAAAGAATAATAAAATACAAAGAAACCAAAACTTGAAAGATATAGGAAAGCAGAGAGTTGGAAATTTTAAGAGAGCAGAAAGGTGATAGATAAGTAGAAAGGCGGTAGCAAGAAGGAGTTGGAAAGTTGTAGGAAGAGGAAGGTATAAAGAATTAGTTGAGCAGCAGAAAGGTATTAAATAGATGGAAAGGCAGCAGTAAGAAGGAGTTGGAAAGTAGTTGGAAGAGGAAGATATAGAGTAAGAGTGGAACAACGGAAGAAGAAAGTTTTAGACAGAAGCGAAAGAATTTTTTTTTTATCTTAATAATCATTGTAATTTATTTTTAGGACAATCAATTTAAAAATTTTGAATCCACGACCGAGAATTTTATTGAAAGTGGGTGTTCCAGAAGGAGGATCCATATCAATTGGCGCCCAGAAACGTGTGGCTGCTTCGGCACTGAGGGTAGGAGATTTTTCTTAACTATTAGGTGTCAAGCTTGCTTTATTAAAAACAAAGTGTGTGATTCGGAGTGAAAGATTAGATAAATTATAAATAATTGTATGAAATTAAGAGGGGGAAAGGAAATTGCAGATAGAATGTTAGAGCAAGGGGATAATATTGATAATCAGGAGAGTCAGGATGGACAGGATAGTCAGGGAAGTCAGGGTAATCAGGTTATTCAGGATAATCAGGGTAATCAGGTTATTCAGGATAATCAGGGTAATCAGGATAGTAAAATAGGGGATAGAAGGGATTCATCATGGGAACAAATGATGGAAATGTTAAAAAATATGAACAAGAATATGGATTCTATGAAAAAAGAAATAAAACAAGATATAGAAGCAAACAACAAAAATACTGAAGCAATAAACAAGAATATGAACAAAAATACTGAAGCAATGAACAAAAATATTGAAGCAATAAACAAGAATATGGATGCAATGAAAAAAGAAATAAAACAAGACATGAACAAGAATATGGATTCTATGAAAAAAGAAATAAAAGAAGAGATGAACAAAAACATAGAAACAGTCAAAAATGAGATAAAGAAGCAAATGGAAATGTATAGAGAAACATTAGAAGAAACAAAAACAGAAATAATAACTGAAATGATAATGAGAAAAACAGAATTAGAGGAATTACAAGAAGTAAAAATTAAAACAATTATTAACAAGGAATGCAAAGATGAAATAAAAGAAATTAATGCTAATACAAATATAAAATTAAATGACTTAGAGATAATTATAAAACAAGAGAATGTGGAAAAGAAAAATGTAATAGAAGAAATGCAAAATACAATAAAGAAGATATATGAGATGGAAGAAAAAGTAAAAAAAATAAATGTAGTACAAGAAAAAGAATGTGAAATGTTATTGGAAGAAATGGAAAGAAGAAAAATAAATAAAAATCAAAATAATATGAAAATAAGTAAAAGTGAACATGAAATTAATGGAAATATTAATAAGATTCATCTAAAAATTTTCATAAGAATTGTGAAAAATAAGTTAAAATGGTGTGAAGATCATGAAGAATTAAGAAAATACCTGCGTGAGATGTTAGATGGGCAGGTATTGATATGTTTTGACAGTAAAGATGAAATATTTGTGTTTGAAAAATTTAAGAAGATGTTTTTGAGTTATTTCTGGGGGAATTTTGTTCAATCTAAATTTAGGAAAAAGTTATATACAGGGAAATATCAAGAAAGGGGAAAACAATTTAAATTTATAAAAAGTTTGTATCGAGGGAACTATCAGGAAAGGGGAAAGAAATTTAAATTTATTAAAAGTTTGTATCAAGGGAAATATCAGGAAAGAGGCAAAGTATTTAAATTTATCAGAAAGTTATATACAGGGAAGTATCAAGAACGGGGAAAGAAATTTAAATTTATAAAAAAGTTTGTATCGTGGGAAATATCAGCAAAGGGGAAAGGTATTTAAATTTAGAAAGAAGTTATATATAGGGAAATATCAGGAAAGGGTTAAAGTTACAAAATTTATAAAAATTATATGTAGGAAAATATTAGGAAAGGGGAGGTCTATAAAATTTATATGTATAGGGAAATTCCAAAAGCGGGGGAACAAATCTAAAACTTTAAAAAAATTATATTTTGATAAAAGTTAAGAAGGGGTAATAAAAAAAAAATAGAAATAAAAGAAGAAGTTAAAATTCGATATAGTGATGGGAATTGATATGCTATGGGTAGTGTATTTTATAGTAAAATTGAAATATTCTAAATTAAAAGCTTGACAACTGATGGTGAACAAAAATTTCCTACTGAAAGGAAATTTGATTTGGCAAGGTGAAGTAATTCACCAAGTCAAATCAAATTTGGGGGAAATTGATATGGATTTTTCTTCATGGTGCACATTCTTTCAGTGAAATGTTGGAACGTGTTCATGATTTTTAAATCGGTTGTCTTGATTAAGTATTTTTTTATATTGGATTTGTTTTTGTTAAGTTTAGAGATTGTTATGTTGTTAAGGATTGTTATTGATTAGATTGTCATTGAATGAATTTTTGTAAAAGTCAGATAAAATAAAAGGATTGTAAATGAAAGCATTTGAATTGAAATTAAAATAAAAACATAATAGTAATAAATAATTAAAAGAATAATAAAATACAAAGAAACCAAAACTTGAAAGATATAGGAAAGCAGAGAGTTGGAAATTTTAAGAGAGCAGAAAGGTGATAGATAAGTAGAAAGGCGGTAGCAAGAAGGAGTTGGAAAGTTGTAGGAAGAGGAAGGTATAAAGAATTAGTTGAGCAGCAGAAAGGTATTAAATAGATGGAAAGGCAGCAGTAAGAAGGAGTTGGAAAGTAGTTGGAAGAGGAAGATATAGAGTAAGAGTGGAACAACGGAAGAAGAAAGTTTTAGACAGAAGCGAAAGAATTTTTTTTTTATCTTAATAATCATTGTAATTTATTTTTAGGACAATCAATTTAAAAATTTTGAATCCACGACCGAGAATTTTATTGAAAGTGGGTGTTCCAGAAGGAGGATCCATATCAATATATATATATATATATATAAACAAAGTGCCACTTTGTTTATTTTTTATTTCCTGGGCTAGAACGACTCAAACACAATGAGTCCGTTTCGCCAACGTGGCGACGCTGGACTCCTGTCTGAGCGTTCGTTGTTTTTGTGTTTCTTGACACATGTTTCCCCAACATCCTTTGCTTCCAAGTACCTAACACTTTTGCTATCCAAGTGCAATACTCTTCTTGGTTATGTCGCACTGATGACGGCTAATGAGCCAGAAACATGCATGTCTGCGGTTACCATTCCTACTTGTAACCATGATCCTTGTTGCGTTGATTCCTGTTATCCTGTTATATATATATATATATATATATATATATATATATATAGACTTATATGGATTAATATTAGAATAGTCAGTACAGCCTTTTTCGAACCCAAATTTGTGTTTTGCGCAGGTCGGACCCATGATATTTTGTTTAAGAAGTTAATGAGTATTGGTGTTGTTGATCGGTCACTCAATTGGATAAAATCCTGTTTATATGAGCGCCGATATGTCAGTCTCATAAGATCGGGAAAATCAGTAAAAACTAACAATTCCGACTTGGTTTATATTCATATTGGTGTTCCACAAGGATCCATTCTTGGGCCAATTTTATTTCTGATATATGTTAATGATATGGTAAAAATTAGTAAAACTGCAAAATTTTCACAGTTTGTAGATAATAGTTCGGTCATTCTTTCGGATAGATATGCTGGAAACTAATTGTAATGAATCGTGTACTAATTGGTTTGACTGGTTTTGCGAGAATTCTCTTTTCCTTAGTGCAAGTAATACATTTTCATAATAAACAGAAACAACTTAACTCAATTAATGTATTTATAAATAAAAAACAAATTGAAAGTGTTCCATATGTAAAGTTCTTGAGCTTAATGAATGTTTTCACTGTAAAAAGCATTGCGAGGCAGTAGTTTCTAAAATGAATTCAGTAATTTTTTGTTCTAACTGAAAACCAATTTATAAAGTTACATTATGCACAGGTTGAATCTCGTTTGAGGTATAGGATCTGTTTTTTGGGCAGGTCTACGTCTTTTAATGAAGTTTTTATCTCACAAAAAAAGTTCAATATCATAATTTTAATACTAGAAAACGTAATGACCTTCGTGTACTAATTTCAAGGTTTAATACTATATTTAAATCACCAATTGTAAATTAACATAGACTCTTTAATAAACTACCGTCCGAAATCAGAGCCTGTAGATATTTAAAATCTTTTAAAATGCTATTTAAACAATATTTGCTGAAAGGTAATTTCTATTCTGTTGATGACTTTTTGAACTATTAAATTTTATAATTTTACTTTTTTCATTTAATTATAATATATTTTTATCGGTTGTATTGTTGTCGTTAGGTTGTAAGTTGGGTTATGTTTTATTTAATTTTGAAATTTTATTTTATATTGTAGATTTGACTAGTTCTATACAAACTACGTTTGTAAAAGAAAATAAAGAATTATTATTGGAACGAAGTTCCCTTTCGGGCCTTACGACCAGTTACGACTGAGGCTAGAGACTAGCCGAAAAAAATTCAGACCAAAATATGTCACGACACGACACACGCGTGTTTCTCTCTCTCACACACCAAAAAATAAAAAACTCTCTCTCTCTCATAGAAAGATATATTACAATTAAAAAGACACTAATTTAAATTAAAAGAAAATGTACATTAAAAAAAATACTGTAGAAAAAAAATAATTACCTATAATAGTATTATATTTTATTTCATAATGTTTTTATAAATTAATTAATTCATAAACATTTCAAAAATAGTTCTTAACTTGACTAGTTAGGTACCTACGTCAAATTACCTTAACTGTCAGTTACTGTCAAATATTTTAATTTTAAAATTTTGTATTAAATTGTTAATTCCTGTTTTAAATTAAATTGAAATAAAAAGTAATTCATCTAAACCTCTGGTATTGGATAAATGGACACTTTTGTTAAAAGAGACGAACTGTTGAAAATAATGGATTAACCATTTTCTATTTTGCTTTGAACAGTGTAGTGTCGCGACTTTGTTAAGTTTATACAGGTTTTTTGTAGATAATAAATATTAAAATAATGGAAAATAATAACAATAATTTATCCTGACAGTGTTTCTGCACAAGTTCCGTATATTGCTGGTAGAGTTAGGTAAGTAGAGATTTTATACAGACAATAATAAATGCTTATGTATGTATAAACACTCTGTTGTGTTTACAAATTACTAATTCCTTCACTAATTAATCGAAAGGAACGTCGTTCCATCCGGGTGTCCCTTGACACCTCACACTTTTTTTTTATTGTTATTATTAATTTTCTTAACGAAATCCACTACCTCTAATAATCTAATTATATAAAATAATTTAAATAAAGCTGGCTTTTTTTCTTGTAAAAACCTACGCCTGTATGTTTTATATTGCTGTCTATATGAGGTAGTTTTACTTAACTTAAAAAATAAACTGTAATGACAACCAATAGAAAAAAATAAAGATTGATAAAACCAAGAACCTACAAGAAATATTTATATTTGCGGTTAATTCTTTTTATAAGTTTATCGCATTATTATTATAATCTACACCTCTGAGTGTTTGTTTAAAGAATATTTAGTATTTAGTATAATTTACCTTAACCTGAAGCTTTCCACAACTACTTTCTAGGTGTATAGTTGCAAGTAAAGTTTAATGGCGTTTTTCAAACTTTATATCTCAACTTTGAACTTTAACAATAAATCGTTATATTTGAAAGTTATAATTGGGTAGCAAGCGTACTATAAATGGCCTTATTCATTATTCCTATACAAAAGTAAAATACTCTCAGTACAACTCAAATGGAGCTGAAGAGATTGAATTATTTGATAAAGTTTCCGCTTGCTTTCAAAATTAATTTCCGGAATGAAATATTTGTCACAAGTGTAATGAGCTAGTTTTGGCGAGTAGTCGATTTTAAGATTATTTATTATTTTACTAATATAACAGCAGCTTTTAGAAATATAGGAAATGGTTTGTGTTCCGAAGAGGACAAATATTATGATTAATAGTAGCATACTGAACGTTTCCTGAAATTTTGCCGTATACTTCGAACATAACAGACATTTATTAATGACACCATTTTCTTCACATACATTAAACATACAAACGTAACGTTATAGTACACTAAACAAATATAACACAAAGTAAATATTCTATATTTTAGTTTATTTTAGAAAGTTGACAAATATGGAATACTATAAAAGAAATAATTAAGAAGTGATTTATCCTACGGAAATTGTACCTACGATCGCTATCTATAGCCTATAAAGCATTAACTCCTTAGTCACAGATGAACCTAGTAGTAAGCTGGCGTTTTTTATCATTCCTTAATTCAACTCAAGTCATTTAGTTTACCTACTCAATTCCTCTTTAAGCACATATATGATGTTAATTAGAAAAAGTTTAAGGCGCTATCGCCGACAGAGATTCCCATCCGATAAAACATCTTGGAACTAAGTTCCTTACGGCAGGCTTGAAGGAGATAGGGATTTTGCTGTGTGACCGAACTGAAAAAAATGTAATAGTAAAAAACCGTAACGAAATGAGCCGGGTTCGATTCCTGGCCGATGCAATTTTTTTTTGTATATATCTCTCAACATTTACCTTTTTTGTTATAGTTATATGAGATATAATTTTTAAAAATCTTGATAGTTGAAAGTAGTTAGGAAAGGTGAGAAAAAATAAATGTATACATAACGCTCACCTTAAATTTTAAAGAAGCTTCTTTCTTAACGCCAAGATTTCACTGATTTTGATATATTGACCGTTAAATGAGACGTGCGCAGGCGCTACAGTCGTATACACAAGCGTAGTGTTATGTGTCGATTCTACATTAGCCGAAGGAACTTCGTTTTTACCATTTTAACTTGTTTTTCTATTTTTTTGCACGTCGTTTCTTGTTTGTATATTTTTAATCTACCACATGAAGGATTCCTCAAATAATTAAATTAATAAAACGGACAATCAACAAATGTTTCGACTTTAAAATAATATTTTTTAGCATGTTATTTAAAGGGTTTGGTTAATCTCTGGTCTGTTTTCAAAATAAAAATTGACCGCAATTTCATTTCCAACATATATACCCATCTGTCTTATTTTATTTGCAATCAGATATTGTTCTATAATTCTGTCAGAATTGAGAGTATCGAGCAACAAATCACGACTTATACTTTTTTGTTTTCTATAAATTTTTACAGTTTTGTGCGCCTTGCAGGACAACTAGAAAATAAAATTAAAATTGATATATATACTCTAGTCAACATCTTCAAAAACGTGAAAAATTAAAATAAAGGTCCTAAAAATATGAGCGATAGCTCATTGGATTCGGAATCACCTGTAGAAAAATGTTTTTAAAGGAAAAGTGTGCAGGCAAAAAAGTGCAATTGTTATTAACAAAATAAGATTAAAAAAAAGCAGATGTTTATGTTTTTGTTAATAACTCGAAAAATATTAATATTTAAGCAATTTTGAAAAAAGCTCGTTAAAGAGGAGGAAATTTCCGAAAAAAAAGTCCGTCCTCCCGGAACTCTATCTCCATTATTTATAACTTTAATTTGACGTTAAAAATGGGGCTTTGAGCAGCTTTTATGGCATACGCGCGCTACCGCTAAACGGTGTTTATCAGATAAAATATTTTTTTTATGACATAAAATGTTATTTTAAAAATTTGAAAAATTCCAGTATTTTTCTAATATTGAAAGAATCTAAATCAGTTGGAAAAAACATTTTATCACTGTTTTTCAAAAAGTTATTCAATTGTTAACTAACAAATTTTTTCCTAATCTCTGTTGACATAAACAATGGGATTGAAGGTATAAGTAATTGGCCTAAAAATTTGAAACTTCGTGGAGCCCTTTTCATATGTATACTTTACAAGATCCTGCGATAAATCTTTATAAAAGTTTATTAATTTGTTAATAATACTTTCTAATATCATACGTCACGTTAACTGTACCGCCAAATAACTTGCCAATTAAAAAAGTTATATATCTTTTAAACTATTGGAGATATGATAAAGGATATTCATGAGTTTTTTATAGAAAATAAGTTTCTCTTTCAAATAATTCTAAGACCAAATTCGTATTTATTGTTTATTAGATACTACATGCATTTATTTGGAAAAAATCTATATTTTTCCTTACTTTTTCGCAATATTTTGCAATAGTTATGAAAAATCATAATTAACAAATTAATAAACTTTTATAAACATTTATCACAGAATCTTGTAAAGTATACATATGAAAAGGGCTTCACAAAGTTTCAAATTTTTAGGCCAATTATTTTGTATACCTTTTATCCAATTGTTTATGTCAACAGATATTAGGAAAAAATTTGTTAGTTAACAATTGAATAACTTTTTGAAAAACAGTGATAAAATGTTTTTTCCAACTGATTTAGATTCTTTTAAGTGTTAGGAAAATACTGGAATTCTTTAAAATTTTTAAAATAACATTCTATGTCATAAAAAAAAATATTTTATCTGATAAACACCGTTTAGCGGTAGCGCGCGTATGCCGTAAAAGCCGCTCAAAGCCCCATTTTCAACGTCAAATTAAAGTTATAAATAATGGAGATAGAGTTCCGGGAGGACGGACTTTTTTTTCGGAAATTTCCTCCTCTTTAACGAGCTTTTTTCAAAATTGCTTAAATATTAATATTTTTCGAGGTATTAACAAAAACATAAACATCTTATTTTGTTAATAACAATTGCAATTTTTTGCCTGCACACTTTTCCTTTAAAAACATTTTTCTAGAGGTGATTCCGAATCCAATGAGCTATCGCTCATATTTTTAGGACCTTTATTTTAATTTTTCACGTTTTTGAAGATGTTGACTAGACTGACTAGAGTAATACGAGTTTTATCAGCGCTCAGTGACAAGTAATAAAAAATTTTGTTCTATTACATAAAATTTTACTATATATGGAATAAGCTTAAAACCATTGTGAACAAAATGTCTAGGATTGTTCTAATAAATTTTTTTACTTAAAAACTTTTATAGATGATGTTTAGAAGAAGAAAATCTAATTGGTTCGCTCGAGCATTATGTTATTAGTCATTTACTCACTTCCAACTGACATGTTTACTCCTATTATTTAAACAACTTTTTGCCACTAAAATAAAAAATTAATCACTATTTTTATTAATCTTAATGGATATGTTAAATTTTTCTTTAAATTCTCAAAACTCCTATCAGAAGTTGAATAAATATAAAATATGTTTTTGTTTTTTTTAGATGTTGACAACCAGAATTTTTAAATTCGAAAAAGGTAATATTGAAAAAAGAGAAATATAGTTTAAGACTTTTTGTTCATTTAAAGGTTGGTTGCAAAGTTTTTAAAGCAAAAATAAAAGAATATATATTTTTTAATAAAATTGTTTTTTTTTATTTAATATAATCTGCCTTAGCTTAAACGCACTTATTCCAATGATCCTCCAGTAATTTTATATTATATCTGTAATGATTTTCCGCAAGCTCTACAAAATATTGTTTTACGTCTGCAATAGCTTCTTTATTCAACAAAGTAATTGTTTCAATTTTCTAAAGAAGTAATAGTCGGAGGTAGCCAAATCTGGTGAATAAGGTTGATGTCGAAGCAATTCGTACTTTAATTCGTTCAATTTAGCCATCGCCTACAAACTTGTGTGAACAAGTGAATTGTCTTGATGAAAAATGATTGTTTTCTTCTGTAAACTGGGTATTTTTTACAATTTTTTTATCCAACTGGTCCAAAAGGCTGCAATAATATTCAGAAATAATTGTTTTTATCTTTTTCATGATAATCAATCAACAAAACCCGTTTTGCATCCCAAAAAACTGATATCATAACCGATTTTTTGTGCATCGTTGTGACTTAACCTATTTCGGTGCTGAAGAACCCGCTTTAGTCCACTGTCAACGTTTTTGTTTCAGTTTAGGATCATAATGGTAGATCCAAGTCTTATCCATAGTTATAAAACAATGCACGAAATTTGTTTTTGATTTAGTTTTTGTTCATTTGTTAACGAAATTTCGGAACAGCTTTTTCATAACTATTTTTTTGTGTAAAATATGGAATACTCGTTTATTTTGGATGGTATTAGCAATGTCACGCTTAGTCAAACTTGGATCTTTACAAACAAAATCATATACTTGCTCAATGATTTCTGGCGTTGTTGCACTTTTTGAAAGTTCACTACTTGGTTCATCTTCGAAGCTTGTACGACCACGTTTAATATTTAAAACCTATAGATGCATAGTGGGAAATGAAGGATCAGATTCTTTTAACATTTTTACCATTTTTGTATGAATCTCTGTTGCTGGTAAATGTTACAAATCAAGGGATTTTATCACAGTACGATATTGGGTTTTTTCCTTCGTAACAAAATACACTGACACGTCAAATTTAAATCGCATGTAAACAAAGAATAGATTGACGAATCAAAATAGAATTTTTTGTGCATTCAAATATAATGTGAAATATTAAAATAGCGTATTAATTTTTGTTCCTCTACCGTTTAATAGATGTCGCTTTCGGCAAACCCTATATGCTCCACAAAATTTTACTTAAGCTTTTAGCAACCAGAATTTTTAAGTTTATTATTTTATTGTTTATTGGTTTGCTTTAAGGAATACAGTGGATATTTGACTATTTTTTATAATTTAAATAAACCATATTTGTAATATTAATTATGTATTATAATCTGTTTTATAACCGTTCGACCCCTTTCTCCAACCCTGGTACTTCCGAGACCTTCAATCGCGAAAGTGGTTACTTTCCTTAAAGACCCCAAACATGCAATTCGATATGCAATAAATTTTGCTACATGTGATAGCACCCAATATTCCGCTACCTTTCTCATATTTGGAAGAGAGCTACACACTTTAAGAGATCTCACCGATGATCTAAGCACCATCGTACAAAATAAGAATTTCGTTCCTAAAATAACTTCCACGATTAGCCAATTCATTAAAACTTACCGAAAGACCGAAATCAGTTATTAGAGAATAGTCACAGACGACATCATCCTAACTACAACATAGATGACAAGGTGTGGATTGATGGTCATTTATTAAGTAACAGGACAAAACGGTTTACCTCTAAATTAGCCCCTCGGAGAGATGGACCCTACCTGATACTCGGTAAAAGAGGCCCTGCAAACTATGAGATTGCAGCTCCTAATAATTTACTGGTACCAATGGGTGTCTACTATGCTCTCAGTATAAGTTTCTAAGTTGTCCGAACCTATAGTTAAACTCAAGAAACAAGGGCGACCAAGGAAAATGACAAACTGATAATTGCAAATGGATGGTGCCGAACATTTTATTACTACTCCTGGTTCCTCGTCTAGAAGATTTCTCAACCACAGGGGAAAATTACAACCCTACCAGTTGTAAAAGTGACTCCGGCTATAAAAAGCCACCACCGAAGCAGATTGACACATTATTCTTTTGTGTTTAGTTAATCCTTTAATATAATGAGTACAGAGAATTTCAATATTTTTTTACTTCTTTGCGTGTATAGGTTTATTACAATGAAGAATGTTATATAAAAATTAGTCTAGTATTCCTTATTACAGTTTAAAATTTCAAAATAATTTTTTAACTCTTCACCTCTATCGGCTGTCTTCATGCCTGTCTCCAATTTTTATTATAAACCACGCTTGTAGGTAGTCAGAATAAATTTATTGATTATTGTTTGATTGTTAAATATTTTTATTGTTTCTATTTTTTTCTGAACATACAATATCTATTATCTAAAATTTATTTCATCAAACAACTGTGGATATCTAAATCGAATAAATATATCATACCAAAACTAATCTACATAAATATGGAAATTCAGCTATCTAGGACAAATCCATGTTTTGTTTTTATTTGTGTGTACTTTTCTATACAAATATTCAAAACTTAAATTCGAAAACATTCCAGATTTTCCTTTCGTGTCGGTTTAAGCAGATTTTATAGTATTAGGAATTTAATCAGAATGAATCCGATGATCCAAATCATTCCTTTTTTCGTATGGTTATCCTGGTTTCGTATGGAATTAATAACAACAAATGTTTAAATTAAATTTAACATTAAGGTTTTAATATATTTTTTCATTGAGAATCTGAATTTATACAATAAAAATACGAGGGTTGTCTTTTTAGTTTTGCAGATAGCCGCTTAAAATGTGCCACCAATAGAACCTTCAGAAACAAATCTAACCTCAGTCTCTTGTTGAGATGAATCCAGAGTTTCATTGGTATACAACAAATCGTGTAGGTACAGTAAATTTTTTAAATTAGTTAGCCGTTTGAAAAATCGATCGTAGCCGAGAACCTTTTCGAGCAATAATTTTTTACAATTTTTGGAGAAAATGATCCCATCAGCAATGTCTCGCTAAAACAATTTCTGTAGTTGGAAATAAAGCACCATACTAATATTTTCCGCTGGTATTGCAAATTTTGATGTGGTCTCTTCAGTCTCAGCAACAAATCTAGGCTAGTCCCACCGAAAACACCAGTCACACAGTAAAACATTGATGCGGTTCGTCAGCTAATTTAGGATTGCCGCCGTGTGAAACACCAAGAGATAGAGGTATCTTTGGGCATTTTAAACACCTCTATCCAAAAGATCCTACATGAAGAACTGAGTGTTACGAAGTTGGTTTCCCGTTGAATCCTTTATTTGCTTACAGAAGAGCAAAAATGCTGTTCGCGTCAATTGGTGTTGAAAAACATTGAAACGGTTTAACAAAGGAAGCTCAAAACACATTTACAGTATTGTTAGTGGTGATAAATCTTGGATTTACTCTTACGAACCAGAAAACAAACGCTAATCTGCTGTGTGTGTATCAAGATAAGGAAAACGCAAAAAAGGTGATCCATTATCAAAGTGTGTCAAAAAAAAATGGTTGCAACTTTTGTGTCAAAATCTGTTCATGTGGCAACAATTGCTTTAGAAAATCGAGTTTTTGGAGCTTCAAATTATCAAATTGTTCGACCATCCATGGTATAGTCCTGGCCTACGTCCTAATGACTCCTTTATGTTCCCAAAGATCAAGAATTTAATGCGTGAGCGAATCATTCTACATCAAAACAATGTAAGTGCTTACACTGCCCAAAAGACAATCGAGGTTCTTGAGCTTCAAATTATCGAATTGTTCGACAATCTATCGTATAGTCCTGACCTACGTCCCAATGATTTCTTCTTAAAGATCCAGAATTCAATGCGTGGGTAGCGATTTCAATTGCCAGAAGAAGTCATTGATGCCTTTAAAACAGCGATTTTGCAGGAGGCAACTAAAGACTGGAATAACTGTTTTACCAATAATTGGTTTGAACGTACGCAAGAATGTATCTTGGTGGGACATATTTTCAAAAACAGTAAAATACTGCAATTCCATATATTTTTTTGTCATAATATACAAAACTAAAAAGACAACCTCGTAGTAATAAAGCAAAATTCTAAAATTATTTCGTTGCCGTTTTCTTATGGTTCATTTTTCATTCATGGAGACAACGAAACTTGCTTTATTGTTATAATTGTTGATAACACAATTTTATTTTTAGCATTACCTACATATAGTTATTTTCCTTGTACATCATATTTAATCTCGTGTATACTTTTCATTTACGTATTTCTCTATCATCATATTGGTTTTGGCAAGAAAGTTTTTATCTTTTTTTATTTTAGAAAATAGTTAGTAAAAAATTAAATCATACATTTTAAGCTGAAAGTTGACCCTTTATTGTAAGTGTTCATAAATCTAATTAATTTATGTACAAATAAAGAGATGTCAAACATAATAATAGTATACCTAATACTATTATGACATTTTACAGAGTCTTTGAAAATCAAAGAACATATTATAGACCGTTTACTAAGAACCAACAACTACTTCCCTGGCTATATGCCACGACGGACATTGAATTACAGTTCAAAGTTAAACGGGGTTAGTATATTTGCAAGATAGAACTAACCATTTTAGTTTGCCATTCGTAAGGATATCACTTGTAGACCGGTTTCGGCGTATTGCGCCTCATCAGTACAAGGAAGATATCCGTCCAGAAGCTCTAAGAGCATCTAGACTGGAGGTATGTCTGAAATCACACAAATACATTATCTTCAGTAAAGAAAATGTAAAAGTGCGATAATAGCGACATCTCCATAACTAATTGCAAACTGAAATTCTATTTGACAAAAAACCTCTCGGCTCTGTAGGGTTAACTACTTGATTGCAGTTTCCTGCTAATCAATTGTCATTTGAGTAAAACGTTTATCAAATAGATGTCAAAGATAATAATAGTATACCTAATACTATTATGACATTTTACAGAGTCTTTGAAAATAAAAGAACATATAGCCCGTTTACTAAGAACCAACAACTACTTCCCTGGCTATATGCCACGACGGACATTGAATTACAGTAATTCAATGTCCGGAAACTGCAATCAAGTAGTTAACCCTACAGAGCCGAGAGGTTTTTTATCAAATAGAATTTCAGTTTGCAATTAGTTATGGAGATGTCGCTATTATCGCACTTTTAACATTTTCTTTACTAAAGATAATGTATTTGTGTGATTTCAGACATATCTCCAATCTAGTTGCTCTTATTGCTTCTGGATGGATATCTTCCTTGTACTGATGAGACGCAATACGTCGAAACCGGTCTACAAGTGATATCGTTTCGAATTGCAAACTAAAATGGTTTAACTTTGAATTGTAATTCAATGTCCGTCGTGGCATATAGCCAGGGAAGTAGTTGTTGGTTCTTAGTAAACGGTCTATATGTTCTTTGATTTCCAAAGACTCTGTAAAATGTCATAATAGTATTAGGTATACTATTATTATCTTTGACATCTATTTGATAAACGTTTTACTGAAATAACAATTGATTAGCAGGAAACTGCAATCAAGTAGTTAACTTTACAAATAAAGAATTGAATTTAATGAGCAAATTAACTTTAACGGAATATTGAAACTTTAAGTTCGTATTTAGTGTCAAAAATAATTATAAATTGTATGAAGATTTTTCGTAATCAAGACAAGATATGCATTCTTATAATTTCTTGAAGTAGAACCGGGATCCAGACGATTATTAATGTTAGTTTTGGAAATCGAGACGAGCTAAATTATACTCTCAGACTCATCTTGTATCCTGAACACTATTTGAATTTGACTGAACAAAGTGAATAATTCAAGTTAAGTTGAAGCATCATTTTAGAATTACCAGTATATTCTTATTTTATGCAAATTTTCACTGACATCGTGATCCGTTTATAAGTTTCTCTGCAATAAATTGTCAGTGACAAAATCTCCATCGACAAGGTTCTCTTATAAACGTTGTCAATAATTCATGCTTGGTGACACCGTTTATGAGCTGAATATCCAGTACAGGTAACAATTTATTTAAGCTCTAAACGTCAGAAGGGTCAAAATATAAACTTGAACATGTATATAATTAATTCGTATATTACTATTTTCATTATAGTGGGAACTTAATATGAATTTAATTTATGATTAAATATAGACAGACTAAGATATTCTGTTAAAAGTAAAGTTAATTACTGGTGGTGTGATATCCAGTATTATTTTTCTATTCCGTAGGTCGGTTGAAAAGGTTTGAAAGCAGAAATAAAAGAATGTGTATTTTTTAATAAAAATTGTTTTTTTATTCAATGTAATCTCCCTCAGTTTAAAGACATTTATTTCAATGATCCTCTAGAAATTTTATACCATGTATGTAATGATTTTCCGAAAACTCTGTATTTTTGTCGATTGTTCTAATTTACCTGTTTTGGAGCTTTAAAGCTTAAGTCCACTGTAAACGTTTTTGCTTCAGTGTAGTTATAAATAAATAAATAAATAATGACTTTATTGCAATTGAAAATTACAAAAGGCGAAGTTGAAGCTATGCTTCCTATCTTAACCTAACCTATTCTAAATTTGGCAACAACAGTGATAAATTTTAAGTTTATAAAATGTTGTGTACATTAGTTGAAATTAAAGAAGTAAAAAGAAAGTGTATTCACATTGTGTCTATCAGAGAAAATAGGATAAAATTTTACGGATTTCATTTTTAAATTTAGGACATTTAAACTTTTTATAATTGCTTGGGACCTTGTTATATAGTCTATAGACCTGGTAACTAAATGATCTTTTATATAGAGAAGTTTTATGCAAAGGTGGAGAAATCAGTTGGTTATGCCTTAAATCCAAATTATGTGCATCATATCTAAATTTAATTTTTTGGTATAAATAGTCTGGCCGCTTTTTTAAAATGACATTATTATACAAAACCAAACAATGCAGCAGTCTTCTTTCTTTCATGGAAAGCCATTTTATTTCTCTCATTTTTGCAGAGACGCCCCTGTCATATTTTCTTATGCCACCAATTAAGCGAACACAGTGATTCTGCATTAGCTGAATTCGATTCGCGTCATTTTCCACGAGACATGGCCCATACACAACGTCACAATAAGTAAATTGTGGTAAGACCAAGCTGTCACATAGCAGCTTCTTTGATTCTAAGTTTAATTTATGACGCTGGCTGTAAATAAGTTTAAGGTTGGTAAAAGCTTTTTTAATGCAGTTATTCACATGTTTGGAAAATCTCAATTCCACATCCATTTCCAGACCCAAGTTACGTGTACTATTGCAAGTTTCAATTTTATCATTCCCTATTTTAATATTTAGGTTATTCAGATGTTCTTGCCTTGCTGAACTGCGCCCAAACAAGAGAGCTTGGCATTTTTTGGATTTAACTACAGACAGTGGTTATTGGAAGCATTAACTAAGAGTCTGAGATCTTCATTTAATTTATTATTACCGTCTTATAATTCATCGGGTTTAAAAAAGATGTAGATTTGAAAGTCGTCAGCGTAAAGATGAACTTTTGAGTATTTAAGAGAGGTACACAGTTGGGATGTATATAAGGTGAAAAACAGAGGTCCAAGGATCGATCCTTGTGGAACGCCATTGTTTATATTAATAGCATTGGATATTTGGCCGTTTAGCTTAACAGACTGCACTCGCCCTGTCAGATAACTCTTTATCATGAGTAAAGCTTCAGCGCTGAACCCTAGATAATGTAAAATTGCCAAAAGCAATTGATGATTTAGCTTATCGGAAGCTTTGGAATAATCCAACAGAACAAGTGCAGTTAGTTTTCCTTGGTCAGCAGCTTCCAGTATGTCATCTGTCACTTTCAAAAGAGCTGTAGTGCAGCTGTGGTCCTGCCGAAATCCCGACTGAACCGGAGGAAGGATGTTAAAGGTCTCAGCATACTTACGAATTTGTGTTTCTAAAATTTTGGGCACAGTTGGAAGGATGCTAATTGGCCGAAGGTCTTTAAACTCAGTTGGATTTGATGATTTTGGTATTGGGAGGAAATATGATCTTTTTCATTGATCTGGAAATGTGTGAGTTTCAATAGAACTATTTATTATATGTAAGATAATGGGAAAAATGTAAGGACAGCAATATAAAAGCATTTTAAGCCCAATACCATCGGTACCTATTGCTTCAGATATAATAGAAATAAGTGCCTTGTCAATATCTTTGATATTGGCCAGATGAATGTTTTTCTTATTTTGAAGATAAAAATTTAATGTATCTGGATCGGGATTTTTAGAATTGGCTGCATTAACAAAGTAACCATTAATATCTTCCACGTTATCTAGCAGTGGCGGAACAGATTTTTTGGGTCTAGAGTAGATATTTAGGTCTTCAAGAACTTTCCAGTTCTTTTTCGGATCATGTAGCGTAAAAATACCCTTTGCTAGCTCCTGAGGGTCGTGACTTTCCTGCTGAATTTTTGCTTAGTTTTTCCCCAATCAAGTTTTTAATAGGGCGCCAGTACAGATATACAAATAAAATATTAGATCAGTTTTAAAATGGTTTATTTCAATAAAATTCGGATTATTATGGCTGACAGTTAATAATAATTAATTTAATCTCTTATCTGTGGTTTTTCGATGGCTTGATAAACGGAGTTTCTTAAGCTCGTGTTGAAATTGGATGATTTCTACTGAAGGACTTCTAAGACAACAGCGACAGGTAGGAATTTCCCTTCGGAATTTTCTGACCGGGAAATCAGAACTGAAGCGGACTTTCTCCGATGATACCTCTTGACAAAAAAATAATTGTAGTTTTAGGTAAACCAAATAATAGGGCCCTTCTTCTAGTTGGCAATAACCCTGTCAATAAAGTTGGAATCAAAACTCCCAATTTCAAATGCTTTTATTCGAACACAATAGCTATAAGTCTCTCCAAATTTCGAGAAAAAATTAATTATCTTTTATGTATAAATAAAAAAATACCACAAAAACTGACCTAGTATTGAATTCAGCCATTGTATTCGAATATTTAAAATATTAGTAAAATAAATAAAATATTATATTCACCGCATTTTGGATTATTAAACTATTAAATTTAAAACCAAGGTAATACGTAACTTACCAGAGACAGAAGGGCAAAGTTGGTCGGAAAACTCTGAATTAAATAGAATTCAACGTTAGAATGAACGGAATAAAATCACAAATTAACTACGAAGCCAATAAATCTCCTTCCACTTTGCAGTCCCCACACGTCTCAACGCCAAAAGAATAGATAATTTAAAAATATTTATAGTCCAGGAGAACTGTTCGAAAATTAACGATACAATCGTTACAATCATTTGGTAAAAAGCTGTTACAAAGATACTGTTTTTTTGCGTTGTCGACTTCTATAGTTACCCGGTTTCTAATAGTTTTATAAGTTAGCCAATTTGCAAGTGTTTTATTTTTTTTTTGTATTTATAAAGGGTTTTATTTCTAAGTTCCATTAAGTTTTTTATATCTTGGGTTAGCCATGGCGCTTTTTTTTAGAAATGCGTGCTCTTTTCATAGGTGCATGGGAGTCAAACAAATTAGTAAGGTAAGAATTAAAGAGTTCTAGTTTTTGATTAATATCTTGGGTATAAAATATGTTGTAAAAAGGGATCCTTATAAGATCATTGTAAAAGTTTTCGTGGTTAAAATTGCGAAACTTTCTATAATTTAGAAAAAAGGGTTTTTGCTTAGATCTCTAATTTTAGTTCACATTTAATAAGTTGGTGGTCCGGGGTATCAAGAGCCGGATCAACTTCACTACTTTTAATAAGGTCGGAATTTGAGCATAAAATTAGGTCAATCAGTGTTGAGCTAGTTAACCATGCCTAGTTGGTTCGTTGATTAGTTGTATGACTGCAAAAGTGAGAGAAATCTTTCGGTTTGTCACGAATCTAAATCTATAAATTTATATTAAAATCTCAAAGACAGATAAGATGGTTAGAATCCAGTAGATTTTTTTCGAAATATTAAATTCAAACTCTTCTAAAAACTCTATGAAGTTGGTAAAACCCGGGGGTCTGTAAATTACACCAATAAGCGTTTTAATATTATGTGTTTTGAACTGAACCCAAAGATGTTCAAAATAATTTGACTTCGTATAATTAATAAGATCGCATTGGATTGTTGTACGCACATACAACACGATTTCCCCACCTCTACCTTGCCTGCGATCTTGTCTAAACAGCCTGTAGCCGGTTATGTTTAAATTTTCAGTATTTATTATATCACTTAACCATGTCTCAGTTATAGCCAAGATGTCAAAATCATTAGTTTCTAAATAGTATTTTACAGAATTAAGTTTAGGAAAAAGAGATCTAGAGTTTATATGTCCTATTTTTAAAGTTTTTATTTTATTTTTATTATTCATTGTTTAAAAGAGAAATAGATCTAAAGTTTGGTTTGCGAATACGAAAAAAAAAAAGAAAAGAAACGCTAGTTGTAGAGCCCTTTCAGACGAGGATACTGTATGCGAGATACGCGTATCTAAGATACAGAAAAGTCATGCACTTAAATGGAGCTTTTCACAATACATCGGACAATGCATACAGTATCGCGATACCAAATTTCTGTATCTTGTCCATTCAGCCGCCGGCGACAGAATGCGTATCTCGGATACTGATTTATCATTATGTTATATGTACCTGTTCAGACAAGCATACTTTTGATAGAGAAGACATATCGTATCATAGGCGCAGGGTGTACCTACTTCACAGTGGTTTTAATTAATTTATATTATTAGTAGTGGTGAATGTGTTGAGCTTGTTGTTTTAGTCATTCCCGCTTCAGGGAATGGTAGCTGCAATGCCAAATCTGCCGCCAATGGTGCCACGCAGAATGCATCGGATTGCCGAAAACTGCAAAACGCGTTATTTGTGGTATCTGTAAGTAATTCGACTTTCAAATATGCTAATTAAAGCATTCATTGCTTTTCCATCTATCTGGGTCTATCCAGTGCGTATTACTAAACGTATGCCATCTTACACAGGAGGTATGCCGTCTTACCCGTAGGGGTTGGGTGAGATGGATTTTTGATATGTTTTTATTTTTGATTATTTTTAAAATAAATTATAAATTTTGTTAAACTTTTAGATTGTTTACTTGCTATTAATAAATGACTATTTGATACAGGATTGTTCTTAATTTTAATTTTGTTTCCCGTTTTGTAATAGAAATCTCAGACCACGTTCCCCTACATTCTAAAATATTATGAAGTTCTTCGAACGATTGAATTGACATACAAAAAAAAACTTTGATGGTTCTTGCACTAAATCTTGATAAAGTAAATTAAAGGGTCCTTTGCTTTCCCTTAAATCCACTATAGGATGGACCCACATAGTACGTCTCCTTTTTATTTTTTTATTTTTTTTTAAAGATACCATAACATCCATAATAAAACGCACTGCACTGTGGCTAACTTCTGAAGTGACGGAAGAAAGGTTCGTTAATAAAAATTATCAAATACAGCAGCCAGCAAAACTTGGACCCCCGATTCTTACGGCTCTTTCAGACGAGGATACTGTATGCGAGATACGCATATCTAAGATACAGGAAAAGCATGCACTTAAATGGAGCTTTTCACACTACATCGGACAATGCATACAGTATCGCGATACCAAATTTCTGTATCTTGTCCATTCAGCCGCCGGCAACAGAATGCGTATCTAGGATACTGATTTATCATTATGTTATATGTACCTGTTCAGACAAGCATACTTTTGAAACGCATGCCATCTTACACATAGGGGGTATGCCGTCTTACCCATAGGGGTTGTGTGAAATGGATTTTTGATGTTTTTATTTTTGATTATTTTTAGAAGAAATTATAAATTTTGTTAAACTTTTAGATTGTTTAATTGCTATTAATAAATGACTATTTGATACAGGATTGCTCTTTATTTTAATTTTGTTACCCGTTTTGTAATAATCTGCTTTTTCGAAATCTATGCCATCTCAGACCACGTTCCCCTACATTCCAAAATATTATGAAGTTCTTCGAACGATTGAATAGGCATACGAAAATATTTAAAAGCCTTTGATGGGTCTTGCACTAAATCTTGATAAAGTAAATTATAGGCTCCCTTGCTTTCCCTTAATTCCACTATAGGATGTACCCACATAGTACGTCTCCTTTTTATTTATTTTTTAAATATACCATAACATCCATAATAAAACGCACTGCACTGCGGCTAACTTCTGAAGTGACTGAAGAAAGGTTCGTTAATAAAAATTATCAAATACAGCAGCCAGCAAAACTTGGACCCCCGATTCTGTAGTCCGCATACAGTATCTCGCATACAGTATCCTCGTCTAAAAAGGCTCTAAGACAAAATTCTCTGACGCTGGCATGGATACTAGGACACTTAAGGTAGGTTCACACGATACCAACTTCACACAGATTTCTATAGATTTTTGTCTGCGCAACAAATCAGTGCAAACTAAAGTCGCTATGATGTTCTAAAAGGACGTCATTAAGAAATGAAGGCTAGCGAAGTCCCAGGAGTGGTGGGAAAAATAACCGGGCAAGGGAATGGCCAAAGTGTTCATAAAAGGACACTCGGTGAAATTCACAAAGGCAAAACGATGTCAGAACGATTGTCAATTTTTTGGAGGACATTTTCGGCTGAAAAAACACCTGACCTTGCAGATGAAGACATCTATTAATAATGCTAAGAGCAGGTGGAGACAGCATTTCATATCCTATGTCAATGTGAAGGCCTTGCAAAGACGCGGTATTTAGAACTGGAAGAGGAGAAACCGGGTACCCCAAGTTACGTGGAGACGCCACTGTCAAGGCTATTAAGTTTCATTAAGAGCAGGGCTAGACAAGTTGCTTTAATCCTATTATAGAGATGATGATGGGTGTTCACAATAGATAGATATGTAAAGGTCGTAGTGATACAAACTAAAAGCTAACCCAATGAAGATCTATCTGTCTATCTATCTGTCGAAGGACTTCCAATCGAGATGATCGTTTTATTGTAAATTTGTCATTAAGAAATCGTCATTTACCAGCTATACAAATGCGTTATTAATTACAGTATATAAGACCCTTTAACGTAAGTAAACTAACTGTTATACAAAAAATAAATGCAGCCATTCTGATATCAAGGAAACCTGCTACAGGACCGGAAATTACAAGAAAGCATCGTGGTACTCAGCTGTGATTGGCTAAAAATCACTAAAATTGGACTAAAAATGGTTAAAGCCATGTGTTATTTACCAAGGAATCAAGATATTGTTCTTGATCTGCAGATGGTCGCAAAAGGGTATGGCATCAAACAATTGAGCGTTATGCTATACATTTACTTCTAGAGTAAGCTTCAGGAGGTTCAGTTATGGTGTGGGCTGGAATTTCTATGAAATCACTCACAGATTTATGTCTTGTTCCCAGAAGAGCTATAAATTCTGTAAGGTACATAAATGAAATGTTAGTAAGTTACGTTGTTTTAAACTTAGACCTAATGCAGAGAATACTTAAATAATGTTCAGATTACTCAGATGGAATGGGCACTGCACAGTCCAGATCTAAATTCTATTGAACACGTTTGGTATATGCTCGGTAGACGAATTCGAATCCTGAAACCTGTACCCGGAACTGTCAAAGAATTGTGTCGAGCACTCCTAAAGCAATGGGCAACCATTCCTCAGTAGATTATTTCCATAGAAGAATAAATGTTGTCATCCAAGCTCGAGTGGATAATAACCGGTGTTATTTTAACATTATGTGTTATTGTTCAGTTCAGTAAGGTTTAATTTTATAATTCCATTCAAATTACTTAAAATTGTTAGCGTTTTCTTGAAGACTGTGCATCACCAATAAAAATTAAGATATTGAATTATAACAATAAACAATCTATCAAGAAAAGAGGAGCCTTGACGATTAGATACTTTTTAAATTTCGTATCCTGTTAAATGAATCTACGGGGTGTTTCAAATTTATGCCAAAAAAACAACATTTTGTTTTTCCTCGTATTCAATGGTATAATAGGACTTTTTACCTTAGAAGAGGTTATAAAGTTCAATAATTTAGCTACAGTTTTTTAATAAAAGCAATAACATCGACCAAAACCAAAAACATATGAAACTTTAAATTTGGTCACAATTATTTCAAAGTACCCATTTTTCGATGCGGTGAGTGTATAAATCATTGCATAGTTACCATTTTTTTTTATTTACAATAAATAAAAGTCTTCTGCTGAATTTAAACAAGCTACGTGTTATTGCCTCCTATTCTGTTGAATATCTTTTGATTATAGATAATAATAGACAGTACTCCGAAACGTTTCATTTTAAATGATAGTATCTGATTCCTGAATCAACGTTAATTAATGTGTAAAACCATAGCGATATCTATGGTAAATGATCTTGTAATCGCTTCATGGATAATTAGCTTTTAACAGTTCGTTCCTGAACAGATGATCCCGGATTAGATTATTTCCAGACCGACGAAAGCTTTCCTATATTATACGTAACTAAAAACCTGTATCCACTGTACCCATACAAATGAAGTTAATAATGTAGGTTAATGATTATTTATAAGTAGTGGTAACTCTATAATGTACCAATTTGAAACATATTAAATTACCTTATTAATAAAAAATACTTAATAACTTAGTGAGGGCAGTAAGTTTATATTTATCCATTAGTTTATTTATTTATTTATTTATTTATTTATTTATTTATTTATTTATTTATTTATTTATTTATTTATTTATTTATTTATTTATTTATTTATTTATTTATTTATTTATTTATTTATTTATTTATTTATTTATTTATTTATTTATTTATTTATTTATTTATTTATTTATTTATTTATTTATTTATTTATTTATTTATTTATTTATTTATTTACGGGCAAGCCCATTTAAGCAGTAAATTACAATTTAAAAACACTAATATATATACGTATGCCGCTATAAAAAAACGAGTGTGGCAGTCAGTGGGACTGCCGGCAGAAGTTATACTTCTATGCACGCGCATGGATTCATAAATTTGTATGCGAATGATTTAGCAAACTCATTATATGATATTCGTGGGTAGCGACCCCAAAAACCTCCTAGTACCGTGTGGACACACTTTTTGTATCGAATTTGCCTAAATTTCCTGGAGACGAGGTCCGTCTTAAGCACCAGGTGTTTCGAAGACCATCGCCATTATTATAATCGTATTTAGCGACTCAAAAAACCACCAAGTACCAAGTGTGCACTGATTTCGTACAGAATTTACATAAAACCCCATGAGAAGAGGTAAATACCCTAGACACCAAGTGCCGCAGAGACTTTCGGAATCGTGATATTCGTGTTCAGCGACTCCAAAAACCCCAAGTATATAAATTGAACCCATTTTCAGCAATACTTACCGATTTATAAGTTTTCTCTCTATTGTCTGTTCGGAATGTACTTTTCGAATGCAGAAATGCAATTTCCATTTTTACATTATAAAATATAGCGACTAATTTACTGATACTTTAACGAATCCAATGCAAAAAAATGCATTCCGATCCATCTTACGTTACAAAATTCGGAGGTTTTGGTGCTTTATTTCCTCGACTATTCGTAAAAACTCTGTTTATGTAGCCAACAACCTCAAAAGCATAGTGAAGGTTATACTGCAATCATGTGACGTTATTTTAGACTACAATACAATACTCATTACTGATTATTATTATTATTATAAAATACTAAACTTAATATGTTAACTTACGTGACAGAATTATAAAATAATCTGTCAAATAATCATGTGGTCCGTCACTATGATATTTATACATTAGTTTGGACTGTTTTTTGTATATCTATCCCTTTTCAATGTACTGAATGTTGAAACGGTATTCAAAGGACTCACAGTTATGACTAATAACATGTGATAAATATTTCATCTTTGTTTTTACCGACCAATATACCTTATAAGTGTGTCTGTCTCTTTCTTACTCACACCATTACGTATGTAATAATTTTTCCCATTTAACTGTACACAAATCTTTTCCACCGAGTGCATGAATAGAAGTATAACTTCAGAAAAAGAATTAAAAATACAAGTACGATACAAACTAAACAAATTAGTAAAACATAGATGATAAACATTAAATACAATATTTTATTAAAGCTCGGTATTAAGTAATCGAGGTTTGAATGAATAAAATAGGGTGTTGAATATCTCAAGATTTTTTATGAATATTGGTTAATCGTAACATTCTGATAATACAGCTGTTAAAAGTTTGGTTTAAACGATAAAAAGGTATATAAAATGTTTTTTGCTGTGGAGTTGGCCGGATTGGATCAAAAAGATTTATTTTTGATAGAAGTTCAGAACAGCTACTCCTGCTATTGATGATATTAAAAAGTAAAGTCCGGTCTCTCTGTTTCCTCCTAGTTTCCAAAGAAGCGGTGTTCAGATATTGTTCCAAAAACCATAGTCGCAAGGAACACCCAACTTTAAGGCTATGTATCTAAGAAAATTGTGTTGCACATTCTCGATGTTCCTGCTATAAGTTATGTAATGTGGAGACCAGACAAAAGAACAATAATCAAGGTGGGTCGAACTAATGAACAATAAATAGTTTTAATTGCAGTTGTGTCAGTGACTTCGTGGGTTAGCGTTTTAATAAAACAAAGCATTTTCATAGATTTTTAAATAACTAGGAGTATATGTTTACTGAAATTTGAGATGGAGTCGAGAATAACTCCAAGGTCTTTGATTTGGTTAACAGACTCCAGGGTGTGACCATTTAAGTTGTAATCAGAAATAACAGTAGGCACATGTGATCGATGAACACGTATGTCATGGCATTTGATAACATTTAAGTCCGTACCATTTAACAAAAACCAGTTGGACAGATCATCAAGGTCAGACTTAAGTAAGAGAGCGTCATAAGAGTACTTAATAATTAGGAATATTTTTAAATCATCTGCAAATAATAGTGCTTTACCGTATCTGAAACAGTAAATGATGTCATTAATAAATAAGTTGAATAGTAAGGGAACGAGGTGCGACCCTTGAGGAACACCAGAGTTAACTTAAATTAAGATAGCTACTTATCCATTGCAGTAATGTCCCACATACACCATATTTATCGAGCTTCTCGAGTAAGAGAGTACGTGGTTAAATCTATCGAAAGCCTAGGAAAAGTCAGGGTAGGTACACTGAATCAATCTGGTAGCCCATTTCCAATGCTTTAGACAGAATATCAACATAGGTCACCAAATTTAATTCGGCAGATTTACCAGCACAAAAGCCATATTGTTGCTCAGTTATGATGCTAGAGCAGTCATGGCTAAGGTAATCTGTAATAACGTTCTTAAATATCGTAGGTATACTACTGAGAATAGATATGGGTCGATAGTATTTAACATTAGACTTGCTGCCCGATTTGTATATTAGGGTGATATAAGAAAGTTTCCAATCTAAGAAATTAAAAATATTGTATTTTTCAGTGAAGCCTATTGTTTTAAAATTTATATGTTTTGTGTAACTATTAATTAAGCACAAGTGTATAAAAAGGTAACTTGCCTAAGTTTGCTTTGTTAAAATGAGAGTGTTTTAATATACCATATCCCTACCATACGGAACCTTTCGATATAAAAACAATCTACATCAGGGATCTATAGTAGTAATAGCTAAAGAACCGCCCCTCTTCCTTTGCTATGGCCACAACGTTGTGTAAATTCAACAGCGGTGACGACTGATAAATTAGCCGTTGCTTTCTCGCCGCCACGTTTACCGCCGCCGCCGAATGATAAATGGCGTGAGAAACCGCCCCATTTTCCATAAATATACGTGTATCAAGGCGAAAGGCATCCTGTTTTGTAGTTTCTGTTTGTTTCCAGATGTTTCTCTATAAATTCGCCAGCCTGAAGTGGGATCCGAAGAACATATTTTTGTTATTTTTTCTTTTTGTTTTACTTTTCAACAGATTTTATTGTTTTTGGAGTTCGTTCTAAGGATTAGATTGAATCATTTGCTTTCTTTCATAGCTGTTTGCATAAAAGATTTCCAATCGAATCAACAACATTTCGTTTTCTTTTTATGTTTATTTGGCCAATATTTCTTTTGAAAACCGGATGTGGATTTATTCATAAAGCTTTAAAGCTTTAGTTAATTTTTCTTCAATATTATTTATAATATCAATGTTATTGGAAACGTCAGATATTTTATTTTATTCACCTTATATTTAGTGTTACTACAATTATGTATTATATAATTTTTTACACGATTATTTCGTCTCACTTTATTCAGTCAGTCAAAAAAAAACCTATTCCCAATGATTTTTCATTATCTTGTCTCGTTATATCCAGTTGAGCATAATTAGATGTCTAAAACTCGGTAGGTACCTAATTTATCTAAATTTCTTCGAGTTGAAACAAGGAAGATTCTTTAAATAAAAGAAAGCGGATGTCCCATGAAATGAAAATTCTAAGCTGATCCCGTCTGTACCTCCGTCAAAAGACATTTCTACTATGAGAATTGCACAAAATATTTTCAAGACAGGGTAGGATTCACCAACGAAAATAAAATGAGCTTATTCTCTTTGTCTCGTATAATGAATGCTATTATGCTCGAAGGAACGTTCATACTTAGCCCTGAATATTTCCCCTACAGATAATAGGTTAAGCTGGTTCATTACCTTCCTGTGTAGCTGTATTTCTTTTGTAAGACACATAAAATTTCTCTGTTTTTAAAGTTTGTCAGTTTAAAACTATTTTTACTCGTTAATGTATTAAAAGTATTTAATTGTTTATCTATTTCAGGAAGATATTGTACACTATCTCCTCTGATGTCTCTATTAAGCAGAAAAGTAAAACTTAATTGTGTCTATAAAAGTTTTGCACTATGATACCATTAAGTATTATAAAATTGTATACAAAATCCTATTAGCTATTGTGATTACAGTTGTGAATGCTCAGAAAAAGTTTCCATGGCTTCGAAGGTTGTACCAAAAACTGCTACTTTACCTAATCATACTTGTAACCAAACAAATCCACCAAATTAAAGAGTATTTACGAATTAAGATTGTACTTTTTCTCCACTTTCTGAGATGTTAATAAAAGTGATAAAAAAATGGAATAATTAATTTATGTGATGATGAACACATAAGAAGAAAAACAGAGAGTCAGAAGGTCATCAATTGCTAAAGGCACTCAGGGAGTAGGTGGAGAGCAACTCGTGGATTCAAAATTTTACGGTGGTTAGTAAAGGGCGGATACACTAAATTAAGCTTACTTTAAAAGAAAAAGGAGATACCTAGATGGATAGTATAGAGGGCTTTATCAATAATTTTTTAAGCTGTTACATCAATAATTGCTTCAAAAAGAATATTTAGAACTTTACCGCACACTTTTTGCTAACACTATAACTGGATTGAAACCCTAGTGGCTTATTCCTCTAGAGTCTGTTTTATTTATTCCATAATCTGAATAAACAGTGGTTCACGTTATTTACAGAGCACTAAATGAATTTAATTTAACTACTGTATCCACGTAAGCCATATAAAAACACAAACTAACTAAGAAAAACACCGGTTTGATCTGTACAATTAAAAACTAAAGTTACACTTCTTACGAAGTGGATCTAACAAGCATCTATTAATGGAGAGATAAAATAAGATCAGGAATTCGGGCGAACGCACTAGTTACGCTAAAGTTTGGCAGCGTATTCTGCTTCTACGTGTCAAAATAAAACTATAAAGAAGCTTTAGTATAGCAAACAGGTGACCAATGGTCGCCGTAAGCTGATCAAATTCTCAGTAATCTATTCTCGTAGTCGCAACAGTTTTTGCTGCATTCTTACATAAAAAACGCGGGTATATTCTCGGAAACAAAAGGAGTGAGAGGTTATTCACGCGCTTAAGGACGGGAATTCTTTAAAAAAAGCCTTATAATAACTTCTATATAAATAAAGACAATAGAAAGAAATAGTAAATGTCTAATAAAAAGTTAGTTTCTAGAAAAAAAAGTGCGATAAAAACCAGAAAGACTTTGTTCTGTATCTTAATATAGGAATGAATATACAAGTTCAAATATTATTTTTGTTAAGGTGATATACTCCAACATTTTGGCGCGAAACCTAGAAAGAGCAACGATACTCAAACAAACCCAGTACAGAGAATAAATGTAAAAATTTTGTCAGGTATAAATTAACCCCGACATTTAAAACAGATACTGATTCACCGAACTGTACTCGGAGGTTCATAGTAGAGGGCGCTTTAAATCAACGAATAGAATATTTTAAATCTGTATTGCGTTTTTCTCAAAAATTTCAAAATATTTTGATATGAAATGTTAGGCATGAATAGTTTGTTTCATTTTACGTGGTAGACGCATACTTTTATTTTGAATAAATGATAACTTAAAGAAAATTATGATGGTTTATAGAGAAAAAAAATAATTTTTGTAATAAACACATGCGTCTACCACGTAAAATGAAACAAACTATTCATGACTAAAATTTCATATCAAAATATTTTGAAATTTTTGAGAAAAACGCAATACAGATTTAAAATATTCTATTCTTTGATTTAAAGCGCCCTCTACTATGAACCTCCGAGTACAGTTCGGTGAATCAGTATCTGTTTTAAATGTCGGGGTTAATTTATACCTGACAAAATTTTTACATTTATTCTCTGTACTGGGTTTGTTTGAGTATCGTTGCTCCTTCTAGGTTTCGCGCCAAAATGTTGGAGTATATCACCTTAAGGAATTTCAGGAGACTGAAAGATTTTACAAATATTTTCATCTGAACTTAGAACGAACTCGGAGAAATTTCATACAGGCGCTTGAATTTTAATGATGAATGGCGGAGTTGTATATCATACCAAAGCATTGTCAACTTGTCTGCATGCAGTGGATGATGCGATGCACCCAAGACATTTAATAAACGCTTAAGGATATTTCTTGCCTTTATGTCACGCCGTCTTAGAGTAAAAGCGCTATTATCCTTAAATGGAATTAACTTATTTCAACTTGAATTACACAAGGAATAGGTAGATGGAGAATGAGGAAGATATAATTCATTTGCTTATGATACCAAGAGATTAATGTGAATTAACTTGAACTGATGAGCATCTTTCACATGCAATGAATGATTTTAAAGGAAAATTGGTAAACAACTATTAATTTGAAGTACACACAATTTACTACCTACATTTATACATTAAAGATTACTCGTGATATTATACAGGACGAGTTAATGTACAATGCGTCGAGATCTATATTTACAATTTGATTCTGTAGAACCGTAAATGAAACCATAGAAAATGTATATTAATAAAAAAATTGTAACTTTTTTTGAAATTTTAGAAAGTATACAAACAAGAATACATTAAGGAGAAATTTAAACAAAATGTCATTTCATATATTTTTCTTTGCATACTTTTAAAAATCACTTAAAAGATATCTTAAAATAATCGTTTACTAAAAATTCATAGTTCCGGTGTCCTACATTAATAACAAAATTGTAACTTTTTTGAAATTTCAGAAAGTATACAAAGAAGAATACATTAAATGATATTAAGGAGAAATTGAAAAAAATGTCATTTCATATATTTTTGAAACTTCTTTAGGCGCGACTATGGGTAACTCAGTAATTCTAACGGACGTGACGTCATATTCTATGTAACGCAAAAAACTTGATACAAAAAACCTAACACGATTCCGCCTACTATATTAAATAAAAGTTAAATCTGTAATTGCATATTATGGTAGGCAACATAATTTACATATTTTGCTGACCTGTCAAATTGACAGCTAATCAACAAAAATACATTGTTGGTGAATAGTTTTACGCCTAAAATTTGTGTATAAAGTGTTTGTTTTAAATATGAATAAACAAAGTGGATTTATTAATAAAGAAAATGATGAAAAAATATTGAATAAAAATGAGTGAGTACTCGATATGCATACATTTTATTTTCCTGTGAATCGTTTAAAATATTAATGTTGAAATCTCCACAAAGAATAAAACATATAAAGTTATTTGTACAGAAAATTAATGCACTATAAAGTCTATCTATAAATGTATTGAAAATTCCAGATGGGGATCTATAAATATTTAATATACAATAGGTGGTTTGAAGTATTTTAAAAGAGATACTGGAGATTTCAATATCTACTTCAAGTGAAAAATGAGTCAAAAAATCGTGTTTCTTAATTTCTATGAAAGATTTTGTCAAAATTAGTACACAGCTATGTGATTTATTAGTTCTATTAAAGTAACAGAGTAATTATTAAATCGTATGTAGCCGATATTGTCATTATTGGAGCATGATTCGGATAGACATAATATGTCTGGTTCATATTGCTGTAAGATTAGGTCTATTCTATTAGTTTTGTTAGAAATTGATTGAGAGTTAACATTTAAAATACGGAAGAAATTATCAGATTTCTCATGATTTTCACACACACAGTTCTTTATGTTTCTACTGACTTGCTTGCGATACATTTTGAGATACCCAAACAGCACAAAGGCATCTCTAAGATGTCTAAACAACTTCTGACATGGATGTTTAAGACAACTTTTGGATGTGCTATGACACCTGCCAGACATTTTAAAGACGTCTTAACGACGTCGAATGTTAAAAAAGGTAACGTCTAAGAGACGTCTTTTTCAGACCTCGTCAAGATATCTTTTTCGGACCTCTTTAAGACGTACATTTATTATTTTGAAATTTTATAAATTTAAAAAAAGATCTTGCGCAAACTAAACTTTATTAAATTATTAAAAACAAAAACAAAAATTAAAAATAAACTTAAAACAATAACAATCATTAATATAACGTTTTATTTAGCCGTTCCCTTGCCATTCTTCTGTCCGAAGCTCTTCTTAGCCAGGTTTGTATAGATGTTTCAATTATTTTTATATTGTCGAAACTTGTTAACTCTGCTGAACCTGTCAAACAAAACTAGATTAAATATACATTCTGTTAAATCGCTTAAAATGTAATGCAAAATTTCTGAAAATTATTAAAATATTTATTTTTTTATTTTTATCTTCCATTGCTTTCTTCCTCCAAAATTCATGTTTTAACTGTTTCTGCATACTCCCGTTCGTTAATTACTTTGAAAACTATTATTTAAAAGTGAAAATAAAAATTTTTATACTTACGAATAATAACCCTTGCTAGGTTGGTATCCTTAAATGGGCGATTATTTTTCCTTCTTAGCAAACTATATTTTAATGCCTGCTCGTTTGTTAATGAAGAACTCTCATTGGATATATTTTTATGTTCACTATCAAAATGTAACAACTGTGATGATACACCACTACATCCAGGTTCATTAGAACCTATTACTATTTCATTGCATTGTTTTGCAGATTTAGAAGGAGTTTCAGTAGGTATCATTATCACTATCACTAATAAAATCATCTTTATTTTTATCAATGGCCCTTTTAGCTCTCATATATTATTTTAATAGATTGCGTTTCATACCTTAAATTAAAAATCCACTATTTTAAATTTTAGAAATAATCATTTAAAAAAAACAACTTACCTATATCTTTAGAAATATGTAAATTTGGTAACAAACTTTGTTAATTATTGTTAACAGCTACTGTATTGTCTTTTTAAAAAACGAAATCAATAGTACCTATATAAATCAGTTAATAATAATAAAACCACAAGCACAACACAATACTAAATTCAAACAATGCAAATCAAAACCACCTCGGCACCGACACATTGAAAAGTAAAGTAAGGTTATGTTTTACTTTTACGGTATGAACCGAACAAAGGCCCACGACAGCTTGGTTTGGCTTGGTTGGTAAGCGCGCGCGCAAGCTGATTCGGAGATTGGACGAAGTACCAGTTTACCAGTTAACTCAATAATTGTTGAAGTTGCACATGCACAGTGGAAATAGTATCTGCATTTGATACAGGAGGCCCGGGTTCAAATAGGCTTGAGTATTTTTAAAAATTTTTGTATTTTATAATTATTTTTTAGATTTTTATTCGAATAAAATAAATTTCGAATTAATATAAATATTTATGTATCTATTTAAAAAAATTAATTAAATTTGCATAATTAATTTGTTTCGTATCGGTAAATTTTAAATTGATATTAAAAAAAATAATAAAATTATCATAAGAGTAATAAGGTCCAATAAAGATTTAAAAAATACATCTTAAAGGTATCTTTGTGTAACGTCTAAGAGACGTCTGTATTAGACGTCTTAATTATATCTTTTATAAGTCTTTAGGCGTCAAGACTTAAAATTGACCTAAATTGGATGTCTTTAAGACATCTTGTGCTGTCTGGGTACGTACGTCAAAACTTTTGATTAGCTAACCTAACCTAACCGTTAATTTCTGTCAAAATTTTTTAAAACGTGAAAGTGAAATTAATTAATTTTAGATAAATTACAAAACAAAATAGTTGTCACTTGAATAAAATGGCGGATTCTCAAGAATATTTTACTCTTTCATCAATAAATAATAATAATAAACGAAAAAATCGAAAACCTGTAGCTACTTGTTAATAAACATATTTTGAATTTAAAATTATTTTGCGATGATACGTACGTCAAATAAGTTTTACTTCAATCGCGCGTAAAGGTTACACGCACACCCTTTTTTTTGTATACTTTCAAAAATCGCATGAAAGATATCATAAAATAATCGTTTACTAAAAATTTATAGTTCCGGTCTCCTAACCGAATAAAAATATAAGACAGGGCACAAAAAAGTGACTTAGAGTTTGATATTTCAACTGTCGACTTAACAAAATCTCTCTCATTAACGTAGGAAGAAAGTGAGTTAGTGTCACATGTGACATGAGTTTAATTTAAAGACCAAAAAGCGAAATAATTACTAAGCATTTATAGCTTGATTGTTAGAGCGTTGCCGCACCGAGACAAAGGTTGCCGGTTCGAATCCTGCTGGATGCGAAATTTATCCAATTTCTCCTAAATGTCCTTTAATTTATTTTTGTTTGAGATATGTCAAAATAATCGATTACTACAAATTATGGTACGTAAGAATATATTTGTGTGCGTTTCAATGTTTAAAAAAATAAATATTAGACTTAAGATATGATTTTGACAATATTTGACCAATTTTTTTGCAGTGCGATATTTACTGTTATCTTATTTTAGTATTCGGGTAGTAGCCAGTACTTTTAACCAACAAATCTGATTTGGACATAATGTATATTTCAAAAAAAATAAAAATAAAATTAATAATTGCATATTTTTTGCACACACTGATGTATGTTTCAACTAACCAAATAAAACATATTTTGGTTTATGTTTATTCAGGCACTCTATTTTTTTGTGATTTTGAGCGAAAGTTGTAAAGTAATCAAGCTAACGCAAAATTTTGTCGCTAGCATAATATTAGACTAGTATTAGTTCTCTCAATACCATTGTGAAACGTGCAGTGATTTTCTATCACCAACGGAATTCTACTCCAGAATACGTTGATTTATTTTGGCCCCACTCGTGTGTTTTCCCTCTGTGGTTATACTAAATAGAGCAGTAACTCTCTAGAGACGGTTGTTGTATTTCCACGTTCAAGCTACCTTATTGCGTTAAATCTCAGTCTGAGTATACCTACCTACTCTTTTTATATATGTATGTATATCCATAGACTTTACGACAATTAAAGTGTTATTTTAGATATGGTTTACTATAACTAAACAAACTACTTTTCTCGTCTTTCAAATCGAACAAAAAAATTATTTATTCCAATAGTATCAATTTATCGAAAATATGTGAGCTTCCATATTGAAGATTATGGCCTCAAAGCCGATTACAGACATTTAAGCTCAGATCACGTCTAGTTCTTCTTGCACTTGGAAGCCAAACACTTGCACTACTAATCGGAGGAATCTCTACGTTCTCATTTGGTTCACGATTCACGTTCTGCACCGAATAGACTTCCATTTTCTATCCGTATGGGAAAGGAAAAGCACGAAACATGTATTATGGAGAGAAAACAGTAGCAGTGGTGTACTAATATATGAAAAATATACTATCAACACCCTTAACAATAATTACCTTCATTCGTTTTAAACTCATATTAGATAATTTAAATTTAAACCGATATTTTTGGAATAATTTGCTTTATAAGTTACAAAACTGCCTTTTTAAACTAAGTAATAATAATACTTTATTTAAAAATTAGATGAAGAAAAAATACTATAACAGAATTTTTTAAAAAACTGTTACATCCCACAGGACTTGAACCTGGGGTTTACGAGCTCTGTCGCAAAATATGTACGACTTTTAAGAAATATCCGATACTAGCAGTGCTATCTGTTGTTGGTGCTAGTGCTTGGTAGGTATATCTTTCATTCTGTCAAAATTTCATGACAATCGAAGCACTTTTACATCGGTCAAAAATGAGAATCTTGGTAAAACAGTTACCAAAATGTATTGATTGTTAAAACAAGTTTATGGTGATGATTTTTTATCTCGTAGCTGAGTCCACGAGTAGGCTACACGGTTCAAAGAGGGTCGTGAGTCGCTGGAAGACGACGAACATGTTTGACAGCCAAAATTTGATCTATTGCATTTTGACCGGGAATTTTGGAATGATAAAGATGTGTTTATGGTTTGTTTTGCACAAGTTCACGGAAGACCAAAAAATGCTTTGACTTCAATAATCGAGAGACATTATTAAAGAGGCTAAGAAAGATAAAAACATTTTTAACAGCATTGTGACTGGTGACGAAACGTGGTGTTTTTAATACAATCCCGAAACCAAAAGCACCAAAATTCTATCTGGATCATCAACACCGCTGTCGAAAAGAATGAAATCAGTGTATTTAGCAGGTATGTTAAAATGTATATTGGTTGGGATAGGTATATGGTCAGTTTGTTTTTGATTTCGAAGACTACGTACTTATAATATTTAAACATTTCTTATGAACACCAAAAAGTTTTTTAAACCTTTATTATCTGGTAGGTAGGTATTCAATGTATTGAATGTTAATATAATCATAGTTACCATTTATGAAAATAATCAAAACGGTTTTAAGTTTCCTGAGTTATGAGAATCCTGACATGTACAAATATTATTAAATTTGTTTTTGTAACCTTATTATACTTGATAAGACAAAATGCGAAAACAGTATAAATTATAAGATAATTTAGTATGAATCTAAATAATAAATTCTTAAATTTAAATCTGATTTTATAATATTAATTTAAAAATTTTTTTTGGTAGAGTATTGCTTTTCTAAACTTGCTTAATACACCATTATTTCTCTATTGTGAGCAATTTTCCGTGCGGGCATTTTTCTGTGTGGGCATTTTTCCATGTGAGCAATTTTCCGTGTGGGAATTTTTCCGTGTGGGCATTTTTCTGTGTGGGCATTTTTCCGTGTAGGCATTTTTCCTGCGGGCAATTTTCTCGTGGGCAGTTTTTCTGTGGGAATTTTTCCTGTGGGTACTTTTCCTGTGGGCATTTTTTCTAGAACTGACGCGTTCATGTATCTATAATCGCTTTGCCCAGAATGTATCTTGCGGTTACTGGGCGTTCTTTTGGTCATATAACATCCCTTTAATACAATGGTTAGCTATTGACCATGGTGTAAGTAATGTAAGTATATAGGTGTGCCTATGCGCATCTAACGCGCTATCCTTGTCTAGCACGTGACGTCAGCTTCGGGAGAAATTCAAAGCAAACGTAATGGAATTGCATTGCAAATGAACCAATTTTTAATTATAAATGAGAAATGTGTGTTAAGAGTTGACAAAAATAATATCTAATGGTGGTATATACTTTTTTAAAACTTTATTTTAGTATTTTGTACAAAAATAATACAAATATTCAATATATAAATAAATGGCTTTTAAAACAGAAATAGAACTAAGTATATATTATGTATTATTTATTTAGTATAATAATAATAATTAAAGACTAACAATGATGTATAATAAAAGTTCAATTTTTAGTTTTGTTACAAATTATTTATATTTAAATTTATTATCATAGTTTGAAAAAATCAAATTATAATTAACAATTTATCGAATTACAAATAATAAATAATTTAATAATAATAATAATACATATTTCGACGTTTAGGAATTAAAAAAAAATAATTATAATTAAAATAATTAAAGGCAAACAATGATGTATAAAAAAGTCCAATTAAAAAATAAAATTAACAAATATATAAACCATTATAAAAAATCAAACTTATTTTAATAAAACACGGCAATTTTAAAAAATATATCAAGTTGTGCCAACACAATTATTTTTTTTTTAAATCCTACCCTACTGAATTTCGTTAATGAATGCATATTATGTATTAATTTAACAAAATATTAAAGTATAAAATACATAATTAAAATTGCAAGCCTTAAAGCAACCAAAACAACAATGTTTTAATGGCGACTGTCACCTTCCTCCTCCGAAGCTGACGTCATGCGCCCAGCGAACCAATTTTCGTCACTCTGATGAGCACACCTATATACTTACACCATGCTATTGTCTAGGTTTAAATCCTGTCTAATATATTATTTTTGAACTTTTGGCATTTCCTTAATGACATTTCTTGTTTATCTGATTTATATCTACTATTTTCAAATGCGATGAAAGAAGTCTTAAAAAAATACATATTTAATCCCTTTGTATGTAAATGATCGTTTATTAAGTTATTAATCCTTTTTAATAACTGCATAAACTAGTATTTTAATGTTTTGTATGTATATCCATTAATATTTATAAAAATTGGGCTTTTAATCTCTTTTATTTTCTGTTTTTAAATTTTAGTATAGTATAGTATTTACTTTAGAAACTAATTAATTAACAAGTTGTTTCCGTATTGCTAAAGAATCGTCTATGCATAAAAAGTCACACATAAAAAGTTTAAAAGATTATGTAGTTTTACATTTTATAATTAAATTTGTTTTGCTATATAACAGTAAAACTGCTTAGAACCACTACCTCCGCCTCTGGAATAGAGAATACGATAAAGAAAACATTTTAGATGTTTGTTTTGGGATGCTAGTATGTACTGTACATGAATGCATTGAACGAAATTTTTTGTTGGTGGTAACGTGCGTCTTTTTTGTGGTATTATTTACTAATGGTTTTCCTAAGTACTTCAGAAAGCTTCATTCATTTTGTACGAGTTAAAAGAACGGTACGTTTTTAAGGAATTCTTTATTAACAAATAGGTGTTTGAAAAGAACATTTATTTTTACATTTATTCTCAAAGCATGTCTACGTTTTACTTACTGTTGACCATTTTTTTATAGTATAAGCGGCAAACTATTTTCACCTTTTAGAATAAATAGATATAAATGGGATATACTAGCATATTTTTTGATGGATTAAGATTAAAAACCATAGGATCTGAAAAATTGTTGATGTAAGAGAGTTTTTCCAATGTTCAACGGAAATTCCTGAAACATATATTCTTGGGGAAATGCGAAAAGAGGGAGCCGAGAAATGTTTATTTGGGATGGTGTATGTTGTCTGTGTCGGCAACAAAGAAAGCTAAAACGAGACTATCACGGTGAGGTTAAAAAATACGCTTGGTTTTACAAATTCAATCTTGTCATCTCGTGATTTCCTTTTTATTTTTTTTCTGCTGGGAGAGGAGACAAGACAAGAATACAGAAACCAGTATACGAATGGGATAGACGTTGTCTAACAAGTAAATTGCTATAACAATGTATTGATGCACATGGTGACGAATATTTTTACAAGAACTATATAAGTGGGAAAAAAATTTATATGAATATTTTTTATTCCACTATTTTCTTTACACATTTAATCTAACTACGTTATCAAACACAATAAGTTTGTCTACTTAAAACTTCTCATTGATTTTAACTAGTTGTCAGTGTTTGGGATTTGAAAAAAGGAAAACTCTATTCATCGTTTATTTTTTGTCTGACAATCGAAACTATAAACATTTTGTTGTGAAAGTGATCGAAAAAATGCCAGCCAGTGTAATAAAAGATTACCTCTAATCAGGCTTTAATCAACTTAATGAAACATACATAAAAATATAAGATGACATTAAACTGACAATATAGCACTAATCTAAATTAAGACAGTAGTCGTTTCCAATGAAACTACTATTAATAAATTCATATATATCACATTTATTCCACCTTAAAATTAAACGTAAAACTACTGTATAAAAAATCGATTAATCTGGATAGCTTTTCTTTTTCTAGAACGTCTACGTAAGACTGGATATTCCATTTAATAATTCTCTTGGTTAACGTTAGGCTCTAAAATAGGATTTTCTTCGATGGCTCTAGAAGATTCAGATTCTAAGTTGTCAACTACATTTTCATCTTGATTGGGCAGGTTTTGAGTATTAGTATATCAAAAACTTTAAAGTTATTATTAAGAGAAATCGGAACATCCGGATTAATTTCATCATTATCATGCACCCATACAGGCGCCAAATGTCAAGTAAAAACAGTGGATTCTCTTCTATCTGGGTATCTTATTCTGAGTTACTATCAAGAAGTGTAACTTCTTTAACTAAAGGATCAAATTTTGAATTTCTTACAGGACATTCGAAATAGATTGCCCATTTGGAGATCGTCTTGCATGACGACACATTATCATAAACCTATTATTTCATATATAAAAAATAATGATAACTTTCAAATTTCTAATGAATAATATAAATATAACAATATATCATTTTTTGTAAAGTATATAGACAATAAATATAATTGAATTATAATTTAATATTTATTTTGCGATACGTACGTCAAATAAGTTTTACTTCAATCGCGCGTAAAGGTTACACGCACACTCTTTTTCTTATTAATTAATTAATAACACAAATAAATTCGCTAAATATGTATTACACACAAAAAACCTATACAATTAAACTAAAGTGTATCAACTAGTAGCGTGTATGACCTCCTTCCTCTATTTTATATTACTGCATTGATTCCCACTCTGCTATTATTGCTTACAACAGTTAATTGTGGTTAACAGGTGATAGCTTATGACTGCAAACTTTTTTTCAAAACGTCCCAAAGGTTGCTCTATGGGATTTAACTACTTGTCTAGCCATGAGCATTATCTTGCATGTATACACAATTTGTCCCCAGAAAAAGAGCTTATGCAGATAGGAACTAACTCTGTACGGCCATTAAAACAGATTAAAGGTTATTAAAAATTGTTGTCAGCATTTATTGTCCCCATTAGTGTACCTTATTAATATGTGTTTTAATCTTGGAGAATTTCCGTCTTCGTTAAAACAATCCATAGTAACTCCTATTTATAAAAAATCTGGAAGTAGAAAAGATCCAAACAACTATCGTCCCATATCTGTCACCAGTCAGTTCTCAAAGATATTTGAAAAAGCAATTGCCATCAGACACCGCCAGTTCGGTTTTCGTAAAAACCTGTCAACACAAGATGCCTTATATTTCTGTTTTAAAAACATATATAATTCTATCAACTCTAATAATAAAACAATTTGAATATTTTTGGATCTACGAAAGGCATTCGATACGGTCCCTCACGGTCTGTTGATAGAGAAACTTCAAAATTATGGAATAAGGGGGCAAGTTCTAAACTTATTTATGTCATATCTGACTGGCAGAAACCAGGTGGTAAAAGTTGGAAATACTTTTAGTGAACCATTAGTCACTAAAACTGGTGTGGCACAGGGCACTGTCCTAGGTCCCATTATGTTTATAGCTTATATAAACGAGCTTCTTAAAACTGACATAGACGGCGAAATCATAACTTACGCTGATGACACGGCACTTGTCTTTTCAGCTACTACCTGGGACGAAGCTAAGCAGAAGGCCGAAATCGAAATAAAAAAGGTTGTCAGTTGGTTGGATTTGCATAGACTATCTTTAAATGTTGCCAAAACACATTTCTTGCCATTTTTTGCGAGTTCCACGGAACAAATACATTTTAATTATTTGACTGTACCTTCATAGTTTGTCATGCCACTGTACATGCCAGTGCAACGAGCTCATCCTTGTCACGAACGAAACTAAATATCTTGGAATCGTTGTGGACAGTCGATTACGATGGGAAGGTCATATAAACCAATTAACAAAAAAGTTAAAACCATTTCTTTTTATGTTTTACCAACTTCGTCAAATACTTAATCCCAGAAAACTTATAGCCGTGTACAGATCATTAATTGAATCTATAAAACAATATGGAATAATAATTTGGGGAGGAACTTACAAAACATTAACAAACTCATCAAACATACGTCAAAAATACTTGATTAAAATTATTTTATTCATAAATAAACTTTATTCTAGCGAACAACTTTATTTAGGTACATTTTGAAATCGTGTACGTTCGTTAAAAGGGTATCAGAGTTGAGAGGGTTTATAAGTCATCCTTTTAGTACACGTAATCGTCTTGGGGGGACTCTTGCCTTTCCGACATTAAACCAAAAATTTATTGCATATCTCTGCCCAAAATTTTACAATAAAATACCTGCCAGCTTAAAGAGGATCAACAATCCTTCAATGTTTTCCAAAAAGCTGTACCTACTTCCATTTATCACAATACCGCTCTGAATTTTGTTATTAATGTAAACTTTTTATTTTTAATTTATACATAAACAAATATATTTGCAAATTATTTACACTCCACTAACATCCTCAGACTGCGATCATTAAGGTTTTTTTTGGTGTTTTCTTTTTTGTAGTTAATAATTAAGTTTATAGTCACTAAATGACATAATACAATTGACAATTACTAAAAATACAAGACGACCCTTTCAAGGGTCAGGTATAGCCTAGTTTACAATTGTTAGCAATGTACCATGTATCTTTTATGAATAAACGATTTGATTTGATAAACGATTTGATTCCTCCACTGTGCCTTCAACAAATGGAATTTTTGGAGCAATATTGCAACTCGCAAATTTCTCTCCAGGCCTTCGTCAAACATGTTCACGTCCATCTGAAGATTTAAAGTTGGTCCTAATCTCATCTGAGAAAAAAAAAATCTCTTCCAATCGTCAACCGTCCAGTTTTGATGGGTACGAGCGAAACGTACTCTTGCAATTTTGTGTTGTCTGGTTAACAAAGGTTTTCAACTGTTTAATCCAGCTTAATTTAAACGTCTTCTTACAGTTCGAGACTATATAAGGACATTGAGAGCAATAGCCAATTTATTTCGTAACATTGTACCATTGACTGTCCTGTTTCGAAGAACAAACTCACGCAAAAAGCGCTCATATTTTGCATCTTTAGACTTTTTGCGCCCTTGCCCAGGTCTGCGATTGTAAGATCCTGTCGACTTATAGTGGTATGATTTCTTTCTATTAAATTAGCAATATAACCCATTGAGCATCTTTCTGATAGTAAAGTTACCTTTACTGCGTCTTCTACTAATAGATTTTTAGCATGATCTATTTTCTTAGACTAAAACTTTTGAAACAACCACTACTAACAACACAACACCTTCTAGCAAATGAAATCTTTTGCTCATTAACAATTCTTGTAATGACAATTTGCTCAACTTTAAACACAAATTAAAATTATGACATTTATAATTTTAACACAAACGACTATTTGAGAGCATGTGTCTGGATTATTAAAAATGACTCATCCCTATTTTAAAAAAAAATATCATATTTAATCATGATCATTATTTTGAAATTAACAGCAAAAATAGTTAATGCTTTAATTTTTCCCATTACTTTATATAAATAAAAAATTGATAACTTTTGATATATCAGTACGTTAATGAATGAAAAGATTAACATCCAATCATCATAATGTATTATACGAGATCATAGTACTTTAACTTATTTAAAGTATATAATAGTTATTTATGTATCAAGGGCGTAAAACAGGCGTTTATGGACCGCAACGTGTAAATAAGAGCCTGAGCCACAGGCGAGGGCTATTAACACGTAAGGTCCATAAACGCTGTTTACGCCCGAAATACATACAAACTTTTATGCACGACCGATTTAATAATCATTTATAAAAAAAATTGCACTGTCAATTAAAAAAAGTCAACTGACAATTGACAAAAGTCTACTGTCAAATGTCAAATATCAACTGTCAAATGCCAACTGTCAAATACCAACTGTGAAATCTCAACTGTCAACTGTCAAATGTCACCTTTCAAATGTCAACTGTCAAATGGCAACTATCAAATGTCAACTGGCAAATATCAAACGTCAACTGTCAAGTTCCAACTGTCAAATGCCAAATTTGAAATGTCAAATCTCTACTGTCACATGTAAAATATTATCTGTCAGCTGTCAAATGTTAACTGTCAATGTCAACGATTGTTTTAATAATAAAACTTATAAAGGGTATATTTTTTTTTGTGGACAATTTAATATAAATGCCATTTCAACTTGCGTGAATTTTATACCTCGAACCTCGATATTATTAACAAGTTACCCTGTATAACCATTCACCTAATAATTTGTCTTCATTCGTTATTTAAAATAAATAATTTGATTGAAAGTAATATGCACAGAGGCTAGAGATAATATTTTAAAACAATAATCTATATACCTATGTTGTCGTTACCCTAAAAACAAAGTCAAAATAGGTGGTGGCCATTTTTATTTAGACTGATTGTCAGTTTAGATGATTGCAAGTATTTCAATATTTAAGACAAAAAATTACTTTACCGTCCGCCATTTACACTTTATCGCCCGGCGGGCGGTAAAGTAGTCCACGGGCGCTAAAGTGGCACTTTACGCCCGCTAAATGTATGTAATAATCTGTACTTTACCGCCCGGTGGTGCATAAATGTATTTATAATTTTAACAAATCCGTTTGTCAGGATAGAGCTAACTTAAATCATGACACAAAAACATTTTTTGGAGAAGAAGTCCCAAAATTCACAGGAAATCTATAAATAATTTATGCATCATCAATCAAGCAGGATGAAGCTTAAAATATAGTCAGACAGGCCTTAAAACGAACTCGTCTTGGCGTTCGCGAACAAGACAGAACGTCTCTGGTAAAAGGCCCTATCGAACGTAAATGGTCCAAAACCTCGAAAATAATTGTTCTGTCTAGAAAATTAAATTGGTTTTTTTCTTTCTTTTGAAGACGAATCCTTACTGTAATGAATGAATGGAACATTCCTGTAGTAATTGATGTCCGTCAGACCAAAATTGCCACTTCATCAAATCAGTCTGAAACTTGTTTGTCTACACTTCTAAGTTCTTAATTATTGGAAAACTTTTAGCAGCTGTTACCTAACTAATCAGTTCTAATTTTATTTCTTCGTTTTATATTTTTCCCAATGCTGACTAAGTTTAGGTAAATCTGTTCATTGTTCTCATTACATAGAAATATATCATCAATAAAAATTAATAAAACCGTTAAACTTTAATCTCAAAAAAGTGCAGACTTAAAATCTGAAATTATATCTTATATGTTATTATAAATCCAAAAAAAATTCACAAATATCAATGAAGGTAATATTTGCAAAATGGTAAAGTTTATAAGATTTATGCATATTTTTACTAATTACGTAAATTCAAAAACGAATCTTTTTTCCTTTTACCATGACTAATACTCAATTGTTGTTTCTAGGGAATCAGCTATAGTGTTTCAGCAAATTCTTCCGAGGTATTTAAAAAATCGTCGCGTGTTTCAGATGAATTTATTTATTTAAATTTGGAATCAACGATTTTTCACTTTGCGCATTTAAGTAAAAGATTTGGGATATAACAGATTAGGGATACTTTGTTCTTGTCTTCATGTGTGTAGAGCCAGTAGATCTTTGGAAAAGATAGAAGTAGCCGCCTACTATCGTTTTAGCTCATTTAGCATTATCTAGGGTGCACGGGTAGATTTCTTTTACGGACGTGAGCTATGCTGTACTGATGGATCCTACTTAAAAAGTTTGGAGGAAGTAACCCACTGGCCTGAGAAACCAATTTGATTCGACTAGATCAGATAGCCAGCAGTATAGTAACTTTATCTAAAGCCACACGTGACAAACAGCATACAAAACAACTTAAAAAAGAACTTAGTAATATACGCCAAACAGTACAACGCGACACGGAGTTCTCCCGTAAGTTTACCACGGAAGAATTAATTGCAGCTCTTAAACATGTAAAAATTGGCAAAGCACCTGAGTTTGACGGAACACATCCTGAATTCTAATTTCAAGAAATTGCTAACCTTATTTTACTCGCGCATCTCAAACTCTGGAGTCTTACCGAAAGCTTTTAAAATGAGTCAAATCATGGCTATACTAAAGCCCAATAATCCACGAGATAAAGTCGAAAGCTACCTACTTATAGCACTTTATAACTGCTGTTATAAACTCTTAGAACGACTTCTCCCTAGCAGAATGGGCATACGAATTCTAGAAAATATTCCAGCCGAACAAGCAGGTTTCAGACCTAATCGAAACTCTACAGATCAAGTTCTCAACCTGACATCACATATTGAAGCGGGTTTCCACAAACAACAAAAGACAGCTTTAGCCTTCGTTGTTTTATAATATTTTACAAAGTAACGGTTAATACTAAACCTAAAACTAAAGTCAACTGCTTCCACCTTAAAAAATTATGAATTAGAAGTTAAAATGAATAAACCAGTGCTACCCTATCAACGGTATTTAAAATATCTTGGGGTATTCTCAGATAGAACTCTGTCACTCAAAAAACACCTCAACACAACAGCGCAAAAAATAAGTACTTGAAATAATGTTATCCAATACTTGCTGGGGGACTTCAGCAAATACATTACGAACAATTAGTTTTGTGTATTCTGCGACCGAGTATTGTGCCATGGTATGGATGAACAGCGCACATGGATACTCACCTTAATATACCAATGAGAACGATTAGTGGCTGCATCAGAACTACTCCAACTTATTGGCTTCCAACACTCTGCCACATACCACCACCCTGCTCTAAGAAGCCAAGACGTTTTGATAAAAAAATATAGGAAAATAACTAATAACACACTGCTTTATATCTATGTGTATATTCTGGACCTAACAATAAACTTGCTTCGATCTAGGAAGTCACCAATGTTATCAGCACAACCACTGGCAGCGGATAACATAAACATGATTCCTGAATGTGAATGGTTGACGTTCTGGACTGAAAATGACCCACCCGATGTACGAAATCTTATTGAAGCCGCCGCGCCGTAGAACACGACATATATGCAAGACTTTAAACCGCATTAAAACAATACATAGTGTGTGTGCCTATAACCTTTTTAAATTGGGAAAACAGTTTTATATATACGTATATGTTACACTGTAATGTCTCATTTACTTACTTCTTTTAAAATATTTTATAAACTTACCATGTGCTGTGCCATACGCCAAATATTAAGGGATACTTTATGTAGATAATAAAAAGCTTTCCAATGGGTTAATATAACGTAATGTGTCTCACCCGAATCTTAAGTACAACATTTTAAAAGCTAAATAACCCTTAAAACTAAACCTATGAATGCTAAGGATCTATTGGAGGTTACCTGTGCTATAATATAAATTGAAAAAAAAATGAATTTAAAAAACTTAGAGTGCCGCTACTGGTTTACTTTAGACAATCCTAACCCATCCAATACAAGGAGACCGGCCAGCTGGTAATCCTACTTCGGATAAAGTACGTATCTACTGCATGAAAAGAAGAATAAAAATAAAATATCATTTCCTTTTTGACACATATCAAGATCTGTACAAATTTGGACCGTTTTTTCGTAGAAATTTAAGGAATTCCAGGGAGTTTTGCACTTTTATAAAAAAATTAATTATTCTAAATGTATATGAAATTCATAAAACAAAGAAATGTGTAATTTTCATTCACAAACAAGTGATAATTAACCATGAAAACCGAAAATTAACACTCTAGGAAATTTTATTATTATATAACAAACTTCCAAAAATATATCAGAGTTACCTAAAATATAATTAATTACATAACCACGTTCGTATAATTGAGCCGTAAACAATCAATTTTGTAGTTATAAAGGAGAAGCAAATTTTATTTAATTTATGGTATATGATGAAGTGAATCTATATATAGCGATATATTGTTGGAATAACATATATTATGCTACACTAAAGCTCAAAAAGTACCTACTTTTGTCACGTTTTCAGATTTTCTACACAAAACCATTCTCTCTGCAAAATTTAAACGAAGTGAAGGGATTATTTACTGTCAAGCGAGAATCAAACTGAAAACAAATCTTGAAACCCTTTTTAAAAGGTTTTCCTTTTCTATGCCACGTTCTTAAGCAGGTGCACGCCTTCTCATTTTGTATAAACATAAACAGAGCGGTAGGGAAAGAGGGGGTTAAAATATGGAGACCAGCTTTTAGAAGTAGGTACCCTTGCTGAAAACAAAATGTTCTACTTTTAGGAAAAAGCTTTGACGACTTGTAGTATATGCAAAGAAAAGATATCTTTATTTATTCCCATATTTTTCATTCGTTAAAAAAAAAAGAACGAACTTAGAGATCCATTTAAGTAGCGTTGGGGGAATCTGTTTTACGGATTCATTTTATAAACTTTGTAAATGTAATACTATCAAACGAGAGCATTTTATTTAATTATATTTCTAATTAATAATTGGCTATAAATAAATTGGATTTTATAATCTATACAACTTTATAAATATGCAATAAAATTCTGTTTGTAAAGTTAGTGACGTGTACCACCAATTACATACGTGTTTGTATTATTTATGTTCATCGATAATTCATAACAAAAATGTCATCGAAATAGCGAAAATTGTGTTCATTTATATGTATGAAGTTGGCTTAAAAATGATTAATTTCCATATGTTTTAAAAATGTTAATATCTTAACACAACACATTTGTAATAAAGTAAATAAGTCCTGTTTACATTTAACAAAATTGTCACAGCATACCAAATTACTATAATGACATTTTATTTTTAATTAAGTACCCTAAAAGCTAAATGCAAATAAAACTTTTATAGTCTAAACCGTAAAATTTAAAAATATACTTCATGTCGATTTTTCAGATTACAGAACTCAAACACAGTATGTATGGTTATAGTTTTTATTCTATGAATTCTATTTTTTATTGGTAATATTTGTGTTTGGAACAAAACCACAGTAAACTGTCAGTTTGTTTTTAAAGTTATACTTCTAATCATGCACTGGATTTGTGTGGGGTTAAATGTGAAAAATCATTACATATGTAATGGTGTGAGTAAGAAAGAAACAGAAACAAATATAAGGTATATTGGTCGGTACCAACAAAGATGAAATATTTACCACATGTTTAGTCATAACTATAAGTCCTTTAAATAATATTAAAATACTAAAAGTATTGAGATTTTCACAATTTTTATTTAATGTATAACGCGTTTCACTATCTTATAGCTTCTTCAGATACAATTAAAACTTACAAAGTTATGGTAAAAATAAAATGAAATAATGGCATGACATAATGATATAATGATGGTCGAAAGACATTGTATAAATAAACTGAAATAAAACAAATGTACTACAAATTGCAATAAGGACAAAGTTAATAATAATAAATTTTTACTATAGTAATAATATATACAGGATTAGTACATAGACCTTTATGTATATATTACTACTATAGTAAAAATTTATTATTATTAACTTTGTCCTTATTGCAATTTGTAGTACATTTGTTTTATTTCAGTTTATTTATACAATGTCTTTCAACCATCATTATGTCATGCCATTATTTCATTTTATTTTTACCATAACTTTGTAAGTTTTAATTGTATCTGAAGAAGCTATAAGATAGTGAAACGCGTTTTACATTAAAAAAAAAATTGTGAAAATCTCAATACTTTTAGTATTTTAATATTCTTTGAATATGGATTTTCATCAAGTAACGACTAAGAATATTCAATAGTCCTTTAAATATCGTTTAAATAATCAGTACATTGAAAAGAGATAGATATACAAAAAACAGTCTGAGCTAATGTTTTGGAATATCATAGTGACGTATTACATTGTGTTTGACAGATTATTTTATAATTCTGTCACGTAAGTAAACATATTATAAAGTTTAGTATTTTATATTAATAATATTAATAATAATATTCAGTGATGAGTATTTTATTGTAGTCCATACTACCGTCACATGGTTGCATTATATCCTGCACTATGCTTTTGAGTTTTTAAGAATAGTCGAAAAGTGCATTCCGAACAGACAATAGATAGAAAAATTACAACTCGGTAAGTATTCCAAATGGGTTAAATTTATGTACTCGGGATTTTTGGGGTCGCTGAACACGAATATGAAGATGTCGAAAGTCTCCGTGTCACTTATTGCCTATGGTATTTACCTCATCTCCTGGTGTTTTATGTTAATTCTGTACAAAATCAATGCACACTTGGAACTCGGCGGTTTTTTGGGTCGCTGAATACGAATATAATAATGACGATGGTGTCCGAAACACCTGGTGCTTAAGACGGACCTCATCTCCAGGAATTTTATGCAAATTAGATACAAAATGAGTGTGCACTCAGTACCAGGAGGTTTTTGAGGTCGCTGAACACGAATATCATATAATGATTTTGCTAAATTATTCGCATACAAATTTATGAATTCGGGCGCATTCATGGAAGTATAACTTCTGCCGGCAGTGCCACTGACTGCCACACCCGTTTTTTTTTTTAATAATTTTTGATTAAAAGCTATATGAAGCCTGCAATTTCTTTCATGTTAACTGAAAACTTATTTTGAATTAATTTTATAGTTATTTCTGTATTAAGAGTGAAAACTGATACATTATTGCTCGAGAGTGTGTTAAGCGAAGCGCAGTAATTACTCGAGAGCAAAAATGACACTTTTTGATCATCTTTAAAACACTTGGAGGTTGTGTGACTCAGTTTTGGATCACTTTTCGGGTAACCTCCAACCGTAAGTAGAATTATATCGTACCGAATTAGATTCGGATTGGTGATTACCGATGGCTGTTGTTGTAGCTCCTTGGACAAACTTTCGTAGCGTTTGGGCAGGAAGCAAATTGGGAATTTAAATATTTTTTTGTAGAATTATTACAATTTAACTATATAAAATGTTACATATAACAATTTTAACGTATTCGTTATTTATGTATTTTAAGCAAATGTGTTAGGTACGTTACTGCGCGACTTGAAGCGGAGCGCAGTAATTACTTGAGAATAATAATAACACACTTTATGCTCGTAATACATACAAATTTTTTTCGACAATCACTTAATATACATAATGAAACAATTTTCAATTAAAAATTTATTACACAAATAAACAAATAACACACTAAACGGAGACAATTTACTTATTATTGGTAATATTGAAGTTAACAGTGTATTCCTTGCAATGTTTAATAATAATACTCGATCCCGAAGGCATGTATATAGTAAATTAGCAGTAAAATTTACATTGCTGTTTTAATTTTGTTATTAATATTATCTTCAATATAACCTTCCGCGACTGTAGAACTATTCCAACCACTGTGTCGCTTTAATTGTATAATGTCACCTTCACCATTAACTAATAATGTGGCTGACATTTGTCGGAAGCTGTGTATAATGTGCTGTCTGGTAGGTTAAGATTCCAAGCAATTTCGCTCGGAATCTTAGCAAACGAATTTCATACCAAGTACTTGATTGCAACACTTTTTGTGATTTTATTTTAAAAATAATCGCAATGGTGTATTTGTATTGGTGGTCTTGTTGAAACATGTTTTCTGTATAGCGATAAATAATCAATAGAATTATTTTTGATAATAAAAATTCTACTTCTTCTTGTTTTCGAATCAGGAATTGTAACCATAAACAGAGATTCTCTATCTTGAATATGTTTTAAGCATATCTTTACTAGTTCGTCGCGTTTACAGGCACCCGGAATTCCCATTATTAAAACAACCTATAATATTATATTACATATTTTTCAATATCTCAAGTTACCTTTCTTAGAAAATGTGCAATTAATACGTTATTAGAATATTTGAAGTTACTGCTTTTGCCAGATTTTTATTTCTGATTTCTGTACATTACTATCTTTTTTTCACTAATCTTAAAACTAAATTTGCAAAAACAGAAACACAAATGTAAAAATATTGCGTAAATTTTGAAATGACCGTGATCTTATGTACGGGTTCTTAATGACAACGAGCGTTTTTGTACTACATCGCTCTAATGACACTTCTCGTTAAATACCCACTTTTTGCAAGCAAAAAACCCTACTTTATTTAGTTATTTTAGAAAAATATATATTTTTATCAACAGTGAGCAGTAAATTCAAATTACTACAAGTCACAGCTTGTAAATTTTTTACAACAAAATTTTATTCCTTCGCCTGCCACCAGATCGTCGTCTATCTCCATTTATATCTCTTCGTCTTTTGTCTTAACTATGCCGACATAAAAATTGTTACTAACTAAAGTGCGTTTATAAAATGATAATTTCCTCTTGCAACACAAGAACATATTTTATCCATTTCATATATTCATTAGTAAATATTTTTCACCTCTCGTAGAGACACAGAAACAAGGTGTCGTTATAGATTTGCCGGTAAAATACATTTAGTTCCATTAAAGTATTTCAGGCGTACAACCCTTTGGATATTCACGAGAGCTAGTTCTGTAATTCAGAGTTAAGACTACGGGTGGTTAAAACATAATATGAGAAAATCACTGCTTTTTAGGTTCAAACACGAGAAATTGACCAAACACTAGAACTTGTTGTTTAAAGTGTTTTTTAGTTTTAACAAATATAAATTATGGGAAAAATATTTAGTTTTTTTTTAACTTCCCGCTTTAAAAATAAAAATTTATTAAAAATCAAGAAATATTGGTTTCAACCCAGTTTTAGAAATCAAGTTTTCACCAGATCTCCACGATCCTAGGAAACCTTCCTAACCATTCCCGTATATCTGTTTGTGTGTGTATTTGTATGTATGAATGTAGCTTTTGAACGTCTAGACCAATCGAAATAATACTTGTGGCGTTTGAAAGAGTTCCACTTAACTTATAGACCTCCTGACAATTTGAAGTCATACCGAGAAATCAAAAAAAAAATCAAAAACGATGTTTTTCGAAAATAACTTTTTGGCGGGTGCAACGATCAATTTCATAACCTAATCGGCTCTTTACCGCAATAAATGACGTCGAATGCCGTTTTGTAAATCGGTTGTGATATATCGTTGTCAAAAAAATTGAAAAAAAGGTGTTTTAATTAATTTTTCACCAAGGATAACATTTTTAGCACTCAAAAAATTGCGTCGATTGCCACTTCAACACCAAAATCGCTGGACGCGTTAATAAATTATGACTTTTCAAAAACATCCGTTTTGTTTTTTGTAAATAGCACAAAAAATATTTTCTTGAGCTCGATGTGCCCAAAGCAGTCTGAATTTAGTGGAAAGTTGCAAGGATGGCCTCTTCGATTTGTTTTTTCTAAATTTTTTGAGTGTGCGTTTATACACAGTTCGTGATTCAAGAGCGACAAGTAGGATAATTAACAGTACATTTTTTTACTATCCATTTGGTTCATCTCTGGCTAAGTGCCGCCCTTTCTCTGGTATAGTTTCAATAGATGGGAACTATTCTGCAATCTTTGATGGTTTTTTATCAGTTGTAAATTTAGATATATACTGGTGAGACCTAGATCTGCTTTGAGATTTTGCATTCCTCTACTGATTTAAGGATCAAGTAATTTCAATTTTTGTGTAGAAATTGAACAGTGCTACCTTTAAGTCAACAATTATTAAATTAAAAAGTGTTGAGTTTAATCAAAACACTTTTTTAGATAAATTTATTTTTGTCAGTAGTTTATGTATTAGATATGGTGATATATTTATGATATGTCATCTGTAGATTAATGGTTATTTGAAAAGAATCTTTTAACCAATTGTTTTTAAAAAAGAATGTTTGTAAATACTTTTTAGGATTATTAATTTACTTTTCTTAGAAATAACTTCATTTAATACTTAGGTACTCTGTAGCTCTACAACCGATATTTCTTGAAATTATAATTTGTTGTGTTGCGTATACCAGTACTTATTAGCCTTCTGTATTCTTTCTTTAATTTCTTCATTGTCCATTGTCAATTTACTTCCGAGGCATAAAAATTCTTTTACTCTCTCAAAATTATATTTATCCATCGTTACGTTCTGCCCCATTCTATCTCTAGCTTGTGTTCTAGTATTGTACATAATATATTTTGTTTTATTTTTATTAATTTTTAAACCTATTTTTTCACAATTCCTTTCTTTTACAACTAGAAAGGAAAGGTTTTTCCATTAAGTCTATGTCGTCTGCGTACGTGAGCCCTGGTTGCTGAATACATATTTTACTTTTTATTATTGCTGCCTTTAAATTTGAATTTATAGTATTCTCGAAAATAATTTTGTTTTTCTTATCTGGGTTTCTTTACAAACTGATTATTTACCTTTTATTTAATATTTTGCATATGCTACAACTATTCTGTTTTCTGTACTGCTGTTCAAGGAAAAAACCTTCTATAATTATTATCAAAGGTAATACCACGAGTCCTTAAAATTTTATCGATAAATTTTTAGTTTCCACGAAAACTTTTTTATGTGGCAAAAATACGAAAACAAACAGAAATGTGATAAAATTACGAGTCCGTCTAGAACAACTTATATTTCATAATTAACACAAACGAAATGCCGTTACCCCTCCTATTAACTTATCCTGTACACTAGATAGTATTGACAGTTGTCAGTTGTCGTGAGCGTCGTGAAAACAGGGTTATAATTTGAATAAATATTTATTTTTATACCTATTTATACAATTATATTATTAAAGAGAAAATTACCAAAATAAAAATTATTAGGTATATCTATTTAAAGTTTACATGCCTGTAGGCATATAAAAGTTTTAAATGCATGCAGAACCAGAAAGCAGGTTAGTTTTAAAGTACCTACATATTTGATTTTTCATTATCTTTCAGATAATTAAATTGTGATAATAATAATAATAACAAAATATATTTTAGAATATTTAGATAATATAAATGAGTGTTGATTTATAGTAAAGAAAATTGATTGTTCAATATTGTTATTGAATTTTTGACAGTTCTATAATTTTATAAATAATAGTAAAACCACTAGTGGTTTTATCAATATAAACCGGAATAATTGGCTAGATTTATCATAAAACATTGAAGATTAAGCGTTTTCATTGGACGAAATCACAAAATTGTGATATTTTGACAGGTGAAAAAAATAATAATCATTATAAACCTATTTTAATCGTAACGAAATTTCTTTTACAGAAGACGCCGATATAAACATATGTTTTTTAAGATTTAAGGTATCTCTTAACTTAATTCAACGTTATTACTATTAAATTAAATCCACAACTCGCTCTTGCTTCTAACACCACTCCCCCAACCCTTATAATTTTGTTTGCTTTTACTCAGGTTACTGAGCCAATTCTACTATTTTTTTGTTCTATTACCTAAAGTAGGCAGATGGTATAAAATTACAACGAGTCGGTTTGCTTTTAGGTGTATATCGTATATATTACATTCATTTAAAATTTCCAGGGTTCATACTTTTAAAAATGTATGAGATTTTTGATTTTGGCTCATTAAAAGCATCAATTTTCTTCTTATGTTTCCGTAAAATGTTGTCATATTTTTATATTTCTAATAACTGCATAAATGTTAAGAGGAATGTTACACATATTTAATTTTTTTGCTTCATTAGATAAATAAGACTTTTTAAAGATTAAAGTACATTTAGAGCAACTATTTTTTGTCGAATAAGGTAGTATGAACAGAATCCAACAATCCTGTCAATTGTTACAAAAGGAGGATTGATTCGTGGTTTTAAGTGGCCCTTTTTTATCAACGTCCGCGAATTGATTGGTTCAAATTTTTCTCGTATAAATTGAATTGTAGGTGTTTAAAATGCGCATTTCAAGGGAACGTGAAAAAGTGTCTGACGAAGGGAAATAACGGATTGCACAGCAGAATATTTTTTTATTGTAAACTTGAAAATGCACATAAATCAGATCTACACTAACAAATGATCTTTTAGATGTTTTACGAATTTTAAATTCTTATCAATTTTAATAAGAAATAAATTATGAAATACGTTACTTGCAGAACTATTCTTGATGTGTTAAATCCTTTTTACGTTCACTGAGTTATATTTTCGTACTATAAACACGCCATCTATATTCATATTAAAAACATAAACTACCAAACACGCAAGCAACAGTTTTTAGCGCTTATAAACACGTAGGTATATATGTATATGCATTTCACTTATCCTATTTAATTTTATAATTAATGCCTCTCAGATTTAGTATTGCGGATTTTACGAGTCACATAACTCACGACCTCAATTTATTTTTAAGTAGGTAGAGGAGTTGGTATTCGTCAGGATCTGAAACTAACTATTAACATTTATGAAGAGCGGCCAAATTGAGCTCTGTCTGGTTAATTCTACTGTATTCTTATTGCTCCCTTGTTACACGTTTTGCAAATTCGGGATTACCCTAGTAGGAGACAACGGCAGTAAGAAATACCTTAAACTATTTATTAGTAAGCGTGTAAAAAGAGCTATTACTTAAATTTATTTTATTGTCTATTTTTCGGAAAGAATAAGAAACCACCAACAACTTATTTTCACATTGCACAGAAAGTTAAGTTAAGACCTAGTTTACTACAGTTAAAAATATCAAAAAATAAATCTTGTTTTGTAAAGAAATTTATACTTGTTAACATATAAAATAATAAAATAATTAGTTAAAACTCGCACGCGTACCAAATCTGAGAGACTAAGTGCGCTAAAGAACTTGGCTAATATACTTTAAACTTTTTAAAAGCTTTCGAACGATTTAAAATATTTATAAACACTGAAGTAATGGTAAGTAAAACGCAACTCTTTTTGTTAATTTGGTAAAAAAATTAACGTAGCGCAAAGATACCTATATATGTTATATTATCTTATAATATTAGGCGAGCAACTGTCTGCATGTATATTATATAGGTTCTCGAAAACGATTTCGTGGAAATTTGAAATATTGGTGCACACGAAGGCAAAAAATCAATCTAGCTAGGTACCACGTTTGGGAAAATTCGTGCATTCCATTTTTTAACACAAAATCATTTTTTCACTTAAGATGGTTGTTAGGGTGCAATAACCTGTAAAATATTGCATATCAACTCAGATAGCACAGTCGAGTCGGTAGAGCATTAGACTTTTAAGCCAAGGGTCCAGGGTGTCGGAGCAGTTATAAACTGGGATATATACCAGGAGTGTGGAGGAGGACCAGAATCACCTTTATCCCAAAAGCAGAGAAACAGGATACCACACACCCCAAATCCGTTAAACCAATCAGCCTCACATCGTTTGTTCTTAAGATAATGGAAAAAGCTGTACACAATTATATTCGAACAGAAGTCCTGGAACGGGTGCCGCTGCAGCCTGGTCAATGTACGTATCAAGCTGGCAAATCTACGGAGACCGCCTTTATACAATTTACTGATGACATCCAATCCCCTCTTAACAAAAAAGAAACAGTGGTATCTTCATTTCTAGACTTAGAGGGCTTTTCACAATAATCCACATGAGGCTGTCAAAAAAAAAAGATAGTGGAGTAGATAGAACCACCTGGTTATCGCAATTGCTGTCTACAAGAATTGCAAAAATAAAGATAGGCCGAGACACTATTTTCGTCAATACGACCAGAGGTTGCCTGCTGGAAAAAGTTGCATCTCCAAAAATGTGGAGTCTTACCGTGGACAGCTTACTCTGGTAATTAACCGAACAAGTTATATCTTGCCAAGGGTATTTCGATGCCGTGTTATCCTCGTAAGGGGAAAATATGAAAATGTCTGCTGTGACATAATACCGAGAGAACTGAACAAAGCAAAGCAATGTTGTGATTCGGTGGGACTTAATATCAATCCCACCAAGACCACTTTCATAGCCTTTTCCAGAAAAAAGAAACTAAACTTTAAAACACTTAAAGGAGGTGAAATATCGTTGAGTGAAAAATAGAGGTTAAATATTTAGGGCTAACCCTAGATAACAGCTTACTCTGGACAAACACAAAAACGGAATTATACAAAAAGCTACAAAAGCCCTTATGATGTAGAGAAACATTGCTGGAAAAAATTGGGGTTGTAACCCAAAGACATTGCAATGGATGTACACGTATTAGTGAGACCAATCATCCCTAATGGAGCAGTAGTTTGGGGCACGAGAGAAACCTCGAAGATCATAGACAAGTATGTGCATTCATGACTGGAGCAATGTAACATGCCCCACTGCTGAAATGAAAGTAATCCTAAATCTCTCTCCACTTCACATTCAAGTAGAAAGTGTGAGAAAATTCACTTTAAAACTGGGTAGTAAATCAAAATCGGACAAAAACACCAAAATATACTAAATTACACTGAGAAACAAAAAACACCCAAAATAACATAAAATACCTTTAGCGCCTGTATCTAACAAGACTTGTCAATAAATATTAATACTATTAACAGTCATAAATATACCCATCACCAACATGCAAAAAGAAATCAAAATACTATTTTCAAAACCTCATTATGAGATTACCTCTTGTTTGTTTCTCAGTGTAATTTGGTGTCATATCTGTAAAGTACAAAATTTTATATATGGTTGAAATCAGAAAAAAATTATCTTTACGTTTCTGATCTTTATTTATTTTTATTTATAAAAAATTAAACGCATATATTTATTAAATATAAACAATAGATTGTAAAATCGTGAATGCATACAATCACATGCGGTCAGGGTAGTTGAAAAGGTATCTCTTATTGGTCTTTTATGAGGACCCTACTGGACTCAGGTAAGGGGTGACGCGAAAGACACTTTAACCAAAAAAACTACTTAAAGGTTGGTAAAAATCAGATAAAAATCGTTAAAAATTTGTAAATATATATGAGAAAAAAAAGCAAAATAATCCTATTTAACATGCTGATTCCGTTTGGTATTTTACGTACAAAGCTTGGTTATCCAGGTACTTCTGATTTAGGAATTAAACATTGGCTTATATCTCTTACTTTAAATTTTGATCGGAATGCAATGAATATTTCAATATTTTAGATTGAGATTTATGTTGAATGCATCTGCTACTTGATTTGATTTCTATATATAGTTAATCAATAACGAATTCAAGAAAAATGATAAATGTGCTCAGGTTGCATCATCAAGAAATCGAATAAACTCCCTGGAAACGGTGAAAAGATGATAAGCTGCTATAAATGATCTAAAAGTACATTATACGTCCTTCTTTTCGTGATATAAACTCCTATTTATAAATGTTTCAAATCCAATATGCTTCCCTATCAGTATGTTCTGTATTTCAAAGTTTTGAACATCTGAATTAAAAGTTGCTTGAAATGGTTTTCTATTTTTTTGTGTTGACTGAGTTATAAATTATCCGATATAATGAACATTTTTTTGTATGAAACTTAGTTTTTGTTTGCATTTTATATTTCCCTTAAAAATAGATAACCAATTTGTACACAAGGCCATGACGGTCAGTAATATCTATTTTAATATTATTACCGTTAAACCACCAACTCTGTTTATGGATTCATTAGAACTCCCATAAATTTTATGCACTTCAATGACATAGTTTACTTTTAACAACCAGACTGGCAATATTTCAGTTATTTAGCATTGAATTTATTAATTTGTTTCTGCTAACCCAGATAGGGCTATTAAAACTGGAATTTACTTTGTTGAACATTATGGTTTTAAATCTTTATTTGCAATATTATAATGCAAATTTTGTGAATAAAAATTTTCACAGCTTATTTTGCCTCAGCTTAGTGTTAATTGTGAGCTTTTTATTACTTTGTAGTTTTTTTTTTTTGTTGGTTGGATATAAATTTTCTGTTATTTTAATATTTTCCGTTGTTTCAGTTGCTTTTTTTATTATGTAATGTAGAAAACTCTAGCGTTAACCTTTCCTCAGTTAAGTATTTTTACTTGTAAAGTAACCTTATAAAATAATTCTCTTCTTTCACGTAAGAATGTTGTAAAAAATTGCTGACACCACTTACTTAAACGCCATAAATTTCTTTCGTACATACATATAAGTTTATTCCGGAAATACAGCACGTCGTATTTTTATAGTCTCTGCCTCTAGCTTCTATCTGTTTCTATTTAAATGGTTCTCTCAGTTTCTGGTTTCTGGCCGTACTTTAACTCAAACTCAAATATAACTGCACAAATGTTTAAACACTACCTGTAAGCGCTATTGAAATGGTCTAACGTTACTGCTCGAGAACTTCAAACATCTAGAGGCGTTAGCGTGTTATACGAGATTCTTACTTTGATGTTAGAGATGGTTAACAATGGCTGTTTACATGGTTTACTTGCATTTCTGCAACGTAAAGTTATTGGATTTACTTTAAATTTAATGAATGATACTATATATAACAATTAAACTAATTTCATATTAACAATGTAACTTGTTTACATATTTTATATAAGTATTCGCAATTAATCTGAGCAATATATTTCGTTGGTATAGAGGTTTCATACTTTGTGCATTGATCTACCACAAAAATAATTTATTCGTTCAACTAAGTTACAAAATAACAGCATAGAACAAATTCCAGCTCTATTTTATCAACTCGTTTCTGAAAGCAGTAATACTATACAGCCCGAAAAGGTCACGTATTTGTCGCGAGAAGTCGGAAACGGTACAGCAGGAAAGCTGGACGAACAAGCTAAGCCGAAGCACGGAAGTATCTTGTTTAAGAAAGAGCTCATTATCTGCAGACACTTCCCCTTTCTATTTGCAAGATTCTGAAAACGCTGTTTTATTGTTTAAAGGGGTCTTGGAGAATCAGCACACTGTCTAATTAATGAACATCTTCATATGGTGACTGTCAGCTTTGCAAATTAATTTAATTGTACCTTAAGATTGATGTTAAGAGAATATTTCTGTATATTATAATATTCTAATTTAGATTTATAATGCCTTTAGGGGAAGACAAAACATGACTACATTAAGTTGTAAAATATTTACATATTTCAAAAGAAATTGTTCAGGAGCTCTTTTTGAAACTTTCTTAAAAGTATATGTGTTGACAGCAGACGTAAAGTTTTAAAGAAACATATGTTAAAATATGAAACAGGGTTCTCCTGGTTACACGATACAGAGTTTACGTATAACACAATTTGATGTTAAAGTTAATTTAATATTTTTAATGAAAGGTTTTTTTTAGACTTTAAAAAGTAAGAAAAATAATGTTTTACTGCAATTTCACAAACAGTGCATGTTTATACATAATAGTGTGATATCAATTTTGTACAAAGATATAACAGTTACCCACTATACCGTTTTGCAAATTTTTTTAACAAAAAACCTTTGGAACTCGGTGAATTCTTCTGAAGCTTTGAAAGAAATCTGCGAAAATTTGCAATTTGCAATTATGTCAGTGTTTCTCTTTAAGTAATTAATTCATGACACAATGTTTTAAACAAAAAATGTAGGCCACACATTTACCTACAAATTTTGTTTCAACATTTTTGTGGAATTTTTATTATTTTACGCAGACTATATAAATAGCTCATCAAGAAATCAACTTAATGTACTACAACTTTTCAAATGATTTTAAGGGTTAAAACAATTTATTTCCATTAACTGCATATTTATTAATTTTGTTTATTTTTCCAAACGCTCAGATTTCGGCATGGGAAGAACTGAATACCATGTATTAGTTGTTTTCTAAGCTCGGAAAAAAAACTGAAACGCAGTGTAAAATCCTGTATGTGTAGCTGTAGCCTTATACCAACTGTGTGTAAACTCTTTAAAAATATATTGTATTTTACGCATCAGTGGGCAAAATACAATTTTTTGGTGCGTGAAGTCCTTACTTTACACACGAGAGCAGAGAAACGTTTTATATCTTTCAAAAGTCTTTGTTTTTACCTATGTTTGTCTGAATCATTGCAAAGTGGTAGAAATTAATAATTAAAATAACCGTTTATTAGTGATTTTTTAATCGTTTATGAGTTTATGTTCGTAAACATTATACAAATTGTGGTATTGATTTTAATTGTATAATCAAATAATGTTCAGGTAATCAGTCAGTTAACAGGTTGTAAAATGTTTATTAATATTTCTAGAGGAATGTGTTTGTTTTAGTTTAAACAATAGTAGTTTACGTAACAAGTCCTGAAAGTGGTCTTTTACTGGACGAGTAGACAAATTTGGGACATATTACGTACAATATTGTTTTTGAAACGGGCATTGTTGTACCATAAACTTCATATTATTCAGTTTACATTTTTATAACAAGAACTCTTTATTAACTAATTTTAACATTTTTTTTTAACAAACTTTGCTTAACAATTTCATCTGGTTTAATTTCATCTTCCCTTAATTCACAATTAAATGCATCATTTTAAATATCCATTTTATAATAAATTTCACGTTTTCAACTAAACGTCAAAATATGTCAATTACTAATTTTAACATTTTTTTTAACAAACCTTGCTTGGGTGGCCGCCTTAACAATTTCATCTGGTATAATTTTATCTTCCATTAATTCACAATCAAATGCATCATTTTAAATATCCATTTTATAATAAATTTTACGTTTTCAACTAAACGTCAAAATATGTCAAGTTATTTTATAGTTTTAAATATATACAAAACTCGGTTACCATAGAATTGACCGCTATCTTAGACTAACTATTTTATTGTAAATGCGTCCGGTAAAAGCTTTTACCGGACTCATTTTTATTTTCTGGCCGGAAAGTATTAATTTCTGGCTGGTTTAAAAAAAATATTATATTAAACTGACCAGCGGTTCTCAAACTGGGGTGCGTGTTAAGATGGTAAGTAGGGCACAGTAAATTAAAAATCAAAATTATTAAAACCGATTCATAAAATTTTTATTGTCGAATACAGATCTACAAACTTATTTTAAGCCCAACAAGTTAAAAATATTCTTAGAATGCAAAGACTAATGCCTGACATGCGCTTGTTTTGTGGCGCACTATGTCTATATTGGAAATGGCGACTCTGAGTTCTTTTTAGAAAGTTTCTTTTATTATCGTCGTGTTCTTTGTCTCTTTGTATTTCTTTGTCTTTTTTGTCTTTATGTTTGTCTTTCTTTTTGTCTTTGTCTTTCTCTTTGCCTTTCTCTTTGTCTTTCTTTTTGTCTTTCTCTTTGTCTTTCTCTTTGTCTTTCTCTTTGTCTTTCTCTTTGTCTTTCTCTTTGTCTTTCTCTTTGTCTTTCTCTTTGTCTTTCTCTTTGTCTTTCTCTTTCTCTTTGTCTTTGTCTTTTTCTTTGTCTTTCTCTTTGTCTTTCTTTTTGTCTTACTCTTTGTCTTTCTCTTTGTCTTTCTCTCTGTCTTTTTCTTTGTCATTCCGGATGGAATTTTGTAATCGAATTTAAACCTATTTCCCGAGCACCTAGAGCTCTGAAATATTCAAGATAGCGAAGAACTGGATGACAATGCATGATTCAAGTGTGTTTAGGTGTATACATAGAGATTTTAACACAATTTCAAAAAATTATAAATTTTATATAGGAAAATAGAGTTTTTTATTTTCGTCGCGTTCTTTGTCTCTTTTGTCATTCCGGGTTATTTTATTCAATCTTGATTATTCCAGTTAAAGCTTATTTTGATATTTAGATTTTAACGAAGTAACAGCGGAAGATATGACGTGTGGAAAGCTAACCAAATCCGTATCGGTTTGGCTTTTATTATTGGGAAGTTATTTGGAAGTTCGATCCAGAAATTTGTTAAAGATTTGGTACTGAAATCCATTTTCTGTGAAGTGCTGGACAAAAGGTTTATTAGTTGTTCTTATTCCAGTAATAGTACACTAGGTTTATTGTCGAATGGATAACAGACCCAATTCCAATTGGACAAATGAATATCTTCTTCTGAAAAAAGTATCGTCGGAAATTTGTACTTAAGTTTTCTAAATGGCAGTCCACGGTTTTTAACATTACAATTTTGTGATTCTATTATAGTGAAAAATTTTGGATACTTCAATGTGGAAAACATATCAAAGCAGTTTTCTTTTAACTTGATTTTTTATCAATTTTACAAATCGATTTAATCCTTTCAATTCAAGTTTATTTCTTGGAGTTGAAGATTAAGAGTATAAAGTTTTTCAAAGACATCTACCAAACAAAAAAGTTTCATCAAAAATAACTTGTCGCAGAATTCTGCCGAACACTTGCTTTAAAAAAACCGCTATTTCACTTGTTAGTTCGTAAATACACTTGACAACTTTACCACGTAATAACCATCTGGATGAACATGAACAATAAAACAACAGATCTATGTTCAGCTTCCTTATCTATACAAAGCGCAGATAAAATCCTTAATGACCTAGTTTTTATGTACTTACAAAAACTACTTTCAAAACAATATTTAGATTCGAGCTTAGAAACTTGAACGCTAAAGCTTCCCGATGAATCATGCAATGTATCGAAATAATATCTAAGAATTCCTTCTTCGCAAATCCCAACACAAATTTTCCATTGCAAATTCGCCGCAATGATAGCATTAATTATGATCCTGAATAATTTGTTGGCTGTAGTTCTTCCTTTAATAAGTTTTGCAAAACAGTAATTCTTGTGATAATTGTGATACTCTTACAGATTCTGATGTAACAAATTAAATTGGATTCATTATTTGAGTCAGTTGCTTCATAAAATTAAATAGCAACTAATTTTCCAATTCGCTGAGATTCAAAATGCTCCTGAACGTCAGCAGCTATATACGAAATTCTTCGACAGATTGTATCATTTGACAAAAGTATATTGTATGATGCGAACAAAGCTGTATCGTTCACTTCGAGCGTTTTCTGAACATTTGTCTTTTGTTTTTTAAATGATCTGAGTTTTTTTTTTTTAAATTACGTGGTTTACTGATATATTCCTTGTGAAAGGTTTCTAGGTGCTTTTTTAATTTATTAATACTTTTAAACAAATAACGCATTGCAGTTTTTCTTCTCCACTAATTTCAATTCTTGTGAATCCCAAATTTAGGTGAGCTTGATCATATTTTCGGGTTTTAGACATATAGCCTCGTAAATCAATTGAACTATAGGGTTCTTTGTTGTTTTCTTTTCGTTTGGCTTCAATTAGAATTTAATCCATATTTATAGCGTAGAAAATATTTGGCGTTAGAGCACTTAACAACAGTTTTGTTGAACTTTAACTAAATTATATACAAAAACCAACACCTGTAAACGCAGTTCTTTATTTATAGCTGCGCATCTTGCGTCAAGACAAGTAAACGCAGTTCTTTATTTATAGCTGCGCATCTTGCGTCAAGACAATTCGATGACGTTCGAGATCTTTCGCGAAATATTATAGTCCACCGCACCAAGCACATATGACTAACCAGCTAAATATACAGTGTTCCCTAGCCTAGTTTTAATTCACTGTGTTGACTATTTAATTCTCTCAATACAACGCGGGCGCAGTAGTAGTTTTCACCTGTTCTCATCTATGTAAGTGTATATTTTAACGTACGAAAAGAATAGTAATAAAGTGCGAATAAAGTTAGAATAACGTCTTTTTCAAACTACTTAAAATAAAAAGTAAATGGTTATCAACAGCAAGGTCGGACAAAAGGAGCAATCGAATATTTTAATTACTGCTATAAAACAGTTATATAGTTCATCATAAATACTGATTCTGCTTTTAAAGTTAACTAAATGCGATTTATTGGCCATATTTTATTATCTAAAAATGCCTTTAAGCCTGAATACTATTAAATTAACTAACCACATAGTGAGCTAGATGGAGATATTAAATGAAGCGGCAACTAGTGATTTCATTTTAAGTCATAAAACCTATTCTATCTACTGCAAAATATTAGATTATAAAAATATTTAAGACTCATGAATTTTTTTATACATTTCTAAAGCTTTTCTCAGTAAAACGGAGAAATACAAAAACATCATTAGCGATTTCATGTTAATTTAAATAAGTTAGTGCAGATGTAATGCACATTGATTTCCGATTCAGAGATTAAAGTGAAAATTTACAAGTGTGATTCGCTTTAAGACAATTTTAATAGATTTCTGTTTTCTAAATATTGCTTTATGGGGTGGAAAGATGTAACGGAATCAGCATGATGACACGTTTACACGTTTTTGTTAATGGTGCGTATTTAATACTAGTATAATGTCCTAAAATTATAGCAAGCGTCAGAATAGAGGTATTATAATACTATCGGAAGCATTTATTGAAAATGCGTTTTTTGATATATTTATTTTGTATATAAACCAAGTAATTCTATAAAACTCTCCAGAAATATATTTCTTTGTTCACATTTAAAATTTATGTATATAAAAAATAGTTTTAGTGTACAAAACACAAGTTTAAGCAATTTCCCAATTAAAGTTGGCTTTTACTGGCTACCGACTTTAAGAGCCGGAAACGGCAGCCACAAAGATATTATCGTTGGCAAACTCTTATAAAACTTTTTTACCGCTATCGCCAAGTACATCGGAAGTGTGTCTTGATGTTTCAAGCAGTTCCTGATAAAAAATCGTCGAAAGCGGTGCAAATATACGGTATCTTTGGAATTAATCGGCACTCTATCTCTGTTAAAATGTTGTAGTCGGGGAAGGGGATCAATTTAGGCTGCTGATGTTTGAGTTATTTCACACAATTTAATTTTCAGATTAAATTTGATACTGAAAGAAGTTAATTTAATATTTGCTTAATGTTAGCTAAAGATAATATCATAATTTAGCAGGTAGAAATTACATAAAAAAAACAGGCCTGGACATGTATAATGGACATAAGAAGTCATCGTTGAAAAACGAGCTCTGCGATCAACTAATATGAAATTCCAAAATTGTTTCTCATTTTTCTGAAGCATTTTTTGAATACAAAGCGTTGATAAATAAATTGAATACACAGTTCAGCTGAAAAGTTGGTTGTATATAATAGTACAACGTCTTAGAGTACGATAAAACAAGTGTGGCAGTCATACAAATTTTTGATATTATTTTCATAGTACGATTTCTCGTTAGTTTCCAAATAGGCCTCAGTGTTAGCAATTACCATTTATGCGTGCTCGTGCTGAATTTCTCTCCGAAACGCACATTGAAAAAAGTCACTAAGGACCAGATCTAAAGAATACGGTATACGTGGAAATAATTCGTAGCCTCATTCATTCAATCTTCCATAATTTTCCTTGATTTGTAATACGATACATTTTATTAATGAAAACGTACTACTTTATTCTATATTTTCAAAATTTCATCCGTCAAACGCTTTCAAAACGTTGCGTATTAAAAAAAGAGTGTGCGTGTAACCTTTACGCGCGATTGAAGTAAAACTTATTTGACGTACGTATCGCAAAATAAATATTAAATTACAATTCAATTATATTTATTGTCTATATACTTTACAAAAAATGATATAATGTTTTATTTATATTATTCATTAGAAATAGGAATTTAGAAGTTATAATTATTTTTTATATATGAAATAAAAGGTTTATGATAACTTAAATGTGAAACATAGATTTTACTCTCTAAATACCTTTAATGTATTTGAACCGAAAGAAGATTATAATACAACACCATTTTTACTTGAACAGAATAGTATCTAATAGTTAAGGAATACATAATTAATTACAAGATTACCATAATAAAATTTACAAACTTATAAACAAAACATAACCTCAATTCCACTAAAATGTCAATGCAAATTTGTTTTGTTTGGAAAGGTTTTTAAGTTTCTCCCATAGCTGACGTCACTCCGTTACTTCCGTCAGAATTACTTAGTTCCGTCAGAGTTAGGTACTTCCGTCCGAAAAAAAATCTGAGTTACCCCTAGTCGCGCCTAAAGAAGTTTTACTTCAAAAATAGGTTGTCATAGCATAACCTTGTTAGCGCCTACGAAGTCAGTTCGTCGCACTTCTCACAGTCGATTGGAATCTGGAGTGTAGTGATAGAGTTCTCTTTCACCTATTGTAATACATGAACGGAAAACTTCGTCTTTCTTACGTTCAATATCAGAATCATCAGTCTCAGCTATTTCAATCAACTACAATTTACGATCATTTAAAATTATGTTCTAAACTTTTTTTGATGTTTTCACTACAATAGCCTCTTTGTACCTCATTACACCTAGTTTAATTTTAGCAAAACACTTTTTAACGGCTAATGTTCCTCATGCAGAATACGAATAATGGCTTCAACAGTATTCTTTGTGCCAACATGATTGGTCCAATAACACACAAAATCTTTTTGGCTATTTTTTTAAAAATTGCTGTACCTTACAGGCTATACCCGAGACTTCTTTCGCTTTTAAATTTAACAAAAAAAAATGTTCGATTCTCAAATTATACAATAAATTATTAATTCTAATGAAATTCCCCTATTTTGTGAATCGAAATCAGACGACTTTTCCTATCCTGTTGAGTAACATTTTCACATAATAATCTTTGGCTTTTGGCGTTTCCCGTGTTTTTAGAGCGATTTGACTTTCTGATAGACATAACAAATAAATCTGTACTTTTCTATTTAAAAAAATTTAAACCGAATTAAAACCAACTATCCAGATTACTTATTAAAAAAATTGACTTTTAATAATTTATCAATTTTAATATAAATATAAATGGGAGAGGATATCATCCATTTCTTAAATGTGTTCAATGGTAATACCAAAGGAAACACAAAGTCTCGTACCAAACAAATTATTTTATTGTATTCTATTCAAAAAAGTTGACAACTAGTTTCGACCAACAAGGTCATCATCAGGTCAAATGCAAAAAGTAAACGTAATCAAATACAATTGTATAAATACATTATTACAATGGAAAGCAACTAAGTTGTTGAGAATGTTGAGACTTAGTTAACAGTCTTATTAAAAAAAACAAAATAAAGTTGTAACGTAGCAATTAAGTTTGTGTTGTTGATATAACAAATTTTTTGATGTTAGAAAAGTAATGTCGAAATAAAAACTTTAAATGAATACAGTCCATTTATTCAATTAAAATACGAGTTATCGTAACATTTTTTGGTCATATTCGAGCCGGATATTAATACAATTGGGGGATATATCCAACAGTGAAGTTGAAGATATATCAAAGAAGCAGATTTGGAAAATCAATATCCAAGGACGAATATCTATATGGAAAATCTAGTCGAGACATGCAGTTAAAGAGCAGCTCATAAACACATTGGGAGGAGAAACAAGAGAACATATTGCTGAAAAAAAAAATAATTTAAGTAAAGTTAAGTAAATTTTGATTGTTATTTCCTAGATAAAACAAATCGGTGATTTATTGTTTTTATTTCAATAAATTATAAATGGGGGAGGAAATCAAAATAATCAAAAATCGTCGGGGTACGATTAAAACAAAATTTACTAGATTAGAGAATTATTTAAATACTGTGACTAATATAACAATTAGCGAATTACAAATAAGAGAAAACTTGTTACTTAAGGCTTATGAGGAATTTAATGAGATACAAAATAAACTTGAAGAGTGTTATAGTGAAGTAACGGAAGAATTGCAAAATGAATTTGATCAGGAAAGAGAGTTGATGGAAAATTTATATATTAAAATATATAACAATATTAAAACTTTAATCAAAAATTTAGAAATACCTCAAGTTAATTTTCTTCACAAAGTTGTGTAAATAGAGAAAATTCACAATATGTATTTTCAGACAAACAACTTCCGAGTATCAACATTCCAACATTTGATGGAAATTATGGCGATTGGAGAACCTTTATAGACTTGTTTGCTGCAGGAATAGATAATGACACTACTTTGGCCAAATCACAGAAATTTTTATATTTAAAAGGTTTACTTAAGGGAGAACCTTTATCAATTGTAAGTGAATTAAAAATAACAGATGATAATTATGACAGAGCTAAAAACCTATTAAAATCGAAATACGCGAAAAAGGGTCCAATTTTGAGATATCATATTAACGAAATTTTAGAAATAAAAGTTGAAAAAGGTCAAACAGGGCTTGTAACGTTCCAAATTGAATTTTGAAACGTTAACTTACCCTTGCTAGCTCCAGGATCGTGGTTTCCTTCTGGTTTTCTTCAACTCCCCCCAAACAAATATTTAAGGGCGCCAAAATTACAGACAAGCAAATAAAAGATGTTAAATCAGTGTAAATTGTTTATTGCCAAAAAAGAATTATTAATTTAAGTTAATAAAGATTGAATAATAATTAACTAATTTCTTATCTTTTACTATCCAACTTTGGATGACGTCTGGAAGCCAACATAAGGATGCGGTCGGGTCGAGGTCTTCCCAAAACTAATGGTTCTGTAGATGGGTTGGCAAGATTTTTTCTAACACTTGACGGATCCTCTAAGGCTTGATGGCAAGATGTTTTCAACAAAAGGAAGCGGTAACTGTTAAAACCTGCTTACAAGCTTCTCTTCAAAAACCAAAAAAATGGCTATCCATAACAGCCCTATATTGGGACCCTTCAACAAATTTGGCAATGGCCCAAATGAAGGGAGAAGAAAAACGAAGAGAACTGCTGGCTAAGAAGCACAAAATGGTAATCATATTCAATATACCGACTCTCTTTTCAAATGAACAACGGTACCCGGTTTTAAACAGAAATCTATTCTGCGTCGACTCCAAAGAATCTTCGATAAACTCGAACCGTCGTAGGCCAGGCCAAAATATCGTAGTAAAATAGACGAGAAATTAATGAAATAAAATATTCTTAGGCCAGGCCAAACAAATAACGATGTAATCGTTACACCACGGTAACCTGACGGAAAAAAAAAGAATTGGAAATTCTTTTTTTTTTTTTCAAAAGATAAACTATTAAAATCCAAAAACATTAAAAAAGTAAATAATCAAAAACTGGTGAATCAGTAAAGAAAAATAAACATTATTACATAATTAAAGGCAACCACAAGAATTTGTGTATAAAAAAAAATTCTCGACAAAAAATTCAAAAACACGAAACCTTACTTATTACGTTACAATCGGTAAAAATAAATTAATAACTGTCCTATTTAAGGTCGTCTAAGAAAACAACAATAACGAGATGTAATGAAGGAAACAAGAAATTAATGTTCACAATACAAGGCAAAAGTCTATCTCCAAAGATAAAATAATTTATCATAGCAACGAAGACAAAGATAAGACTGACGTCAACAGGAATCATTGAATACAAAAGAAAAATTACTCAACTTGAGTAATAAAAATGAGCCCGAAAGCCAAGGAAATATTCAATGAACGAGATAAATTGAAACCAAATATCAGTTGAACGAAAATGTGACTAAACACTAAAAGATAAATCAACTAATATTCAGATCAAAAATAAGTTGACAAGTCTTATCGCTAAGCAATCAAGAGGCATATAAAAGATAAAAGGAAATTGCTATCATAAAAAGACAAGAAATAACTGGAGATATGAAAAAGATAAACGATAATATTTATCATTCAAAATGACAACAATCAACGGTAATAATGTGAACATCAAAAAAAAATAGACAGTTAATAAAAGAAAAAAAAAAAAAAAACGACGAAAACAAACAGAATAGAAAACAAGTATTCAAACGCTAAGAACACTGAAAGGCAATAATCACTAAGTAAAGAAGGAAAAAATTTTGAAAAAGGAACAAACTAAGAATCCAAAAAAAAAAATACTAATACTTTTTTTTTTCTTTAAATTTTTAAAAAATTAAATGACAATCGAAGTTAATCTAAAAGGTTGAAAAGAATTTTGAAAAAGTTTTTTTTTTTTTTTAAGAATTTAAAAAATCTAAGAAATGGAAATTGAAAAGTTAATAACTTATGCCTTCAGCGAAGTGACTCCAGTGTAAGAAATCCAAAAAATATCAATCAAAAGTAAGGAATTCAAACATGACGAGAAAAGATAAAATAAAAGACGATAACTTAATATTTTTCACAAACAAGAAACTACAAAAAAATTACAAACAACGAAACAAAAGAAAAATCACAAACTTTTTTATCAAAATGTCCTAGATATGTGAAAAACAGTCATAGATATTAAAAGTATTTCGGTACTTGGTGTATCACAAAATCAATACAGATAAAAAAATGAAAGAATGGTATGTGGAAAACAAAAAAATCCCGAGTAGGTACACAAATTCATGGAAAGTCTATATGTTTCCCAAAGATAAGCCCCAACGGCCGAAAAAGAAACCAATATAGACCATAATCCCACAACACAATAAGATACGAAAAGATAAGATAAATTTCTATTGTGTCCCAACCATACGGAACACCAATAGAAGCGATAAGAAGCAGTTACTACCAACTGCTCCACGATAAAGAGGTCTCACGGACCCCTCTAAGATACTAAGGTCTCACAGACCTTACACGGTAATAATGTGGTCTTCCAGACCACACCAAAAATATGCCCACGGCAAACAACGATAAGTACCCACACTCAAGATATAAAAAAAAAAAATTCCAATAACCACCTTTCAAATCATTACTGCAAGAAATGAGATAAAAAGAGAGAAAAAAAGAAAAACCAAAATACAGAAATTAAAGGAATTCAAAAAAAATTTTGACTGTAACTCTCGCAATCACAAAATAAAGTCAAAAAAAGACAAAAGCTAAGATAGCAACGAAAAAAAAAGGACATATTGATAACACGACACAAACACTTCACAATCTGCCAAGAAGGCCCTAATTATTTAGAGAATTCCGCCTGTAAATCAGGAATAATCGAGATAAATTCCAGATAAAGAGATATTTTAAATGTAACGATAACATCGAAAGAGACAATCGGTATAGAAAAATTACTAACTGTAACATAATTGTAAGGTAAATAATTTTAAGAAAAGATAATAATATTCTTCGATAAATAAACCAGTTAAAGTTATAAACGAAATACACCAATTCCATAGTGGTTTACCTTGAATCTCTAGATAATGAAAACCAACAAAACAAGTAAGATAAAAAGTGTTATTTGTTAGAAAAATATTACTAAAATATTTGCATGTCTGTAATTAAATTGATGGAAAATATAAAAATTAATTTTTAAAGTGAATGATTAAGAAAAGTTTCAAAAAACCAGAATACTAAGTTGGGCGCCAGTTTGTAACGTTCCAAATTGAATTTTGAAACGTTAACTTACCCTTGCTAGCTCCAGGATCGTGGTTTCCTTCTGGTTTTCTTCAACTCCCCCCAAACAAATATTTAAGGGCGCCAAAATTACAGACAAGCAAATAAAAGATGTTAAATCAGTGTAAATTGTTTATTGCCAAAAAAGAATTATTAATTTAAGTTAATAAAGATTGAATAATAATTAACTAATTTCTTATCTTTTACTATCCAACTTTGGATGACGTCTGGAAGCCAACATAAGGATGCGGTCGGGTCGAGGTCTTCCCAAAACTAATGGTTCTGTAGATGGGTTGGCAAGATTTTTTCTAACACTTGACGGATCCTCTGAGGCTTGATGGCAAGATGTTTTCAACAAAAGGAAGCGGTAACTGTTAAAACCTGCTTACAAGCTTCTCTTCAAAAACCAAAAAAATGGCTATCCATAACAGCCCTATATTGGGACCCTTCAACAAATTTGGCAATGGCCCAAATGAAGGGAGAAGAAAAACGAAGAGAACTGCTGGCTAAGAAGCACAAAATGGTAATCATATTCAATATACCGACTCTCTTTTCAAATGAACAACGGTACCCGGTTTTAAACAGAAATCTATTCTGCGTCGACTCCAAAGAATCTTCGATAAACTCGAACCGTCGTAGGCCAGGCCAAAATATCGTAGTAAAATAGACGAGAAATTAATGAAATAAAATATTCTTAGGCCAGGCCAAACAAATAACGATGTAATCGTTACAGGCTAAGGGAGTTTGTCTCGAAAATTAGACAACACATACATGCTCTAGAAGCATTAGATATAGATGTAGAATCTTGGGATTTGTTGTTATTTTATATATTATCCTCAAAAATTGAGAAAGGGTTAAGAAATCAATTTGAAATTCAAAGATAAGAAGGGGATGGTGACTTTTTACCCAAAAGAAATGAGTTTTTATTGATGCTTGGGAAAACTCTGAGGTAACGGATGACTTAACTAAAACTAACGACAAATTTAAAAAACGACAATCTAGTATAACTACCTATGCTCAGACAGTAAATGATAACCCAATGTTTAAAAGAAAACATCATACGCTGATTCATAATTCGGTTGACAATGTTGAGAGCAATAACGATGTGCCAGGTCCATCTCATTTAAATACATTAGTAGCATCTCAAAATTTGGGTAATAATAAGGAAATAAGCTCACAAGTTGCTAGTGATATAAGCATTGGCAATTCCGTATCTTGTGCCCACACGGGGTTTTTGAAATCAAAAAATCAAATAGTGTTAGCTACAGCTAAAATTAAACTTATTTCTAATCATGGGACGATAATAGCCAGAGCTTTACTAGATTCTGGATCACAAACAAGTATTATAACTAGGGAATTATCAAAAAAGCTTGGTAATAATTGAGTTAGGTCGAATTTAAAAATTTCGGGAATTTACGAGTCAATGACAAACAGTACAGAAATAATGGAAGTAACTATAGAATCAAATAGAACTTTAGAAAGGTTTGTTATAAATTGTGCGATTTTACCAAAAATAACTTGTTATTTGCCTCAAATTCCAATTGATATTTCTAAATTTAAAATTCCAATATCGATTGATTTGGCAGATGATGAATTTTACAAACCAGAAAAAATATATATGTTGATTGGATCAGATTTATACTATGATATAATTGAATGTGGCATTATTAAAATGGGGAAAATTTACCAACCTTAATGAATTCTAAATTTGGATGGATTGTTGGAGGATTGACTGAGTCAAATTCAATAATGAATAATGCTAACAATTTTAATCTTGGTCTAGTTTCAACCATAGATATTGAAAAATTGATACCAAAATTTTGGCAACTGGAAGAGATCACTAATAAACGGATATATACACAGGAAGATAAATTATGTGAAAATATTTTTCAACCAACAACAATTCGTGATGATACTGGTAGATTTATAGTTAATTTACCTTTAAAAAGAAATGTGGGTGATTTGGAGCTAGGAGATTCTTTTGAATTAGCTAAACGTAGATTTTTATCATTAGAGAAAAGGATCCATAAAAATAAGGAATTATTTATGGATTACAAAAAATTTATCGACGAATATGTTGATTTGGGTCATGGAAAATATGTTCCATTGGATTTAAAAACTAAGGAGGGTAATATTAAATATTTCTTGCCGCATCATTGTGTAATTAAAGAGGAAGCTATATCTACAAAATTAAGGGTTGTATTTGATGCATCAGCTAAAACTAGGTCAGGAAATTCTTTAAATGATTTTATGTATACAGGTCCAACAGTTCAACCTAATTTGTTTGATATAGTTATTAGATTTAGATTCTTTCATGTAGTGCTTATTGCAGATATAGTTAAGATGTACAGGCAAATTAGAGTAGTTAACGAACACCAACATTTACAAAATATTTTATGGCGAGAATCCCCTAACGAAAGTTTAAAATGTATTCAATTAGAAACAGTTACTTACGGTACAAATTGTGCTCCTTATCTAGCGACAAAATGTTTATCCGAATTAGGTAAGATAAATTCTGTTAAATTTCCACTTGCTTCAAAAATGCTTCAGCATCAATGTTACATGGATGACATTTTGGGTGGTGCTTATTCAGTAGAGGAATGTAAGTTGTTAAAAAATGAGTTAATAACTTTACTACAAACGGCTGGATTTAATTTACACAAATGGGTTTCTAATTGCGAAGAATTAGTTAATTCCAATACACATTTAGATGACACATCAACTACGGAATATAAATTAAATAAAATTTTAGGGATTTCTTGGGATTGTAAGAAGGATTGTTTCAGGGTAATTTTGCCAAAAATATATGCTAGTTGTGGTGTATATACAAAACGATTGGTTTTTGCAATGATTTCTAGTTTGTTTGATCCATTAGGGTTAATAGGTCCAGTTATTATTAAAGCAAAGATCTTAATGCAAAAAATTTGGGTGAAAAAATTGAGTTGGGATCAAGAATTATCTGATCAACTTTTAGATGATTGGATAAAATTTAAAACTGATATTGGCAACATAAATAAAATACATATTCCTAGAACAGTACTGTTGAATCAAAAAATTAAAACTATAGAATTGCATGAGTTTTCGGATGCATCGATGGTTGCATACGGATGTTGCTTTTACATAAGAGTTATGTATGTGGATGAAACGATTTCAAGTAGGTTGATTTGTTCTAAATCAAGGGTTGCACCTCTAAAAACGATAACGTTACCAAGACTAGAACTATGTGGGTTTTTACTAATGTCACGGTTATATTTTAAATTATGTTCAATTTTGACCATACATACAAAAGCTGTTTTATGGTGTGATTCAAAAATTGTGTTAGCTTGGATCAACAGTGCTCCATCAAGGTGGACAACATTTGTTGCAAATAGAGTATCAGAAATTCAGGAATTGGCAAGTTCAGCTAGATGGAGATACATAGCTTCTGAAAGTAATGTGGCGGATTTCATAAGTAGAGGTTTAGATCCAAATACGTTAATTGGATGTAACGAATGGTGGCAAGGCCCAGAAATTCTTTATAGAGAAAATTTATATGATAGTGATTACTTGGTTAAAGAGGAAAACGATATTCCAGAACAAAAAGTTGTTATTCATGTAAGATTAGAAATAAAAGAAGGTATAGAGATTTTTTTCAAGATTTTCGAAATTTCTCAAATTGAAAAGAGTAATAGCGTTTTGTTTACGATTTGTACAAAATTTAAAAAGGGGAGCAGACAAAGTAATTGGTACTTTATCTAGTTCTGAATTAAATAAAGCTGAACAAACTATTATTAAAGTGGTACAAAGTTATTACTTTATAGAGGATATTGAAAAATTAAAACAGAAAAAGGAAATTAACAGTTCATCTTTATTACAATTAGCACCTTTTTTAGATGAAGACAATATATTACGAGTAGGTGGAAGATTAAATTACTCAAATTTAAGTTTTTCTCAAAAACATACAATTATTTTACCGGGAAATTGTCATGTTACAAATTTAATAATTTGGCAGGAACATTTAAAACAATTGCATGCTGGGTCACAAAGTACTTTAGCAAATATAAGGCTAAAATACTGGCCAATTCATGGCTTAAGGCAAGTTAAAAAGCAATTAAAAACTTGTATTACTTGTCATAGATTTAGAGCAGCTGGTGCAAAACAGTTAATGGCACCACTTCCTAAAGATAGGGTTATAGTAAGCAGACCATTCTCAAAAGTGGGAGTTGATTTTGCAGGGCCATTTAGCGTTAAAGAATGTAAATTAAGAAAATCAAAAGTTTTTAAAAGTTATATCGCATTATTTGTCTGTTTTGTAACTAGGGCAATTCATTTAGAACTAGTTTCAGATTTAAGCGCTGATACATTTTTAAATACTCTTAAACGATTTATAGCGAGACGGGGTTGTCCAGTCATTGTCTTTAGTGACAATGCGACAAACTTTCATGGGGTGAATAATAAACTTAGGGAGGTAACAAAATTCTTAAAAGAACAATCGGGTGGGATACAGGAATATTTATCACAGAAAGACATTAATTGGAAGTTTATTCCGGGAAATAGTCCTCATTGGGGTGGATTATGGGAAGCGGGGATAAAATCAACGAAATATCATTTAAGACGTACAATGGGAAAATCTATACTTACAATTGAACAATTTTCAACATTATTGTGTGAAATTGAGGCAATTTTAAATTCCAGGCCCATTTCAAACCTTTCGTCAGATCCATTTGATTTTAGTTGTTTAACTCCAAATCACTTTTTAATAGGTGGACCTATGAATATGTTTTCAGAAAAAGATATTCTTAGTTTTCCTGAAAATAGACTAACATCCTGGGAAAAAATTTGTAAAATAAAACAATCTTTTTGGAAGGGTTGGTCAAAAGATTTTCTAAATAAATTACAAAATAGAACAAAATGGTTAAGCTCTTGTCAAAATTTAAAGGTAGGTTCATTGGTTCTGTTAAAAGAAGATAATAGTCCACCATTGGAATGGAAGTTGGGAAGAATTCTGGAAATTTTCGTGGGCAAGGATGGTAAGGTTAGAGTAGTGTCTGTTCGAACTGCAGCTGGAGTCTATAAAAGATCTATAACCAAAGTGTGTCCAATTTCTGAAGATTCCTTCAGCGGGGGGCAGAATGTTGAGAATGTTGAGACTTAGTTAACAGTCTTATTAAAAAAAACAAAATAAAGTTGTAACGTAGCAATTAAGTTTGTGTTGTTGATATAACAAATTTTTTGATGTTAGAAAAGTAATGTCGAAATAAAAACGTTAAATGAATACAGTCCATTTATTCAATTAAAATACGAGTTATCGTAACATAAGTGGTAGAACTGGTTTCTATATCTTCTACACCAAATGTCCTACGGTGGTAAAAACAAGTGTGTAGTGAGGAAAAAAGAGGTAGAGATAAAAAATAATGGTTGAGAAATAGTGGTACGGAAAAACTATGTTAAAAACATTAAAAATTAGTAATATAAAATAAAACTTAAACGCATTACTAGAGAACTGGAACTGAAAATTTGTAGTTGTCAGCTACAGCATAAGCAAAACTTGGTGATGGGTGATCCAAAATTGGGTAAAATTAAGGTCAAAATAAAATAAAAGCTTTGAACGAGCTTATAGAAAAACAGGTGTTCTGTATGTAAAGGTGTCAAAACCCAAGAGATTAACGAAGAAACAGTTAATGTATGATAAACATAAGATAGAAGTTTTTTGACCTGTATAACGTAGGTGATGAATTTCAAAACTTGTGTATGATAAGTCCACGTAAAAGGAAAGGATCTTAAAACACCAAAAATGATGTAAAAATTGGCAATGCAACGTAGTAGTAAGTAAGAATGTAACGATGGATATTGTTCAAGCCGAACACAGAAGCATGTGAGGAGAAAAACTTTAAAACGTTGGACGAAAATGTCATCAGTAATATAAAACATCTTCAAAGTCGGCAAAAACAGTTCCAGAACCAAACTTAATCCATAACACAACACTAACACAGAAAACGCATATGAATAACTAGGATGATAACTGATTTTGTTGGAGAACTCTAGAACTTGGCAGCAGCACTTACTAATTTTTAATGTTTTTAACATAGTTTTTCCGTACCACTATTTCTCAACCATTATTTTTCATCTCTACCTCTTTTTTCCTCACTACACACTTGTTTTTACCACCGTGGGACATTTGGTGTAGAAGATATAGAAACCAGTTCTACCACTTCGTTGCTTTCCATTGTAATAATGTATTTATATAATTGTATTTGAATACGTTTACTTTTTGCATTTGACCTGATGATGACCTTGTTGGTCGAAACTAGTTGTCAACCTTTTTGAATAGAATACAATAAAATAATTTGTGTGGTACGAGACTTTGTGTTTTCTTTGGTATTAATAAATATAAATACTGAAAACAAAATTACTGTTCAAAATATTTTTTATGAAAGAAAAACTTTAAACAATGATTTATAATTACTAATTAATCAATACGTCTAACTGCTATTAAACGGTGAACATGTAACGAAACAACTTAAATTAAGAAGAACGGTAAAAAAAGTAAAAGTTACCTTATCAAACAAAAAAGCATGATTTAAGTGCTGGAAATTATCTATCTCCCGGTAAAAGTCCCGTCAAAATCGTTAAAGCCGTTCCAGAGATTAGCAGGAACAACTAGACAGACAGAAAAAAATGTAAAAAATCGGTTTTTGGTACACATGCATTTAGTAAAAAAGAGTTATTAATTACCATGGAGGTACTTTATAAGATCGGCTTGTGTGTCCCTCTGTCCGTGTGCGCTATAACTCTTGAACGGAAGATCATGAAATTTGGTGTATAGATGTCATGGGAACGAATCCTGTTGATTTTGGTCCAGGTCAGATATCTCTAACGGTGAAATTTTAACGGTTTTCCGAAACTCGTGTAAATAATTCATATTTTCTTGTTTGTGTGCGCTCTAACTCTTGTACGGATGCTCACAGGATCATCAAATTTAGTATATAGTATTCTCATATCAGAAAAAAAAACATTATTGATTTTGGTCAAATAGAATAATCTTAACGGTAACAGTTTTCCGAAATTTGTGTACCTAAATGATTCATATTTCCCTCCATTTGTGCCATTGCAAAAATTTTTGTTTAAATCAACGACAATTTTTGTCCACACTGTGCTTTAATCGTTAACAAGGGTATAGAGTTCCTCGGTATTGAACGAATGGAGTCATCAGCTTGCTCTCCAGTTAAAAACTGCATTGAATATGCCTAGGCAGAGATATCAAGATAAATATACTGGCTTGAACAACTGTCTCAGAGTTAACAATTACTGGCTATTGCTCTGCGCCACATCTAGATCAATTTACTTAAATTTTTCCTCGATAATTTAATCAGAACGATGCCAAATTAAATCAGAGCACCACCGCTGAACAAAAGGAGGCCTACTCGTTAGTAAATAAAGAATTGTGAGTAATCCTTAAAGATAGTAAAGAATTGTATTACTAGTCATTTGTTAATTTTAATCAGGATGTTTTAAATATATCTTTTAATTATATATAATAATTTCAATTTTCTGAATTGTATATTTGAGTCTTTGATTTTACATGCCATTGAAGTTATTTTTGCAAATATCTACTTCAACTGCTGATTGGTGTATATATGTGTGGTATACTGGCATATAATATATGGTGTTTGTTACTTTGTTTTTTCATAATTTTTTTAATGCATACTCCAGTAATGAGCCCTGTTTATATTTAAATAACATTGCATACCTGATCGTTGACCGACCCTTATCCGCATATATTTTAGAAAATTTTGTTTCCCACATTTTCCATCCTGAATTTATTGTATGCTTTTTAAGCATAAAACTATACCAGTCTAAATCTTCTATAAATAACCTAAAAAATACAATTTTTTTAACATTTTCCTTTATTCCTATACGTGCACATTCCGCTTTAAAGATAGCCATCCAGTGAGACATTAGAAATCTTGGTATTGAATTATTCTATAACAAATTTTTCTGCCGTTCTTTCCATATTAACAGAGTTTGATGAATTTTTCTTCATTTCAGTGAAGCTGTCCACAATTCTTGTTAGAGATTCTTCTGAAATTCCTGTTAAAGAAGTTTGTGGTTCTATTTGTTCCTCTAATAGGTATCCCATTTCCATCTTCATCACAGTAAACCGCCATCAACTCTGGATTCATGGATATTCACACCTGTCTTTTCTCATGTCGTCTTTGTAATGTAGCTTTAACTTTGTGATATGTTTGGGTCTTTACTATTCCCTCATGGAATTTTGCAGGTTGTAACTTATCTGGAATCTTAAGGGTCCGTCCATCTAAATCCGTAATTGTCGTCACACAAATAATATTTGTTTTTAAATCTTCACTGGCTTTAACCATGAACTCAAATCTATATTTTTCCATATTTTCTGGCAACCAGCTGTTGAAAATGTTGTTTTACAATAGGATTTATAATAATTCCTGGATATTATGAAGAACAGTAAAACTATACCCAGAATTAAGTTGCTCTAAAAAGATAGAAGGTTTATTACCAGATTGGATATTTATTATACAAAATTATTGCAACAAAATATTTTACCAAAATTTTAGTATTTTTCAAATGTTTGTAACTCAATCAGTTATTATATAGTATCAAGATGATTTTTATTGTTCTATGCAGGTAACTACCTGCTATTATCGGAAATTACAATGCAAAATAAATCCGAGTTCATTTTGCACTGGTATTTCAAAAAATTACAGGCAATTCCAGACAAAATAAAAAGATAAATGTTCATGAAATAAAAAGATAAATATTCTAGCATTTGAAAAATACCGAAATTTTGGTAAAAAATGTTGTTGTTTCTGTTAATGAAATAAATGTTTTCATTAAATATCCCACAATAGGGAAATAGAAAATAAATACAGAGAAACTTACCGACCTATCGAATTTTATAATTAGTTTACATAAAAAGAGCGTGTCGAAACGCTTCTGAAGATGCTATAAAAGTAGCTAGTGGAATTTAAAATAACTGGAAAACTCTTATCGAGAAATAAAATATGAGAAGTCGGTAAGTCCAAAAAACAAGACTAGTATAAGAAAATTGATAATAACACTATAAAAATATTGAAAGTGTTAAAGGAATCTGCTCCTTTATTTCCAACTGTGTATCGATGAGTTTTAGAGTTTAAAAGTGGTTGTACAAGCGCCGAAGATGAAACACATAGTGGACGTCTAAAAAGAGCAACAACACCAAAAGTGTAAGTTAATGATATTATTTGTAAAGTTGTTTGACTAAGCGTGAAATTGCTGAAACCATAGGCATTTTAGATGAACGAATATTCTTTATTTTACAAGAAGACTTACATATTAAAAAGATATTCGGAAAGTTAGTGCCGTATTCGTTAACAATTCAACAAAAACTTTATCTTAGCGTAATTTGAAGTGTTTTAAGCAGAATAAAATTTGTTCGTCATATATTTATAATTATAAGACTTGGCTATGACTTTAGTTTTTAAAGATTTACAAGAGGTTTTGTTGATTGATTATCTTAAAAACGGTAAAACAATTAACTGTGAATATTGTTGAAAATTTTTGGACCACTTGAATATATAAAATCGTGAAAAGATACCGGTAACAGATAAGAAGAAAACAATTATTTTTTATCAAGTCAGTGTGCACGTTCACACAAGTTTGTTGACGATGGCTAAAGTGAAAGAATTAAAGTGCGAATTGCTTGAACACCCATGTATTTACCAGATTTGGCTCTATCTCAACTCTTCAAAAACTTGAAACAATTCCTTCGTTGGAAGCGTTTTTCGTCGAATAAGAAAGCTATTACATCTGTGAAAGAATATTTTGCAGAACATCCGGAAAATCACTACAAATGGTAAAAGTCTGTACAGAATGGCAAAATTATATTAAATAAAATAAAACAATTTTATTAAAAAATCCACATTCATTCATTTTTGCTTGCAAAACTTTTCAACCAACCTGTAAAATAGCTTAAACATTTAATTTACACAAATATGTTTAACTATGCTAAAACGCTTTATATCCTTATCGTAAAAATGGTAATTTAAAATCTTTAGAATCGCTATTATACCCATAGTATTATTTAAAGTTCGAGACGTTATATGTATATACATAAATTTTTGTAGACTAATGAGTAAGTTCTAATAATAATAATAATCCAACACGAGTCAAACTGTATATTTGTTTATAACATGTTTGTATTACATGGATTATTATCCTCATGAATGGATTACTATTTATATTCATAGTACGTTAAATGACAATTAACAACCATAATTAATGTTATCTATAATTTCCATTAAGATTGAAAATGTGATGAAATGAAAATATTAGTGAAAATAGTAACCTATTATTCATTTGGTTTTTAAACAATAGGTATTGGCTCATATTTAATTAACCAACAAATTTTTAAATTGATTATAATATAATCAACATTTATATTTAAATCTAGATAAATGCAAAAGAATTATTTTATTAATATGATCTATTTAAAATAAATCGATATTATTTCCATTAATAATTCTGGGAATTAAATACAACCAATAATATGAACAAAATAATTAATTAGGTGGCTAGTGTTGGTGTCTACATTAAACATTTCCCTCTTTAGTTTACACAAAATGTTTTACATAAAGAAGTTTTTGTTTAATCTATTGTTCTAAGAGCTTCAAAACTTCGCGCATTAAACGCGAAATAAATTACACCGGATATCACATAATTTTTATTTTATTTTTGGAGAAGAATGCGGTATTATCCTAGAAACATCATTAATAACTTACTTGTGTCGCCCGATAATGAGCAACAATGGACGTTAAAACACAAAAAAGGGTTCAGCAAAGTTTGTGCATAAAGTAGAACGCTTAAGTCGCAGAGGGACATCGTTTACGTCAAATTATATTTAAAGTTAGGAATATTCTAGTTTATCGCAAAATTTATTTTCCAATGCTCCAGTCTTACTCCAAAAAATGTGGAATTCAAAATTAAAGTTTTAAATGTTTTAAATTTTGTTTATCAGACCAGCGTAAACTAAAGAATATCATGTGTGAAACGGAATGTTAACGTGATCGATATAGTGGCACTTCTCTATAAATTGAGTTGGCCTCCCCTACTTGAGATGCAAAAAAACAACTTATTGAAGGACTTTGTGGACGACACAAGCGATATATCACTCAATTTATTTCATAAGAAGTTTGTCATTACAACACTGCTGGACAAGAAAATTCGGTCAATTCCATTTCGTATACTTTTTAATCTTGTCGCTGTTTAGTGGTTTTAATGAGGACGACGTGAACATTAATAATAAAAAATGTTTATTTATAACAGTAAAGTCCATCCTTTTAAACGATCGCATTAACTCTAAAACAAAATTTTGAAGTTTGGCAAAAAATGATACTTTATCTTGTTTACTAGGAACAGATATTTTAGATCTTCTTTTACATTTACGATAACTTTTACCTTTATTCTGATAAGTTAAGTAAATTTTTTATTATTCTTTTTAAATTTTGTACGTATATCGCCTGAAAATAATGCAAAATTTGTGGTTTTACTTGAAGATGCTCTCTTGCAAACCATTTGAATATTGCCAAAAGTACCGTCGATGATACTGTTATGAAAAATCCTCAGACAGTAAAATGCACTAGAAGACTAGGATTGGCCAAAAAAGATGCAGAGATTCGTGTTAAACGTTTTTTAAAGATTTCTGGATTACGGAACCGCTGTTTAACGTTAAATGTTCTCGCTTTTTGTTAGAAATTCAAGAAACTCTTATTTCTTCACGAACATTAGGAAGTGTCAAGCATGAAAGTGGTTTGCGTTCTCTTAGGACAATAGTATGCCCTGAATTAACAGTAGCTTATCAAACTTACAGGATCGGTATTGAATGGAGGTGGCTTTTACTTGATGAATATTTATGTTAACGATTAAATCACATAAGTAATTTCGATAATCACTTTTATAAAAGTGAATATCGAAAAGTACTCGTGTGATTTAATCGGTAATAGGATGAAATTTACGAATAATTAAAGAGACTGGACTGTTCAGGAATGAAGTAAAAAATTTTGACGAATATTATTTTTGCTTACAATCTCCAGACAGACGAGGACGTGTATAGAAAAGACCCAAAGGCCATTTGTACTTTGCTGTATTTCACCCAGTGCGCCGTTTGTTGGCGTAGGTGATATGGTATTGGCGAGTTTTTCTTTTAACGGGCGCACCTGAATTAATTTTCATCGAACATGAAACTTTAACAGTAGACAGATACCTACATAGGTCAATGTCTAGAAGACCAAGTTCCCTACGCCCCTTTTGTTGATGATAATTTTAATTTATGCAGGATAATGTGCATCCATATACTGTGCGAATAGTCATATCTAAATACTGTGAGAATTCCTGTTTTGTAGTTGCCGGCTTGTAGTCCTGACATGAATCCATTATAATATTTATGGGACCTTTGAGGATAAAACTGCCAGAAACGATCCAAGAGCTGCAAATACCGTTTAATAAAAAATGGCAACAGATACCACAAGAACAGATTTAGCAATTATTGCCTAGGCGTATTGAAATCCTCCGCAGCTGTAAATAACTGATAATAAACCTAAAGAACAGTAAACTGTGAGGAATTAAAATTTTATTTTACTTTTATTTAATTTTTCGAATAGTGTTAATGTATTTTGCGTTAGTTACTTTCCTCCATTTAAACCGCTTAATACATACAGAATTTAAAAAAACGGGTTTAGCAGTCAGTGGGACTGCCGGCAGAAGTTATACTTCTATTCATAAATTTGTATGCGAATGATTTAGCAGAATCATTATATGATATTCTGTCAAACACAATGTAATACGTCACTATGATATTCCAAAACATTAGCTAAGACGGTTTTTTGTATATCTACTCTTTTCAATGTACTGAATGTTGAAACGGTATTTAAAGGACTTATAGTTATGACGTAACATGTAGTAAATATTTCATCTTCGTTTTTACCGACCAATATACCTTATATGTGTTTCTGTCTCTCTCTTACTCACACCATTACATATGTAATGATTTTTCTCATTTAACCCCACACAAATCGAGTGCATAAATAGAAGTATAACTTCAAAAACACACAATATGCTAGTGTCCTTATTTTTTTTACAGGATGTACATTTTTAGGGACGAATAACACATAAACTATCAAAAAAATTTAAAGTGAAGAAACAGTCAAATAAGTAAAGGATTTTATATCAATTAATTTATTTCGTAATTAATTTGAACAATTTACGATAGTGTACATAAGTGCGTTCATAAAAAACGAAATTGGACACAAGGCAAAGAAAATTCACGATTTACAGAATTTAGATATGATTTCATATAGTTATAAAAAAGTTAAAATATAAAAATAAAGAGATGCTACTTCTGCATATTTTGCTATTTTCAACCAACAACGCTATACTACTGTACTATATAAAATAACTATAAAAAACAGTAACCATTTGGCGTGTTATTAGGGTTAGTGTAAACATTTTCCCTATTATTTTTTACCAGTTTAATTTTTTTGTTTATTTAAGAAAAATGACAATTTTTTTTTTAATTTTCAAACAAACATTTACGTTAAAAACAAAGTATTGGTCAAAGGTCGATTATTTATTAAATTAAAACCCTAGAGAGGTAACCTTTTCAAAGTACATGCTAAGAATAACGTTCGTAAATTTTACTTACAACTTAAATAATTATTTTTTTAAATTTTAGGATATTCAAATGTTGAAACTCAGTGTCATAATTGAGTATCCGACTTTATTAACTAATAAAAAATACAAAGTAAAAAAATATTTTAATCTTATGGAATACATTTTTTGCAAAAATTAGCACGGTGTTCTGGACAAAAAGGTTTTCGGCAACGGTCGCAAAAATGAGTAGTCATGCGTCGTTTTTTGGTAGGACACATAGAGCACATACTTCTCTTAGAAAGTTCAGGTGTCATTTGAACTTCTTGAAGTGGTGAGGGCAGAATTTTATTGATATTTTCACGAACTGCTGAAGGTAAAGTTGTGATTGAGATATCGATGGATTATGTTGTGTGAAATAATTTTTACTCGCTATGTTGTCTACCTCAACCAATTCTTTTTTTCTCTTGAGGCTTTCCTCTATTTTTTTTTGTGACATGCACATTTTCTTGCTGGGTCCTAGCCCATCAGAACTGTCATCAGGTGGTACATACTCAGATTCAGATTCTTCAACTTCTAGCTCATCCTCGATTTCACTTCCACTGCTGCCACTTTGATACGTGTCATCATCGTCTAATTCTCCCCGATGTATCTTTTCTATCTCTTCTAATATTTTTTTCTCCGTTAGGGCTTTGTATGCATTCTTTACTCCCGCCATACCAACTTTCCTTGCGAAACTAGCTTGGCTTATAACTAACACTATGTGTAACCCTCGTAAAATTCACGAGTGCAATGCTTCAAAACGGTATATTCCGACACGATAGACAAAAATTGCACTATTGCACGTATACACCACTCGAAGACATTAAGCTAACTGGGCGTTCAATCCCCACCGTCGCGAGGTTGTTGAATTACAAGAGATAAACAAAACAACAGTCGTCAAATTTACGAAGGTTACCTTTCTAGGGTTAAATCTAGGGTTAAAGAGAAAGCTACTAGAATTGCAGAAAAATATGTTGAAAATTTAATTTTAAAACTTTCATTGAATGAAATTGCAGAATTTGAATTTAATCAAGCAGCCGCAAATCGCTTTAAAGTATTAAAGTTTTAATTTAATTTTTTATGTGTATATTTTTATGCACGTATATAGTTAACTATTTTTGTGTTTTTAAAATAAAAAAGGTTTATTTTGGTAATGCTTTTTTTCATCTGTCTCGAGCTACCTGTGTCTTTTCTTAATCACTTAAACCAATGGTTACGAATGCAACGGTCGACAGTTACAAATTAACCAGTGTAGATTTGTGAATAGTTACGGTTTGGCCTGTTTAGTAGTATGAAGGGTAAGAATTAAATAGTTTCGAATTGGCGCGTGCCCAAAGCCCGTTCCAAATTATTTCGTTAACTCTAATCTTTATAAACCGATATTTTCGTCTTTTATTGGGAGAACTTTCTCTACTAAAATCAAAATAATAAATTAATATTTTGAAAATGACCCTTGCTTATTTATCTTGATCGATATGTCAAATTTTCCAAGGGCCGTCTTTTAAAACTGAAAATGCCTAACAAAATTAAAATAATTAAAAAAGTGTTTAAAGTTTTTTTTTCTAAGCTTTCGACAACCACATCGGTTGTCGTTTTCAAAAATAAAAATTATGTATTTCTTCTTGATGCAATCCTTACATGGTCAGATATTACAGCTTAAGTTGCTAAACCATTTAAAATAGGTAGGTAATAATTATCGTCAAATCATCTGTCCAACGTAATGTAATAGATTTCTTTACATTTTTGTTGTATTGAACAATTATTTAATTCTATGATTTACGAGTTACCACTTTTTTACATTAAATAAAATTAATATTTTACTTTAATACAAACATTCCAATCTAATAGTGATAAGTTAGAAATAGTAGTAAATATGCCATGTATGTTTGACAATAGTTTATTCTCTATTAATCACAATTGACAACCATTAAGACTAGTGGGTAGCATAGGTAGATATCCCTACACCTCCCCCTTAAGATAAAAAATAATCCTAATATTAATTTATCAAAAACTTAATAAATCTTTCATTTCTTTCCAATACGTGACCACTGGGAGTCTTTATTACATATTTTCTTTTACTTTTAACTTCAACCACTTCTCCTATTAAATTCCAATTCTTTGTTTTTTTACAATATATCCTACTGTCTGCGCCATGATAAGTTAGAAATAGTATTAAATATACCATGTATGTTTGACAATATTTTATTCTCTATTAATCACAATTGACAACCATTAAGACTAGTGGGTAGCATAGGTAGATATCCCTACAAATAGTATACTGTATTTGTTAGCAGGACAGCAGCAATGAATCGGATTTAAAAAAACATATTCTATATATATTTACAAGTTAACTAAAAAAACTATTGTCAACATATGTAACATAGGATAACTCGACAAAAACCATAAATAACAAATTGTAATTAGAACATGCGTTGGAACATCAGTATGTGGCGTCCTTAGTTAAAACAGTGCATTTATCGCCAGATGCGAGGATTATTTTAAAAAACGAGTATGAATAGTTAAAAGTTTGGATAACATTTGTAAAAGACTTTGAAAGTTTTGAAAGCAAAAATAAAAGAATGTGTATTTTTTAATACAATTTTTTTTTTTTTAATATAATAGCTTGAATTCATTTATTTTAATGATCCTCTCTGTAATAATTTTTTGGAAGCTGAGCAAAATATTGTTTCTGAAGAGGTAATAGTCGGAGCGAACCAAATCTGGTGAATACGGTAGGAGGAAAACCTTTTTTGCCGGTCGTTCTGACTTTACCTGTTTTGGAGCTGAATAACCAACTTCAGTTCACTTTAAACTAGATCTTGTTTCAATTAAGGATCATGATGGCAAATCAAAGTATTATCTATAGTATTCTATACACACGACACACAAAATCGGTTTCAAACGCTTCAAATTACACTGAGAAATTTGTTTTCGATTCAGTTTTTGTTGAATTGTTAACGATTGCGGCAGTAACTTTTAAACAGCTTTTTCATTTGTAATTCTTCGTCTAAAATATGGAGTACTCGTTCACCTGAGATGCATATGGTATCAGCAATTTTACGCTCAGTCAAACTTGGAATTTTCTTTACACACAATATCATTGACCTCAATGTTTTCTGCTGGATGTCCACTACGTGGTTTATCTTTAAAGCTTGTACAACCACGTTTAAACTCTAAAACCAATCAATGCACTGTTCGAAATAAAGAAGCAAATTCGTTTAACACTTTCACCACTTTTGTATGAATTTCTGTTGACTTTCAAAATAAAGAATTTTATCAATGCACAATAATCGGTTTTTTCCATTTTAACAAAATGCACTGACACGGTAATTTTAAATGACTTTTAAACAAAGAAGTCAAAATAGTTTTTTTTATATTCAAATGGAAAATAAAATATTAAAATAGCGTATAAATTTTGATTTCTCTAGATATATAATAAGAATGAATGTGTTAATTTTTATACTTAATCTTACAATAAAATAACAATTAATATTGTTTGGATAGAATAAGGGTTAATTAACAATATTTCTAAAAACACACAAAAAAGGCAGCTACTTAAATTATTAAGAAATTTCAATTATCAAAAATGTCTTCTTTGTAACATTTTAACGGGCAAATGTGGCACTTTTATTTTCTCCATATAATTGCAATTTAAAACCAATTGATTTTTTTTGGCTCGAATTTAAATAAAATGTATAAACAACAATGAAATTGTTTAGTTCCACTAACTTAAAGTACGGATACAAATACAGTAATTTTTCTCATCGGTCACCCCTCAAGTAACGGCCACTTATACATTTTTAATATTTTTTATGATATTTCCAAAATATAAAATCATTTAGTAAAGATAACTTAGAATAACTGTCGTTACGTTCATTTTAAATAACACATTTAAATTACATGGAATTTTCACCCTTAACAACAGCTACAAATGACCTTCAATCTGCAAATAGCTTTTAAACTAGAACGAATACCTCTTATAATCATCGGAAATCTCAAATGTGTTAAAATCTGAAATTTGTTAAGTACTTCACACAACTTCATGATAATTTAAAAAATAAAAAAGAAGTGAAAGAACAAGCAAGTTCATGACAAAAACGTAAGTTTCCAAAAACAGAGGGTCTTGCCAGCCGTTGGATTAAGAAATCATGCAAAATAAAATACCAACAATTTTTTATACAAAAGATTCCTTTAAAAAGGCAGAAAAAAGTGTAATTTTGTCAGGTGTTTTGGTATGGACAGCTCGGCATGGAAAAATGTATCTCCAGCTACTATAAAAAATGTTTCCAAAATGTTGGATTTATGAAAATAATTTAAGAAGAAATAATTAATAAACGAGACGACGCGCCACTAAGTCAATTATTTTCATCTCTTGGAAAAGAAAATCCTGAAGCGGTAGATTTAAAAAAAAAAATTTCAATTGACGCCGGTTTATTAACACAGAAACCAAACTTTAAAATTAGAAAATTATGGACGAATACATCAACGAACGAACCAAAACGGAGCCAACAAATTTATTGCCTTTATTTCAACCATAAAGAACAAAAGTATATGAATAAATATCAATTGACGAAAGGGGCGATTTAAAAGCAATTTCTTTTGGAGAAAGTTGAATTAAATTTGACGACGAAGTCCCCAAATCAAAAATTAGTCATTAACAATTTTCAATTAAACATTTTTAAAAGAAATGTAATATAGCCATGTAGGTATACAATAGGAGTGTAAATTTTTAAACGTGCATCTAATAAATAAAGACAAACGTTTTTAATAAATAAGGCAAAAGTTTTCTACATGTGTATTTTTTATAACTTTTCCCCTCAAAATATATCATCTCTCAGTAGCATTTACAAATTTCAGTATCTTTCGCTTTTAATTAAATTATATTTTTTTTATGATCTCTGGAGCTTATATCCAAGGGACCCAAAATACATTTCGATGTAAAGTAAGACACATTGTTGTAAACGGAAACGTTGCGTTGAATCTTAGACGACTTTTGTTTGTGTGATATTACGATTTCTGATTGGCTAGCCCGATTCAAACAACGGACGATCCAATTTGGAAAGGATAAACCAGTCACTTACGTTTTGAGTACGAAAAAATAATCGCCATGGAATTTTTGTCTGGTTAAAATTCCCGGCAAATGTTCTGAATCTTTCGTACTAAGTTTAAAGTACGATCTACGTTATTTGTGGTGAAATTAAATTTTTTGCCGACCAAGAAATTTTAACGTTGTGAAGCGACGCCAAAGAAGACCTTTTTAGTCCTGGAGATTATTGTAACGACTGTCCAGAAGTATTGTTATGGTATGGGTAAAATCTCATCTTCGGTGACACGAACCCTGAATCCTATCACCACGTTGAGGAGCTAGTCACAGGTTTTAGATCTCTTATAAAGGGAACTGCCCTGTGGCAACAGTATAGCTCAAGGAACTTGGAACACCTGGATTCAAGCCAACCTGAAGATCAGCGATGGTGATAATTTTCAGCTAAACAAACTAGAGTCCTGCACGCATCGAATGCATGTAAGGACTCTTGGTGCCGAACCTGGTCACAATATTCCCATAGGAAGCATTGCTTAAAACATGGAGCTCCACAGGAGAGACCATGCCAGGTTTACTTAGATTAGATTAGATGGGTAAAATACTTAGGTATATTCCTGGTTCCTTTTTGTTGATTCACTGTGGATAGCTTCTGAGCTAACCACATTTTCCGAGGCATAGCTGCCAAATCTGTATTGTAGATTACCTTCATGGTAAATTTATGCAGTTGAATTTAATTTATAAATCGAAAAAGATTATTCATTTCTCAAATGTGGTGGTTCAATATACAAAATGAACAATAAAACACAAAATCAATCCCACACAATTGTGTTTTATTGTTCATTTTGTTAATTTATAAACCTTAAATGATTATCTAGTTATTTAGTTGTTAAGAAAACGACATAGATATATCTATCTGCGTTAAAAAAACAAGTTTTAGTTCAATTTATACCACTTATATATTCATATAACATACTATAACTGATTTCTTTCTTTTTTACCTTTAATACTGGTATTTAGATTATATTGTTACAACAAATATGCATATGTACGACCGTTAACATATTTATCGTACCTTTAGCCTATCTTCAAATATTTTCGTTTGTCAATACTCGCCCATTTGCTCCCCAAACCCATGACTCGCTGTCCTTCTACCCCCCGAGTGCCGTTCGCAATCTGATAACTCCTAGTGAGCCTTTAACATCCAGAGAAAGTAGGTGGTTATATATCTAAACGGCCAAATATTTGTGTCAATTTTACTGATTGTTATTGAGAAATTTTATTGTAGTAGAATAAATATTTTAAGTTGTTAGATATTTAGGATCATTGTCTCTTGGTAAAAAACTACTGTGTTCATGAAAATTAATTCAGTATATTTTGTAATTTTTTAAGTTTCATCTTCATCTATTTCTTAATTATATGCTTTAGTTTGCATTATTAACGTTATACTTACAACGCCGCGAACGCTGTATTTAATTAATAAAATAAACTGAAATAACGGCTTCCAATTCATTCTAAGCTTATTGCAAAAACCAATTTTACTGCGAAAACGGTATATTAGGTAATAGCTTGATTTTTCGGCAATAATACGCTTAACTTAAAAGAAAAATTAAATTAAAACTCATTAGTTATATAAAAGAGTTATTATAAAACGTTTTTAAGAATTTTGAATTTAACCAATCACATTAACCATTAGATGTTATTGTTCCTAATTCAACTTCTCTATATCATTTTATATGTAAGATCTTAAGGAATATCTTATGAGATTACTAAAATACAAGAAATGATTTTATCTGAGATAATAAATTGTGAAAACGTGGTCATTTTCCAACTAAGCGAGCTAATGTAAAGGAAGAGAAATAAATCAATTTTCTATATATTGAATTGATCTGTCAAAAACCACAAGTTTATGGTGCAATAAATTATTTTTACTACGTGATATAAGCCTCGAAATTCGCTTTCTTCAATAGAGGTCCTCTCAAAAAACAATAGAATTTCTTAGTAATGCATTTAAATTTTGCCATAAAAAACAGTCGAGTTGTGATCTTTAGGAAAGAAAAAACATATAACTCAGGAGTTTTCCTTTAGTAGGTAAAATGATTTATTTCGGAAATTGTTGAGTGTATTTGCTTTCAGTAATTAATTTAAGGAAGATAACTTGAATTATTTTCAAGTTAATTAAACCTTTTACAAGGAATGTTGCTTGTAAACAATTAAAGTTTTTCACTATTAGATACAAATTGTATAGAAAGCAATTTCTAATTTATATGAACGATAAAAATTCTTTCGAGAAAACAATTACGCAACTAAGATTAAAACGAATTCTTTCGAAGTAAAACCGCAAGAAGGAAAAAAAGAATAAGAATAAATAATTGGCGAACACCTAGAGAAAATCTTTTTCTCTCGCCTAGTGATTTAAAAGATTTAAAACTCCGTTTTACTCGTAATTAAAAAAGCACCGGCCAACTTTTACACTCCGCTTGTGGCTTTAAAAATTATTAAGAGCTGTTCACTGCAAAGTTGTTGAATATTTTATTATACACTTTAGCGCTTTTTTCTTTCTCACAACTTTAAAAATTATACGATTGCTTCCGTCATTATACAAAAATTACCGACAAAGTAATTTCGTTTCTATAAAGTACACCTTGAATTATTCCAGTTCCAACAGAGCAAAGTTAATAATATCAAATTTTGTCTTTTTGATATATTTTAAAAATCTGTAAAAAAAAACTAAATTATAGTAAATGCCAAAAGCATCTATTTTTCTACCACCAAAGCTACAATTTTTTCTGAGGAGGACTCATTTCAGTGGCGGTTGATTCATAAGAGCACATGAGCACGTGAACCTTCAACGAAAACAATACGCAATTAAAAAAATTAAAACAAATATTATTTTACTTATATATTAACATTTAATCAAAGTCGCATTCTCTAGCTACTTCCTCGGCTATAAATAAAATGTTACTATTCTGCGAGCAGTGCTCATACTCTAGTCAACATCTTCAAAAACGTGAAAAATTAAAATAAAGTTCCTAAAAATATAAGCGATAGCTCATTGGATTCGGAATCACCTCTAGAAAAATTTTTTTGAAGGAAAAGTGTGCAGGCAAAAAATTGCAATTGTTATTAACAAAATAAGATGAGAAAAAACAGATGTTTATGTTTTTGTTAATAACTCGAAAAATGTTAATATTTAAGCAATTTTGAAAAAAGCTCGTTAAAGAGAAGGAAATTTCCGAAAAAAAAGTCCGTCCTCCCGGAACTCTATCTCCATTATTTATAATTTTAATTTGACGTTGAAAATGGGGCTTTGAGCGGCTTTTACGGCATGCGCTCGCTACCGCTAAACGGTGTTTATCAGATAAAATATTTATTTTATGACATAAAATGTTATTTTAAAAAATTGAAAAAATTTCAGTATTTTCCTAACACTTAAAAGAATCTAAATCAGTTGGAAAAAACATTTTATCACTGTTTTTCAAAAAGTTATTCAATTGTAAACTAACAAATTTTTTCCTAATCTCTCTTGACATAAACAATGGGATAAAAGGTATAAATAATTAGCCTAAAAATTTGAAACTTCGTGGAGCCCTTTTTATATGTATACTTTACAAGATCCTGCGATAAATCTTTATAAAAGTTTATTAATTTGTTAATAATACTTTCTAATATCATACGTCACGTTAACTGTAGCGCCAAATAACTTGCCAATTAAAAAAATGATATATCTTTTAAACTATTGGAGATATGATGAAGGATATTAAGGAGTTTTTTATAGAAAATAAATTTCTCTTTCAAATAATTCTAAGACCAAATTCGTATTTATTGTTTATTAGAAACTACATGCATTTATTTGGAAAAATTCTATATTTTTCTTTACTTTTTCGCAATATTTTGCAATAGTTATGAAAAATCATAATTAACAAATTAATAAACTTTTATAAACATTTATCACAGAATCTTGTAAAGTATACATATGAAAAGGGCTCCACAAAGTTTTAAATTTTTAGGCCAATTATTTATACCTTTTATCCCATTGTTTATGTCAACAGATATTAGGAAAAAAATTGTTAGTTACAAATTGAATAACTTTTTGAAAAACAGTGATAAAATGTTATTTCCAACTGATTTAGATTCTTTCAAAAAATATTTTATCTGATAAACACCGTTTAGCGGTAGCGCGCGTATGCCGTAAAAGCCGCTCAAAGCCCCATTTTCAACGTCAAATTAAAACTATAAATAATGGAGATAGAGTTCCGGGAGGACGGACTTTTTTTTCGGAAATTTCCTCCTCTTTAACGGGCTTTTTTCAAAATTGCTTCAGTATTAATATTTTTCGAGTTATTAACAAAAACATAAACATCTGTTTTTTTTCATCTTATTTTGTTAATAACAATTGCAATTTTTTGCCTGCACACTTTTCCTTCAAAAACATATTTCTACATGTGATTCCGAATCCAATAAGCTATCGCTCATATTTTTAGGACCTTTATTTTAATTTTTCACGTTTTTGAAGATGTTGACTAGAGTACAATACTAAGCTGGGTACTCACATGCAAACTGTAACTGTAACTGCACGGTTGCAGTAACCGTATGTTTATGTACGTAGACTAACGCACGTGCCTCGATCTGTCTATGGTTTCTTTGTGTTCGCGTAAAAACCGACAACTGCTGGATCGCCTCGAGCCGTTCGACGATTCCTTATACCTGATGTGCTACGCGTCTTCATTTACAATTTTTGGTCACTGTAACCTCACAGTTTTTTTTCCTACAGTTTGCATGTGAGTACCCAGCTCTATATGATACATAATTTTATTTAAATATCTGAACGGACTAAAACGGGCGTCACAGACTTTATCCGAAAAAATTAAAAAACATAAATCTTCAAATGCACATAAATCTGCTAAATTAGGAGTTAATTTATTAGGTAAGCAAGATATCGTTTAAGTATCGAAAAACATAATGAGAAAATGAAAAAGAACAGATATATTTTTTCCAAAATTATCAACTGTATAAAATTTTATGGTACTTTTAAACTTGCTTTCCGCAGCCATGACGAACTAGAGAATTCAATAAAAACTGGAGTATTTAAAGGTCTCATCAAATTTTCTACCGAATTGAACTTTGCACTTAAAAATCATATCAAAAAAGAAATCAATGTTAAAATTTTATGTCTGTTATTAGTGATGAAACAAGTGACATTTCTAATATTTTCCACATAGTTTACCGGTATACTTTAGTGAACGGTTTATTTGTTGGTTTGTGGTAAACGGTACCCCTGTTAAACCATTTAGGACATTTTTATAACCAAATGACCACGATGCTGTTTGCTTAGCTGGCTGCATAGAAGAGTCTTAAAATTGTGTTTTAAAAATTCCCATCAGTTGATTTTTTAAAGTTATGTCGGAGTAAGTGCTGGTGTGCAAAATTTTATTAAGGATAATTTCAGTACGTCTATGCTAATCAATTGAATTAATTAATGTCTCGAGCAACAAGCATAAATTGTAATATTTGCATATTTTTTTCCGCTTTAAGTGACACAACCACAACCGGTCTCACCCAAATAACATTTGGCTCCGGCGTTTTACTTGTGACCCCATTTTTTTCCTTTTCTTAATTCCCCGGAAGACAGCAATGCGCGCTGCCACTGGCTCATTTTAAGAGAATTTCAAGTTATTTGAAAGGGCGAACCACCTTTTGGGTAGAAATTAAGTTTCTAATTTATTAGAGATTCGATTTCCATTAATCATTTACAAAATGTCAAGATAAAAAGTGTTTAATAAACTATAAAGCATGCAGAATATTAAGTAGTGTAAAATCCTTATTCAATCCTACATTTAACTTAAAACCGACAGCAGTTCAAAAGTACACATAAACACCAGAAACTTTACAAGAAACTACATAGTATGCACCTGACTAAATTCCTGCTTTTATTAATTTAACAACTTGGCGTTAATGAGTATTTGAGAGAAGTTGTAGAATTTCATAAGTCCTAGATTTAGCATTGGTTTACCACCAATTAATTTTAACAGTTTATTAGCAAGAATCGAATATTTCTTTTGTAAAAGGAAAATCCCAAGAGTGCAATACATTATTTACTACAATTTAATTTTTTTAACCGCTTATTGGTTCGTTTTTAGACAGTTTACAAGCTTTTGATTAATACTGCGGTATTTACTCCCCGAGTGCATATATATATATGATGATGATTTATTTTCACTATGCTGTCAGTTAAAGATAATCCACGTAACTCAGTCGGGAAGCAGCGTATATAGAGTTTTATCACACTCGAATGGAATAACGACGCTGCTCTTACGTCGCCATCGACATTCGATATTTCCAGAACCAAATCCGCATTTCCTTTAAAATGTATTTATAAAGTAATAAAAATTTCGCATCCGCCGCATCTCTGAGGATCCCATAGATTGCTATCAAAAAGCACTCTTCCATCTGATTGCCGTTTTATTCCTCTCTGTTGGGGATTTTCCAGACATGTAGCCCAAAAGCATTCAAACGTGATGCATTCGAGGACCTTTTTGAGCTGCTGATTTGTTGACGCGAAATAAATAAAAAAATCTAAACTAAATAATTATACCGGAAAATTTTTGCCGTCAGGAGGCTAAATTTGTCGAAGTACTTTTCGAATGAAATTAGCTAGTAACTAAAGCGGTATTTATTTTCAAAGTAAATTTAACCAGTATGTAGTTAATAAATAAATAAATTCTATAAAATTTTTATATCACTCTGTCACATTTTAACACATACATATATTTTTTGTGAATTTTAACAGTAGGTACAAATATTTATCTACCCTTCAATAACTCCGATAAAATTACTAACTAAACCAAGAGAAAAGAGACTTCGATACTTGCTTACGGTCTGAAACGCAATCGAGGAGTCGACTTGAGAAAATTTATTGTTGTTTTCATTAGTTCTAGCATGTCTGCGTTTTAGAATCACTCGACTGTATACTTTGAAATCACTCCGAATGCACTTTAGGATATTTCAAAGTAAAAGGACGATACACGTATAGTATACGAGTTTGTCGTTAGTTAATTATTTTACTGATTTGGAACATTTAATAGCTAGTTGAAATTTTATTGTTAGGCAACGGGTAACATTTTTTGAGAAAAAATTAACCCACTTTTTCTATATAGTAGTCTTCCAAACAGGTAATTTAGTTAAGATCTAATTTATAACAAAACGAAAACTAAAGTAATTTAAAATAAAATAAACTTTCCACGGTAGCTCAATTGTCGTGGTATAACTGATTTGCTGATATAGTAACAATTAAACGAATTTAAATAAAGTAAAAAAGTCCAAATTTTATTTTGCAAATTCGGAGTTTCTATAATAGAATTTCATGACTGTAAGTTTTAACAATTAATTGTTTTTTTTGTAAAGATGTCTTGATAAAGATTTAAAATCAATTCGAATGCTTCACAACAAATTCAAAGAGTTTTTGTCAAGCTTATAAACTTGACTGCCAGCTCACGATCTACCTTCGATTATTACATCTACAGTCAAAATACCAAAACTTTATATATATATATATATATATATATATATATATATATATATATATATATATATATATATATATATATATATATATATATATATTTAAGGGGGAAATTAATGGGCATGTACGCAAAAAGGATCATAAGGTTACGAGTAGGAATGGTAACCGCAGACATGCATGTTTCTGGCTCGTTAGCCGTCATCAGTGCGGCATAACCAAGTAAGGTATTGCACTTGGCTAGCAAAAGTGTTGGGTACTTGGGAGCAAAGGATGGTAGGGAAACATGTGTCAAAAAACACAAACAAGGAAACTCACATAGGAGTCCTATCGCCATTTGTGCCTTCGGCCAGCTGTGCCCACATTTCGGGGCTACGACCAGCGTCGCCACGTTGGCGAAACGGACTCATTGTGTTTGAGCCGTTCCAAGCTCAGGATTTAAAACAAAAAAAAGGTGCCAAGTATGCGTACTTATGACAAACAAAAGGGGGAAATTAATGGGCATTTTATTCTATATTCTATTTCTGATTAACCATATTTACGATACTTTCTACTTTATTCAATTATATTCATTTTATCTTTTTGACAATTAATGTTACATCCATAAAATTTTCTCTGACTTAACTCAATCAATAATCGCCTTAACAACGTGGCAACCCCTTTTTTTTTCAATTATTTTCTATCATTACTTGATAACATCCATAGATTGATATTATCAAATTTTTTTATCTAGCTAGTCTTAAACATATTTACACTCTACATAAAGACCAACTAGTTCATACTATAACAATATATATATATATATATATATGTATATATATATAAAGCTAAAAACACAATGGTAAAGAAAACCCAATTCATCGGATAGATTTATGATTTTTTTTCCAACCACACCCTTAAAATGAAAATAAACTTAGTTAGGTCTCTCAATACCTAATAGGGTTTGTAGGCTTTCTTACCCTGAATTTGTGAAAAAAGACCTTATTTATTATTTAATATTCTTCTGGAAAACTCCTATTCTTTTAAACAACATCTTTTTTAATGTGAGTAATGATCACCAAAAATCTAACTCAGATCCTGGTGTGGATCCTTCTATTAAAAAGTTTTTCTCATTACCTCTAATTAACTATCTGACTCCGAAATTAATAGAGATCCTCCGTGTATTCCCCAATTGTAAATTTTCGATCAAGTTAATTAAATCGATCGGTGTTTTATTCTCTATGACCAAGAGTAGATCTAGTGACTTAGAAAAGTCTTATGTTGTGTATCGTATTATGTGTGATGGGTACAACAGATCTTATTTTGGGCAGCCAAGCCGTGCCTTGTATAGTAGGATTATTTCACATAAAAGCAACTGTCGCCTGTTGAAGAGATCTTGTTCATTAGCTAAACAGAGCAATGGAATCCAACAGAATAAAATGCAATTTTTTGGAAATGATTCATATAAATAATGATGAACACCCACTTAACAAAAAAAACGGATATACCGGGTTTATCCGTAATTTATTTTTATCTTTTATCCTGGGAAAAAGAGAATTATATAAGATGGAGTGGGGTAAGTCCGTTCCCATTTTCGTTAAATTCGAACACTTTAAATATTTAATATTGCATCATCAAAAAGTACAACTAACACTCTATAGTTTGCACTGTCAGAAACACAAATTAATATGAGAAATTATAACTATAAAAAATCAAAAAAATGTGTTAGCTACTCCGGACTTGCCCCATGTACGGGGCAAGCCCGTAACCAGCTGTTTAAAATTTATTAAAATCTATGTTCATACGTTATGATGCAGAATTGGAATATCTCGTTTTCCATTTATAAAATGTTTTTTACCAAATTAAAATCGGTTGTTTGTTTTTAAAGTTATGGATTTTTACAAAAAGGGCTGCTTGGGTAAGTTAAAAACTCAAGAAAATAGGTCTTCGGTTGGTTTTTCTGACATAATTTCGAACCATTTTTTATCTAAAAATAGTTATAAATATACAATTTGGCAAAGAACCAAAAAAAGTATAATATTTCTTGAAATTTCTGCATAAGGCAAATAACGGCCTTACCCCGTCACATACTCCGAACTTACCCCGTGCACTAACATTTAAGGGGCAAAACCGAAGTAGTGATTTTCTTAAAACAGTTTAAACAATTGAAAGATTTTTTTCATTTAACGTAAATTGTAAGACATTTTCTTAATACTTACAAAAAATAATCGCTCTTGACACAAAATTTGTTGCAATATCACGGTATTTCCATTGCCAACTCTAACTTTCAGGTGTAGTGCAACATGTATGAAAACTTACAAATGTCATAAAAACTCTCAACTTACTTATTAATCAGCGACATCTACTTCTATGACTGCGCAACAATTATATACAAGTTTATACTTCGTAGGATGTATAATCTAGTGCATATTAGAATAGATTTAATGCGTTTACGATCTTTCCCCGTTTACGATCTTACCTCACTCCACTATACATCATTCAAAGCTTATTTTTATTAAAGTAGGCCTTGTTAGGGTGATGAATTTCGCCCTGTATATTTAATCTTATTCTCAGTTGTAAATGCGCTGTTGTCACGTCCTCAATAAAATCATAGTGTTAGTGACAATAAAGAAAATAACAATTGTGTACTCCATTTCAGCGCCATCAAATCATTAAAAATTAGTACTTTCAGAAAAAACGAAAATCGTCAATTTAAAAATATATATTTAGATATAATGAATGCATTTACAAAATAATAGTACTTAATTAAATGAAAGCAAACAATAAAAACATTTACAAAAAAAAAGTCTTCATTTGCAATTAGGAACAAATTTTCTATGTCTATATAACGGTATTATAAAATAAGTTTTACAACAAACATTTAAATTGGACCAGCTATAAATGAGAAAATACAAAATATTTCATTTTGTCGATAAGTATTACAGCAGATATATATATTAAAGAATTTTTCGTGGAGCTTTCCAGGTAGTGCGGTATTATGACATAACAATTGGTTTCAGCTATTTTGATAAGTAGAACAAAGATAAATATTCCCACAAAATGTTATGCTTCAAATAATGGAAATCCGTTTAATATGTGTTCAATAGCTACAGTGCAATAATTCAGCAGAAAAGCAGATACACTAATGGTAAAATAAGCAAAGTAAAAAAAATGAAACATACAACATTAAAAAAAACATATAAACAACAAAAATTGGAGTAACAGATTTGGTTAAAACTATTGTCACGTTCATCTATTCGTTATGTATTTTCAATTCACCTCCAGTATCAAAGGTAAAATAATGTTGTGAAGTGAACAGTTTTTCATGTAATAAGTCCAATCCGTCAAAATAATTTCTTATGTGTCTACAATTTTTTTTTTACATGTCTGGTGTACATTGTCTTAAAGCTTCTGTCCAAGTTTTGTCCGAATATAAAAATGCAAAATAGAGGTAATCGAAGTAAATCATGTCTATGTTAGTTTATTATTTCATCTACTACATATGTCTTATCGTTGCTTCTGTATTGTGTAAGTATAATTGTGTTTTTTTTTCATTTTGTTATCAAATTCGATGTTATTGCTGCTTAAGGTGATATACTCCAACATTTTAGCGCAAAACCTAGAAAGAGCAACGATACTCAAACAAACCCAGTACAGAGAATAAATGTAAAAATTTTGTCAGGTATAAATTTACCCCGATATTTAAAACAGCTACTGATTCATCGAACTGTATTCGGAGGTTCATAGTAGAGGGCGCTTTATATCAAAGAATAGAATATTTTAAATCTGTATTGCGTTTTTCTCAAAAATTTCAAAATATTTTGATATGAAATTTTAGTCATGAATAGTTTGTTTCATTTTACGTAGTAGACGCATACTTTTATTTTGAATAAATGATAACTTAAAGTAAATTATGATGGTTTATAGAGAAAAAAAATAATTTTTGTAATAAACACATGCGTCTACCACGTAAAATGAAACAAACTATTCATGACTAAAATTTCATATCAAAATATTTTGAAATTTTTGAGAAAAACGCAATACAGATTTAAAATATTCTATTCTTTGATTTAAAGCGCCCTTCACTATGAACCTCCGAATACAGTTCTGTGAATCAGTAGCTGTTTTAAATATCGGGGTAAATTTATACCTGACAAAATTTTTACATTTATTCTCTGTACTGGGTTTGTTTGAGTATCGTTGCACTTTCTAGGTTTCGCGCCAAAATGTTGGAGTATATCACCTTAATTATCTCTGTAATATCTATTTTGTTGCTGAAAAAGTAGGTGGTCTTTTTACCTTCCGAACAGCAACGCTGTTATAGGAAGGTATTGTGATCGCGAAAAATTTCGATCTCGGGTTTTTAGCGGAAATACGCGTTTTAGGGTTCCCTGAGCCTAAAAAACCCAAAAATAAAAAATGTCTGTCTGTCTGTCTGTCTGTGTGTCTGTCTGTGTGTCTGTGAACACATTTGCGGCTAAACGGCTAATCGGATCGGAATGAAACTATAAAACCTTACTTATAATCACCATCGGAGGAATCTGATAGAATTTGAGTAAAATCGGCCGACCGGAAGTGGACGTTTACTCTTATCAAAAAATGGAATTTTTTGAAAATATTGGGTTTTTATATAGTTATTGGCAAAATATTTATACTTTGTGGAAAGAACATGTAATTTCCGACATTTTTGAAAGAATACATTTTTTTGATATTTTCATTAGTTTTCGAGATATTGACACTTTTATCAAAAACTGGAAATACGTGAAATAAAAATTGTGGATTCGCTTTTTTTAAACAAAAATTGGTAGTTATTATATTTTCAACATCTGACAGCTGTCAAATTATGTTTTGGCGTATTTCAACATTTAATTTTCTATATTTTGACATCTGACAGCTGTCAAATTATGTTTTTTGAGAGTATCAACTTTTGACTAGTGTCAAATTATTTTTTTTTATATTATTGACATCTGACTACTAACTAATTAGTTTTTTCGATATTTTTGACATCTCCATACTATGGCCACTCCAATTCTACCACCCACTACTTGTTAATATCAGTCAGATTAGCTCCTTCTATATTTTGACATCTGACAGCTGTCAAATTATGTTTTTTGAGAGTATCAACTTTTGACTAGTGTCAAATTATTTTTTATATTTTTGACATCTGACTACTAACTAATTAGTTTTTTCGATATTTTTTTCCAAACAGCAACGCTGTTATAGGAAGGTATTGTGATCGCGAAAAATTTCGATCTCGGGTTTTTAGCGGAAATACGCGTTTTAGGATTCCCTGAGCCTAAAAAACCCAAAAATAAAAAATGTCTGTGTGTCTGTGAACACATTTGCGGCTAAACAGCTAATCGGATCGGAATGAAACTATAAAACCTTACTTATAATCACCATCGGAGGAATCTAATAGAATTTGAGTAAAATCGGCCGACCGGAAGTGGACGTTTACTCTTATCAAAAAATGGAATTTTTTGAAAATATTGGGTTTTTATATCGTTATTGGCAAAATATTTATACTTTGTGGAAAGAACATGTAATTTCAGTCATTTTTGAAAGAATACATTTTTTTGATATTTTCATTAGTTTTCGAGATATTGACACTTTTATCAAAAACTACCACTACTTGTTAGTGTTCGGAAGGTCGTGTGGTGCCCACACCAGATTTTTTGTTGTACAGAATGAAATGAAGCATTATCCATGTTTACTACACATTTCTCTGGAAAATTAAATAAAGCAGGAATACGTTAATTAACAATCCAGTTTTTGAAAATATCACCATTTATAGTTTTGTGATAGTCAATGTCAGTATTTGAAGAGTCTAATAACAAATCACATCCCTCTATTGACCCACCATTTGCTCCTGCGAGTAAAATTGTAAATCGCTTTTCTTCGGATTACACATGCAATGGATTACTTTTTAAATCAGATTACTGTTTCCATCGACGCGTTGGAGTACCATTTTTGTATATCCACGTCTATGTACACGAATCTGATGATTTCATTGCACTTTTTTAATTTCATAAATTTCTGAAGGAAAGAGATTTTGCTATTCTTCGCTCACCTAAAATTTGTCGTCAGTTCACGTTTTTAAGTTTATATATCATTAATTTTGTATAAATAAGTTCGTTTACCGTTTAAACCTCAGTTTTGTTTTGCGTCAGTCAAAAGTTTATCTGAAGTAAAATATTCGTTTTTATAATTGTACGTCCAAATCTGCCACTGCAATTTTTTTTAAATGAAGTTCTTAAATGTATCTGCTTTATCTTTCTTCCTTTTATTTGCCGCTTCTTTACCATTAACTAAATCTTTTTTTAAGATTTTTCGTTTATATTTAACACTAACCTAAAAAAAAACACGAAATATTTAAAAAATGTATGAAATAAAAATTTAAATGATATTTGATTGGTCATAGATTAATGAATGAAATATCGATTCGTCCATGTCCTATAAAATTACATTTTAATTATCATTATGGATCATTGTTTTTAAAGAAATTAATGAAAATATTTTAATCTGAAACGTTTTTAACACAGATTAACTTTTACTATAGGGTGTAATCTGGCAACCAAAGATTTTAATCTGTACTGGCAACATTGTAAAATAATGACTGACAGAAGAAATGTGAGGTTAGGTATGCTTAATAAATTATAAGTAATTTGAATGTAATAAGAATGTAAAAGTGTATTTAATGTAACAAATAACTTCATATACAACTATTAATGAAATTAAAAATGTTTGGAACTATTTGCTGATGAAAATATTGGAATAATCTTGTATACAAACACAATTACTACTTACATTAAAAACCTAGGAGATGTTATATAAATCCCTGTTCTGAAACTTTCTAGTCTTTTCTAAACATGTAATATCATCTTTGTATTCATTTTTTTGTCTCTACACATTGTTTTTTTCGGCATATTAATTTTTTTAATGCATTTAACCATTATATTTATGATATTTGTTGTCATGCTTGTCAGTTTGTGACTTGCAGTGACTTGGTAACTTTCAAACGGCAACATGACAAAAACCAATACCAACGTGAATAAATAAAAAGATAGCCTGCTAGATATAAATAAACGTTGAATCGTTAATATATATGAATACTTGTTAAAAAATATCATCTTTAGCAAGTTTATTTTTTTTCGTATAGTAGGATTCTATTTTATAGTATTCATTGATTATCTTAAATAATATGTGACAGCTAGGTAAATTAATTTTCATGTAATTTAATTACAGTTTGCCTTACTGGCAATTCCGCGTCCCACATCGAACCTCCTATATCATCTGCATTATCGACAACATTTACATCGAGATTGTTATGTAGTGTGGTAGGTATATTCTCGGTCTATCACTGCCTTTATAATGTAAATATTGATTTGGCTGGAATAGTGTTCTATCCGGGATCTCTATTAAACCTTAAAATGGCCAACGTGACAGGGATAAAAATAAAGAACCGTTAGAGTTTTTTCGCACCAAAACTTTTTCACAAATGAGAGTGCTTATATTGGAACGAATAAAAAGAGTGTTTTGGGCTTTTTGTGACTGAGTGGAATAAATATTAAAAGCAAAGTGTTGTTAGAAAAACATATACAAATTATAATTTTATTTATATAAAAAAATACAGAAATACAAACTTTATTGTAATATTGTAGCGTTTTTAAAATACTTACATAAATTTTTTTCTATTTATAATAATATGTTTCTTGAAATTCCCCATTAGTCTCATCAACAAGTACCTTTTTCACGAAATTCTCACAGAGCTCTTCTAAAATTATGATTTTGAGGTCATTCGATAGGTACTGATCTCTAGAAACTTTTTGAAAAAGTTGAGATGGCGCTCGAAAAAATTGCAATTGTTATAAACAAAAGAGTGAAAAAAAAAATCTCGAAAACAATTAAATAGTTTTAAAATTGAAAAAAAGATCTGAAAAGAGCAGAAAATGTCACAAAAATAAGTTCCTACTCCCGAAACTGTATCTCCAATATTTATAATTTTAACAGAGCCCTCTAAAACGGGGTGTTTTGCGGTCTCGCGCGCCACGCATTTCAGTCACGGTAAACAAAAAAATTATTTTATTATATTAAATATCAATATTAAAAAATAAAAAATTTACGTACCTTCGGAATAAGATAGACAGATAGATAGATAGATAGTTTATTTCACTATAAATTACACATGGTATATAGCAAGTCAAAGTACATACAAATAAAAAGTATACAGAAAAACACAGAACAATATCTTAAAAATATTTCAAACATTAACATTCATACAAAACATACAATGTAAACAACAAACGTAGCACAATAAAAAACAGAATTAATTTTGGTTAGTGTGTTGCAGCTTGGGCATCCACAGATACACTCTCGTAATATTCACTCAGTGTATAAGGACACATGGTCACTAGGTACTCTTTAACTTGGTTTTTAAAAGCTGTAGTTGAGCTGATGTTTTTAAAATTTTGAGGAAGTTTATTATACAGTTGTAAACCAACGACAGAAGATGACTTCCTACTTACTTCTAAATGTTGGTAGGGTACTACAAACTGTCTCTTATTTCTTGTGTTGCGTGAGTGAATATCACTGTTGCATAAAAAGGTTCTTTGATTTTTATAAATTAGTATCAATAATTCTAAAATGTAAATTCCATGTACTGTTAATATATTTAACTCCTTAAATAGACTTCTACAAGACCAACCAAACGGAACACCCGCAATACATCTCACAATACGCTTTTGGACCTTGAAAACATCATTTATACTAGGAGAGCTACTCCAGACAGTTATACCATAACTCATTATCGACTGTACTTCAGCAAAATAAAAAAGACAAAGATGGTGCTGACTAAGTATTCTACTTAAATTTCTGAATTGATAACACTTAGAGTTGAGTTTTTTACACACATTCCAACAATGAGTCTTAAAAGATAAATGAGAGTCAAAAGTCACTCCCAAAAACTTCACATCACTACAATTCAAAATACTCTCACCATTGATGCTAAGATCAGGTTTATTAGAGCTTGCACGGGATGTAAATGATACAAATTTAGTTTTGTGAACATTAAACAGGAGTGACTGATTACTGGACCAATCAAAGAAGGTTTTTAGTGAATTTTTTATTTTATCTTGTAAAAAATGTATGTTCTTATCGCGATAAGGCATTGTTGAGTCATCCGCATAAATACAAATGCATCAGACATAACATATGGTAGTTTATTTACATACAAAATAAATAATATCGGACCCAATATGGAACCCTGTGGTACTCCATTTTTGTTAACAATCGGATAAGACATAGAAATTTTAAAATCATTTTTTATTTTAACTATTTGGTGTCGGTCTTTCAGATAGGATCGAAACCAACTATGGGCAACTCCCCTAACACGGTATCTGTATAATTTATGGAGGAGTACATCGTGTTGTACACAATCAAAAGCACGACTAAGATCACAAAAATGGCAGTCGGATTTTCACTATTTTCAATTGATATTAAAACTGTTAATGGCCGTGGAAGTAGAAAATTTATTTCGAAAACCATGTTGATGTTTTGTGATAACTTGGTTGATATTTAAAAATGATAAAAGTTGCTTTAGCATTGCCTATTCAATAATCTTAGATAGCACAGATGGAACAGATAATAAACAGATGATAAAAAATCATCCGCACGAAAAAAATTTTTTTACATATTTTTCCATTTTCAATGATTTTTGTTTCACTTTCGATTTGGTGTGGATAGTGAGTTTTGTTTTTTTAATTTTACCGACATCTAAGACCAGAAAGAAGTACCTATTTATTTTTGATTTTGTTTTATTTTATATTAAGAACTATAGTGTTTTTACCAGTGTGCTTGCTGGAAATAATCTTATAGCATTTTCTATCTTTAAAATATCTTTACAAAATCTGTGTTTTTTATTATAACAGTAGTTGTATTTTTAATAATATTTTTAAAATAGGTACCTACCTACCTACTGTATTAACTCGAGTTAATAGCGAAAGCTATAAGGTGAAACAAACAAAATTTTAAATGTTTTTTTCAACTTCTTATTCTTTTAAAAACGATATTTGCACTATTTTTAGAGTACACATAGATAATAATATTTTATACTTAGCTGTTATCATCAAATGTGAATGACACTGTGTATCTTGAGAGTCGCTTAATGTGAATATTTTATGTATAATTTTTATTTGGATATCTGATTTTATGTTTTTTTTTTCAGCAACTGAATAAATATTATAGTCTAAGATCCGACTGTAGAATTAGTGTAGGTACTCATCGAGTATATGCCAAATTTGAACGCACATTTGTGATTAGAAAAATATATATCGACTAGGGTACCTATCAAGATGTGGCTGCTAGTATTTTTAATTAAATTATTTTTAATTGATTTGTGGGAAAAAATTTCGTTCATGTGTTTTTAAATAAAATACTGTCCACCTCATGGCAATATATATATAAAGAAAAATCACGGTTGCCGTTGCGAAGTTGGCACGATTATGGTACATTTATACGTTCATAACGTACATGTATTATTGATATATCAAATTAAAGCAATTTTTTTTTGTTTATTATAATATAGGGTTGCCTAATTTAATCTAGCCGAAAATAAGGGTTACTAGCTGTTTAAAATGGTAAATATTGAAGGTCAGTGAAAGAGAGCTAACGCGTAACATTACCAGTCAGACGAGGATGGCGATTGGCAGCTGTAAGGCGTTTTAAAGTGATTGCGCATGCGTCGCGGATTTAAAAATTTTGGGGGAAACAAGCATACACTAATTTTTTAATAATTTTATTAGGTAAGGTTATATGCATAAATTAACTAATTTCCTTATTTGCATTTTTTTTTCATTTTTTTAATATCTTTTTTAAGATTTATTATTCAACTCGAATGAACCCACGACTTGATTTCCACAAAACAACTGAGTGTCGTTCGCATAAGTGAACCTTTAACGAGCAATTAACAAGTTTAGCTGCCAGAGCGTACACCTAGAAAACGTAATTATTTTTTGATTTTTTTATATATTTAGTATCTACCATATATATTTTATCCTTTTAAATTAAAACGCGTTATGGAAATTTAAATTCAAACTAGCTTCATATTAGGTCTTGAACGTGTAACACCTTTATATAAAGAAATAGCCATATATTTTGCCAAGAAAGATCTTCGAAGTTTTTACGATGTTTCTCCATAAAATTAGTACTATTGGAGTTTAAGCTTTCCAACTAAAGTCATCGTATCCTTATTTTTACGACAAAATCTTTTTATTTGGGCATGTAGAGAAGTAAAGTAATAAAATACCCGATTGTTTTTTGGCTATATGTATTAACTTAGAAATCGTAGAGAGTTGGAATGACCTATTTTGGCTTTCATTTCAGTCGCGCATATTTTTTTCTGTCATATGTACATTGTGTAGTAAAATTGATTTAGTATCGGTTTTTTGTTTATCAAATCTTTACTTTCAATTCATTTCACGGGAAAATCTTTGTACCCAGCTTTCTTTGCATTTATTTCGGACGGAAAATTTGTAAAATGCTTTAATATTCTCTCAAATAATCTAGACGAGAAAGTTTCGACTTAATCTTTGTGATTTTTCATACATAATGGTGTGAAATACGAGAGCCGCCTTTGTAAGAATTTTATTGCGGAAATATTCTGAAAATTTGTGGTCTCGTTGATTTTACTTTATGGTTTGTTAAAATTTTAAATAAAACGACAAAAATACTGCGTTTTATAAATTATTTGAACTACCACATAACAAATTATCAGCTTGTAGTAGTAGTATTGTCACGCCTGGGGGGATTAGGGAATGTGCCATAATGTTTTGGGATGAGAGGTAGCTTACTGAAGGCACTTTCCACCCAGGTCGTGGTTATCTAACCCCTGGCTAGGTATCCTGCTGAATTCAGAAAACTAACCAAGGGAAAGATTAGATAAACAACAGGAAACAAACAACAAATATATTAACGAATAAATAAGCAATAACAATAAACGATAAAAATGGGAATAACGAATAACTAAATACAAATCTTAACTAATCTTACCAAATAAACTACATGGTGGCATGTCACATTTAATCACGAAAATACGTCAAAAGTCACAACGGCTCAGACCCAAGGGTCTGTTTTAGGGACACCCCGAAGGGTGACCCTTACAGACAACCTCAGACTCCGAACTCTTCCTGTCCGACCTCAACAACTTGCTTTTATAGTCAATTTATATTCTACGTGAGAATAAAAATTAAACTATTTAAACACGTGTCGAGATCTAACGCAATGACTTTGATCTGGTAGAATGTAATACAAAACAATACAGAAAAATATAAACTAATAAAGTAATATCTAGGGCAAAACTGCCCTCTCATCGTGTGTGACAGTATATCTGTAAAAATAAACACTGTGAGCCGAAATAAAGGAGGGCGTTTTTTAGTTGAAAATAACTTTTTAGTTTTTGGGGCTAGTTAATTTCTTTTTGCAGGGCTAATAGCCTAACATGTCCTCAACATGACTGCAAATTTGGAAGCAAAAACTAATATGCTCTTTTGGTAGGTTAACTATCCAGAACACTTCAGTAAAAGGGAAATTTTTCAAAATTACCGGATTCACAAAATATAATTTTTTTACTAAATTAGGACAATATAACATTTTAACAAATAACACATTTATAAAAACAGTTTAATAATTTTAAAACTTAGACTAAAATATTATGAATGTGGCCACCATTATTGTTTACTGCTTCTTGAATTCGTCTGCACCATTTATTACACCCTGTTCAAAATTGTTGTTCGATGGTTTCAAATTGTTGTCCGTCATACAAATTTTGTTTGCAAATTTCCCAAATTGAATAGTCAACCGGATTTAATTCAGGGCTGTCAGGTGGCCAAATCTCTGGCTCAATATAGTCCGGCCAATTTTCAATCAAGAATATCCTTGTATTGTGGGAAGTGTGTAAAGGAGCACCATCCTGCTGAAAAGTGTAATCATAACATACTTCTTCAATTTCAGGTAATAAGTGCTGCAAGATTTGTTTTTAATAACATTTTGAATTAAGTTTTACTCCGGCATCAACAAAAATCAGACAAGATTTTCCCAACATGGATACTGCAACAGAGACCATTACTTCTTTTGAGAAATGACTTTTTTCAATTAAAAAATGCTTTAGAGGGCAGCCGTTATTTTTCGATTTTTATTTCGGCAAACAGTTTTACACTATGGTGTATGTTGGTTGTATTCATCTGAGAGCACAAATTGTGAATACCAATTAACAAAAAGTTTATTTAATTGTTTGCTTTTGACTACAAGGGCAACAAAATGAGTTCTCCTACAGTAATTAATAACCCAAACTCTGGAAATAAATCTACTTCTCCTAGCTCATATGTAGCAGCTGCCAAGTCAATTCCAAAGCAGTCTTTTCCCAAGAAAGACCAAGCAATTGTTTTTCACTCAGAAGAAGACTTAATACAACTCGACTATGCTTAATCTATTGGAGACATTGTAGGCCCAAAAATATTACTTTCGCCTCTAGAATATCAAACAATATGATATGTATTTATTTAAGTAAAACAAAATTAGTGGACCACCTAATTAAGAATCATCCCACTATACACATAGGTGATCGGGAGCTACCTGTAAGACGATTAGTTACACCTTCAAAGAGGATTTTGATTTTTAACGTATGTCCTTCATGACTTAATTTGAACAGCTCTAGAAGATAACGGTTTACAACTGACGTCACAAATATCTTTTCTTAGAGCGGGAATCCCTCTGGATGACTACAGTCATATCCTCTCGTTTAGAAGACAAGTTTACATTATCCCACCTGAGGATAACTACGAACTCCAAACTTCTTTAGTTGTCTCCTTCGAAAGTAATAATCATAGAATTCTGACTATAGCAGTCTGGACATATCGCGAATTTTTGTCCAAATGTCCAACAAGCATCTTTCTTCCAAACAACAGTCCATACCCCTGCTGTACCTGTCTCTTCAAACTCTCCTTCAACAACCACCTCAGTAGCTACTCCCAATTAACCAACACTGGCAACCACTTTTTCAAATCCTGAGTTACCTGCTGAATCAAATGGTCAAACACCACCTCAAAAAAGATCTTGTTCCAGCTCAGCAGATTCAAATGAAAGTAGCAATCTTAATAATTCAACTCTAATGCCTCGTCCAAATCCACAATTGAAATCATCATTTAAGCCAGCCAAAAATAAGATAAAAGACTCTAAGTTATCAGAATTCACAAAGAAAACTGTTTTGGAAGTTTACAATAAATCAGACGAAACGTTTACTCTAACAACTGAAAATTTAATAGCATTTCTTAAAAACTCTTTTGGCAGCACTCGTCCCCTAGCAGAAGCGCAGAGATTTACTTTAGAAGTAAAGTCTCTAATAACTGATTTACAAACCATTTTTTATCCTTCCCTAACTGAGAGATTAATCAAAAATAGATTAACCAGACTAACCAACAAATTGAAAAAAGAACTACAAATAGAGGAATCAGACTCAGAAAGTATAGTATCTCAGTCGGCATTAGACGCTCTCGAAGACAACTTTTTCTCAGATAATTTCCAACCATCTCAATAATTTTCTTTTTTCTTTTAACCTTCTCCCTTTTTCAGTGGAATTGCGATGGATTTTATCCTCGCCTTGAACGAATCCAACACTTAATTTCTACCCTAAACACTGATATCATATGAATCTGAATCTCACAAACGGTACATCAAGGGCTTCGAAGGCTACCATCACATTAGAAATGAATATAGGAGAGCTAGTGGAGGAACATCTGTATTTGTTTCTAAAGACCTTTATTCTTATTCACTCTCACTAAATACATCTTTAGAAGCAGTAGCACCTTCTGTATGGTGCCCACTCAAAATTACTATCTGCATTGTTTATATTCCTCCAAAATTTTCCGTATCTGAAGCTGAATTAATTAATCTTATTTTCCAACTCCCCCCTTCTTTCATAATCACTGGTAATTTCAACGTTCACAACTCTTTATGGAGCTCGCAAAAACATTCGGTAAAGAAAAACTCATTGAAAATGTATATAAAAATTTAGACCTTTGCCAAGATTCCAAAAATGTTGCAATATGCACCGATTCGTTTGCTTCTATCAAATCCATCCAAACCATCCACAGTTCTCACCCGTTAGTAAAGTCTAACCATAAACGTTGCCAACGACTTTTATCAGTAGGAGTGACAATAACTCTACTCTGGGTTGTCTCACATGTTGGAATTGTTGGGAACAAACTGGCAGACCATGTAGCAAAAGAAGCAGCAACGTAAAATCGTTCAGTAGAAAAGATTCAGTTAAGAAGAGTCCTAAAAAACTTATTCAAAAACAAGATATATTCGTCATGGCCAGCTCACTGGAGCAGAATTCCTTCCAAGTTGTTTGAGGTTAAAAAAACAACTAAACCGTTTCACCTTCCATTATTATCAAAATGAGATAAAATAGCCATCAGGAGGCTAAGAATACAAAATTCACTCACAGCCACTTAATGATCTCAGGACCTCCTCCTATATACCAACATTACAACAGCTCCATGTCTGTCAAGCACCTTCTCACTGAATGTCAGAAACTCCAATAGAAGACAAATTGGACTCTCAAATAGTATGGCTAAAATCCTTAACTCACCAGATCAAATCAAGAAAATTATTAAATATTTAAAAGAAATAAGTTTTTTATCGAAAATAAATAAAAATAAAATCTTGTTCAAACTGTGTTTATTATTAATATAATTTGTATACTCTGTATTTAGTACTAATTGTACTTATGCCAATAGCCGTAGATGCTGAGGCACATTAACTTTAATAAAAAACAATAACAATAAAAAAACTATTTGTCAGTAAAATTTCAAAATACAGACTAAAACCCTGAGCTTCAAATTGAGAGTCCAGCGCATTGCTGATAACCCACGGGAATACATTATAACCTAAAAGGGAAAACAATTATTTAATTGCAATAAAATTTACTGACAATTTTTAAAAATATACATGGTAGTAAAATTACTGAACTCTATTACTCGTGTGGAATAGATATTACACGCTCATGTAAGCACCATACTCGCCTTCGGCTCGTATCACAATATTTTTCATTCGCGTAAAATATTCCATTCCATACTGCCACGCCTTGGGAGAATACGTTGTGGACTACTAATTTGGGATGAAGTGTAGCACTACTACGGGCACTTTCGACCCAGGTCGTGGTTATCTAATTAACTGGTTGGTATCCTGCTGAGGGCACTAACTTAACCAAGAGGAAGATAAAATAAACAAAAGGAAACAAACAACAAATATATTAACAAATAAACAAGTAATTACACTAAATAATATTTATATGAATAAGAAATAACTAAATATGCTCGAAAATGTACACCGTCGGATAGCCTGGATCCTATATCTATTAGTATAAAGATCTTTTAAGGATCATATAAATTTAGTTCCGTTATCCGCCCGCAGGTTTAGAGGTGAATTAATTACAACATTAAATGCATTAAATTTAAAATTTCTTTATTTATAAAAATATTTACAATAAATGTAGATAAGCGGTTAAGAGGCCATTCCAGGAAGCTAAGAGAACTCCGGAGTACCAACATCAGATTAATTTGTTACCAAATAGGGTTTTTTATGCTTTTAATTTCATTTAATTTTTTGTAACTTAGCTTCAGTTTAAAACAGCTAAGTACCAAAATTTGTTAAGTTTTAGAGTATAATAGGATTTTAATTCTCTACTCTTATTTTATAATAATAATAATAGGAATACCTTCATCGACATCTGAAAAGCAGTGATTCTGAACACGTGTCACATTATTTCTAAATATTATGTAAGTATTGACCTAAATCCCTTTGGGATAGGTAAATATTACCAGAAATTGCTAAGTAAGTTTATAAGTCTTTTTCATAATAACAATAATAATATTGGGGTACGGCCACTTTTAAAGAATATCCCTAGAGAATCTCCTAGCCTGTTGTAAAAGGTGACTATCTGGAGCACCTGCCTTATATTTATAATTCTATTAACCTACGCCCATCCCATCCAGCACTCCTAACCCGTGTATATCGTCTGACCAGAATTGGAAAAAAGGATCTTGTTCGAAAAATAAGTCACAGTCTCCCTTGACTAGCGGTCGGAGAAGCGCAAAGTATAGTAGACCTACTGCAATAAACATTATAACGACCTTTACCAACATCATGTGGATAAGAAGGCGTCCAATAGCAGACTAAGATTGTAATGAAAGATACGTCTATGATAAATGTAGAAAATGTCGTCAAAAAACCAAAAATATTCAGAACATAATATCAGACTGTACATACTTGGACAATACATCAAAAGTTAGCTATAAAATTTAGACTACTTTGCATCACACACTATATTACAAGTAGAAACCTTAATCATTATTAGAAAATGATTATTTTAAGATTTACTACGACCAGCTTATTATTATCACTGAGACATAGATAGGTAACGAGTAAACAGCCAAATGTTGTGTTTTTTGATAAACTGCGTTATAAATTGTGTCTCCTTGACACAACTCTGCTAAATAATGACAATCTGTTAAAGTAGTTAAGCACCAAGAAAAAAAGAAATAGATACGCAAACCTCGCTATAGAAATTCAACAAATGTGGTATGCAACAAGTGTCGAGGTTTATATTATAACTGTTTCAATGACGGGCAGTATTCCAATGGCTCTTCATAGTAGCTTGGATTAACTGAGCTTACATAAAAACACCTATAAGGAAATACAAAGAGCCGCCATCCTTAATACTTGATGCATAGTTCGGAAGTTTCTCTCCTAGGTTTGAAAATCCAGCCGCTTCTCTTTGATAAATATGTATCTGGAAACAGTTAATTCTACCAGGATATAAAGTTAAAGCTAATAGTAACCTCAGGTTGAATATCTCTCATAAATCTATATATGTATAAACGACATAAAAGTTTACGCCTCAAACCGACAACAAATTCAACATTTGCTCTAAATGATTGAAAAAATGTTCAATAATAAAAAATAGAATTTGGACTAAACAAGTGTAAAACCTTAAACTCTGAGTTGTGGTATTGCCAGATGGTGAAATAATGAATTCCATGGAAAATGGTAACACCTACAAATACCTAGGGTTTCCGCAGGCTAAGATGATTGACCAGAAGCAAGCAAAACAAAGAATTAGAAAACAATTTCCAAAAAAAATTGTGTATTAAATTGAAAGAAATTTAGCGATTGACTCAAATTATGATGACAGAACACAAATGTTATTACCGGAAGTCATCTCTTCTTAGGAGCACACTACCGCAGAAGGAAGAAGAAAGAGCTTTTACTGACATTGTAAACCAACATTACAAGCAGATAAAAAGATTACGAGATTTATTTTTTAGGAAATCTTAAACTTTCAACTTGACTGATGCTGTAGTAAAAGCAGATAAGATCTACTGTTCTCTAAACCTCAGACGTTAATGAGGATATCGTGGTAGAAGTTGGCCCAGTAGACGACACCACCATTACCTAAACCAACACTACATTGTCATGAAAGCGTCAAATAGGTGGCTTCCTAAGGGCACATTGTTCTCTGAGACGGAAGTATTTATGATTGCGATTCAAGATCAGGTCATTACTAGAAACAAAAAAATATTAAAGGTGATCTTAATTGTGAATCGGACAAGTGTAGAAAGTGCGAACAAACCACAAAAATATACAGCACTTAACATCGGGATGTTCAACCTTAGCTGGCACCGATTACCTACGTAGAATGCTGATTATAGACTCTACTACGATAGGTCTGTTACCACTGATGGACATAATCGGCCAGATATTGTGGTAGTGGATAAAGAAAGCTAAGTCAGTTCACCTAGTGGATGTTGCTGTGCCAAATAAAAACAACGTAGGACATTGTATGCTCAGGAAACACTTTTAGCAGATGAAGACATCTGTCGATACTGCCAAGAGGAGGAGGAATCCGCATTTCATGTCCTATGCCAATGTGAAGGCCTTGCAAGGACGCGGTATCTAGTACTGGGAGAGGGGAAACCAGCTGCTCCAAGTTAATCGGAGTTGCCACTGTCAACGCTATTAAGTCTCATTAAGAGGGCAGGGCTGGACAAGGTGCTCTAAACCTATTCTTGAGATAATAAGTGGTCACAATAGATCTGCAAAAATTGCCAATAAACCCAATAAACATCTAATCTAATCTATTCTAACTCAGTTTTACCTAAAATTACAGACTACCACAATTATAACACACGTCATATGGATTTGTTGGTTATACCTATCCATAAACCGCCCACATTTAAATGATCACGTACGTACGTGAGCATTAAATTTTATAATCATCTTCCTAAATCGGTTAAATGTTTAAACACCACCAGGTTTAGAAAAGGAGTCAAAAAATTTTTGCTTACCAAATGTTATTACAGTGCCGGAGAATATTTGGCAGACAATTTAACTTAAATATGTAAAAGGTTTTTTGTAATTTAAATGTTTTGTTTATTACTGTTTATACACTTTATATTTACTTTTGACTTGTCCTATACATTATTTGTAAATGTCGTAAAGGATCAATAAAATTATTATTAAGAATAATAAAAAATAATAAAAAACTCTTTGTTTTTTACGCAACTGCCACGTTTAATTAAAAACTTTTAGGTTTTTAATTATAATGACATATTATTATGTTTCGCTATAATCATAGCGAAACATATTTCCTACTTGGTAGAATACAGAAAAGGTAACGCAAAAGACAAAACAAAAATGGAAAAAATATACCAGAAATATAAGAGCTGAAACAACTAGCAGCTGCCACAACACAAAGATTAAGACGTTACAAAAAAAGGACTCAACAATATAGAGAGAATAAACTGTTTAACCAAGATGCAAAGAGATTTTATAGATCTTTAAAAATAATATTCCAGAAGGTACGCCACCAACAGCTGAACAAGTTGAAGAATTTTGGTAAGACCTTTACGAAAAGGGCACCACACACAGCGAAGGGGCAGAATGGATCAAAAAAGCAGAAAATGAACTAACACCACAAATGGAATGGGGACAAATCACTAAAGAGGAAGTTAAAACTGCAATAACGAAAACCCAAAACTGGAAAGCAGCAGGACCAGATTATGTTCCAAACTTCTGGATAAAAGAACTGAGCATTACTCATGCCCATTTAGCTAGAGAATTTAATAAAATTATAAACACTTGCGAAATCCCTGAATGGGAAAAAAAATAATAATAATAATTATAATAATAATATTAATAATAGTAAAAATAATGTTATCCAGTCATATGAATAAGATAGTGTGTATTCGAAATTCCGTAATAATAATAATAATGTATGATTATTAGAGATGTAACGGATATCCGGTAACTATCCGCTATCCGGCCTATTTTCACTATCCGGCCGGATACCGGATAGTAGCGCACTATCCGGCCGAATACTGAATAATAAAATAAATAAATATATTTCACTAGATGTTGAATTCTTTACGTTCTACACTCGTCTATATCGCCCTTTTCCGTGGGAATACAATTTTTTCTTTATGCCTATATCCTTTCTCATTGTCTAATCTATCTCTGTATCAAATTTCATCAAAATCGGTTCAGTAGTTTAGGCGTGAAAACGTAGCAGACTGACAGACATACAGAGTTACTTTCGAATTTATAATATGTATTAGTAATGGATTATTTTACACAAAGCAAATATGAAATAAAAATAATACAACAATAGGTTATGGACGCACAATGGAATAATCAACGAACGAACTAAGGAACAAATGCACACAACCTGGCATGAGCGATTACATTCGAACACCCCCGAGTCGTGCCGATCACGCCGAACGCGTCCGAATATTTCCGATCTTAATCGCGCGTGCATATTCAAATCAAACGCTGTAAGCGGCCGAATATCCGGTAGCCGGTTATCCGGCGCTCCGGCCTCGTAGTTAGCCGAATATCCGGTATCCGGTATCCGGCCAAATCACTATCCGTTTCATCTCTAATGATTATCCAAACTAATTTTACCCAATGAACTATAGATGGTGGAATTACACACTTACACATGAAAAGTTGTCTATATTCAACGGCTCAGAGGCAAATATTTTTTCAAGAGACACTTGCAAAGGTTAACTCTTACAAACTCAGACTCTGGACTACTCGTGTCGGGCCGTGTCCGACCTCTCCGATGCTCTTTTATAGCGAATTTATATTGTACGTGACAATAACAATTAAACTATCCACACTTGCTTTTATATTTAACTTGTTAGATGTTGTACAAAACAATAGGTACAATAAATCATAAAACTATTAAATTAATAGTAGGGATAGATAAACTGCCCTATTATCGTTTGTAACAGTACTCGTTAATACATCCAATTTCTCTAGAGAAAAATGATACTTTATGTACTTCTTTATTTTAAAGAATTAAACATGAAACATCCATTTTTCTCCTTAGTTAATAATTGCTAATTTACAATGTTTTTATTAGAATGAAAATCTTATATTTTTAACTGATTATGAATAAAATTATTTAGTGTTGACAAGAAAATATATGGATTATAGTGGGTTATATTAATAATAATTTTCATGTAACACTACTTGAATATTAGGCATTAAGCTTGCTGTAATTTATAGCACTATTATTAAACCTTAACTCTTTTCCAATTGACTTAAATAATAGAGTCCGACCTTAAACCCGATTCACACCCCCCAAAAGGGTTTATTCACAATTTCAGTCCCTAACTATCGAAACACCCGACCTGATCCTATATTTATCCTCTAGAGATCCAGAGGATATCCTATCAAAATAAAGTGGATAGTCTAGTAAAGCTACTGTGTTCAATTCTTATTGAGCAACAAAATGGAGCAGCAGGTCTTTATCTTAATAGTAGCTGTTTACGCCTTAGATGCGGACTAAAAGATCTGAGATAGCAGAGTATTTGGCAAATAGACATAATAGTCGGGAAGCACAAAGTAATTCCGACTATTTTCCAGACAATACCTGCAAGACGATTGTGAGAAGTGGATCTCGGTTTCTACTTAGTCGGTTTTTAAACTTTAAAATATAATAATAATAATAATAATAATAATAATAATAATAATAATAATAATAATAATAATAATAATAATAATAATAATAATAATAATAATAATAATAATAATAATAATAATAATAATAATAATAATAATAATAATAATAATAATAATAAAAATTTATTGGGATCGAGAAATGTTAACAGACAGAACCATTACACACAATAGACCAGACATTACTGTAATCGACAAGAGGGAGAACAAAATAATTCTCATAGACATAGCTGTACCAACACCAGCCAATATCAACAGGAAACATGCTGAAAAAATTGAGAAGTACAAACCACTTGCACAAGATTTAAAAGAGACATGGAGAGTGGATGAAGTCAGGATAGTTCCCATCGTCGTAGGAGCAACAGGAGAGATCCCAAGAAGGCTCCTAGAAAATCTTAGGCTACTGGAGCTCCCCAAAAGCATATACATCCAAATGCAAAAGGCAGTCATTCTAGCCACATGCAACATCACCCGAAAGGTTCTAAACCAAAAATAACACAATAGCTTAACGTCCAACGTCTTGCTCCGCCCCGAGCCGACATTGGATTCTTCTAACCGTTGCAAAAACGTGAAAAAAAAAAAAAAATAATAATAATAATAATAATAATAATAATAATAATAATAATAATAAAATCAGCTGAATTGGTCGGAGTTCACAAGAATATTATAGAATTTCTTCGCAAATTGGTTAAAACATGGAGTACAAAAATGCATCTCCAAATGCCCAACACGAGATTAACAACCAATGAAATAAAGATCAACAGAGGGATATACCAAGGAGACTCTTTATCCCCTTTGCTTTTCTGCATTGCCTTAGTCCCATTGAGCAAGCTCCTAAAACAAACGCTAGCAGGATACAAAATTAAAAACACCACCAATCTACTTAATCATCTACTATTTATGGACGACCTAAAAATTATCGCTTCAAGTAAAGCTCAACTGAAGAAATTACTGCAAGCCACTAAAACATTTAGTGACGATATCCGAATGGAGTTTGGGCTAGACAAATGCGGTGTGATATCGTTTAAAAAAGGAAAGATCGAGGAGATGGAAAATGTGAACCTTGGCGAAAATTGTGATATCTTAGCACTCGATGACCACTCGTTTTACAAATACCTCGGAATAAGGGAAGGAGATGGCATAGATCATGAGGGATCGAAAGAAATTTTAAAGAAAGAGTATACCAAAAGAGTAAGAAAAATCTTAAGGACGGAACTAAATGCCAAAAACAAAATTAGTGCTATTGGAGCTCTTGCTGTTCCTGTGATACACTATAGTTTTGGAGTTATTAATTGGAAAATCGACGAAATAAAGCAACTAGACATTAGAACACGAAAAATGTTGACGATGCATGGAGCATTATACCCGAAAGCGGACACTAGCCGGCTTTATGTGCCAAGAAAGCTAGGAGGTAGAGGATTAAAACAGATAGAGGCGTCCATGGAAATCGAGATTTACAATCTAGCTACATATATGTCTGGGAGACAAACGACAAGCCATTTACTGAATGCCGCTATGCAACACGACAGTGAACAACAACACTACTCACTTATTAAGAGAGCCATAAAAACAGCTAAAGCACTCAAGCTTGATAACGAACCGGAGCCAAATAAAGACCATCTACCTTCTAGCAAAGTAATAAGGGGGAGAATCGGGGAAAGGCTAAGATCAAGCTGGTGGGAAAAGCCTATGCACGGTAAGCTAGTCAGAGATATGGAAAATATCAAATTTGATAAAACTTTGTCCTATCAGTGGCTGACAAAGGGGCAATTGAAGTCTGAAACAGAAAGCCTAATCGTGGCTGCACAAGACCAAGCTCTGAAGACTAGATATATCGAACACCAAATTATGAAAACCAGAAATGATGAGATGTGCCGAATGTGCAAAGAAAAAGCAGAGACTGTTACTCATCTTATGACAGCCTGCCCAATACTAGCACAGAGAGAATACATAGATCGGCACAACCGTGTATGTTCCCTGATCCATTTCTTTATCTCAAAACATTACAAATGTGATGTGGGTGCAGAAAAATGGTATCAGCATAAGCCAGAAAACGTCTTGACCTCAAACAGTGGCGTTACAATATTATATGACCATCCAATTAGAACAGATAGAGCAATGTCGGACCGGGAAGATGGAGCTCCGAACCGACCTGACATCGTTATACGGGAGGACAAAACCACTTACCTGATAGACATTGCAGGCCCCGCAGACACTAATATCGTTAGAAAAGAGGCTGAAAAAAAGTTAAAATATAAAAGCCTAGCGATAGAGATACAGAGAATGTGGAGAACTAAGGTCACTATAATACCGATAGTGGTAGGGGCAACAGGATATGTGACACACGAATTTAAAAAGTGGGTTGAACAGATTCCAGGAGAACATCAAACAGATCAAATCCAACTGACAGCTGTCCTGGGAACTGCACATATACTCCGAAGAGTATTGTCATAAAAACTTGGAACTAAAACTACTTATAAAAAATAATTCCCCAAATCATATTCTTACCTAGCTTTTGATATATTGTTTATATCGGGCTAAAGTAACGACACCTGCCTTGAAGAGGTAGTGAAAACTCAAAATAATAATAATAATAATAATAATAATAATAATAATAATAATCTTATTATTTTTATTATATAATAATATAACATAAAACTGCCTGATATCCATAATTTTAATTCCATAATAGAGTAAATCTGTTGGATATTTAGGTAACATTTTACCTTTTTTGAATATCGGTATAACTAACTATCTTCTATGTTCAATGGTAAATACTCCTTGCAGTATTATTTTGTTGACTAGATGAGTTAATATTTCTATGTTTTCTTTTAATAATTCTGTTTATATATTATCTATTTCAGGTGTCTTTTTTTGTTTGCTAGTAATTTTATTATTATGTTTTTACTTTCCATATTTAATAAAGGCCATAAAGACAATCAAATTTTTCTGAATATTTCTCTTAGTTGAAAGAGTTGTTTGGGGGGTTATATTTTCTGCAAGATATACACTCACTATAGTAAAATAATTGTGTTCCCATTCATTTATATACAAAGAATATACATTTTAATTAAATGTTTTACTATACAAATGAATTATTTGAATCTAGATTTATGTACGTGCACAAAATATAACTAATTTTAATCAACCGACTGAGGCGTGATCCGTATAACAATCAGTTTATGTTCGAAATAGACGGCGTTTTATTATATATTATGTTTTATAACTCGTTGTTGTTCCTACTTAAACGTCGGTATTAACTGTTTAATTTGGCAGTAAATTTTTTTGAGCATTAGAAAAACTCTTTGATTTCACAATCTAGCTTTCGAACTTATTTAATTCCTTTTAAAGACATCTATTTAACATTGTACCAACTTTTTTTCCGCTTTCTAAGATGTTAATAAAGTGATACAAAAAAAGGCTAGATTAAATTATCTAAAAATGAATACAAAGGAAAAGAAACAGGACTCAGTGGGGAGGTGGAGAGCCAGTCGTGGATTCAAGATGTTATGGTGGTCAGCAACGAACGAATAAATTAAGCTAAAGGAAAATACCTGGATGGATGGTATATAAGGCACCACCTTATTTTTATAAAAACAAGAAACAATTAAAGTACTAATAGGAATGATAAATATATATGTATGAAAAAAATTAAATAAATTAAGTTCAAGAATTTGGGTAAACGCTCTAATTACTCTAAAGTTTAGAGGTTTGGTCTTTCCATACTTCCACACGCCAAAAAGAAACTTAAAAGAAAATTTAGCATAGCAACAGAAATAACTACTTGACCAACGGTCTTCGTGAGCTAATCAAATTCTCAGAAATCTATTCTCGTAATTGCAACGGTTTTCTAACATAAAAAAACGCGGGTTTATTCTTCGAAACAAAAGGAGAGGTGTAACGCTCCTTTCATATTGTACGGTTTTGATCGTGCGGCCGTGGAAGTGAAGAATAACATGGGATCATTCACATTATACGGTGACGGCAAAAAGCCGGTGCCGTGCCGTGCAACAGCCGTGTTTTGCTACTAGACTTGACGGGCGCCGTACGGTTTTTTCGAGACAGTGGCCTACGTGACTTAATGTATGCTTCCACATTACACGGTTTTGAGTCGTACGGAATCGACACCTCTGTCTGGATGAAATTGAAGCTGAAGCAAAACAGGTAATAGACATTCGGAAATAGTTAAAGAATTTATTTTCGTCGTTTCTTAAATCTTGAAAAAGTGTGTGAAATAATCTTACTTTCTCTCTCCTCTAATTAATGGGATATATCCAAAAACGGCGATTTCGTTTTGCTCTTTTTGGTCGACGATGAAGTAACCACAAAGCAATAATTTGTTTAGGATTCATCTTAAGACAAATGAAATAAAAATATTTACAATAGGACACAGCAAAAACCCGTGCAATGTGAAATTAATCATGTGGCGGCAAAAACTCGTACGGCTTTTTACCGCACGATCAAAACCGTATAATGTGAAAGGAGCGTTTTATTTTGTACTTAAAGTCGATAATTCTATAAAAACGCCTTATAATAATTTCTATATTATTAGAGACAATAGAAAGAGATAGTAAATGTTTAAAAAAAACTTAGTTTCTATGAACAAAAAAAAAAACGTTAGAAAACAGAAAAACGTTGTTCTGTATCTAAAAATGGAAAAGAATATACAGGGTAAAATAAAAAGGTTACTACGGTGTTGATTAAAGAACATAGCATAGTTCTTAAATAAATTGTATGGACCATGGGTTTTATCTTAATTTTATTAGTTAATCAAAGTTCTCCAGAAAATAAATGCACTATAAATTTTTACAATACAGCATCTGTTTTACTTTTTGTGAATTAGTATTATTATTAAAATATAACATGCTTGTAATTATGTATTCGAAGAAAAAATTCACGTATCTTGGGCTTTGTCGAAAAAAATTAAAATAATATTTTTGTACAACTTTACGAAACCAACACGCCGACTGAATCTATAATATTATTTAAAATAAAATTGTGTTCAGATATAAATCGGTTTTTGTTGGATTTTTTGGCCTCTGTTTTTTTTTGTATCCATTAAATAATTCCCAATCCTGGTCTTTGGGTTAAAATGTCGACGGCCAATAAATACATATTTGTAAACTGTAGAATCGGCCAACGGCAGGCAAAAACCTTTCGAAAACGAATGTCAAGAAGAGACGAAATAACAATAAAACAAAAAATCATTGCCGCTACTCCTATCGTTGATTTAGCGATTTCAGATTTCAGGAAATTAAATTTTTTGTTTATTTAACGAATCAAGAGGATTGTGACGGGTGGAATATATACGTTATTTTAACAGTGTTTATTAGATTTTCGAAGAGGGACCAATATCATTCGATAATTAAAGTCAAAAAAGCACAAAATTAAAGGGATTCAATTTCCATATTGGAGTAAAAAATGTATTTTCAATATTTGATGACAGGAATAAATACAGTAAATTTATCAAATCAATTTATTAATATGTTAAAAAATAATTAGCTTTTCTATTTTGTACAAAGCTAACATAATGTGTTCAAGCGCAGCTCAAACTACATGTGCAAAAAATGTATTGTTTTTCTTTGTACTTTGTTATTTTTTTATTCGAAAACTGCAATATCCCATCCTTTGATTTGACATGAATACATGATTTTTTAATTTTGATTGAGATGCAAATTTCCCGTCAATCCCTATATGCACTGTAGGTAGATTTTACCTCTTATTCAAACTGCTAAAGCGTAACTCTGAAAAATAACTTAAAATGCAATCGACTAGTAATAAAAAAGATACTAAAGAAAAACTTTAAAATCCTCTTTACTTTCAAATTTAAGTCAATCCAACAAGGAAAGGACTGAGAACCCCGTCCCACATAAAAATAATTGTAGAAAACTGGAGAAGTTGATCAGCTAAAACTTCTCTCTTGTGTCCCAAAAAACTCTTGCCAACTACAAGTAAAAGAATAGAGCAAACTTTATCTTCGGCAACGGAAACTCGAAAGTTTTTCTAAATTTTGTGCGATGGTAAACTTAATTCTTGTAAAGAGGCAATAAATGTCCGACAAGTTCGCTTCCGGTTTGCCATTGTTGTCTGACATGCGGCTCGTTATCTCGTCTGTCATTCAGATTTCTGCTTGCGGCGAAAGAAATTTAATATAATTTTGCACTTCAACCCCTAGTTTCTATAAATTACGTCATTTTAAAGCTACTCATAATATTCGTGAAATGTGATTATAGATTTCTTTAAATTGTCCCGTTTTGAAACAGAATATTTATCGCACACCCTTTCGACGCCTTAAAAACATATTTGGGGATTGATAAACAATTTAAAATAGAACAATAAGGTTATATTCTTCTGTGACCCAATAGTAACTCATTAGAATGTAATATTTTTACAATACCATCCCTAATTTTATAATAAATGGATAGGATAAGAATTAAAAATGTAGATAAAAGTTTTTTATCTACTCCTTTGACAGTAATTGTCATTTATACTCATTGTTACCATGCAGGGTAAGTAAGCTATAACGCACAGTTGTGCGTAATGAAATGTCATGTTGGAATGACGTTTCATTACGCACGACTGTGCGTTATAGCTTACTTACCCTGCATGGTGACAATGAGTATAAATGACATTTACTGTCAAGAAGTAGATAACAGTACAGTACGTACGTCATATATTTTTTAGAGATGTCAAATATTTAGAATTAAAATTAAAATATTGAGTCGTAGATAAAGCATAGTACGTAACTCGAGTGGTAAGAGGTATTACGTACTCGTGTAATTACGCACTCGCCGCTACGCGGCTTCGTGCGTAACTTTTCCACTCGTACGTAATGTCCTACTTACCACTCTTGATACGTAATATACTATTATTTTATTCCACAACTAAAATTTAAATGTCTAAAATGTAAAATTTTTAATACTGGATGTTAAAAAAAGTGTCACAAAATAAAATGGGTAATAGTATGTCCCAAAATAAACAAAAAAGGTGTTACTAAACATATGTTCGCAAATTAACAGTTTCGGAGATACGGATTATTATGCGTTTAAAACAATCTTTAAATGTGTACAAAAAAACCTTTATATTTATTAACAAACAACAGAAAAATAGACTTTAATAAGATTTTTAAAGTACCCTCCCCCTTTTCAATGCAGCTACGACATCTCCGCCACAGGGACCGTCAAACTTTTTCCAAAATGCCTTTATTGGCTAGGTTTCGATAATATCCCTGCTCTACGAAAGGAAAAAGTCAAGGGGGTTTAAATCAAGCGATCTTGCAGGCAATGGTACAGATCCGCCCGTTCCTATCCATCTTTCTCCAAAAGATCCGTCTTAATACTCTATTACGGCAATTTAAAAATGGACCGGAGCATCATCGTACTGGAACCATATCTGATATCTTTGTATTAGGGGAGTATAATCTAAAAGATCACCCAATGTGTTTTGTAAAAATTTTAAGTAATCAGCTCTCGTTTATCGGTTATCGGTTAATTGGACCTAGTAAGCGCTCGCCCAAAATACCTATTCAAATGTTCAACGTAAAACGTACTTGACGTCTGGATTTTACAATACTATGAGGATTTTTGTTGGCCTACATATGCGAATTATGGAAATTAAAAACTCTGTTTCGTGTAAACCCTGCCTCATCAATAAAAAGGATGTTTGCAATAAAATTGGAGTCCTGATCATCACTTATTAGAAATCTACGGCAAAATTACAAACGTGCTGGATGATCAAATGAGTTCAGAGCATGCACTCGATGAACATAGTACTGTTAAAGCTGCTGCTCGTGAAGTATTCTCTAAACCAGAGGAGCCCCAAATCCTACCTTCATTGATATTTTTCGCAAACTAATTTCTAGATTCTCCTCTACTCATGCCCAAATTGCATTTTCTCTCTCAGGGGTGGACACCGACCTTGGTCTCCCGGAATTATGGGACTGTTTACCAAATGTACCACGCAACCTTTGGTGCAGTTTTCCAAACACACGAACTGAAGGTAAGTGGCGATTAGGGGAACCGTCTACATACAGATGTTGCGCTTCTCTCGCATTACCATTTGCACGACCGTACATGAAATGCATATTAACTTATTAAATATTACCTACTGTAATCCAAATATGATTCATTTGCGGACATATGTTTATTAAGACTTTTCCGCATATTTTGGGCAATACTACCACCCATTGCATATTGTAACACGTTTTTAACACCTTGTATATTCCGAAATTGATTCTCAACAGTAAAAATCTGATAATAGAGTTAGGATCTGTTCATATAACTTAGAGGACCATTATCATAATCACAGTTTCCTTTTTTTAAATAGTCTTAACACGATATTAGCCAATACAACAGAATTCTGAATAATAGATTTAAACTTTCTTTATAACCGAACTAATCCTGAACTGATGAAGGATCATATCATCGATTTGTAAAAAGATCTTATACAATTAAACACTGATCTAGTTCTTGGTGATGAAAATCGACTAACAAAAGATTTTTATTAAAAGTTCACACATTATTCCTTAATAAATTTAAAAATTTAAACTTGTAATAACATTAGACTTTAAGTTTGGCAAATTCCGAATTTTTGCGTTTTGAACGGTGAAAAACTGGTAATAGGGGACTAGTTCGTTTACTTTCTTCGTCCGGAATCGGTTTTGACTAACAAAACAGAGTTCTAAAATCTAAATGATTAGATTAAACTGTCCGAAACAAATCCTAAATTAACTCTAAATACTGAAAAACTGTTAATAGAGTAGTTATTCGTTCACATCTCTCATGTCAATGTTTCTAATTCCAGTAAATGAACAAGAAATGGTTAAACAAATTCAAACTTTGAAATCAAATGGCTTGCCTGAACCTGATGGCATTTCCTCAAAACCTATCAAGAGCAATAGTAATTTATTGGCGCGTGCACTAACACATCTTATATTTAATACTGATATAGTGCCATCATATTTTTAAAACTCCATTGTAACTCCTATTTTTAAAAATGGTAACAAAAATGTTATAAAAAAATAAAAAATTATAGGCCGATATCTTTAGGGAATAACTTTACAAAATTATTTGAAAAGTGTATAAAAAAACGTCTTTTGGATTATTTGGGGCAATATAATATAATTAATAAAAATCAATATGGCTTTATATCTGAAGTTAGCACTGAAGATGCGGTTTATAATTTAGTCAGTGTGGTAAACGATAATTTAAATAACAAATTACATACACTTGCTGTTTTTCTAGACCTATGTAAAGCATTTGACATGGTCTCACACAGTTTACTTTTAGAATCATTGGGTATAAGAGGTATAGTACTTCAGTTATTTAGAAGCTATTTATTTAACCGCAAACAGCAAGTTAGAATTTCAGATACACTTAGTGAAGCTCTTGTTATAAAGAGAGGTGTGCCGCAGGGAACAGTGTTGGGATCACTTCTTTTTTTAATCTATATTAATGATATTTTCGGTGTCTTTAATGAAGATAAAATCATTGCTTATGCCGACAACACTGTCTTTGTATTCAAGGGAAATAAATGGAACAAAGAAATTCAGAAAGCAAAGCGCGGAATTTCAAACATTAATAACTGGTCGAATAAACAAAATCTGCTGCTAAACTTCGATAAAACAAAGTTTATGTGATTTTATTTGTCTTGAATTCCTGATTTTATACAAATAAGAATTCACCAGGAATGTGATCGGAATGACTGTCAGTGCCCCCAAAGTTATAAAATATCTTGGCATAAATATTAACGCTTGTTTAAAATGGGACACGCATGCTCAGTACCTGCAAAAACAACTTAAAGTTCTAAATTACAAATTTTGACAAACTAATGACCGTAATAAAATAGATCACCAGTATGATTATAAATATATAATTTTATATTGTATAGATTCTACCCTTACGCAGCCCCTTTCCGCTTGTGTCCTTCATCTTATTCTTTCTTAACTTTTGAATGAATTTAGTAAACTGCCAAACTATAAAACTGAACATCTAACACAAGTTACGCATTGATATAAACAAGCTTGCTTTCGTATCTATGCAGAAAAAATTAAAACAAATATGGATTATTATAACATGGAGAGTCTTCTAGGGATTATATTATTACTTTTTAGTATTTTAAATTCAAATCTCAGTTTTAAGAGAGATTTGTTAATGGCAAAAATGTAAATTTACTTTAAAAGATTTACAATAAAGATTTACAAAGATTGTACATGTCTTAGATGACTAATGTGTTCGAAAAGTAGTCCTGAAATGGTTCTGGACAACAAAACAGAATTCTGATAACTCATTTTAACTGTTTTTATAACTGGACTTTACTATATGGTTCAAAACATATTGCATCCATAGCAACTGCAGCAGGAAAGAAATTAGGCTTTCTGTTTAGAGCACGGTAATATTTCTCTCCATCCAACTTAGCCATTCTTTACAAAGCCCAAATACGACCTAATCTTGAATATTGCTCGTATGTATGGTATTCTGCGGCTCGGTCAAGGCTCGGAGTTCTTGATGCAATACAGAGAAGAGCAGTTCGACTAATAAACGACACCAGTATCACCAAAAACCTAGCCCCAATGTCCCACCGAAGATTTGTGTCTGATATTTCCTTGTTTTACCGATACATAAACGGATTTTGCTCAGAAGAACTCCGCTCTATAATGCCTCCACTTGTCAGACCAGACAGAGCAACGCGACGTGCCAACTCCATGCATCCTTATACTGTTCAGTGCCAGACATCGATAACGGATCGATTCGATCGTTCCTTCATCCCCAGGGTCTCCAGATTGTGGAACTCCTTACCTTCCCACGTCTTCCCCACTCGTCCTAACTTGCAGGACTTTAAATCCCAAATTAATAAATTGACCCAATAGATGTTCTCGGTACATTTGTATTTAGGTCTTTACCTACGAGGACATACTTAGTAAAAAAAAACAAATCCTGAATTAACTATAAACAGTAAACAACTAGAAATACGATTTGGATTGGTTTACATGATCAAACTTTACCTACTAATATGATTAAAAAAGAGACACTTATCGGTTTTAACCAATAAAACAGAGTTTTAAATAATTCAGTTGAACCATTTTTAACCGGCTTTAAAAAAAAACGAGGTTCTCAGTTTAACAGACTTTAAAAAATAAGGAGCTTCTGTGTTTCAACTGTATGTATTTACCCGCCTTCACTATTTATTAAAACAAAACCTCTATAATTTTTAATTAAATAAATTTGGATATTTATTAAAAAAGGGGGTTCCCACCTTGACCTGTATATGTTTGATAGCGATTAACTCATAATTTTGATGCAGTTTTCAAAATAGTAGTTTACGTAACAAGTCTCGAAAGTCTTTTAGTGGAAAAGTGGGCAATTGCAGGGCGAGCCTCAGGCGAGTCCTGCAAGCCTACGAGTCCAGTAAAAGCACTTTTGGGACGTATTACGTACAATATTTTTTTTAAACCGGCCAGAATTTAGTAATTTCCAGTTTATTTTTGGCTCAGAAAATCTCATTTTGTCGGACCGGGCTAGAAAATTATTGTGATAGTCCGGTAAAGGCTTTTACCGAACTCATTTTTATTTTCTGGCCTTGTCCGACAAAATAAGATTTTCTGAACTAAAAATAAACAGGAAAGTACTAATTTCTGGGCGGCTTTAAAAAATAGTATATTCCACGCGTTAGAGCATCCAACTTGTTGGCCATGGGTTGTATACTATTTTTCTTGATCCCCATCCGAACATAGTCCGCCAGAGCGCGCTGTAATTCAAGCAAGCCATAAAAGTTGGACTTTCTGGAGCGAAGAGCTGCCAGAAAGTGCGTATTTTCAGGTAGGGGATCAAGAAAATCTGTAATTCAAGCAAGCCATAAAAGTTGGACTTTCTGGAGCGAAGAGCTGCCAGAAAGTGCGTATTTTCGGGTAGGTGATCAAGAAAAAGTATTTTTAGCGGTATAGTTCAATCTCAATCTTAGGGGTTTTAAAGCAGTAAATTATGATTTTGTTGGTTCGTAAACATTCGATATGGCGAATTTTATATGACCGATTACCTATTCAACATTTCAATTTAAATTAAAATTGGTATTCAGAAGGTTTTGAAGATAGTAAATTATGAATTTACGCCCACATCTAATAAAGCCAAATTACTCGCTATTTTAATGTTAGCTATATAAACCATTGGAACCGACTTCAAGGAAATCGAAAGTTGCTTACAATTTTTATTTTTAGCCTTTTAGTCCAATTTTATTTTTGAGTTTTTTTATGTTTTTATTTATAACCTAATTCTAATTAGTTTATTTGAGTTTGAATGATCATATCTTCGATTTAAATATTCCTTCCTGATAAATCTTCTTAGTTCATTTATTCGTATGTCCCAAATACATTTTTCGAATTTTTCTACCAAGACTTTGTGCAACGTTTAAGCTCATATTTTAGGCATTATTTACTCGATATTCCTGTCAAAAGCAGTAACCTAAATAGGTCTGGATTATAACGGATTTAAAAATCGTTGTGGTATGAAGGTGAGTAATATTCGTCTTAAGCAACGGCTAAAGAGATTTTCGATCATAATCGGTCAGTAAATGTTCGAGAGGCGATTTTTTGAGCCGTCAACTTCTAAGCGAGAGCGGATTAGTTCCTATTCGGTTTTCAAAGGTGGCTAATTACCCGAGTGCCGGGAGTGCAAGGGTTCCGGTTAATTAATGGCGGTGGCACAAGAGTGGAACAGATGTGGAAAATCGAGCCGATGTTATTATTTTGTTCATTTTGTTTTGGTCCTTCAAGCCTCCTTTGGATTCATAGCGCGGGTGTGGGTGATTACTCCTTCCTGTTAAAACGATGAAGTTGAACAACAGCAGCGTACGTGGTTTAATTAACCTTTAACTAAAAATGATTTTTAAAATAGTTTAAATCGTTATTTAAATCTAGTTCGAACGTTTCAAACATTTTTTGATCCTTATAAACTTCAGTATGAACTTTTAAACTTTTATTGTTATTGTTTTTTAATAGATACTGTTATATAACATCTTATAAAAAATGTGAAAAATAAAGTGGTTCATAATAGCATCCATTTTATGTATTATGAATTTAAGAAGCGTTTTGTGGTAATGCCCTATAAAAATATATTATAATTTATGCAAAAATGCCAAAATAAAAACTAAATTATATACACTTTAAAAAGTTTTGCACCCTTTATTATTATTATTACTATGTTAAAGGTTTTAAACGTTTCGAAATCCCAGTAATAAATTTCAGTCAAAAGCTTGCACAAAAAAAATATTCAATTAATTATTCATGCATAGGTTACAAATTTAAATTCAATACAAAAGTAAATTAATAAAAAGATGAAAAAATGATACAATCGTATCTTGCGCCATGCTGTCAATATATCCAGGAACATAACCTAGATTTGTGCTTTGTTAGAATTCTTAACTCAAATGCACATGATGCTCGCTGCGACGTAAATATAAATATCAATCAGTCTATAAAAGGGCAGACTTCTAACAACAAATACCAGCCAGTCTATACCGGTGATGTCTCTTCATTAGTGAATGAAGAGACAAGCTTGTACTGTACTGATGAGCTCTAATAGAGCGAAACACAGTGTCTACAGTTTGGTTGGTTTTGCCCTTGTATAGTCTGATTGATATTTATATTTACGTCGCAGCATCATGTGCATTTGAGTTAGGAATTCTAACCAAGCACAAATCTAGGTTATATGTACCTGGATATATTGAGAGCTTGACGCAAGATACGATTGTATTATTTTTTCATCTTTTTATATTATAAAACTGTCAAAAAACGTTCCGTTCGTTTTAGTAAATTAATATTCAGTATTTGAGCCTCGTCTATTTAGTAATACATAAACACGTCTAGCCATACCAATAAACAAATTGTTAATTATTTCTTGAGAACTATTTCTCCTTTTTTCCGAAGCAGCAACAATGAAATCTTGCGGGGCTGGTTAGTGGATTTTTCAGAGTGAATGGCTCTGTATACATAATCCCATACATCCTCAACGGGATTCATATTTGGCGACATGGCTACGTTCTGCTTGCCTTCAAACTCTTACACGGTAATCATTACTCACTAAGCCAAACAGTGACTCGTCTGTAAAACGCTGGATTATCCATTCTGCTAAAAGCCAGTGTCGATGGTTTCTGGCCCATGGCGAGAGAGCGGTTAAAAAAGGTACCCTTAAAGGTTTTCTACACCGCAATTCTGATGTTAAGACCCGCCTACGGATCGTAGCACTTGAAATTAAACGTTCTGGTCCAAATTTTATTCATCTTGCTAACATTAAAATTTATGAGGCAAAACGTCATCTATCATCCATTCTGCTCTTGCTGAAACACATTTTGTATCCATAGTAGTTTGTCATCTGTAAGCAAGTCAGTGAATGTGTATTTGGTTATAAAATAAAGAAGTGTTAATTTAATTATATTAACCTGTAGAAAACAACGGAATCACATAGGTAACGGTTTATATTTAAAGGCTTAATAATCGTTCAGATAAAAAAAAACATTGTAGGTATTCTACTCTAAGCTAATATCCAATTTATATAACTTATTTTCTTGTTCTAAATTTAAATGATGTATATTACAATCTATAGACAAAAAGATACAAACGTTAGAGTGACTTCACAAAAGAAAATATTTGAATTCGTCTAAGTTCATCAGAATCTCTCCGAGGAAGTTGTTCACACTTTCGACGTATTTTGGTATTCTTTGGAACACATAAAAATAGTTTTTGAGAAGTTTTTATCGTTGTATTTGTGCATCACACACAACTTGTAACAATTTCAAACACAAACCAGAAAGGTAACTAAAATATACATCATTCAAAGCTTATTTTTATTAAAGTAGGCCTTGTTAGGGTGATGAATTTCGCCCTGTATATTTAATCTTATTCTCAGTTGTAAATGCGCTGTTGTCACGTCCTCAATAAAAGCATAGTGTTAGTCTTTGAATATAAAACCTCAGGAAGGAGGATTTAAAACAGAAAAGTGGGTCCGGGATGGTTGTTGCATATGGCGGAAGACTCTTTCCGTTACAGCAGTGGCGCGTGTATTAAGACCTTTGAATATAAAGATTGAGACAGATATGAAATAAAATATGCAGATTTAAAAAGCAATTTATTAAAAATTCACGAAAAAAACTGTTTTAAAATTAAAATACATATTATTCGCATCGTTTTCTTCAAGTTCTAATATAAAATTGTTGGTTTATCTACGGAATTAAACTTTTACAAAAAGGATTGGTATTGTTCTAGTGTTTTATATATTATTAATTGGTATTGTTTTAACACTAATAAAATTTTATTCGAATTATAACAATTCATTAAAAACATCAAATATAAATCGATTAATAATTTGAAACTAGTTAAATAAACTAAATAGCAGAAATAAAAAACTGTTACAAACATATAACTTTATTGGCCCTTAAATAAAAATAGTTTCGTATACATACTTCTTACGCTTTCATCTTTTATATAGTTTTTACAAATATAATTTATCCTTGTATTTAAAAAAACAATCACAAACCAATTTTATTAATTGGATGGAAAGTTTTCTAAACCATTTTTATCATGATTTTGCATGCTGTGAAATACGTTTTTATATTAACTTCAAATTATAACACAATTGTCAAAAATATTAATATAAATGGGTAATTTTAACAGTAACTAAAATACACAAAAGAAATAAAACTAAAAACACACGAAAAATAGACTATTTAAAGAGACACAAAACAGAAAAGACCATTAAACACAACCAAACGTAAACAATAAATGAGTCATAAAGTGGTTGTCCAACATGGCCGTTTCCGTCGCACTTTTTAGTATTGACAATACGCAGATCCCTCCTTCCTGATGTTTTATATTCAAAGGTGTTAGTGACAATAAATAAAATAACAATTGTGTACTCCATTTCAGCGCCATCAAATCATTAAAAATTAGTACTTTCACAAAAAACGAAAATCGCAATTTAAAAATATATATTTAGATATAATGAATGCATTTACAAAATAATAGTACTTAATTAAATGAAAGCACACAATAAAAACATTTACAAAAAAGTCTTCATTTGCAATTAGGAACAAATTTTCTATGTCTATATAACGGTATTATAAAATAAGTTTTACAACAAACATTTAAATTGGACCAGCTATAAATGAGAAAATACAAAATATTTCATTTTGTCGATAAGTATTATAGCAGATATATATTAAAGAATTTTTCGTGGAGCTTTCCAGGTAGTGCGGTATTATGACATACCAATTGGTTTCAGCTATTTTGATAAGCAGAACAAAATGTTATGCTTCAAATAATGGAAATTCGTGCAATAATTCAGCAGAAAAGCAGATACACTATTGGTAAAATAAGCAAAGTATAAAAAAATGAAACATACAACATTAAAAAAACATAATAAACAACAAAAATTGGAGTAACAGATTTGGTTAAAACTATTGTCACGTTCATCTATTCGTTATGTATTTTCAATTCACCTCCAGTATCAAAGGTAAAATGTTGTCAAGTGAACAGTTTTTCATGTAATAAGTCCAATCCGTCAAAATAATTTCTTCTGTGTCTACAAATTTTTTTTACATGTCTGGTGTACATTGTCTTAAAGCTTCTGTCCAAGTTTTGTCCGAATATAAAAATGCAAAATAGAGGTAATCGAAGTAAATCATGTCTATGTTAGTTCATTATTTCATCTACTACATATGTCTTATCGTTGCTTCTGTATTGTGTAAGTATAATTGTCTTTTTTTTTTCATTTTTTTATCAAATTCGATGTTATTGCTGCTTAATTATCTCTGTAATATCTATTTTGTAGCTGAAAAAGTAGGTGGTCTGTTTTGTTGTACAGAATGAAATGAAGCATTATCCATGTTTACTACACATTTCTCTGGAAAATTAAATAAAGCAGGAATAAGTTAATTAACAATCCAGTTTTTAAAAATATCACCATTTATAGTTTTGTAATGGTCAATGTCAGTATTTGAAGAGTCTAATAACAAATCACATCCCTCTATTGACCCACCATTTGCTCCTGCGGGTAAAATTGTAAATCGCTTTTCTTTGGATTACACATGCAATGGAATACTTTTTAAATCAGATTACTGTTTCCATCGACGCGTTGGAGTACCATTTTTTTATATCCACGTCTATGTACACGAATCTGATGATTTCATTGCACTTTTTTAATTTCATAAATTTCTGAAGGAAAGAGATTTTGCTATTCTTCGCTCACTTAAAATTTGTCGTCAGTTCACGTTTTTAAGTTTATATATCATTAATTTTGTATAAATAAGTTCGTTTACCGTTTAAATCTCAGTTTTGTTTTGCGTCAGTCAAAAGTTTATCTGAAGTAAAATATTCGTTTTTATAATTGTACGTCCAAATCTGCCGCTGCAATTTTTTTTAAATGAAGTTCTTAAATGTATCTGCTTTATCTTTCTTCCTTTTATTTGCCGCTTTTTTACCATTAACTAAATCTTTTTTTAAGATTTTTCGTTTATATTTAACACTAACCTAAAAAAAACACGAAATATTTAAAAAATGTATGAAATAAAAATTTTAATGATATTTGATTGGTCATAGTTTAATGAATGAAATATCGATTCGTCCATGTCCTATCAAATTACATTTTAATTATCATTATGGATCATTGTTATTAAAGAAATTGAAAATATTTTATTCTGAAACATTTTTAACTTTTACTATAGTGTGTAATCTGGCAACATTGTAAAATAATGACTGACAGAAGAAATGTGAGGTTACGCACAAATTACTATAGGTTACGTATGCTTAATAAATTATAAGTAATTTGAATGTAATAAGAATGTAAAAGTGTATTTAATGTAACAAATAACTTCATATACAACTATTAATGAAATTAAAAATGTTTGGAACTATTTGCTGATAAAAATATTGGAATAATCTTGTAAACAAACACAATTACTACTTACATTAAAAACCTAAGAGATGTTATATAAATGCCTCTTCTGAAACTTTTTGGTCTTTTCTAAACATGTAATATCATCTTTGTATTCATTTTTTTGTCTCTACACATTTTTTTTCGGCATATTAATTTTTTTAATGCATTTAACCATTATATTTATGATATTTGTTGTCATGCTTGTCAGTTTGTGACTTGCAGGGACTTGGTAACTTTCAAACGGCAACATGACAAAAACCAATACCAACGTGAATAAATAAAAAGATAGCCTGCTAGATATAAATAAACGTTGAATCGTTAATACAAACACATATTTCCATGCAATGATGTACTAAACCTTGTCAAATAGCCTAACCTCTGGAATAGAATTATTTACCAGTGGATTCACATCCGGAATTGATTTTTAGATACCTATATTCAGACCATTGGGATCGAGACCGATAAGTCGAGATCAATATTAACCTCTGGAATAGAATTATTTACCAGTGGATTCACATCCGGAATTGATTTTTAGATACCTATATTCAGACCATTGGGATCGAGACCGATAAGTCGAGATCAATATTACACGATAATCCACATGTAGTGAATTTTATTTATTTACAACTTTGTTGGAATGATTTGTTTATGATTGGTTGGGAGTTAGACATAAATAGACCAGAGAAAATAGCAAAAGAAACACCCTTAATAAGGCACTCGATATATGTATCGAGCGGCTTTTCGTATTCTACTCCATGATAAAAACAGATAATAAGTACAATATGTAATAGATTTATGGTCATTTTTAACTTATAAACAACAGGTATATACCTTGTTTGGAAATTAAAAATGAGAATAAATCTTTTAAATATTTTGCTTGTTATCTGTTTTTATCATAGAATCGAACAAGAAAAGTCGATAGATAAGTGTATCATGAAGTGACTTCGGAAAATCGTTATTTTTCTGATCTAAAAAGATTGAAAATATAAAGCAATACATGCATGTATATATTAGAAAAGTGGTGGCGGCATTAATTATAGATATCTGTATAAACGAGTGTTTTCGGAAAATCGTTATTTTCCTTGTCTAAAAAAAATGAAAATAAAAAGCAATATATAGATGTACATTGTACATATTAGGAAAGTGGAGGCGTTATCTATACATATAATAAATCTGTAGAAATGAAAATCCTGTACATTAAAGATGTTTAAAAAATAATTAGCGGGGGGTGTTACTACATCGATATACAACACAAAAATGTGGTTAGTTTTTTGTTTGTCTGACTGTATGTTTGTGCGCGCATCACATGAAAACTACTGATCTGATTCGAATGCGGTTTGTCTTCTTTCAACTTAACATCTGGTGAATAAAACTTTCTCTTCCCACCCCTTTAACGGAGTAAGGAGCGAAATTTTTATACAAAAATCGACACGCTACGCAAACGACGTCGCGGGTACGTCGAAAAAGAACCCAAAAATGTGGTTAGATTTTTTTTGTCTGTCTGTATGTTTGTGCGCGCAACATATGAAAACTACTGATCCGATTACAATGCGGTTTTCACAAATGTATTTGTCTTCTTTCAACTTAACATCTGGTGTATAAAAACTTCTCTCCCATTCCTTTAACGAGGTGGGGGGAGAAATTTTTATACAACAATCACACGCCACGCGAACGACGTCACGAGTACAACTAGTTAATTATAAAAACTAAAATAAAATTGAGTTGTTAAACTTGAATTTGGTTATTTTGTAGATAATTTTATTTTTAATTAAAATATTATTAAAAATTTTACTTTCATCTTAAAAATTTCAATTTTCTACTTTAATTTTATTTCGTTTTTCAATTTAATTTGCACATGGATATACACCCTTTATCTCAATTTTCCAGTACAGTTCCCAAAACTCTGACGTAAGATATCTAAAATAGCTTTATAATCAGTGTTGATCGAGAATGGCATAGTTTTCCACTTTCACACAACACCTCTTTCAACTTTGGAACATGTGCAGTGAAGAATTTTTCGTTACATGTCATAAAGTTACAATATGTGAATCCATTTATGATCATTTTAGTCGTACATATAAACCATCAATCTTCTACTAAAAGAAGAGCATCTTCGTCTAAAGTTTTCTTTTAAGTACCTATGTCAACCATACATTACAATTATTATTATACTTTTATAGCATAAGCGCAGGCATGTCTGAATACCACAAGGGCCATGGGGACTACCCCAAAGGACTCATTATAGGTTCTGATCAACTTACCATCATTGCATATCTATATCTATATATGTATCATACTTTTATCTACACCCATTTATATACAGGGCGAGGCTATGGCAACTGCTCACAGGTTGGTTCCCATAAGTTTATTGAGAGGAGCCGAACTATATGATAGGGTTAAGGCGGAGCAAATAATGAATATACCTCAGGACAGGATAGTCTCCAGCTATAAATTTGCGATAAACTTTCGAGTAGAATTACTGAAAAGGGATTAATGGAACAATACCCTCCCAATTCAAGGGGAGTTAATCTGGTATACCGATGGCTCAAAGACTGAGAAAGGCACATGTTTGAGTATATATAGTAGAAGACACAGGGTACAAGTCCAATTAAGCGTAGGTGCTTATGGTACATTGTTTCAGGCTTAAGTAATGGTCATACAATACTGTGGAAAGGAGATTATAAGTCAAGGTATAACGGGTAAAACCGTAGTCATATACTTGGACAGCCAATAAGCTGTAAAGGTGATGGTCATGGCACAAATAAGCTCAAAGCTAGTGGGGGATTGCGTTAGAGCCCTGACACATGCCGCCATTGGGAATTCTTTGACACTAGCATGAGTACCAGAACACTCAGGGTTTTGGGAAAATGGTATTGCTGACGCTGACACATTCAGCAAGACAGCCATTGAGAAATGAAGGCTAGAGAAGGCCCAGAAGTGGTGGGAATCATCACCGGGCAAGCGACAAGATGTTATTACAAAGGCGAAACGATGTCACAATCGGCTAAATTTACTGCAGAGCAGTTATCACAAATTAAAAACGATGTCAGTATGATTGTCAGTCTCTTGACAGGACATTGTCGGCTCAGAAAACACCTGAGTCAGCTAAACTTGGCTTATGAAGACATCTGTCGATAGTGCCAAGAGAAGAAGGTAACCGCATTTCGTGTCCTATGCCAATGTAAAGGCCTTGCAAAGACAAAGTATCTAGTATTGGAAGATGAGAAACCGGTTGCTCAAAGTAACGTAGAGAGGTCACTGTCAAGAGTATTAAGTCTCATTATGAGGACAAGTCTAGAGAAGGGGCTCTAATCCCATTTCAGAAAAGATGGATCTCTAAAGGTCACAATGATAAATGCTAACAGCCATCTCAATGAATATCTATCTATCTATTTAGTTTAAGGGCTTAGTACAAATGAGAATATAAGTTTGCTGTAGATATTTTGCACATCTATTATTACTATAGTCTGGCCGTCGAAAAGATGGAATGATCACGAGACAAATGTACTCCTTATTTCAGCCCACAGTTTATATCATCTTTGGTATGAGTACAGTCTAAACTGTCCTTCGTTTACTGCAGTTTAGAAGGCGTTACATCGTAAGATTAAGCCGTTCAGATGCCCGTATTCACTGATCAAGAATCCTTGAATTCCATCTTTTCAGCGGCCGGGGTATAGTAACTTAATCTTAATGACTTTTACTATTACAAAATTTCATTTATATTATTATTTAAACGTATTTTTTTATTAAGAATGTCCTCATAGGTATAGACCTAAATACAAATGTACCGAGAACATCTATTGGGGCAGAAGAGACAATTTATTAATTTGGGATTTAAAGGCCTGGGTAAAGACTTCCACAATCTGGAGCCTGGGAATAAAGGTACGATCGAATCGATGCGTTCTCGATGTCATATATTGGGGCAGAAGGGACAATTTATTAATTTGGGATTTAAAGGCCTGCAAGTTAGGACGAGTGGGGAAGACGTGGGAAGGTAAAGAGTTCCACAATCTGGAAATAAAGGAACGATCGAATCGATCCGTTCTCGATGTCATCTATTGGGGCAGAAGAGACAATTTATTAATTTTGGATTTAAAGGCCTGCAAGTTGGGGCAAGTGGGGAAGACGTGGGAAGGTAAAGAGTTCCACAATCTGAAGACCCTGGAAATGAAGGAACGATCGAATCGATCCGTTCTCGATGTCGGGCATTGAACAGTATAAGGGTGCATGGAGTTGGCACGTCGCGTTGCTCTGGCTGGTCTGACAAGTGGAGGCATTATAGAGCGGAGTTCTTCTGATCCATTTATGTATCGGTAAGACAAGGAAAGATCAGACATTGCTCTTCGGTGGGACAATGGGGCTAGGTTTTTAGTGATACTGGTGTCGTTTATTAGTCAAACTGCTCTTTGCTGTATTGCATCAAGAACTCCGAGCCTTGACGGAGCCGCCGAACCCCATACATGCGAGCAGTATTCAAGATTAGGTCGTATTTGGGCTTTGTAAAGAGTAGCTAAGTTCGATGGAGAAAAATATTTTCGTGCTCTAAACAGAAAGCCTAATTTCTTTCCTGCTGCAGTTGCTATGGATGCAATATGTTCGTTCCATAGTAAGTCCTGGGAGATCGTTATACCAACCAGCGTAATGGCGTCGCCCGCTACCAGTGTTTTATCGTTGATTGTAATGGATGAGTCGCATGCTTGCCTCTTGTTGAATAGGCAACATGTCTTTGTCTTGGAAGCGTTGAAATTAACAAGATTCTTTCTTCCCCACTGGTCTACAATTTTCAAATCTTGATTGAGAGAAGCCGTTGTGGATCTTCTGTCCTCTTCCGAAATATTTAGAGGTATGGGACGGTTGTGCGCTTTGCTACTGTGTAGGTTGCTATCATCTGCAAAACCATGTATCGTGTATGTTTTAATCCTATGCAATAATGAGTCAAACGCACATTACTATACCAAATAACTTAAATTTGAATAGAGAAAGAAGTACCACAAAACAAAACATGTTTATTATGCGATTTATATCAAATTAGTTTATTTTGTAGTATTAGTGGCGTAGCTATACACCTGTTTGCTCTGAAGCAACACCTAGGTAGTTCTGACCTCTTTGTATAAGAATATAAATTGAGATAAAACAAAACGATACTAAAATTAGATGACTAAATAAAATAAAAATGTTTAAAACATATCAATAGCCGCAACAGTGATGTAAATAAATTTAACTTTGTTTCTTAAAAAAACACCCAAAACAGTTAGTTTAAATTATAAAATATCACAAGGATTACACAATATCCATAATCATAGATTTCCAAAAGTAAGGGAATTATTAATAATAAGTTTTGGCAATCCCTAAAAAGCCGCTGCTGGCGTGAACGAGCACGGAATGGAGTTGATAGCAATGTCGAAACCATTCTGACGTGTGGTCTTCATCAATCTTTAAGAGCCGATAGCAATGTTGCCGTAGGGATTAATTTAACGGGAGTTGGGCAATTCTATAAAGCTAGCAAAAGTGTTTGAAGTATTAATACTCATGTATAAAAATATTAAGTAGTATGAAAACCATGAGCTGTTTTTGTGTGCATTTTGTTAATTAAAATCTATTTGCTGGAAAATTTGGAATTAGGTAGTTTTGTTTCCTTCTTTAAAATATACCCTGTGCCAAGTGAGGTTTTGTTATGAGGACGGAAGCCACTCCACTTATAGGTTATGACATTTTTTTTTTAAGTTATACTTCTATTTATGCACTGGATTTGTGTGGGGTCAAATGGCAAAAATCATTACATATGTAATGGTGTGAGTAAGAGAGAGACAGAAACACATATAAGGTATCAGTACATTGAAACGAGATAGATATACAAAAAACAATCTGATCTAATGTTTTGGAATATCATAGTGACGTATTACATTGTGTTTGACAGATTACTTTATAATTCTGTCACGTAAGTAAACATATAAAGTTTAGTATTTTATATTAATAATATTAATCATAATTTATGTATTCAGTAATTTGCATTATATTTTGCACTATGGGGTTTTGTAAACACTTTCTTTGTACATTAATCGTTTTACTATTTAGTTTTCGTGTTTGAAGTAAGGACACACATCAACTGGTCTTATTTTTCTAAGTATTTTTTTAATTGAATACAGTTAATTAAAAAAAAAAATTATTTCTGCTTGCCTGTGTTTGGCGCCGAGTGATGATAATATAAATGTGAAAATTACATGCGCGAGTTGTAAACGATCTCTAAAATTCGAATTAAAATGTACCAAATGTGAAAAACAGGATCATCCTGCTTGCCTAGTTCGTCTAAGAGGCGCAAAAGTGGTTGGTCAAAATTTAATCATCTGTCCATCATGTGCTGAAACTGAAAATGATGGCGACCATGCGTCATAATATAAAATACAGTGTTATTTGTTTGTTCGAGCACTTTCTTTTAACAGAAGAGGTTCAGCATCTAAGTGTCTTTGGTTATAACCCGAGCTCTTATTTTTGTCGTGTACAGAATAAACGTGGTGGAGCTATGATTTTGGCAAAACATGGTATGGAGATAAATCCTTTAAAAATGATTGAAAACTTATCAGTTGAAGGACGAAACACCTGCTACTTAAGACGGACCTCGTCTCCACGAAATGTTATGCAAATTTGATACAAAATCAGTGTGTACTCGGTACTAGGAGGTTTTTGAGGTCGCTGAACACGAATATCATATAATGATTTTGCTAAATCATTCGCATAAAAATTTATGAATCCGGCGCGTGCATAGAAGTATAACTTCTGCCAGGAGTCCCACTGACTGCCACACGCTTTTTTAAATAGACTTATACATCATAAGATTGACCAAGTTTTTGTTCCATAAAGTTTTTTTCGTAAAGTTAATACTTTTCTAATTATGTGCAATTGAAACATTACCATTTCCATTGAAAAAACTAATATTTCTTTAACCAATTTTTAACGAATTACTCCAGAAGTTTTGATATCACGAAAAAATCATATAGGACAAAAAGAGCGGAATATAAAACAAAAAACTTGTTTTTTAACGATTTTTACAACCCCAATATGAATAAAGTTTTAACTTGTTGGAGGACGGTTATTTTTTAAGAAAACCGAAGTTTGAGGCCTTCAATCTTACATAATGTGAAATTGATCAATTTTGTGAAGAAAACGGATTTAAAATGTCCTTTTAAATAAGCGCTCTTAACATATTGCAAACAAAATTATTTATTTATTTTTGAAATTTAGAAATTATACAAACAAGAAATTATTAAAATACATGTAACATGTGCTTAAGGAGAAGGTGAGTGAATGTCATATCTGACGGAATTTGAATTCATTATAACGTTTCGCTTCCTAACCACTTGAGGATCCAATAGCTTAAGTGGTTAAAGCATGCCTGCGTATAAGGCAGTGATGGTGGGCTCGAGTCCCACTGAATGTGACATTTTTTTCAATTTCTGCTTAATGTCATTTTAATTATTTCTTGTTTGTATAATTTCTAAATTTTAAAAATCCGTTGAGAGTTATCTCAAAAATAATAGTTTACTAAAAATCAATGGTTCCGGTCTCCTAACCGAATAAAAATATAAGACAGGGCACAAATAAAGTTACTTAGAGTTTGATGTTTCAATTGTCGATTTGACAAATCTTCTCTCTCATTAACGTCATGTAACATGTGCTTAAGGAGAAGGTGAGTGAATGTCATATCTGACGAAATTTGAATCCATTATAACGTTTCGCTTCCTAACCACTTGAGCATCCAATAGCTTAAGTGGGTAAAGCATGCCTGCGTATAAGGCAGTGATGGTGGGTTCGAGTCCCACTGGATGTGACATTTTTTTGAATTTCTTCTTAATGTCATTTTAATTATTTCTTATTTATATAATTTCTAAATTTCAAAAAATTCAAAAATCCGTTGAGAGTTATCTCAAAAATAATAGTTTACTAAAAATCAATGGTTCCGGTCTCCTAACCGAATAAAAATATAAGACAGGGCACAAATAAAGTTACTTAGAGTTTGATGTTTCAATTGTCGATTTGACAAATCTTCTCTCTCATTAACGTCATGTAACATGTGCTTAAGGAGAAGGTGAGTGAATGTCATATCTGACGGAATTTGAATTCATTATAACGTATCGCTTCCTAACCACTTGAGCATCCAATAGCTTAAGTGGTTAAAGCATGCCTGCGTATAAGGCAGTGATGGTGGGTTCGAGTCCCACTGGATGTGACATTTTTTCAATTTCTCCTTAATGTCATTTTAATAATTACTTGTTTGTATAATTTCTAAATTTCAAAAATTTCAAAAATCCGTTGAGAGTTATCTCAAAAATAATAGTTTACTATTATTTATTTATGTTTTTATTTAACAATGACAATCTCAGTAATACCTCCCAAATTAAAATTAATCGTATCAGACTCACAGTTTTCTTTATTCAGGTATTATTGATATGATTCAAAAAATCTTTTCGTATAAAAATTTAAGGTTTTTCTTTAAAGACGATTTTTGTATTTTTTTGTATCACAAAAATTGTAGAAGATATGCCGGTTTAAAGTTTGCATTTGCGCTCTGTATGCAGCTCATCGATGTCCTTGTAAGTAAACCCTTTTTAAAAATAGTGGTATTCGAAATTTTAGACCTTAATCTCAATACATCGTTTAAAATTCTTTAAAGAATGCTGTATTAAATAATTTTACTAGCTGAAAAAAATATATATAACTATTTTTTTTATATTGCTTGTTCTTGCTTTTAAAAGGTTGAACAATGTATAATAGAAATTATTATAAAACATGGTGTTGTTTAGCAAAATTGCACAGTAATACAATATTTTACCTTTTATGAATGACATTTAAGTGTTTGGCGTAAACCAGTATAAATTAATTGGTCGAGGCTTTTTAAAAAATTATGGTTTAAATAGATGTTTATTTTTTTACAGTCCATTAAACTATGGCAGGAGGCTGAACCCAAAATGGCGCCTTGGCACAGGTTTCAATGATGGCGCGTCATGGCGCCACTTTAATATTACTGGCTGGTTTATTCAGCCTGCAAACATCCGCTGATCAAACAAAATGTCCCAGTTTGGCAGCAAATCCTTCTTGCCAGTGTTTCAATTTTGAAAATGGCATCTTATTGGAATGTCCCGCAGCAACTGCCCAGTCGGTCAAGGGAGTTTTGGAAATTATTGATGGTTCCGTCCAAAGCCTTAACATCTATGATCCAGATAAGGCGATGGTAAGTAACATTACATAAAGACAAAGCATACTATAATTATTGCCTCAAATAATTATTTATGAATTAAGAGCAAAAAGTGATACATTATTTACCTACTTATTACTGGTAATATTAAAGTTAAAAGTGCAATCCCCGTAATCTTTAATAATAGTACCCGATCCCGAAACCATATTGTGACTATATTCTGATATAGTAAATTCTTGATGGTGTCGCGAAAAAGGGTCGCCAACAATTGGTCGGGCACAAAAGTTCACGAATCAAAGGGTCGCGTATCAAAGGTCGCTGACTATAAAAGATCGCGTACAATCGATCGCGTGATCAATGGCCGCGTAGGTAAATATATCTATATATATATATATATATATATATATATATATATATATATATATATATATATATATATATAAATATATATATATATATATATAAAACTCAAAGCTGACTGACTGACTATGACTGACTGATTGACTATGACTGACTGATTGACTGATATAGTGATCTATCAACGCACAGCCTAAACCGCTGAACCGATGGGGCTGAAATTTGGCATGCAGATAGATGTTGTGACGTATGCATCCTCTAAGAAAGGATGTTGATTAATTCCACCCCCAAGGGGATAAAATAGGGGATGAAAGTTTGTATGAAACTTTGTTAATTTTAAACCGATCGGGCTAAAACTTTAAATGCATATAGCTACTATGACGAAGACATCCCCTAAGAAAGGATCTTGATTAATACCACCCCTAGGGGATAAAATAGGGGACGGAAGTTTGTATAAAACTTTGTCAATTTTAAACCGATCGGGCTGAGATTTTGCATGCATATAGCTACTATAACGTAGGCATACCCTATGATTTTGATAAATTCCACCCCTAAGGAAATAAAATAGGTGATAAAGTTTTGTATGAAAGTTTGTCAATTTTAAACCAATCGAGCTGAAACTTTCCATGCATATAGATACTATGACCAAGGCATCCGCTAAAAAAGGATTTTAATTAATTCCACTCCTAAGGGGATAAAATAGGGGATGAAAGTTTGTATGGAACTTTGTCAATTTTAAACCGATCAGGCTGAGATTTTGCATGCATATAGCTACTATAACGTAGGCATCCCCTAAGAAAGTATTTTGATAAATTCCAGCCCTAAGGGGATAAAATAGGCTATGGAAGTTTGAATAAAAATTTGTCAATTTTAAACCGATCGAGCTGAGATTTTGCATGCATATCTACTATGACGTAGGCATCCCCTAAGAAAGGATTTTGATTAATTCCACCCCTAAGGGGATAAAATAGAGGATGAGAGTTTGTATAAAACTTCGTAATTTTAAACCAATCGGGCTCAGATTTTGCATGCATATAGCTACTATAACGTAGGCATCCCCTAAGAAAGGATTTTTATAAATTCCACCCCTAAGGGGATAAAATAGGCGATTACAGTTTGTATGAAAGTTTTTAGTTCTTAATGTTGACAATAGATAGCGTTAGTAGTATTTTAAAACGCGCTATTGCTGTGTTTTCACCGAGTTACATATACCCGATGATGAGTGGCTGCCGTATCTTATAGTACATACTATACCTACATATTTCTAGCGGATTATATTTGACGTATTTGACTGTTCTTTTCTTGGCATATTTTGGATTGCATTTGCTTTGTTTCGGTTTAGTAGTTATGGTTATAGACTCTGCTTTGTATTTGGCATTTGTTTTGTTTTCGTTTGGTTTAAGTATAGGCGTTGAGTGAAAAAATATAAAGAGTCGCAGCCTTACGGTCATATGCGTTTGCTATAATGCTTCCGAAATAAAGCTGACGCGACCTTCGTTTTGGTTTCGAATTTGTCAGTGTCGCTTGAAACGTTGTGATGGTAACATCGCTGCGTATCAAGTTTGCTTATCGTTACCCCTGCCAATTTCAAATATTGTATTTTCGGTGACACTATACTCTAGTAAACACCTTTAAAAACGTAAAAAATAAAATAAAGGTCCTAAAAATATGAGCGATAGCTCATTGGATTTGGAATCACTTCTAGGAAAACGTTTTTGAAGGAAAAATGTGCAGGCAAAAAATTGCAATTGTTATTAACAAAATAAGATGAAAAAAAAAGATATTTATGTTTTTGTTAATAACTCGAAAAATATTAATATATAAGCAATTTTGAAAAAAGCTCGTGAAAGAGGAGGAAATTTCCGAAAAAAAAGTCCGTACTCCCGGAACTCTATCGCCATTATTTATAATTTTAATTTGACGTTGAAAATAGGGTTCCGCGCGGCTTTTACGGCATGCGCGCGCCACCACTAACCGGGGTTTATCAGATAAAATATATTTTTATGACATAAAATGTTATTTTAAAAATTTGAAAAAATTCTAGTATTTTCCTAACACTTGAAAGAATCTAACTCAGTTGGAAAAACATTTTATCACTGTTTTTCAAAAAGTTATTCAATTGTTAACTAACAAATTTTTTCCTAGTCTCTGTTGGCATGTACAATGGGATAAAAGGTAAAAATAATTGACCTAAAAATTTGAAACTTCGTGTAGCCCGTTTTCATATGTATACTTTACAAGATCCTGCGATAAATGTTCATAAAAGTTTATTAATTTGTTAATTATGTTTTTTCATAACTATTGCAAAATGAAATATCTTAAAAAAGTTGATGATATTTTCTGGACAAGTTGATAAATTATTATTTTTTAATTATTAGTCATGCCTGTTTTAATATTAAACAATGGCAGTAATTAACATAGGTTTTTAATTTTTTACGTAATTTGTTTATAAAATTTTTTAAACAAAGATAAAAATTGAAAAAAAAAATGCTTTTGTTAATTTGTTGTAAACTTTTTCATTTAACAATAGTAATGAAAAAACATATTTAACAAATTAATAACCTTTTATGAACATTTATCACAGGATCTTGTAAAGTATAGGTACATATGAAAATGGCTCCACGATGTTTCAAATTTTTAGGCCAATTATTTATACCTTTTATCCCATTGTACATGCCAACAGAGACTATGAAAAAAATTGTTAGTTAACAATTGAATAACTTTTTGAAAAACAGTGATAAAATGTTTTTCCAACTGAGTTAAATTCTTTCAAGTGTTAGAAAAATACTAGAATTTTTTCAAATTTTTAAAATAACATTTTAGCATAAAAAAAATGTTTTATCTGATAAACCCCGTTTAGGGGCAGCGCGCGCATGCAGTAAAAGCCGCGCGGAGCTCTATTTTTAACGTTAAATTAAAATTATAAATAATGGAGAAAGAGTTCCAGGAGTATGGACTTTTTTTTCGGAAATTTCCTCCTCCTTAACGAGCTTTTTTCAAAATTGCTTAAATATTAATACTTTTCGAGTTATTAGCGAAAACATAGATATCTTTTTTTCCATCTTATTTTGTTAATAACAATTGCAATTTTTTGCCTGCACACTTTTACTTCAAAAACATTTTTCTAGAGGCGACTCCGAATCCAATGAGCTTTCGCTCATATTTTTAGGACCTTTATTTTAATTTTTTACGTTTTTGAAGATGCTGACTAGAGTATCTGTCCGTTTATGTGAACAATATTGTTTATTAGTGTTCATAGTCGTGACATTTTAGTGCAAATATGACAACGACAGGTGTGTGTATAAAAACTGTTTAAATAACAATAGATGTGATAAAGACATTACATTATTCAAGTTTCCAGTTGGCGAAGGTAAACGTGCGCAAGAATGGCAAAAAAAGTGCGGAAATATAAACATTGCATTAATGGACGTTATTGAATTGAAGAATAAATTAATTTGTGAGGTGCATTTTCCTCCTACTTGTGTTATTAAGAATAATAAGCGGAAATTGTTAACGAAAAGTGCAGTTCCCATACAGTTTATTGAAGAAGGTAAGCCAATAATGTTTTTTCCTAAATGAAATAATATCCATAATAATTATAAGTATTATTCGAGTAGAGTCTTGCAAGTTTTGGCACCATCGTTACTGAGAATAAAGTTTTACCACACTGCTAAAAAGATTTTGAGCAACCTTCGCGTGCTCACAGTATTTTTGATTGAATAGATGAGGCTTTCACTTGATGTAATGAAATAAAACAATTTAATTTTTTTAAATCTACGATCCAAATTTAATAGACAATATTATAAATAAGAAGATACTAAAACATACTTTGGAATACCATCCTTAAAAATTAAAATAAAATCATTTTTAGAAACTTTAGACTTGAATTCATTAAAAACAACAAATCTATCAACAATTTTTCCTTATTAAACCTTTTTACCTGGAAAGGATCCTGTAGGATTATTGTGAATGAATTTCCAGGTAAACTTGTTAAATACTTTAGTTAATCCCATATTTAGACACACTTCTTTCCTGTTTTTTTTTTAATTTATTTCCATGTAAATAGATCATAATTTTATTGTTAATATCCGTAAAATTCAGTATTAAGACACTGTAAAATTGAAAAATTTCTCATTATACCTTTATTCGTTTGAGAAAGCTAATATGTTAGCGAAACGCGTCACAATTTTAAGTTTAATATTATGTAGATTTTAACAAATTAAATTGTTTTATTTTTGATTACTGTTGTATATTAAAATGAATATTATAATTTCAGATAAAGGACAGCCTCTTCCATGATCGTCCGCTGGTGATGTACAGGAATTAGAGATTGGTGAACATTCGAAAACCTACAACAGAAAACGGTCACATTCGGAGACTGATTCGGAAATGGTTACTCATATGAAATACTTGAATCATAACATTTCTGGAAAAAACAACTCTCCAATTTTATAACTTTTAAAAACTTTTCTATTTTTAAAAAATATTTATTTGAACAATAGTTAAACTTAACAGTATGAAAGCAAACTAGAGAGTAATTATACAATGCAAGAAACCTATATTTATATACTTTTCTTATCTATTGCTGACTCAGATAAAATAGGGAATTGCCAAGATGTAACTCTCCACATTCTGAAACTTCCTCTGTCAGTTCCACGTTTGGCGACCGTGTATTAAAAATGGAATCTCCAACGGAATATCTATTGAAAAAAAATACTTTAACTCACTAAGTTAATTTCTTGAAAAAGAAAATTTGTGCGAAGCGGTCTCAAACATATCGACTTAAAAAGAAAATTTCTTTATCCACGTCCTTATTTTTACTTAATTTATTGATCCATAAGAGTACTTTTGTAAAAACTTTTGTGAACATGCAGTTATTTCACAAAAAAAATACAAAATGGTCACAGCATGAACAACAATTAGCCATGTCGCTGTATTATAAGTCCCCAGGAGCTTATAAGTTTATGCTTTATTCTCTCAAATTCATTCTACCATCTGTAAGAACAATACAAAGTTGGCTAAAAGTGTTTAGTTTAATGCCCGGATTGGATACTACTTTGATCACTGAAGGCGAAAACTATGACGGACCAAGAGAAAAAAAATGTAGTTGGAATATAATCGATTGCGGGATAATATTGAAGGATACGAGAATTTGGGATCTCTGGGAGAAAGTGTCAAATTAGCAAATACAGGGCTGGTCTTTCTAATACGTGGTTTACTTCATAACTGGAAAATACCGTTGTGTTACTACGGTTCCACTGGGCCTGTAAGCAGTTCATCTTTGCACGAAATTATTATAGATGTCATTAAGAAATTGAAGGAGATGACTTTTACTCCACTTGTACTTGTTGGTTATCAGGGTTCTAATAACCGTGGAGCTTTCAAGTTATTGGGAGCAACAAAAGACAACCCTGTAGTAGAAATAGAGGGCCACCCAATATTCACGTGTTTCGACATACCTCATTTATTGAAAAGCTTCAGAAACAATTTCATGAACACAAAATTACAATTTCTAATTAATAAAATACCTATTGCCTGGACTGACTTTACCAAAACCTATAAAATAGATAAAGCGAGTGTAACAGCTAGAGCTATGCTAAAAATCACCGACGTTCACATTTGGCCAACTAATTTTCAGAAAATGCGAGTTAAGTACGCAGCGCAAGTATTTTCGAATACCGTTGCTGCGGCGATAAAAACTGCTTCCAAAATCGGACAAATTACTACGAAAACAGCTGCGAATACTGCAGAGTTCATCAAAGAAATCAACAATATTTTCGATGCTTTGAATAGTAGGATTTTAAACGACCCAAATCCTTACAGAAGACCATTATCTATTTTCAAAGACACAACTTATCACTTATTATGCAATGCATTAGATTACTTTAAAAAAATAGAGATACTCGAAAATAATAAAATCAGAAAAAATATTTACTGCATAAATGGATTTCAGTGGACAATAAACTCAATTTTGCAACTATGGAGACATCTGAAAGATTCCGGTGTTAAGTACTTATTAACAGGGTTTTTGAACCAGGATGCCCTTGAAAATTTTTTTTCTGTAGTAAGACATAGAGGAGGATATAATCCTACTCCCACTGTCAGACAATTTCCTATTGCAATGCAACACAATATGAATATAAGACTGCAAACGAATGTGGAAATTGGAAACTCTGAAGTTCAGGACGATGAAAGTCTCACTATCAACGATGAATACTTCGATGAAAACAAGTCTGATAACGAAAATATACCTAACAATGCAGCTGATCATGAGCCAAGCTTCAATAAAGAATCAACAGAAGAACAGTCAAATACTGAAAAGGTTGAAGAAACTACAATCAATGCGAATTCATCTTTGGAGACATGTTCGGCCGTTTATGTAGCTGGATACCTTGTATTCAAATTGGAAAAAAAGTTCAAATGTGAGAAATGTTCTGCAGATCTAACGAAAGGCGGTGACGATAGTTTGTTAAATGAGAAAGAACTGTTTATGCTGTACAAGGACTATAGCAGGCAAGCCAGTCAAATCAAATGTCTGAGGAGACCCTCCGAAAAATTTAGCGAAATTATCATCTGCTTACTAAGTGAATTCAATAACGCTTTCAACAAATATAAATGTGGTAATGGTCTCGCTAAAAATATTGATCACCATTTAAAAAATTATTTATGCGAATATCATTCAAATTGGTATGAATCATATTTCAAATCAGCATGCAGGGAACACATGGATTACATGTTGACTTTATTCATTAGAATGAAAATATTTAGAAATTTGAAGTGGGAATCTTCAGTAAATACAAAAAAACAGAAAGTGGGAATTATTAAACCTCATAGAAAGGTTAGAATTCTACAAAATTGATTTAGGCTATTTGGGTTATTTTTGTATTTGTGTGTATTCATATTTTTTTTAAATTAAATTTGTAAAACAAACGTTTTTGGCATTCATTTGCGTATTGTCTGTCAACAATTTCCGTTTGATCACACCATTTTGAAAAATAATATTATTAAATCACATAGACTTCACCTTTATTAATTTATAATGTGGCAAAAAAAGAACGAATATATTCAGGTACCTACAAGCTCTAAATCTAAACGTTGAAATCAAATGAATCTGTACCAGCGTTATTGACTCAGCAAGCTTGAGAAAGCTTGACATAGACTTGTTTTGAAATAAGATATAAAAGCTTTTTGTAAGTAACAAGTGGTGGCACCACCGTACAAGCACGATGTATATTGGGGGTCGCGGTACGGAGAGAGGTAGGATGAGAGTGGGATGAGACTACAATACGAATACGCTATATTGAATGAACCCTGCGCCTCTTTTATATTTTTTCACTCAACGGTATAGGTTAGATATCGAATGATATCCCGTTTGAATTTAAACGATTACAGTTTTTCCTAAAAGTCTGCTTTGCCATGACAATAAACAAGTCTCAGGACCAAACTCTCAAATTTGCGGGTATTGACTTGAGAGAACATTGCTTCTCTCATGGACAGTTTTATGTTGCTTGCTCACGAATAAGTTCACATAGTAGCTTGATAGTTTTAGCGCCTAATGACAGAATATTGTGTACAAAGAAGTTTTGTAGGCCCTAATTTTTTACACACGCTAAACAAAAGTAAAGCCGCAAAAACTATACCTAATTATTAATAATACTTCTTAACTTTCTTCTTAATCCTTATCCAAATAAATAAGTTATTTAACACAGACACATCTTTTTGAACAAAATTCCCTTTACAGTATTTTTTTAACCAAAATGTAAGAAGTTTTTACAGTTTTTAAATAATAATAGTCTAATACCACTCGCGCATTAATGTGCGGGGTGTGTGGAGCGGTGAGGCGGTAGCACGCTGCTGCTGGCCGACATGACACTGTCGATAGACGCGTAGAGTCTTGAAAATTGGAGAATAAATTTGTTTTATTACGTAGTGGTGTACTAAGGAATGACTTTTTTAAATTACACCACTAAGGATTTAAAATAAGGGTTGCAAATTTGTATGAAATTTGGTGGCAAAAAACTAAAGTCCACGCGGATAAAGTCGCGGGTGGCCGCTAGTATTTTATATTGTTGAAACCATTAACAAGCGAATTATGAATCTTTCAGAAAAAAGTTATCTTTACGTTTCTGGCATTTATTTATAAAAAAATAAGCACATATATTTTTTAAATAGATTGTAAAATCGTGAGTGCATACAAACACATGCTGTGTGGGTCGGTAAGGGGCGATAAGGGTCTCATTTAGGGACCGCCCGCTGGGCCCACGTAAGGGGGTGGCTTCAAAAACTCTTTAACCCAACATTTTCTTCGGGTACGAATGCTAGTGCTGCCAATTATCGCAGATAAATTGCAAAATTTGCATCTTCTGTATAGATTTGTTGTAGCCTGTACCTTTCATGTTTCTTCACAAACGTTATGTGAAATAAGAAGAAGCATTCTCGGATGAATTCTGGAATTTTTTCATGGATAACATGAATTGATGTTTCTTAAAAATACACCATTTGTTGTAGGTTGTAGACCTGGTCGCACCGTTTTTAATACCTGGAAGAGTCGAGTGTATGTTCCCTGAGTTTTATTTGAAAGAAGAGCAAACACAGTCAGTATAACGTTGTTATATTGTACACCATGGATGACAAAAGATTTGAGGAGTACATGTAAAAGTGCCATTAGCATACCAGTAATCACAGTTCTCCATAAAAGTTAATTTTTCTGTGGAAAATATTAAAATTCTTTGTTCGTTTGGACTTTTATCGAATTATAGAAACGGTTGGCCATTGCTATTTCGGAAGTATTTTTAAGGAATAGCAAGCTCGATTAATTTTCTTGGATTTGCTGTAATAGCTTCAGTTTTTTCTCTTGTAAGCTGAGTAGTTCGCTTTAAGGAAGAAGTGGAAGGTAACTGTTGAGTTGCAACCGTAGAAACGTTTTGTCAAACAATGGCTGTAATTCTTTGTGTTGTTGGTTTAAATTGACCTGCGAGTTCCTGTAGTTTGTTACAAGCTTTCCTTGCTTCTACTTTGGATGCATCTGCAACGTGGTTGTGGCTTGTACTTTTCACTGCATCACCTCTGGCTTTGTGAACTCTTTCGTTACATTTATTGGTTTTATATTCGGATCACTTCCAAATTATCTTTTAATTAATCTTTTTACCTTTATATGGAAGTGACCATTGTACAATAACATATCAACACCTTTTTGACTTTTTGCGAAATTCAGAACCATCTAGACAAATCGACAAGTAACAAATAACAAGCTACAAAATATTACAAGCTTTTACTACTTATTAAAAGGTTGCCTCATTAAAAATTTATTAAGTATTAGTAATTCCAGGATTGTTCAACTTTTAGTTTAAGAATACTTAGCATTAAAACTTCTTAAGCTAGATACTTTTATCCTACTACTTGTAATTTTCTTATGATATTTGGAATAATTTGAATTTAATTCCAAAATAAATATATTTTTCTTTTGCTCTTAATTATGGGTAACATCATTATAAATGTTTTAAAATTGCAATCTGGCCAACACTAAATGCTAAATATAGTATTAATCATCAAACCTCCTATAAATACCATAAAACATATACAACCCAGTTTCGAAATAAAAGAATGATCGATTTCACGAAAAAATAAATGTAAAGGAAAATACAGATTTAATGAAATTGGAATTTATGGAACCATTTATCGCGCGATCAATTGTACACGATCTTTTTTTCGTCGTGGATTTTGTTGATGCGCGAACTTCTGGATCTGGAAATTTGGGGAGGGGCGAGCAAGTGCTTAGCCAGCACTGAGGTCACATATGACCCATTGTGCATCCTCCCGTATTGTAGGGATATCCTCACCTCAGGCTGTCACCAGGCCTAGTGATTTAAAATAGGTGATGAGGCTCCCGAAGGGGATCTCCCTGACATCGGCTGGTGTGAGCCAATACTCGCCCAACACGGATCTTCTGATTTCAGAAAAAGCAGAGCAGTCATACATAATGTGTTCTACTGTTTCCTCTTCTTGTTCGCAGCCTCTGCATAGCGGCGATTCTGTTAATTTCATCCTAAAGAGATGTTGTCGCAATTGGCAGTGACCTGTCAAGATTCCCACAGCGGTTTGGAGATTTTGTCTGGTCAATGCTTTAAATTTTTTTGCTGTTTCCTCGCCAGGATGAGGTAATAACTCTCTGGCCAGTCTACAGTTCGTAGTTTCATCCCAGCACTGTATAAATTTTTGGTGAGAGTGCTGTTTGATAAGGTCCACGACTGCGGACAATGTTAGCTTGGTAGATGGGCGAGGGCTAACCTATCTGTAGCCCGCAGCCCTCCTTGCTAAATTGTTCGCAATGCGGTTGCCTTTAGAGTTCCCATGTCCTTTGATTCAGCTGAGAGTGACCACGTTATTCTGGCTGGCCTCAGTTAGAGATTGGTGACATTCTTGTACTAAACTTAAAGTGAAACGTGGTCTATTCAAGGTCAGTAGTGCTTGTCGGCAGTCTGTGTATATATTTATATTCCTGCCTGTGATGTTCCTATTGATTAATTCTCTTGCAGCTATAGTTATGCCTGTGAGTTCTGACTGAACCACACTTGACAAGCCATCCATAGCCCATTTTATTTTTAGGTTTAAGGATCTAGAGTAAATTCCACATCCTACACCTTGCTTTGTTTTTGATCCATCCGTATATACGCTCAGAGCGTTCACTCCGTTGGGGTCTGCTGTCTTGTTTATTAATATTTTATAGGGTTTGTCAAAGACAAATCTTGGTGCGACGGCATCTGTGTCTGCCTGTAGGAGTGGTATCACTTTTATCGATTCCCTTCACAGACTGCTCCTACGGGTGCCAGTTCCTACAGTGGGTTCGATACCAACCGTGCGAAAGCGTACCATGGTCATCAATGCAACCTCCTTAACAAATATATCAAGGGGAGTGAGATCGAGTATGACTCCCATTGCGCTGGTCGGTGTGCTTCGCATGGCTCCTGTTACGAGAAGACATGCTGATCTTTGTATTTGGTTTAATTTTTTGATAGCTGTCGTTTGTTTCACTTTAGGCCACCACACGACAGCACCATATGTTAGCATAGGCCTTATGATTGCCGTGTAGATCCACATGGTGACCTTGGGGGATAATCCCCAAGTCTGTCCTATGGTTCGGCGGCATTGCTCATAAGATATAAATGCTTTTTTAACTCTGCTTTCTATGTGTGAGTTCCAAGTCAGCCTGCTTTTCAGGATAACAACTAAGTATTTCACTTCTGTAGCAAAGCTTAATTTAACGTTGAAAAGACTGGGTGCGTTTAAGCCCCTAGGTTTCGTTTTCTTCGTGAAAAGAACCATTTCTGTCTTTTTGGGGTTAATAGACAGCGATTGTTCTTTACACCATGTCTCTAAAGTTCTGAAAGCCACTTGCATTCTGTCGCAAAGGGTGCTTTCAAACTTTCCTGTTGGCAGAATAACAATGTCGTCTGCGTAGGCTACTGTATAGATTTTGTCATGTTCATTGAGGCGGTGAATTAGGCTGTCTAGAACAATGTTCCATAGTAGAGGTGATAAAACCCCTTCCTGTGGACAGCCCCTCGTAACCTTGCCTCGTATCTTGACATCATTTACAGTTATTTCTATTGCACGCATGGAGAGCATGCTGAGAATCCATCCGCTTACTGTTGTAGGTACATTTCGATCAGTAAGCGAGTGCATTATTTTAGGGAACGTGGTTTTGTCGAAAGCTCCTTCGATATCTATGAATACGCCCAGGGTGGACTCTTTCTTGTCCAATGATCGCTCGATCTGACCAACCACATGATGTAGGGCCGTTTCGGTGGATTTCCCTGTTGTGTATGCATGTTGATTGGGATGCAGTGGTTTGGTGTTAATCACTGTATCCCTTATGTACCTTTCATTTAGCCTCTCTAGCGGTTTTAATAAGAATGATGTGAGGCTAATAGGTCGGTAGGCTTTTGGAATGGAGTAATCCATTCTTCCAGGTTTTGGTATGAAGACAACTTTTACTTCTCTCCACATCTTCGGTATATAATTCAGAGCTAGGGAAGCTCTGAATATTTGCACTAGGTGAGGAAGGAGCTCCTCCAGACCCCACTGCAGCAGAGCTGGATAAACTCCGTCCATTCCCGGTGATTTGAAGGGGGAGAAGCTAGATATTGCCCACTTAACTTTGTCCTCGGTAACTATGAGTCTGGCAATGTGCCAGTCCTCTGTCGAGGGTATGTGATGTTCCTCGTTCCACTTTGCCTCTACTGTGGCAACAGAATCGGGGAAGTGTATTTCTCGCAAGAGATGTAAACTTTCTTCCAGGTTGGTAGTTTGGCTACCATCCTGTTTCTTAAGTATGCCAATATCTCTATATGGATCTTTTGTTAAGGCTTTTTAGAGTCTCGCTGCCTGTGGAAAATCCTTGATTTCTTTACAGTAGGTTCTCCATGCCGTTCTCTGTTTTTGCCTAACGACTTTTTTGTATTCCTTAAGGTGAAGCTTGTATAAGTTTCAATCCTCGAGGAGTTTTGAACTACTTGCCTTGTTAAAAGCCTTTCTCACCATCTTCCTTAGGCGTTCTAATTCTGGGCACCACCAAGGGGTGAAATTCCCTTTATTATTAGTCAGCCTTAGGGGGCAAGAGCTTTTGTAAGACTTGATGATTGTGTTCTGTATCGTTGTTGTATACCGTTCCAGATCACTATTATTTCCGGGTGTGGTGACCTCACACTCCCGCAGAGCCCTTTCCAACCGAGAAGCGTAAGCTGCTCTGTCGGTCTTTCTAGGGTCGCGGGATAGAGTTGAGGGCACACCACCCAGATCTATTTTAAATGCTAACCACCGGTGATCTGATATTGATACTTCGTCAGACACCTGCCAGCATCGGATTTGTTTTGATATTTTAGTTGTACACAACGTTATATCTACTATGGTTTGACTTCGAGAGTTTACAAAGGTTGGAGTGGTACCTCTGTTCATAATGCAGAGGTTATTCCCTATTATATAGTCATAAAGTGACTTACCTCTGGCGTTTATGTCCTTACTGCCCCAGTTGACGTGATGTCCATTGGAGTCGCAGCCGATTATGAGCTCCAGTTTCTGGTGCTGGCAGTACTTCACCAGTTCCTCCAGTTCCCTGCTAGATGGCGGTGTGGCTGCATCAGAGGGGAGGTACACTGATGCCAGGACTACGGTATTTGGTTGTCCGTCACAACTAGCACATTCCATCCTTACTGCAGTCAAGTCTGAGCAGGAGAGATGTGCCAGAGGATGAACTTTAATTTGCCTAGGTACGTATATGGCAGTCCTTGGCTGGTCATTGCTGGGAAAATAAAAAGTTTTACCAGTTAAAGTACTTAAACCAATAATTCTGGTTTTCCTTATCCAGGGTTCTTGGATTAATGCAATAGTGTCCTGTTGCTCAGCAAGGTGGCGGCTGATGGTTGCCGTAGCCACTCTGCTGTGCTGAAGGTTACACTGAATAAATGAAGTCGTGTCAGATCCTCCTCTACGATCCATTATTATTATTATTTTTTTTTCCAATTATTTATTCGGTCAGGGGGGCCGTTTCTAAGGACCCGTCGGTCTGCATCTTTTTAAATGCCTCCTCGGGTGCTTTGTCTGCAGGGGTGTCGACCGCCAGGCTTCCTAGCTCGACGCCACTGCTGGTCTCCTCCTGACCTTCCTTCTTGGCCTCTTCGGCCTTTACCTTCATAGTCAATGAGGTGAACGCATAGCTCAACCTCATCGACTTTTGTTTAAGGGTAGTCAAATCCTCGTCCCCTACTCCGAAGACGAAGAGATGCCCCCTCGGTTCTGTTTTGGCCTCGTGGTGGAAAGAGCACCATCTCGAGACCTTGAGGTCCGGGTTTTGCCCACTTAGCCGACGCAGCACGACCTCCTTCTCCTCGAGTATCTTAGTTGATCTACTCGGGATCCAGAGGGATGCTTTTGTCAGCTTTGGTAGGCAGTCTACTCGCACCACCTCGAGTGATGCGTCCTCCCACGGTCGAAGACCAACAACAGTATTTGTAATCCATGCCAACGTCGCGTCGTCATCGCAGGTAACTCTGATGATTTCACCAGAGTGCGACCACTGACGGAACGTTGGTGGCTTGACGTTACTGGAGGAGGCGGCCAAAATTGCTTTGTCCAGCTCTCCCAGCAGCATGTCTTGGACAAGAGCTTCCCTTTCAGCAGAAATTTTGCCGTAGGGGTTTCTTTTGTCCATTATAGCTACTCGGAGGTGACTTGTAGCCACTTCCTTGTAGCTTTTTGGTTGAGCGGCCGTTGTGTCCTGCCTAACCTTTTTCAGGGTTTTAGGCGTCACCTCGGTTGAGGAGGCGCCTGACCTGATTCTTTTCTTAGTTTTAACTTCAGCTATGTTGTTTTCCTTGCCTCTTTTGGAGGAAGAACTAGCAACATTACCTGAAGGTTGTGTTACTGAAGGTCCAGAGGCGGTTCGCGCTGCGGGGTTTCCCCCAGCCTCGCGTGCCTTCCTCCTTCTCTTCAGTTCCGCACCGCAGACTCGTTTACCTCTGCGGTGCTTGGGTTTTTCCGATTGAGGCGGACATTTCTGTCCAGCCTCAGTCGTGGTTTGTTTGTTTCGGTTTTTTTTTCGGTTTCCATGTTGGTCCCACGAGTAGCAAGGGAAAAGGAAAGGTCACCACCCCGCATGCCAGGGGAAGGCTTAATACAAGAGGGTGCCGCCCGGTGCCCTCAGGGGAACGTTCGCGACCACATTCTAACCAGTGGCCTTTCAGCCCTCGGCACGTTACCTTACACCTTAGCATGGGTTAAGCTGGTCCGCGGTGACGGCTTTCGCAAAAGATTTTGGGGGTTTTTAGGTCCCCTCACTCTACTTATAACCATCACTGATCAAGTTGCCCTGACCACCTCCTATCCGCCACCTGGAGACGCGCCTGGTAGGTAGCTCAACCTCCCTTTAAAAAAATAAAGGGTGCCAGGGATGCGCGAACTTTTGTGTGCGAACTTTTTTCGCGCGACTAATTGTTGGCAACCTTTTTTCGTAAAACCATTCTTGATTGCTGTGAATAGCTTGCACATCTTGATGTGTTTTCGAATAACTCCAGTAAAAATTTTATCGCTGTTTGAATTTTGTTATTAATATGAGCTTCCGCGACTGTAGAACTTTTCCCACCACCAAGTCACTTTTATTGTTTATTAATGTCACCTCCTCCATTTACTAAAAAAGTGGCTGAAGTTCGCCAGAAGCAGAGTGTATAACGTGCTGTCTGGTAGGTTAAGATATCTAACAATTTCTCTCAGAATCTTGGCAATAGAATTTATACCTATTACTTGATTGCAACACGTTCCGTGATTGTATTTTAAAAATAATCTCAATGGCGTATTTTTATTGGTAGGTCTTGTAGAAACATATTTTGTGTATTACGATAAATAATCAATGGAATTGTTTTGGGTATTATTTGTGATGGTAAAAATTCTACTTATTCTTGTTTTCAAATCAAGAATAGTAGCTATTAAGAGAGACTCTTTATCTTGAATGATTTTTATGCTTATTTTTACCAGTTCGCAGCTTCTACAGGCACCCGCAATTTCCACTATTAAAACAATATGTACTTAATATATACTAGTCGTTACAAAGCAATTATATTGCTTTACGTATGCAGCCTTTCAATTCTCTGGTAACAGATTTGAAGTAACTGCTTTTGTCAGATTTCTGACTTTCGGAGGTTTATTTTGTACTACTTTCATTCATCTCGAAACTAAATTTTCAAAAACCGCAACGTACAAAATATTATGTAAATTTTAAAATGGTTATTTACGGGTTGCTTATGACAAACGCGCTTTTTTGTACTTTAACGCTCTAAAGCATTAAAGTGACACTCCTCGTTAAATATCTACTTTTTGTTGTCAATTCCAAGCGCAAAAGTCTACTTTATTTAGTAATTGTAGAAAAAATAAATTTTATCTATCTTTGCACTAAAACAGGAAAACGATATTAGTGTACCGTTTATTTATATTATGGTAAATTAACCTGGACATTTTATTAATAAGTGATTTTCTAATTTATCACACGGAAATAATTTCAGATAAAGTCAAATGATTTTAATTTTCCTTCTTTGTTAGTTTTCTAGCCACCCGTTAGCCCGACAGGCAATTTCCGACAGCTTTAGTTATGCGGTATCGTCCCTGAAAAATATAAGATAAAAATTGACAGTCGAAGTATTTGAGCTTTTATATTTATCATCGGAAATTACAGTTAAGCTCACTAAGCTTTTAACCTTAGTAACGAGTTTTTTTATCAACTCCTGCTTTAGACATTGACATATCAAAATTTTTAAAAAAGTACGATAACCTTAAGAATGAAATTTTTAAAGTAATTTTCCAGAAAATGTAAATTTTAAAAATTGTAATTTGTAAAAAGTTTATATTTTCATTAAAAAAATATATAAATATAAAATATAAATAAGTACAAATTTTTGAACAGCTGTTTGCCCTGTCTCGCTTTTCTCTCTAACTCCCAACACAGTCGACCTACTGTTTGCGTTAAAGAATATAGAAAATTAAAAATTTATATTATTCACCTCGAGTAATTATCATATTGCCCAACTGGGTTACGGGTTGTATGTATGTATGTATGAGCAGTTAGGGGTAACAGATACACCTGCGAACTATAAGATCTATTGTGCCCCCCTTTTCTTGCTTTATTTCCGATGATTTCTCAGACTTATAGTCCTATCTTCCTTAGAAAGTTTAGGATATTATTGTTTTTTTAACTTCCCGCTAAAAAAAAATTAATTTTTTTTTTTAAATCGGGAAGTTATTGGTTTCACCCCGTTTTTCGAAAATCGAGTTTTCATCGGATCTCAACGTTTTGAGGTCTTAGGAACCTCCCCTGACTATTTGTTTAAGTAAGGTAGTTCTTCCTATTCTATTTCGTATGACCCTAGGTATTTGACCCTAGAATTACTTAATGCGATGCATTCTGAGAGTAAGTGTATTGATGTTTTATCCTCTACCTAACAGATTCTGCAGTTTGCTTCATCTACCAATCCTAGTTTCTTCATGTGTCCTCTTAATCGGCAGTGTCCGGTTAGTATTCCTGTTATAATTCGGAGGTTCTTCTTACTAAGGCTAAGACAGCTGTGAGATCTCTTCTGGTTATAGTTTCTGTCTTACTTCTGCAACTAATTATTCATATCTGTCATTTTGCTCATCGTCTGAACCATTTAGCAGTTCCTTTAAATATTCTTTCCATCTATGCATTATTTTTGTTTTTTGTTATCATAGTACACCTGTTGCATATTTGATTTGGACTTCATCGATATTTTTCTCAGTTCTTAAAGTCTTAAGCGCTAAATAGAAAAGTGTTTGATTACATTTGCTATTTGGATTGAAATCCTCTTAACTTTCTTGTTTACTTTGTGTTACCAGTTCCCTCACAAACATCCAAAGCTTTTTGTATCGATATGTTATTAATTATAAGGTTTCTATTCTCTACATTCTCTACGTCAGCTGTTTGACCACCACGATATTTGTTTTCTGCTACTATTTGTTGTGCATGTTCTACATACTGGTTTAGCAGACTTTGTGGTTGTTATCTTGGATATATCCAAAAGCTTCTAAATTCTTTACTTCTGTGTTTTATGTTTTTATTCGTATTGTTTCAGTTACTTTTTGTCTATAGTTCTTAGCTATTCCTGGATTTTGAAGTTTATAAGTTCATATAGTTTGGAACTTTTTTCTTCTTTCACTCCGCTTACGCTTACTCTTTTTTTAGTTAACTAATCACTAAATAATAATCAGTTTTCATCTCACCTCGTTTTTTAAGTCTAGTGTTTATAATTTTCTTCTATTCCTCCTTTCCACGAGTAAATGGAGATTTTTTTATTACTGCTTGGTTTGCTTTGTTAAAAAAGTTAAAAATCTTGAAAAAAAATTAAAAATTGTGAAAATATGTCTAAGATTATAAAGAAATCTTAAAAAACGTGAATGATTGTATGAAATTCTTCAAAATCTTGAAAAATTTATAAAAAATGTGAAAAATCTTTAAAAGGATTATTAAAAATTGTAAAAACAATTTAATAGTCGTGAAAAATGGACAAAAATCCTGGAAAAATGTTATAAATCCAAAAAAAATGTTGTAAATCGTGAAAAAACATTCAAAATTGTAAGAGTCGTTAATAATCTTAAAAAATTGCTAAAATTATGCAAAATATTTGAAAATCCTGATATATCAATAATCTTAAAGAAATGTAGAAAAACGTAAAAAAATGTTGCAAATTATAAGAACTTCTTGATAATTCTGAAAAACATTAGAAAATTAATAAAAAAATGTAAAAAGTCATACAGAAATCTTGAAAAACATGGAAAGTTGTAAGAAAAATAAATAAAAATAGTTAGATAGTTGTCAAAAAAGTTAAAGATCTTTAAAAATTGTTTATAATTGTAAAAAATAGTTGGAAATCCTAAAATAAATGTATAAAACCGTAAAATATTGTCACGCCTGAGGGGATTAGGAAAATGTGCCATAGTGCTATAGGATGAGGGGTAGCTTACTAATGGCATTTCCCACCCAGGTCGTGGTTATCTAACCCCTGGTTAGGTATCCTGCTGAAGGCAGAAAACTAACCAAGGGGAAGATGAGATAAACAACAGGAAACAAACAACAAATATATTAACAAGAAACAAACAATAAATAACGAATAACTAAATACAATAATCCTATCGAATATTACCAAATGAAACTATATGGTCGCATGTCATATTTACTCACGAAAATACCTCAAGAGTCACAACGGCCCAGACCCAAGGGTCTGTTTTAGGGACACCCCAAAGGGTGACCCTTACAGACAACCTCAGACTCCGATCTCCTCGAGTGTGACCTCAACGACGCTCTTTTATATTTAATTCATACGCTACGTGAGAATAAGAATTAAACTATAATATAAGGTCGCCTTGAAATCTAACGTTCTGACTTTGACCTGGATGATTACAATACAAAATAATACAATAAAATATAAAACAATGAAACTACCCTATTGTCGTATGTGACAATATTGGTGAATATCCTTAAAAATGTTAAAAATGATGAAAAAATTATTATCGTAAAAAAATTTCGAAATGTCGAATAAAATAAAAAGGTAGGTAGGTAAATTAAAAAAATAAGTAGGTATTAAAAAAATGGAGAAAAATTAAAAAAAAAATATGAAAAACTAGCAAAGTTAGAAAAAAATACACAATTAAAAAAAAAACGTGTGCGTCTCAGGACGCGCGACAGAAGTGATAACTTCAACTTATCCAAGTTGAACTATTTAATATTGAAATTTTTTAACTTGAGAAAAACTTTTCCTATTACTTAAATTTTATGTACCCACATTAATATGATAACCGAACCGTTTAAATGATGTATTTAAATTATAATTAAAAGGGATTAAATTAGTTTTATATACGAAGATATAGAAAATAACCTAATTTTTATGAAATTAAATGGATATAAATATTTAATAATTAATAAAAAGTAATGAATTGTATTTAGTGACAGATTAATACCGTATAACACGGTAAATTCAAATATACTTAAAACTTACATTGGGAAAAGCATAGAGAGAGAGAGAGAGAGAGAGAGAGAGAGAGAGAGAGAGAGAGAGAGAGAAATGATATTATTATGTTTCACTGCGCCTGCGTGTAACAACGATAAACAACGCGTTATGATAAACGCTTTTTTCAACGCGTTACGCTAAAATCAGTTTACCCTCCCATAAGAAGTTATCACTTCAATAAATAAATAAATAATGATATTTGTATTAATATTAATAATAATATTTACCTATTTCTATTATTATTATGTTTCACTGCGCCTGCGTGTAACAACGATAAACAACGCGTTATGATAAACGCTTTTTTCAACGCGTTACGCTAAAAATCAGTTACCCTCCCATAAGAAGTTATCACTTCAAAATTTGCATCGGCCGGGAATCGAACCCGGGCCGCCCGCGTGGCAGGCAAGCATTCTACCAATGAACCGCCGAACCACCTACGTATAATAACTTCCAGAATGTATTTGATGCACGTCACATTTAACGGGTTTTTCGTTACGGTTTTTACTATTACATTTTTTTCAGTTTAGTTCTAAAAAGTAATGAATTGTATTTAGTGACAGATTAATACAGTATAACACGGTAAATTCAAATATACTTAAAACTTACATTGGGAAAAGCATAGAGAGAGAGAGAGAGAGAGAGAAATGATATTATTATGTTTCACTGTGCCTGCGTGTAACAACGATAAACAACGCGTTATGATAAACGCTTTTTTCAACGCGTTACGCTTAAATCAGTTTACCCTCCCATAAGAAGTTATCACTTCAAAATTTGCATCGGCCGGGAATCGAACCCGGGCCGCCCGCGTGGCAGGCGAGCATTCTACCAATGAACCACCGAACCACCTACGTATAATAACTTCCAGAATGTATTTGATGCACGTCACATTTAACGGGTTTTTCGTTACGGTTTTTACTATTACATTTTTTTCAGTTTAGTTCCAAAAAGTAATGAATTGTATTTAGTGACAGATTAATACAGTATAACACGGTAAATTCAAATATACTTAAAACTTACATTGGGAAAAGCATAGAGAGAGAGAGAGAGAGAAATGATATTATTATGTTTCACTGCGCCTGCGTGTAACAACGATAAACAACGCGTTATGATAAACGCTTTTTTCAATGCGTTACGCTAAAATCAGTTTACCCTCCCATAAGAAGTTATCAATTCAATAAATAAATAAATAAATAAATAAATAAATAAATAAATAAATAAATAAATAAAGATATTTTTATTAATATTAATATTTACCTATTTCTATTATTATTATGTTTCACTGCGCCTGCGTGTAACAACGATAATCAACGCGTTATGATAAACGCTTTTTTTAACGCGTTACGCTAAAAATCAGTTATCACTTCAAAAATACTAAAAAAGGAACAATATCGTAAAAATAACAAAATAAAATAAAAAAAGTAAAAACCTGTAAATAGACAAAAATATGATAAAATCGACCAAAACAGTAATAAAATCATGAAAATCGTTTAAAAAAACAGAAAAATTCGTGAAAATTCTAAAAAATGGAAAATGAAACAAAATCATGAATTGTTAAAAGCGATACGAAGTTCGCCGGATCAGTTAGTTTCTTATAAATCTTAATTGTTTCCAGGAGAAAATTTATTTAAATAAGTATTTAATATTTGTTTCAGGTTAAACTTCCAAAGCACTTCTTTCCGGATACAACTATTATTAAACATTTACAAATATCTCAAAGTAATATTCAGGAACTCCATGATGACTGCCTTTTGCCCCTCAAACCCTATCTGGAATCCTTCAGTTTGGTCTCCGGACGACTCAAGGAGATACCGCAGAAGGCATTTAAGGGTTTAAATAAACTAATAGCCCTAGATTTAGAGGCTAATGTTATAGTGGATTTGCCAAGTTATAGTTTCTATGGATTGCACTTAATTAAGCTCAATATGAAAGGAAACCAGGTTGTGAAGGTAAGCGATAATTCAACTTTGTTACCACAAAATCTAATAACGCTGTGAAACTTCATGTTGCACTAGTAGTTTAATTACAATTCAAAAGTTTAATTAGGTGCTAGATTTATTGTGCTGTTTTTAAACTTAATAATTATTTTGAAATAGTATTAATTTATACATGAAATTCTGCGTGCAAACTACTGCTATAAACCCATTTAAATGACAATTTTATTCTTAATCACATACATAACAAATATTTTGGTTGCTAATGAATATTATATGAAGTGCATTTTTGTTTAATTTATTATTACGTAGAATTAATTAACGCAGTAAATAAAAGTAATTGAAGATGAAAAATACTAATTATAAAAAAGTTGTAGGTAGGACACAGAATTATAAATCGGTATGATAAAAATTCTTTTCTTTTATAATTTCCATTTGGAAGTAAGTGGTGCTAGTCAGTTTGGATTCAAGAGCTGGTTTGGAACAAGAAAAACCATATTCAGTCTCCAAACATTAGTGCAAAACCGCCAAGATAAAAAAAAAGGATGTATTTTGATGCTTCATCGACTATGAAAAGCAATGTTAAACACGATCTTCTAATGTCATATCTTAAAGACTTGGGACTGGACGAAAAGGATCTAAGTAATTTATACTGGAATCAAAAAGCGGAATACAAAATTCAGAAACAACTGAAGACTTTGAAATTAAAAAAGCGTTCGCCAAGGGTGCATCTTGTCTTTGATGTTTTTTAACTTGTACGTTGAGAGAGCAGTCACCGAATAAATCTCCGATAGTTCAATAGGTATTAAAGTAAATGGAATCCCCATGAGCAAAATTCGGTATGCGGGTGCCACCGTAATATTAGCGAATAGAGCAATTGATGTTTAGACTTTACTGGATAAATCCAAATGGATGGCCATTACTAGAGAAGATACTCCGCACATTAGAGTATTTATAGATAGAGACAACATTAAACAGGTTACTAAATTTAAATACTTGGGATTGCGATGATCAACCAAAAATGGGACCCAGATTAGGAAATAAAATGCAGAATCGAACAAGCTCAAACAAGGTTCTTAAGACTTAAGAAAAATTTTAACAAATAAAAACTTAAATTAGATATACGATGATATACGCCTGGTCCCTTCTTTTGTAAGGAGTCGAGGCATGGACATTTAAAACACAAATTTTATCAACAAGCTTGAGGCCTTGGAGATGTAGAACCTGCGGCGTATCGTGGGTTGATCATGTGAAAAATAAAGATATTCTACGAAGAGCTCGTTTAATAGACCGGAAGCTTTTTGAGGATACTATAAGGAGAAAAATTGGCTACTTTGGATAAATACTACACGAAGAACGTTATCATTTCCAACACCTAATTTTTCAGGGTTAACTAAAGTCAGGAAAAAGAGGAGTAATTAGAAGAAAACTACCATGGCTACTAAATATACCTACAACAAGGGACAGGCACTGCAAAACGCTGCAATTTATAGATAAATCTGATAAGAGAGGCGATGGACGCCTACGCAGGAATCTGCATGGCACTTTAAGAAGTAGAAGAAGAAGAGAAGAAGACAATTGTATAATATATTTCTTGTTATCAATACCCTGGAAAGCAACTTATAAGTTCATTTCTTGTCAATTTTAAGTTAATAGTTTAAGAACATTAATATTTTGTAAAAATTTGGTAGTAGAAATTGACAATAAATTTGAAATGTTTTTCCTTAATTCAAGTCGTTTAGAACTTCAAATTACCACTTATCCATAAACATCACAAAGTGCTTAATGGGAACGTGACTTCTCATGTAAGATAGTAAATTATCATATTACTCGAATCATTATAGTTTTTTTTTAATAAAAAATTTAACCGCAAGCCACTAGTAATATCTTTTAAAAGGTGGTTAGTAATAAGTTATAAAAAACCTAGACTTATCCAAACTTTACCCTTTCCGACTTCTAAGAATGGAAAAAACCTCGGAAAATGCGACTTTTTTTAAAAAACTTAATTTAAACAGAAATGTATTGTTTCGATCGCAATAATGTCGACAGGACTTTTGCTTTAAATACATTTTTTTAATTAATTATAATACACGGCATTTGCAATGGCACTTACCTTCCCTTAGATAGATGTTTATTGGGTCGGCTATTAGCCTGTATTACTGCGACTTTTGCAGATCTATTGTGATCACCCATTATCTCTAGAATCTCTAGGATTAGAGCACATTGTCCAGCCCTGCCCGTACGGGCCAATTCATCAGCCTTCTCATTGCCTCGAAACCCTGAGTGTCCTGGTATCCATCGCAGTATCACAGAATTTTGACTTGTAGCATGTGTCAGGTACCCTAACCTAACGCAGTCCTTCACCAGCTGTGTGCTTATTTGTGCCAAGACTATCGCCTTTAGAGCTGCTTGGCTGTCTGAGTATATGACTACGGTTTTACCCGTTATACCCTGACTTACGATCTCCGTTTCACAGTGTTTAATGGCCATATGCACCTAGACTTAGTTGGACTTTTATCCTGTGTCCTCCACTGCATATACCTATATCTTTTCCCCGCTGGTATGCATATTGACGATCACCTAATGGGTTCACCGTTAAGATTTCGTCCCTTATATATCTATGAACCAGTTTCTCCAGCGTTTTTTCTACGAACGACGATAGACTTATTGGTCTGTATGACTTGGTAGTTTGGTCTGTTATCCTCCCCACTTTACGGAGATATAAGACTTCCACCTTCTGCCATACCGATGGTATAAATCTATAGGGCAAACAAGCCTTGAAGATTTTACACAAATGTGTTTTGATTCCTTCCCTTAGTGTTGTGCCTTCTAAAAGACAAAAAGTGAAAATCCTTTAAACTGGCACTAAACGAAATTCGTGTAAAACCTTTGGCCTTCCGCTAAAATTGGAGGCTGCAGATTCCACATTGGGCAAGCCAGGTATAGAAAGATTCAAGAAGTTGGTGTTTCTACAATTTATAAACAACCAGAATCGAACGTGAGTAAATGGTTGCGTTATTTGTTTGGTTTGCCCTTTCTCCAAACATCCGAATTAGCAAACGCTTTGCATTGGAAACGAGTAAAGACCAGTCTTCTGACAAATGCGTATCAAAGATTTGCAATTATCTCGTGGAAACATTTATATCAGAAGAGTCCACTTTTCCATCTAAAATTTGTATGACACATGTATAAAAATGCAACCAACCACAAGAGGTTTTTCTTCACGGAGGAAGCCAAAATTAATCAAAACAATTAAACAAATTGCCAAAATTTTAAAATTGGATAAAGGACAAATATTGCGTTACTACTATGCTAAAAGCGTTTCTTTCGTCAAAAAAAAAAAATGTCGATAAAAATATATAAATTTATGTGAATATAATTTTTTGAATATTTTTTTTGTATGTGTTGTTGTAAATTTTGTATACACTTTGTTAAAATTTATATTTTGTATGTTTACTATTAATGAAGTAAGTTTAAATTACAACTTTTTTATACAGACGTTTACCTGCTATAAAATTTTAGACATACTATCTCCTATTGTAGTTGAATTCGCTAACCAATTTAATAACTTTGTGCATGGTCTAAAACTTAAATTTCAATAATTTTTTTAAGCCGCAAAGAAGGTGTGTCAAAAAATATGAATTTTACTCAAGAGTAAAGTATTTTTTTTTGGAAATAGCGACAATTGTTGTTAAGAAAAATTGATCATAATTGAAAACTATTGTCAGATATCCAATATCCATCAGCCACGAGAAAACAGATTTTGTTATTATTTTATCATGTCATGTTTTTGAATAAAATTGCTGATGTGTAATTTACAAAATTTGCATAATTTATACAGAAAATTATTAAAGATCGTTTTTCATGGCGGATGGATAATATTGGATATCTGACAATAGTTTTTAATTATGATTAACTTTTCTTGATAACAACTGTCGCTATTTTCAAAAATATTCATATTTTTTGACACACCTTGTATACGGCTTAAAAAAAATAATATCTGATGATTGTATTTTAAGTTCAAGACCATGCACAACTTTTTATAAGGAATAACTTTTTTTCATAAAACTAAAAATTAAAAAGTTTCTCATATGATGCCGACTTAATTGGACACACTGTATATATATAAAACTTAATTTTGTCATTTATACTGTTAAATAATAAGTATTTCTCTAATCAAATTAATGTAGTGTAAATATGGACTTAGAAAACAGAACTGAAGATGTTCTGTGATACAGAATAGAGAAACTTGATTAGATAATATATGATAGTGTTCTCTGCAACAGATTGCTATCTAGTTTTGAATTGTAAATCTTGAAACGTATATTTCAGAATAAATGGAGAGTTGATGGAGAGTTCGAGCAATCTTAAACTCTTTAACGGTTTTATAGTCTATGTAGATAAATCACACATATCTGTATGTAACCAAAAAGTTTTATAAATGTAAAGTTTAATAACATTAAACAAAGCTACTATAAGTGATGTATTGAGGAATTGAGGATTAAGGAATTTCAAGAAGATCTCAATATTAAAAAAAAGAGTATGCGTGTAACCTTTTTTTTTATTTTCATTTTTCTTCAAATCTTTCTGGCGCTGATAATATGCCCTTTGACGTTCACAATTTCTTTTTCTTTTTAGCTCTTTAAGTCTATAAAACGAAAATAGCTAGGTATAAATAATAGGTATAAATAATTAGGTATAAATAGTGTAATTACACACCAAAAATAAAATGTATACATATAGAGTAGGTACTCACTCATTTTCATTCAATATTTTTTTATCACTTTCTTCATTAACAAATCCACTTTGCGTATTCATATTTAAAACAAACACTTAACACACAAATTTAAACTATTTACCACCAATGTATTTTGGTTGACAAGCTGTCAATTCATACAATTACAGATTTAATTTTATTTAATATAGTAGGCGGAATCGTGTTAGGTATTTTGTATCAGGTTTTGTTTCCGGTACGCGGTACATTAAAATGACGTCACGTCCGTTAGAATTACTGAGTTACCCCTAGTCGCAACTAAAGAAGTTTTACTTCAAAAATCTTTTAAAAAATGAAAAAAGAGTAATATGACTTTGATGGATAGAAGTTTACACTTTACTTTTATATTCTTTTAACTTTAACATGAACAAATTTGATAACAAAGAATATTTGTCTAGAAAAATGTGCAAATATAAAAATATTTCTATTAACTAATCTCATGTAGGTATACTTATAAAGAGATTTAGATTTCAAACTAGAGACCAAATTTTCATTTTAATTTTGATATCATGGCGACAATGTTTACACTTTACATTTTTGTGCTACAAGCGTACTCAGTCTTAAGTGGTAGCTGTGAGATTTGAAAGATATTAGCAATATTATAAGAGTTACATACACCTCAGTAATTGGGAACCGGACAACTTTTTAAATAGTGTTTAAAAATAATCTTTATTCATATATATAGCCATAAAAAATAATATTTTAAATAAATAAATCCTCTGGAGTACTTGAAAACGTCAAAAACATAATTTATTTAAAATTGCCGCGAAAACAGCACTTCATGTCAATTCAGATCGCGTGACGTCATATTGAGGTAAACAAACTACGAGCCATATTACAAGTGCTTGAATAAATTAAGTATTTTGTGTTTCTTAATCATCATGGACCGAAAAAATATCGTTGGTGTGTTGTACTTTGATGTGGAAATACATCAGTAACTACTCCAAATAATTTTTTTATTGATGTACCCCGAAAACCAGACATACGAAAGAAATGGTTAGACCTAGCAAGACGAAAGTGCGAATGTCGGTTACTTCACCAATTTACTTTTGTGAAGATCACTTTGATGTAAGTACTGTACCTAGAGTGTTATTACACAGCCCATAATACAAATAATCATATTTAGTGTGTATGTAATGTAGGTGTTATAGGTTATGTTTTACTTATTTCTTCAATCATTTCTATGGTTAAAATAAACAAAAAGAGATTGAAATACTTACACAAATGTTTTCACATTTCTAAATTCGGCAGAACAAAAGTCTGAATTAGCGGCAAAGAAACTGCTGACCATGAAAATATCAACTTTTGGGAGATTTCTATTTTCGGCTTTTGTATAACCTTGTTTCATAATAAAAACTTAACAGAAGGCTTCAAGCACTTACGACAATTTCTGTTATGATTATAGTCCTTCAATTCGTAACTAATTGCAATTAAATATTTTTAGCAAAATGCAAATAAATCGTAGAAAAACGCCAAATAACATACAAAGCAGTGTTGTTTACTTATGGCTACTTACATATGACGTTACGCCCTGTGATTGGCGTTTGGGTTCTTACACGTCACAGATAATTTACGCAACTTTATTTATTGGTTTAAAAATATAAATCATTGTTATTTCTTAAAAATCTTTATTGAGTGATATTGTTGTATAACAAACTTTATTTTAAAACACATCTTAGATTTTTTTTCGATTAATGTCCGGTACCCTATTATAGAAAAAAAGTTGTTTTGGGACAAAATGTTTAACAGCAAGCCACTGGTGATATCTTCAAACAGGTATTTAATAAGCTATAAATTTTTCGGCTTCGAAAAATGCTGTTTTTTTTTAAATTTTAGAGAGAAAAGTATTGATTTGATCGCGATAATGTCAATACGCCTCTTAGGCACCTCTAGTGGCGCCACCAAGCGGACTGCCGCGACATGCGGTTGGGTCAATCGGCTGTCCTAAGTGTCATATGCTATGTAATTCCAGCGTGTGTGCTTTTTTAAATTTAAAATTTTAATCGATTGTCGTGAAATGTCCGCGAAAAAAGTTAGTGGTCACACTTGTTGTGTTGTGTGCAATTCCCGGGGTTATCCTATCCCAGGAATAAGTTATTGTAGATTTCCCTCGAAATCGTTTGAAGTAGCTCGTCGCAAGGATTGGATTATCGCAGTTCGTCGAGTCGAGTATGTACCAATAATGTTTATCAAATAAAATGTTATGGAGTGAGAAAGTTTTTTTATTTCTGTTTTTTTTTTCTTGGACATTTAGTTAGACACAGAAGCATTCAAATTTATTGTTAAATTTGAAAAGAAAAACTTATTGTGAGAAAAATACCAATTTTCTCATTAGAACCTATATAATATTACGAGCTCAATTACTCTAAAAGTAGCTAACTATTTTTTCCAAATTTTGTTATCAATCTTAAAGAAATATTTTTTTTATGAAAGTTACTTCAGAACATCTTTGAAATTCCTTACAGATCTGCTAACAGTAATGAAAATGAATTGTAGTAGGTACCGATGGTAAATTGTGGGAACCATCGAAAAATTCAACTATATGCAGTTTGCATTTCGAGGGAGGGAAGAAGTCAGAAGATCCTCGACAAAATGCATTCCCTTTGCTGAGCGATTTTTTTTGGAACCTGTCAAGTTTGACGGCCTGAAAATGATTCTTGATCGTGATGTTCATTTTCACAATCGAGAATTAGCGGTTTTTTTAACTAAAGTTTTTAAATAACGCTCATTACAGAAGAGTGATTTTGCATGATAAACAATAGGCAATACACAGCACCTGACTCAACCTAATGCGGCCTTGCTCCATGAGGTAGCGCTGGCGTCGCAAAGTCGAAATGCCTGAGTAGCGTATAGGACATTTAGTCGAACTAAAAACCTACAAAATGATGTTTTGTAAGATTGTCTAGCTTGATTTATCGTTGAGAAAATTAGTAAAAATCACAAAAATTTTACTTTTTTTTGAAAAAAACTTCCTAACCATATTCTCATTCCAGTTGGCAAATTAATCTTGTGAGAAGTACTCCAATCCAGTTTTTTAGCTACATTAAACTGGAATTGGTTACTATCAGAAACTAATTGAAACTTACAGTGCCGCATTCAGTACAATTTCATCTAATGAATCTGAAAAATGGATAACAATTCGCAATCTGGAATTGTTAGTCAAAGAAATACCCAAAATGCTTCTACTGTAAACCAGTCAAACCTACAACAAAACTCTTACTCATCGGCAACCAAACAATCAACCACTACTACTTCCAGTACTTATACTTTCCCATCAAAAAAACAAGCTATATTGTTTGATACCATAGCCAATACAAAAATAGAAGATTACCTCGTAGCTTTAAGTCAAAAAATTGATCCAAAAAATATCATATTTTGTTCAAGATTATCAAATAATATCTAGAGTATGCATATATCTATCAAGTGAAAAACTAGTAGATGATTTAATTAACAAAGGTGGAAATATCGAAATAAACCAACAAATATTACATGCTCGTAGACTAGTATCACCCAGCCAACGTTTAATATTATCCAATGTTTGTCCTTTCATCCCTCATTCCGCTCTAGAATCTGAACTCCAGGCCCTTGGTATAAAAACTCTATCTCCATTAACATTCCTGAGAATAGGCAGTTCAGCTACAGAATTTCAACATATTTTGAGTTTTAGGAGACAAACCTACATTCAGCCATTGATTAACAATTCTACTCTTCCTACATCTTTTCTCGTTAATTACGAGCAAACCACATACCGAGTGTTTTTATTATTCGATAACCAATGTCACTTGTGCAAACAAACCTCGCACCTTGCAGCAAATTGCCCTACAAAAAGTCCAACATCTTCAACTACAACCTCATCTCAAAACCAAAACTCTTTAATTCCTACTCCTGCTGTACAACCTTTATCTAAGATAACTATTATTAACAATAAACCTGCTGAAAACGGCACAGTAAACCAACAGACTAAAGATCCAACCCAACCAAACACTATCTCTCAAGGCTTTTTACATCAACCAAATATCGAAAAAAATTCTGATAACTCAAAAAATGAAGAAAACGATAAACAAAAAGGTAACATAGAACCTGAAATAACTGAAATGGAAACTACTGGAACTCAATTGAAACGCACTTTTTCAGAACTATCTACATCCCCAACAGATCCACCAGATGAACCAATTTTTACAAAACCAAAAAATAAAGACAAAAAAATTAAATCTTCTCAGGAAACGGAATCATTGGAAAATATGCTGAAACATGCAAAACCGATATTTGAAGATCCGGACGCTAACTACCCCATTAACTTTGATCAATTAATAAATTTATTCGAAAATTGTGAAGGAACAAAAGACACTCTTAGCATAGTAAAAATTTATACCGAAGAAATCACTGAAATAACCGAAAATTTATCCACACCTTCAACATCTTAAAATAAAAAGTAGATGCACCCGTATAAGAAATAAAATTTTAAGACAAATAGACCCTAGCTACAACACAGAAGCAGAAAGTGATGCCTCCACTGAAACTTTTTAATCTTTTTTTTACATTCACTAGTTTAATCCAATGGAACCTAAATGGGGTATATGCCCATTTAGAAATGCTTAAATTATTAATAAATGATCATAAGCCAATGCTGATATGTTTACAAGAAACGAATTTTAAAAATAACGAGTCCTATAAATTAAAAAATTTCAATTGTTTTTTCAAAAATAGAGAGAATACCAACAGAGCCAGCGGCGGACTAGCAATTTATTCCCAAATTAATTTGGACGTTGAAAAAATTCAACTAGAAACAAATATGGAAGCGGTTGCAATTAAAGTGAAAGACACAACTACATTCTATGTATGTAATTTATACATCCCATCAAATAAAGAACCTACCTTAGAAGAACTATCCAACCTATTAAACGAAATTCCCACACCTCGAATAATTCTTGGAGATTTTAATGCCCACAATCCAATTTGGGGCTCCAAAAAATTAACCGCACTAGGTCAGAAAATAGAAACTATAATTGATCAACTGAATTTAAATCTTCTTAATGACAAGCAAAACACTCGTTGTGACATAAGATCTGGGGATGGCTCGGCTATTGATCTCACCATTTGCGAACCATCTATTGCAGAAAATATAACTTGGGATGTTCTACCCTACTTGTATGACAGCGATCATTACCCCATCATAATACACAATGAACAAGAATCAGCTATATCCCCAAAAATTAAGTGGAACCTAAAAAACGCAAGCTGGAACCAATTTCAAATTACATTGAAGATAATTTAAAAATAGATGATGGTAAAGACATAAACCAAATAGTAAAGTCTTTCTCAGAACTAATTATAGACTCAGCCAACAAATTTATCCGGAAGTAAGAATTAAACACTCATCATCGTACAGTACCTTGGTGAAACCAAGATTGTAAAGAAGCTATAAAAGAGTCAAAAAAAGCATTCAATAACTTTAAAAGACATAAAACGGAACAAAACTGTGTGGAATTTAAAAAATTTCGGGCTAAGGCTAGATATACTATTAAAAAAGCTAAACGAGAATCGTGGACAGAATACGTCTCGACAATTAATAGCTCCACTCCAATGAGTACTATTTGGAAAAAAGTAAAAACCCTCTCGGGATCAAAACCTCATAGTTCAATTCGGTTCTTACAACAAAACAATACCATTTATGAGACACGCCAGGAGATATCCGACCTAATGGCTAATATCTACGAAAAACACTCAAGTAACAAAAACTACACACTTGATTTCTTAAATAGGAAAGAAACTGAAGAAAACATTCCAATAGAATATGAAGAGCAAAGAACCTGCGATTTAAATACTCCAGTAACAATGGACGAACTAGAATCTGTACTAAAAAACAGCAAAAACTCATGCCCAGGGCCTGATAATATCCCGCTTATTTTTATTCAAAACTTTACCATGAAAACCAAAGAATATCTTCTAAACATATATAATACAATACTCACAAAAAATGTATTTCCTACCTCCTGGAGAAACTCCACAATAGTTCCCGTCCCGAAACCACACAAACCAAAATCTGATCCGGACACATACAGACTTCTAATATGGAAAAAATTCTTGAAAAAATCATCAATAATCGATTAATGTGGTATTTAGAATCGAACAAACTTATAGTGCCTGAACAATGCGGATTCCGAAAGAACTGCTCAACATTAGATAATTTAGTCGACTTGGAATCAGAAATACATGAAGCTCTTGCGATTAAGCAACATTGTATTACCATATTTTTTGATATCAGCAAAGCTTATGAAACCGTCTGGAAACATTCAATTATTAAAAAGCTTAGTCAGTGGTCAATAAGGGGAAATAAGGTACTTACGCCTAATAAGGCCCAGTTCTTAAGATGGCCCACTTTCAATATTTTGTACGTCTAAAAGTTCAAATGAATTTAAATTTTGCGCCCATGTTCGGTTAGTGCCATAGACAAAATTGCAACTTCATAAATAAGGAAGACAGTTGTCATTTTTGCAGTGGTTGCCAGTTTTTTAGTGTCGTTGCAAAGGGCTAACGATTTATAACTTTCTAATTTAAACCTTTTTAGTATTTTCTTAAGAAAACAAGAAGCTTTCGTGTTTTTTTTTAAATACAGCGTTACTTGGGTTTATGCGCACTTGACTCAACGTAAGAGTTGTTTATCTACTCCTTTGACAGTAAATGTCATTTATACTCATTGTCACCATGCAGGGTAAGTAAGCTATAACGCACAGTTGTGCGTAATGAAATGTCATGTTGGAATGACGTTTCATTACGCACGACTGTGCGTTATAGCTTACTTACCCTGCGTGGTGACAATGAGTATAAATGACAATTACTGTCAAGAAGTAGATAACAGTACAGTACGTTCGTCATATATTTTTTTAGAGATGTCAAATATTTAGAATTAAAATTAAAATATTGAGTCGTAGATAAAGCATAGTACGTAACTCGAGTGGTAAGAGGTATTACGTACTCGTGTAATTACGCACTCGCCGCTACGCGGCTTCGTGCGTAACTTTTCCACTCGTACGTAATGTCCTACTTACCACTCTTGATACGTAATATACTATTATATTATTTGTTAATTTTCATTTATAAAAAGTAGTTCTTGTGGCGGGGTAAATTACCCTATAAAGGCCCATCACATCCTATGATGGCTTGGGCCAGTCGAAGATATGAGACAATTCAGATGTTTTTGAAAAAAATATTTGGTCTTTAAATAAACATGTTTTTTCTAAAAGTGAATATTAGAATAACGCCACAACATTGTTATTTGTTGAGTCTATTTAGAGGTTTTTGTTTATTAGGTAAATTAAATTTTGCTAAGTCTAAGATGGCCCACCGTCCAATTTGTGTCCAAAAAAAACTTTTGTATCAGACTGATTACCTAAGAATATCATATAATATTAGGTCAAGTTTTACATAAATACTTATTTTTTGTTTTGATAGGGTTTATTGATTACATAATTAATATCGGGCTATGATAGGTGCCTGTGTTCCTAAAAAAGCCCACTTTAGAGGTTTTAAAAAACAATTATTATCTTAACGAATTGTTTCCAAACATGTTAATTTGTATGATTACTTTATTCACAAATAAATGAACTATGTTGTGATAAAGGCAGTTTTCACAAATTTATATTTCTTTTCCAGCTATTAAAATTTAGCAAAAAGTGGGCCTTACAGGGCGCATGTACCTTATATTAAAATACGTTGCAAATTTCCTTAAAAATAGGCTATTTCAAGTTCAAGTCGATGGAACGCATTCTCAACCAAAAACACAAGAAAACGGCATACCACAGGGTTCTAATCTTAGTACCACTCTATTTTTGGTAGCCATAAATGCAATAATTGAAAAATGCAAACACCCCGTTCATGCTAGATTATATGCGGACGACTTAGTAATATTTTGCAGAGGGAAAAATTATGCACGTACACACAAACTCCTCCAAAAAGTCGTAACAGATATAGAAGAATGGTCAAGAATAAATGGACTTCGTTTCAACACCTCAAAAACAAAAGCGGTATATTTCTCAAACTCAAATAATCAACCAAGGGATATCAATTTATATGGACAAAAAATCAGCTATGTAGATGAAGTACAATTCCTAGGAATGTTTTTTGATAGAAAATTAACGTGGAAGTCACATATACAACATCTAAAGAAACTCTGCCAACCTGGAATTAACCTACTTAGAACACTGTCTTTTAAAAATTGGGGAGCTGAATACTCATGCCTACTCCATATTTACAAAGCACTAATTCGTTCAAAATTGGACTATGGGTCCATTGTCTATAACTCTGCCAAAAAAACTCTGCTGAAAATGTTAGACTCTATTCACAACGCAGCTATTCGAATATCACTTGGAGCATATAGAACAAGTCCAATTGAAATCATTTACTGTGAATCAGGAGAACTTCCCCTTTCTTACAGAAGACAATACTTAAGTCTTTCATATGCCACAACAATATCTGCAAACCAAAACAAACCTGTGATCCACAATGTATTTTCTGATCGATTTCAACTAAGTTTGATTCATCTTCACGCGTAGATCCCCCATTCTATTACCGTGTAAAAACATACTTATCCAACATTAATTTTCAATTTTCAAACATCTATGATTTATCCTCAATTCAAACCCCACCTCCTTGGACAATACCTTTACCCAAACCTGATCTTAGACTAACGAGCTTCAAGAAATCAGAGACACCATCAAACTTAATTCAGCAAGAATTCCACCATATAATTAATGAAAATAGGGGTATATATGAAGTTTACACCGATGCCTCAAAAAACGACGAAGGAGTAGGAGCAGCTGTGTACTCCAAAGAATTCTCAGCCTCTTACAAACTAGCAGACACTACGACAATTTTCTCTGCCGAAATATTTGCAATCCTACAAGCTATCATTTTCATCCATCAGAACAATAAACAAAACAGCATCATAATCAGTGATTCTCTCAGCTCCCTTCTAGCCTTACAACAACTGTATTGCAACCATCCGATCCTACTTCTCATTAAAACCGAGTTAAAAATAATCCTTAATAAAAATATTCAATTGAAGTTCTTGTGGGTTCCATCGCACATAGGAATCAAAGGAAATGAAACCGTTGATAAGTTAGCAAAAAACGCCCCAAGAAATGCAGAGTCTATAGTCCATAATAATTCGGTACACTCAGATATAAAAAGTCATGTCAAGCAGAAGATCGTCAGTACTTGGCAAGATAAATGGAAGAACACCCCAAACAAACTTCTAGAAATAAACCAAGATGGTCAACCATTGAAATCCAAAGCAAGAAAAAGAAGAGAACAGGTGATCTTTACACGATTGCGCATCGGACATTCGCGAATAACACACGAATATCTTCTTAAACGAAGAAACAAACCAAGTTGTGAACTGTGTAACACCGATCTGTCAATAAGACATATATTAATCGAATGTGCTAAATATGAAAGTGAACGGAAAAAACACCACATACCGAACTTTCTTGAAAGTGCGCTTAATAAAAAGAGTGATTTTGAAAGACTATTAAATTATCTCAAAGACATTGGACTTTTAAATAAAATTTAGTACCTAGAATAAAATCTAATATGTAGCAAAATTAACTGAAACATCCCTTAATCTCTGTAACGCTAATACGCTAATAACCCTAGAGGTTGATGCGTTTTTTTTTTTGTATAATAAAAAAAAAAGTATAATTACTATTGTAGTTTCCCTGATGATGGGTGTGAGCATACCCGAAAGCTTGGATTAAATATTATAAAGAGTACACTTTCGTTATTGCTGCCACCCCAATATATTGAAATTTTATTTCCTGACTAGTCAGCAAAGACTACCCTTCTTATATATATATATATATATATATATATATATATATATATATATATATATATATATATATATATATATATATATATATATATACAAAAGGGGAAAATTATTGGGCATGTACGCAAAAAGGATCAATAAGGCCACGAGTAGGAATGGTAACCGCAGACATGCATGTTTCTGGCTCATTAGCCGTCATCAGTGCGGCATAACCAAGTAGGGTATTGCACTTGGCTAGCAAAAGTGTTGGGTACTTGGGAGCAAAGGATGGTTGGGAAACATGTGTAAAGAAACATAAAAACACAAAAACAACGAAAGCTCACACAGGAGTCCTATCGCCATTTTGTGCTTTCGGCCAGCTGTGCCAATGGGTTTTCGGCTAGCAACCAGCGTCGCAACGTTGGCGAAACGGACTCATTGTGTTTGAGTCGTCCTAAGCCCAGGATATGAAATAAACAAAGTGCCAAGAAAACGCGTATTAATATAAACAAAAGGGGAAAATTATTGGGCATGTTTTTGTGTTTTTATGTTTCTTTACACATGTTTCCCAACCATCCTTTGCTCCCAAGTACCCAACACTTTTGCTAGCCAAGTGCAATACCCTACTTGGTTATGCCGCACTGATGACGGCTAATGAGCCAGAAACATGCATGTCTGCGGTTACCATTCCTACTCGTGGCCTTATTGATCCTTTTTGCGTACATGCCCAATAATTTTCCCCTTTTGTTTATATTAATACGCGTTTTCTTGGCACTTTGTTTATATATATATATATATATATATATATATATATATATATATATATATTTATATATAGACACAGTGAGGTAAATAGTGGGTATTTAGCAAAAATTAGGCGAAGTGTACTCTTTAAGATTTAATAGGTACTTCAATATTTCGTTAAAAATATTTTAACATCTTCAGGAAGTTACTACAAATGTTACAATTCGATTAAAATAATAACTAGTTATGTTCATATAATGTTTTACTTACTCTTGTGAGGATGAAGCCAACGATGGAATTAGGTATAATGCAAATAAAATATTTAAAACAATCACTATTATTAAATTATTAGTAAAATTTCTCAAAACACTCTACAAATGTTGAAAAACTTAGATGTCATCGTTATGTTGGATTAACATAAAATAGAGACATAACTACTTCGATTTTTTGAAAATATAAGAACAAAGCCAGGAGAGTGAGTATATATTATTGATTTGTTAAGGTTAACTTAATAGGTTTAGGTTTATTTAATATGAAGATAGGTAATAAGAGTGAATGTTAATAATTTAATTATTAAATTATTATGAATTATTGGAAATGAATATAGATGTAAACTTTTTTAAAGGATGAGATTATTCATTTATAGAGGAAGAACTGATATTAGATGGTAGGTGGTTTTTATCTAAGTATAATAAGAAACTATAAATTTCACTGAGATGTTGTATATCAGTACGTTTGTTGATGCTGTTAGGTTCTTGTAAAATATGTGTCATCTCTAAGAAAAGTCTTTTTTTGTAGTTATTACAAAATGACAATGACATTCTTATTCTAGAATTTTGAAATACCAACTGTCTAAATGTAAGGGCCGGTAACATAAAAATAGTGGCCTTTTACTATTAAGGCCTGAGATTATTACTTCATACTATTATTTATTTTTCAATTTTAATTTTGTTTTAAATGTAATTATTCCAATTTAATTTGTATTTTTACTGGGACGCCTATGGTAATAGTTTCTGCGCGATAATGACTCTAAAATTATAACCTCTAAATTCAAGTATAAACACAGTTAAAGTGAAAAGTGAAAATGCTCAGAATATACAAAAAATTGAAATGAGAAATCCTGATTATACATACAAGAGTGATTAAAAAAAAGATCCTTAAATTAAATGATAAATAAGTTTAGTTTATAAGAAACACACCAACAAATGTTAGTTTATTATATTTTGATATCAAATTACCGTGTCCAACTTCTTAAAGATGTGGTAATGGTCCTTGGCCCTTCGAACTGCTATTAATCTTGCAAAATGAACTGCTATTAAACTTGCAAATGCTGATTTTTTCTTTTTTAAAATATATTTGCTATTTTCCATCAACTGGTAAGTAATTCAAACGTTCAATTTCTTCTTTATTGGCTAAATTCTCTCGTTTAATAGGAAGTAATTTTCTTAATCGTTGCTTCTACGTATTAACCTTTTTTTTATCTTCTTTAAATACCTTTTTATACTTATTTCTTGTTAATAATCTTATAATGTAATCTCTTCTCACCTTTTTCAATATTAATATACTTTATAATTGATTGATTTACTCCAATTTACTCAAAAAACTCGATTTTAAATTCAGAACAATTTATTCACGTCTATCCATTACAAAATCCGAAAGGCAAGAGAGACAATCACTAACAAACAAATAAAAAATTGAATGTCTTAGCAACGTATCCTACTAATACATTTCTGCTTAACAAACAACTTGATTATAATAGCACAAAACAATTTCCACATTCTAGATTTTTCTTGATTAAATTATACAATTGTTACTATGATCTAATACATCTTATTTTTCAGAATTTCTCAGTTCTAATTAATTTTACGAGAACAAATACACTTATTATGGACTTTCATATTGAATATTTTTAACAGTACCTAAGTAATTGAATATAAATTAAAATAATTTCACCATTTAAAACAATTTCTATAAATTAATATTTGAACTTTATTTATTAATTTTTCTCTTTTGTAGGAATGAAAATATTAATTTTTAAAATACTGAAAATGGAATATAAATTATTCAAGTACCGATTCTTTGTACTCTACCTCTGATCTCAAGAATATTTATATTTTTACTTTCGCTCATATATCCTATATACTTATATCATCTCAATATATATATATATAATGTACTTAATATTTTAATATATATTTTGTTATGGTATCACTGTGTCTATTGTGTAAATTAAAATATCTTACTGTAAAGTATGACGACATAGACCAGTGACTATTTTTTTTGATAATTGATATAAATATGAGGGAAAATGTTATGGAAACGATTATTGATGGATTGATTTTGATTTGATTAATAATTTTTGAATTTGATTGATTGTAATTTTTATTAAGTTAAAGTTAAAAGTTAAATAAAAGATTGAATTAAATGAAAATTTGGTTTGAGTTGAATCAACAAAGAAAAAGAGAAGGACCCATACCCAAAAGCTGTGGCATAGAAGATTAACCATTACAATATATATATTGTTGTACTGTTTTGTTGTTTTCTTTGATTAATGTCCAAGGCCATTTTAGATATTTTCAAAATCCAAGTTTGATATGCAGAATTAAGTAAAACGTTGGCAATTATAAGTAAAATTGCAAATAAGTTTCTTTCAGCTCCTAGTTCCTAGTGCTTAAAAATAAATTGAGCACTCAAGTAGAATGTGCTGAATCGCTTCCAATTTGTTCAGTTTGCTGACAGCAAATACGTCTCCCCGGTTTATGTCTAGACGCTACCATAGGTAACTAGCTTTATTGGATATTAGTTAGATTACCAGTAGGAAAAGAAATAATAAAAAAAGAACACAGATTGTTTGTAGCCATATGTGGAACCAAAACAATTTTGTATACTAAAACTCTGATAATTACAATTTACACTAAATTATTAATTCATATTCGCTTGTCCATTTGAATAACTATAACAAATAATAACAATACTTTGCTAAAAGATCTTTCAAAGCATAAAACTATTGTAGCATTTTTAAAAAACTGACATTAATTTCTTTTGAATAAATTCTTTCCTATATGGCCCCGTTTTTTAAAATTTTACCTAACTTCTTAAAATTACACAGTATCTAGATGCCTACGTGCGAAAGTACACATCAGACTTATCAAGGGCTTTTCGGATGCAACTCAATCACAGTTATTTCTCGCGACGTCATCACCCCTGTCATTTCCCTCTTAATTGATAGTCATTTTTTGTATATTTTTCCGCTATATTTTAGTTACGTGATAGTTTGTGCTCAAAATCTTACATTAAAGGGTCGTGGTAATTATTCTCCTGATGTGGTTATTAATAATACTTCCTTCAAATGTTACTAGTGAATGGTCGAATTATCGTTTCATATTTACCTTTTATCTACGAGTGCTGGAGTTGCGATAACTTATTTTCTAATTATGAACAGTGAGTTTTTATCTTTATTGCTACCTGATGAAATGCTACTTTCATTATACATTTCAGAAAAAAACAAGTACCTATTTATTTCTTTGGAAATTTTGGATTTTGTTGATACAAAGAACTACAGTATTTTTACCAGTGTGCTTGCTGGAAATAATCTTGTAGTAGTGCCGTTCTAGAATGACAGTACCTCGGTCCTCTTTTTAGTTTCACATCTATACTAATATTATAAAGCTGAAGAGTTTGTTTGTTTGTTTGAACGCGCTAATCTCAGGAACTACTGGTTCGAATTAAAAAATTCTTTTTGTGTTAAATAGACCATTTATCAAAGAAGGCTTTAGGCTATATAACATCACGATGCAACTATTAGGAGCGAAGAAGTAATGGAAAATGTGAAAAAACGGGGAAAATTATTGATCCTTGAGGGCTTCCATTGAGTGCGCTGCGAAAACGGTTCAAGATACCAAAAATATATGTATGAAAGAATTATTCCTCTTGAAATGATCTAAAAAAATGTGACAGTATATGTCTATCTTTTAAGATTAACTCACTAGAACCGTTTTTATGGTAATCAAATTTGGTCGAAATTAATGCATTATTTGTTAAGAGTTGTATCAACGTAATAATATTAATCTTTATCCAAATAAATGTGTTGTTGATTAAGAGTATTTAATTCTGAACAAAATTGTCTTTGACATCACTTAAATTCAATGAACATCTTTGAAGATATTAAAATTTTAAAATAACTAGGACGCCACCGTAAGGTGGCGCAGTTATTATCTCATATATTTAAACGAGAATTTCTTACTAAATTAAGTACTATAAAGCCACCGTACGGTGGTGCAGTGGATATCTTATATAAAATATCTAATATAAAAAAATCATTGAAAACAAAACAAGCAAAGTGGTAAAAATTTAAAAAAATGAAAAATGGAAAAAAGACACGACAGTGTTATGCGGTACAAAGTCCGCCGGAACAGCTAGTATAACCATAAAGACAAAAAATATAAAGACTTAAAGTACTTTATTGCTTTTCATAATATGTCCCACCAAGATCGATACACTTTTGCATACGTTTAAACTAATTAACACCTACAAAATCGCTATTTTAAAGGCATCGATAGCTTCTTCCAGCGACTGGAATCGCTGCCCACGCATTTAATTCTTTATCTTTGGGAACGTGAAGAAGTCGTTGAGACTTAGGTCGGGACTATACGGTATATGGTCTAACAATTCGCTCTTTTGATGCTCCAAAAACTCGATTGTTTTTTCGGCAGTGTGAGCACTTAGATTCTCCTGATGTAAGACGATTTGCCGTTGTGTGTCGCTTTGTCGGAGTTTCGCGATAACTTCTGGTAAACAAACGTTTATATACTAAATGGAAATAACCGTTCTTTAATCTTCTTAAACACACATAACCAGATTTTCTGCAAAAGTTGTGACCATTTTCTTTGACACACTTCGAGAACGGATCACTTTTGTTGGTTTTTAACTCTTGTCTAGGCTTGCAGATTTTTATGGCAGTTTAATAAGTTTTGATAAATTATAAACTAAATACAATTAAAAATTAAGTTGCCACATGCAGTATTGCCTGTGTTTGAACTGAAAATTAAAAATCGATTAAACGTCATGGTGTTAATAATTTTATAATTAAATGCGTAGCTATAAATAACTAAAAATCACGTATTAAATTAAGATCCTATTATTAACTGATCAATAGATACACTATACATAACATTTTATATTTTCATAAGAAAATTAAAGTTTTAATAGCTTGTATAAATAGACAGACACTGCCGTTGTGCTTCGTCAGTTAAAAAACAATTTATTCTATTATTTGAATCTGAAAATAATATAACTATCAAACGGGAAAGTAATGATCAGGACTTTAAATCCGTAGAAAGTTTGATCAATTACAATTAATTCAGTTTCTTATTTCTAAATTTTTGTTTTACGAAAAGATAACATTTTCAAATAGAAGCTTAGAAGAAGAATATACGCTTAGTTTAAATTGGAAAAATAAATACGGTTTGCACAATAAAACGATACATAGCACTTTGAAACGTAAATATGTGCAATAAGTAATACAGTCGAACAGCATAGACGATGAGACTTTTACAGCTGATTTAAGCCTATTTCTGAAAAAATGGCATGGTGCGTGTGATGGTAACTCTAATCAAAGTATAAAGGACTTTTTAAATTATTTCGAAAAGACGTGGCCAGGACAAATCAATCAACCAATTTTGGTACGAAGGTGCGTGTGATCAATTTCCAAGCACCAATAATGGACTGGAATCAACAAATTCCATTATAAAAAAGAACAGACCCTAAGAGAACGACTTCCCGTGTGTCAGTTTCTGGAAGTTTTGAGAGTTTCTCTGGTTGAAAAATGGTCACATGAACGCAATCCACAAAATCCCAATAACAAACATTTTGCTACAACTATAAAATTAACAACAAAACTTTGGACAGATGCTTATCAGTGGGTGAAATCAAACTCGAAAATGTTTGAAGAAAAAGAAGATGAAAAAAACAATTTTTTATACAAAATCTAAAAATGCTACAGAAGTCTTGGCCCAAGAAAATGTACAAATCTTTAAAGAAGCGAAAAGTGTACATCTCGGAAATAAAAGAAAAAGGGGACGGCCATCCATAACAAAGAAGGCTCTAATAATCCAATAGTTATAATTATGTTCATACATAGGTAATTATGAAACAATGATATTATTGTTTATTTTCTGCTTTTCTGCTTTATTTGTTTTGCCATACTTTTTTGTTCATGCATAATACATAACTATGTAAAAATAACAATACTTGTTTATTTTGTTAATAAAAATATAGGCAATATATAAATGTATTCCAAATTCAGACCCAATCCAAAGTGCGATTCTGTTATTTTCTAGTTGGGTAGGTCGTAGGTTTAAATGTACCTATTCCAAAGTGCGATTGTATCATTTTATAGTTGGTAAGGTTAAAAGTTGAAATATACCAAATTCAAAGTGCGTTTGTATAGTCCAGGGAAGTTACGAAAAATAGCGGAAAAATTTACATCCAGCATATATCGAAATGCGGTTTTTTGCATTGTGTTCAGGAAGGTCCCAGGAAAAAAGTCTACAACGTCTGGTTTGGCGCATTTTTGAAAAATGCCTTCTGGGCCGGAAAATGCATTTTCCAATTGCATCATTCCTTGCAACATTATAGGAACGACTGGAAACTCGGAAAAATTGCTTGGAAATCGTTATTCGGGGGGTTTTTGGGGCTGCCGAACTCGATTCTGGCATTAGAATTACCCGGGGGTGGCTCTGTGAGGGTGCGCAGGGGGTGAATTGGGGGAGAAATGGCAGCGTGCATGAAAATCGCTTCAAACCCGTTACTCGCGGGTTTTCGGGGATGACGAATTCAATTCTGACATTGGAATTACTCGGGGGCGCTCGGGGGGCGGTTCTGCGGGGGTATCCGGGGGTCATTCTGGAGGGGAAATTGCATAGTTTATGAAAACCACTTCAAAGCTATTACTTGGGGGTTTTCGAGAATGCCAAATTCAATTCTGGCATTAGATTTCCCCGCGGGCGCTCGGCGTTCCCTCTGTGGGTGCGCGTGGGGGGTGAATTGAGGGAGAAATGGTAGGTGCCTAAAAATCACTACAAACTCGTTACTTGGGGGTTGTCGGTGATGCCGATTTCAATTCCGGCCTTAGACTTCTGCGGGGGTGCTCGGGGTTGGTGCTGTAAAAAAATGGTAAAGGAGAAAGTGAAATATCACAAATTATAAAAATAGTATTTTATTCAAGTTGAATTATTCATTATAAACTTAGATACTAAACATCTTGTTCAAACTCTTATTCTTCTGCATCTTCTCCCCCTTCTTTATCTTCTTCCTCGTCACTATTCTCGGCCCCGTTGCAGAAATATTTAACCAAACACATGTATCCATGGATAATTTAATAGATCATGGGCTTCGTCTAGCTTTGGCTCTTTACGGGGCACCCAAAGATGTGCGCACAAGCGATAAACCAGCGATTGAGCTCGTCCAAAGCTATCGAGCAAAAATGTATGCTGAAGCCACCGATTCTAACAAAGTCGATCTTGCACGCATAATCCCGACTGCCAATGGCAAAGCCGGTCCTGGGGATATTTTAAGCAAAATTTCTTGTTCTTGTAAAACCGACTGTGGCACTACGAGGTGCGGGTGCCGCCGAAGTAGGTTGGAGTGCTCACCTGCATGCAAGCATTGCAATGGCAATTGCTCAAACCAAAAAGGCACTTCTAATGGGGCCGAGATTTTCAGACACCTACCATTTCTCCCTCAATTCACCCCCCTAAAGGGACCCCGAGCACCCCCAGGAAAATCTAATGCCAGAATTGAATTCGTCATCCCCGAAAACCCCCAAATAACGAGTTTGGAGCGATTTTTATGCACGCTGCCATTTCTCCCCCAATTCACCCCCTGCGCACCCCTACAGACCCACCCCCGGGTAATTCTAATGCCAGAATCGAGTTCGGTAGCCCCAAAAACCTCCCGAGTAACGATTTTCAAGCGATTTTTCAGAGTTTCCAGTCGTTCCTAGAATGTTGCAAGGAATGATGCAATTGGAAAATACATTTTCCGGCCCAGAAGGCATTTTTCAAAAAATGCGCCAAACCAGACCTTGTAGATTTTTTTCCTGTGTCCTTCCTCCTTATCTGCTGGATGTAAATTTTTCCGCTATTCGGCAGATCTAAATGCCCTGGACTAGTATCTTTTCATAGCAATTAACCTTAAAGTGAATACTTAACTAACGTAGAGTGCAAATCTGCAATTTTATAGTTTATACGCACAAAGTCAGAATAATTTGTCAAAAGTGCATTTATATATTCCCTGTAAAATATGTTTAAAATTAATCTGTTATTGAAAACATATCAAACTAATAAAACCAAAATATTCGTTTCTGCCGAGTAAACCATCGAAAAACACAATAGAGTCAATGAAGCAATAAACTCTTTTTTTTAAACTTTAATTGAATTCAAAAATGGCCTGCCATTCACATTTTATCTCATAATTTATTATCGTAAAAAATGTATTCGCTAGAATAAACAGCACCTTTCAAAACAAAATAATATTTTGATGAAATTTGTTTACATAGGATTGATTTTATTCTGATCGAATATTACAAACACATTTCAAAACTGATATTGTCATCAATAACGGCCGTGTTAAATAAAATATACATTTTTGTGTTTACCATCTGTAGTTTTTACTATTCGACTCTATCTAACATTATTATTAATAGTATAAATGATTTGAAATGAATTATTTACTAGTAAAATATTTATATGTTAGAATAAAACCACTAAATCAATCAATAAAACAACTGGAAAATGACAGAAACAACATGCATAATAGATAGAGTCAATGTTATGGAATACAATATTACATAAATAATAATTTAAATTAAACTTTATAATAAGTAAATCGAATATGATTTATAGAAGGGTTGTCTTTTGAGTTTTGCATAATATAGAAGGCTTAGAAGGCACCACCAATAGAACATTCAGGCACATCTGGATCTGGAAATTTGGGAGGGGCGAGCTAGTGCTCAGCCAGCACTGAGGCCACATATGACCCATTGTGCATCCTCCCGTATGTAGGGGTATCCTCACCTCAGGATGTCACCAGGCCTATTGATTTAAAATAGGTGATGAGGCTCCCAAAGGGGGATCTCCCTGACATCGGCTGGTGTAAGCCAATACTCGCCCAACACGGATCTTCTGATTTCAGAAAATGCAGAGCAGTCATACATAATGTGTTCTACTGTTCCCTCTTCTTGTTCACAGCCTCTGCATAGCGGCGATTCTGTTAGTTTCATCCTAAAGAGATGTTGTAGAAATTGGCAGTGACCTGTCAGGATTCCCACAGCTTGTCTGGTCAATGCCTTAAATTTTTTTGCTGTTTCCTCGCCAGGTTGAGGTACCTAATAACTCTCTGGCCAGTCTACAGTTCGTAGTTTCATCCCAGCACTGTATAAATTTTTGGTGAGAGTGCTGTTTAATAAGGTCTCCGACTGTGGACAATGTTAGCTTGGTAGATGGGCGAGGGCTAACATATCTGTAGCCCGCAGCCCTCTTTACTAAATTGTTCGCAATGCGGTTGCCTTTAGAGTTCCCATGTCCTTTGATCCAGCTGAGAGTGACCACGTTATTCTGGCTGGCCTCAGTTAGAGATTGGTGACATTCTAGTACTAAGCTTGAAGTGAAACGTGGTCTATTCAAGGTCAGTAGTGCTTGTCGGCAGTCTGTATATATATTTATATTCCTGCCTGTGATGTTCCTATTGATTAATTCTTTTGCAGCTATGGTTATGCCTGTGAGTTCTGACTGAACCACACTTGACAAGCCATCCATAGCCCATTTTATTTTTAGGCTTAAGGATCTAGAGTAAATTCCACATCCCACACCTTGCTTTGTTTTTGATCCATCCGTATATACGCTCAGAGCGTTCACTACGTTGGGGTCTGCTGTCTTGTTTATTAATATTTTGTAGGGTTTGTCAAAGACAAATCTTGGTGCGACGGCATCCGTGACTGCCTGTAAGAGTGGTATCACTTTTATCGATTCCCTCCACAGACTATCCCTATAGGTGCCAGTCCCTACAGTGGGTTCGATACCAACCGTGCGAAAGCGTACCATGGTCATCAATGCGACCTCCTTAACAAATATATCAAGGGGGGTGAGACCGAGTATGACTTCCATTGCGCTGGTCGGTGTGCTTCGCATGGCTCCTGTTACAAGAAGGCATGCTGATCTTTGAATTTGGTTTAATTTTTTGACAGCTGTCGTTTGTTTCACTTTAGAACATTCAGGCACAAATTTAACCTCAACCTGTTGTTGACATAAATCCAGAGTTTCATTGCGATACAACAGTGAATTTTTGAAATTAGCAAGTCGTTTGAAAAAATGGATCTTAGTCGAGAAAATTTTCGAGCAATATTTTTTTACAATTTTGAAGACAATTATCCCAACAGCAATGTCTCGTTGAAATTATTTCTGTGTTTGGGACTAAAGCACCAAACCAGTCAACTCTTTCCTTCTGCCACTGAGAATTTTAACGTGGTCGCCCCAGTCTCAGCGACGTGTCTAGCTAAACATTGATGCGGCTCGTCAGCTAATTAAGGATGACCGGCATGTAACATATCAGGCATTTCAAAGACCTGACCTGAATCCAAAATATCCTATATGAAAAACTGGGTGTTACAAAGTTGGTTTCCCATTGGATTGCTCATTTGCTTACAAAATATTAAAAAGCAGTTCGCGTCAATTGGTGTCAAAAAACATTGGAACGGTTTAATAAAGGAAAGTCAGTTGCTGAAGAACCGGAATTAAGAGTTTTAAATATTTTTAAAACTAATGTTTATGTTTAGTTTTTTAAATAATTAAAAGGAAATAAACAACCGCATATTTAGTTAGACTTGGAGAGCGAACACACAATTAAATTTATAACCACGACCCTGAGCTAGAGTGGGTAATTTATTTCTTGTAGTTTATATATAAAAATTGGGATTACTGTAAACTTACGTTCAAGTTTTAAGACTTTTATCTAAAATTTCAAATGAGATAATAATTATTAGTTTTTGTTGAGGAACAGCTATAGTTATAAATTTGGCACCCATATCTAACGGTTTCGATAAGTATCTTATGCTTTTTACGATTAATTAGTACAAGTAATCAGTTAACATTTCATTTTTATTAAATAAATTAACAAATTTCAAGCAAAGCATCTGTGACAATATTTTATAGGTTAAAGCTAATTCTAAAGACACCGCTGGTAGCGGGCTACTCCATTACGCTGGTTGGTATAACGATCTCCCAGAACTTACTCTGGAACGAACATATTGCATCCATAGCAACTGCAGCAGGAAAGCAATTAGGCTTTCTGTTTAGAGCACGGAAATATTTTTCTCCATCCAACTTGGCTACTCTTTACAAAGCCCAAATACGGCCTAATCTTGAATACTGCTCGCATGTAAGGGGTTCGGCGGCTCCGTCAAGGCTCGGAGTTCTTGGTGCAATACAGAGAAGGGCAGTTCGACTAATAAACGGCACCAGTATCACCAAAAACCTAGCCCCATTTTCCCACCGAAGACCAGTGGCTGATCTTTCTTATTTTAACGATACATAAACAGATTTTGCTCAGAAGAACTCCGCTCTATAATGCCTCCACTTGCCAGACCAGCCAGAGCAACGCGACGTGCCAACTCCATGCACCCTTATACTGTTCAGTGCCCAACATCGAGAACGGATCGACTCGATCATTCCTTCATCCCCAGGGTCTCCAGATTGTGGAACTCCTTACCTCCCTACGTCTTCCCCACTCGTCCTATTTTGCAGGCCTTTAAATCCCAAATTAATAAATTACCTCTTCTGCCCCAATAGATGTACATTTGTATTTAGGTCTATACCTACGAGGAGATCCTTAATAAAAAAAAAGCTATCTTTCAAAGACGTATAAAACCCTGGATGCTGGGAACATATCACTGGGAACACATCGCTGGTCAAGCACATGGCAAAATGAATATTAAATAAACGTGTGCTAGAAAAGCTAAAGCACTGAGTAGAATAAGCAGGAATCAGATAAATGTCATTACATGATTCCTTACAAGCCATTAACCGATAAATGAAAGAGAAGTTTAATGAAGACTCTGCCTGTAAATTATGCTACAGGAAACCTAAATTTCTTAGTGTACCATTGCGAAGCAAGCAGCAGATTGTCAATTTTTGGTGACTTTAGAGTGATTCCACAAGAAAATGGCATTTATCTTCTAGACCTGTAAAAATTAGTATAGAGATCCTGGAATGGGAACCATAAACCAATGAAAAAAGTATAATAAGCAATCTGGTATACCGATGGCTCAAAGACTTAGAATGGCACAAGGTCGGGTAAGTATATATAGTTGAAGACACAGGATACAATTAAGTCTTGATGCGTACTCTATAGTGTTTCAGGCTGAAGTAATGGCCATACAATTCTGTGCAACGGAGATTATAAATCAGGGAAAAACGGACAGCCAAGTAGCTCTAAAGGAGATAGTTTCGGCACAAATAAGCTCACAGCTGATGTGGGACTGCTTTAGGGTCTGCAAGTCAGAATTCTCTGACACTGGCATGGGTACTAGGACACTCAGGGTTTCGGGGCGATGAGAAGGCTGATTAATTGGCCTTAGCGGGAGCCAATATCTTAATAATTGGGCTGGAATCATTCAGCGGGGTTGCTGATCCGTTTATAAAGGCAGCCCTTGAGAAATAAGGGCTAGAAAAGTCCTAGGAGTAGTGGAAAAAATAACCAGGAAGCGACAAGCCAAAGTTTTCATAAAACGATACTTAGTGAAATTTACTTCAGAGCTGTTATCACAAAGGCGAAATGATATCAGAATGATTGTCAGTCTCTTGGCAGGACACTGTCGGCTCAGAAAACACCTGAGTCAGATGAACTTGGAAGATAAGGACATCTATCGATACTGCCAAGAAGAGAAGGAAACCGCGTGTCATGTCCCATGCCAATGTAAAGGCTTTGCAAGAACGCGGTATTTACTATTGGCAGAGAAGAAACCGGCAGCTCCAAGTTACGTGGAGAGACCACTGTCAAGGCTATTAAGTCTCATTATGAGACCAGGGCTAGACAAGGTGCTCTAATCCTATTCTAAAGATGATGGATATTTAACAAAATGAATAAAATATCTATTTATCTATCTATTATAAGCATAGTTAGACTGCAGTACGACCGGTGCGCTTCCAAACAAAAAAATAGATTTCGTGTATATTCTTTGTAGCATTTATCTGTATTTTCTTGATGACTATTTTGTCCGTATAAATATAAAAAACTATAATATTTTTTTATATTTGTAGTGGTAAAAAATCCCCAAATAATAGAAGAAAATAACAATATACTTTCGTCGAAAGGCGATTAAAACTTTAACATACCTTGCCATAAACATTTCAAAAATAAATCTGTAAAAGTGGGCAATGAAAAATATTATAGTGTTACATAAAAAATTCAAAACAGCACGGTGGCGAATATGCAGGGTGAAACAATGAATTTTAAAAGAGTTTCGACTCAAAATTCGAGTTTCATACGCCACTAACACTTTAAAATTTAATAAAACACTTGCACAACACTGTTAGGTATGATGTGAGTGTAGAACAGATATTTTTACATTACTCTTGCAGTGATACGAAAGTATCTATTCCATTCAATACATATATATATATATATATATATATAGGTTGAATGATATTTATATCTATTTATATGGCAGCATCCAAGGTGTCTTTTAAAGTGTTAGAAATTTCTAACCGACACCATTTCAGTTCAAAACTGAAATTATTACTATTGACAGTATGGCATTAGATACTTTATGTATCATCTTTGGATATATATATATATATATATATATATATATATATATATATATATATATATAAACAAAGTGCCAAGAAAACGCGTATTAATATATATAAACAAAGGGAAGATAACCGGAATGCAACGCAACAAGGATCATGGTTACAAGTAAGAATGGTAACCGCAGACATGCATGTTTCTGGCTCATTAGCCGTCATCAGTGCGGCATAACCAAGAAGAGTATTGCACTTGGCTAGCAAAAGTGTTGGGTACTTGGGAGCAAAGGATGTTGGGGAAACATGTGTCAAGAAACACAAAAACAACGAACGCTCACACAGGAGTCCTATCGCCATTTTGTGCTTTCGGCCAGTTGTGCCAATGGGTTTTCGGCTAGCAACCAGCGTCGCCACGTTGGCGAAACGGACTCATTGTGTTTGAGTCGTTCTAGCCCAGGAAATGAAATAAACAAAGTGCCAAGAAAACGCGTATTAATATATATAAACAAAGGGAAGATAACGGGAATGCAACGCAACAAGGATCATGGTTACAAGTAAGAATGGTAACCGCAGACATGCATGTTTCTGGCTCATCAGTGCGGTATAACCAGGAAGAGTATTGCACTTGGCTAGCAAAAGTGTTGGGTACTTGGGAGCAAAGGATGTTGGGGAAACATGTGTCAAGAAACACAAGAACAACGAACGCTCACACAGGAGTCCTATCGCCATTTTGTGCTTTCGGCCATATATATATATATATATATATATATATATATATATATATATATATATATAAAACGAGCAGAGCGTTTTGTGACAGTCTAATATAACAAAATGTTAAAGATGATACATAACGTATCTAGTGCCATACTGTCAAAAATAATAATTCCAGTTTTGAACTGAAATGGTGTCGGTTAGAATTTCTAACACTTTAAAAGACACCTGCTCTGGAGCCACTCTTTAATATCTCCTTTTTTCCATGACGTCGTTGGTAACTTTTCTACCAGTTTTGAATGATAACTGGCGTTATCTAAGACAACTACTGCAGCACCTGGCAAAAAGTCCAATAGCTAGGAAAAATAATCTTCAAAAACATCAGAGGTCATTTCCTTGTGGTAATCTTTGGCTGACTTTGATACAAAGTCTAATAACCCATTTTCTACAAAACCATGTTCACTGACAATGTGTGCAATTATTAGTCTGCAACCTCGAGGAGCATTTAATTCTGAATATACCTCCAAAAATGCCTGACGGGAATTTGAAATATTGGTGTCCATCCATGCTTTAGAAACAGTGTGTCCTTCATTCAACCATGTTTCATCTAAATAAAAGATAGTTCTTCCCTCGCTCTGAAACTTCTCCAGCAAATAATTTCTTCTATCTCATTCAAAAATTTTCGTTTTTTATGCGACTCATACTTAAAACCAATTTAGAAGTTTCCATAACGTATTTCGTCCAAATTTGGGAATCGTATCTACTTCTGCTATAACAGTCATTACTTTGTCCAAAGTCGGAATCTCTTTATTTAAGTACAAAGAATGGACTTGTCTTCTAATGATATCTCTATTAAAGTTATCGACCATAATGGACTTTTTTCCTACGTGTTTTTTTGGTTCACTAACATTTCCCTGTTTTCTCTCACTTAAAAATCGATAGATACTTCGTTCACTAACACCGGTCATATTGGAGCACCTAGTCACCACATCACGAACAGTTGCTGATGCATCTTGATATATTGGTGCATCATGAACATTTAAAACAATAGTTTTTTCTCTTTGAGAACTCGAACTTGACGCCATTTTCACTACCGAAAATGTTCTTGGAGTAAAAAAATAAAAATATAGATCACAATATAAACCACCAACACTAACGAGTACCTATATTCTTATGTATTAGGATATAAACAAATCCTCAATTTATAGACTAATAACGTACCTGTTTTGGCAATTATACACATGGGGTTACCTTAATCCCTTAACACCCCTCTGGCTCTGGAAATTTGGGAGGGCGAGCTAGTGCTCAGCCAGCACTGAGGCCACATATGACCCATTGTGCATCCTTCGGTGTGTAGGGATATCCTCACCTCAGGATGTCACCAGGCCTATTGATTTAAAATAGGTGATGAGGCTCCCGAGGGGGATCTCCCTGACATCGGCTGGTGTAAGCCAATACTCGCCCAACACGGATCTTCTGATTTCAGAAAAAGCAGAGCAGTCATACATAATGTGTTCTACTGTTTCCTCTTCTTGTTCGCAGCCTCTGCATAGCGGCGATTCTGTTAGTTTCATCCTTAAGAGATATTGTCGCAATTGGCAGTAACCTGTCAGGATTCCCACAGCTGTTCGGAGATTTTGTCTGGTCAATGCCTTAAATTTTTTTGCTGTTTCCTCGCCAGGATGAGGTAATAACTCTCTGGCCAGTCTACAGTTCGTAGTTTCATCCCAGCACTGTATAAATTTTTGGTGAGAGTGCTGTTTAATAAGGTCCACGACTGCGGACAATGTTAGCTTGGTAGACGGGCGAGGGCTAACATATCTGTAGCCCGCAGCCCTCTTTGCTAAATTGTTCGCAATGCGGTTGCCTTTAGAGTTCCCATGTCCTTTGATCCAGCTGAGAGTGACCACGTTAATCTGGCTGGCCTCAGTTAGAGATTGGTAGCATTCTAGTACTAAACTTGAAGTGAAACGTGGTCTATTCAAGGTCAGTAGTGCTTGTCAGCAGTCTGTATATATATTTATATTCCTGCCTGTGATGTTCCTATTGATTAATTCTTTTGCAGCTATGGTTATGCCTGTGAGTTCTGATTGAACCACACTTGACAAGCCATAGCCCATTTTGTTTTTAGGCTTAAGGATCTAGAGTAGATTCCACATCCCACACCCTGCTTTGTTTTTGATCCATCCGTATATATGCTCAGAGCGTTCACTACGTTGGGGTCTGCTGTCTTGTTTGTTAATATTTTGTAGGGTTTGTCAAAGACAAATCTTGGTGCGACGGCATCCGTGACTGCCTGTAAGAGTGGTATCACTTTTATCGATTCCCTCCACAGACTATCCCTATAGGTGCCAGTCCCTACAGTGGGTTCGATACCAACCGTGCGAAAGCGTACCATGGTCATCAATGCGACCTCCTTAACAAATATATCAAGGGGGGTGAGACCAAGTATGACTTCCATTGCGCTGGTCGGTGTGCTTCGCATGGCTCCTGTTACGAAAAGGCATGCTGATCTTTGAATTTGGTTTAATTTTTTGATAGCTGTCGTTTGTTTCACTTTAGGCCACCACACGACAGCACCATATGTTAGCATAGGTCTTATGATTGCCGTGTAGATCCACATGGTGACCTTGGCGGATAATCCCCAGGTCTGTTCTATGGTTCGGCGGCATTGCTCATAAGATATAAATGCTTTTTTAACTCTGCTTTCTATGTGTGAGTTCCACGTCAGCTTGCTGTCGAGGATAACACCTAAGTATTTCACTTCTGTAGCAAAGCTTAATTTAACGTTGAAAAGACTGGGTGCGTGTAAGCCCCTAGGTTTCGTTTTCTTTGTGAAAAGAACCATCTCTGTCTTTTTGGGGTTAATAGACAGCGACTGTTCTTTGCACCATGTCTCTAAAGTTTTGAAAGCCACTTGCATTCTGTCGCAAAGGGTGCTTTCAAACTTTCCTGTTGGCAGAATAACAATGTCGTCTGCGTGGGCTACTGTATAGATTTTGTCATGTTCATTGAGGCGGTGAATTAGGCTGTCTAGAACAATGTTCCATAGTAGAGGTGATAAAACCCCTCCCTGTGGGCAGCCCCTCGTAACCTTGCCTCGTATCTTGACTTCATTTACAGTTATTTCGGAGAGCATGCTGAGAATCCATCCGCTTACTGTTGTAGGTACATTTCGATCAGTAAGCGAGTGCATTATTTTAGGGAACGTGGTTTTGTCGAAAGCTCCCTCGATATCTATGAATACGCCCAGGGTGGACTCTTTCTTGTCCAATGATCACTCGATCTGACCAACCACATGATGTAGGGCCGTATCGGTGGATTTCCCTGTTGTGTATGCATGTTGGTTGGGATGCAGTGGTTTGGTGTTAATCACTGTATCCCTTATGTACCTTTCATTTAGCCTCTCTAGCGTTTTTAATAAGAACGATGTAAGGCTAATAGGCCGGTAAGCTTTTGGAATGGAGTAATCCATTCTTCCAGGTTTTGGTATGAAGACAACCTTTACTTCTCTCCACATCTTCGGTATATAATTCAGAGCTAGGAAAACTCTGAATATTTGCACTAGGTGAGGAAGAAGCTCCTCCAGACCCCACTGCAGCAGGGCTGGATAAACTCCGTCCATTCCCGGTGATTTGAAGGGGAGAAGCTAGATATTGCCCATTTAACTTTGTCCTCGGTAACAATGAGTCTGGCAATGTGCCAGTCCTCTGTCGAGGGTATATGATGTTCCTCGTTCCACTTTGCCTCTACTGTGGCAACAGAATCGGGGAAGTGTATTTCTCGCAAGAGATGTAAACTTTCTTCCAGGTTGGTAGTTTGACTACCATCCTGTTTCTTAAGTATACCAATATCGCTATATGGATCTTTTGTTAAGGCTCTTTGGAGTCTCGCTGCCTGTGGAAAATCCTCAATTTCTTCACAGTAGGTTCTCCATGCCGTTCTCTGTTTTTGCCTAACGACTTTTTTGTATTCCTTAAGGTGGAGCTTGTATAAGTTCCAATCCTCGAGGAGTTTTGAACTACTTGCCTTGTTAAAAGCCTTTCTCGCCATCTTCCTTAGGCGTTCTAATTCTGGGCACCACCAAGGGGTGAAGTTGCCTTTATTATTAGTCAGCCTTAGGGGGCAAGAGCTTTTGTAAGACTTGATGATTGTGTTCTGTATCGTTGTTGTATACCGTTCCAGATCACTATTATTTCCGGGTGTGGTGACCTCAAGCTCCCGCTGAGCCCTTTCCAACCGAGAAGCGTAAGCTGTTCTGTCGACCTCAATTATTCTCGTTATAATCAAAAAACGAAATATTGTAAATATCGTATTATGACTACTTATCCCTTACCTAAGAAGATTAAAATATGATGATTAAAAGAAATTTCATAATACCGATATAAATAAGTACGTGCGCTACTGATTTAGGGTCTTGTTTACAACATTTTACGATTTAATGACTTTTCTTAGCTGCCAACGGCAAATAAATAGACTTTTACACAAATTCTCACAGCAAAATATTTATATTAATAAGGTTGAGAGAAGTGAAGAATGCAAATTTCTGCTTGTTTATTACTACAACAAAATAAAATAAAATGTATACAGAGATCGCAGAACATAATTTTCAATTACTATTTGTCTTCTGTTTCACCAGCACGCTCAACTGCCTGTAATATAAATTTAAAATTTCCGGAATTTCCGGACTCTCCCTGCAAAAGGTAATTTTCGCTTTATTATACCTCTAATTTAGTAGTTACTTCATTTTAAGAGGTAAATATTTAATTTTAAGAAATTTGTTTTAATAGAAGTGAGTTCATATATTTTCAATTTTAACATCACAAATATACAGAGGTATATCAATACTTTGATTTAAAATTTTACGAACTTCGGAGCTTGAATATCAAATTTTTATTTTCTAGGTGAATTAGCAGATATTATATTCAATTTGAGCATAAAGTTTGTATCATTAACTAAAGAATTAACAATACATTTATTCATCCATATTTCAAAAGCCACGAAATTATATGATTATATTTAACTCTTGTTAAAATTATAATTAAATATAACAAACTCAGTATCGTAAAATATTTCACAAATTAACATGTAGATTGATAATTCGTAAACCACATATCATAAAACAGCAATGATATAAAATATGTCATCAATGACGTTAATCTGAATTGATTAATTCAGTCATTGTTGAAATTCCTGCTACAACTTCGTTCGATTTGTACAATTTTAGGAAAAGCTAATACTGAGTATTTATTCAATTATTCCACATGAAATACAAAATTCATTTAAACGAGACTTTCGAACTGTGATTAAGCGAGCTTAAATTAGCAAGGACCATTTATGTGTACACCTAACAAAAATCCAGAAAAAATTGCAATAATTTAATATCTACAAGTTATTCCCTAAAATAATCATTTCCTGAACCAATTTCTACGTCGCTAAATTAGATTAATACGAAAATTACTTTTCCAGGTATCCGAATACGCCTTCGCTGGGCTGGAAGACTCCCTATCGGAATTAGACATGGCTGAAAACAAACTCAAGACTTTTCCAATTAAATCGCTCCGACGTCTCGAAAGATTGCGACATTTACGTCTAGCCTGGAATGAAATTAACGCCATTCAAAATGATTCCTACTCAAGACTTAGTTCCCTCCTTTACCTGGATCTTAGTTTCAATAATTTTGAAAAACTAGAAGAACACTCGTTTAGAATATTTCCTGGAGTACGTACTTTATCACTATATTATAACGCCATTGAGACTGTCCATCCAGATACCTTTTATGCACTTGTTGATTTACAATCCTTGGATTTAAGCCACAATAAGATTGTTTTCTTAGACCAAAACTCTTTCCAGAACAACAAGAAATTAAGATCTGTGGATCTAAGTCATAATCACATTCACTATATTAGTGGAGTATTTGCTTACCTTCCAGATTTAAGAGAACTTTTCCTATCTGAAAACAATATACTTGAAATTCCTTCAGATGCTTTTACAGATTCATCGAGTTTATCTGTTATTTACCTTCAACAGAATGCTATAAGGAGAATAGACCCCGAAGCTCTTAAAACATTGGTTAACCTTACTCAACTTCAACTAAGTTCCAATTTCATTCCACACATACCAAACAATTTATTTCAGCAAAATATTATTTTAACGTCACTAAGTTTGGATAGTAATTGGTTGACAAATTTAGATACCGGAACATTTGAGAAACTAGTAAACTTAAGAGAAATTAGACTGCATAATAATAAACTCCAAACTATAACCAGAGGCGTGTTTGATCCTTTGCCTTCTTTACTAGAACTACATTTACAAAACAACGAGATTGCTTCTATAGATTGGGGAGCATTTCGAACGCTGCAAAGTCTTCAACATATAAATTTACAAGGAAATATTATAGCTGACTTAGGAGATGTTTTTATGCACGAATCACCATCTCTTGTTTCAATCCAACTTGATTCAAATAGTATAACATCTTTACACAATGATACATTACGAGGTCAATCCAGTGTGCAAATTATGTGGTTAGGACACAACAGACTTAAACGAATCACACGCTCTTTATTTCGAGATTTATTGATGATTCAAAGAGTATATCTGACAAATAACAGTATTTCACACATAGAAGAGAGATCTTTTGAACCCATGCAAGCTTTAAAATTTCTAGAACTTAGTATGAATCAGTTAACTCAAATAACTCAAACAACTTTTTCAGAATTGTTCGAATTAGAAGAACTGTATTTATCAAAGAACTTACTACGAAGTGTTGAACCACAATCACTTACAAATCTAAAAAAATTAAGAATTTTAGATTTATCTGGGAATCCTTTAATAGTTCTTCATGAAAATATTTTACAGGATGGCTTACCAATACGAAATTTAAACCTGTATAATTGTTCAATTCAAAGGATAGATTCTGGAGCGTTCCGAGGACTTAATAACTTAAACGAACTTAATTTAGGGGTAAACGAATTAACTTCGAAAGATTTAAGTTCACTTGATATACCTGGTTTAAGAGTTTTAAAACTGTCTTACAATAATTTTAGTACATTACATGGGTTTTCTTTGAATGGTTTGCCATCTTTACAAACCTTATACCTAGATCACTGTCGAATTTCAAGAGTGCCAGATGAACTGTTTTTTAAAAATAAAAATCTATTACAAATAGATTTGGGTTATAATTTGATCTCAGAAATAGGTTATAAAGTGTTTTTAAATTTGAACGTACTCAAGGAACTTAAACTAACTAGTAACTTATTTATGGAAGTACCTTATACAGCTCTATTAAACATATCTACAATGGAGCTTCTAACATTAGCTTTCAATAAGCTAACCACGATAGAAGTATCTCGATTGAATGGCCTACCAAATCTTAAAGAATTAGATCTTAGAAGTAATGTTATAACATCACTCTCTGGATTTGCGTCCGCTAATCTAACCCAACTACTTTCACTAGATTTAAGTAACAACACACTAGCCGGTTTACCTGCCAACTTTTTTCATCACTCACCTTTTCTACGAAGGATAGATTTATCTTGCAATAGATTTAAGCAAATACCTAGCTCAGCAATATCAGACAGTACTTTACCAGGATTGAGTTGGTTAAATTTAACAGATAATCCATTGGTGAGAATTCACGATATCACTTCAACTAGTAGATACCCGTCGTTGGAAGAAATACATATAAGTTATACCAATTTATCTATTGTAACAAGTAAAGATTTTGAATCATTTCCAGCTTTACTACATATATTCCTAGGACAAAATAGGATATCGAGAATCTCACCTGGTGCATTCGGAAACCTACCAAACTTACTGACGCTAGATTTAGGAGTTAACGAAATAGAATTACTGCCGCAAGAAAGGTTACAGGGATTAAATCTTTTAAGAATACTCAACTTAACTCATAACCGATTAAAAGAACTTGAAGAATTTCCTGCTGATTTAAAATCTTTACAAATATTAGATATTTCATTTAACCAAATTGGAAGAATCGTAAAAAGTACGTTCCAAAACTTGGAGAATTTATCAGAATTATATCTTTTTGGAAACTGGATATCAGTAGTTTCCGGTGATGCATTTAAACCATTAAAAAAATTACGAACATTAGACTTGAGTAGGAATTATTTAGAGAATATCCCACTGAATGCATTTAGACCACTGGAAACGCAGATTAGAAGTCTTCGAACTGAAGGTAAATAAATATTGATTCTTTTTTACTGTTATCAATATTTCACCAACAGTTTTTGTATATATCCTAAATGTACAGTAAGTAAACGAATATATTGAGATATATCTTATGGGATTTTTGAATGTTTAGAAAGTATACAAACAAGAATATATGAAACGACCTCAAGGAAAAATTGAAAAAGTGTCGCATCCAACAGGACTCGAACCCGCAACCTTTGCCTCTACGCGGTAACGCTTTGACAACTAAGCTATAAATGCTTAGTAATAATTTCACTTTTTGGTTTTTAAATTTAACTCGTATTACATGCGACACTCACTCAATTTCTCATAACCGAATTAAAATATAAGACAGGGGACAAAAATGTGACTTTGATGTTTAAATTGTCGATTTAAAAAAAAATCTCTCTCTCATTAACGCCATGCTACAAGAAAGTTTTTTGTGTTCGGTCTGATATTTTAATTGGGTTATGAGAATATAAGTAAGTGTCGCATGTGACATGAGTTGAATTTAACTACCAAAAAGCGAAATAATTACTAGCTTAGGTGTTGGACGTTGCCGCGTAGAGGCAAAGGTTAAGGGTTTGAGTCCTGCTGTATGCGACATTTTTTTTTTAATTTCTTCTTAATGCCATTTAATATATTCTTGTTTGTATACTTTTTAAAAATTACACAATAAGTACTTTAACAACATTTATTAAAGCTGATAATTTTCATCTTTATAATTTACTTTATTTTCAGAAAATCCACTTTCATGTAGTTGCGATTCTCAAGAACTTTGGGAATGGTTGCGTGATCATCAAAAGCTTGTGGAACGTACAGATACTCTAGAATTGCGTTGCGAACATCCACCTGAACTACGAGGTAGAATCTTTTTGGATCTAGACCCAGAGCAATTCTGTGATCAACCTATGGTTGTTAAACTAGGAATTCAAGATATTCAACCATTTTCTGTACTTGTTTCATGGCAAAGTCGAAACCATTCTGGATTAAGCGGATATCAAGTGGCATATTATTCGATAGATAGAATAGAAGAAATGGAAGTAAGTAATAATCTTATACTATTGTTTTTGATCCTATAATTTTAAGATTATAAATCAAAAGACCCCTTACATTTTCTTTGTTTAAGAAGAGTAAACGACCAAATCATTCCAACAAGATAAATTAAATTGATTAAAATGCAAATTTCTGTTTGTTTAGTAACGCCAAAAGTACACATTACCTTACGATATTGTAGAAGTATAGGTACAAGTATAATAGGAAGTTTTAATTGGTATTTGTATGTATTTCAACTAGGAATAATTGTGCTCACAAATAATACCGAGTGCGAGAAGTAAAGAAAATAACAGTTAATTTAACCTACTAGTTAAATATCATTTGGGAATTATTTATATCAATACTAGTAAACCCGGCTGACTTTGTACCGCCTAACAATTAATGATTTTTTCTGATTTACCTTTTTTTCCAATTTTTTCTCGTCTTATTTTCATTGATTTTTATTTTTTTTTTTCTGTTATGATAAATTCACTTCCACCGCTATCTATTAGAAATTCATAGAACTAAATAATAAATAGGTACACAATTTGCATTGAAAAGTGTCGACAAAGAAATTAAAATTTAAACACAGCGTCATCTACTGCATACTTCCACAATCTAAAAATATGATTGTTTGAGGAAAATTGTATAACTTTCACCGCCATCTATTGGAAATTCGTAGAACTTAGGCGTGAATTTAACCCTTTAACAATAAAACCTTACAATCGCAATGAAAAAACTTACGCTTATTAACTGAGATTAAATCATATCCTATCTTCTAAGTTACAAAACACATATCTACAAAATTTTATTGAAATCGGTTCAGTGGTTTCGGAGATTAGCGCAAACAAACATCGTGACAAGATTTTTTACTTTATGTATAAAAACAATAAAAAATTTAAAATTCTACTTTGGAATCGATGAATTTTTTACATACAAAATAAATGAATTTGATAATTTTTTGGCTGCTGCGCCAACCGAATAGGTCTGTGTCAAAAATAAAAGTTTGTTACTTCGCTTAGAGTGGCTGTTAAGTGAATTGATAACCTTAATATCCATTCTTGGCGGTCCCAAGCCCCGGTAAAGGAGGTGGGTTACAGCGATAACTTTCTGTCATATGTAAAACAAGCTATTGGACTTAGCTATAAAAAGGATTAGGTACTAACTGCGCATCTCTCAAGGAAAACTAATGAAGTATTAAATAAAATAGTAAAACAAGACATTGATGCTGCAGTTTTAAGAAAAGCCAAGAATAAAGGTAAATGATCACAAAGTTTTCTTAGTGGAGTGCCTAAATGCCAGAGAGCACTAAAAGAGGTATCATCGTAGCCAAAAGAATCAGAAACTGCATAAAAACATAGAAACCAATTACTAAAATGTTTAATGGCTTTTTTAAACATTAAACGCACGTAAACACAACTAGCAAGAGAACAAAAATATGTTATAGACAAAATGTACAAATTAAGTTCCAAATGTAAAGTAGATAGAGTCCTATCTTGCGGTAGTAACAACCAGAGCCGTGTTAAGGGGGAGGCGAATGGGGCGGCCGCCCCGGGCGTCGGTGCAAGGGGGTGCAAAATTGAGAGGCGCCCAATAAAAAACTAATGAAAATAAAAATACGAAATAATAACATTATTTAAAAAATATCAAGTCCTTAATTAGCCTACTAGATCTACTAATTTCATACATCGTCTGCTGATAACTGATTTGGTTTACTAATCTACTGATTTTATTCTTAATTCTTATTAAAACACATTTTTCCGACTTATTCTATATTTGAAGCTGCTATTTACGAATATGATTAAGCGTAATCGCGACCGAACAAGCTGAGAAAGCTGTTCCTTGCGTCGCAGTTCTATCAGATTTATAGTTGTTGATTTGATTTGATATATAATGGATTTTTTTATTTTATTACCGGCTTTAAGCTTTTAGATGTGCATTCACATAATTAGGAATATACAGAAATAAAAATATTAAGAGTTGACATAAGTAAAAAATGTGTCTATATCGATATGCACCTGCACCAGTCAATTTAAATTTTTGTATTTTTGATTATTTAGATTGTGGATCCCAGATTAAACAAATTGTGAGGATATGGGTTCTGTACATCCAACTTTTACGTTTTCATTTTTTTAACTAACGCAGTGGTTGGTAAAATAATGCGTATTTAGTTATTTCATTTCTATTACGAATAAGTGTTGTGCTTTGTGCTGAGTATTATTATTTGTTTTATTAAAAAAGGACCAGTGTAGTCATATGAAAACCGAAAAAAATGTCTAAAAAATTATCTGGTGCGGAATTTTGAAAACAGAGGAAAATACAAAAAGAAAAGAAGCCACTATCTCACTCATGGCAAAAATGGTTGGAAAAGGCGAAGAAACCCAGCGGTACGGTTGATACCGCTCAGGCTGGCCCTTCTACCCTGATGGTTCCACCAGCAGCGCAAACTGTAGAAAAAAAAGATATAGGTCCACAAGATACAGAAGGGGATAGTAAGACTGAAATATTGAAAAAAAAAAAGACTGAAAAGCAACCAATATTAGATTATTTAGATAAGTGGTGTAAGGGTCTAGGACAATTCGCCGTCGCCGACTGGCCGTCGTCGGTTGGCCGTAGGGACAACTGGACGTAGGGATAACTCGCCGTAGGGACAACTGGCCGCCGATATATGTTTTCTAATTTTTTATTAAAAAAAAATCATTTTGTATAGTTTGGCTATTAAACCTGATAACATGAAGTTGTCTCTTAATGATAAGACGGAATACTTTTTGGATATGAAATATTAAACTACATATGTTCTTGAAAGCACAAAAAATAGTCTAATCAATATTTAAACAAAAGGCCATAGACTTATCAACAATTGATATTACCCATAGACAAAACAAATTTAAAAAGCAATATAATTATATAAACAAGAAACTACATACGCTAGTTGGCACATTGTTTAGACAGTAACATTTTAAAAAGCTCTTTTTTAAATATATATTTATTTGAAATTATTTTATAAGTGTTTCAGGTAGTTTCTTAAAAATAGAAACTATCTGATAAGAAAATGACCTTCTGTAAAGCTGTGTGAAGTGTCGCGGTGGTGTCAGCCTTCCCCTAAAGCGTACATTTATATTATGAACATCAGCCCTAAAGCTTATTTTTTTACTTAAATACTTTGGAATTTTAGTTTTTAAAATAGTAAAGAAGAAACATGTCTGTTGTGCATATTAAGCCAGTTATTAAGTTTAAATGTATGTCCAATTTTGCTAAATTTTTTTATTCCATATATTAATCTTAGACAATAACGAATTAAACAAAAATTAAGAGCCACAGAGATGCATTACTGAAAACTAGTAGTAGCCGGAAAATTTAATTGATATAGGATTACAAATAAAATAATCAGATAAATGATGGGACTAAAACATGACATCACATATAAAATACGAAGTAGTCAACTAAATGGTACAGATACGTACAAAAAAATGCAAGACGTCGGCTATATATATATATATTTATATATATATATATATATATATATATATATATATATATATATATATATATATATATATATATATATGCTAATATATTAAGAGCGTCGCTACATTATGAAATTTACCTAATTAGGGCGCAATGTGCCTTGAGCGTCAGTATACTGTCCAAAATATCTCGATGACGCAATTCATTAGTTGAAGAACATTTCGCATTGATCGTTAGAGTACCAAACGTACTATTCATTCCAAGTTCATGCGGACTGACTAATCTTAACAGCTACCTAAGCCGACACTGTAATGCTCAGTGCCGTAATTAGATCTATTTTGTAACAGCAGGTACCGACTGTTCTTTTTAATTATTTCACTGAACCGCGGCATGAAAATAAAGATATTTTTTTTTGTGAACTTAATAAACACTACACTTTTTTAAATTTTACAATTGAAAGGTTTCAATTCATCAGTATCTATCTCATCGTCAGCACTACTTTTTACAATAATAATAAATTTATTTACCTACATTACAAAATACCTGCCAGTATTTTAGCTCTACTTGTTTAACATGTTTAATGTAACTTGTCCAGTTTTGATTGTTTATTGAAACAACTACACTTTTTATCAACTTTATCGTAGATTCACATAGTTTCCGAGTTTGGTTTTTGCTGGCAATGTTCCTTTTCAACTGGCCCCAAAATAGCTCTATGGGATTTACACCTTCCATATTGAATGATAGGGCGAATTATCCGAAAGAATAACGCTATTTTTCTTGAGTTTCGAAAGTAAAGTTTCAGAAAACCATTTCTTAAAAAGAGGACTATCCATATATTGATGGTCACCCCAGAAAACCATTTTTATGATTTTAGCAGAGAGAAGGAGCGCTTTTTTAACCCAAGTGTTAGAACTGCCACAATGTAGAACTAATTCTTTTTATTTTTTTAGAAGGAACGTCTAAACTGCATTTTCGCTGGTTTTGATTAACCCATACTTTCTTTTCAGTTGCATGTGTTTCATACCAAGTTTCATCCAGATAATAAATTAGTCTGCCACATTCTCTATATTTTGTAATAGTTTTCAGATATTTGTTTCACCATACGATTAGTCTCTTGCACTCCATGATAGACGGCCGTTTTTTGATAGTCTTAAATTTAAATCCTTTGTTCTTCAAAAATCGCCACAAACTTGTTCTCGCACAATCTATCACTTATTTTCTTTTAATTTGATTTGAATGCTACGTAAAGTAGTATAATTTCTTTTAGCCCACTATTATATATAATATCTCGTAATTCTCCTAAATGCTAAATGATGCGTTTTTATAACCTTTGAAGAAACGCAATCAGCACGCATTTTTTACCCGGTTCAATTTTTATTTATTTATTTATTTATTTATTTATTTATTTATTTATTTATTTATTTATTTATTTATTTATTTATTTATTTATTTATTTATTTATTTATTTATTTATTTATTTATTTATTTATTTATTTATTTATTTATTTATTTATTTATTTATTTATTTATTTATTTATTTATTTATTTATTTATTTATTTATTTATTTATTTATTTATTTATTTATTTATTTATTTATTTATTTATTTATTTATTTATTTATTTATTTATTTATTTATTTATTTATTTATTTATTTCACTGGAAGTAAAATTTATTAAGAAAGGCTTTCAAAGAGAGAATAAAAGATTAAAAATAAACACAGATAGAACTTGGCTGAGTGCCTAAGATGCACGTGGTCATATATATGGAAAAAAAGGGGCTAAAATGGGACCCCTGAGGTGACATCAAAGTGAGCTGAGCGATACTTACCTACTGTTATCGACGGAGATCTGTTGGAAATATACGAAGTTAACCAATTTACTAAGTTACCGTATACACCTACTTCAGCAAGTTTTGACAGCAGTGTCGGATGATCAATTTTGTCAAACGCCTTGCTGAAGTCAGTATAAATTGAGTGGATTTGGTAGCATCATTCATATTTTTTAAGATATATTCAGTATATTCAAATAGGTTACTGTAAACGAAACGATTCTTCATGAAACCGTGTTGTGAAGAAGTAATATGTTTTACGTCAAAATATAAAAAGTCGCAAATTATTGGTTCAAACAGCTTACCTAATAATAGCTAAGAAATAGGACGATAATTCTCCACAAGGTACTTATTCCCTGACTTGTAGTTTGCGACACTTTTGTAAGGGTTGTAATTTGGTATACAGCATATATACTACACATTTAAAATTAATTGATGAGCATCTTCACTATAAAAACCAATAACTTTTCTTCACCTCTTTCGACACACTGCATCGAAGGGCTTGGTTAAATCTATAAATATACTTATTGTAGAAATTTTTTTGTCTAAAGCATTATCTATACTTATAATAAATGTGTAGAGAGTTCAATTCTGTACATGAAATATATTTCCAAAATAAATATCAGGGGGTGAAAGGGATCGATACTGATGCCAAAAATGCAATCAGTAAAATTTTTGTCTGTCTGTCTGTCTGTCTGTTTGTCTGTATAACCCCTATAGAAACAAAAACTGCTCGACGGATATTAACGAAACTTGGTACAATTATTTTTCATACTCCTGTGCTGGTTATAGTATACTTTTCATCACGCTACAATCAATAGGAGCAGAGCAGTGAAGGGAAATGTTGGAAAAACGGGAAAAATTACTCCATTTTTTAAGCTTCCGTCGCGTATGCAACCTTAATGGTTAAAGCTATACAGAAATGATCTTATTTTTATAATTTGGTGGTCAACTGTGAACGGATTTTACAAAATTTCACCCACAAGGGGAGTTGCGGGGGCGTGAAAAATAAAAAAACAATTTAAAATCTATAAGTCCTATAGGTTTAAAACTTTTCAAAATAGTTATCTTTATAATTTGGAGGTCAACTGTTACCAGATTTTACAAAATTGTACCAACAGGGAGAGTTGCGGGGGCGTGAAAAAAAATAAAAATTAAAATCTATAAGTCCTACAGGTTTGTAACTTTGCAAAATGGTTATTTTAATAATTGTGAACGGATTTTACAAAATTACACCCACAAGGGGGCATGCCGGGGCGTGAAAAATAATCTGTACATATAATAAATCTATAGAAATGAAAATTCTGTATATTAAAGATATTTAAAAAATAATAATTTTTTTTTTATCTGTATGTCTGTATGTTTGTGCGCGCATCACATTAAAACTACTGATCCTATTCAAATGCGGTTTTCACAGATGTATTTTTCTTCTTTCAACTTAATATCTGGTCTATAAAAATTTTGCCCCCCACCTTTTTAACGAGGTCAGGGGAGAAATTTTTATATAACAATCAACACGCCATGCGAATGACGTCGCGGGTACAGCTAGTATATTAATAAATACTTATTAATATTATTATTGCACATTTTTAATGCACATATCTACCTTCTAACTATATAAAACTCAAACGTGACTCACTGACTGACATAGTGATCTATCAACGCACAGCCCAAAGCACTGGACGGATCGGGCTGAAAGTTGGCATGCAGGTAGATGTTATGACGTAGGCATCCGCTAAGAAAGGATTTTGATTAATTCCACCCCAAGGGTATAAAATATGGGATGAAAGTTTGTATAAAACTTTGTCAATTTTAAACAGACCAGGCTGAAACTTTGCAAGCATATAGCTACTATGACGTAGGCGTCCCATAAAAAAAGATTTTGATCAATTTCACCCCTAAGGGGATAAAATAGGGGATGACAGTTTGTATAAAACTTTTTAGATCTTTGACTGATTAAACTGAAATTAAAGATTACTATGATAAAGACATCGGCTTAAATAGGATTTTGATAAATTGAATCGCATGGGGCTAAAATAAGGCATGATGGAGGATGTAAATGTATTAGTTTAAACCTATCAGTACCTAATGGTACAAATAAATAGAGATGAAAAAATAATTTTTAGTTCTAAATGTTGACAATAGATGGCGTTAGTAGTATTTTAAAACGTGCTATCGTTCTGTTTTCACTGAGATACATATACTCGATGATGAGTGGCCGCCGTATCTTATAGTACATACTATACCTAAATATTTCTAGCGGATTAGATTTGACGTATTTAGCTGTTCTTTTCTTGGCATATTTTGGATTGCATTTGCTTTGTTTCGTTTTAGTAGTTTTGGTTATAGACTCTGCTTTGTATTTGGCATTTGTTTTGTTTTCGTTTGGTTTAAGTATAGGTTAGATACTGAATAATATCTCGTTCGAATTTAAACGATTACAACTTTCCCTAAAAGTCTGCTTTGCCATGGCAATCAACAAGTCTCAGGGACAAACTCTCAAATTTGCGGGTATTGACTTGAGAGCACATTGCTTCTCTTATCGACAGTTTTATGTTGCTTGCTCACGAATAAGTTCACATAGTAGCTTGATAGTTTTAGTGCCTAATAACAGGTTAGTTAAGAATATTGTGTACAAAGAAGTTTTGTAGGCCCTAATTTTTTACACATGCTAAACAAAAGTAAAGCCGCAAAAACTATACCTAACGTAATTAATAATAATACTTCTTAACTTTCTTTTTAATCCTTATCCAAATAAATTAGTTATTTATCACAGACACTTCTTTTTGAACAAAATTACTCTTTACAGTAATAGTCTAATATCACTCGCGCATTAATGTGCGGTGTGTGTGGAGCGGTGAGGCGGTAGCACGCTGCTGCTTGTCGACATGGCACTGTCGACAGACGCGTAGAGTCTTGAAAATTTTAGGATTAATTTGTTTTATTACGTAGTGGTGTACTAAGAAACTACTAAGACTTGTTTAAATTCTAAGGGTTTAAAATAGGGGTTGCAAATTTGTATTAAACTCGGTGGCAAAAAACTAAAGTCCACGCGGACTAAGTCGTGGGCGGCTGCTAGTAAATATATCAAGTTAACTCAAGTATTGCATCATCAGTAGATTTACCTTCTCTAAAACCAAATTGCGGATCTGATAATATATTATATGTTTTAAAAAAATTTAGTTTTATAACTTTTTCAACTATTTTTGAAATATTTAATAATGACGAAATTGGTCTGTAATTTTCAGCAATTGTTTTACTTCCATTTTTATGAAGCGGTTTAATTATACTAGTTTTCAATACTTGAGAAAACATCCCACTTTAAAACATCTATTTATTAAGAATGTCAGTGGTTTTACAATTACCTGTTTTATTTCTTTTAGCGTTTCTGAATGAATGTTATCTTCTCCTGGTGACTTTTTATTTTTTAATTTTTCAATTACTTTAATTACTTCTACTTCATTAGTAGGGAGTAAGTGGTCATTTTCTGTGAAATCAATATCTAGGATATTATCTGAAAGTATCTTCCCAATTTCACTAAAATAATTATTAACCCTCCTATTGTGTGCAATGTTTAGGTACACTTATAGTGTTCGGGTCAATATGACCCGAAGTAAAAAATAATTGTTAATAATTATTTTTATAGTGTTTGATAATGAAACAGCATCAAGTAAAACTACTTTAACTAAATAAAAAAGTTTATTTGTTTATTTTACGAACAAAAAATTAATTATTAATGCAGTTAGGTACACTTATAGTGTTCGGGTCAATATGACCCGAAGTAAAAAATAATTGTTAATAATTATTTTTATAGTGTTTGATAATGAAACAGCATCAAGTAAAACTACTTTAACTAAATAAAAAAGTTTATTTGTTTATTTTACGAACAAAAAATTAATTATTAATGCAGTTTTCACAATAATATTTAAAGTGAGATTTACACACATATTTTTTGCAATTGCAGCATACAATGTTTGTTTTATTGTCGTTTTTGGATGGGCAGAAATAACATCTTGCTCGTTTTTTGGGTTGCAGAATTGATTCAGCTATTTCTCCGCTGCTTGTAGAAGGTTTTGGATCAAGTTTGCTTCTAGCTTGTTGAACAATTTGTGCGGCTTAAACATTTCTAGGCAAATGTGTACGAGTTTGTTGCAAAGATAAAATTAATTGATGTCCTAAATTTTCCAAGAATAGACGCCTTCTGGTTAATTTTCCTTTATTCCAATTGGGATTAATTGCAGACCACAACACAAACGCATTATATGCAGATACATCCAGCAGGTTGTAAAAAACAGTCATAGGCCATCTTTTTGTTTGACGTCGACAAGTATAAGTCATTACCAATTTATCTAAAGTATCGACAGATCCTTTTGTTTTGTTGTAATCTAAAATTATTTGTGGTTTTTTGTCAATAGATTCACTTACACTTGCGTCATGATGTAACGTACTCATTAGGGTTACATTTTTGTTACGTCTTGCCATGTAAGACACAATGGTTGTTTCACGGGCAAAGCAAACTTTTGACGAATATACTTCTTTTCTGTTAGCTATGATCTGTGGAGGTAACTCAGGTTTATTTTTTCTAATCGTCCCTAGCATAGTAATATTTCGTTTTAACAGCATTTGTCCTAAATTATAGGATGTGAAAAAATTGTCACATGTAACATGTAAAGCATACGTATTATTATTATTATTATTATGTCCTTTCAAACCGCTAGTGAGATCTAATACTACTCTCAATCCTTGATTTTTTTCTGGATTTTGACCAGGCTGCTTTCCTGTATAAATTTGCATGTTATATGCATATGAATTAGTTGCATCACACAAGACCCAAATTTTAATTCCATATCGAGCAGGTTTACTTGGAATGTATTGTCGAAATGGACACCTACCCCTAAATGGCACTAATTGTTCATCAACTGTAAGGTTTTCAGTTGGATTATATAAATTTGGAAGAATTGAAACCCATTCATCCCATATTTCTCTAATTGGTGCCAACTTGTCCATTCTTCGACGGTCTGCTCTTGTGTCTTTATCATCAAAGCGAAGAACTCTTGAAATGATGTGGAAACGTTGTAATGACATTGTAGATCTAAATATATGACGGCCTACAGTACAATCCCAAAGACTTGACGTAGCTTCGCCATGAGATTTGTAAACTCCAGCAAGAAGTAGTAAACCTAGGTAAGCATCTAGTTCAGTTTCCAAAAGAGGCTGAAATTTATCATTATAAATACGAATTCCTTCTTTATTTGACATTTGTAAAATAATAGATTTTATTTTCGGGGACAAAAATAAATTGAAGCTAGATTTTATATCAGAAATCCTTGCAGGTGAGTAACGTGTTATACCGGGTGTCTGAGTCATGACGTTTGCAGATGAAAATCTTCCTTGAGGATTCGGAGGCACAGTTGTCCATTCAATGTTCTTATTTTTTGATTTCCAGACATCACTAGACTGTAAAATAACTTCACTTGTACTTGGTTGTGTTTCTTCATCTGAACTCTCACTTTCAAGTATTGCATCAGAAACATGATCTTCTGTTTCGGAATCACTAACATTATCACTTATATCTAAACAATATAGAGCGGCTTCTAATTCAGCCTCGTTTAGAGCTCTTTTTAAATACATAATAATTATTCTGTCAACGTTTGTGGCAATACTACTGAAAAACAGCTTATCTAGGCGGTCTTACATTCACAATAAACGTGCAATATAAAACTTCAAGATTGGTATGAATAAGAACATTTGGTAAAATTAGAATTTTATGACAACATCCCTTACAAAACCTTTTGAATTTATAATAGAAAGCTGTAAAATTACAATGCTTTACCTACTAGTCAATAAAATAATTCATTTGGGTCAATATGACCCGAACACCACAAGCGTAACAAATTTATTTTTATAGCGAAAGAGAACGAAATTATTGAAACAAAAAATGAGTGCATATAGGACACTTTAAATGAATAAATGTCAAAAAATTTTAAACAAATTCCTAAACGGGCTAAAAAATTACAGGACTTTGAATTTCATTTTGGGTCAAATAGACCCGAACACAATAGGAGGGTTAAAATGATTAGCAATGACATTCTTCTCGTTTACTACAGTACCATCTTGTAACTCCTGAAAATCTATTTTATTTGTTGACGTGGCTTTTCCACACAGATTATTTACACATTTCCATAACGACTTTGTTGAGTTTTTGTGTTTTGAGTAGTAGTTATTTTTAGCTTTTTTCTATACTAATATTATAAAGAGGAAAGGTTTGATTTTTTGTTTGTTTGAATTGAATAGGCTCCCAAAACTACTGGACGGATTTGAAAAATTCTTTTACTGTTGGAAAGCTACACTAATGCTAATGAACATAGGCTATACTGTATTTTCAAAAATATTAGTGTTCCTTACTAAAATGCCATTAATGTTACCAAAAATGACCTTAAAATCCTTACATCGCGTGCACTGAGAATACTATTGATTATAGAATAAAATAATGTACTACGATTTTGAAGAATATATAATTATCTACAAAAAATGCCGCGACAGCATACGTCTAACTGTTACAGTTACGTCACAATAACTATTTTTTAATTTTTTAAAAGTTTTTATCTTGGTATTAATCCTTTTCAAAATAACTTATTTCATAATCACGACAGATCGACAGATATCACGAATTTAAAAATGTAAGTGTTAAAAAAATCGTACCACGTGGCTCACTTGCGCGGTCGGCTCGCTACAAAACAGTCGTGCGGAATTCAACTACTTTTGCTTGAATATATTTTCAATAAGTATATTTTGTACTTTAAATTTGTATAGCAAGTAATTATACCCGACAAAAGAGTTGTTTTCAGAACGAGCCAAGTAATTGATAGTATTAAAGTTTTAATGTGATCTATTTGAACTATTTAAGTACCTAGTATAATTGATATTCTGTTTAATAAATACAATGACTCCATCATTTTGATTTAGATTTCCGTAATAGGGAATATGCATGTATTTTTTTTATTCGTTTAATTCACTTTTCACTTCGTTTTAATATAGTAAAAAATAAAAGTATTGTTGAAAATGTACTAATTAAATTTTAAAAAAATAAATAAAAAGTCGCTTAAATTTGTCATGTTCAAACGCTCCATTTTGCGCGCGCTTCGGAATCGTCACATCGCACCACCTGTCAGTGACATTTGTTTACATTTAGTGTGATTATTTGAGATTTTTGAGTTTAATTCGCTGTGAAATCATGCAAAAAGATAAAAAACCATTTTACCGATATTTACTACACACAGTACAAAACACCACAGGATATAATTAAAACACAATTTTAAGCACAAATATCTTGTAAACACATGTAAACAACTCAAAGGGATGCGATGTGACGTAACGTCGCTTCGACCAATGATGGGTCGTTTTCTCAGATTTGAATATCGCGCACAAAATTAACATTTTAATTTAAGTTTTATGGAATGAAGTCCAAATTAAATATAGAAATAATGGTTTAGATATAATTTTAAGAGCATAAAGTATTGTTGATATTAAAATCAAATAAATCTAAATTACATGCATATTCCCTATTATAAACAGTATCCTATCCCTGTATTTTAAATAAAATCACATCATGTATTTGATAAGGCACGCTTAAAATTATGACCTCAAAGTTTACAGACAGATTGTCTAACAAAGCATACAAATCGTTAACATTTTTATGTACACTACGAATGGTCATTTAAAATATTTTAAACTCATCATCCCCTACTTGTGCTTTAAAAAGAGTATTGTAAATTTTAACAGCTTTCATTGGATCATTTTCATACTGTGCAATGTATGTGTTCATAATTTGTTTTAATTTATTTTTTAATGTAACGTAATCACCAAACGAACACACAAAATCAATTCAAAACACAAGCAAAAAATGTAGATAGAATAAAATTAACTGGTAAAATCTAGTTATTTTTTACTCAATAAAAAGTGTTATTTTTATTGCTTACTGTGTAGCCTAGTTGTCATGCACTCTGCACTGAAAGACGAATCTGTTCGTGTTTTTCTTGGAATCGCTTGAATAACCTTCTTTACTGCTTCTTTTCTACTTTGTCCTTCTTTTTTAAGACTTGCTTGCCTTTCCCTACATTTGTCCTCTTGTTCGAATCCAATTTTTCTTTTACTTCTCCTTTTTTACTAAATTCTGGTGTATTATCGTCAATTTATTCTTTTCTCATCTTGTTCTTATCTGTTTGAACAGGTGTGGCAAACTCAAATTTGTTCTTTAAAATATATTTGAAACGAAGTAGTTCGTGTGTTTTGTGCGCTGGCTGGTTTTTGTTTTTCCTCTATTAGTGGGCTTTGCAGTTCTGTATTATCATCAGTATTCTCTTCTTCTTTATTTCTTAACTGATCAGCAGTACCTATATATCTCCCCATTTATGAGCAACTTATGCTTCTGTATTTTTGCACCTAGATTTTTTCTCTTGCTTTATACAAGTGAGTTCTTAGTAACTTGGTTTCCTGTCTATCTTCCAAACAAAGATTTGGTGTGATCAAAACGTGTTTTCCTTTTAGTTTTGTGCAATTTTGGAGTACCAGTCTTTTTGTGAAGTATCTCACAAATTCTATTTTAATAAAGCGTTTATCCCTATTTTTTATTTGGTAGATATTGCCTATGTGTGTTTTCAAAATTTCAATTCCAAGAAGATCCTAAAGTTTGTTGACAGTATAAGTAAAAATTACCGTTTGGTGGAGGATTAATACCAAAAACAATTACATTATTTTTTCTCACTTGTCTTTCAAGGATAATGCGTTTGCTCTTTTATAACTTGTTACGGTTTTGTAAATGTGTAATTTGTTGTTCGTAATTTTTAATCCTATCTGTCACATTTGTCACATTTTTTTCCATTATTTCCATATAGTGTTTTTCTTACCGTTGTATTTTTAACGCCGCCACTGTCAACCATATTACAAGAAGTTGTTTTGTAGATATTCGTATGAGCCTAGCCTAGACAATGCAAAAAATTATACCAACTTTTACGATTAATATTTATAAATTCAAATAACGTTGAGTATCTTCTAAAAACTTAATGTTTTTTAACTGTTTTCGATATAGCTCACTTTTCTTTATATGTAGACACCAAATTTTTAATTATTTGTTAATTTGTTTCCACTTTAAAACACAAAAAACAGTCCAACAATATAACAATAACCCGTACAAATTAAATTAAAATGAATAAATAAATATCAACACCAAATAACAGAAATTTTTCGACGACAATACTCGGATAATACTAAAATTTATGAATTCATGAAAATATGTAACCCAAACCTGTAAAGATGAAAACCAGGTAATATAATACACTGAAGCAATAACTAGCCGTCGTTAAACACTCACTGAGATAAGATAGGTACGTCAGTTCGCAGGAACCTAGAACGAATAAGACACTCTTAATATACTAGCGTTATGAGAAATGGTAGCATGTAAAAGTGTTTCACTTATAACACAAAACGAGTTTTATTTTTTGATGTAATAGAATAACTTTATCAAGGAGATTCATACAGTACGGTCCCCTTTTTAGATTCGAAGTTCGTCAGAGTACAAGATGTTATTATGATTGAATGGTACAGAAAAAGAAAACCAATGAGCTCTGGGTGTTATTTAAACTGTTTTCAAACATAAGCTGTTCATAAAAACCAACCCCATCAAGCAAATGAAAAAAAGTATTCTTAACATATGCGATACATCGTTTCAGTTACAAAACCTACGAACTCTAGCAAAATTATTTATTACTAATGCTTACCCTACGAAATTTTCAACATTTCGTCGATGGGATTTTTTTTGCACACATTATCCCTTTTTATGTATCATCCTATTTTAATCCCTTTCGAGATGTTGTTGTTTGGTATATTTATTAACCTATTAAATTATTATATAAGAATATCTTTCGTACAACACAGCTTAATTCATACAATCTCTCTTAATCTTTTCATTCAAGTATTACATAATTGCTCATAGCTGTAGTCACCGTAATACCAGTTAATATGGTAGCGGATGTTTCAGATTGCTGGCGCTAAAAATAAAATAGTAAAGTATAATATATATTATACAATTTTCTAAAAGATAAATAAACACTTAATGCACTTTTTGAAGTGATAACTTCTTATCGGAGGGTAACTGATTTTTAGCGTAACGCGTTGAAAAAAGCGTTTACCATAACGCGTTGTTTATCGTTGTTACACGCAGGCTCACTGAAACATAATAATAATAGAAATAGGTAAATATTAATATTAATACAAATATCTTTATTTATTTATTTATTGAAGTGATAACGCGTTGATTTCTCTCTCTCTCTCTCTCTCTCTCTCTCTCTCTCTCTCTCTCTCTCTCTCTCTATGCTTGTCCCAATGTAAGTTTTAAGTATATTTGAATTTACCGTGTTATACGGTATTAATCTGTCATTAAATACAATTCTTTACTTTTTATTAATTATTAAATATTTATATCCATTTAATATCATAAAAATTAGGTTATTTTCTATATATTCGTATATAAAACTAATTTAATCCCTTTTAATTATAATTTAAATTCATAATTTAAACGGTTCGGTCATCCTCGGCATCTATCGTGGCAGTTGTAGGAGAAAAAATGGAAATTAAATCAAAAAGAAATAGGTAAATATTAATATTAATACAAATATCTTTATTTATTTATTTATTTACTCATTTATTCAAATAATTCGTTCATCTATGATTTAATGTCTTTTAATTATAATTTAATTTTCAAAATTTTCAAAATATTTAAATTTTTAAATTTATACACATTATCATATTAATGTACATAAAATTTAAGTAATAAGCAAAGTTTTTCTCAAGTTAAAAATTTCAATATTAAATAGTTCAACTTGGATTAGTTGAAGTTATCACTTCTGTCGCGCGTCCTGAGACGCACACGTTTTTTTTATTGATAATAGTCTCATCGGCATTTTACTTATCTAATAATAGGTAATAATAACAAAACTAAAATTGTAAAAATATGATACCTTATTAACCTACTGTTACACTATTTTGTAATTTAAAAGAGAAATTGATTACCCTGCGAAAAATTTAGACCTTTTTAAAAATTAACCAAAGTAATAATAAACACATGAAAATGAACAAACTTTTGTGCGTTTAAATTTAAAATATAGACTAGAGTTAAAGTTTTTTTTAATAAGCATTTTTGCATGTTAATGAACTTGCTAGTTTTGTTAGGTTGTTGATTTAATGCTAATAAAAGCTAAAATGTTTAAAAAAATTGCTTGCGAAACAGTAAAATCATAATTCAATTACAGTGTTTTATATATAATATATGTTCTTTCTTATATTTCCTGGGTAGTATCCAACTGTTTATGAAACAGAAACATTCATCTAATGTAGCCCTGTTTTTCACCCAGAATTTATGACACCCATTTCATATTTTTATCTGAACGCTAAAGCATTCCAACATATGATATGGAAAACTATGATTAAATATTCAAACAGGTCAGCCTGCCGGTCTGGCACTATACTAGTAGTCACGTTCTACTATAATATGTCAACGAAGTGGACACAGCATTAATATCATGAAAGAAAATTATGTATGCTGGGTATTTTTCCAGGCAGGCGAAGTTTTATGCAATGTATTTTATATATAACGTAGAAACACTGTAGTGACACATAATTGAAAAGAGGGTCATAAGGGGTTAACACCTAAAGGAGATTGGACGTCACAGTGTCAGATAAGAAACTTCTAGGATTGATAAATGAAATAGTGAATTTGGAGTTATAGAACTCTTTTTAAATAAAAGAAATACTTTAATCGGTGAATAAAATGCTGGGCAGTTTTCCACTTTCCGCGATGTCTATCAACCACTGAATTTAGTAGATATTAAGAAAAAATAATCGCAAGTCACATATACGATCCATGATTTTAAACCCAGCTCAGGATTATATCTATATACGAAATACACTGACTGACATATAGACGAGCGCACAGCCGTAACCGCTCATGGTAGAAACGTGAAATTTGAACAGATGTTTATATTTATAATGTGAACACACACAAGAATGGATTAAAAAAAAATTAACCATAAGGGAATAAAATAGGGTTTGACAGCTTGTACTAAAAAATATTTAAATCAGCACCAACTTTTACAAAATTTGAAATGCAAACTCTTAAAAATATTTCATTGAACACGTGTTTTATGGTTTATGGAAATTCACCCCCTTATGGTGCAAATAAGGTGTTAAAACTTTTTAAATCCCTACTTATAGAAATGGTATAATTTTTTAATAATAACTAATCTGTATTGGCAATAAAGGGATTAGGGAATAGTTATTTCTCCACGACCATTAATGAATGTAATAATTCCGACTTCATTTTTCATAATAGAAAGTGTTCATTCTCACTCTTGAGATAGAATATTCATTCTGAAACACTTGCTTCTTATGTGTTTTGCATGTATTTCCATTCTATAACTAGTGACGGAATAACATTCTGTAATTGCTCAACAAAAAACATAGATTGCCCTGCGAATTTTAAAACTGTCACTCAGTTTGTCAGTGCGACGTTCTAATTGGTTTGCTACATATTTCAATTTAAATAACCAGAATTATTACATGGTCGTGGAGAAAATACAGTCTGTTACACGGTTAGAATGAAAATTCGATAACTCGTGGTTCCTCTCGCTCGCTACGCTTGCGTTCGGAATTCTCCACTCGTATCGAATTTTCATTCTAACCTTGTTACAGAATATACTATATCCTAACAAGTGCGGAAAGTTATACTTTCCCGCACGCGAACTGCCGATGCCCGAACGACGCGAAGCGGAGTTCGGGCAAGCAGTTAAGTTAAGAGTTAGGATCAATATTTTTTCTACAAGCAAAATCACCTCGAAAATTATTTAGTTATTTGAAAAGATGCGATTGTGACAATTAAATCTTTCATAGTGTCAATAAATACACGACTGTAGCTATAGCAACCCTACTTAAACAGGTGAGTTTGTTGTTGCTTTGAGTAAGGTTTACAGGGGTGATTTAATAAATTATGATTTTTTTAAAAACAAAAATTTTAAAAATCCCTATTTTCATGTAAAATAATCTTAATTTTTTTACTATTTGTATGTAGTCCAACAAGATAAAGGTAATACAATAATTTGTCAAAAAGGTTATCGGAAAACATATTCAATTAATTAAAAAAAAATGCGTGCGAGAAAAAACCTTACCCGCACTCCGTGCAGGAAAGAGATATTTTCTGATTTAAAATGCGTGCGGGAAAGTGTTGTTTTACACATACTTGTAGAAAAATAGGTTTTCTAAACATTCTCTATTGGATTATGAAACTTATTCTTTCTAGCAGATAGTTGGGGTAAAATGCGTCGAGTATTCACCCGCCGTTCTTTACATACCTGCTTAAAGAGGAAATTAAAAATAGCATTAAAAATTTGTTCCTTGAATTTTATAATTATATAAACAATGCAAATTCGTATGGTCAACTCTTAACCTACAAAGACCAATGCAAGGGAAACTTTGAACGTAATTTTGACCGACTTTGAATAGTGGTGTTAATTTGAAACTTTGTATCCTTATCAAGGATCAATTATCTAGTGGATAAGTGTAATTTAAGTTACGAGGTTTTCTAGTTGTAATTTCAATATACTGATTATTCTGATTACGTTTTTGAATCTAACTCGAAAAATGATATCTTCAGAAAAAGTTGTTCTTCTAGAAACTGGAACACTATAAGCCAATTCTTAAGTTAAATTATTATATTTATTGGTATCTAAATTGGTGTCTATATTATTTAACACCTAAACTGATATAAGGTAGGTGTAGCTAATAAGGCCTACCTAAGGAAGAATGTATATAAAATAAAAACTAGTTATCCGAATACACAAATTTTAATATTAATTTAACATACAAAAGAACTACTACAAAATATTTGGAAACAATGGCATCTTTTGTTGTAAACAAACATATAATTATATAATTTAAAAAACCTTGTCAATAGGCCTTATTATACTCTGGTAGGATAAAGCCTAATATTTGAACACTATTAGATAATCAAAATGAGCGTCTAATGTTTGGTAATTGAGCTCAAAACTAATTATATTTGCATTAATTGCTAGTCTTTAAAATTAAAACATATTTCTTGGTTTAACAGGTTTGAATGTACTCAAAATAATCTGAATTATTTTCTGTCAAAACGACACATTCTTTATGATAATACTGGCCGCATTTTGAACATTGTTTTATATCCTTTATCTAAGTTTATTTTTGAGTTTTTTTTTTCTTCGGTTAAATCTGGTAGGCCTTATTAACCGCTAGCACAGTGTATAAAGAAATACAGAAAAGTAAAACAATTGATTCGTGATCAATTATGTTGATGTAATGGATTAATAAAAGTATGTAAACATACAACAACTGCCGTGCAAAATTATATTTAAATGTCTCATATTACAAACATTACTTTTATTATTCGTGCTGCACAAATGATCGTTATAAACCAATCACACCACACTGGCCAAAACAAACGAATGACGTAGCGGAAAAATTCTAGAGCCATATAAAAGTGTTTTCTTGAGCGGAATCGAATTTGAATTTGCATTTTTGATACTCAGGCCTTATTACCCGACAGGCCTTATTACCATTATCTTTCATACATTTTTTTCAAATTTTTATTTGAAGCCTTCCGCTGTGTTTTATCTTATAATATGTTTTTGAAAAGAAAATTTTTATTATAACTCTCTTAAGGGAACTGAATACAATGACTAAATATTGTACAAGGCTCATGGGGTATTTTTGAGTGAAATGTTTTGTAACGAAAGAGAAAGTTAGAAAAGTTCAATTCGCTGTGGAATTTTTTCGGGTAAAGTATATGACATTGAGTTATGGGTGAAAGATTACATCTTGCAGTATAATAATTTGTCATTTCAAGGCGAGAACCCCTTACAATAGAGGAATATATTATTTCTGTCTTGGCTGCTTTTTACGGATTATAATTTGGATTTATTTTAAAATCTACTTTTTATTTTCTTTTATTCAACAATTCATTAAATCTGTTGAAGTGACTTAAAAATCTTCTTAAACGATAATTTTACTACTAAAATATGTAGGTAATTTAAAACAAAATAAAAATGTTCTTTCTCTATTAAAATAGACCAAAATAATTTAATTTATAGGTAAATAATTAAAGTTTTTGACATAGATAAATGACTAGCTTTCCTTTTCATAGCACCTACAGCGTTTTCTATACGTCTCGGAAATTGCATTTTCGTTGCACCTCGTTAATAACCTACCTACATGAAAGGATTTTTGTTAATATAAAATTTAACAGCACTTTGCGATGATAAAAAAAATCATTCCGTTAAAGTTACATCACATTTTTAAATTTACACAAAATATTCAATTATCTTTAAAAATTTAAAAATTAGACAAACAACAAATGACATTAATCAGAAATTGAAAAAATGATTCCAAAAGGAATAGAACTTGCAATTTCTATGTACAACCGATGGCGCCTTAAACTATTCGGCCATGCATGTACCTAGGTGTTACTTGGCGTTTTTAGTCATATCTTGAATTAACTAACGTCATTTAGAACACCTCCTTAAGCATATACATGACATTAAGAGTGAGATTATTTCTTAAATCGACAAATGAAATATCAAAATATAAGTCACTTTTTTTTGTCATGTCTTATATTTTTATTTTGTTAGGGACCGAAACCATAGATTTTTAGTGATTTAAATTACTTAAGGCATCGTTAGATTTTTTTGAAGTTATGCTTCTATTCGTGCACTCGGCGGAAGTAATTTGTGTAGAGTTAAATGGTAAAAATCATTAGGTACATATGTAATGGTGTGAGTAAGAGAGTGACAGAAACACATTTAAGGTATATTGGTAGGTAAAAACAAAGATGAAATATTTACCACATGTTATTAGTATCAACTATAAGTCCTTTGTATACCGTTTAAACATTCAGTGGTACATTGAAAAGATGAATAGACAAAAAACAATCTGAGCTAATATTATTGTATTATAGTGACGTATCACATTGTGTTAGACAGATTATTTTATTATTCTGTCACGTTAGTTAACATTAAGTTAAGTGTTTTATATTATATTATATTATACTACAAATGAAAATTTTACCTGATTTTTAAGGCATAAGGGATTATTGAAAAGTCCAAACTCTGTCAGGAACAATAACGTTGACTCGATTAAGTATTAAGGATTTAAATATCTAATACCTAAAGAGTTTCCAAAAGCGATAATAGATTATCAGTAAAAAGTAGTAAATTGTTTCTTAGTTTAGTGAATGTAATGTTTAGTGAAAAATATAATGAGTTGAATAATTTTAAGATTTCCTAATACTAGCTAGTGTGGAAAAATTCAATGAATATGTTGTAACGCTAAATGTGCAGCTAAAGTACTAGTAGAGGTCAAAGAATAACACAATCATGGTTTTGAAAAGGAAAATGCAGTAAGTAATAGTGTAAAAAGGAAAGCAATTTGTGATCAAGCTAAGAAACCATCAAAATTAATAATTCGAGAATTGCAAATCAAGTTATTTTGCGGAGAACATAAACTCAGGAGATATTAATCAAATAAGACAAAATATTCATGCGGCAAGAACAAAAATCTTGCCAATATTACCTAAAACCAAGAAGAGGCGTTCAATACTGTTCATGAATTACATCAGTAGAAATCGCGAAAAAGGGTTTCCTGTGGTGGCATATCAGGCAAAAAAATAATTGTATATTTTCTAATCTAACATTTTTGTTTAAGTCAGAGTATTTTGATAAACGGGACATTTACATTTCGTACAGATTTTTCTACCAGTAGGTCAGTAAAAATAGCATTTAACTTTGCACTAAATTTCCGATCCAAATTTCTTTTTTTATAAGGTTTCGGATAACTTACTGAGTATAAAATCACAAAATGCTGACAGATCCAGGTGACGCTAGAGGCGCCATCTTAAAAAAACGTTTTCGGCCGATATCTCGGAAACTATGCACTTTCGAGCAAAAGTCATACAGACCATTATTATAGAAAATAAAATTTTGCATCTTTTGTTTTCAGTAAACTTTTTTGTAAAAACTTACCGTTTACGATTTATGGCTCGTTTAATGAACCGGTTTTTCGATCGCAGCCAATAACTCTTGAAAGGTTAGATTAATCAATTAAATGCATCAATCCATTTTTAAAGATCCGTTTATTCTCTACAACTTTTGTCTTAAACTTTTTTTTCTAATGTCCATACTTTTTGAGTAATAGGACGTTTTATGTTGGACTACCGAGCGAAAAGTTGAAAATTTCAAGATACGCATAGAATATAATAGTACAAATTCAACAAATAAATTAAAAAAAATATCCCGATTGTTTATGTAGTTAACAAATAATAGTTCAATTCCTTACCTGCAATAGTAACGAACATTTTTTATTTTACTTAATTATATTTCGCTGCCGCGTCACCCGCTGAGCGTCGACATTTCTTCATTAAACGTCCTATAACTCAAAAAGTATGGACATTAGAAAAAAAAGTTTAAAACAAAAGTTGTAGAAAATAAACTGATCTTTAAAAATGAATTGATGCATTTTATCGATTTATCTAATATTTCAAGAGTTTTTGGCCTCGATCGAAAAACCGGTTCATTAAATGGGCCATAAATCGTAAACTGTAGGTTTTACAAAACAGTTTACTAAAAACAAAAGATGCGAAATTGTATTTTCTATAATAATGGTATTTATGACTTTTGCTCTAAAGTGCTTAGTTTCCGAGATATCGGCCGAAAACGTTTTTTCAAGATGACGCCTCTAGCGTCACCTGAATCTGTCAGCATTTTGTGATTTTATGCTCAGTAAGTGATCCCAAATCTTATAAAAAAAAAATTGAATCGGAAATTTAGTGCGAAGTTGACCCAAAAAAACGGCTATTTTTACTGGCGTACAGATTCAGTTTTAAAAATGGCTATTATGTACGGGTTGTTTTTTGTTTACTGTCCGATAAAACAACGTATTTCTCCTTTTAAGTATTAAGTGTTGTGTTTATATTTTAAGCCAAAAGACTTTGTAGACTTTAAATTAAGTATTCACAATACAATATATAAATGGGTGCACATAAACTCGTCTGGAGATTAAAATAGTTATTTATGAAACAGTTCGTGAAGTATGCTTTTTGCGCACGCACGCGATGTTTAGAGCACGAGCGAAGCGAGTGCTATATATCGCGTAAGTGCGCAAAAAACACTTCACGCACAGTTTCATACAATATTTTATCTACGATAATCAAATAAAAAATAATTACAAGAAAGCAATTTATTTTCAATTCATTTACAAGATACTAACAAAACTAATGCTCTCATAGCAACACCATGGCAACGCGAATGCTAAGGATATTTGATTATACGAAGGTGTGTCAAAAACAGTGCGAAAAACTAAATGCCATTTAAAATACATTGTTACTTCACGCACACTTTCAATCCTTCACGCACTGCTGTCTATAATGACAGTTTTCACGAACTAAAAATTGATACATAATATGAGGTAGAGTAGATAAAAGGTATTTACCAACTAAACTGGCCTACTTTCATCCCACCATTAAAGTCGCCTGCAGACAATATAAGGTCGTATAAAAAAAGTGTTAAACTCGCCTTGAAAAGGATTGAAGTAAAATAATGATCAAATACAATTTGAAAAATTAATTAATTTAAGAAAATTTGAATCATAACATAATTTACACTTATAATTTCTACAAAATCACATTTTTTTAACATAATTATTTCGATAAATGGAAAATAATTAATATTATATAAATAACCCAAATATTTTACAAATTCTAATCAAGATAAGAAAACTCGACTCATGCTTAGTACGGTATAGACGTGTTTCACGTGGTGCTGCTAATAAATTGATTTAAATCGTGTAAAAGTGCTTTATATTTCTGGAAAGTGTCATTACTGTAAGAAGTAATTACATACTGAGTACTTTTACTCTCTTTTACGCAAAATTGTTGATCAGTATCCTGTAAAGTGAAATTATTTTTTTCTACAAGCATGCGTAAAACTACACTTTCCCGCACGCATTTTAATTCAGAAAATATCTCTTTCCCGCACGGAGTGCGGGAAATACTTTTTCCCGCACGGCGTGCGGGAAAGAATTTTTCCCGCACGCATTTTTTTTTTATTAATTAGAGATGTTTTCCTATAACCTTTTTGACAAATTATTGTATTATTACCTTTATCTTGTTGGACTACATACAAATAGTAAAAAAAATTAAGATTATTTTACATGAAAATAGGGATTTTTAAAATGTTTGTTTTTAAAAAAATCATAATTTATTAAATCACCCCTGTAAACCTTACTCAAAACAACAACAAACTCACCTGTTTAAGTAGGGTTGCTATAGCTACAGTCGTGTATTTATTGACACTATGAAAGATTTAATTGTCACAATCGCATCTTTTCAAATATGTAAATAATTTTCGAGGTGATTTTGCTTGTAGAAAAAATATTGATCCTAACTCTTGCGGAAATTAACTTTCCCGCACTTAACTGCATCGGCAGTTCGCGTGCGGGAAAGTATAACTTTCCGCACTTGTTAGGATAATAACTATTTCACTATGTCCAAAACCCGAGGAAACAAAACAGACAACAAAGGTGACGATGAACTGCACTCAACTGTGAAAATATTAGTGGCAAAGCTTTGTACTTCTGATGATTTTATAAATGAACTCTCAAAAACTATAGCAGATAGTATTATGAAGCAGATGGACAAAAAAATTGAAGACCTGAAAGCAAAAACTAACGAGTTGGAGAATGAACTAAGAAGTCAGAGAGTTACTATAGATTATCTTGTAAAGTGGCAGAACATACAAGAACGTTTGGATAAGCGTAAAAATATTAGGTTTTATGGAGTAGAGGAGAACGATAGGGAAAAGTGTATGCAAACAGTACTAGATATCTGCAATACTAAAATGAACCTAGAAATAGATGAAAAGTGCATAGATTTTTGTTATAGAATTGGAAAGTTTCAAAGACACAAAATTAGACCAATTTTAGTTACTTTTACGTGTATGTTCTATAAAAATATGGTTTATAAACATAAGAAGCTACTTAAAACCTCAAATACTGTAATAAGAGAAGATTTAACGTCTGAACAAATGAAACTTCTAAAATTAGTCCGCGAAAAAGTCGGCAACAATCGAACAATATGGACAAAATGTGGAAACATATTTTTGAAAATGGCCGATAGAAATGAAACAATGATCGTTAAAAATATTGAGCAACTTAAATAGCAACAGGTAACCGATGCTGATTAAATCAACCTTAATAAATTGAAGATAATTTTCATCGTTGTTGGTATACTGTGGATTTTTCTTTTTTAGGATATTTGCGTTTTTATTACTAGTTAAAAATAAAAAGTATGTTATTGCAGATTTTTTTGTAAAATTCTTATTTTTGTTACTATTATAATATAATTATTAGGTTCTTCGTCCTTCTTTAATTATATTCTGCAATGTACGTTCTATTGTAATTAACTTATATCTGTTACCTCTATTTAATTTTTTTTTTAATAAATTTTGCGTACATTATTTTTTAAATTTTATAAGATTATTTGTAGCACCACGTGCAATTGGATGTACCTGGTGTTAGACTTGTTTGTTAACAACCATTTATTATTTATTTGTTTTATTATTATAATTTTTATCTGGTTTTAAATAGTTGGTGTTTGGATTGTTTAGGTATTATGAACTTCTTAAAATATTGCATGTTTGAATGCGAGGTCATTAGTTCCTTCATTACATAAGATTAAAAGAGTTTTCACAGATAATAATATTGATATACTTTTAATTTGTGAAAGCTGGTTAAAAAATTCAATTAATAATGAACAGATACATATAGACGGTTTTGATATATATAGGAAGGATCGTAATACGAACGGTAAAGGCTTATGCATGTATATTAGAAATAATGTTAAGTGGGAAATAATTGATGTTTATAATTTGATATGGGAACAGTGTTGGGTTAAAGTTATAATAAATAAAAAAACTATTGCTGTAGGCCTCATATACAAACCTCATGAACAAAATACTAGTATTTTTTTGGACGAATTTGAAGACAGTTTAGGATCAATTTTTGTTACTGTGGATGAAATTGTTTGTATGGGAGACTTTAATTTAGATTTATTCGATTTAGACAGTACTGTTAAGAAATTTTACTCTTTATTAGATTCTTTAAATTTAAAACAGGTGATAGATGTTCCTACAAGGGTAACAGCTACTTCGTCAACTCTGTTAGATTATGTTATAGTGCGAGATGAAGCTTTAGTTGAGAAGGGTATAATACACAATGATATTGCAGACCATGCCATTGTTTTCTGTAAATTGCCAATCAATAGATATAAACAGGTTCCTAAAATGTACCTACACTTATCGAAACTTCAAAAATTTTAACGATGATTCTTTTCAACGAGATTTGTTTAACACATCATTTTTTAGAATTTACGATCAAGAAACTGTTGATGAAAAGGTTTCATATTTTGTAAACTGTTAACATCAGTTATTTGATAAACACGCTCCTGTGGTTACAATAAGGGTCACTAAACCTAAAGCCCCTTGGTTGACATATCCTATAAGACAAATGATGAATGAAAGGGACAAAGCTCTAAGGAAATTTAAAAAAACAAAAGCTGAGGCACACTTTCGATTTTACCAGGATTTGCGTAATTACGTAAATAGAGCCGTTTTTCGTGAAAAAAAGGCTTATTTCACATACCAGCTAGATACCAACAGTGCAAAAAAAATGTGGAAAACATTAAGGTCAAATAAATTATTAATAGAAAAAAAATCGAGTTTATCCGATAACTTTAGCGATGTTGATGATATTAATAAATTCTTTCTTGAGTCTGTTCCTAATGCTACCCCAGGTGAAAATGTCTCTCAGTTTTATAAAAACAATAGATTAGTTCAGTCAGATTTTGTTTTTAAGGAAGTTAATGATTTTTTTGTATATCAAATAATTTGTGGAATTAAAACAAATGCCACTGGCTGTGATGAGTTAAATATCACTATGTTAAAATTGTGTTGTCCTCATATTACACACATAGTAAACTTTTGTCTTTCGAGAAGTGCGTATCCTTCTGTATGGAAGAGTGCAGTTGTGCGAGTATTACCAAAAGTAAACAATCCCAAAGAGTTCAAAGATCTTCGCCCAATCAGCATACTACCCATATTGTCAAAAATTGTAGAGAGAGCCATGGAGACTCAAATAAAAGAGCACTTAGTTTCGTTTTCAATATTACCATCAATTCAGTCGGGTTTTCGTAAGGGATATAGTTGTGCAACTGCTCTTCTTCATATAGTAGATAATATTATTAAGGCTACTGATGGTGGAAAGGGTACACTACTTATACTGCTTGATTTTAGCAGAGCATTCGACACTATTAATCATGACTTATTAATTGATATATTACAGTATATAGGTTTTTTAGAAAATGCTCGCTTGTTAGTAAGTAATTATTTAAGAAATAGACAGCAACGTGTCTCTCTAAATGACAAAAGCTCAGGACTACTTTCACTTTCGTCGGGTGTACCACAGGGCTCAATATTGGGTCCGTTATTTTTCTCAATTTATACGTCTCAACTATTGCAACACATATCTAATTGTAGTACACATTTATACGCAGATGACACCCAACTCTACTATAGCTTCTTTCCGCAGGAAATTGAACTTGCTTGTAATACGATTAATGCTGACCTTAATGCATTTGTAGAAGCCGCTAAAAATCATTGCCTTTTAATCAATCCTACTAAATCAAAAACTCTCCTATTTGGCTCCAAATTAAATCGTCAAAAGATTTCCAATGAGATTGATGTTAAGATAAATAATGAAAAACTAGCTATTGTCTCGGAAGCTAAAAATTTAGGTGTGATCCTGGACACTAATTTGAGGTTTGAGAAACATATTAACGCGGTACTTCAAAAAGCATACATGTCTTTAAAAACAGTTTTTGGCATCAGACATTTTTTGCCATTTGGCGTAAAAAAAACCCTATGTGAGACTTTGATTTTATCGGTGTTTAATTATGCTGACGCTCTATATGGTCCATGTTTAACTGTTGAATATAAAAAGAAAATTCAGAAAATGCAGAATTGTTGTCTTAGATTAATATTTGGTATTAGAAGACGCCGTAGCGTCTCAAATAAACTTAAAGAAATTGGCTGGTTAAACATGAACAATAGAAGGATATTACATTCGGCGTGTCTCTATCATAAAATAGTACTTACATCGAAAAATAACTTATAGGACAGATATTCACAATCTTAACATTAGAAATAGAGGTTTAATTACAGTTCCATTCTTTAGGTTAGAACTTTTTAGATCGTCTTTCAGCTATCAAATTTGCCATGTCTATAACGGACTTCCTACAGATCTTAAAAGTTATAAAATTAGTAAATTTAAAGTATCTGTTGCTGAATATCTTTTTACTACTCAAACCTAAACACTCTTTTAATTATTTTATTTTAAAAACAAAATGTTATAAGCCACAATTCCTAAACTATGTCTGGATACCAACTTTTAAATTTTGAATTGTTATTTTTTTTTATTTTGTTTCTTTATAAGCATGTACAATCTTAAGGTTAAGTGGTAGAGCAACTTTTATGGTGCTTAATGCCCCATAAAAGCTGAACTTCGCCTTTTATTTTCAATTTTCAATTAATCTGTTAATTTAGTTCACTGTAACATTTATATTTATATTTTGAAAATAATAAAGACAATTATTATTATTATTATTATTATTATTATTATTATATTTCACAATTTTTATATTCTTCTATTTTTTATTTATTAGTTTTTGTCTTTTACGTGTTGACAAATCTTTGTTTCTAGCAGGTTCATTAAGGCTTCGAATTTTTATATATGTATCAATCTGGAAATTTAGAAGAACGTTGATAAAAATAAAAAGTGAAGGATGCGTAAAATAAAAGCTACTATTAAATTTTGAATGAAAAGCTTCGAATGCGTTTGTGTTTCTCTTAATGCTATCAGATAATTCAGACCACGTTTCTGGAGGAAATTTAGATTCGTTTGAAATATAAGTGTCCACTAGGTAGTCTAAAAATTTTGTTATTTTTTCATTCTGTGGTTGGATGGGGAGTAAGTCAAACACAAAACTGTCTCCAACCTCGTTAGATTCGAGAAAAATTAAGCCAAATTTGTATGCAACCACTGTCCAACTTCACTATCTTTCTCTCTTTCCGTTTATCGGGTAATAAACAAAAAAGTAAGGGAATATAATGTCCATTAAGTAAGACATGTATACTAAGCATTTGGAAAAAAAAATTAGCACAATATGTGAATGTTCCATCTACATATATATTATCACTATGACACAAAATCTGTATATTGCTAAAATATGAAAAAATTATAATCTTACTCAATCTGTCACTAACAAGTAAAAAATTCTTTTCCTTCGCTGTCTTGATGTTTGCTTTTTCGATAGCGTCGAAACTTTCTTCCATACTTTTTGGTTGTGTTAACAATATTTTTCTCCTGGTGTTGTAAAGATTAGTTCTAATATAAGTTTGATCTTTCACTGAAATTGTTTCAAGACAACTTTTATTAGCAACTAGCTCCTTGTGGATAATGTTTGATGGCTTTTCATAAAGATCTTCCGTTGCTTTTCTTTTCACACTAGCAGAGATAATTTGTCGATTAGTTTTATTCGAATCAATCTCATGGGTATGATTTAGATCTTTCCTGACAATCAAAAACTCACTTCCAATTGTGTATAGTTTGGCTTTACAAGTACGATGTGAACAGCGCCATGTTGTTTCACCACTTTTTAATACACCATTTTTAACAAAACTGACCGACTCTACAATTAAGGAAATTTTACCACGCTGGGTATACGAAACAAATGGTTCCATACTATACGTATAATTTTTTATAACAAACTTTCAAAAATTAAATCTCGAAAAAAACTTAAAGCTTACCCTAGGCAGTTCATTAGTTAAATAATAATTATAAATTGACGGAAATTTAAACAAACCTACCCTTTAAAGAGGGAGGTGGGAGGACTTTAAGAAAATTTTAAGAATTGAATTTTAATGGATTTACAAAATATTTACATTTCTTAGGAAAACCTGGATTTAAAATACTTTATCACTATTAATATTAAAGGAAATATACCTGAATGTCATGCAGGCGAGTTTATGGGTCGGATTATAGGTCAGCAGTTTAAGTCCAAATAAATTCAAATAATTTCTTATGTTTTTTTATATATTATTTTTTATGTAACATCAATTCTTTGCTACCTGGAGTATGTGGCAGAATTCGGAAAACCCTATTGTATTGTAGTCTAAAGTATTGTCACATGGTTGCAGTATAGGCTATATTATATCCAGCACTATGCTTTTGAGGTTGTTGGCTACATAAACAGATTTTTTAAAAAATGTATTTCAGTTAAATTTTTGGGAAATTATAATGAATTTTTTAAATATTCTTTCATTATGTCCACAAAATTATTATAAATAATCTGTCATTCATCGCATTATATATGCGTATAGGTTACTTCTTCGGGAATTTTCGCCCACGTTGGGTACCAAAAATTTGCCACGTTTTTTTTCTCTCTCTTAACAAGAAGTTATTTAAAAATCTTATGTCAGAAATTAAACAAATTGCGCAAGGTTTGTTAGTGGTCTCTCTACTGGCAAATTATGCTCGAGCTCAGCCGTAGAGGTAGGATAAACAAGTGAGCCGCGCCACCGACTAGATGTAATAGGCACTAACAACCCTTGCACAATCCGAAGGAATAAGATAAAGTGAGCTAAATAAAACAAATCAGTTTCGTAAGCTTGACCCTTCTTTAATAGAAATATGTTGTAGACCCAAAAAAAATAAATACAATTTAGAGCTGTTTACAGTTATACACTGGCGCCTTAAATATATAAAATAAATGAGTGATGTATGTGTGATCACACTTTGCGAATCATAAAAATAAAATAAACTATTAAGAAAAAAAAAGTTACAAGATAATAAATCTATGGCTTATCTGTTCTGGTAGTGGTGGCATCCAATCATCAATTACAATAGGCTTCAAAAAAACTACAGACCGGTTCCAGACTCAAACGCTGGTACTACCAAAAATAATGCCAGAACCAAAAATAAGAAAAGCGGGTACCAAAAATAAATACCGGTACCAAAAATAAATACCGGTACCAAAAATAAATGTCGGTAATAAGATGCCGGTACCAGAAACCCTAAAATATTATACAATAAATTACCAAGACGCAAGGATAAGACAACAATTGACCAAGGAAATTAATTAGTTAAATACTGAGTCGAATAGTTGCAATACATTTAAAGAAGGATAATAATTGCGAAAGGTTTCTAAAACGTTTACATTCATTTATAAATTTAGACTGACAATATATATATATATATATATATATATATATAAAAAAATAGATTTTGCAAATGAAAATTGGCACTATAGTAAATTATTTATTTATTTATTTATTTATTTATTTATTTATTTATTTATTTATTTATTTATTTATTTATTTATTTATTTATTTATTTATTTATTTATTTATTTATTTATTTATTTATTTATAACCAAACAGGCCCAAAGGCCTTATTACATGGTTAATAATATACAATATAATAACAAATTATATGTCATATCCAAAGAGTTTACACCATATTTAGTTTTTAAATGCTATCTAATTATAAGAATTGTAGAAGTTCAAAACTAGTTTAAGAAAAAATTTAAGATTTAAACAGAGTAATTTAGCATGTGGTTTAATATACGGTTAAAAAATGTTTTTTCTGGCAAATACCAATCAATATCGACAAGCAAGTTATAATTATTTATTAATTTCATAATCGTTACAAGAGGATCCCTAACTGTTAGAAGAACATTAGGTATATGAAACATTAACATTGTACGTGTGCGCCGTCCAGGAACGTTGAAAGTAACTAATGAAAGGATTTCGGGGCTATTTATTTTGCCATTGAGAACTTTGTACAGGAACATAACAGCAGATAAAGTTCTTCTCTGTTCCAATGCTAATATTCTAAATTGATTTCTGAGATGACTTGATCTGACTGTATATTATAGTCAGGCCAGGTACGATGTTTCTTACAATATAGATACCTAAGGAACTTGTTCTGGAGCTTTTCCACCATTTCCAGAGAAGTCATGTATTCAGAAAACCAAACTGTTGATGCAAATTCTAGTTTGGGTCTTACTAGGGCAAAATAAAGCAACTTTATGGTGTTAATGTTGTTTAAGTTTGCAGTTTGTCTCATAACATATCCCAATGTCTTATTGGCAGCAGAGACTATATGTTTGAGATGTGGAGCATATGAAAAAACATGATTGTATGTTACCCCGAGATCTTTAATTCCTGTGCACCGTATCAAGGTATCTCCTCCCATCTCATAGTCAAATAAAATGGTTTCCTTGGAACGAGTTATACTCATCACTTTACATTTACTGATATTGAAATGCAGTTTGTTAATCAAACTCCATTCGTAAATACTATGTATATCCTTTTGTAGCATGATACAGTCTCTTACTGAGTTTATTTTTCTGTATATTTTAAGGTCATCTGCAAATAAGAGACATGTAGCATACCTAAGAACAGAAGGAAGATCATTAATGAATATAATAAATAAGAGAGGTCCGAGATTAGATCCTTGCGGTACTCCAGAATTTGCATGGTATTTCCCAGAGACATTTCCATTATGTCTAACTACAAACTTTCTATTTTCTAAATAACTTTTTTATAGCTCTATAAAGTGTTCTGCCAACCCGAACATTAATAATTTTCTCAAGAGCACATCATGATTTACACTATCGAATGCTTTTCGAAAATGTTTTTGGGATACTATGTACTTATAAAATTTAGTATATATAATTTGCTCAAACACTTTAGATGGGGCGCACATTATCGAAATAGGTCGGTAATTTTTTATATTTGTTTTTCCACCAGATTTATAAATTGATGTAGTGCTAGCAGTTTTCCATTGCATTGGAAATACTTTTGTTTTGACGATTAAGTTAAAAATATATTTAAGAGGTTCTCTAAGCCATTTACTACAACCTTTCAATACATAAGGTGGAATACCATCAATACCTTCAGCTTTTTTTGGCTTCAACTTTCTGACCGCATTATCATAATCAATATCAGAGATACAATTAACTGAAAAAGAGTCGCAAACATTCGTTACTTCATTATTGAAATCCAATTTGTAATCAGCTTTGTTCGTGTCATAGATAGAAAAGAAAAATTTCGCAAAAGCATCTGCACTTTTGCCATCTTCCACTATATTTCCCCGATATATAAAATTACCAGTGTCTGTACAATTTGTTCTTGATTTGTTGATATAATTCCAAAAGCAATTAATATCAGCAGATATATTTTCTTGCAATTCTGTTAGGTACCTAGTCTCTTCTTTTTTTATAAGCTTTTTAACTTGCCTTTTTAATATTTTACTTTATAAAAATTTGATATATTTTGTAACTTTCTATACTTTTTTTTCTATTAATGCATCTTTTATTTCTTTAGTGAACCAGATGGGAAATTTACTAAAATGTTCACACTGTTTGAACTTTGGAACACACTCTGATAAAATATCATTCCATATTTTATAGAATATGTCCAGAGCCTCGTTTACATCGGATTTCAATAATACCGCTGACCAATCAGTATCCGGCACTTTAAACGTAAGACTTTCAAAATTCGCTTTTTTTAAGTTATAACGATTTTCGTTAATATACCGCTTGTAGAAATTTCCGTTTTTATTATATTTAATTGTAATATCAAGACTTGGATGATATTGATCTTCTTTTACAAATGGAGTAGCATCTTTTATCACATTACAGTACTGTTCATTATTTTCTGAGCTAATTACTAAATCAAGGGTTTTACCCTGAAAATTTTTAACGTCATTGAAAAGGGAAAAAGAATTAAAATTTAAAAAATCATATAAAGTGTTTAATTTTCTATTTAAAACTCTGTTAAAACTAAAGTCCGCCCTTGTAATATCACTAATATATGCTTCAAATTTACTACATTTTTTAGTAACTTTAATTAATTTATACTTTTTGGTTATTGCAATAAATACTCCCCCACCTCTTACCTTATTAGTGAATTCTAGATTTCGATTAGCTCTTACTAGGTGATACATATTTGTATCTATAATTTCCCCATCATTAACGTCTTGTTGTAACCATGTTTCCACAGCTAAAATGATATCAAAGTTATTGTCTAAAGAACTTCTGAGAAAATCATTGGTTTTGCTGTTTAAACCTCTACAATTCTGAAAATACACATTAATATTATTCATGTGTGTTATCACATATTTAGTGAGTTCAGATTAATATACTTAAAAAAAATTAAATAGTGGTTACTTAAAATTAAATATGAATGAAAAAACATTTTAATTAAAGTAGATAAGTATACTAGAACATAATCAAAACAGCAAAGAAATAATATAAAACAAAAAATAATTTTAAAGAAATAAAGTTAGTTTAGTTTAAATAGCACACCTATCTTAAAATTAAATTAAATTTAATAGTAGTGGTTATTTAAAATTAAATATGAATGCAAATATATAATATTTCAATTAAAGTAGATAATAATACAATCAAAACAGCAATCAAGATTCAATTCAGAAATATACTCCTAAATGTAAACAAGGCCTAATATTAAAAGTTTTATGGTAAGACAGACTAGAATGCTTATCTCTTGTGTTTTTGTCTATATACAACTTTTTCTTCTTCAAACTTAAACTAGCATAAATCCGTTTCTTGATTAAAGACGATTACATTGTTGCCACGTTTCACATATATTCTACAGTTCTGTGACCAAGTGCCTTTAATGCCAAATTTTTCCCTCGCAGTTTGAAGCAACTTGAAACGTAAATCCGTTAAATCTTCATTAATGAAAGCACCTGTTCCTTTGAGGTTAGTTTTGGCCTTGTAAATCTCATTACGCTTGATATTTGAAACGAGATCTACTATTACTGATCGCGGTTTAGTATGATTTTGGGTGAATTTGCCAATTCTTAATACTTTATTTATTTCAAATGTACTGCATTTGATTTTCAATCCATCATTGAATAAACTTAGGACTTTGCTAAGTAGATTTTCATTAGTTTCTTCCTTTATGCCGACTAGCCGGAGGCTATTTAGTCTGGATTTTTGATTTAAGTTATCAAATTTTTTGTTAATTGCATTGATTTGCTTCTCATTATTTTGTCCTGCTTCTTCTAATTATATTAATTTAAATAATTTAATACAGATTTAGTAAGTTAAATTTATAAGATTTAGTGAATGAAAATGGTTACTATAGTAAAGTACATTAATTTAAACAATTTCATACAGATTTAGTAAGTTAAATTTATAAAATAACGATAAATTTAACAAAATCATTGTATGATATTCGTGGTTAGCGACCTCAAAAACCAAGTGCACACTTTTTTTGTATCGAATTTGGATAATATTCCTGGAGACGAGGTCCATCTTAATCACCAGGTGTTTCGAAGACCATCGTCATTATTATAATCGTATTTAGCGACTCAAAAAACCACCGAGTACCAGGTGTGCACTGATTTCGTACAGAATTTACATTAAACCCTAGGTCCCTAGGAGAAGAGGTAAATACCCTAGGCACCAAGTGCCGCGGAGACATTCGGAATCGTGATATTCGTGTACAGCGACCCCAAAAACCCCCAGTTTATAAATTGAACCCATTTTCAGCAATACTTACCGAATTGTAAGTTTTCTCTCTAGTGTCTGTTCGGAATGCACTTTTCGAATGCAGAAATGCAATTTCCCATTTTTACATTATAAAATATAGCGACAAATTTCCTGATACTTTAACGAATCCAATGCAAAAAAACGCATTCCGATCCATCTTACGTTACAAAATTCATAGGTTTTAGTTTATTTCCACGACTATTCGTAAAAACTCTGTTTATGTAGCCAACAACCTTAAAAGCATAGAGCAGAATATACTGCAAACATGTGACGGTACTTTAGACTACAATACAATACTCATTACTGAATAGTATTATTAATATAAAATGCTAAACTTTACTTCACTTACGTGACAGAATTATAAAATATTCTGTAAAATAATCATGTGGTCCGTCACTATGATATTCATACATTAGTTCAGACTGTTTTTTGTATATCTATCCCTTTTCAATGTACTGAATGTTGAAACGGTATTTAAAGGACTTATAGATGGGACGTTTCAGTGCTGCCATTTCAGTGCGGCCGATTCAGGGCCGCCGTTTCAGTGCCGAGACGTTTCAGTGCCAGGACCTTTCAGTGTCGGGACGTTTCAGTGCCGGGATGATGTCATTCAGCTATATATTAATAAAATTACTTGACTTTAAAGAGATCCTGTATATTTTTACAAAAATTCGATATATAATAACATAATTAAAGTTTGTTTTTATATTTGATCTTTATTTTTTCATTTTAAATTTGTTTGAATAGGTTTAATTAATAATATTTACATAAATAACCAACAAATTTTTTTAATATTTTTTTATTATTAACTAATATAAAAGTCATTTGATAGTTGTGGTCGATACGTCTCCAATATTTAAGTGGAGCTAATTTTATATAAAGTTAACACAACAACAAATATGGTAAAATTCAAGATGGCTTGATCGTTAAATATCGTCTTAAGAAAAACAATCTTTGTGACACTTAACGGTCCCAGCACTGAAACGTCCGACACTGAAACGTCTACGCACTGAAACGGCGGCACTGAGTCGGCTGCACTGAATCGGCGGCCCTGAAATGTCCTAGACCCATGACTAATAACATATGGTAAATATTTCATCTTTGTTTTTACCGACCAATATACCTTATAAGTGTTTCTGTCTCTCTCTTACTCACACCATTACATATGTAATGATTTTTCCCATTTAACTCTACACAATCTTTTTCTACAGAGTGTACGAATAGAAGTATAACTTCAAAAAACACAACATGAATTTAATAATTATAAAATGTATGGCGTTATTAAAAAAAATAAATCCGCTAATTAAACTAATAGTGTCAAACGGGAGAGAAATTAGAAAACAACTTACCTAAGATGTGATAGGGTAATATGAGTACGACCATGCGCTGCTACAATAACCTGGGACGTTGATTTTGCCCCATAAGCCGTCTTTATAATGTGCTTCTACTGTATCTACGAATCGGGAATTGCAATAAGAATAATGTTACCATATGACCTACGATGTCTGGATTTAAGTACTTACTGACTATTTTTTCTACGATCACTATGAAAAGAATGTAAATAGACACGACTTGCTTCAATGAAAAGTTAGTAATTCCGTACCTGTGCGGAATTCTCTGTACCGCATTCTGCACATGCGCAGGGAACAATAAAGAAGTGATAAACCTATTAGATCTCCCACGCATCGGTCGTAAGAGGCTATGCGTTGGCTAACAGCTCGTGATTCGTAATATAATATTTTGACGTTAGCTATATTTAAAAAGTTTGAATTATTTTCATAGAAAATTAATACACAATAATTATCTATAAACTTTTAATTTAAATATTTAATAACTCGACGTATCATTATATAATAGTTTTAAGGTATAATTCGACATGGATGTAATTAATAATAATTCAGATTCAGAAGTTGAATATATGGAAAATACATCTCCGGAAATTTTGGAATTTGCTCTGAATGCAACTTTAAACCTTTTGCCACAAAAATTAAGAGAAAAGTATGAATGCGTCTATCTAAAATTTATGGAATGGAGGAAAAATAAAAATATTCCATCATTTTCTGAAAATGTAATTCTCGCCTATTTTCAAGAACAAACAAAAAATGCTTATTTCTTTTGGGTTAAATTTTATAATCTTAAATATAGTGTAATGTATCGGTCAGTTATTATTAAATTCTCCTTTATTAAAATATATGTAACATTTTAACATACTGTATATTGTTTTGAATTGAGAACCGAGACATCATATCTCTTAGAATAAATAGTTAATGTCCTCTTCGATTTATTCAAAACAACCTTTGTAGTCAATTGTAAATTCATTGGAAACTTTGTTATCACAGTAATTTTCTTTGTTATAAAGGACATTAGTTATTTACCTATTTACATTAAATTTGGGAATATTTCTAATCACTGTTGTCATCACCCTTATTTATCAATTGTAATAAATACGACGATTTTACATTTTTGTAGTCATTCCAATATTTAATTCTGCATAACATACTCAACTTTATATACTAAATTGTAAATCTGATGTTTAGTTAGTGTTAATATACAAAGACAAAAACTTCTCTTGATTATTATTGATTCCTGAAAGTTGTCAGCCAGTTGACATTACAAGAAAATTGGTGTCAGAAGTGGGATTTCCGAGAGGATTTCATAGAAGTTTTGTCAACGAAAAGTGATATAGAATTGTCTGGAATTTCTGGAAGGAAACTCTAGTAGTTGAATTTCTCCAGCCAAATCACCGACAACATTGTTCCTTTACTGCTTGAAGTTTGGTATTCGCTAGTCCAACCTTGGAAGTTCCATAGCAGCCACTCCTTCTTCCCGAAGAAATCACAGAGAACTGCGAACTGCCAGGACCTAAAGAGTTGGAAGACAACACTGTGAATAATCCCGAATCATCGACGGTAGGAATAACCAGGAAGAATAATCATAGAAGATTATGAACTTTGGTACATACGTCATCATTTTGTAAGTTTTTATAATTTTTGTTTCTATTTGAGTATCTTTTATTTTGTTATGCCTTTATATCCAACACTCGATAAAGTTGAAACTAAAGAGGAAACAGAATCAATCACAATGTCAGTCTCTCTCGAAATTGTTAAAGACATGTTAATTAAATTCGACGAAAACAAATCAAAACTTTACGAATTTATAGATAATTGCGATAAAGCCAATAGCATAATAAAACCAGAATTAAAATCAATTTTATTCTCTTTCATTGAAACCAAGTTGACAGATAATGCCAGAGCTTTAGTAAGAAATAGATCTTTTCTAAATTGGAGTGAATTAAGAAAATTTTTGTTAGATGCTTATGCAGAAAAACGTACCAGTAGCCAATGGCAATTAGAACTCAATTCGTGTAGGCAAAATCCGAATGATTCTGTTTTGTCTTATGCAAACAAAATTGAAAATTGTTATTTAAAATTAATAAACACACTAGATCCTAAATTAAATGAAGTTCAACGATCGGCTTGTGTAGACTTACTCAAAGAACAAGCTTTAAATGTTTTCATAACCGGTTTAAAAAATGAATTAGCAATTTTAGTCAAATCACAAAGACCAGACTCTTTGGAAACTGCTATTGCCGTAGCACAGGCTGAAGAACAAGAAATAAAATCCAAATCAGAAATTTTCAAATACCAAAATGTTAATAATTCATACACGAAACATTGTTCATTTTGCAACAAACCGGGTCATTCAAATTTTAATTGCAGATACAATAATAAATCTACACAAGGCTTTCGAAACATTAGACACATCTCAAATAATAATCAATATAACAATAACAATTACTCTAATACAAATCCACGATTCTCAGACTCTAAACCTAATTCGCAAAACTTTTCAAAATATAATTCCAAATTTTGCACAAGAATAAAGGTCACGTATTGAACGAATGTCGAAAAAGGAAATATAATAATGAAAAACGTCAACATAACTCAAATCCAAATAACAATCGCACAGAACCAAGCACACCTCAATCATCTTCACCTTCTACTTCCTCAAATCTTCCAAACCAACTTCAAACAATGTCTTTAAACGAACAAATTCCTCACGGTTCGGCGACGTCGAGGAATGCTCGTCACATTGAAGCCGAATTTCACTAATGTCAGTTACTACTTTCGTAAATCTTAACATAAACCAACTTTTGCAAGATACTAACTCATTTCTCCTAGATACAGGCGCTGACATATCTTTAATTAAATTAAACAAACTCCATGGCGACACTCCTTGTTTTGAGGATCAAAAAATATCTTTAAAAGGTATCGATTTCAATGGAACAAATCCAGTTCTTACCCTTTGCTACTGTTACCTAGATATTAAATTTAAGGATTACACTGTAAACCATTGTTTCCATGTTGTCCAAGATAATTTCCCCATACCATGCGATGGATTATTAGGTAATGACTTTATTCGTAAATTCCAATGCCACCTTAATTATGAACAAAATCTTTTACAATCTTCTAATTTCGAAACTAGTTTACATCATATAGAAAACAATTTTACAACCAATTCAATTCCTAAGGCAATTCCAATTAATCAAGAAACAGATATTTTCCTAAATCCTAGATCAGAAACGATTGTTAAAATTAAAATTCTAAATCCGCACATCGAAGAAGGTATATGTCCAAATACCGAAATTTTAGAAAATGTTTTCCTTTGCCCCAGCATTGTTAAAGTAAAAAATAAAGAATATGGATTAACGTCTATACTAAATGCTTCCGAACAATTTGTAAGAATTAGTAAAATTGAAATTGCTCTAGACCCTTTAATAAATTTTAACCAAACCTTTAATGTTAATCAAATACGTTCAAATAATAATAACGAAAATTACTCTACGGATAGATTAGAAAAGATTTCAGCCTTATTACGAACTGATCATCTAAACGAAGAAGAAAAACAATCCTTAATAAAAATTTGTCACGAATATAACAAAATCTTTCACCTGGAGGGCGATTCCTTATCACATACAAATGCTGTAAAACACGAAATTCATACGAAACCTTCACCACCCATAAATACTAAATCTTATAGGTATCCCGAAATTCACAAAAATGAAGTTAATAAACAAATAACCAAAATGTTGGAGCAAGATATAATAGAAAATTCTGTTTCACCTTGGAATTCACCTGTATGGGTAGTACCTAAAAAGCTAGACGCTTCTGGAGAAAGGAAATGGCGAGTTGTTATCGACTACCGAAAATTAAATGAAATAACAATAGGCGATTCTTTTCCGTTACCTAATATTGACGAAATCTTAGATCAGTTAGGCCACTCTAAGTACTTTTCAATCATAGATTTAACTTCTGGTTTTCACCAAATTCCTATGTCTCCATCAGATTCACCAAAAACAGCCTTCTCAACACCATCCGGGCATTATCAATTTAAAAGAATGCCTTTTGGATTAAAAAATGCACCCGCTACATTCCAACGACTTATGAATAACGTTCTTATGGGTATTCAAAATATCAGATGCTTTGTGTTCCTTGACGATATCGTTGTTTTCGCTGATAATTTAGAGAATCATAATAAACGTCTCATAGAAGTTTTCGATCGATTGTCCCAATTCAATTTAAAAATTCAACCTGATAAATGCGAATTCATGAGACATGAAGTCATGTATTTAGGTCACTTAATTACAGAAAATGGAGTTAAACCTGACCCAAATAAAGTTAAAACTGTTTCCAATTATCCGGTACCAAGAACTCCTAAAGATATTAAAGCATTCTTAGGACTTGCAGGATATTATAGGAAATTTATAAAAAACTTCAGTTCAATTTCTAAACCCCTTACTAATCTTTTAAAAAAGGACACTGTTTTCGAATGGACATCCTTACAACAACAAGCTTTCGAATCTATTAAAAATCATTTATGTACCGAACCAATATTACAATACCCTGATTTTTCCCAACCTTTCTACCTTTCAACTGATGCCAGTAACTTCGCAATAGGTAGTGTACTTTCACAAGGGAAACCGCCAAACGATCTTCCGATAGCATATGCTAGTCGTACCTTGAATAAAGCAGAAATGAATTATTCTACAACAGAACGCGAATTATTAGCAATCGTATGGAGCGTAAAACACTTTCGTTGCTATCTCTATGGAAGGAAATTCATTATTCAAACAGATCATAAACCTCTAACTTGGCTTTTTAACAATAAAGATCCTGGATCAAGACTTATTCGATGGCGACTAATCCTAGAAGAATACGATTACGAAATACAATACAAACCAGAGAAAATTAAAAATAATGCTGATGCATTAAGCAGAATTCCTAACCCTATTAGTGAACAAAATACCCAAACCAACCAAGTACCCCTTCAAGTAAATCTTTTAAATTCAACAGATAGTGTAAGCTATTCAGATTTTTTAAAACAATCTAAAACCAACGTGATAATAAATAACGACGTAGAAGAAATTAACGAGAGTCTTAACTCCAATTCTCATACTCAAGTACACTTCTTTTCAAAGGATTTAGAACCTATATCAAAGACACAAAAGGAACTGGAAAATTTATATAAAATTTCAAGCAAAATTCAAGCTGAAAACATTGAAGTAGGCGAACTAAAACTAATAAAGGAAAACCATCCCATCATTCTAATATTCTACAAAGATCATTATTGGGAATCAACTAACTATGAAACTATTTATAACTTACTCAATAAATTAAAACAAACCCTAATTAAAGAAAAAATAACACAAGTAAGACTACCAATAATAGGTACAAAATTCGACAATCTAAAATGGTACAAAATTAGAATGATATTACGATTTATTTTTAGAGGAAGTAATATAAAAATTTCGATTTGTCATGACACATTAGTAGAACCAACATCCGAGGAAATTCAAGAAATATTAAAAGAAAATCACATAAATCCTATAGCAGGTCATACTGGATATCACAGGACGTATAATAGAATAAAACAATTCTATAAATGGCCAAAAATGCAGTCTGATATAAAGAAATTCATCAAGACATGTGAATCATGTCAAAAGAATAAATTGGTACGAAAGAAACATAAAAAACCGATGGAAATAACCACAACTAGTTTCTTACCTTTTGAAAAAATCTTCATGGATATAGTAGGACCGCTTCCTTTAACAGAAAAAGGAAATAGATTTATACTAACAATTCAAGATGATTTAACGAAATTTTCTAAAGCTTTCCCTATTCCTAATCACGAAGCAGAAACTGTAGCGAAAAATTTAGTTTCAAATTTCATAATATGCAACTTTGGCATACCACAACAATTAGTCACAGACCAAGGGCGTGAATTCACTTCTGATCTTCTTAAACAAGTTTCTAAACTGTTTAAAATCAAACAGATTAATTGCTCAGCTTACCACCCGCAAAGTAATGGAGCCTTAGAAAGGAGTCATGCTACATTGTCAGATTACCTAAAACACTACATCAATGATAAACAAACAGATTGGGATGAATGGATTGAATTTGCTATGTTCAGCTATAATACTACTGTTCACACCTCTACAAAATTTTCACCGTTCGAACTCGTATTTGGAAATAAAGCTAATTTACCAACTAGTATTATTAAAACACCGGAATTTAAATATACATATGAAGATTATCTGGATGACTTAACACTTAAATTACGAAAATCTCAAGAACTAGCAAGAAATCATTTAATAAAATCTAAAGAAACAAATAAAAACTATTACGACAAAAGTGTAAATGATATTAGTTTTAAGAAAGGTGATAAAGTATATCTACTCAATGAACAGAGCACTCTTGGCAAATCAAAGAAATTATCCCCTAACTATACAGGCCCTTACGAAGTCATAGAGGAAAATTCCCCAGTGAATTACACCATCCAAATAAAAAATAAAAAAACAAAAGTGCATGCAAATAGACTTAAACGAGCTTTTGTTGCAGATACTTAGTATGGTGCCTCATCCGATGCTGCCATGCTTCAGAACCATATTATGTAACAAATATAAACGTATCTTCAGGTATATATTATGAAGTTATTCAAGACACCAAATTTTATGAAACCCATTGGAATATTTTAACTTATTTAGAATTGGATACATTTGAGCAAAAGTTAACCTTTCTCGAAAATACATTTGAAAAAACTAAACAAATCTGCCAACATGCCAAAATTTCAAATCTCACTTTCTGTCAAACTAATATCAAAATATTAGATCAGCTAGTACCTTCCATACATCAGCAGGAAGAAACACTTAAAACACTAATTCACCATAAAAGAGAAAAACGAGCTCTTCTTAACATAGTAGGATCAGTTCTTAAATCTGTTTTCGGAACCCTGGACGAACAGGATGCTGAGTTTTATAACTTAGCTATAAATAAATGTAAAGAAGATAAAAAGCAAGTACTTAATCTTTTAAAACAACAAATACAAGTGGTTAAAACCACTATCACAAATTTTAATAATACCATCGTAACTTTAAATAATAATAAGATAGTTTTCGATAATAATTTTTCAAAACTTTCTAAATACGTTGAAGACCTGAATCAAAGATATTTCCACATTGAATTATCTCAAACCTTAGATGAACAATTCTCACTTTTGAACTTAATGCTTAATGAACTCCAGAACGAATATAACACCATTATTAACTCTATTCTTTTCGCCAAATCAAATATTCTCCATCCTATCGTTATGACACCTAATCAACTGATGAATGAATTAAGAAGGACCTTACAATATATTTCTAGTAGTACATCTTATGCTTTACCTTTAGAAGACAGTTATGCACATCAACTAATCAATTTAGTTAAAATAAAAATCCATTTTCACTCTAATAAAATAATGTATGTTATCTCTAATCCTTTAGTCAACAATGTCAAATATACCCTATACCATTTACTTCCTTTGCCTATTCTCAAACATCCAAACATTTTGTTTATTCTTCCCTCAGTAGATTATTTAGCTTTATCAGAAGATAAACACACATATACTACTTTAAAATCTCATACCAACTGTAATGACCTCAACAACATGTTAATTTGTCCAACCGAAAATCCATTCTTTAATACTTATAATAGACCAATATGCGAAACTAAATTACTCTTTCAAAATGAGCGAATTCCTTTCGAATGCGACACACGAATGTTAACTTCAAATATTGAAATATGGCATAAACTAGAAACTGGTAACCATTGGTTATACGTACTTCCTAAACCTACAGATGTCACTCTCAGTTGTACTCATCTTCCCATACATAATTTAGTTTTAAATTCTACTGGTTTAATCACTATAAACACAAATTGCAAATTATATACAAGTTCTACAACTCTTATTTCTGATAATACAAACTTCAAAAGCACCTTTAAAGCCGTAGTTCCAAATTTTGATATCCCATTAGAAAATTGCTGCGAAAATAAAAAGGAACCTACTACTAATTTAACTGTCATTTCCTTAAAAGCCGTGAATCTAGACAAGGAATCCTTGACAATTGCCAGCAGTAAATTGGATCAATTAGAAAATCTTACTGATAAATTATCAGACTCTGAAACAAGTATTCCTATTCTTAATAATTCCTATTTTGTTTATTTCTTATGTACCATAGGTAAAATTCTACTTGTCTATATTATTTATCGAATTTACAAACGTTACCTTAAACCCAGATGTCAAAGTAACCACTGTGGTCGAATTACAAATATGTTAACTCTTAACATCAACAAAAGATCCGATAAAACCGATGTTTCTATAGAATTAGAGAGTCCCTCTTCAGAATCAGATCCTAGTGAAAGGTCGAGTCTGAGAAGAAGTGTAAGATTGGCAAAATTAAAAGATACTGTTTAACTGTTATACAACTTTGTTCTTATTATATTATTTTATAATTGTACTTTTCTTCTTGTTATATTATATTATTTTATAATTGTATTTTTTTTTTATACTCACACATTATATACTTTATCCTCATTATTTTTATTTTATTACAATTTATTGTTAATATTAAATGAATTTGATTTTCTTCACTGTATATGCATATTAAGTTGTAACTCATCATCTTATTGTAATCATTTTAATTAAAACACAAAATTAGTTTGTCTTTTAATTTCATTAAGGGGGGAGATGTAATGTATCGGTCAGTTATTATTAAATTCTCCTTTATTAAAATATATGTAACATTTTAACATACTGTATATTGTTTTGAATTGAGAACCGAGACATCATATCTCTTAGAATAAATAGTTAATGTCCTCTTCGATTTATTCAAAACAACCTTTGTAGTCAATTGTAAATTCATTGGAAACTTTGTTATCACAGTAATTTTCTTTGTTATAAAGGACATTAGTTATTTACCTATTTACATTAAATTTGGGAATATTTCTAATCACTGTTGTCATCACCCTTATTTATCAATTGTAATAAATACGACGATTTTACATTTTTGTAGTCATTCCAATATTTAATTCTGCATAACATACTCAACTTTATATACTAAATTGTAAATCTGATGTTTAGTTAGTGTTAATATACAAAGACAAAAACTTCTCTTGATTATTATTGATTCCTGAAAGTTGTCAGCCAGTTGACATTACAATAGTTAGTTAACTTAAGTTGAATTAAGTGTTATAATTTTTATTTTACATTCCCGTAATATAATAATAATAAAAATGGTTACACATTTTATAGTTTCTTATTTTTAATTATTATAAATCGTGATCATAGAAAAAGTATTGTGTGCAACATGTGCGCAAAGTATCTCTTTGCGCACTTGTTACACAAACCACTATTTCCTACGACCACGAGATTACTTTACCAAATATTTTGTTATGTTATTGTTTTATTTATGACAGGTTCTACCATTCTAGTTCTACGTATTTAGTTTATACTAGCTGTACCCGCGACGTAGTTCGCGTGGCGTGTTGATTGTTATATAAAACACCTGTGGGTGAAATTTCGTAAAATCAATTCACAATTGACCTCAAACTTATAAAAATAACTATTTTGCAAAGTTTTAAACCTGTAGGATTTATAGATTTTAATTTTTTTTTACGCCCCCGCAACCCCCCATGTGGGTGGAATTTCGTAAAATCCGTTTACAATTGACCTCAAAATTATAAAAATAACTATTTTGCAAAGTGTCAAACCTGTAGGACTCATAGATTTATTTATATTTCACGCCCCCGCAACCCCCCTGTGGGTGAAGTTTTGTAAAATCCGTTGACAGTTGACCTCCAAATTATAAACATAACTATTTTGCACAGCTTTAAACCTGTAGGACTTATAGATTTTAAATTTTATTATTTTTTTTATTTTTCACGCCCCCGCAACTCCCCTTTTGGGTGAAATTTGGTAAAATCCGTTCACAGTTGACCTCCAAATTATAAATATAAGATGATTTCTGTATAGCTTTAACCATTAAGGTTGCACACGCGACGGAAGCTTAAAAAATGGAGTAACTTTTCCCGTTTTCCCAACATTTCCCTTCACTGCTCTGCTACTATTAATTGTAGCGTGATGAAAAGTATACTATAACCAGCACAGGAGTATGAAAAATAATTGTACCAAGTTTTATTAAAATTCGTCGAGTGGTTTTTGTTTCTATAGCGGTTATACAGACAGACAAAAATTTTACTGATTGCATTTTTGGCATCAGTATCGATCCCTTATCACCCCCTGATAGATATTTTGGAAATACATTTTATGTACAGAATTGACCTCTCTACAGATTTATTATAAGTATAGATTAGAAATAATGCTGTTTTATTTAAAATACATTAACATTTATTTAAAAACAAAAAAAATAACTATAGACGATACATAGATATGAAAATACAAGAAATATCGATGTTTTATTTAATATGCGGGTAAGAAATTAAATCGAAAAGAGGGATGCAAACCATTTTAAGTGATTTTTAACGTTATTTTTTTATAATTAATCAGTTTTTAGAGCAAATTTACTTAAAAAAACATAAGATACTTTCATTTTTTTGAAAGTATTGTAAAAATTTATTATTACAAATTCTCTGATATTTATTCCGTGTAATTGTCTAATGTGCCATCGGGAAAAATCACACGGTATACTTTTTGTGTTTTGTTTTATATTTGCAGTTATTACATTTATAAATGTAAATCAGAAAACCATGTTTGATTGCTTAGGTAGGTATTCTTTCGTGCAGAAAGTAACTTTCCACACATGTGCGAAAAAGTAGCACTTTTATGGGGGTAGAGAGTGTGATAAGTGTTACTTTCCAATGTGGTCGTAGAAAAAATACGTTTTTAGCACGACTTTTCTACGGACATTTCGCATTTCCTAACGGATCGAAATGAAATTTGGTACAAAAATCAATCGTCCCAAAATCTCGGTCGAGTTCGTTAATGGGCCAAATCGGTCTGTCCGTTTGGGCGTGACATCAAATCAAAATGGAAAAAAAATCGTAACTTTTTTACTTCACGCTGTACAAAAAAATGTTAGGGGACTTTTTTGTTTGTCTTAAAGAGACCCACAACTGTTATCTAAAACATTTTTTTCTGAAACGTATACTTTTAATATATTCAATTAATATAAATCTACTGATGCGCCTGGCTTACTAAGGGGCATTTTTTTGTGTAAATATCTTTAATAGTGTAATACGGACGCCTTAACATTAAAAAACCTTTTAAGACTTTTCTGCGGAAAGAGCATAAAAATATTCTGAAAAATACATTTTAGGTCCATAATGCCACTCTAAATTCGATGGTTATTTTTGAATTTTCAAATATTTCCTAAGGAAAGACTGAAAAGCGAAAAATATCTCGAAACTTTTAATTAACCGTGGAAAAAAGCCATCAAGTTTACTTGCAATTAAAAACTCTCAAATTGTTTGTACTATCAGATGAATCTTATTCAAATTTTTAAAGTTCGGATTCAGAGTTTCCAAAAAATTTTACACAAAAAACACATTTTTCCATATTAGTTGAACAAGTGTTTCCGTTACCGAGTTTAAAATATTTAAAATATTTCAAACTCGAAAATGGAATCGGACTGAAAATTTGCATAGGTTATTTGTGTGTGCTAAATTTCAGGCGAATCGCGAAGGCCGGGTTATGAACTTTGCTCACTTGAGATGGAATTACTTTTATCTTGTTACACCAACTTATGTTGATTTTCTATGAATAGAATTATTGAAGAGGTAAATGTCATTTCATTATGCAAAATACTAGTTTCAACATAAAAAAATATGTTTCTAACGCGATAAAATACAATAAAACAGATATCGATGACTGTTTTTTATAGCTTGGCAATATAAAGAGTAAACAAATTCCTAAAAAACGTTTAGTTGTACCGACATAATCTTTAGATTCCTAAGATTTTCGATCCATTCCACATACAGACATATCTTAGTAATATTTAAGGGTTAAAATCTCACCTTGATTATCAAAGAATCTAAAAAGTGTCAGTAGGGATGTTGCAATACTATCGATATAATACTAGTATCGATATTTTTGTTTCGATACCAAGTAAAATACTATTAGATACTTTTCTTTCGACATTTTACTTATATTGATCTCTTTCGTTTTGATACTTCGCACTGAATAAAGGGAATACTTATTCATTCGGTTAACTCATTATAATCGTTGCCAGAAGCCAGAGAATAATAGTACTCTCTCTTTTTTGCTTTCGTCTCGTCGTTTCTCAATATATTCTTGATAAAGAAGACGAAAAAGTGACAAGTGATGAAGTGATTCTGAGGATCAAGAAAAAGCAGATTATGATTTTGGAAACACCACATGTTCTTCATGGGCAAGAAAAAAAAGAGTCAAACAAAATGATGAGGTTACTTTATATTTATTAAATCCATTATAACTTTTAGGATCTGATCTAGTTCTTCAGTGGGAAGATATAAAAAATATTTTCCCATCCATATATAAGAAGATGAAAAAACATTTTTGTATTAAGGTGACGGCGGTTTCTCCTTGGACAAAGATTAGAAAATTTGCTCTTTTGGTGAACTGCGTAGAAGCATAACATTGTATTGAACCTTATATAGAAAAAATACTTTTTTTATTTTAAATATCGTGTTGTAAAATTTACCCAAATCATTAAATAAATTTTATCTGTCTCCATGAATTGTTAAAATTATTTACAACACCGGTATTGATTCTTTTGTTCCAATACCTTTTCCGATACCAAAGGTATCGATACCTTCATTTTGATTCCCTTTCCAATACCAGTATCGATATTTCTGTGGTATTGCAATATCCCTATGTGTCTGTTATTGTATTACCACTACACCTATGAGCATAAAAATAATCATAAATAATTACGATAATTTATTTAATTCGCAACTGAACTGAAATATAAAATATGTACATAAATCACTATCTGGTAGTGTACGTTTTTTTAGCTGAAATAAAACTTAAAGATACGAATAAAAGTTTTAGGAACTGGCATTAATACACTCCGAAAATAATCGTAGCCCACAATTCACTGTCATTCTTTTGTTTCTTTTGTTCCCTAAAGAAAAAAATGTCTTGACTAAAACTGCCTAACTTATCTTTCCACATAAAATACTTTTTCAGTCGTTTTCGATAAACTCAATGCCGTGTCAATCGAATCGTTTTAATGAAACTTTTGGTTTTTTTACTTCTATTTATTTCTTTATGTCTGATAAGGTTGAAGTATATTTATTTTCGGGATCCTCTTATATTTTAATCTAAATGAAATTAATCTCTTGATTTTTATTTATGTGGATCAGAAAATTAATTAATGAATGTAATAATTCCGACTTCATTTTTAATAATAGAAAGTGTTCATTCTCACTCTTGAGATAGAGTATTCATTCTGAAACACTTGCTTCTTATGTGTTTTGCATCTATTTCCAATCTATAACTAGTGACGGAATAACATTCTGTAATTGCTCAACAAAAAACATAGATTGCCATGCGAAGTTCAAAACTATCACTCAGTTTGTCAGTGCGACGTTCTAGTTGTTGTGCTACATATTTCAATTTAAATAAACAGAATTATTACATGGTCGTGGAGAAAATACAGTCTGTTACACGGTTAGAATGAAAATTCCATTACTCGTGGTTCCTCTCGCTCGCTACGCTCGCGTTCGGAATTCTCCACTCGTATCGAATTTTCATTCTAGCCTTGTTACAGAATATACTATTCAGCTTCTCATCAAGTGAATTACTAGTTGGTTGAAAAGTCTTGAAAGCAAAAATGAAAGAATGTGTTTTTTTTTAAATAAAATTGTTTTTTTTTATTCAATATCAATTCCCTCAGCTTGAACACACTAAATCCAATGATCATTCAGTAATTTTATACCATCTCAGTAGTGATTTTTCAGGAGCTCTGCAAAATATTGTTCGACGGCTGTCATAGCTTCTTTATTCGACGAAAAACGTTTTCCACGAAGGAACTGTTTCAGGTACCGTATATAGACAAGAATAGTAGAATTACTCTCACAAAAACTTTTTCTATGCCACCGAAGCTCCCGATCTGCATCTTTGTCGCTAACCAGCAGTGTTGCCAGCGCAAAATAGTTATGACGGTATATTTATTTATTTATTTATTTATTTATTTATTTATTTATTTATTTATTTATTTATTTATTTATTTATTTATTTATTTATTTATTTATTTATTTATTTATTTATTTATTTATTTATTTATTTATTTATTTATTTATTTATTTATTTATTTATTTATTTATTTATTTATTTATTTATTTATTTATTTATTTATTTATTTATTTATTTATTTATTTATTTATTTATTTATTTATTTATTTATTTATTTATAACCAAACAGGCCCAAAGGCCTTATTACATGGTTAATAATTTACAATATAATCCTAATGGTAACAAATAATATGTCATATCCAAAGAGTTTACACCATATTTAGTTTTTAAATGCTATCTAAGAATTATAAGAATTGTAGAGGTTCAAAACTAGTTTAAGAAAAAAATTTAAGATTTAAACAGAGTAATTTAGCATGTGGTTTAATATACGGTTAAAAAATGTTTTTTCTGACAGATACCAATCAATATCGACAAGCAAGTTATAATTATTTATTAATTTCATAATCGTTACAAGAGGATCCCTAACTGTTAGAAGAACATTAGGTATATGAAACATTAACATTGTACGTGTGCGCCGTCCAGGAACGTTGAAAGTAACTAATGAAAGGATTTCGGGGCTATTTATTTTGCCATTGAGAACTTTGTACAGGAACATAACAGCAGATAAAATTCTTCTCTGTTCCAATGCTAATATTCTAAATTGATTTCTGAGATGACTTGATCTGACTGTATTATAACTGTAATTATCGACAAAGACTACTCGATATCAAACTCGATAGCAAGTTTCGAGTCGAGAGCTTGGAGTTCCACTGCAGGTACGATGTTTCTTACAATATAGATACCTAACTTGTTCTGGAGCTTTTCCACCATTTCCAGAGAAGTCATGTATTCAGAAAACCAAACTTTTGATGCAAATTCTAGTTTGGGTCTTACTAGGGCAAAATAAAGCAACTTTATGGTATTAATGTTGTTAAAGTTTGCAGTTTGTCTCATAACATATCCCAATGTCTTATTGGCAGCAGCGACTATATGTTTGAGATGTGGAGCATATGAAAAAACATGATTGTATGTTACCCCGAGATCTTTAATTTCTGTGCACCGTATCAAGGTATCTCCTCCCCATCTCATAGTCAAATAAAATGGCTTCCTTGGAACGAGTTATACTCATCACTTTACATTTACTGATATTGAAATGCAGTTTGTTAATCAAACTCCATTCGTAAATACTATGTATATCCTTTTGTAGCATGATACAGTCTCTTACTGAGTTTATTCTTCTGCATATTTTAAGGTCATCTGCAAATAAGAGACATATAGCATACCTAAGAACAGAAGGAAGATCATTAATGAATATAATAAATAAGAGAGGTCCGAGATTAGATCCTTGCGCTACTCCAGAATTTGCATGGTATTGCCCAGAGACATTTCCATTATGTCTAAGTACAAACTTTCTATTTTCTAAATAACTTTTTATTAACTCTATAAAGTGTTCTGCCAACCCGAACATTGATAATTTTCTCAAGAGCACATCATGATTTACACTATCGAATGCTTTTCGAAAATCCGTATAAATCGTATCCATTTGTGATTTAGCGCCCAATGTTTCGAATGCTTTATTACCAAAAATTAACAAATTCGTGTTTATAGATTTATTAGAAATAAAACCGTGTTGTTGGGATACTATGTACTTTTCTATGTAGTTATAAAATTTAGTATATATAATTTGCTCAAACACTTTAGATGGGGCGCACATTATCGAAATAGGTCGGTAATTTTCTATATTTGTTTTTCCACCAGATTTATAAATTGGTGTAGTGATAGCAGTTTTCCATTGCATTGGAAATACTTTTGTTTTGACGATTAAGTTAAAAATATATTTAAGAGGTTCTCTAAGCCATTTACTACAACCTTTCAATACATAAGGTGGAATACCATCAATACCTTCAGCTTTTTTTGGCTTTAACTTTCTGACCGCATTATCATAATCAATATCAGAGATACAATTAACTGAAAAAGAGTCGCAAATATTCGTTACGTCATTATTGAAATCCAATTTGTAATCAGCTTTGTTCGTGTCATAGATAGAAGAGAAAAATTTCGCAAAAGCATCTGCACTTTTGCCATCTTCCACTATATTTCCCCGATATATAAAATTACCGGTGTCTGTACAATTTGTTCTTGTTTTGTTGATATAATTCCAAAAGCAATTAATATCAGCAGATATATTTTCTTGCAATTCTGTTAGGTACCTAGTCTCTTCTTTTTTTATAAGCTTATTAACTTGCCTTTTTAATATTAAATATTTTTCTTTATAAAAATTTGATATATTTTGTAACTTTCTATACTTTTTTTTTCTATTAATGCATCTTTTATTTCTTTAGTGAACCAGATGGGAAATTTACTAAAATGTTCACACTGTTTGAACTTTGGAACACACTCTGATAAAATATCATTCCATATTTTATAGAATATGTCCAGAGCCTCGTTTACATCGAATTTCAATAATACCGCTGACCAAACAGTATCCCGCACTTTAAACGTAAGACTTTCAAAATTCGCTTTTTTAAAGTTATAACGATTTTCGTTAATAGACCGCTTGTAGAAATTTCCGTTTTTATTATATTTAATTGTAATATCAAGACTTGGATGATATTGATCTTCTTTTACAAATGGAGTAGCATCTTTTATCACATTACAGTACTGTTGATTATTTTCTGAGCTAATTACTAAATCAAGGGTTTTACCCTGAAAATTTTTAACGTCATTGAAAAGGGAAAAAGAATTAAAATTTAAAAAATCATATAAAGTGTATAATTTTCTATTTAAAACTCTGTTAAAACTAAAGTCCGCCCCCGTAATATCACTAATATTAAAATCCCCAAATATGTATGTATTCTCAATATCAACTATCTGTTCCTGCAGAAAGTTAAAAACCGATTCATAAACATCATTTGAACTATTTGGAGGGATGTTAGATTAATTTCTAAATCGGTAGATCTACCCAAGTATCGGTAGTGTTGACATCGTTGCTCACCAGTTCTCACAAAAATCCACATAAAACGTCGGCAAACCGGAGCTAAATATGGTACAAAGAACATTAAAGGCGGTGGTCAGACTGGTCCTACTATTCTTGTCTATATAATGTGGTTTCAAGTTTCTGAAGAAGTAATAGTCGAAGGAAGCCATTTCTGGTGAATAGGTCAAGCAATTCGTGCTTAAATTCGTTCAATTTAACTATCGACAACAAATTTGTTTGTACACGTGCATTGTCTTGATGATATATGCTTGTTTTCTTCTGTGTAAACCAGGTATTTTCTCACGATTTTTTTTTATCCAACTGGTCAATGAATAATATTCAATGATAATTTATTTTACCTTTTTTAAGATAATCAATCGACAAAACCTGTTTTTCATACCAAAAAATGATGCCGTAACCTTTTATGTCTGTCGCTCTGACTTCACTTGTTTTGGAGCTGATAAACCAGCTTCAGTCCACTCTAAACGTTCCTGTTTCAGTTTAGGATCATGATGGTATTCAAATCTTATCCATAGTTATAAACATTGGCTATGCGCACGTAACCACGTGACTCACGTCGCCTGATCTTAGCGCTCGCGGCGGATCTAACGTGAAGTTTAACTGCAGGACCAATTTACATATGATTGTATGTGTTTTTGTTAAAAAATATGGGTTATATTGTTTGTTGCATTCCTTTTTGCCCAAATAACGGTAAAAATACTAAAAGCACATTTTATACATTCCCTACTAAAATAAAAATACCAGAAGAATGTCAGAAATAGATAGCTGAAGTAAAAATACATAAGTAAGTATAACCTTTATATATAAAAATATATATATTTTTATACAGGAGATTTCCGAATGGATTATAGAACTAACATGTGGATAAATGTAGTAAAAATTAATGCTAAAATATTTTTTTAGTGGTGAGAAATCTTCTTGGGCACCAACACCCAGCTATACAATTTGTAGCGATCATTTGATAGAAAACAAAAAATCTGTTCTACCAAATAGTCCTGCTTATGTGGCAACAATTTTTCCAAAACAGTAATTGTGTCACACGGTAAATTCTATTCAAGTTCTCAACAGGTACAAAGTTTCTATATTTTGATGGTAATGCTTTTAATTATTAAATTATTAATATAAAAAATATTTTATTGCAAGAATAATTGTTATGTGAAGCGTTGCATAGATCCATCCCAGTCAACAAGTATTTACTTAGGTTTCTTCTACAGAACAATCTACTAATACTAAGGGGACTTTTATTGCGAAGTAACTAACGATGAATTCATTGACAACGAAGAATATTATAAAAAAAGCGCCAGTTCTCATTTAGAGAAAGCTTCTCCAGCTTACATATACGATGAAAATAACGAAGATCGGATGTTTTTTAGAGAATCTTCTTTCTACTGTATTTATAAATCTCTTGAAAGTGAAAAGTGTGATATCCAGACCCGAACTAATATAGTGGTTCCATATAAAGTGTAATAAAATCTTCAAATATATAAATAAAAAGTGTGCTACAATTGAAAAAACTTTTAGAGATGTATCTGTTGGAACACACATAAAAAGAATTTAAATAAACATATAATGTTTCAACATTTATTAATTTTTATTAATTATTAGTTAAATTGCAATCTTTGTTATTGATTTTTAGTAAATTATTTACACATTTTAAAATTAAAATTTTTTTTTTTTAATATTATACTGTGTATAACCTTAAATTCTAATTTTTTTAAGGGGTTAACTTCGCTTAATACATTGTATATACTTATTTTTTTAACCCGTAATAAAATAAGATACCAAGATGGTCAGAAAAATATTTGAAAACACTATGAACTATTTTAAAAATTTAATTAAATTATATTTGTTTTTTTTTTCTATTCAAACCCTGCGTTAGCGGTCCTGCAGTTAAGCTTCGTGATTTGGCCGCAAGAAGCCTCTCGTGTCGTGCGCATAGCCAATTCTCCTTAAAACGCCCCTAATTACGCTGTTTCATATGTTTTTGATTCAGTTTTTGTTGAATTGTTAACGAATACAGCACTAACTTTCCGAAAAGCTTTTTCATATGTAATTCTTCAAATAAAATATAGAGTACCCATTTATCTGAGATGCCTATGGTATCAGTAATTTTACGTTTAGTCAAACTTGGATTTTAACAAACAATATCATACACTTGCCCAATTATTTCTGGTTGTGTTGCACTTTTTGGACGTCCACTAGTTGGTTCTTCGTCCACACTTGTACGACCACGTTTAAACTCTAAAACCCATCGATGAACAAATGGGAACGAAGAAGTAGATTCATTTAACACTTTTACTATTTTTGTATAAATTTCTGTTGCTGATAAACCTTCCAAAACAAAGAATTTTATCGAGTTTTTCCATTGTAAAAAAATACATTGACACATCAAGTTCAAATGGCTTGTAAACAAAGAATGAATTGTCAAATCAGTATAGAATTTTTTGTGTATTTAAATGAAAGATTAAATACCAAAATAGCGTATAAATTTTGATTCCACTACTAGTTAATAGGTGTGACTTTTAAAAAATTTTAACCAACCCTTGGTTATCGTAACTAGGTTGTAGAAGTTAAAAAATGTAATAAAATAAACACATCTCTATAAAAATATCTCAAGAAAAAGTGAGCAAGGTAAAACAGAATATATATACAATAAATCATAGGTTGAGGATTTCCTTTCCAGTTAAATAAAAAGAATTAACTATATAATTTGTTAAAAAAGGCTGTTTTAACATATATTGAATTATTTTTATGAAAGTGGCAAGCAAGTCGTTAATTAATAAAAGAAAGTAAAAATTGATCCCACAAAGAAGTTACGAGGTTGTCTTTTTAGTTTTGCATATAGTCTCTTAGAATGCGACACCCATAATGTAGGTGAAAAAATATAAATGTAGGTGAAAAAATGGCAAATAAAATAAAAAACACACATAAAGAACCCGCTACCTATTCCTCTTCAGTATCCATGTTCTTAAAACCACTAAATCAAAATGGAGTTCTACACTATATTTCCTCTTTAAAAAATAACTGTACCCCTGGTGAAGATGGCATAAATACAAAAACTATAAAAGCCCTACATCCTTTTATTATTAAACCACTAACCCACATCATAAACAATATATTTCAAACAGGAAGAATACCCCATTCATTTAAAAACTGTGTGGTTCGTCCAATCTATAAAACTGGCCCAAAAACACAAAGTGAAAATTATAGGCCAATAAGCATAATAAATAATTTTGGAAAATTTTTTGAAAAAAGTTTAAAAGAACCTCTTAATAGTTACATGGAAAAACAAACGATTTTGTCAAATAAGCAGTTTGGGTTTACGTCAGGTTTTAGTACTGAAGACGCCCTACAGGAAGTTATTACCAGAGGATAACAACAAATCTAGATAAAGGATAAAAGTGCCTTGCGGTCTTCCTATACCTATCAAAGGCCTTCGATACGGTTTCACATTCTAAATTACTAAAAATATTAGAAAATTATGGTATCAGAGAAAAAGTGCTTGAATTATTTAAAAGCTATTTGAGTGACAGAAATCAAATTACTAAAATAAACAACACCCTCAGTCAGTCAAAAACAATTAAAATGGGAGTACCGCAGGGAACAGTTCTGGGACCGATTCTTTTTAAGATTTATGTAAATTCATTGTTGAACTTAGATATAGATGGGGAAATCATTGCCTTTGCAGACGACACCACTGTGATTTTTATAGCAGATTCTTGGGAGGAAGCTCGTACAAAACTATGTAGGGGTCTTTTAAAAATAAAACAATTTCTTGATTCTCATAAACTATCCCTTAATATTCAGAAAACAAAATATATTGCTTTTTTAATACTAACGGAAATCGTCCAAACTATGAAGAAATTGTTATAGACTTATTGAATATTTCCATAAAGGCTGTGACAAATATAAAATATCTGGGTATTATAGTTGACCAAAATTTGCGATGGGACCTACATATTCAATATTTAACCAAAAAAATTCGAACATTGCTTCATAAATTTTATATTTTAAGAGAATTTCTTTCAAAAAAACTTCTTATAATGTTCTACAAAACGTTAATTGAACCCTTATTAAGGTATGGAATTTCTGTTTGGGGTGGTGCTTATTCAACAAATTTAAAGTCATTAAAAATTATCCAAAATACTATTATAAAAATTATGTTTAAAAAGCCTAGACTGTACCTGACATCACAACTTTACTCTTCTGAACTCTGTAATTTAAAAACATTATACATTTTGGCAGTTTGTTTATACATAAAAAAACATTTCAAGACACAAATATTAGTAAGTCACAGTTACCAAACTAGAATTAATTTATGTAGGCATGTCATAGTACCACAGAGCAACAGATCCATAAATCAACATTCAATTATTTATTTGGGTCCAAGGTATTATAATTTATTACCTAACAAAATAAAAAATATTAACAAACAACGTCAGTTCATAATTGAAACCAAAAAGTTTATTACTGAGAATCGGAATTTATTTTAGTCATATTTTGTTTTCTTTTGAATTTCTATGTTTCCTCTAAAATAAATAAAAATTAGTTTTTTATCATCTATTTAAGTTTTAGTTTAAGTTAAAATATATAAGTACCAAATTTTGAGCACACACAGGTGTTATACACCTAGGTGCTTTAAACAAAAACTATTATGTATTGTATTATGTATTGTAATAAGTCTGTATACTACTAAGATGTTAAATAAATGAAATGAAATGAATAGAACCTTTAAGCCTCTTTCAGACGAGGATACTGTATGCGAGCTACGCGTATCTAAGATACAGAAAAAGCATGCACTCAAATGGAGCTTTTCACACTACATCGGACAATGCATACAGTATCGCGATACAAAATTTCTGTATCTTGTCCATTCAGCCGCCGGCGACAGAATGCGTATCTCGGATACTGATTTATCATTATGTTATATGTACCTGTTCAGACAAGCATACTTTTGAAAGTGTAGACATATCGTATCATAGGCGCAGGGTGTACTTCACAGTGGTTTTAATCCATTAATATTATTAGTAGTGGTGAATGTGTTGAGCTTGTTGTTTTAGTCAATTTCGCTCCAGGGACTGGTGGCTGCAATGCCAAATCTGCTGCCAATGGTACAACAGAGAATACATCGGATTGCCGAAAACAACAAAACGCGTTATTTCATATTCTACTTTCAAATATGATAAATAACGCATTCATTGCTTTTCCATCTATCTGGGTCCATCCAGTGCGTATTACTAAACGTATGCCATTTAAGCCATCTTACAATAGGGGGTATGCCGTCTTACCCACAGGGGTTGGGTGAGATGGATTTTTGATTATTTTTAAAAGAAATTATAAATTTTGTTAAACTTTTAGATTGTTTACTTGCTATTAATAAATGACTATTTGATACAGGATTTCTCTTTATTTTAATTTTGTTACCCGTTTTGTAATAATCTGTTTTTTCGAAATCTATGCCATCTCAGACAATTTAAAAAACTTTGATGGGTCTTGCACTAAATCTTGATAAAGTAAATTATAGGTTCCTTTGCTTTCCCTTAATTCCACTATAGGATGGACCCACATAGTACGTCTCCTTTTTATTTTTTTATGTTTTTTTTTTCAAAATATACCGTAACATCCATAATAAAACGTACTGCACTGCGGCTAACTTCTGAAGTGACTGAAGGTTTGTTAATAAAAATTATCAAATACAGCATCCAGCAAAATTTGGACCCCCGATTCTGTATTCCGCATACCGTATCTCGCATACAGTATCCTCGTCTGAAAAGGCTCTTAGTCACATCAATCTTTTAATGACATAAATTCAGAGTTTTATTGCAATACAACAAGTCGTGTAGGTACGGTGAATTTATGAAAGTAGCAAGTCGGTAGAAAAATGGATCTTAGGCGAAAACATTTTCTAGCAATAATATTTAATGTCTCACTGTGTTTGAGAATAAAGCACCACACCAGTTAACTATTTTCTGCTGGTACTGCAAATTTCAGCATGGTCGTTCCAATCTTAGCGAAGAATCCAGGCTAGGTCCACCCAAAACAGCAGTTACATAGCAAAACATTGATACAGTTCGTCAGCTAATTAAGGTGACCGCCGTGTAACATACCGGGAGATAGAGGCATCTTTGGGCATTTCAAAGACTTGAATCCAAAAGATCCTACATGAAGAACTGGTTGTAACTAATTTGGTTTCCCATAGAATTCCTCATCTGCTTACAGAAGAGTAAAAAGCTTTAACAAAGGAAGCTAAAAAATCGTTCATATTGTTGTTAGTGGTGATGGATACTAGATTTACTTCTAAGAACCTAAAAATAAACGCCAATCCGCTGTATAGGTGTTTCACCATAAGGATAAACCAAGAAAAGTGATCTGTTCTTAAAGTATGTCAAAGAAAACGGTCGCAACTTTTGTGTCAGAATAAGGCAACAATTGCTTTAGAAGATTAAATATTGGTTACTTTGATTGCTATATAAACGTGTGTTTACCAGAAGTTATGGCGAAACTCCAACAAAGCCATAGAGAACGGCGAATCATCCTACAACAGGACAATGCACGTGCTCACTCTGCCCAAAAGACAATCGAGTTTTTGGAGCTTCAAAACATAGAATTGTTAGACCATCCACCGTATAGTCCCGACCTAAGTACCATTGACTTTTGCACGTTCCCAAAGTTCAAGAATTCAATGGGTGGGCAGGGATTCCAGTCAACAGAAGAAACCATCGATGCCTTTAAAACAGCGATTTTGCAGGTGTCAACTGGGAACTAGAATAACCATTTGGTTTGAACATATGCCAAAGAGTATCATATGCAAAAGAGTATCAATCTTGGTGGGACATATTTTGAATATCATTAAAGTGCTTTAAGTCTATCTATTTTTGTCTTTATGGCTATATGCAAAACAAAAAAGAGTACCCTTGTATAAATAATCTAAATGACCCAGAAAACTTTGTATATGCGGCCTATTAATAAATGATTCCTTTTTCCGGTTTTTAAAGTTATACTTCTATTCATGCACTGGATTTGTTTGGGGTTAAATGGAAAAAATCATTACATATGTAATGGTGTGAGTAAAAGAGAGACAGAAACACATATAAGGTATATTGGTTCATTGGTTGGTAAAAACAAAGATGAAATATTTACCACATGTTTAGTCATAACTATAAGTCCTTTAAATACCGTTTAAATATTCAGTACATTGAAAAGAGATAGATATACAAAAAACAGTCTGAGCTAATGTTTTGAATATCATAGTGACGTATAACATTGTGTTTGACAGATTATTTTATAATTCTGTCACGTTAGTACCTATACATATAAAGTTTAGTATTTTATATTATTGATATTAATAATAATATTCAGTAATAAGTATTGTATTGTAGTCCATAGTACCGTCACATGGTTGCATATCCTGCACTATGTTTTTGAGGTTTTTGGCTACATAAACAGAGTTTTTAAGAATAGTCGAAAAGTGCATTCCGAACAGACAATAGATAGAAAAATTACAACTCGGTAAGTACTCCAAATGGGTTCAATTTATGTACACAGGGTTTTTGGGGTCGCTGAACTTGAATAACATGATGTCGAAAGTCTCCGCGCCACTTGGTGCCTAGGGTATTTACCTCTTCTCCTGGGGTTTTATGTACATTCTGTACAAAATCAGTGCACACTTGGAACTCGGCGGTTTTTGGGTCGCTGAATACGAATATGATAATGGCGATGGTACCCGAAACACCTGGTGCTTAAGACGGACCTCGTCTCCAGGTATTTTATGCAAATTCGATACAAAATGAGTGTGCACTCGGTACTAGGAGGTTATTGAGGTCGCTGAACACGAATATCATATTAATGATTTTACTTAATCATTCGCATACAAATTTATGAATCCGGGCGCATTCATAAAAGTATAACCTCTGCCGGCAGTCCCACTGATGCCACACTTGTTTTTTTTGTTTATTTTTTTTGTAATCGTTACGATTTTTTTGGGTTTTTGATTGCTTTACATGTTTTTATTAATTTTATCATATTTTCTCGTTTGTATTTAAGTTTTCTTTTTTTTTTTCTTCGTTAAATTTTGTAATTTTTGTGATACTTTCTGGGTTTTTCTACTTCCAGTTTTTTAATTAGGGATGATCGCCGTGTAGTATACCGGGAGATAGGGGCATCCTTGGGTATTTTAAAGACCTCGACCCTAAAGATCCTACATGAAGAATTGGGTGTTAATGAAGTTTGTTTACGGTTGGGTCCCTCATTTGCTCACAGAATAGGAAAAAGCAGTTCACGTCAATTGGTATAAATGTATGCAAACTGTATCGATCTTGGTGGGACATATTTTGAAAAGCAATAAAGTACTTTAAGTCTATATTTTTTGTCTTTATGGCTATATGCCACTAAAAAACAACCCCCGTATAGAGAATATTTAAATACATCCTGAAAACCTTTTACCATTATAAATAAAATACAAATTGATTAAATTTTGCTATTCCCTTACATATTGTGGAGTTTGAGCTAAAATATCATTTTTAATTAAAAAACCTACGCAAATAAAGTTTGCATACAATCAATTCACTCGTAACAAAATTCATTGATAGTATTGTACCAGCAGAACAGCTACTTCAAACTTTTCAAAACTCCACATGAGAAAAAACCTTATAATTTCGTAATAATTTCACTAGGTTAGGTAGATATTGTATGAAAATTAACCTTTTTTACATATTTACCAACGTAAAATAATTTTTGAAGGCAGGAGTTACAGACTGAGAAAATAAAATTGGTATACCGATATACTATCTCTTTTGTTTTTGTGATGAGTAATAACCTAATTGGTTAATACTTTTTTTATTGACTAATCCGGATAACCCAAATAACACATGTTTCATTGTTGCAGATTAGAGGCAGAAAATTGGATCGCTTTTCAAGATCGATGAAACTATCTAAGCTGTACCCAGACACAAGATATCTTATTTGTGTGCTTGCACTTGGCAACTGGGCCTTTAATTTTAAAGAAGTAGCTCTACAAGGTCTACGCAAAATAGACAACGATACTCAAAATTGGGAGCTTTTTTCAGACACCATGCGACCGCTTTTAGTAGACTCTCCTACAAGTAGGTGTGCTGAAGTTAGTACTCTGGGAGCTCCAGATAGTATGCACGTGGGAATGGGTATTGTCCCAGATCATTCAATGGGAGCTCAATCGATTTTAACTCGAAGGTTAGGTCTCATAATCGGTTGTTGTATGGGATTCGTGGTATTTGTGGGGTTGGTTTCTGTTTTGGGTTATTTAAAGGTAAAAAAACAGAGAAGGGCTGTTAAAAGGGACCAACCATTACCTCCGGAGTATCTTTCTTATAGACATTTTTCTATACAAAGTGGTGAAGCTGGAGGTCACCCACATTTTATTACAAATATGAATACAACTGTATTAAACTAAAACGAATGAGACTGTTCATTCAATTTGAATTTGTTTAACCATGACCTTTACAACAACCCAGAGTGACCTGGTAGATAGTTTGTTTTATATATTCTCACATAAATATGTCAACAACCAGAAACATAATTTTTGAGTGCATTCCAGATTAGAATTGTATCCAGTATTATAATTAATTTATATACCTTCCAGAATATTTCTGGTACCATTTCGCATTTTACACCATCGTTAAGGTAACAGAAATGGCATTTCTATGTGAGAACACTTTACAATATTAATAATAATGAATAATTCCTTAATTTAAATATTAAATTCTATTTCAGTTTTTTATTAGATAGGTTTTCGCAAATTTTCTTTAAAAAAGACGCGATTAGTTATTAAAAAAACAAGAAACTTCATTAACTCTAATAGTTATTTTTGTGCTAAGTGAGCAAAATCATTGTTTTTTAATTCCACATGAAATTGTTTTTTTAAAGCGATACCGATAGGCTGAGGCACAAAATGTACAATTAAAAAACACTGATTTTTCCACGTAATACATACATTATTATTTTTACAACATCCATAAATAAAAAATAATAAAATTCTAAATTCGATACTAAAGCATTCTTGATAAAATTTATATCCCGTTTATCGTTACTTTGGAAACAACTACTTGCTCTTCTTCTGATAATACACAACCAATGTCAATTGTCATGATAGGTTTACATGTTTGACAAGTCTCTGCAAGTTTCCACAAACACAAGCGTGAGATGGGAAGAAATCAAAGGAAGCTTGCAGCAAGCGCTAGCGACGTATTTGCACTTTGGCGCGTGTTTAGTGCCGCTCACACTAGCTCATACGGCAAAAGTAATGAAATTCTAAAGTTGGTTCATACAAAAACTACACAAAATTCGGAAATAAGGTGATATTGTATTGGAAATGAAACCTAGCTAAATCGATTTTTCGTCCTCGAAACCCCTTGTAAGGAAAATTTCATGAAAATGGTTGTAGCTGTTTCCGATAGTAGATTCATCTATGTTAACACTTAAATATTTAACTGTTACGGTTTCTATGGATTTTTAACATCCACCATCTTCTTTTTACTTTTATTTAAAGGAGCTATGGATGCTTGCGGAGACTTGCCAAGCGTGTAAACCTAACGTCAAATTACAATATTTGATAAACATTTTTCGTGAGTAAAGTTAATTTAAAAACTGGTGTGTTTATACTATTTTGCTTATCCATACGATGGATTCTGACACCAGAAGAAATAACGGAAGTAGCAAATTTTCAATTTAGTTCCAGAAAAATCCATATTGCAGTATGAAAACGTTTATAATTTTTTAATCAATTTGCCACAAAGAATTCACGTTTAAAAAAATTGCATTTTGCGTATCTCTGGAAATTAAAAAATATGTTTTTTGACAGTTGTAATGTTTTTTTTGTTTTTTTAGAATAACTTGTAATATGAAAACAAAAATTAACAACGTTATCTATGTTTCAAATATCTTTTTTTCTTGAATGGAGCCAATGTAGTAAATTTATCATTATATATGATATGTAATCCCTTATTATATGTTGTTTTTATTTATCATTTTTACTTTAATCTTGTTTTTAGTTTTCGGTATCAATTTCTTTTATGTAATTCGCTGTTTTTCTACATTTGTAATAGGAGGTATCAGATAGCGTTAGTGGTTGGGATGCCAAACCATTTTCTTGATCACGTAAATATATGATGGGCACAAAGGAAAAACCTGTCAATAAAAAAAGCTAATTTTGCGAAATACGCGTTGAAATGTTCCATTTTATAGATCCCCGAAAAATGAACAAAACGAAACTTTCCAAGAACCAGGATAAATAGAGAAGATTGCAATATTTTGCTTTAATTAGAAGCTTTTCACTATACAAATTTTACAGTTGCCTAACAGAAGTAGCTGAGTATTTCTTCTTATAGTAGATAGATAGATAGATATTTTTTGGGTTGGCTATTAGCCTATATCACTGCGACCTTTGCAGATCTATTGTGAACACCCATTATCTGTGGAGTAGGATTAGAGCACCTTGTCCAGCTCTGCCCTCTTAATGAGACTTAATAGCCTTGACAGTGGCCACTCCGCATAACTTAGAGCAGCCGGTTTCTCCTCTCCCAGTAATAGATACCGCGTCCCCTCAAGGCCTTCACATTGGCATAGGACATAAAATGCAGTTTCCTCTTCCTCTTGGCAGTATCGACAAATGTCTTCATCTGCTAAGTTTAGCTGACTCATGTGTTTTCTGAGCCTACAATGTCCTGTCAAGAGACTGACAATCATTCTGACATCATTTCGCCTTTGTGATAGCAACTCTGCAGTAAACTTCGCCGAGTATCCCTTTATGAAGAGTTTGGCTTGTCGCTTGCCCGGTGATTTTTCCCACCACTCCTGGGCCTTTTCTAGCCTCCATTTCTCAATGGCTGCCTTTCTGAATGTATTCTTATAGTATTTTATGTGAGATATTTTTAAAATCTCAAGATTTATACATTTCAAAGAAATATTGTTTATTAAACACAAATTCTCTTCCATTTGATAAACATTCGAAATAGTAGAAAATGGACATTTTTTTGGAGTAAAATTACAAAAAGTAATTACAGTTTTGAAAAACTACATCTACTTCACAAACAATTACAGTAGTCTAAGAGCTAGAGCCGAAATTTCGTCCGCATCCCTAATATGACATTTCTCTTTTGCTACATCAATATAGGTATTTACGTTCCTGTTCAGAAGAACACCCAAGTAAATACAGTAGTGAAAGTTGCCCATTTTTTACGGGAAATTGTCATCGATAGTATGGATAAATTTTTTTTCAGTCTAAGATGTTGATACGACAATTCGAAATCTCGACGGGCAGACACCTGAGTGGATAAAAAAAGAGGGTGGCGGACAAAGGTAAAGAAGTCCAAAATTTGGGCAAAAAATCATCATTGATAATATTTCCGCCATTTCTACCACGTTATATTGGACCCTTTAGAAGCCTAAATCCAAAACGGTGAACGACTGGGTGGATCCAAAAGAGATGGCGGACACAGGTAAAGAGGGCCAACATTTGGGGCAAAAAATCGTCGTCGATAATATCCCTGCCATTTTAAGCAAGTAATGTTGGATCCTTGAGAAGCCGACATGGCGAAAACCTGGGTGAATACAAAAGAGGTGAGGGACAAGGGCCAAGAGGCCCTCTTTACCCTTGTCTGCTACCTCCATTGTATCCACTCAGGTATCCACCAGTCGGGACTTCGAATTGTCATATCAACAGTCAACACCTTTGACTGGAAAAGGTTTCATTTGTTTTATCGATGACTATAATTTCTTGTAAAAATTGGCAACTTTCTCCCCTGTATCCACTAGGGTGTCCGCCAGAGCAAGAACGTAAATACCTGTATTGAATAAACATGTTGCAAGGGAGAAATGTCATATTACGGATAAATGCGAAATATCGGCTCTAGCTCTCCTGCTTAATTAAATGGAATGGGTTTTTCTTAATTATTCCTCAAGTCCTCCCCTGGTTTTTAGGAACCTCTGTGTATGAGTTTAACTATGCTCATATAACGATAACACCCTAAGTAAGTCCCCTGGTTTTTAGGAACCTCTGTGTATGAGTTTAACTATGCTCATATAACGATAACTTCCTAAGTAAGAGTGACACGTTATCGGTTTTAAAACTCTACCCTTGTAACCAGATAGAGGAAAAACCTGATTAATAAGTCTTATTTTGGTCTGGATACGATTCACAAAATATGCATAGTTTACGTACTTCAAGGAAAAAAATACCAAATACAAAATGCTAAAACATCTAGTATACATTATCTGTGCTCTTTTTTGCTAGAGACCCACCCGTATATATAGAAAACTGACAACAGAGTTAACAGTATATGAATGTTGAAACTAATAAAAGTTATTTGGGGTCGGTAGCAGACAACATTAGCGCTGATATTGAAACATGCTAAGTTTGTTTGAAAGTCCATTGTAAGGGCTTCCATCGTTGAAAATTTCAAGAAACGTTTACGCTCACCTCTGATGTACACATCCTTTTCCTTTAGTTTTGCAAGCAGATTTTTTTCTTGTTTTTCGATATTGATAGTAAGGTCGAAAATAAATTTTTCCTCAAGCTAAAATCTGTGCTTTAAACGAATTACATATACCTACCTATTGCACGTGTGGATAGCCAAATAAAAAATTAACATCAGTTTCAAAAATACAGCTCAGCAGGCAGGTATTTTCTTTTGGAGCCTTTTTAAGAATAATGCAATTTTCTTTCTTAAAAAAAAAGTAATCGACTACTATTTCTGTGGACTCCGGTGAAAGTTTGTGAAGACTAGTGGAATGCGTTCCAGGACGCTAATTAGAAGACGTACCAGAGTCCCTCTTATGTGTCTAACTTTATCGGCACTAATACCAAGTAGCAACATGCCTTTAAGCATAATGTGAATCTCACATAAAACATTGTCACACGAAATCTATAAAAAAAATGAAGCTACTTTGTGGTCGTCTTTGCTTTATTGTAACAAAATGAAAAAGACACTCAAATAAGAGTTTTGTTTGTTTCTGTCTCTCAGCAAATTATACTTTCAAGCCGTTTGCATAAACAATTCAGGCCAAGCTGGTCAGACCCAGCGTGCAAATATTTCATAACATTGCAGACTCTACCAGTTTTTTCCGCTTTTTACTTGTGGTTTTCTAAGAATGAGTCACCTTCACTGCCACTACCCAAGTAATCACTTTCTTTCTTTCTTTTTTCACACTAATGCAGAGAAGAATCAGATACTTAATAACAAACAAGAAAATAATAAATGGGAGAAATAACAGGCTTGCAAAACTGGTCGTTAGGAGCGCCATATTATTGAGTCCTGAGGTTTTTCTACACACGCACAATGGCGGATTTTTCTCCAGTACGAAACAAATACTTCAGCTAATTTCGGGGTTTTGTATAAAAGTATACTCAGCATCATTACATCGTTTTCTTTGAAAAACTGATTGACAGGGTTTTCTCTGTACTCTTCATTTAATATAAAATCACAGCGTTATGTATCTTGCTTAGATTTTGTGATTTTTATGGCAATAAACCAACACATATAGTAAATAAGAGCTACTATAATCCATGAATGTAGAATTTGTGCCTAACTTGATTATCCAATGGTTTCGCCAATATTATGCTAATACGGTTAGGTTTTTCACAAATTACACGGTTATAAAAAGATTTATTTATATTATGACATATCTAGTGAGTTATTTGTTTTCTGAGTGTACATATCTGTTCCACCGAAAAACGAGAGTTAATGAGTTTTCCCGTAAAAAAACAAAACATCAGAAGCTGAGATAGAATTTGATTATATCCTTCGCCGTGTGTTTCCTATATCCAATTCTCTCTGTTACAAACTTTTTTTGTACCACAACAAAAAAAAACAGTCATAGATAATCATATCAGTGTTAATAAAAAAGACGAAAACTCCTGTTCAAGAAAAAAGTTTTTTATCACAGTAGGCCTCGTCAATTAGGAAAGCATCACGAGTGTAGAAGTTCTTATATAATAAAAATAAAGAGACAGTGGCAGAAAATAGGCCTTGCCATTTAGAACGTTTTATGAGGAAACTGTTTTTGTGTCACACCTTTGATATCTAAAACTTTTGCAAAGTAACAAAAAAAATTGCTGATAATTCAACTTAGTGAACACTTAGATACTGCTCTTCTACGAGGTCTGTGATGTTTTTTAAAATGGTCGTCGACGTCTTTTGGATGGCCTTTACGTCGGCATACCGCTGTTACTTTATAGGCGAATGTAGTCTAACGAACAGAAAAAAGTCGCTCGGTGCCTTATCTAAAGAATATGGGTAGTGATTCATGGTTAAAATGTTATTTTTTGTGAAAAAAAAAACGGACTCAAGTGTCGATTAATGTGATGAAGCATTATCGTGCAACAAGCGCCAGTTTTTGTTCTTTGCGATGTTCTGGCCGAACACGACGAATACGGGAGAGCATAACGCCAAGATAATACACATCATTAACCGTTAGGCCCGCTGGAAAGAATTCTTTGTGAATAATTACTTTAAAACTTAGAAACAAATTTGACTTTGCCAAACGCCTTTTTTTAATTTGGATTTGGCTCGCTTGGGTGGTTTCATGCGGAACTTTGATGCTTGGCTTTGAAAACACCACATTTTGTCACCATTCACAATGTTTTACAGAAAGATTTTATCTTTTTTGGCCTCTTTAATAATATCTCTCTAATGTTTAATTCGAAGTATTTTTTGATCATCCGTGAGCTTGTGCGGAACAAACCGTGAACACACCTTTCTCATGCCCACATTCCCGGTCAAAATGCGATAGATTGAATCATTGGAGATATTTAATTCCATTTGCATGTATCTCAATGAAGTTTTTGGCCCATTTTTAATAAATAGACGCACTTTTTCGACAGTTTCTGGAACAATCACAAATTTCTGGCTGGCCAACATGTTCGTCCTCTTCCAGCGACTCACTATTCTCTTTGAACCGTGTAAACTACTCGTGGTCTCGGCTACGAGATAAACAATTATCACCATAAACCTGTTTCAACAATCAATGCGTGTCCGTAAATGTTGTATCGAGTTTAAAATAGCACTTAATATTAGCTCTTTGTTCGAGGCTCATTTTTCGATCGATGTTGAAAAGGTACTGTTTACTTTGAGCGCATTGACGTGAAGTAATTTGACTGTCATCAAATTTTGACAGGGCGTCAATGAAAGATGTACTTATCCAATAGATGGCGTCAGATATTTTTTAAAAGTCCTGTTTACTTTGCGACAAACCTCGTATAAACTGTAAGAACACTCAGAAATACTTTATTATTTTTCGCGTTAATAAAGACGCAAATTACATCTAAAATTATCGAATTCAGCTCTTCGAACATCTAGTTCATTTGAAATAAAATAGACGTGTGTTCGTTTTAAAGGAGGAATTAATTGAGATTTTTAATCAAAGGTTTCTCTCAAATTGATTTTAATTCCTGTTTTTTTTTATCAAAATTTGTAGAGAAACTTATAAAACGAAATAAGTCATAGAGTATTAAGCGTATTTGTTATGCTAACTAATATACGATCCAGAAAAAACGAATCAAATTTTTAATATTTTACAGGGTAATATATTACTATCTTTTTATTTTCTATTGCAAAAACAGAACAAACAGTTCAATTTATAAAAATTAAATCTCGAATTAAAATTGGTTGTCATAACTCAGCTTTGTTGTAGGAACATCAATAGAGATAAATTATTTATTAAATAAATAGAAAACTACTATTTCAATGCATCTGAATAAATAACATTATGAATATTTTTGTTTAATAATAAAAATTCGATTTATGAATATACCAAGTTGTTTACAACCGTTAAAATTGCTATTTTTAAATTACTAAATAAGCTTTTAATAAAATTATTTTGAAATAAATAATCACATGATCTTAATTAATTAGGAATATTAAAGCAAATACCAATAGATATTTTTGTGTTAAAAAAAGTATATATGTCAAGTCAACACTTAAATTCTTAATTCTCACTAGAGTTTCTAAAGTTAAAGTAAAGCACACACCAGAAAGAATAGGATATCTTGGAAAGATTTTCGTTTTGTGTTGTCTCCGTACACATTAAACTTATCAGAGTTTCAAACAAACACGGTAATACTGTTTTACAACCTACATTTATAAAATTTGTTGCAGTTTGAACGAATTTAATAATAAAGTAGTTTCCAAGAAATCTGTTGTCAAACTTATCTCGGTAGGTTGAATTGATTTTCCTGAAAATGAACAGTTCCCAACAGACAGAAAAAAAAAGTGAGAGGTGTCAAGGGACACCCGGATGGAACAAAGTTCCTTTCGATTAATTAGTGAAGGAATTGTAATTTGTAAACACAACAGAGTGTTTATACATACATAAGCATAATGTCTGTATAAAATGTCTACTTTACTTACCTAACTCTATCAGCAATACCCGGAACTTGTGCAGAAACACTGTCAGGATACATTATTGTTATTATTTTCTATTATTTTATTATTAATTATTTACAAAAAACCTGTATAAACTTAACAAAGTCGCGACACTACACTGTTCAAAGCAAAATAGAAAATAGTAAATCCATTATCACCTGAATATTTTCAACAGTTCGTTTCTTTTAACAAAAGTGTCCATTTATACAATACCAGAGGTTTAGATGACATACATCTACCTAGAATTACTTTTTATTTCAATTTAATTTAAAACAGGAATTAAGAATTTAATACAAAATTTTAAAATTAAAATATTTGACAGTAACTGACAGTTAAGGTAATTTGACGTACCTAACTAGTCAAGTTACGAACTATTTTTAAAATGTTTATGAATTTATTAATTTATAAAAACATGATGAAATAAAATATAATACTATTATAGGTACTTATTTTTTATTCTACAGTATTTTCTTTTTAATGTATATTTTCTTTTAATTTAAATTAGTGTCTTTTTAATTGTAATATATCTATCTATGAGAGAGAGAAAAACAGACACACAGAGAAACATGCGTGTGTCGTGTCGTGAGTCGTGACATATTTTGGTCTGAATTTTTTCTGGCTAGGCTCTAGCCTCAGTCGTAACTGGTCATATCGCACGAAAGGGAACTTCGTTTCAAAAATTGTTTGTGTGTCCGTTTATTACAAATGTAAATAGTCTTTGAAAATTTAATTTACAAATCCTGTTGAAGATATACAATACGACAACGCCAATTTAATTCGGCTTAAAAATAGCAATAAGAAAATATTCTACATCATGCCTGACATGAGCTAACTAAAAAAAGAACAGATTAGTTTCTTTGACGAATTGTAACAACCTATTGACGAACTGCAACAAAAATCAAAAATATTTTAATTGAGAGACTCTGACGCCAAAGTTTGAAATTAAGTCTATCCAGGTGTGATGCAGAAGTTAACGAAGAAATATTAAACGATAATAGAGAAATGCTTATCACGACGTGTGTACAAAAAACGTTTTACGAATCAATAACTATTCTACACCCATAATTCTCCACTGATATGGAACACGTATGTAAGGACAAAAAAAAATAGGAATATATTGAAAAATAGTCAAAAAGGCCAGTTAACGAAGAAGTGCAAATAAATGCGACCACATCGAAAGAATGTTGATCATATCTATTTAAAGGAACTTTTTATCAACAAAGAAATGGAAAACCACGAACAGAAACAGGATTCGAAAGTGATAAAACAGGAAGAAGTTTACATGGTAATAAAACATTCCATGGCAAGAAAAATTCAGAAGCCAATTAAACCACAAGAATAGCCGTATATTTAAGACTAATAATTTGGAAGAACAAACATATGACCACTAAAAGAATTTACAAGAATGTAGTATGATCTGAACTAAGGTATGCGGTAGAAACTAAGGCAGAAACAGCTAAAACAAAAAACATAAGTCGTTCAAAGGATAAGGTACTAAGAGCGATTAAAGCAGTAACACTAAGAAAGCAGAAAAGTGACACCATAAGAAATCATCTCCAAAACAGAACGTAATACGGTTCAACAGAGTAAGACGTCGATATTGGAGTAACCACGTAGACATTGGAATTGCGCAGATGAGCTAGATGGGCTAAAGACGAAAAACCCGATATAAAGAGACCACCTTGGCCGTCCACCAAATATATGATAAAGCTGAACTTCCACATCATAGTTAGGGATGAATACCTAAAAGAGTTATAAACAAGATAAGTGCCGATGCCCATGGAAGTAAAATGATGCCGCGTGCACGCAGCACATTTTTTAGTCCGTTCTTGAAATGTACAAAATTTAAAAATTTTGATCACCAAGTCGCGTCAGGCGACACATTTTTAAACCGACTTCAAAAAAGGAGGAGGTTCTCAATTCGACTATATTTTTTTATGTATGTTACCGAATATCTTCGGTGTTTATAAACCGATTTGAAAAAATCAAAAGAGTAGAGTGTCCGTGTGGTCCCATAGAATCTTGGTTAAGGTCTGGTCATCAATGTGGAAGATATATATTCAAGGAAATAACACAAAAATCAACAGAATAAGTTAAGTTAGTATGTTAATGATGATGTATAACATAAAAACCTAATAATTAGACCGTTACTGTCCTACTCTAAAGCCAAAGGCCTCTTCTCATAAGGAGAAGGAATGGGCATTTAATCAACACGCTTGCTCACTGCGGGTTGGTGATTTTAGACAATTAAGTCCACGTTTCATCACGATGTTTTTCTTCACCGTACGTGCATGGGGTCTCTTGGTGTTAGAGAATTTACTTATGTCTTCAAAAAGTTAAATTGGTAAATGTCGGGATTGTTGGGGATTGAACTCAATACACGGTATCGGAAAGTTTTGAAAATAGTACATCATTAATTTGCGCCCACATCTAAAAAAGGCAAGTAGCAACTAAAAAGGATAAAATAAAAGCTTTTTAAAAAGCTTGAACCGCCTTAAAAAACAGAAAAATGCACTAAAAAGCCAGAAATAAAATCTTTATTTCTTAAAAAGGTTGGAAGCAACAAAGTATATGATTTCGATTTCCTTGAAGTTGGCTCCAATGGTTTATATCTTTGTAAAAGATTTGAGTTACTAACATTTAAAATCTAGATTTAATAGCTTAGATTAAAATAAAGGGTAATTTGCCATTGGAGCCGACTTCAAGAAAATCGAAATCAGATACCTACTTAGTTGCTTCCATTTTTTTTTAAATAAAGATTTTTTTGGCTTTTTAGTACATTTTTCTGTTTTTTTTTTTAAGGTGGTTCAATTTGTTTTAAAAAGTTTTTATCAATTCTGGTATCTTAGGTATGCTGCGTGCATAGACACGTCCAGCGTAGTCCTTACACCTTAAAGGCTTATTAGACCTTACTAAATTCAGTCGTCTAATTTAGGATTCAGAAAAGGATCAAAATTAGAACCTTCTAATCACACTGCTCTAATTAGTTTACTAAATCAGTTGCCTGCTGAAGCGCGATATAGGCGGACGTGTTAAGTACGGTACATAAAATGGTTCCAGTAATGTCCAGACATCAAAAAATAAGCCTCGCCGTAAGTCTATCCGTTGGGTTAATATAAAGAAAAGAAAAAAAAGACATGGATTAAGGAATATTTATTACTGCATGACAGGTTATTCAACATGAATATAATGATTGTTTTAGAAAATCTTGTAACCTTAAGAGGCAGTATTACGGCAAAACGAAGATTGGTTTCAACAGGGAATTTATACAAAGATTTCAAATATAGTCTTTTTATTATCTTAATAATAATTATCCCTAAAACGTTTTCGGCTTTTTATTCATGTTTGGAACAATAAATAAAAGTTAAAAACTCTTTAATTACATCCCCATTTCCTTCAATCAGCAGAGCTCCATCAGTTGGATTCTCCAACGTATGTAGTTAAATGAGGAGGAGGAAATAGAGTATGAAACTGTACCTACAGATGAAGAAGGATCTGAAGGGTGTGGCACTTGAATTGTATATGAAGATTGTCTGTGATAATTGTAAGGATGCTAACGGATGTGAGGACTGCATTTGTTGCTGAGGTGGTAAGGAAGTTGAAGATTGGTTGTAGTATTGTGTGGCTGGTAAGTTATAAAGTGGAGTATTTGGCGATTGGGTACGGTACTGTGTGGATGGTGAAGGATACGGGGATTGGTGTGGTGAAGATGATGTTTGAAAAGAAGCATAAAATTCACTTTGCGAAGACGATGGTGGTGAAGGAGTGAAAGATTGATATGAAGTCATTCTCGAAAACTTGCACCTACATTTCTGACAACAAACAGCACATCAACATGCGCAAAGTGTTGCGCGGCGTCTGAAGCGACTAAATGCAATCGCACCTTCCTAAATTCGTTTTAAAAATAGGTTTCTAAATGATTTAGTGAGTCAGTAGCCGCACTTTTCCTAAATTGAAAAACTTTCCTTCCTAAATGCGATTTCACTTGTCTGAATTTAGTGACTGAATTATTTAGACGACTGAATTTAGTAAGGTGTAATAAGCCTTTTACAAAGCAATTGAGTAGTACACACGATTAAATTTTTAACCATGGCAGACGGCTCGCTTGATACTAAGTTATTTATTAAAAAAATTAGACAAGGTCGTCAAATAACTGAAGAACTTTGCTTTATCATTTCTGAGAGCAATAAATAACTTTTCATTCAGAATTGCCTGTTATTTGACGTGCACTAACAAATGGATGCACCCAATACTTTTATTTTCTTTTTTGGCAATAATATTTATACGCCATATAGGTACGCAAATACAACCCTCTTCTTCCTGGTCACTTCCATGTCACCCTCTCCGGGTAGTAACTAATGTCTTTTGTTGTTCATAGTGTCCAGCGAAAGTAGGGTAGATGCGACGTTATTTTACGCCCGTGGGTACTGATTTGATTTTCCTTTCGAGCGTGTGCCGTCCAAAGAACGTCTTTTCGACGCGACGTCATTTCACGTCTGTGAGCACCTGCGCTTAGTTTTACAAAAAGAGAAACGGTATTTTTTATAGCAAAAAATTCATAATCTATCCTTATCGTTATTATTCCATCATCTAATATAATTTATATTAGATATATTACCTAATTATGAAACTTAATTTAACTCTTCGCTTAAATTTACATAACTTATGCCATTATTAACTTGACCCAAAATTATGTCATTTAAATTAAACAAAAACAGTTTCCTAATTATTCTATTATTTTCTTTACTTTACTCTTCAGATTAATTAATCTCCTTTATGTAGTCGTTATAATAGTATAACAGGTTTACGAATTAATGTCCAGACATTTAAAGATTTTATGTTTAATTGTTGTACTCATAAATGTATTTTAACGGCATATTAGACTGTACAGTAGTTACTGTTGGATTTTAATGTATATCAAAATCGGTATTGTTGAAATTGTATTGAAAGTACCACTGTTCTCTTTCAAAAAACAAATAGCTGTTTATGTATCTAGTAAGAGTAAAAGGAAATGCTTTAATTTTTGTAAATGTATGTAAAACGAGGAAGTTTTCATGAATTACACAACGAGGCATTTCCTAAGATACCACATATGATTTTTTCTAATTTTGACCACTATCAACCAGGGGTAAATTGTTAATACAGAGAAATATAATAACTATGTCATAAACTATTATATGTACCTTTCTATTATCCTCTCAATTGTGATGTACCTAAACTTATAGATGTTATTTGATTATTACTTCAATAATTACTTTTTCAAATTATTACTGAAATTATCTAAGGACAAACGTTCCAGGTAGGTATGTCAAAATTAGAAAAACGTCTTTTACTGTGGAATTTGGCTGTTTTTCCCAAAAATAAAACAAAACAGCTTATCTATATTTAAATCCATTATAGTTATTTATTAACATTCGTAAACGGTATTTGGGGCAGTCCAATGAAAGCATGATATATTATTTTATGTATCAAGGAAATAGAAATCAACATTACGATTGGTTTTGTCTAAATATTTTAGAAGTGTCTTTTAATAGGTTCCAAATCCAAGCTGCTTTAGCTGATCAAAGGGCTAGAAAAAATAACTTTTATGAAAAATTTTGAATTTTCGGTAATAATTTAACTTTAAATAAGTTTTAAATATTAACACAGAAGATATTCTGTCTTTGAATAGTTAATATACACTTCTCCAATAAATTAACGCATCACCAAGAAGTAACCAAAAGTTTAAAAGTTTATTTTTGTCGAAACCACTTACCCGATTTGGACGATTTTTTGTAAGTAACAAGTTGTCTGTAAAGTCTAGCCTTATCTTTTTATAACATTTTGTTTCTTGACTTACTTTTTAACCTTAGCTACTACAAGAAAACACAATTTTATAGAAGAACATGTTTATAAGAAGAAATAAATTTAACAACAAAAAAAAATCAACAAACACAAAGGTAAATAGCGAACAATTTAGCAAGGAGGGCTGCGGGCTACAAATATGTTAGCCCTCGCCCATATACCAAGCTAACATTGTCCGCAGTCGTGGACCTTATCAAACAGCACTCTCACCAAAAATTTATACAGTGCTGGGATGAAACTACGAACTGTAGACTGGCCAGAGAGTTATTAACTCATCCTGGCGAGGAAACAGCAAAAAATTTAAGGCATTGTCCAGACAAAATCTCCGAACAGCTGTGGGAATCTTGACAGGTCACTGCCAATTGCAACAACATCTCTTTAGGATGAAATTAACAGAATCGCCGCTATGCAGAGGCTGCGAACAAGAAGAGGAAACAGTAGAACACATTATGTATGACTGCTCTGCTTTTTCTGAGATCAGAAGATCCGTGTTGGGCGAGTATTGGCTTACACCAGCCGATGTCAGGGAGATCCCCCTCGGAAGCCTCATCACCTGAGGTGAGGATATCCCTACATACGGAAGGATGCACAATGGGTCATATGTGGCCTCAGTGCTGGCTAAGCACTAGCTCGCCCCTCCCCAAATTTCCAGATCCAGAAGGTAAATAGTTAACGTGTTAAAAATTAAACGTATTTGAGAAAAATATATTAAAATATATAACATCTGACATATATTTGTAATTACAACTACTTTTATAATCTAGCTAACATTAAAACAGTGGCATTCACTAATAGTGTTTGTAAAGTGTACATTTCAACACTCCTCCTCACTCACAAACACGTAATAATTTATTTCTAAACTTCCGCTTAAATTTTCATATATGTAGTTTTGAAAGTCCTTTGGTAAACAAGTCTGCTTGTATTTCTTTTGGCTGTAAATATTCTACATTTATAAAACCTTTTTGTTTATAATCTCTAATAAAAACTACTGGATTATTACTTAATTTTAGTGCTGCCTAGTTATCATTCTATATTGTTATTTTATTTTGGTTAATTACGATATCTTTTAAAAGTGATTTTAAATGCAGAGCTTCTTTGCAGCTTCATATTTACATACTAGCTGTACCCGCGACGTAGTTCGCGTGGCGTGTTGATTTTTATATAAAAATTTCTCCCCCGAATTCGTTAAAGGGGTGAGGGGAAAAAATTTTATACACCAGATGTTAAGATGAAAGAAGACAAATACATCTGTGAAAACCGCATTCGAATCGGATCAGTAGTTTTAATGTGATGCGCGCACAAACATACAGACAGACAGACAAAAAAATCTAACCACATTTTCTGGTTCTATATCGATGTAGTAACACACCCCGCTAATTATTTTTTTAAATATATTTAATGTACAGAATTTTCATTTCTACAGATTTATTATAAGTATAGATTATTTTTCACGCCCTCGCATGGCCCCTTATGGGTGGAATTTTCTAAAATCCGTTCACAATTGATCTCAAAATTATAAAAAATACGTATTGTACAAAGTTTCTGACCTGTAAGACTAATAGATTTTAAATTAAAATTTTTATTTTTCACGCCCCCGCAACACCCCTGTGGGCGAAATTTTGTAAAATCAGTTCACAATTGACCTCAAACTTATAAAAATAACTATTTTGCAAAGTGTCAAACCTGTAGGACTTATAGATTTTAAATTTTATTTTACTTTTTTCACGCCCCCGCATCCTCCCTTGTGGGTAGAATTTTGTAAAATTCATTCACAATTGACCTCAAAATTATAAAAATAACTATTTTGCAATGTTTCAAACCTGTAGGACTCATAGATTTTTTTTTTATTTTTTACGCCCCCGCAACCCCCCCTGTGGGTAAAATTTTGTAAAATCCGTTCACAGTTGACCTCCAAATTATAAAAATAAGATGATTTCTGTATAGCTTTAACCAATAAGGTTGCACACGCGACGGAAGCTTAAAAAATGGAGTAACTTCTCCCGTTTTCCCAACATTTCCCTTCACTGCTCTGCTCCTATTGATAGTAACCTGATGAAAAGTATACAATAACCAGCACAGGAGTATGAACAATAATTGTACCAAATTTCGTTAAAATCCGTCAAATAGTTCTTGTTTCTACAGCGGTTATCCAGACAGACAGACAGACAGACAGACAGACATACAGACAGACAGACAGACAAAAATTTTACTGATTGTATTTTTGGAATCAGTATTGATCCCCAATCACGCCTGATAGTTATTTTGGAAATATATTTCATGTACAGAATTGACCTCTCTACAGATTTATTATAAGTTATCTATATATATATATATATATATATATATATATATATATATATATATATATATATATATATATATATATATATTCCAAGTTTAGCAGCCGCTAAATTTTTTCACGGAGAAGGTTTGTATAATATGCTCATTGATGCCACTCGCCACCAAGTGGCGCTGCAGAGTAACAACTTCTGTCCCGTTCAACCGATTGTCATGAAAATTGGTATGTAGGTATATGTATTTTTCCATGGAGAAGTTTTGTATGATATGCTCATTGATGCCACTTGCCACCAGGTGGCGCTGTAGAGTAGCAACTTCTGCCCCGTTCAACCTATTGTCATGAAAATCAGTATGATGATGTATTTTTAACGGGTAAGATGAATATGATATTCGTATTAATGGAATTTACCACCAGATGGCGCTTCCATGTATCAAATTCAATACTGATTAATAGATATCTATACGAATTCGTATAAATATAAGTTCGAAAAATATATTTTTGGTGCGATAAGTAAAACAAAACTATAAACTTTCTTTCCTTCTCTATTTCTTCTTCTCTTTTATTTTTCTTAAATTTATTTTAGTTGTGGTCGTAGCAAAGCGCGCCGGGTACAGCTAGTAGATTATATAACATCTGACATAAATTTGTAATGACAATTATAATTCTATAATCTAGTTAACATTCAAACAGTGGCGTTCACTAATATTGTTTGTAAAGTGTACATTCCAACAAAAACGAAAGTCTCAGTATCAAGTATTTACGCCTCTGGCACGAATAACTTCTTGGCAGCGCTGGCCCATACTTAAAATAAGAGATCGTATTTTATTTTGGTCCCTTTCTTTCCATATTTGAATCAGTCTCCCCCAACGTCTTTCAACGCGTTTAACTGATAAGATTCGTCTTTTAGTCTTTTTCAACAGTATCCCAGAGGTTTATGGAATTCAAATTCGGGCCTTAGATTCGACTTCTGCGATATAATTGGTTACAACTCGAGTAAGTGAGGCCTGGCATTAATGTCATTCACCAAAAATCTTGTTCTTAAATCTCCAATATGTACCTTTTATTTGTAAGGCTTCCACAGGTTCCACGCGTACCAGTCAAAAAAATACTTTCCCAGACCATCACAAATCTTCCTCCAAATAATGTGGTGTTTGAAATATTAGACTGAGCATACCGTTCATTAGGGCGTTGATATACGCGTATACGCCTATCATTATTTTACCTACAAACAAAAACGTGACTTATCAGTAAATAGTACCTGCTGCCATTTAGTTTTTAACCCGTTATAGTGGCTCCCTGGCAAAATTTAGCCTCACTCTTCTATAATCTCTAGTTAAAGCCGGACCTCAAGCAGGAATTCTAGGTCTCAAATTATGTTCCATTAGTCGACTACGAATTGTTTCACAAACTTGTAAGCTACTTGCATTTCTTAACTGACTTTGAAAGATACAAAACATTGTATTAGGGCTGAAAGTCTTAAAAATCTCTCATAAATCGGGGTTGTTATTCGCCCCCTTTCTTGTCTCGGTCTGCCAGCATGACTTCCAGCCTCTGTGTATCTTTCTATGGCCCTTGAAATGATTGTATGACATACATTTAATCGTGCGACAATTCTTTGGTAACTCCAACCTTCCTCAAACAGAACTAATGCTTGAGTAAGATTTCGCGTTTCAAGTTGCATACTAGCAAAATTAAAGATATTACAAAAAAACGTTAAGGGCTAACACAGAAAACACACTTCTATTAACTTTTTGACAATTTCAGTTACCTAATGACAATTCCTGTTTATTTCTGTTTCTGCACTAGCTAAGATAAAAGAGTTAATCAAAAACAAAATGTTATAAAAAGATAACGCTAGAGCTGGCGTTGTATTATAAATTGATACTGTAACTGCTGAACTTTATAGGGTGTTATAAATTTTATGAAAAAAGCCCGTTATAATTAGTTTCTATACCAATAGAGTAGTAGTAGTAGTAGTTTCGCTTAGTGTTGCGTTAATTTATTGGAGAAGTGTAGTATATATATATATATATATATATATATATATATATATATATATTCTTTTCTGTTCTCTGTCTTTTGTTTCCATCTTTCCACTCCTACTTTTCTTAAATCTGATGTTACGCTTCTATCCATTTTCTTTTGCTTGTTTTATCCTTAATCCGTATTCTTTTGCTTGCCTCTCGAAACTTTTGAATATTCTGCGTAATTCTTCTTCTGACCTGGTTAATAACACCACACCGTCCGCATATGCTATACATTGATGTCTCTTGCTATATATAGTTCCTCTTGTTTGCATTACACACTTTCTGATTATAACTTCCAGGACAATATTAAATAGCGTGGTTGAGAGCGGGTCCTCTTGTTTCAAACCCCCCTTGACTTCGAATTTTCTTGATAACTTTCCATCCACTGCTACTTTACTTCTAGTACTTTCGAGTGTTGTATGTACTAGTCTTCTTAGTTTAGCAGACACCCCAATCTCCCTCATTGCTTCATATACTTTTACTCTGTCAATTCTGTCGTAAGCTTGTTGAAAATCTATGAACAACATATGAAGGAGAAGTGTAGTACTGTCTTAAAAGTCAAAATAAAATAAAATTTCTAATTCATATTTAAATTTAGTTATTTAAAAATTATTAAAATTTTTAGTTTAAAATCGAAATTTCTTTTGCCTTTCAAGTCTTGTTCATATTTACTGAGGATATAGAGCCGAGTAAAATGGCATTTTTTTTTTAATTATAGGATCAAAAATGTCATTACTAGGTACATTAAAATTTTAGAACCGGATCTATACAACTTTCAGGTAATTAAATAAAAGGACATTTCTAAAATTATACAATAAGAAAGTATAATTTATTACATTTGAAATATCTATATGTAAAACAAAAACGACAATTCAATTCAAAGTTAAACCGTCTAGTCAAATGCCACTAAAATGATTGTTGGACATTTTTATAGCATGATGTTACAAATATTGAGTTTTTAAATGTATATATTGTATGAATAAGTTGGAACTTAATAAATGTATAATAAAACTGATTTATAAACACTGTTTTTGATTTAGAATAGCGCCTCCTTGTTCTGATAGGTTAAACAAAATACTAAAATAAACATTTTTTCGCTCGCAAAGTTTGCTTTTCATTAGGAAGAATTTATTATAAAAACAAAAAATGTAAAGGGCAAAACACAGCTTGCAGGGCGTTCAAAATTCATTGTACGATAAGTTAGTTTTAATATTCGCAATAATTCACTTTTATTAAACTTTCATTTTGTATTGCTAACGAGGAGCTGAACACGTTATTTATGTTGCCATTAAGTTTAGTACGCACTTCGTTCGCTGGTAGGAAGAAGAAAGAAGAAGCCTGAGTGTAAATCTCTAAAGTTATGAACTAAAACAAGTGCACAAGCTGCTATTAATATATATTTACCAGTTTTACTGTACTCACTTTATATTGGTTATTGTAGAGTTAAAATAAATAGCTTAAATTGAAAGGTAAAAGATGTTACAAATTGAAAAGTAAAAGATGTTACCAATCAAATCCTGGTTGAAGTAGATAATAAAGTTATAATTTTTTAATTCACGTTTGTAAGAATAAATTCAAAACAATGTGGATTGTAATTCTAAAATTTATTTCTTTATATATTCAAAAAACTGCATTCTAGTTTTAATACTTCAGTTAAAACCCATCTTTAGTCCAGAAAAAAATTATTGGCAAATATATTTACAGATAATTCACGACAAATTAAGGCATATCCCATTATTTCACAAACTGATATAAACTGCTTAAGAATTCGTGTAACTGCTGCTTGAAGAATTTTGTTACAGCATTTTGTAGGTACTTCTTCACCCAACTAAAAACGATTACCTTTTCTCATTTTAACTTCTTTTTTAGTGGCTTAAAGATATGAAAATCGCAAGCCAATAAATCGGGACTACTGCTGCGTTTTTTTATTTGAAGATTTTCTTTCTCTACTTTCTCAACATTGTCGTCTAGCAGAATTCCGGCAAGTAAAAGCTTCCCTACATGTTTTTTTATTACTACTTGATGCTTCAAAGTTTCATAATACAAGTCTGTGTTAATATGGACATTACGTTCTGTAAACTCTATTAGCTAGGGTCATTCATGATCGAAAAAAAATGTTACATGAGCTTGTTTGGAGAAGGATGAACATTAAACTTCTTTGGTTTCTTTCTTCATTTAGGATACAGTAACCTACGTATGAGCTACTACATCAATGGTGTAAATATTGTCATTTCTTTTTGAAGTTATACTTCTATTCGGACACTCTGTGGAATGAATTAGTGTGTAGCTAAATGGGAAAAATCATTACATATGTAATGGTGTGAGTAAGAGAGAGACAGAATCACATATAAGGTATATTGTTCGGTAAAAACAAAGGTGAAATATTTACTACATGTTATTGGTCATCACTATAAGTCCTTTGAATACCGTTTAAACATTCATTGCATTGAAAAGAGATAGATATACAACAAACAGTCTGAGCTATTGTTATTGTATTACATTGACGTATCGCATTATGTTTGACATATTATTTTATAATTCTGTCACGTAAATAAACATATAAAGTTTAGTATTTTATATTAATAATAATATTCAGTAATGAGTATTGTATTGTAGTCTAAAATACCGTCACATGGTTGCATTATATCCTTGACTATGCTTTTGAGTCGAAGACATGCGTGTGAGTTAAAACCTGTTCCTGCAAAGTTACTGAAAAGTGCAGTTCAAAGTGCGTTAAAATTTTGTAAAAGTGTGTTGTTAGAAAATGTATTGCATTGTTTTCTAGTGTTTTAAAATCTGTAATAGCCCACGGTAAGCAAATCGGGTTTTGTAAACACTTTTTTTGTGCATTGATCGTTTTACTGTTTGGTTTTCGTGTTTGAAGTAAGGACACACATCAACTGGTCTTATTTTTCTAATCTGTATTTATTTAATTGAATACAGTTAATTTAAAAAAAAAATATTTCTACTTGCCTGTGTTTGTCGTTATTAAGTTTTATTAGTTAACAGTGCATAGAAGTATAACTTCTGCCGGCAGTCCCACTGACTGCCACACCCTTTTTTTTTGGGGTTGTAATTTTGATTGAACTAAGTTGGGCTCCTCATATTACGTCAATAGCCAAGAAAGTTAACCGAGTAATGTATATGGTTAGACAATCTTTTAAAAATCTGTCTCCACAATTGTTAGCTGCAATTTACAGAACCTACATCCGTCCCATCTTGGTCTACGGTGCATCAATTTGGAACACTTATTTGCAAACGAATCTCCAGCAATTTGTAATCTCCACTATAAAGAACGTCTCCAAACCTTTGTATTATGCAACCTCCAAGAAAGGAGACTCCGTGGAGATCTGATCGAGATATACAAAATTTTACATCATCAGTTTTCGCTTGACCTTAGTTCATCATGGAAAACTGCTCGAGTAAACCAGTCCCCAAGAAAGGCTATAAAATCCTGCCTTTTAACTACAGACCCATAGCTCTTCTATCTGTTATTAGCAAAACTATGGAGAAATACGTGAATCACGAGATGCTGAGCTACTTTGAGACACACAACCTTTTAAGTGACAGGCAATATGGGTTTCGCCAACAAAGGTCAACAGCCGATCTGCTAGCATATGTAACTCATGTCTGGAGTGATGCCATCCACCGCTATAGGGAAACTCCCCTAGTATGACTAAACATCTCAAAAGCATTTGATCAAGTGTGGCATGCAGCTCTTTTGAACAACAGGCACATCCAAGTTGCCGTAGATGGACATTCCTCCAACTCCCACAAGATCAACGCTGGAGTTCCCCAAGGATAGACTCTAGCTCCTACGTTATTTCTATAACACATTAATGATCTACTTGAAGCCACTAATAATCCGATACATAGTTTGGCAATTGATAGCAACCTACACTGAAGCTAAGCGCACAACCGTCCCATCTCTCGAGATATTTTGGAAGAGGACAGAAGATCCACAACGGCTTCTCTCAATCAAGATTTGAGAATTGTTGACAAGTGGGGAAGAAAAAATATTGTTAATTTCAACGCTTCCAAGACAAAGACATGAGGCAAACATGCGACTCATCCATTACAATGAACGATCAAACACTGGTAGTGGGCGACTTTATTATACGCTGGTTGGTATAACGATCTCCCAGGACTTACTATGGAACGAACATATTGCATCCATAGCAACTGCAGCAGGAAAGAAATTAGGCTTTCTGTTTAGAGCACGGAAATATTTCTCTCCATCCAACTTAGCTACTCTTTACAAAACCCAAATACGACCTAATCTTGAATACTGCTCGTGTGTATGGGGTTCGCCGGCTCCGTCAATGCTCGAAGTTCTTGATGCAATACAGAGAAGAGTAGTTCGACTAATAAGCGACACCAGTATCACCAAAAACCTAGCCCCACTGTCCCACCGAAGAGCAGTGACTGATTTAATTATGTCTCCAAAAAGTCACATTGGTACATGTCGGGATTGTTAGGAATTGAACTCAGTATTTCTTGCACAGTATTCGAAAGGTTTTAAAGATAGTACTTCATGAATTTGCGCTCACATCTGTCAAAGCCAAATAGCAACTAAAAATGATAAAATAAAAACGTTTAAAAAAAAACGAACCGCCTTAAAAAAATAGAAAATGCTCTAAAAAGCCAGAAACAAAATCTACATTTCTTAAAAAAATTGAAAGCATCTAGGCATTTAATTTCGATTTCATTGAAGTCGGCTCGAATGGCAAATTTTATCCTCTATTTTAATCTTAGCTATTAAATCTAAATTTCGAATGTTAGTAACTCAAATCTTATGCAAAGATATAAACGATTGGAGCCGACTTCAAGGAAATCGAAATCAGATGCTTTGTTGCTTCCAATTTTTTTAAGAAATAAAGTTTTTATTTCTGGCTTTTTAGTGCATTTAAAGACCGTTCAATTTTTTAAAAAAGTTTTTATTACTTTTAAATTTTGGACACCATTGACAGTTGTATAAAACATGCGTTTCCATATACTGCTCGTATTTATGTACAAATTTGCAATCGTTGTAAACCTTTAGCACACAAAACTTGAATGATCGCATGCTGAATATTTGAATGGATTTTTAACAAAAAATGGCATTTTTAAGTCACAATTTTTAAAATCGCTTTAAGTCAGGCATTTTTTTCTAATTTCTAAATTATTATTACAAAATTTTTTAATCTTTTTTAAATAACTATTTTTTTTTTGAAGTAAAACTTCTTTATCGATGTTGAAAAAAATTGCCGTCACATTTTTTATAAAACAATTTTTCGAAAAATAATGTATTAAAAAGTTTCACTTCTTATGTGTTTAGGTACACTAACTATACTCTATTTAAAAACTAGAAGGAGCGATTTGAATTTAAGTTGGCAACACTCGCGTTTGTTTATTGGTTAATTTGGAGTCAAGTTTACACTATAAAAATTTGCCACTTACATTTATAGGTTATGTTTTAAAAGTGTGAAATATTTATAATGGTGACTTTTGTTAATTGATTTCTTTTTTTAATATAATTATTGTAAGTTTACTTTGTAACCATCTTAGACCATAAAGAAAGTGTCCATAAACATTTATTTTCAATTTTATTTAAATGAAAGAAATGTATTTAAATTTGCCGCCTTGTAAATTTTCTAGTAACTTTTTTGGCTGTAAGTCTGGCTTTTCAAATCACTCCTCCTAGTTTTTAAATAGAGTATAGTACATGTTGATTTTTGTTAAACCACTTTGATTCTTCTACAAAAAAACACTTTTAGATTTGCATATGATTTGAAAAACATTTAATAAAATAAATATTTTAAAAATGTACCAATTTCTAAATTTTTTACTATATAAAAAAATATATTTGAGAAATCTTAAAATTTAAACACACACATGCCAGAAGAATAAAAAACTGTTAAACTTTCTAAAAAGTACAAAAGTAGTTAGTTGTTGCGTTGGATTCCTGAGAATCTCTATAAACTTTGTGAACTAATCCGATAACAATGGATTCCTAAAATGGATTTCTGTATTTATGAAGTGCATTTAAAAGTATTCGGGTATAAAAAGTTAAAACTCTGTCAAAATGATAACAATAAGTCTCCATTATGTTAAAAGAAGGTTTTTGAGCTCGTTAAACACAAATATGGTGTTCACGAGGGCCTACAGGGTACCTGTTGCACGAAAAAGGGGCTATTAACGTCTTCCTTTGATATATAATAAAAAAAATTACGTAATCAACACAAACTCGTTACTTAGGGATTTTGAGGTCGCTGAACACGAATCTGACGATGGGTATGCCCAGTATCGGTCTCGGAAACGTGTTACTCTGAAATTTAACGGAAATTTCACACATAAACATCAACTCGAAAGATGACACGGATAATCCGGAGTCTTCACATAAAGATGTTACGGCTACTGCACAGGTCATATTCGTAATCAGAAATCTCAAAACCCATTTCCCAGTAACGAGTTTGGGTTAAATATTGAATAAAATTTCATAATATTTTAGAAAAAGACGTTGATAACACTTTTTCTATGTTCCAGGTACTTCGTAGGCCCTCGTCCACCTTAAAAACCCTTATGTAACAAAATCAGACTCATTTTCATAATACTTTTTTACTGATGAACAAATGCAGTTTGGAGTTCATCATTAGAAGAATAGTTCACAAAATTTGTAGCGAGATTCTCACAAATCAAACGCATTAACCCGCATGAAATTCCGTCTTGCGGTTCAAAAAATCGATAGTTTAATGCTTTATTTTCTCGACTAATTAGAAAAGTCACAAAGATTACAAGATATTTCAATAAATACAACAATTTAAAACGAAAAAACTTTAAAGTACTTAGTACAGGTAAGTATAATTTGAGTTATTAATCTAAAAACTAATTAGGTAGAGAAAGTGCAGTATATTTTGAATGGTAAAGGTAATTCGGGATACCTATATATCTTATTTATAAGAAGGACATCTGCGACTCTACAAATTTCCAGACATCTTGCAAGAAAAAAAAGCAAACAGATTACCCTATGCCGGACATACACAGAGGAGCCAAGACACGGAAATTGTAAAAACAAACAGTATGGAAAGAAACACCACATAGAAAGAGGCCACTTAGGTTACCTAGATTAAGATGGCGGGATAACATTAACAAAGAGATCTCTATCCAAGGCTTTGATCTTACTACTAGGAGCCGATCCTTGGGGAACTCCAGCGTTGATCTTGTAGAGGTTGGAAGAATGTCCATCTACAGCAACTTGGATGTGCCTGTTGAAGAGAAAGTTGGATATCCATCTGCAAAGGTTTGGCAAGAGTCCGTATAAAGGCAGTTTGTTCAAGAGAGCTGCATGCCACACTTGATCAAATGCTTTTGAGATGTCTAGTGACACTATTTGAGTCTCTCGACATGAGTTACATATGCTAGCAGATTGGCTGTTGACCTTTGTTGGCGAAAACCATATTGCCTGTCACTTAAAAAAAAGATTGTGTGTCTGAAGATAGCTCAGGATCTCGTGCACGAAATCTCGTGATTGGCGTCCATAATGTTGCTAATAACAGATAAAAGAGCTATGGATCTGTAGTTAGAAGGGAGGGTTTTGAAGCCAAGTTGTCAATTTAAACAAGTTATTCGGTAAAAATAAAATGGTTTCATTCATTATAATTTAATTATTTAAATTAGTAAATAATGTTTATTTATTAATGATTTTGTGAATGAGTCAGAAATTTTGAATAGAATTTAAATAAATGAGTATAATTTGAAATGTTATTGAAAATAACCTGCACCTTAAGTCAATTTACGGTTTGAGAGATTTTGTTATACAAAATTTTCACCATGTTCTTGATATTTGTGTGTTTCATCGTTTACATAATTGAACTTCGATCATTTTCTCACAGGGTATTGCATTTTTTATAGGGCTAACTTGTTTTACTTTATGCTTGTTTCCAAATAACAAAACGATATTCTGAATATGATATACTTCCTATACATAAATTATAATTTAAATTAAAATTACTTACACGTATTTAATTTGGTTATAAAAATTTCACCTGCCTTCGTCAGTTTTGAATTTAAACTAAAGTTTCACAGAGCAACTTTAATATAAAACAAATTACCAAGGCAATTATTCTACAAAAAGGATTATTTAAATTCACATAAAACGTTGGCGACTGAAGAAACAGGAATAAAAATGATTTAGCAAGGTAATCAGAAGTCGATATCCAACCTTTCGAGTGTAAGTAATCCGTAAACCCTGTAAGCAAACCTATTTCCTTATCACTCTCCCAAAAAGTGATTGTAGCAAAAAGCAGAGAAGGCAAAGGCAGTCACGTCAGACCATTATACGAAGGATAAAATAAAAAGTGCGCTAAAGAGCAACAGAGTCGAACTATAAATGGTTTACAACGATAATGTTAATTTAAAACTGATATATGTTTAAATTAATATTTAAAAAAATAAAAAATATGTTAATAACTTAAAAACCCCTTTATATTAAAATGCACTAAAAAGTAGAAATTAATTTTGGGGTTGGTTTTCTACAATTTTTTTTCATAAGTCTACCTAGCATATTATGTACTAATAAAAGTTCGTTTTGTCCGGAATAACAACATATTTGTATATATGCGATGAGAACTTCAGTACTTTTCACATCAAACCTAATATTTGATTAACTTCATCATGAGTTAATGGTGAAGGTATACCAATACTTTGTTAAATTTACGTAAAAAAACAATAGAAACTAAAATTAAAATATGATAAAACTATATAAGTCCAGATAGCCTAGGCTGTAGGGGAAATAGTAGTCTTTAATTCAAGAATTAATGTGACCTGGTCTTCATTATAAAGGGAAACATGAAGAGCAGTTCATTCAACAGAAAATGTTTGGTTATTATTTATTTATGAGCTTTCGTAGGTGAAAAATACGTATTTTTTGTGTTTTTTTTTAATATCTTACCTAAAGTAAGTATTGTAATAAGAATCTTTTGTATAAACTATAAAAGTATAAGTATTAAAGTATCTTTAGTTTGAGCCGTAACGCGTTTAATTAAATCTAATTGTTATTGCAAAAATAAAGAATAAAAGTAAAAATTAAAAAACGTAATATTTATTGTAAAATTGCTTCTTTGTTTATTTTAGGGGTATAACGTTCAAGCCTACTTAATTCCAAATCGAATAAAATATTGTGGGCCCCGATCGGTTATTTTGTTGCTGAGATACATGAATTTGTTTATCTCGCGACCTTCAACTTTCAGTGCCTATGGTAGAGGGTTAATGTTAGTCACATTTCCTTCCTTAAGCCTCTAATTTTCATATTGTATTGGAAAATTATAAAAAAATTATTTTTGATCCGTTAAAAACAGTTAATTATGAAGATGTAAAATTGCAGTTATAAACATTTAGAGCTGCAGCGCCCCCTACCTATCCTACAATTTTTTAATTTGCAGATTATTGTAGCTGACATCAAGACGAAGATTTAATAAAAAAAAGAGTTTTTTAAGACCAATGGGAGCCGAGTTTTTTTCAAAAAATCACAGCGACTTTATTTATAACAATCAAGAAATTAATCTGGCGGTTTTTGTTAACCTAAGACCTACATTTTCAATTAATTATAGTCATTTACAATTAAAAGCGTTTTTTGTAATAAAAAATGACAAATAAAGTTGACCTCTTTTCAAGTAACGGCACAGAAGTAGTAGCGGGTGGCAGGTATTTCTTTGCGCGATGCAAAGAAAACTGAATTCGCAACTTCGAATTGGAGACGCTCGGAAAAAATTGTTATATCTCGGTGAAAAATGAACCGATTTTGATGTTTATTTTTTTATCTTGGGCAGCTCGTGGAAATAATAACATCTGAAACACTTTCACTCTTCAAAAATCACCCCCAACCCCTCTAATTTTTTTTGTCAATAAATATTTTTTTTCGTTTTTTTACTTTTACAATATTATTTAACATCTTCGTCTTGATGTCAGCTACAATAATCTGCAAATTAAAAAATTGTAGGATAGGTAGGGGGCGCTGCAGCTCTAAATGTTTATAACTGCAATTTTACATCTTCATATATAACTGTTTTTAACGGATCAAAAATAATTTTTTTACCATTTTCCAATACAATATGAAAATTAAGGGCTTAAGAAAGAAAATGTGACTAAAATTAACCCTCTACCATATTTTTCGGCAATCCTATAGGCACTGATATTTGAAGGTCGCGGGATAAACAAATTTATGTATCTCAGCAACAAAATAACCGATCGTGGCCAACAACATCTTATTCGATTTGGAATTAAGTAGGCTTGAAAGTTATACCTTTAAAATAAACAAAAAAGCAATTTTACAATTAATATTACGTTTTTTAAATTTAACCTTTATTCTTTATTTTTGCAATAACAATTAGATTTAATTAAACGCATTAACGCTCAAACTAAAGATATTTTAATATACTTTTATAGTTTATACAAAAAATTCTTATTACAATACTTACTTTAGGTAAGAAATTAAAAAAACACAAAAAATACGTATTTTTCACCTACGAAAGCTCATAAATAAATAATACCTAACCAAAAATTTTCTGTTGAATGAACTGGGAGATTGCTCTTCATGTTTCCGTTTATAATGTAGGCCAGGTCACATTAATTCCTAAATTACAGCCCAAAATCATCCTTATTTTCCCCTACATCCTAGGCTAAGATCAATAAAAATTTTCAAAACACATTTATATAAAAATCCGTCCCTGGATAGACTCCAATAGGATGTTTGGTGGTATAACGATCAGAGTCGCTGTCATGTTTTCTTTATAATTTCCTTTTCATGGAAAACCAGCTTCCGGCAATGGACTTTTTCCGAGGCAAATCCAATAAAAACAAACGCTAGGTAATTGCTTTTTGACATGTATTTAACGGTCATGGGCCTACCACAAACTGGATTATCACATAATTTTATTTGTTGCTGAAAATACAGGTTTTGTATTTTCGAACATAAACATATACTAAGTCGATCATTTAAATTATTAATTGAGAATATTAACTATATATGTTTAGATGCAAGTATTTAAGACAATCGATAAATTTCTTTATCTATCTATTTTAATATCTAGCTTAACAAAAGGTATGTTAAGAACAATTAAGTGAAATTCAATATAAAACTATTTACCCACAACGATAAACAACTAGCAAAATATTTTTTAAAAACAATACCTTTTATTATTGTATTATTATATGTGCGTATGTACATACACAGACGAACAGGTTTTTTCATACACATTTATATATTTTTTGTTATTCGTTTATAATTCGTGCAGAAAATTTTTCAATTTTTTAAACAGTCAATATACGGAAATAAACCAAAAGTTTGTTAGACTTTAGTATTTCTTGTGTCTTGAGGATGTCTAGTGATGTTCGATAACGAATCTGGGTTATTTACTACTATCAACAAGGTTAGAAGGTTACAAGGGATAAACAAATTTCGGAGGTGTAATGTTAATGGGTTTTAAGTGTTGGTTTAAGAGTTATGTCCTTTTCAGGGATGATTGCTGGAGTTAGGAACAGAGCCAGTATCAGTCCCTCGGTGTCATTCACTGCTTGCTTCCTGGTTTTCCTGTTTCTTGTTTTCTGGAACGTGCTTAAACTGTCATAATATGTGTGTGTGGGTATGTAATCCCACGTTGTGCAATGTGGGTTTGGGAGATTGATGCTATGGCGTGTCCCTCCGAAGACGTGAGGCCCACACTTCCAGGACGAAGGCTTTCACAGAAAACTTTCATTTTTTTGTTAATCTTTTGTGCTATATAATTCTTTCGTCGTCCTGTATTGACCTATAGAGGATGAGGTCTCGTCTAGAAGGTTGTCGAGTTTTGTAGTAAGGTCCCTATTAGAAGGAGTCTTAAGGGGCGAAGGGAGATCTTAATCTTCGGAATTCTTGAGATTCTCTGGAGTCCTCGATTCCAGAGGGTATGGAGGGTCCAAAAAAAGGTATCTTTTATTGGTCTCCCGCTGGACCCAGGTAGGGGGTGTGACTTCAAAACTTGTTCCATGGTGCCGAAGCGCACGGTCCGCATTTCGGTCTACATCGTTGTCGCTCACGAACATCGTTGTCAACCTAAAATTTTTGAAATCGGTAAATCGAACAAAAAAAATATTTCAAACAATTGCGGCAATTTAAAAAAAAAAGAGTTTAGTAAAACAAAGTATAAGTTTAATTTAAGTTACAAAGAACTAATCATAAAAGAAAATTCTAACGGTATATCGTTAGATTCTTTTCTAAATTTTAAGATCTACCAAAAAATCGGTAGAGTTGGCATCGCTTCTCACCAGTTTTTACAAAATTCTACAAAAAACGTCGGTAAACTGGAGTGAAATGTGATACAAACAACTTCAAAGGCGGCGGTCAGAGTAATCCTACTATTCTTCTCTATATACGATGGTAAAGTAAAATGTTTTTTTTTGTGTATGTGAGGACAACCTTGTCACGTGCATAAATCAGCTTCCATATATTTAAAAGTAAAGTTAAGTGTTTTATCGCGATTGCTAGCCTTTTAACGGGTTCCGGTCAGTTGTAGTAGGTATCGTATCGCCTTGACCCGTAGAGAGAGTAATTCGATTGATTAGTTCGAAAACGTACCGGTGCTTTAACTGTTTAAGCTAATAGCGAAAATCTAAAATTAGGCAAACAAGTGCATTGATTTCTTGTGACATTAATAATACATTTAGTTTAAAGGATTCGATTTAATTTCAACATCATTTCTTAAATCAATTTAATATCTAGCAAAGCCGTTTTTGCACAACAGAACACACAATTTCCCCTTCTTTACTCTCAAGTTTCATTGCGAGAAGCGTATGCGTGAGTTATCGGATTCTTGGCTTTCTTTTGCGTTTCAACAGTTGAACGAACAATTTAGTGCTATTACCGAATTAAGCAACGCCATTTTGTGAAGTTGAACATTCTTATCTGGCAATTTCTAAGCCATCCTTACGGGATTTTGAATTTCACTTCAGTATTTTTATCTAAGCCTCATTTGTGTTTATTCCTATTGTGGTATTTTTGAGTAGGCGTTTAGATAACTCCATATTTCTTGGGATTTAATTAAATGGTGCTTTTCTTCGGTAAGTTATACCTTATGCATAATTATATAATGCTTTTTCTTGATACCGTCATTCGATTATAGTGTGATTACTAAGAGAGTTCGTTACGAGGAAGCGTGGACATCCGATTTAGAAACACGAAATTTGCTACAGGGTGTTAGCGAAATAACATCGCAGATTGGCTGCTTAACCCCTAATCTTAATATAAAAGGGGTTTTTGGACCTGGTGAGTAAATTGTTTTTGGACCTGGCGAGTAAATTGTTTTTGGACCTGGCGAACATTTGTTTTTGGACCTGGCGAACATTTGTTTTTGGATCTGGCGAGTAATTTTTTTTGGACTGGCTAGTACAGTTAGCCTCTCTACAAGATCCTCTGCGTCAGAGAAGTTCATCTAACAGATAAGCCAAAATTTAATCTTAAGTTCAAGACATTGTAATTTTGTTTAAGCGGAAGCAACATTTTATAGTTTGCATTTTTGGGTACTAACTATTTAGTAATATTTTTTTTTGCGCTGGGTGATCACTCTTTTATTTTATACGCCAGTAATTAGCGGTATCATTATTGATTATTTGTTCTTTATCGCTTATTTTTCATTATTTTTCAGAGATTGTTATTAAACCGTTGGGTTTATATTATTGTAAAATATATAGATAGATCTAATTTTGTTGTCTTACTCAGCCAATCACCCACTCACCATATTTGTTATTCAATCAATTTTTTTTTTTAATTAAGATACTTAAATTCATTATTTATCTCCAGTAAGATTGGTCAGTGCCTGGAACATCAGGGGTTTCCGATTTGTACCGTTTAAATCGGTGGCGCGACTCACACTTTTGTACTTACCCTCTACGGCTGAGCTGGGCACAAATTTGCTAGTAGAGAAACCACTTACCAATCTTAGCTGGAGTTGGAGATTTCAATTTAAACCGTTAGAATAATTTTTCAAAATTTATTTTATTTTTTTTTTTTTTACTAAAAGTACATGGCAACCTATAGGTATTAAGGTTTCCAAGAAATCCGATTTCTACTAATAGTACTTAGGTACTAAGAAATTACTTTTGACGCTAGTTCGCAAGCTGTAATGTGGAGTTAAATAGAATTTATAATTCATGGTTTTATTTCTGTTACAGTACCATTTCTGTATTTCAGAAAGTAGATCAGATTATATGCATTCAACATTGTATATATGTAAATACGTCTACCTCAGTGCCTTGTCGTCAAATGTAAACATCGAAAAGCAGCTTGTATGAGGCCAATAAATAAAATAGAGCAAACCGAGTGCAACGTTCCATCTGAAGCTAAATACTTTTATGTACGTAGAGAGCTGGAAATTTTATTAAAAGTCACGTTTTATGTCTATTTGCATATTTTCTCTTTATAAATAGATTTATTCCTAGCGTGTTAATACTTGTTAATATGGCATTACGATTAAAAATTTTGATAAAATAAAAATTAAAAGCAATAAAATAAAACATACCATTGAAATGGTATTGAAGCAAGTATTAAAAAAACTAAACAAATGTAAAAACATATGCGTGAGTATTTTAGTAATTACATTTCCTTTTTCATTCAGAACCTTGTAATTTTTGTCATTTGCTACAGATTATTAAAAAAACTCATAAAAACATGTCTTACAAGAGCAAAAAAATATTTTAATTATAAAAAAAACATTTAAAAAACAGTTAACACCCCTATCAGAAAAAGCATAAACTGTAGTATTTGTTCCGCAACTGGTTCCAACTAAATACATCGTCAATTTACTTTTTTGTTTAAAGTGTATCAGTTTTAGAAAGTAAGATTAAATAACAAAGCCAAGTGTTGCCGAGGGAACAACAAATAACTTATCACCGCCATCTACTGGCGTTTTTATTTTCGGTTTTTATTTCGATCTTGTTGCGGACCAGCTTTTCCGGATTTATCAAAACGACGAACAATGCTTCCGGATCCCGACAGCCGAGGATGGAAATGGATTCGAAAACGTTCACTGTTCGATGTGGGAAATGAACCAGGATATCATGAAATACAGTGTTCGCCGTTTCGACATTTTTCTAACGTCTAATAGCCGTAAATTTATCCGAGGTGACTGTTGGAAATGAATGCTGTTTATTGAGCAAAAATTGGAAAATAACGTACCGGTGAAAAGTTACTTTGTCACTTCTCAAATAGTTTATTTTCGTGCCAAATTTCTCATACCAAATGCTTTACGTACAATTGCGAACGCAAAAAATTAATATGTAAATGTCAGCATAGGTTAAGCTGTGTTTAATGTTTGACAAAAGTAGGTTAATCGTGAGAATTTAAATTTCATACTGTGCTGTAATAAGCTATTTCTTGGACTCGTTTAAGTCCAGGACAACTCATTACATTTTTAGTTTCACGATTGCTTAAAAAATACAATGTGAAAGATATTTTCATTTATGCCGTTTTCCACCTCCAATCGTCGAACAGCTGGTATTTCGTCTCATACAGAGCAGAAGACTTAGTAGGCACCACTTTACTAATTGCTTCAGCACATTTTAGCTCGATTTTTTATTTATTTTTTTTTTAAATAAGCACGAGACGACAAACTGTCAAATTTGTTATTTTTGTTTTTAGATCAAGTTTTTGCATTACTAAGCAACGTAAATCAAAAGTCATGCGATAAAACACAAATGAAACCAGGCTAACACCTATATACAGGTAGTTTATCTATACCTATACTTATAATAAATCTGTAGGAAGGTCAATTCTGTACATGAAATATATTTCCAAAGTAACTATCAGGGGGTGTTTAGGGATCGATACTGATGCCAAAAATGAAATCAGTAAAATTTTTGTCTGTCTGTCTGTCCGTCTGTCTGTCTGTCTGTATAACCGTTATAGAAACAAAAACTACTCAACGGATTTTAACGAAACTTGGTACAATTATTTTTCATACTCCTGAGCTGGTTATAGGATACTTTACATCACGCTACAATCAATAGGAGTAGAGCAGTGAAGGGAAATGTTAGGAAAACCACTTTTACGGTGTGGGGGAGAAATTTTTTATACAACAATCTATATATCACGCGAACGACGTCGCGGGTACATGGATATAGAACCCAAAAATGTGGTTAGATTTTTTGTTGTACGTCTGTCTGTCTGTCATCTTTATGTTTGTGCGCGCATCACATGAAACCTACTGATCCGATTTAAATGCGGTTTTCACATATTTTATGTATTTCTTCTTTTAACATCTGGTGTATAAAAATTTCTTCCCCACCTCTTTTACGGTGTAGGGGGGAGAAATTTTAATACAACAATCTATACATCACGCGAACGTCACGGGTACATCGATATAGAACCCAAAAATGTGGTTAGATTTTTTTGTACGTCTGTCTGTCTATCTATATGTTTGTGCGCGTATCACATGAAAACTACTGATCCGATTCGAATGTGGTTTTCACAGATGTATTTGTCTTCTTTCAACATAACATCTGGTGTATAAAAAATTCTCCTCCCACTCCTTTAACGGGGTGAGTAAAGAAATTTTTAAACAACTGTAAAGTTGGAATTATTTACGGATGGTTCTTTAATAAATTATACACTGGAAATCTGTATAATTATGATTTATTTTAAACATAGTTACTACACCTCGCCTCCGAACTTAACTTAATACTACTTTCTTAGTTTTCTAGATATTTTACAGGAAAACGAGTATTGTCAATCAACATATTGGCTAACTCTAATTGCCTGAGTAAGCAATAGGAAGTGTCAACGATTCATTAAAGTTTTTAATGAAATATTTTAAATATGTTATTTTAATTAAGTTCGATGCACTTCCGTACTCATTTATAAATAATGCTTAGGTATGTTGAATTGACATTACTACACAACAATCAACACGCCTCGCGAACGACGTCGCAGGTACACCTAGTCTAAAATAAAACATTAAAATTTAATTTTTAATACAACACAGTATAAAATAAAACATTGTACGATACATGGCCGTGAACAGTTTTCGTTTAGAAATTCCAGCCTCGACTCCTTCGTCTACACTTCTAACTCGTACCGTAGTTAATTAGTTCCTGGCGTTCTAACGTAAATTACTAGATTCTTTGATTATACAATTACTGCTTCCACCAAATCTCACCAATTGAACTTAGCTTTTTTTAACTAAATACAAAGGTGTAACTAAATATTTTATATACTATCATGAGTGGTCTTTGAAGACGATATTTTTGATGGAAAAGCATGTTACAAATTTTTTATTCAAAAAATAAACACGGACGAAACCACTAAAAATCTAAGGAGTGTGTATCCATCTTAACGCTTTCTCTGGGCTTTCAGCATATGCCAGGACATTTCACCTTCATAAAATATTCCATCTGAGTTTGGGGCTGCGGTCTTGGATATATCCTATTTAGATATATCTAAAAAGCCTCCACCGTTTCGGAACTTTTGATAAACTAATCAAAGAAACGGAGAACGGTTTCCGTCTTGATCCCTGTTTCAATAAAAAAAAACTGTAGGTCAGTGGTGACACAAACAAATTTTACGCATACATTTAATTTATATAAATGTATTAATAAATAAATTAACACATTGGTTGATGGTGGTTATTTCAGAATTAAAATTCATCAATGTTAAAAAGATGTGCTAGGCAAATAAAAGAGAGCAAGGTTAAAAAAATACCTATAGGTTGCAGCAAAAAGGAATGCTATTTGAACAAGCATATTAATGAAGAGATTTAAAAGGGCACTAGGACCCGTAGAATTTAAAGATACAACGAGACGTGGCAAAAACTACCTTAATATATATCTTTTATTTAAATAATAAATACCTCTTCCCCAAACCAAAGTTTTTCTCATTTCGAAATTACAACTGAGCTGACTCTTTAAAACCGAGAGTTCTAATCAAATAACCCAAACCTCTGCTTAAGACAACAGAAACATCGACTTGTTTACTCTTCAGAATAAAGACATCGTCCGAACATGCAATCCTGATCTCCATAATAAACTCAGATTCCCCCTACATATCTTGTCAACGATAAGACAAAAAAGACTTCTATACACACTCAACACCCAAAATCACGACCCAGCCATTAAAACTGAATGAAACTGTCTTAATGCTCAGGGTCTGGGACTTTATATACACAAAATTTATAATCCCCCCTTTCCAATATGGATTCAGACCAAACCACTTTACTCAAAACGTGATTCTAGAACGTCAAACTTTTACCGCCTCTGCCCTATATAAAAAAATTCGAAAAGAGGTTGACCTTAAAGGCCATCCTTGCAACTTCCCGCTAGTTTTAACCGCAAAGCTACCGTGACGTGACGTATTTTGACGTTTTTGACTTTTTTTGAAATGTTTAAAAAGCCATAAGTTTTTAACGCCTTATTCGATTTTGATGTTCAAGATGGCATTCGACGCAGTTTTTTGAGACCTAAAAACGTTACCGGGAGTGCAAAATCGGTTAGTCAAAAAATCTCTAAGTTATTGAAAAAAAACACTTTTTTTGAAATTTTTCGACAACGATATCTCACGAACCAATCAACCGATTTTAATTTGCAAAACGGCATTCGACGTGGCTTTTTAAGCTTGAGAGCTGATTAGGTTATAAAATTAATCGATGCAATAGCCAAAAAGATATGCCCAAAAAGCATCATTTTTACCAATTGTTTTTTTCGGTTATTTTGAAATTTCTCGAAATCTACCGGCTCGAATCGGTTCAAACTTACAGGTAATCTAAGTTAGATGGAACTCTTTGGAATGCTTTTTATTTCATTCCGATCGGTTAAGCCGTTCAAAAGTTATAAGAGGTTTACATACATCCACACACACACACATCCACACGTACATACAGACATACAGACACCCTCGTAAAAATAGTCAGGGGAGGTTCCTAAGACCTCAAAACGTTGAGATCCGATGAAAACTCGATTTTCAAAAAACGGGGTGAAACCAATAACTTCCCGATTTTAAAAAAAAAATTAATTTTTTTTAGCGGGAAGTTAAAAAAGTCGTATCTACCACACGTCTGAATGTCCATAAGGATTTCGACAAGGTTTGGCCTGCTGGCTTTATCAGAAAGTAATATGACATCCAATCATCTATTTCAGCCATAAAATTAATACACCATCCAACAGAATAATCCGTATGAAATGCAATTTGGGAACCCTTTACCCTCCTTTTAGGAGTTCCACAAAGGCCAATCTCAGCATTAATTCTTTACACTATCTACGCTAGTGATATTCCTTAGCTGCAAAATATCCAACTATACGCCGACGACAACTGGTGTAGCAGATGGAGGGTAGCCCTCAACCCCGCTAAAGACCAAACCATCATCTTAAGACATCCGAACCTCAGCCGACGTGAAAAGCTCTCTTTCGACCATCTCAGCCTTTCACTATAGGTTCCTTAAGACCAGGTGACCTAATTGGATGTGCGATTCACTCTTACGCTTAGTTGGGACACCGATGTCGAACTTATCATCAATAAAATGAGAGGATTAGCATTCCTCTTAGGTGCACTGGGTCGTAGAGTCGGAAGATGTCACTCAAAAACTCTACTTCATAATTACAAAACTTTTATTAGACCTGTTGTCGCTTATAAGGCCATGCCATACACTGCTTCTCCTCAGAGATTCCTTCATTCGCTTCTTGTCACAGAGAGAGCCATTATCCGTAAAGCCAAAAACCTACAACACCTTTATCCAATCCGACTTTTCTACCATAATACAAAAATACTTTCTTTTCCTTCCAAACAATACCATCCACTCCACGAAATGGACAGTAATTCCTATAGCAGGGTCCTGGTAACCCAACATTCAAATCTCACCAACACCACACTCCTGCAAACCAATTATTCGTTTTATCCTTAATAACAGAAAATAAATTTATTTTAACGGAAATATGATAAACCATGATGTATCTATAGGTATAACTTGCGGGTCAGCGCAATACATCAGTTGATCGTTCAGCTTGGTTTTTTAGTTTATCGCAATTCATAGGTCTCAGCGATTCAGTCGCTCTGTGCATTAGAGGCTAACAATAACGTAATTTATCAATATTTGGCTCACGAAATACTAAAAAACTAACAAAAATAAAAATCCGTTAATTTAACATAGGTACAGTTAAAAAATATTATTTAAGTTACTACATTGGATAGTATTTATATAAGAAAACGAGACGTCTGTATAATCTCTTAAGAGAATACAAGAACAACTTAACTTTCATCCTTTAGAGTTTTCCTTACAAAAAATGTTACAAAAGCCTGACACAAAGAAACCAAAATAAATACCACACCACGATATAAAATTATCCCACAGGTTAAGAATCCTCTTGACCCATTTTGAATTCCGCCTCTGGTGGTTGGTCTTCGTAGCGGACCGTGGATTTTATTTTTGGGCTAAGTTTAACAGAGTTCAGGCGTCAGCATAAGATTTCCTTTATTTCTTAGGAAATAGTTTTCTCGCACCTAAGAGTTTAAGAAAATTCAATGAAACAACCGAAGAAGAAAGCGATACGGATAGAGATAATAAGGATTTTTGTTATTTATAGGTTAGAAAGGAACGTTAAAATAAGTAAAACCTATTAGACTATCGACGAGAGACTAGACGTATAAAATCTTGCAACGATTTCTAAGTATGTGCCACTTTCATAAACAATTTTCTTTTATATGATGAGTTAAAAAAATCACAAAACAAAACATTGTAACATTTTATGTAACATTTTTTACAAAAACTTACATCTCTAAATGATTTCTAAGTGTTTGACAATAAAATAGAAGTAACATTTGGAGATAAAAAAAGTTGGACATTGGCAGATGTATTTAGAATGCAGCAAAAATTTTGGAGTGGGCATCTGCCAAGCACATTTTCGTAACTTTAAAAAAAGAAAAATAATAATTTTACCATTAGCACATTAATTCGAAATGTATATCAAATTATAAAAAAGAAAAAAGTGTATATTTAAGTTTCTGTCATTAAATTATGTTACAAATTTATTTAAAGTAAAATGACTACGCAAAATGATTGGCACCCAAATCAGAAGTGACAAAAATAGTGACAGAAATATTCAAATTGAGTTTTTTGGAACTATGTTCCTTACGGCAGGCTTGGATAAGATAGGGATTTTGCTGCGTGACTGAACTGAAAAAAATGTAATAGTAAAAAACCGTAACAATAAAACCGTAACGCTTGTAATAGTGCCACTATATCTAGTAGGCAGGTTACCGCTAGCCTCCACACAACGCTAGCCTCTACTCAGTGTTCAGTATACGATAGACATAATGTTGACCGTTATGATATAATATTTAACTGTCTTGAAAGTGTTTACAAAAAATATAATAGTTATAATGAATCAAGCAAAAGATGATCTTCTCATTACAGAATCTCCTAACGAAAGGTAAGTTTAATAATATAATATAAACATTGTAAACCATATAGAAATATCCAACGATGTCAACTTTTGTGATGTCCTATAAATTAATGAAAATCATTGGTTTTTAAATGTAAAATGTGTAAATTATGTTGTAATATTTTATTTAATTGGATTATCTACACCTGTTACTAATGTTAATCTCAAAATTTATAATAAATTAGTATCATTAATATGATCAAAATTTATACAGTAAATAAATAAAAATAATTTGACTAGCATATGATAACTCTTCACGATTGGATATCGTTGGAGGATCGAATACGCGGGATGGTATTTTGGTTTTTAGTTTTTTTCTAGTGTTAAACCAAAAAATATAAATATTGAAACACTTATGGGGGCTTTTTACACAATTTATTTACAAAATTGTTAAGATACACTGAACTCTGCTGACTAACTACTTGACAATACAATGAACTCTTGTGAACACTTGACTCGAACTTGACGTAAACTGCCCATGCATCCCCTTATATACAACATTATTTAATCTAGCCAGTGTGTTTAGAAGTTTGTAGAATTTTCTAGAAACATTATTTAAAATGGTCAGTTGATTTTTTTACAAACTTCTAAAAATCAACTGTCAACAACAATCTTTCAAATTAAGGTCCCTTCCTTTACGGTTATCCCGTTACACTGCCCCCTCCTTAGATTCATTCCTCCTGGAATGTTATTTCCTACATCGGAATCCCGCACACTCCCTGAGCCAGCCAAACCATCTTCTTGGAGTTGCTGCGCATCTCCACTGTGGTTTCCCTGGTAAGGCGCCAAACGATCATGATGGACCACGACGGGTTTCCCTCTGGGAATTTTCACGATCCGATAAATGACATCGTTAATCTTCTTCTTGATGGTGTAAGGACCTTCCCAGTTCTTTTGTAATTTGGGACAAATACCTCGACGCCGTCGGGGGTTATAGAGCCAGACTAAATCTCCAACTTGGTAACTCTTTTCCATTGTCCGTGTGTCATAGTACCTCTTCATCCGATCACTAGATAATTGTAGTTTTCCACGCACCAGGTTGTGTATATTTTCCATTCGATTCTAAAGGTTGGTGACATATTGTTCACGTGCCATTTCTTCACCAGGTTTACAACCAAACACCAAGTCACATGGTAGCCTCATTTCTCTACCGAACAGGACCTTCGCAGGCGTTTGGCCAGTTGATTCGTTGATGGCCGATCGAATTGCCATTAGCAATAGTGAAATATGTCGATCCCAATCCCTCTGACAATCTGACACCACTTTTGACAGATAGTTGGTTATAGTCCGGTTCATTCGTTCCACCATTCCATCAGACTGAGGGTGCATCGCTGTGGTTCTCGTTTTGTGGATGCCTAATCTTTAGCAAACTTCTTGAAACAGCTTGCTCCCAAAATTTCTTCCTTGGTCTGAATGTAATTCTAATGGTACCCAAATCGGCTTACAAATTCTTCAACCAATATATCTGCTAAAGTGGTAGCTTCCTGATTGGGAACTGCATATGCTTCAACCCATTTAGTGAAGTAGTCCATTATAACAAAGATGTACTTGTTTCCTACATCGGTCTGTGGAAGTGGCCCCAATACATCTACTGCGATTCTTTCAAAAGGACTCCCAACCAGGTATTGCTGCATTTCCGCCTTCGGTTTTTGGTGCGGACCGTTACTGGCAGCACATGTAGTGCATTTACGACACCAATCTTTAACATCATTAGTGCAATTTACCCAGTAAAATCTATCTCGGATCTTTTGCAGTGTTTTCGTGATACCCAGATGTCCTCCAGAACTATCATTATGCATCTGTTTTAAAATTTCTGGTACAGCATTTCTTGGGACTACTATTTGTTTCCTTGTTGCTGTGCCCTCGGAATTTTCTACAAGTCTTTTAACGAGCCCTCCGTCCAAAATTAAAGAGTTCCATTGGGACCAGTATGCTTTTAAAGCAGGAGAGGATGAGGATATCTCTCTCCACAACGGACGACGGTCCATTCTCTTCCACTCCCTAATCTTTCTCAGAACGGGATCGTTTTCTTGTTGCTCCTTCAGCATAGAGCTCTCGTCTTCTGGCACAACTTTAACTAAGGCAAGTTTTTCCTCGTTCTGCTCCATACGGGTACAATGGGGGCAATCAGGTCGACATGGTCTTCTGGAAAGTGCATCAGCATTACGATGTCTGGTTCCAGGTCTGTGCTCGATTTCAACATCATATTCCTGCAGTTTTTCGAGCCATCTTGCTATCTGTCCTTCTAGGTTCCTAAAGCTAAGTAGCCACTTTAAACTAGCATGGTCTGTTCTGATCAGGAATTTTCTGCCATACAGATATTTACAAAAGTGTTCGACGGATTTTACAACTGCTAACAGTTCCCTCCGAGTTACACAGTAGTTCTTTTCAGCTTTCGATAAAGTTTTGCTGAAGTAACCAACCACTCTTTCCTTACCGTCTTGTAGCTGTGACAAGACGGCTCCAATTCCCACATTGCTGGCGTCGGTGTCCAGAATAAGCTTACCATCAGGAAGTGGATAAGCAAGAACAGGTGTTGACGTAAGCTGTTTCTTCAATATTTCAAACGCCTTTTGACATTCCTGATCCCAACAGAAGGACTTATCTTGTTCTGTCAAACGTGTCAAGGGTTTGGCGATGTCTCCAAAATTCTTGACATATCGTCGGTAATAGGAACAAAGACCCAAGAAACTCCGGAGCTGATGTTTGTCGATAGGGATTGGCCATTTCTGAACGGCTTGTATCTTAGCGGGGTCAACAGCAACGCCATCCTTGCTTACGTTATGTCCTAAATAGTTGACCTATCTCTGGAACAAGTGGCATTTCTTAACATTCAATGTTAGATTAGCGTTCTGTAATCTTTTAAAAACTTCTTCGAGGTTAGATAAATGTTCCTTAAAGGTCTTACCCATTATGATGATGTCGTCTAGATAAACTAGACAAGTTTCCCATGACAAACCCCGCAGGATGTTCTCCATTAGTCGTTCAAACGTCGCAGGAGCATTACAGAGGCCAAATGGAAGGACTGTGAATTGCCATAACCCTGATCCACTGGTAAAGGCAGTCTTTTCTTTGTCTGCAGGAATCATTTTAACTTGCCAGTATCCGCTTTTAAGGTCCAAGGTAGAAAACAGAGTAGAACCCGCCAAAGCGTCGAGGGCATCATCAATCCTTGGCAGAGGATAACTGTCCTTCTTAGTGACATCATTTAGCTTTCGATAGTCGACACAAAACCGCATTGATCCGTCTTTCTTTCTCACTAATACCACAGGAGAAGCCCACGGACTACTGGATGGTTCGACTATGCCATTTTGAATCATTTCTTTAAGGGCTCTGTCTGCTTCTTCCTTTTTAACTTGAGGCATCCTTCGGGGTACCTGTCGAATCGGTCGTGCATCACCAGTGTCAATTCTATGTTGTACAACATCAGTTCTTCCCAGTTTACTTTTAGAACCAAATACAGGTTTATAACGGTAAAGTAGATCTCTTACCTGTTTATTTTCTAATTTTGACAAAGAGGGGTCTAATTTTGTCATTAACTGTTCAATTTCGTTGGTCTCATCTGTTTCCGTAACCTTTATCTTGTGAATTATGGCCATTACTGGTTCTAAACTTCCCATTTCCGTGTCCTTTCGGAGAAGAACTGGATGATCGTTCAAGTTGATAACTCGGATGGGTACCTCTTTGGCGGATCTAACAAGAGTCTTACCCACAAGGAGTCCTTTACCCAATTCATGGTCATGGTTCTTCGGCTCTATCATGGCTGGGGCACCATCTTGCTCCAGTCCATCCAACCGCGCTGTGACGACACATTCGCAGCTTGCCGGAAGTTCGATATCATCGATTAGCTTAATCGAGGCATTGTCAACTTGTTTTCGGTGCAGGAATATTTCTTCATTACCAGTACGAAGTATACGTTGGCAAAGATCCAAATGAAAACCACAGTGGAGCATAACATCCATGCCCAGAACAACATCTTCATCAACGTCAGCCACCAGCACTGAGTGAACAAGAGAGGTTGAACCAAACTGTAGCGTCACCTGTATCTCACCGTAGACTCTAGCAGAATCTCCGGTAGCGGTACGCAGTCTCCAACTGGTAGGCAACATCTTATTTCGCATAATGATGGTTGGTCGGACGATAGTTTTTGTAGCTCCAGTGTCTACCAGCATGCTAATATTCTTTTCATCAAGGAGGCCATCTACATATAAGCTGTCCACGTGATGTCGCAGAGTTGCCAATTTAATGGTGTGAGGGACTTCGGGAATGTTTGGGGTCGAAGTCGCCCTCCAGGAGTCGATCCGTTTAAAGTTTTCCTGCTGATGGGGTACTTCAGCAGGAGATTTGTCTTTATGGGGGCAAGTATTTCTTATATGGCCTAGTTCTCCGCAGTTCCAGCATCTCACTGGGCGCCTTCTTTTTGGAGATAACTTCATAAACCTCTCTAATACCGCTTCAACGTCGCTACCGGTGAATTCCCTTAGTCGAGCAACTCCACGTGAGGCCTCCGTCGCCGCCTCAAACTCCAGGGCAATGGTCAAGGCGTCCACAAGAGTCTTCGGCCGCGCCAACCGTACAGCGCGCTGCAACTCAACGTCTCGAAGACCATCGGTGAAGGTTTGGACTGCTAGGCACTCCAGGAAATCCTCCGCTGCATTTGAATACGCAAGTCGTACCATTCTTGCTACATCCGCTTCAAATTCCTGGATAGTTCTTCATTTTTCTGTTTTCGGCTCTTTAACTGCATTCGGTACACCGGTTGTAGATGAGTTTGACCATAACGCATCTCTAGACGATTCACCAATAACTCGAAGTTGTCAGCTTCATCCGGTGTCAATGATTGCAAGACGTCTAAAGCTTCGCCTCGCAGAGCTACGGTTAGGGACAATGCTTTCTCCTGGGATGACCATCCATTAGCTCTGGCCGCTGCGTCGAACTGTTTCAGGTAATTTGGCCAGGAAGTCTTCCCGTCAAAAGTCGGGGGTTTCATTGTCGTTCGCACCTGGGTCGTCTCCTCGTTTCTTCGTCGTTCGACGTCTGCGTGGCAGGTTTCTATCCTTCCTGCATCTCCGTCGCCGTGGTGGATGGTTTGGTTTTGTAGACAAGCTTCCAGTTCATGTTTAAGCATGTTCTATCTCGGACTGCATTTGCTGGTTGATCTCGTCTCTGAAGTTGGCCACCTGCTGATTTTGCTCCTCTTGCAAGTTGGCTACTTGCTGATTTTGCTCGTCCCGAAGATGTGATATCTGCTGGGAGAACGAACTGGATAACTCATCTGATAGGGTAGACATCCGTTGTGATAGCTGGGACACCTCTTCGCGCTGGCTCTTCATCTGACTGGATAGCTCCTCTTGCAGCCAGGAAAGTTGTTGAGTTTGTTCTTCTTGTTGGCTCGTCATTCGTCCTGATAGCTTCTCTTTCAGCTGGGAAAGTTGTTGAATTTGTTCTTCTTGTTGGCTCGTCATTCGTTGGGACAGCTGGGTCATATCTTCGCGCTGGCTCTTCATCTGACTGGATAGCTCCTCATGTTGCCGGGATAGTTGTTGAGTTAGTTCAGAATTTGCTTTTTGAACTGGGTCTTCGAACTCCACAGCGTCAGGGTCCAAATTATTATTTACATAGTATTCACGGAGCCTACTCAACAATACGGATTTGGTCCCAGTAGTTTCCAACTCCAATTCTTCGAGCTCTTTTCTGACCTCAGCCACCAATAGTTCATGCATCTTTTTTCCAGTCATTCTTGTATCTTCACCCCATACCTGACACCAATTTGAAACACTTATGGGGGCTTTTTACACAATTTATTTACAAAATTGTTAAGATACACTGAACTCTGCTGGATAACGTCTAACTACTTGACAATACAATGAACTCTTGTGAACACTTGACTCGAACTGACGTAAACTGTCCATGCATCCCCTTATATACAACAGTATTTAATCTAGCCAGTGTGTTTAGAAGTTTCTAGAATTTTCTAGAAACATTATTTAAAATGGTCAGTTGATTTTTTTACAAACTTCTAAAAATCAACTGTCAACAACAATCTTTCAAATTAAGGTCCCTTCCTTTACGGTTATCCCGTTACAATATTATTTTAACTTTAAATAAAATTAATTATTCCGATCATTATCATTATAAAAATTATATCTTTAGAGAATTTATTGATATATAAGCTGACCAGACGAAAAGTACAAATTATGAAAATATGTACAACCAAAAGAAATGTAATTATTAATCTATAGCGTAGTATAATCCAAGGCTTGGAGGAGATAGGGATTTTGCTGCGCGACCGAACTGAAAAAAATGTAATAGTAAAACCGTAACAAAAAGTCTATGGAATAAAACCGTTAAATGAGACGTGTGCAGGCGCTACAGTCGTATCCACAAGCGAGTAGTGTCGATTCTACATTAGCCGAAGGAACTTAGTTCCTACCTGGTGTCCCACGACACCATTATAACTTGTTTTTTTTAAATGCCCGCCAATAATATTCTTTTTATGTAAAGTTTAGGTAAAGACTATATTGAAAACTGTTTGAGTGACAGATAAATCTATATTCTATAGTAACTTCTCAAATTTAAATATATGTTCTATACATACTCACGCAAAAAAAAACTCCAAAATTTTGTACTTTATTATTAACATCTTTTAAATAACTATAATAAAAAGTTAATATTAATTGTGTATAGTATATAGTACATATAAAACTGATCATATGTCTGTGATTATTGCATAGGTACATAGTTAAGAGTAGATTAAACTTTAAAACGTTACTATTCGTAACGATAGCAACATATCTTCCAATAATATCAACACAGCTAGCTTGAGGAACTTAATATTCTGGAAGTTGAGGGTGGAGTTTAGTTGAAGATGGGAGGAAGTTGATTGTATTGTAACTGTAAACTATTGTTATAAATAAATAAATAATTCATATAATTACAGTATACAAAGTCCTTATTTTTATTCCATTTATCCTTTTAAGACCTACGTTCTTCTTTCAAAACAGGGTAATTAAAATAGTAATAAAATATCAATACATAAATAAAATAAAACAGAATCTTTTGTTCCCTTTTTTTTTGCATGTTTTGTTGAACCCTGGTTTAAGTATGTGTAATCAAACTGTTATAATACGGTTAAATTAGGCATTTAATTCCGATGAAGGTTAATATAAATATAATTGTTCAAAACATAATAAAAATAACATGACGAAAGCCATATCGCTTTCGTACCCGAGGTTAAAGGTTAAAAAAATGGGGTTTTTGTGATTCCCACTGAAACGGTAAGTTATCTATAAAAAGAGTATTAATACGTTTTTTCTTAAGAGCCACCGTTCCTGAGATATAACGATACAAAAAGTTTTAACCGTCATGTAATGATTTGTCTATGTATAATGCACACGTTTCTCTTGGGTAGTATATAGGTCAGTAAAAATAGCATTTAACTTTGCACTAAATTTCCGATCCAAATTTCTTTTTTTATTAGGTTTCGGATAACTTACTGAGTATAAAATCACAAAATGCTGACAGATCCAGGTGACGCTAGAGGCGCCATCTTGAAAAAACGTTTTCGGCCGATATCTCGGAACCTATGCACTTTAGACTAAAAGTCATATAGACCATTATTATAGAAAATAAAATTTTGCATCTTTTATTTTTTGCCAATTTTTTTGTAAAACTTACCGTTTACGATTTATGGCCCATTTAATGAACCGATTTTTCGATCGCAGCCAATAACTCTTGAAAGATTAGATTAACCAATAAAATGCATCAATCCATTTTTAAAGATCCGTTTATTCCCTACAACTTTTGTTTTAAACTTTTTTTTCTAATGTCCATAGTTTTTGAGTCATAGGACGTTTTATGTTGGACTACCGAGCGAAAAGTTGAAAATTTCAAGATACGCATATAATATAATAGTACAAATTCAACAAATAAATTAAAAAAAATATCCCGATTGTTTATGTAGTTAACAAATAATAGTTCAATTCCTTACCTGCAATAGTAACAAACATTTTTTTATTTTACTTAATTATATTTCGCTGCCGCGTCACCCGCCGAGCGTCGACATTTCTCCATCAAACGTCCTATGACTCAAAAAGTATAGACATTAGAAAAAAAAGTTTAAAACAAAAGTTGTACAGAATAAACGGATCTTTAAAAATGAATTGATGCATTTTATTGATTAATCTAATATTTCAAGAGTTTTTGGCCGCGATCGAAAAACCGGTTCATTAAATGGGCCATAAATCGTAAACTGTAGGTTTTACAAAAAATTTTACTAAAAACAAAAGATGCAACATTTTATTTTCTATAATAATGGTCTATATGACTTTTGCTCTAAAGTGCTTAGTTTCCAAGATATCGGCCGAAAACGTTTTTTAAAGATGACGCCTCTAGCGTCACCTGGATCTGTCAGCATTTTGTGATTTTATGCTCAGTAAGTGATCCCAAATCTTATAAAAAAAAAATTTTGGATCGGAAATTTAGTGCAAAGTTGACCCGAAAAAACGGCTATTTTTACTGGCGTAATACTTAGCGCGTTTTTCTAAACGTGGTTTCACCAGTAGGCCTATTTTAATGGTCTGTAATTCTATTTAATTTGAAACTAATGCGTAATTAACTAATATAAGCAGGGGGAATTAAAAAAAGAAATAGAGAAATTTATTGGTCTGATTTATAACCTTAAACTACTTTTTCTTGATCTTTTTCTTCTTCCTTATCTTCTTCATCCTAGGTGTAAGCAAATTACGTAATAGCGGTGTGTAGTATTTGTCCTCGCTAATATCTAACAAATTCTTAGTTGTTTTTATGAATGAAATAACAAATACATTCACAGTAAAGATAAAGATACCAGTAAGAGCACTTGCAGACGATATAGTAGTGATAGCAAAAATCGAACGAAAGTAATCTTATATCAGATCTTGACAACACATCACCCATTGGCAAATCGGACCATGCTGTCGTACAGTTCAACGTTCAATTTGTCTCTGAAAAACCGTGTAAGAATGATCTGATTATTCAAAGAACTGTGGACTATAATAAGCTTAATGAACTCTTAGCCAATCTATCTTGGGAAAATCATCTTAATAGCGGAGATGTTAACGACATGTGGCACAACTTTCAGACAACAATCAATGAACTTACAGAGATATGCACTTCTACTCGCCTTCTACGTTCAAATAGATGCAAACCATATATAGATGGTGACATCATACAAAAGGCCAAAGTAAAACGCAATCTGTGGCGTAAATTTACACTAACTGGTAACCCCGATGACTTCCAGCAACACAGAGATTTTTCTAATCGCCTCTCTATGGAAATAAGGAACAAAAGAACCAACTACGAAAACTCTTTGCTGTTCAAGGGAAATAAATCCGTTTATAAATATACAAGATCCCAGATGTCAATGAAAGTAACAACACCGATACTTAGGCGACAAAACGGACTACTAAGTTCAAGTGAAAAGGAGACAGCAAACATATTGGGCCAAACGTTTCAGACATCCTTCGTTAACGAACCACCTGGTATACTACCAACCCTCACTACTTCGAGATTAAATATATCCATAAACCCTACAGAATTCTCTCCTTCAAAAATTTTAAATGTGCTAAAAAACCTCCCCAACAACAAGTCTCCAGGGGCTGACTCCATAACCTCAAAATTATTAAAAAATTGTGCTTCTTATCTTGCTGAACCCTTATCTGTCATCATGCATTGTTCCTTCCAATCAGGTAAACTCCCTGATAATTGGCTTTCAGCATTGGTTACCCCAATTTTTAAAAAGGGTGACAAGTTGAATCCCAACAATTACCGGCCAATTAGCCTTGTCTCAATTTGTGCCAAAGTAATGGAGCGAATCATATCTAATGACCTTATAGATTTTATCTTACATAATAACATAGTACCGTCAACACAGCATGGTTTTCTGCCTGGAAGGTCTGCTCAAACCAATTTAATAAGCTGTTTAAACTCTTGGACCAATTCTTTAGACGACAATCAACCAGTCGATGTCATTTACCTTGATTTTTCCAAGGCATTTGACCGAGTTCCAAAAAACAGGCTTCTTCTGAAACTAGATAATCTCGGAATTAGAGGACAGTTGTTATCATGGATCGAAGCTTTTCTTACCAATAGACATTTCTCTGTACGTGTGGGTAAATCAACTTCTGAAAACTTTGCAGTTTTGTCCGGTGTCCCGCAAGGTTCTGTCCTTGGACCAATCCTGTACCTGATTTATACTTCTGATTTTCCCTCTACCTTATTATCTCAGCACGCTATTTATGCCGATGACTCTAAATTTTTTGGAAACCCACTTACGCAATACAATATATTATGTTCTGACTTACTTAAAATCAGCGAGTGGTGCTCTCAATGGTTAATTCCTTTAAACCCTGAAAAATGCACTGTCTTACATATTGGCAAATCAAATCCCTACTATCAGTATAGTTTAAATGACATAGTTTTAAAATCCGTTAACAGTCAGATTGATTTGGGAATAACTATCAACAACAGATTGGACTGGTCAGAACATATATCCAACATCTCTAAAAAAGCCAACTCTGTATCATATCTCTTTCGAAAATCTTTTCAATCACCCAATCCTAAACTTCTTGGTCAGATATATAAAACATTTGTTAGGCCGCTACTAGAGTACAACACAATATGCTGGTCTCCACACTATATCAGAGATATCAAGACACTCGAGAATGTACAAAGACGCTTTACAAAATGGTGTCCATAGCTGTCCAACCTCCCTTATGAAGAAAGATTGTCTGTTCTCGCATTTCCATCACTAGAGGACAGAAGAAAAAGAGGGGACCTTATACAGTGCTACAGAATTTTGAACAACAAGTTTTCCATCGACATGAGAAACATGTTTCAGCTCAATAGTGACCCAAGGTTAAGAGGTCATGGCTTGAAGCTATCTAGGGAACGATTTTCCACAACCATAAGACAATTTTTCTTTACGAACAGAATATTCGACCAGTGGAATTCGCTCCCTGCTGATGTTGTGTCTGCTCCATCTATCAACATTTTTAAAAATAGGCTAGACGCACACCTAAATTCTATAAGACACTAACTTTTCTGTTATGTATATTGTTTTAGTTTGTTTTTTACTTTGAAGTTTCAACACCTATTGTAAATTTTTATTTTTATTTTTTCATTTATTGTTTTCCATTTTGAATTTTTGTACTACCTGGGCATAATAGGCTTTGCCTCTGCCCTTACTTATGTTTAATAATAATAATAATAATAATAATTTACAAACAAATTTAGAAGTATGGAATAATGTATTCAATGAATATGGCGCGAAAATAAATAAGAAAAAAACAAAAACAATGAGAATAGAAGACCAACAACAACTAAGGCTACTGCCACAAGGACAGGATAACACGGCTTTAATACACGCCAAAAAAAAGTCCACATTGTTGTCAGTTGAGCTGGCCAAACACGACGGGAATTCCTACTTGAAAGGTCGAAGACGGGCACGTTTTCAAGGTCTCACGAATAGGACTGGTCGCATTTTCGAGCTTCTTATCACACGAGTCGGATATCAAGCGGCGTGATTTTGGTTGAATCAATCTTATAAATACTTTTATTGCTGTGTTTTGTTGAATATATCACCCTTAATTTTTGATACAAGCAGTTCAAAAGAAGGAATGGATATCCTGTAGTATTTTTTCTTATAATATGTTTTGCAGAAGTGCCTACGTGTTTTCCCTTTAATAATCGATCAGTCAGTACAGGATAAATCCAGCATTTTTTATGTCGGCGAAAAAGGCGACGACGACGAACGATGGCAAGCGTGATACAAAGTGAATTAATTGGCTTGTTTATTAAGAGTAATTTCGTTTATTTTTACAAAGGCTCAACGCGCAGATCTGAAAACCAACTTGTGTAATAAAGAATGAGCTGGTTCTTACGTGCGTGAAAAACTGCTGGTGTGGCCTATTATTTTTATAATGACGGGAATTAGAGCTGCGTGAGCGAAACGCAACATCAAATCTTGCCTGTGTGGCCGTAGCCTAAACACAGAAATATAAAAGCAAAAAGTAAAGCAGGTAGATATATTTTAGTACCTGCGGATAGAAATGGATCACATGAAAAAATGTAGAGATTAATAAAAGAATCGACAAATTCCTCTTAACATTTTACATATAAAAAAAAATTAAATTTATACAAGGCTATATACAAACCAACATTGGTGTATGTATATGAATGTAGAACCTGTACCTTAACAGAAAGCAAAGGAGCAAATTACAAGCTACAGAGATGAAATATTTTAGACAAGTCTAAAGAGTGACGCAGAGAAAAAGAAATATAAAATTTAGGGAAGATATACAACCACTGTCATAGTTTATTAAACAACGACAATTGATTTGGTTCGCACACTTACAACGAATGGATAAAAAGAGACCTGTAAAACAAATATGGGAAGCAAAAATTCAGAAGAAAAAGAAAAAGAACAAAGGAAGATTGAAAAAGACATGGAATAAGTTAATATTAGAAATTATTTTTTTGTCTTTGTTTTTATTTATGGCATCGACTACGCGGTCATTAGCCATATTAGTGTAGTTACGTAAGTATAGTTGGTTTATATATTACCATAAAGTTTCTAGACGCAGAGAATTAGGTAGATAATAAAACAAAATTATCTTCGACAAATGATTCGATTTAATTTTAAATATTATTAAGCAACTAATTATTACCATTACTATAACATGAATCATAAGACACTAATTTTACAAAATCAAGTCTAGTTATTTGATTTAAATTTAGACTTTCAATCGTTCGTTCTAGAAACGCAATTTTATTTTTTACATTTTTGTCTTTGATTTTGGCTGTTTTGCTAAGACTATTTATTTTAATATAAGTATCTAATTAAAAATCTATCAAATTTTAAACAAATATAAGTACATAAAGACGGGTGTGCCGCATAAAATCATTTATTTATTTATTTATTTATTTATATACACGGACCAAGGTCCTTTGACAAATAAAATTGTAGCGTGTTCAAAAAACTCTAAGAAAAAATTTTATTTTTTTATAATTTCTTATTACTTAAGCCGGCCCTGATCATTTTACATTCTAGATGATTCTCGATGTAACGAACTTCAACGGTCAAACTATTGATTTTTTTAGACCGACCAATCAAATCTCGTGAATAAGGTCAGGTTGCGTAAGTGGGGTATGTTTGAAGCGAAGCTTCTTTCTTTTTACCGCGATCTCCAATTCACTCTAGTTTTGGTTTGAGTACTGTGAACATCTACGTACAACCGCTAGTCTCAATTTACCGGCAAATTTTCTTAAAACAGTTAAAAATTACTTTCAATTAAGTGTTTCTATTTTCGTTTACCGTTTATTGTACCGAGGAATCACCTAAAATATTCCAGACAGTGTTTTTTTATGTTTTCCTGGGTGTTCGATGTAACAACAGCAAGACGCCATTGTTATACGTTTACCGCTTCCTTTTTCGAAAGCCACGCTTCGTAGGATGAGTTTATGGTTTTCTCTAATTACCTATTAATCTAAACAAGAATGGGTTTAGATTATATCGTATCGTTAACACCAATTACCGAGAGAAAGAAACCATCTACTATAAATATCTCTCTGAAACATTTAGGAGACAATGTAAGTTTTTAACAATTTTTTATATCTGTATCGAGCCAGAAGTACCATTTATTTCTATGGATCATTTTATCGTAATTGTACTTATCTGTAACATCCATAAGCATAGTGATCAGTGCCGTAATAAGAATATCCGGGATGTGATTTTTTTTGTGTTTTAGCTTATCTGTAATTTTTTGCTCATATTTTTGTACCTGCTATTTGTAAACTGTTTTACATAAATATTTTTTTTATCTTTTAATTATTATCTCGCCTTATTTAATTAAGATCTCTCTATATTTTTCTATATGGGTACGTTTTATCTCGAGATAATTGAAAAACCAAAAGTGATATTTTTGATTTTTTTTATCTAAATTTTTCTCTCTCACTTTTAGTTTTGAACATACCAAAAATAACAATAGAATTATACTTAGCTGTTGTTTTATGGTTGTAAAAGTTATGTTTTTAAATTTAAACACAAATGTGTTTAAAAATATTATTTACTGTTTATGATTCCGATATATGATTTACTGTTTATAACACCGATATGTTCTTTATTTTATTTTGTTTATTGTATCTCTTAGTTATTATCAAACCAGATAAGTCTGTTTATTGTTTACATAGATTTTCTTTTCCTAGCTAGAGCCTGCTACTCTGATCAATACCTTCAGTTTCTCTAATCTATACTTTACCAAAGTAATAGATTTTGTTTCTTAAATATACCTTATCTTATTGAAGTAATAGATTTCATTTCTTAAGCATATATTATTTTATTAAAGCAAAAGATTGTGCTTTTTTGAATCTATCTTTATCTTACCGATTAGATTGATAACTACAAGGATGAGTAAAAGAAAAGTGTAAGTATAATTTTTTAGTATCTTAAATAAGAGTGTGTAATTTAAATTTTTAGCAAGAACATCTGCCGGGTTATCTAATTTTACCTTATCTTATCTTATATCTCTCATATCTTTCTTATTTTAACTTTATCTACAACATCTGATAAATCATTTTATCCAACATCTATATTTAATATTTTTTTCATCTGGGTTTCTTATATTTCCCCATCCTTATGATAAAAAAAAATAAGTGGCGCCCATTTACCTTTCCCTTTTCCATCATTTCTCTCATTTTCTCTTTAGTCCCTTTTAAATTCTTTTATCTTTTATTTTTTCTAGTAACTATATCCCCGTATATCTTTCCAACACGATATCATCTAGCTCGTTCGAATCCACGCTCGCTCTCCTCCTACCCCCTGAGTGCCGTTCGCATTGGTTAGCCTCTATAAACGAGCATTTAACATCATAGAAAAAAAAGAGGTTACAAAATTAGAAAAATTTAAAAATTTTATAAATTAACAGAACATATAAACATTAAAAATTTTAAGATTCAAGCATAACAGATTTAAAAATAAAAAGTTTTAAGCACACAATTGCATAATAAAATGGAATAGTTATCACAATTTTGAGAATTATTTTAAAAACAAACAGATTGTATTATAATGACAGTAATGTTCTTAACTGATTGGTAAATAAGTTAATGTTCACAAAAAAATCTATGCCTTGTGCAATATCGTTAGAAAACTTAATGGCTCTCGATATAAAAGAATGAGATCCAAGATTTGTCCTGCGAGTAACTTCCTCAAAGATTTGCATAGATCGTGTTGATCTTGGGGGTACATGTAGACCAATATTGCTTAACAATTGAGAGCAGAATTTATGACCATTAATTAAGTTATAGAGAAGGACAATATCTTTGTAATTCCTACGAGAGTGTAGTGAGTCTATCCCAAGAATGGATTGAAGAGATTCATAACTTTGATCCGTTAAGTGCATTTTATAAGCGTAAAATTTCAAAAACTTATGCTGAACCTTTTCAATCTTATTAATATAAACATTAGATATATTGGGGAGACCAAACACATGATGCATATTCAAGGTGTGGTCTTACCAAACTGCAGCATAACAACTTTAACGTGGAACTTTCTGTGAAGTCACTAGAGCACCTTTTTATGAAACCTAGCATTTTAAGTGACTTGGAGACTATATCATTAATATGAGAATTAAAGATTAGGTCACATTCAAAGGTAACTCCAAGATCTTTTATAGAGTTAACAGTTGTTAATGGCGTATCTTGTACATTATAAGAGTAAACATTTTGTTCTTTAGCTCTAGTGTAAGTTATGGCATGACATTTATTAACATTTAAATCCATTCCGTTTCGTCTACACCAATCCACTACATTATCTAAGTCAGACTGCAGATTTAAGTAATCAAGGTGAGTATTGATACAGGCATAAAATTTTAGATCATCAGCAAATTTTAAATACTCAGCGAAATTAAAGCATATGCCAATGTCATTTATAAACAAATTGAAAAGAATGGGACCGAGATGTGACCCCTGGGGTACCCCGGATTTAACAGATATCTCGCTAGAGTAAAAGTTTTTTATACGAACTATTTGCAGCCTATCTGTGAGATAACTTCTGAGCCAACCAAGTAAGGGGTCAGAGAATCCCATCTGCTCTAACTTAAATATTAAAAGACTGTGATTAACCCTGTCGAAAGCTTTGGAGAAATCCGTGTAGATAACATCTACTTGCTGTTTTCGTTCCAAAGCATCGCTCACGAAGTTGGAAAATTGTAATACATTCAGTTCTGTGGATCTACCATTAACAAAGCCAAATTGTTGGTCAACTAGGATACGTTCAGTAATGGGTTTAATCTGGTCACAAATTATGTTTTCAAACAATTCTGGTATAACATTCAAAATACTGATGGGCCTATAGTTTTTAACGTCACTTCTGTCACCATTTTTAAAAATTGGCGAGATAAAACTGACCTTCCAGACTGAAGGAAAACTTTTGTATTCGAGAGATTTTTTAAAAATAAAAAACAATGGACGGGCAATGTTAAAACTACAAAACTTCAGCAAACTTGGAGGAATTCCATCCGTCCTGGACCTTTGTGGACATTTAAGTTACTTTACTTTTTATATACATCTGAGATGGAAATTTCGCAATCACATATATTCAAACAGTTATTATCAAATTATCATGAATTAAATCTGGAATGGAACGACTCACATGCATTTGTCGTTCTTATCACCAATGCATTTTTATCTGCCCAAATTGTTGGCGGAAATTAAGAATCTTCTGCTATATAGACTTTCAGAAGATAATCAGGATATTTATCTAATTTTTTATTGTTAGGTTTGTACGACATATTTATGTATGTATGTATGTATGAACAAGTTAGGGGTAACAGATATACCTGCGACCTATAAGATCTATTGTGTCCCTCTTTTCTTGTTATATTTTTGATGATTTCTCAGACTTATAGCAGCTCTTCTAGTTCTATCTTCCTTAGAAAGTTTAGGATATCATTGGGTTTCAAGTTAGGTAGTTCTTCATTTTCTATTTCGTATGACTCTAGGTATTTGACCTTAGAAGTATGTGTATTGAGGTTTCATCCTCTACCTCACAGAATCTACAGTTTGCTTCATCTACCAATCTAGTTTCTTCATTTGACTTCTTAATTGGAAGTGCCCGATTAGTATTCCTGTTATAATTCGTAGATTCTTCTTACTAAGGTTAAGACAGCTGTGAGATCTCTTCTGGTTATAGTTCCCCAGGAGCGTCTTCGATTGTATTAGTCCTTCTAGATCATTCAACAAGTGGATACTTATAAATTATGTCCATTTATTTCTTTTTTTCTTCCAGAGTTCTTCATTAAGAGTTCTTCTCCCACCATTCTAACTATGCCATAACTAGGAATGTCTATAAGGCTATCAATTATATGGGAATTCAGCCATGTTTCTGTCAAAAGTATAAAAATTTGATTTTGCTCTTTTATGCTTATTTTAAATTCACCAAATTTGTTGACCATTGAACCCATGTTTCAATACAAGAAGGAGATTTTATGATCGCCACCTACTTTTTTGAAGCCTCTTTTAATTTAATTAATTTTGGGACTGAGTTTACGTATATTTTATTTTAAGATTTTGCTCTCCCGTTTATGTATGGATCTGTAATTCCGTCATTAACGCCTTAATATAGGGTCTTTAGGCAGGAGTTTGGTCACCCTTGATATAGACACCATTTGTATTTATATGATTACTGCGCTTTAATAACAATAGTAATTCATTCCGTGATTGAAATATAATCTTGATGGGCCTTCTTTTATCTTTGTCAATATTTTCAAGGAGGGTCCACGGAAATAAACAAGAAGAAAAGAAAACAAGAAAAAATGGGTTCAATTTGTGTACAAACAAAACCTAAACGCCACTACACCTAAAAGGTAAAATTGTGGGGTGATTGTAAGGATGTTCGTACAAACGGGTATGGTGTGAGGTTCTGCGTAGGGAACAATGAGCAATTACTACACTAAATACAGAGAGACACACTGATGAACAGGAATACGTATTTAATATAACACTACTGTTTGATATGTAATACAATACACGTGAAAATATATTAATTAAAAAGAACAAGTTGTCATATATTGCGTTTACGGTGAATGATGAGTAATGTATAATAAGTGAGTGACGTTCTTCTCTCTTCGTAGCGGGAACGTCAGTGGCCTCTAGCTGTTGAGGAAAGCAGCGCACTCAATGGTGTTGTTACATCCTCCCCCTTTGGATCAGGCGTAATGAAGTGGAGGCTGATACAAGACGTTGGGTATATATTCTCTTCAGTTAATGGTCGTCACGAATTTTCAGATTCACCGACTGGATGAATTCATGGGAATCTCGATAACGCTCAGGTAGTCGTCGTTCACGTTGTACTCGAGAAACAGGTAGTGTGTTACTCGTTTCTGGTCGAGTAAGCGAAGCATGAGTTACTATGTCATGCGACGGAACTGCTACGGTCTTCAGAGCAGGTCTCCCTCGTTTGCGGATCTGCTGAATAGGTGATGGATCTCTCTCTTTGTTGACCTCATGATAAGGATGCAAAGCGGATACATGGTATTTGCCCAAAGGAATGTTAGGATTAGTGAGGCTAGCAATCTCATAGGAAGTAGGCGAAATCTTCTTAAGGATAAAATAAGGACCGTCACGTCGCGGCGCGAACTTTGAAGTAAAGCCGGCACTACTATTGCTAAGTGTATGTGTGTCCACGAGCACTTTTTGTCCTTTTTCGAACACTACGACGCGATAATGTTTATCAGCATAATGCTTCGACGCATCTTGTCTAAGTTCGTTTATCTCCTTGGCACGGAGTAATGTCTTTGCATGACGACGCAAATACGGCGTAATTTCCGGAATAATGTTCTCGTTCATAATCACTGCGCGTAAATCGTTATGTACATCTGTGGGTGTACGTAATTCACGAGCGAAATTTAGGTAAGAAGGTGTATAACCAGTGACTAATGTAGATGAAGTGTTCATTGCAAACCGAACACTAGGCAACATTTCGTCCCATTTGGCGTGATCACCAAAGTAGAAAGTCGGACTTTGAAGTCTCGGTTTTTCCTTTCTTCAGGATCAGATGCTGGGTGGTATACTGGTGTAAGTGACTGTTTAAAACCAAAGCAATAAGCAAGCTGCTGCATTACTTGACTAACGAATTGTGGACCATTGTCACTTATAATTCTTCGAGGAGTACCATACCTCAGACATATCTCGTCAACAAGTATCTTAGCGCATTTTTCAGCGGTGGCGCGTTTCAATGCGAATAATTCAATCCACTTGGTGGCAGTATCTTCTACCGCAAAAATCCAAGAATTACCATTATCAGTAGTTGGTAAGGGTCCTACCAAATCTACAGCTAAACATTTGAATCGTTGTGCTAGCACAGGTGTTTGGATCAGACCAGCTGGCTTAAGATTACTGGGTTTAAATCTTTGACAATCCAGGCATTTCTTAATATGCTCACTTACATCTTTTCGTATCGTAGGCCAATAATATCGTGAAATCACTTTCTGCATGGTTTTGGCTATTCCATAATGGCCAGCTAAAGGATCATCATGGCATTTCTTTAGTACTGCTGCAATCTTACATTGTGGTACCATTAGTTGGGGCTCATCGGAATCAGTATCTTGGTTATATCGGTAAAGAACACCATGGTTCATCAGTGTGTCTCTCTGTATTTAGTGTAGTAATTGCTCATTGTTCCCTACGCAGAACCTCACACCACACCCGTTTGTATTAACATCCTTACAAGCACCTCACATCCTGACGCCCAACTCGAGGCCGTAGAAACATTGAGACATTATTTAGTGGACTGTTAAGTGAACGCAGGACTGCAGACTGGATGTAAACAGGTTGTATTTATATTATTTAATTTGTTTAAGCATTACGGTTCGTTTGCTAGAATCAAACATAACCTAATATTTCGCATAATTGCGCGCTTTCTCAAATCATTCGATAATTCGATTTGAGACAATTGATTTACCGCATTTCACTACTAATCAGTGCTATCGCTGCAATTTCGTCTCGCTTCAACGCGCTGTTGCCGAATTTACTTTTTGAATACACGTTTACGGACTTTTTTTATTCAGTTTAATCGCTGCTATACCGTCTCGCTTTAGTGCGCTGTTGTCACGTTTATCAAATTATTGAACATTTGCCGACTTTTTCGTATTTATTTAAAATTTGTGTTTTTTCTCGTTGGAAAATACATTTACTGTATATTTTCGTATATATATGAACTCTGGAATTAAAAGTAGGTTACGTAGCCACAGTTTCGAGATGACTAATATAACTTTAACCGACGAACAATTCCGAGCGCTTCTTCAAAATATAAGAGTTACAACTACTAATCAAACACCTACTACACGGAACGTAGGCAACTTTTCAAAGTGTAATAGTCGCTTTGCAGGAACAAAAGCCGAAGATGTAGAAGCTTTTATAGATGCAATCACGGTATACAAAGAGTGTTTGCATATTACAGATGACAATGCTATTAAAGGCTTGTCAATGCTTTTAGACAATCATGCAGCTATTTGGTGGCAAGGAACCAAAACTTCTTTAACGACTTGGGACGAAGTTGTTATTTCTTTACGACATGCTTTCGGAAATAGTAAATCTGCACCAAAAATTTTCAGAGAACTTTTTTCCAAAGAGCAGGGTGATAAAGAACCTACCGATGTTTTTGTTAATAAATGTCGAGCACTTCTTTCATATCTTCCTTGAGGTGAAAATCATCCGATTCTTCACGATACGTTCAAAATTGACATGATTTATAGTCTTCTGTCTCATAAAATACGTGAGCGTTTAACTAGAACAGATATTATTACTTTCGATGATCTCATAAAACGAGCAAGAGCAATTGAAGAATCTCTAACTGAGAAATCTAGTAACTCCGTAAATAAAACTAATACGAGTCACGCGAAGTTACGTCCAAAATGCACATTTTGCAAACATTTTGGTCATACACAGAACGAATAATGCAGAAAATTTGCCGCTACTAAGCAGAGTGCTAACACATTACCTCGCTTACAATCAGCAAATGCTAATAATGATTTAGATTCTAACTGAAATTCATTACGTACTTCAAACATTGTTTGTTATGGATGTAATACTCCAGGTTTTGTACGATCAAACTGTCCAAATTGCAGTAACTTACGTTCTACAACATCTGTGGAAACAGCATCAGTTGAATTATTAATGGCAGATAACAATTGTTTAAATCGCCGTCCTCTTCTTCCAATCACAGTCTATGGACTTAGTGGATGTGCTTATGTTGATACCAGTGCAAAATGCACTATAGCAGGAAATAGACTTTATCGTCATTTTCTAGACCAACAACTTTCATATTCAATTAAAGAAATGACTTTAGTTCTGGCCGATGGTGAAACCCGTATAGCATCAGCTCATATCTTTGAATGTATTGTAATTACATATCAAAAGTAGTGTTGTATTAAATACCTATTCCTGTTCATCAGTGTGTCTCTCTGTATTTAGTGTAGTAATTGCTCATTGTTCCCAACGCAGAACCTCACACCACACCCGTTTGTATTAACATCCTTACAAGCACCCCACAAAATAGAAAATGAGCAGTTATAATGCAAAATAAATTTCTAAAAAGCATTTATACAATTATCTATGTCTAAGTAAATAAATATATTGTCTCTATATTAATTTAAATATTATTTAATTATTTATCAAAATAAAATTAATTACTCTGTAAGAACAATTATATTCCAAAGAGATATAATGTATAAATAGGTACATTCATCTCTATTCAATAATTTTGGGAAAACTTTAGTTTTGTTCCATTTTGTAAAGGATGACTCTTTATATATTATTTGTACAACGTTGTCTTCCTTTCTCATTTTGGTTTCCATATTCATATCGCACTACGTCAAATTTTCAGGCGGGTAAATGAATAGATATTGTGTTACGATCTCCCAGAGGACTTAATGCATTGTTAAACAAGCCGTTATTATTTCTTCTCTACTTGGTTAAAATTATGTACAGAGCGTAGAACGTGACACTGTTTTATATTACAGCTAAACATGCATACGTTCTGTTTTTGAACATTTTATTAGAGTGACGTTACTCATTGGGCGTGACAAAAATACCGCAACATGTAAGTTATAATTGGATTTTAGGGTAGCACTTTATCATTATAGCGTTCTTTAAGTTCATAAAATTAATCTACTACTAAAAATATAAAAATATGGAATCAGTATTATTGATATTTAATTGTTTGTTTTAGAATTTTTAATCCTGTCACAAAAGTGTTTATTGAACATAGTTAGAAAACTCAAGAATTCAATTGAATTTGTTAGAAAATTTAAACTATAAACTTCGTTTTATACACAAATACATTATTTATTTCGATTATACCTTAATAAACATATATTTTTTCCTATCAATACGAATAGACTATTTTAAGGGAGAATTTTATAATACTCGGACCGAGCTATACCCGATCATGGTGTAATTATAGTAATACACTGCTCAAAATGGTCTAAGGAAGAACGCTTTAATTTTTCCACTCCCTTTTGTCAGTTAATTTTCTTTCCCAGTTCGTTACGTTAAGTCTTCTTTAACTTCGTTACTCCATCCTCGGTGTTCCTCTTTGCCTTTTACTGTTATGCACTATGTAGTACCATTCTTGGAATTCTAGATGAAACCATTCTCTGCACATGTCCCAACTATCTAAGTCTTTGCGCCTTAATTACCGCTAATATATTAGGTTCTTGATAGAGTACCCTTGCTTTGCAAAAGACATTCATGCTCTTTAGCAAGTTCAAAGACAAATCTCCAGACTTTTTCCAGCAATTCGTAATCAATACATCAATATCAATACATAGTATAAAACAAAGTCGCTTTTTCTCTCCCTATTTCCCTTTGTATGCTTAAATCTTTAAAACTACCAAACGGATTTTAATGTGGTTTTTTTTAGTCGATAGACTGATTTAAGAGGAAGGTTTATATTTATAATAACATCCATTAAGTAGTGGAGAAAAACTGTTATTTTTGAGGTTTCTAATGTGATGTCGTTAATTATCAATTTTTTTCCGCTTACATTGCAAACGCAGGCTGAACCCTACGAGATTTATCAAAATAATGTACCAACTATTTGTACACATTGAAAAGGTCTACAGAAAACTCCGCGATGGTATATGTCTATCTCTTATGGATATCCCACAATAACATTTTTTGTCATTTACCTTTTTCGACAAATAATGGCTAATTTTCGAAGCGATTTTAACCAATACAGCATTAATCCTTATCCAATTAAATAGCTTAAATACATTTTTGATTTAATATAGATCTATATGGTCCTTTACAGCACAAGATTTAAATGAATATTTTCCAAGATATTGCAGATTTAAAATTGCGGGACGTAGCGCTTGCGGTGGTACTGGCGGGCAGGGGCGGCGCAACGGAGGCCGCGATTTTCCTTATAGCACTTTGAATTTTGCTGTGATCGGACGCATTTATTACGAAATTAATTATTATGACGCTACCCTAAGGTGGCGCAGTTGAGATGTTATAAATTTACACCTGTAATTCTTACATAATTAGGTACTATGACGCCACTGTAAGGTGGCGCAGTTGATATCTCATATATTTAAAAGAGCAAAACTTACTTACCTAAAAACTATGACGCCACCGTTAGGTGGCGCAGTTAATATATAATATACCTAACCGATAAATGACAAAGTACTATAAATAATAGTAAAAACTGGTAACTAACGAGAAAATATGATAAAAAATAAAAAAAATTAATCGTAAAAATAAAATAAAAAATGGAAAAAACATTAGTGTTAGGCGATGCGAAGTTCGCCGGGTCCGCTAGTTTTCACTATGAAGAACGTCTCTAAATCTTGGGATTAAGCAGCCTTCATCCGTGGGAATCTGATCGAGACATACAAAATTCTACGTGATCATTATTTGTTTGACCTTAGTTTATTTGTGCTCAGTGACGATGTGCGGAATCGTGGTCATCGATATATACTAGTGCTCGAAAGTTTAAAAAGCTTTGTCGACATAACTTTCGTACAAACAGAATGTTTAGAGATTGGTACGCGCTTCCTGATTTTTTTGTCGAATCTACTTTTGTATATACTTTAGACCAGACTTTAATAAGTTCTAGCTTATATTTTGTTTATTTATTGAACGGCTCTGCCACCAGTAGATAATAATAATTATTCATGGACGTCTTGCGTTTGAAAATGCACTTAGAGCAATGAGAACTTCTGCCATAAGAAGCAGTAAACGAGATAGTTTTCTGTATGCTTAGAAGATGTCAGGCGGTAATAAATCCCCGAGGTGGGTATACACTTATTAAAAATAATCTATTATAACGCATTAATCAGAAATAAATTTTATTTTAATGAACAATGTATCGTTTTTAGATTTTTCTTACTTCTTTGAAAAAAATATTGCTATTATTGTGTTAATTTTTGGAACGAAGTTCCCTTTCGGGCGTTACGAACAGTTACGACTGACGCTAGGAGCTAGCCAAAAAAAATTCATACCAAAATTTGTCACGACACGACATACGCATGTTGTCTCTCTCTATCTTATAGATAGATATACATATCTTTATTTAAATAGGAAACCCTAATATAATAAATACTAATAAAAGTACAATTAAAAACACACTAATTTAAATTAAAAGAAAATACTGTAGAAAAAAATAAGTACCTATAATAGTATTTTATTTTATTTCATCATGTTTTTATAAATCAATAAATTCATAAACATTTCAAAAATAGTTCTTAACTTGACTAGTTAGGTACCTACGTCAAATTACCTTAACAGTTACTGTCAAATATTTTAATTTTAAAATTTTGTATTAAATTGTTAATTCCTGTTTTAAATTAAATTGAAATAAACCGTAATTCTAGGTAGAATATACAATACAAATGGTATTGTATAAATGGACACTTTTGTTAAAAAAAAACGAACTGTTGAAAATAATGGATTTACTTTTTTTTCTATTTTGCTTTGAACAGTGTAGTAGTGTCGCGACTTTGTTAAGTTTATACAGGTTTTTTGTAGATAATAAATATTAAAATAATAGAAAATAAAAATAATAATGTATCCTGACAGTGTTTCTGCACAAGTTCCGGATATTGCTGATAGAGTTAGGTAAGTAGAGATTTTATACAGACGATAATAAATGCTTATGTATGTACAAACTCTCTGTTGTGTTTACAAATTACAATTCCTAATTAATCGAAAGGAACTTCGTTCCATCCGTGTGTCCCTTGACACCTCTCACTTTTTTTTTACATTTATCACTAGTCTATAAAGAATTTAAACATAAAAAGAATTAACTTGCAAAAAATATTTAAACTAAAAGCGTTAAATCATTTTGAGTAGTGTATATTGTCCCAATTTAATAATATTTCAGTTCTTTACAAAAAATATAAATTTATTTCCTTGACCCTAATTGAAATGTTTTATTATCCTGATTGCGATGTGTGAAACTAGTAGTAAAATTAGTTTGAATAAATTGTCGGAACTCTATTATAATACAATAATTTCACAAAAGTTTCCACAGGTCAGTTGTTACGAACAAATAAATAAAATATTATGAAACAAATTAAAAGAAAACATCACCACGATCATTGATTTATCACGTTTGCTTATAAATTGTTAGGACAGAATAGCGAAAATTACAAACAAATTAGTTACTAAAATTTTATGAGATTACCTAATAACAATCGATAATAATCGTGATTATTAAAAATGTAAGTATGGGCGCCGGCCTGCGGCTGTCGGTTTATTATTAAAAAAAATATTCTGAAAATATAATTCTAAGATTTTTATCGCATTGGCACAATAGGTATAAAATAATTACATATTATCTCAGTAATTAATTATTTTAATTACTGAGATAATGCTTAAATTATTGTTACTGGCTACAGTGGGACTTACTGTGTATCCGAGATGACGTAATCACTCGCAAGTGGAAAAGCCCAGATGGAAAATTGGTCCGTTACCAGACAGTTCTTCCAAGAGCATGCGCTCCAGACGTGCTCAAAGAGCTCCATGATAGCCGTTCCGGAGGACACTTTGGAGTGAATAGAACATTGGCCAGAGTACCTGAAAGATACTACTGGGTAAACTGTCGCCTGTCCTAAAACGAGGCTTACGGGAAAATTAAAGCAATACCTATCCATTTCAAAGGATTGTGGTGGACATACTAGGACCACTTCCCGTGACAACATCTGGCAACAAATATTTGACGGTCGTAATAGATTACTTCTCGAAATGGTAGGAAATTGAGACTGTCGATCGACTTAATTTTTGGAAGACCAACGGATAAGGAATCCGAAGAAATGTCGCTGCCTGACTACATTGAAGACCTAAAAAAAAGGCTAAGGGGTGTCCACGAGTTTGACAGGTCAAAACTGCAGATGACAAGTGACAGGATGAAGGTCAGATTTGACAAAAAGTCGACGCCAATATCATTTAAAGAAGGCGATGCAGTATGGTTCTACCAACCACAGAAAAGAAATGGATATTACTCTAAACTACAACGACCTTGGGAGGGACCTTATTTGGTAAAGAAGAAGATTAACAACGTAGTCTATAGGATCCAATTGTCACCGAGAAGCAAACTGAAAGTCGTCCACATCGAAAGGTTGAGCCCCTATAATGGACGTGACGCTCCGGTATGGAATATATAATATAAATGTTGTTCGGAGAGAACAACTTTAAGAAGGTGGGTAGTGTTACGAACGGGTCCGGATCTTCGCCCAGAAAGTAGTTTGAGTGTGTCGCCGTTATAAGAATCTGCGAATGTTCGATTGGCTCGTGGAACGTTCGGAAGATTCGAGAGTGTTGTTATGTTCTGGATGTAATTTTGGAGATGCTTCTAGAAGGAATTAATTTCATATATAAGGGACCGTTTTGGACGGAGAGAGTAGTAGTAGTAATTTTAATGGTACTGCGATTGTTATTTTAGAAAGACGTTATTCAGTAATTGTGACTGTATCAAAGTTGTGTTGATGATTTTAAGAAATTGTTATTTATTTGTGTTTATCAATCAATTGTTAAGTTTGTCTGCTTTTTATCACTTATCCCGAATCCACGAAGAGAAAAATATAACAATATTACATTTTTTTACTTCTTTATTTGGGGATCTTTTTGCCACTAAAACAAACTATAAATCAATATTTTGAAAATGACCCTTGCTTATGGATCTTGATGGATATGTCAAATTTTTTAAAACTGAAAATGCCTAACAAAAATGGAAATATTTTTTTTTAAATGTTTCTAAGCTTTCGACAACCAGATCGGTTGTCGTTTTCAACGATAAAAAAATTTTTACTACATTTTTACTTCTTTATGCAAGTTTAGATTTTAAATTTTTGATTTTTTTTACTTCTTTATTTGGGGATCTTTTAACAAACTTATAAAAAATATAAATCAATATTTTGAAAATGACCCTTGCTTATTGATCTTGATGGATATGTCAAATTTGTCAACTGTCGTTTTTTAAAACTGAAAATGCCTAACAAAAATGAAAATAATTTTTTTTTAAATGTTTCTAAGCTTTCGACAACCAGATCAAAAATTTAAAATTTACACTTGCATAAAGGAGTATATAGTCAAAAAAATTTTTTCTTTGAAAACGACAACCGATCTGGTTGTCGAAAGCTTAGAAACATTTTTAAAAAAATTATTTTCATTTTTGTTAGGCATTTTCAGTTTTAAAAAACGACCCTTGACAAATTTACCATATCCATCAAGATCAATAAGCAAGGGTCAATTTCAAAATATTGATTTATATGAGAAATCTCTGATAGACTAATATAACGAAGAACACTCGGTAACAAAAAGTCAAAAGCGTTTAAAAGATCTATAAAGATCAGAGCAGTATTCTGGTGAGCACCAAGGGACCCAAAAACATCATCTGTTAAACAACCATAACTTGGTCTAAAACCAGACTTGTTTCAGGAAGCACTCCGAAAGTGTGCAGGTGTTACCGCAATTGACGTTCAATAATCTTTTCCAAAATTTTCGAAATGAGTAAGGTTACCTATTGTAAATTTGTGACCGACGTTTGTTTGAATTTTTTATTATTAATATTTTACTGATATTTTGTTAGTCGGGTATCTATGAGTGTTAGTTTCGCTGTTGGTTTGACATACTTTATAGAATAAAAAGAAAAAGTCAATAAATACAAAAGGTATATTATATTACAAAAATCTTTAAAGGTTGGTCATCCTGCGTTCTACCAAGTAATTTGAGGAATTTTGATACAAGTGTAATACGAACGCTGTCATAAAGAAGACCTCAAAAAACTCATGAATTTGTTAGTCAAACTTTTTCAGGATAAAATTGTAGATATAATATCGGTGTAACTGCATCGATTGTTCTAAAAACTTAAAATTTACCTTTTTTACAAACGCTCTAGATGAGCTTTTTATTTAAGGGGTGATGCCATCCACCGCTATGGAGAGACTCAAATGGTATCATTAGACATCTCAAAAGCATTTGATCAAGTGTGGCATGCAGCTCTTTTGAACAAACTGCCTTCATACGGACTCTCGCAAAACCTTTGCAGATGGATATCCAACTTTCTCTCCAACAGGCACATCCAAGTTGCTGTAGATGAACATTCTTCCAACCTCTACAAGATCAACGCTGGAGTTCCCCAAGGATCGGCTTTAGCTCCTACTTTATTCTTAGTACACATTAATGATCTACTAGAAGCCACTAATAACCCGATACATGGTTTTGCAGATGATAGCAACCTACACTGTAGCAAAGCGCACGACCGTCCCATACCTCTAGATATTCTGGAGGAGGACAGAAGATCCACAACGGCTTCTTTCAATCAAGATTTGAGAATTGTAGACGAGTGGGGAAGAAAGAATCTTGTTAATTTCAACGCTTCCAAGACAAAGACTTGTTGCCTATCCAACAAGAGGCAAACATGCGACTCATCCATTACAATCAACGATCAGACACTGGTAGCGGGCGACTCCATTACGCTGGTTGGTATAACGATCTCCCAGGACTTACTCTGGAACGAACATATTGCATCGATAGCAACTGCAGCAGGAAAGAAATTAGGCTTTCTATTTAGAGCACGGAAATATTTTTCTCCATCCAACTTGGCTACTTTTTACAAAGCCCAAGTACGGCCTAATCTTGAATACTGCTCGCATGTAAGGGGGTCGGCGGCTCCGAAGGGCAGTTCGACTAATAAACGACACCAGTATCACCAAAAACCTAGCCCTATTATCCCACCGAAGAGCAGTGGCTGATCTTTCCTTGTTTTACCGATACATAAACGGATTTTGCTCAAAAGAACTACGCTCTATAATGCCTCCACTTGCCAGACCAGCCAGAGCAACGCGACGTGCCAACTCCATGCACCCTTATACTGTTCAGTGCCCGACATCGAGAACGGATCGATTCGATCGTTCCTTCATCCCCAGGGTCTCCAGATTGTGGAACTCCTTACCTCCCCACGTCTTCCCCACTCGTCCTAACTTGCAGGCCTTTAAATCACAAATTAATAAATTACCTCTTCTGCCCCAATAGATGTTCTTGGTACATTTGTATTTAGGTCTATACCTACGAGGATATCCTTAATAAAAAAAAATACTTCTTATGGAACAAATAACGTGAAAATTAAGTTTTCACAATTTTTATCCCTTCAGAAAAGTAAGGACTATAAAACAAGTATGTCGTGCTGCTGCAGTATGAAAATTGCAACTGCAATGGAAATTAATGATTTTTGAGAAACCCGTCCAGTAACGACTATAAAACAAGAATGTCGTGCTGCTACCGCATGAGAACTGTTACTGCAATGGGAATCCAAATTTAAGACAATGTTGATTGTTTTCTTAAATATATGGGATGTAGTTCACATAGAATAAGTAGGTACCACGAATCTATAGAGGATATAAAACAAAAAACGGCGCAGCTATTCAACGACCTGTCGGAAGATGACCTGCACCACTGCTTCGCACAGTGGAAGGTTCGCTTGGAGAGGTGTCAAGATCCGGATAGAGAATATACAGAAGGGAAAAATTGAAAAAAAAATGCAAAATAAAGATGTTATAGCAATAGTCTTGGTACTGAATTGCGAAACATTATGAAATTTAAAAAATAGCGTATCCCTTATTTCGAATAATTAAAAAAAAAAGAGTATGAAGTCTGTGTGTTCTTCTGATGAAATTTTTACCCAAAAAGTAAGATGATTTATGAAATCCTGTCTGCTATCACTCCACACATAACTTGACATGCTTCTAGCAACCCAACATTGCATATCCGCGACCATAAAGCATTATAGTGTAGTTAACATGTGCTGTTTAGGTCAAAATTTTTTACCCGCCTCGGAAAATTATGATCGAGGTGTCATTCGATTCGTCATCACATCCTTAAACTTTTTGAAAAATTTGGAGTGGCGCTTGCAAAAATTACAAAAGTTATAAACAATTTAGTAAACAAAAAAAAGGTGTTTGTTTTTTTGCAAATATCTCAAAAAGTATTTAAAATTGTTGAAATTTGAAAAAAGATCCAAACAGAGGACGAAATTTCCTAAAAAAAAGTCCGACCTCTCAGAACTATAGGACCAATATTAATAATTTTTCTAGAGGGTTAAAAATACGACCGAAAACGAGAACTCTCGCTTGCATAAGCTCCACCCACTTCGGACCTTTAATAAAAAAATATTATTTAAATATAAAAATTAAGAAATGAAACAAATCAGGCACCTACAGGATAGATCAACGAACAATAATCTGCCGATCAAAATTTTTTATCGCGATTTTTCAATTAGTTATTTATTTGTTAACTAACAATTTTTTGTAGCACAAACGTCAACATGGAAAGTGCTATAATTACGTTTGAAAAATTCAAAAATTGGTAATTTTCACTTTGTTATTAACAATTTACTTAAGTTAAAAATTATAAACCTTGATTAAACATTGAAAAAATATTTTTTTTATAACATTGCTATTCGCTCATTTTCTTATGATCATAAGCTACTCAAAAATGATTTTTAATAATTTTTATCCCATACTGTTTAAAAAATTGTTATAAACAAATGCATTGTTTATAAGATAATCAAAAAATTTTTTTGATAACATAATCTGTGATGAAAATTATGATTTTTTAAAGAAAAACCGTTTATTAAAAAAAGTTTATTGTTTAAAAACGCATTTGTTAATTAACTATTTATTATTATTTAATTAACTTCAGATGCTTTGCTTCAAAAATGGGAACAGATACCTCAACAAACAATTCGTCATTTAATAAATAGCATATCACGTCGCGTCGGTGTCTAAGCGTAATAAATGCAAGAGGACGTCATACCCGCTTCTAAAACTTTTATTAGAATTTCTAAAAAAAAAGTCATTTAATAATTTATTTGTCTTTTACCGAAAATTATAAAAACATTTGTTTGGTATTGTTATCTGAATAAAGCGTTTTCTTCATGTACCTAATCTAGTGTTTATATATTATTTTAATTTAAAATAAAGTACCATTTAAATTCTTCACTTGGGTTAAACTTTAATAGTGATCCTTAATTCATTTTGCTTAGTATATGTAAGTAAAGTGTAAAAATTATACTGCTTTTACTTTCTATACAGCGTAATTTATTAAATACTGAAATGTGTTCAGTTTCTTTTTTACTTCCAGAAGGACCATATAACTCCTAATTTTCACATTACATACTTATATTTGAAATTCAAGATCTAAAGATTCTAAAAAGCATTCATCTACCGTTCTCACTCCCTCGGGAATAAATTTCAAAATGTTGGAATTAAGAACGTACTTAATTTACACGATATAGTTTAAATCCTAATTTTAACGTCTCTTAGGACACGTTTACTTTGGTCGATTTTCCCAACTTTTAGTTGTTGCGTATTCTTGTATACTTTGAAAAGCCTAAAGTAAATATCTAATATAAAAATCCACAAAAAACTCCATCTCTTTTAAACCCTTGGGAATAGGATTCTTAAAAATGTTTCGTTAATGGGCTCCTATTTATGAGCACATATCCTTCTTGAGAGTTCCTTTTAAGTTTCTGAATTTTATAAAATACAAATTATATACCAAGTCTATATCATTAATATCTTTTTTCTACAATTTCTAAATAAAGTAGGCTTTTTCGCTTGCAATTGACAACAAAAAGTGGACGAGCATGAAAGTGACGAGGACCGTAACTTTAATACTCTAAAGCGTTAAAGTACAAAAAAACGCGCGTCGTTATTAGCAAGTCGTAAATAACAGCCAGGCCATTTTAAAATTTAGACAATATTTTGACATTTGTGTTGCGGTTTTTGTAAATTTTGTTTCAAGATAAGTCAGATCAGAGAAGTCAAAGGCTGCATACGAATTGAGTGTTCGTTGTCTTTCGAGAAACGAAGCATTTAAATAGGCATTACCGTATTGAATGCTGGAGTAATATTTTATTTATATTTTTAACTGAAGAAACCTTTTTTAATTTTTTAAAAATTCAATAGTTAGATATTAAGTAAGGGTGAATTCGTTAAATCTAGTTGGCCGTTTAAAAGCAATTTAGAATGTTTATATTTAGTAAGTAATTGTTTTAAACATTCTTGTTTTTTTTAATCATAGATGACACCTCCGAATTTCAATATAAATTTCGATTTGAAAATCTTTTAAAATATCTATATATAAAGTAGGGGTTAGACGCATAATGTATAATTAATTAACTTTATCTACAGGGTGTCCCAGAATTAAGTACGGAAACTTCGTATACGTATTCCTTGATGACAAATAAGTAGGGTCTTTCCTATAAAAAAAATTTTTTTAGAGACTCCTGTCAGAGTTATAACCCTTTAACTCTTTAAATGGTAAAATGTGCGCTACTTGATCGCGATACACAATACTCAATTGACATGGTCCTACATTTTATTTTTTTACTCCAAACCGAAACGATTTCGTAAAAAACGACAAGGAACAAAAAAGTTTCTAAATAATCAAAACTTCCTAAAATAATTTTTTGTTATTGCAAATATTAATTGCTAAGAAAGTTACAAAAAAAAATTAAGAAGGGTTCCTTGATTTGCACCCTTAGAATGGGGTAGGGCAGGTGAAAAGTGGCAGGAGAAATGCGTCTTTATAAAAATGATATTCACCCAAATTTTTAATTTTTTATCTTGGACCAATCAGAAGATATTAAATTAAAACAGTATTTTACCACCCCTCTTTAAAGGGTTATAACTCTGACAGGAGTCTCTAAAAAAATTTTTTTTATAGGAAAGACCCTACTTATTTGTCATCAAGGAATACGTATACGAAGTTTCCGTAGTTAATTCTGGGACACCCTGTATACTTATAAATCTTATAATAAATCTGTAGAGAGGTCAATTCTGTACATGAAATATATTTCCAAAATAACTATCAGGGGGTAATTAGGGATCAATACTGATGCCAAAAATGAAATCAGTAAAATTTTTGTCTGTCTGTCTGTCTGTCTGTCTGTCTGTCTGTATAACCGTTATAGAAACAAAAACTACTCGACAGATTTCAACGAAACTTCGTACTATTATTTTTCATACTCCTGATCTGGTTATAGGATACTTTACATCACGCTACAATCAATAGGAGCAGAGCAGTGAAGGGAAATGTTAAATGTTGGGAAAACCACTTTTACGGTGTGGGGGGAGAAATTTGTATACAACAATATAAACGTCACGCGAACGACGTCGCGGGTACATTGATATAGAACCCAAAAATGTGGTTAGATTTTTTGTTGTACGTCTGTCTGTTTGTGCGCGCATCACATAAAAACTACTAATCCGATTCGAATGCGGTTTTCACAGATGTATTTGTCTTCTTTTAACTTAACATCTGGTGTATAAAAATTTCTTCTCCCACCCCTTTAACGGGGTTAGGGGAGAAATTTTTATACAACAATTAACACGCCATGCGAACGACGTCGCGGGTACACCTAGTTCTTAATATGTTAAGAATTTCTCGTTTAAATATATAAGATAATAACTGCGCCACCTTACGGTGGCGTTATATTATTTGATTTAGAAAGGTATTTTTTGACTTTATTTTTATCCCATTTTTTTTGTTTTTAATTTTCCACTTTCTTTTAGTTTTTCTTTTATTTATTTAATGAATCAAAATTCAACACTATCTATTGGGTTTTCTTACAATTCAGTAATTGTTATGGACAATGCCGTCGTATCATTTCCGCATATTAAACAAAATACCTAATAATAACACAAAAAAGAATGAAATTTTAAGATTTATGGCAATCAAAAATGTCAATGTTCCTAAAAAGGTTCCAGTAAAGAAGGAATTAATAAGAATGATCAAAACAAAAGTCAGAATTTTAAAAATGAATACGTCATTGACACCATTTGCAGCAGACATGGTCATACCCTTTTACGTTTACCTCCATACTACTGTATTTTTAATCCAATCGAAATGGTTTGGAGTACTGTAAAGAAACGTTTACGAAAATATAATCAGTCACCAACCTTAAGCGCAGTTGTTCTTGATAATATTCGAGAGGTAATTAGTGGCATTAATAGCGATGTATGGAAAAATGCGAAGCACATGTTATAAAAATAGAAAAGGTATATCCTGTTTTACCGCCAATAGCACCATTAGTTATTTAACCTGGGAACGATTCTACTTCAGAAGACTCTGACTATTCTTGTTAGTCATTCTAACCAATTTCCTTTACAACTATCGTGATGTATCTTGAAAACTTGTTTTCAAAAACAAACTAATTTTATATTCTTACTAACATACCCAACCCTTTCCTTTCCAGGCAAGGAAGGCTCATACCTCCTCGTGGTCCTTGCTGGACAGACAATCTTTTAAGATTGTCTGACAAAATGAGTATTATTTGTAGACAATTGTTATAAAAATATTATGAGTTATGTACTATTTGAATAATGAGTCAAATGTTCTTATCAATAACTAAAATTAACAAGTTTTAATTTGAAAGAATTAATTTGTTATTTGACAATTTTCAAATTGATACAAAATTTACAAATATACAAAAACCGTTTTTCTTTTGAAATTTAAAACAAAAATTAATAAAAATTTATGAACCCTTTTTATTTAATTCCACGCCAATGGTCGGCATTGCTATCAAAGGCATTAAAATTCCAACAAAGAGCAAAAAATTTTACATTGACTTTGGAACAACTATAAATATCTGATTGCAAGAAAGGTTAGTAGAGGCACGTATTGTAAAATTTATTTAATAATTTATTGCGTATCTGTATTTTGAACGATAGGTAAATGGGGTTAAAATGAGGGTTGTCGGCTAAAATAGTGTTTGATTGAATATGTTGTTAGTTGTTAATATTTAATTTTATTAGTTGCACATAACTATACCAAACTTAATTTCAACAAATAATGACTATTTAATACCTACTAAAATAGTTAAGCTGGCCCTAAACGTTTGGGTAGATAATCTCTTTGGGACAACTCCTTAAGAATAGATGTTTACAAGAAGTTATTTATTTTTACTGCCCTTATCAAAATGACTTTTATAATGAAGGCACACTAAATGTGAACGAACTATAAATATACTTCAAAAATAACTATAAATTGTAGAACTTGATCATATTACAGCTCTTCAATTATCTCATAATACCTTATCATCATATACAAGATCGTGTGTTTTAGAATATTTTTTTGTTATTATTATTTTTTCGACGAATCAATATTTATTTTTAAAATTTAAATTCCCATAGTCAATATTACGATTTTAAATTGAAATACTTCATTTGAAACTTTAAATACTTATAGTTTAACTAATATTAATGTGAAAACATAACCACGCCCTTTAACCCCAACAAAGGAACCGACTTTCGAGTATAGGTTGTCAGATATATTTGCGAATATTCCTAAGTTTATATATTTTGAAAATTTTCTCTCTACTTTACTATTCAATTGTTCGTCAATGACTCTTAGAAAGATAATATAAAAATATTCTTACAAAATATATACTTAAATTAATTAACTAGGTTCTTCATATTTAAACAGTTTTCACTTCTAATGATATCAATTTTGTATATATTACTTATACTTAAAGAAATTTTTAAATACCGGCAACATTGTGTATTTACTGTCCGGATTTTCAAGTCGGTTCGTAACGCATTGATCTTAACGCAAACAAATGCCGACGGTGCGCTGTTTATCAAACGAAACTTCAAATAGGAAAATTGCAAAATGCGACAACAGTCAAATACCGCCAATAGTCTTCTTCCCCATTACAGTACACAGTAGCGTGATTGATTTTTATTGATTTTTTATATTAGATATATTATATATTATACGGTGGCTTGATAGTACTTAATATAGTAAGAATTTCACGTTTAAATATATAAAATAATAACTACGCCACCTTACGGTGGCGTTATATTATTTGATTTAGAAAGGTATTTTTTTTAGACTTTATTTTTTTCGCATTTTTTCTGTTTTTAATTTTCCACTTTCTCTTAGTTTTTCGTTTATTTATTTATTTATTTATTTATGAATCGAAATTCAACACTATCTATTGGGTTTTCTTACAATTCAGTAATTGTTTTGACAATGTGTCGTATCATTTCCGCATATTAAACAAAATACCTAATAACACAAAAAAAGAATGAAATTTTAAGACTTATGGCAATCAAAAATATCGATGTTCCTAAAGAGGTTCCACTAAGAAGGAATTAATAAGAATGATCAAAAGTCAGAATTTTAAAAATGAATACGTCATTGACACCATTTGCAGCAGACATGGTCATACCCTTTTGCGTTTACCTCCTTACTACTGTATTTTTAATCCAATCGAAATGGTTTGGAGTACTGTAAAGAAACGTTTACGAAAATATAATTAGTCACCAACCTTAAGCGCAGTTGTTCTTGATAATATTCGAGAGGTAATTAGTGGCTTTAATAGCGATGTATGGAAAAATTGCGAAACACATGTTATAAAAATAGAAAAGGAATATCCTGTTTTACCGCCAATAGCACCATTAGTAATTCAACCTGGAAACGATTCTACTTCAGAAGACTCTGACAATTCTTGTTAGTCATTCCAACCAATTTCCTTTACAGCTATCGTGATGTATCTTGAAAACTTGTTTTCAAAAACAAACTAATTTTATATTCTTACTAACATACCCAACCCTTTCCTTTCCAGGCAAGGAAGGCTCATCCCTCCTCGTATTCCTTGCTGGACAGACAATCTTTTAAGATTGTCTGACAAAATGAGTATTATTTGTAGACAATTGTTATAAAAATATTATGAGTTATGTACTATTTGAATAATGAGTCAAATGTTCTTATCAATAACTAAAATTAACAAGTTTTAATTTGAAAGAATTAATTTGTTATTTGACAATTTTCAAATTGATACAAAATTTACAAATATACAAAAACCGTTTTTCTTTTGAAATTTAAAACAAAAATTAATAAAAATTTATGAACCCTTTTTATTTAATTCCACGCCAATGGTCGGAAATGTCATCAAAGGCACTTAAAAACCGCCAAAGAGCACAAAATTTCACATTTAGATTGGATAAACTATACCTGTAATTTAAATTTCCAAGTAGGATCTTTTAAAATGGAAGTCCTATAACTGCATTGTAATGAAATTATAAATATCTATTGTTTGGTAAATATTATATTTTAATCAAATCTTTTTTTTTTTGTTTTTCTTCTACTAGTCACCCACAAAAATCATTCCCCTATCATTTAAATATCTTACTTAAAAATAGCCAATATTCCTGTAAACATATTGACAATAATAACATTAATAACGAAAGGGAAAATAAACGATTGATAATTGATATTAATTCATTATTTTAATATTCCAGCACCCATAAATGGCTCCGTGGGACTTGCGAACGTGGGATTTGCGAACTGAACCTTTTTCGTGGGATTTGCGAACACGCATACCTTGCCTTAATCTAAGCTCTGACCATCGGTGGGACTTGCGAACATCCTAAAGATTGGGAACCAATGAATTTGCTTTACTATAATATTATTATTATCGAATTATTATTTGATATTTCAAAGTATTAAAGTCCAAAAGATTAAAGCAGGTTGAATTCGATTGTCATCTTATATACCCTTTCTTTATATTTTTCTAACTTAGTTAAGGGATTACAATACAAAGTAGATATACCTTAGAAATTATCTATTATCCTTTTAAACAACCTAAGACATTTAAAAATAAATCTCTAATAGGACACCCTGGACACTTAAAAGGTTTTATTAGGATTTAACGATGGATTTCCCATAAGTAACTAAGTTAACCATGTTAAGTAAATCGTTTTATCCCGTAGCGGTTTTGAAAATAGACTATTAATAATAATATAAATATAAGAAAACCAAAAATGCAACGATCATTTTGAATATTGACTTATCAAAATAATATGGCAGAAATTGAATTTATCACCACGACAAAGGGTAAACCATCGATTATATTTGGTGGTCATCAGTTGAAGACTGGCATCGGCGTTTAAATCACTTTATTGGAAGAAATACTCCAAATATTTATTTTTTGATAGGGAAATTGAGGGAAGAAGCAATCCATTCATCGTTTATTCTTAAACAAATTAAATGTGGAGTTCATCAAAACAAGAGGAAAAAAATTTACAAAAACTTGGACGAGAAAATTAATTTAGCTCTAAATAATCTAGCACAACATGGAAATATTTTGAAATGTCTTTGATTCTTAAATTCGAGTATTTTTTTTGTTTTGTTTTTCCTATTTAAATCAATAAATTACATGTTATCTTTCAAGACGTTTATTTTATTTTCGGTATTTTAAGAATTTACAAATAATCAGACTGACCTTTCCAGATTATTGGTATTAAAAGATTTTTTTGTTACAATAAGGAATAAAATATTTAATATAAAAAAATAAATTAAATAATAACAACCAAAATAAATCCCAAACATACCTGTAAAGGGTTGTTCGAAAATCCCACGGTAGCCAGAAAGTGACCGCCGTAGGTCAGGTAGTTGTTCGCAAATACCACGGTTCGCAAATCCCACGTTCGGAAAAACCCACGCCACCCCATAAATACCACAATTATCCCTTAATACGTACCTAGCCTATTATATCGAAGTTCGAGCGTAGCATCTTGCATCTACTTTTTCCAAATACTTTCTCTGTCGGACTTCGACTTCAGTTCTGCGCATACAGTGATTTTCCCACGGGTAACATTACAATCTGTGTACTGTACATAGTGTACATAGTTGGTTTATTACAGGTTGTTTTAATAATGGGAGTTGCGGGTGACTCTAGTAAAAATGGCTTAAGAGGCTGATCACTGATCACAAATACCTTCCAAACCCTAATTTTTAGTGCAGGTAGCTCTCCAATTCCTTTCAGAGGATTAAAGTATTAACCCTTGTGTATTTATAAAAAACAATTACTTGTGGCCAATAAAAGTAAAATGGGTTAAAGATTCTTTAAAGTAACCCCTTACCAGAATTGGGAATTTCTTGACCGCCGGGGGGAACTCATATACGCTCTACCTGGAAATATCGGGTCGTCCATAAATCCGACCCTTTTGTCTACCCTCACAGCGGGTGGTTATGTATGCACTCCTGATTTTCCATTCTATTGTTTAAATTTAAAAAATAGATGTGATTAATTTTTTAAAAATAAAAATAAATAAGTACCAGTAACGTAAAGACATTTTTTTTTCAGATTTCAACCATACGTACGCAAAATTTTGAAGTTTACAGATAAGACACTAAAATATTGTACATTACACTGAACAACACTCAAATCGAGTTATGGACATGGTTCCCAATCGCCGACGAAGACTTCTTTTAATGACAGATCATTTACCTTCGATATTTTGGGTATGAATGCGTCGATTGTTTGGATCCACAAAGTGTCGTTGATGATTGACTTGGTAGGTGGTTTAAACCAGTATATACGAGTCAGTCATTACAATGGATCCGGGCAAAACATTTTCGTGAATAGGCAAATTGCTCATGAGCATGATCGAATTGAACAAAAAATTCGAAATAGGCACAAACTTAGCAATATGTTATAACGGAAGGCAGTTGATATTTCTTCCAGGTCGTCCAAAATTTTACATTCTTTAACCTTCTATATAATGTTTATTCTAACCCTTTCAGGCTTTTGTACATACTTCTGTATATATTTGTTTGCATGTATGTTATTTACTTTACCTAGGTAAAGTTTTAATTGACAATCGTTTCTTTTAAAACGCTTTATTTTTTTGTTTATAGTTTATTACACGTCTAGAGATGTGAATAGGGAAGATGCAAATATGATATTTATGAAAATTTTATGATTAAAAGTTTAAAAAATATAAAAGAAGGACTACTTTAACGTTTTTATTTAATATCATGTTGATTTTTAACAATGATTATCAATTAAAATTACGTAAAACAAAACGCATTTCAAAACACCAATCAGCGTTTAGTGACGTCACTCCTGCTATGTCAACTTTTTAGTGGTTAACTTTGCGTGTAAAATTGATTATTAGCAGTCAATATTATCTACGTTTTTAATAAAAATGGAAGTTAGGTTTATCAAAACAGACTCCAGGAATTTACCAAGTGTTACTGTCGGCATGGTAGTAACTTTTTTTGTCGAGAGTCCGGAGTTTTCAAGTGTAGAAATGAAAGGGACTAAATTACTACGGTATGCATGAATCATAGTTTTTAAACTTTTATATCATTATAAAAATGTGAGTTTAAATGTTCGGTGTAATAATAAAATAATCTGAAAGAATACTATTATAGCTGCAGTATTTTCACTGCTCTCAAGAATTTCACGTTTTTTCCTGTTCATTATTACTGATCTAGGTTTTAGTGGTATAATTATATTTTGGCATTCAAAAATATGAGGTACCACATCTTTTTTCAGATAAAGTTTCCCCCCAAACATTTTAAACTTCATCCAATTTTCGACGTCGTTCTCCAAACAGTAAAATTAAAAATATGTTATTGAGAAGTTTTGTAAATACTTGGGTACAGTACGCAATAATAACAAGTATTCGCCAAATTACGTCAAAGTGGTCTTCACAGCATCGAATAATAGTCTTTGGAGAATAATAGTCATTCCTCTTTGCAGCTTGAAACCACTTTCTTCTCGATTTTGGGTCAGAAGGTCCAGTCAAAAACAATTTATTTGGAAATTTTGTTGAAGTAGATGGAAGAATTGGCAAAAAACATGAGTTAACACGAATTTTTTTCGGAATTTTAGGGGTAATATTTTGATCACCTGATGTTGATGGATAGTCCATTTTAAATTATTACAAAAAATAAGTAGAAAGTCGAGAAAACTTGCAATTTGTTAAGCTAACGACGGCAAGCACCACCAGTGACAGACAGGAATGACGTAATCGGAACTACAGGTCCGTTTTGGCGCCAAAACTTAAACGGTCTATTTAAAACCGCATTTTTTACGTTAAATTAGATTGTTTTAATTTTTTAATATGTTTATGACCTATTTTACATGGAATTCTTTAAAATAAAAACAAAACTAAAAATACTGCATGTTCCCTTTAACCTATACTCTATTTAAAAACTAGGAGGAGTGATATGAAAAGCCAGACTTACAGCCAAAAAAGTTACTAGAAAATTTACAAGGCGGCAAATTTAAATACATTTCTTTCATTTAAATAAAATTGAAAATAAATGTTTATGGACACTTTATATATGGTCTAAGATGGTCACAAAGTAAACTTACAATAATTATGTTAAAAAAAGAAATCAATTAACAAAAGTCACCATTATAAATATTTCACACTTTTAAAACATAACCTATAAATGTCACAAATTACTTGATAAATGTAAGTGGCAAATTTTTATAGTGTAAACTTGACTCCAAATTGACCAATAAACAAACGCGAGTGTTGCCAACTTAAATTCAAATCGCTCCTCCTAGTTTTTAAATAGAGTATAGGTAAAGTTTTAATTGACAAACCTAAAACGGTTTTTAAACACGGCACGTAAGAAAAATTCTTTTCTGCCAGTCCTAATCCTGCGTAAAGTGTGAAGGAAAAGTTGAAAACTAGTTTTTGAAATGCTGCAGCATATCATTATGCTATGTACTTGTTGAAATTTAGTATAATAAATAAATGCTCAACGTTCTTTACCTGCTTCTCTCTTGACTACCTACCTGACTGTGACCCTGCCGCAGGAGGGATTAGAGATTAGCTTAGGTATATGGGAAGGGTGTAACACGAATTCCGAACTATGGTCACAAGTATCGAAGGGTCCAGGGGATAGCCGCTAATCCCTTACCTGAGTTGCGAACCGTGCCCTTCTTGAAGACATAATGATGAGATGATTTGCGAACCAGGCCTAAAGCGAAATGTGACCGTTTTATGGCATTTGGGGTAATATTCAAATACATAATACAGAAATGAACCCTTTAGTAATATCTAGGGGTACAAGTAAATAGCTTTATTTGGGTTCGTTTTTTCGGACCGTTCTAGAATTGTTTTTGAATTTAATGTTGACTGAGCAGAACTAGATGCGCTGTGTGTTAAATCCGAAAACCGTTCAAATGTAGTTTAGTATTTTTATAAACACGAACATAAAAATCTCTTCTTCTTTTTTTTGCGTATTACTTAGGCAGCCTCTTACTTTTTATTAATTGTAAATATACACATCTACAGATCTGTAGAGAAAAATACCATTGAAATACCCAGTGATTGTTGTTTATGAATAAAGGAATTATGTAAAAGCATAAAGTATAATATTTTTTTAAATTAAAACTTTTGGCAAACTAAATTCGTAAAATAAAACCCTTTTGGGTAAGATAGTTTATTTCCACCACATATGTGGGCAGCTGCTTCAAATTGTTCGTGGAGAATTACGAACAATTGCGAAACATTTCATGCAAAGTTTAAAGTTTTTTTTATTTCTCCACACCCTAATATTGCCCTGTTTATCGCAAATTTGCGACATATCCAGACAGATTCTTATATTGGAATGAATAGCATAACCATTGGTGAATCGCATTATTTTAAGAGAAGTTATTTGCGCCAAAATGCATTTATTTTACAAAATATTAATTCATATAAAGAAAAAATTGTACAAAGAAATAATTTTATAAAAATTGTTTCTCATAAATATAGCCCTGTCTGACACAACTTCAACATTGTATGTAGTGTAAATATTGTTTGATTGTCTGTAAACATTTTAATTGACAAATAAATTAAATTTGGAATACCAATCTATGTAAATATTTTTATACCTACCTATTCCTACTCGGGTTCATAATTTCGCGAAGGGATTAAACCATCCAAAAATGTACGGTTCGCAACTCAGGTGAGAGATCGGTCAGCTGATAAGATGTAGTTCGCAATTCGGGTCGAGGATTAGAAAAATCTGACCACGGTTCGCAACTAATGCGCCCCGGTGGGAAGGACCTCGAGTGTTTTTTTGACGGTGGGTAGAAATTTGAGTACACCGGTAAAAATGAGCTTAAAAGACATGCAAGATAAAAAATCTGTTTTAAAAGCTACCATTCCTGATTCGATAACAAAAAGAAGTAGAATTTTTGCTATCACAAATAATACCAAAAAGACTTCTGTTGATTATTTATCGTTATACAGAAAATATGTTTCTACGAGACCTACCAATAAAAATACACCAATGCGTTTATTTTTAAAATGCAATCACCGAAAGTGTCGCAATTAAATAGTAGGTATTGAAACACTTATGGGGACTTTAACACAATTTATTTAGCAACATTGTAACAAGAACTCTGCTGGAATATGTCTAAACAGTTTTACATTGACAATAAACTATTTGAACTATTTGAACTCCCCTTAACTGCTAATAGATCCCCTTATATAATAAAATCAAACATTCTAGCATTTTCGAGTAACATAGTCTACTCTAATAACTACATTTAGAAAATTTCTCTAATACATAACCTTAAAACAGTATTTCAACTAAAGGTCCTTTCCTTATTGAGTTATCCCGTTACAGTTTCAGTTCTATTGCTAAAATTCCGAACGAAATTGCTAGGTATCTTAACCTACCATGTAGCACATTATACGCAGGACACTGCTTCCGAAAAACGTCTGCCACTTTATTTTACCGGAGTCATCGAATACTCATCCGGATGTACAATTTATTCACAGCAATAAAGAATCAGAATATGCGCCTTCGGGATCGGGTATTATTATTAACGATTGCAAAGATTGCACTTTTAAATTCAATATTAACAATAATAAGTAAATTATCTTCGTTTAGTGTATTATTTGTTTTTCTGTAGTAAATTTCAAAATCGAAAATTGTTTCATTATGTTTAGTGATTGTAGAAAAAATTTTAGATGTATTACCAGCAAAAAGTGTCCTTTTTACTCGAAAGTGTGTTACTGCACTCTTCTCTCGAGCAATGGTTCACTTTTCGCTCTTAATACATAAATAACTATTAATAATGATACATTTTCGAAAGAATTTTAGAATTAGTTTATCTGGATTGTTTTGACAAATGTACGCCCATGCCATAAACAATATAAAATCTATAATCGTATAACAGTAAACCGTTTGCTGTTACTCAATGTTATTTAATATTTTATCATTATGACTAATATTTTCGCGGATAGTATTTTAGTAGATAATGGCAACCACGCAACAAATCTAAGAATGATGAGTATTGTGTAGCTTTCATTTTAAATATTATCAGTTTTGGGATCACCAGTGGGAATAATTTTTTTTTATTATGTAAGTACCACATTTTAAAAATCCTCCAGTTTATTAAACGAGAAATTATTTTTTATAATAAATTTGAGCGATCTCTTTTTTTTCAATAATTATAGGTATGTTCATGTTACAATAAAATTTGTAAGGTTTTATCTTGTTTTAACAAACACGTTTATTGCTAATTGGAATTCCACTGTTGCCAGATATTACAATTAGTTAAATCGAACGGTTTGCTCAAACGTTAATTATTTTATGTTTTCTTTTACAGGTTTAAAATTTATTTAAGTTACATTGAAATTCAATACCGGTTTTTTACTATTTGTTTATTATAATTTTATGCGGAAATTCCATTAATAATAAAACAAATTTTAACTGGAATGTCCTTAATATAGGTATCAATGCATAATATTTTAAAAGATATTCTAATATTGCACCATGACGGTTCAAATATAAAATATGCCATTGTTGATTCACTTGTCTCTTATCTCATAATGACAATAGAGTATTTAATCTTCTGATAGGGCAAGATAAAATTTCAAATAACATAATTGTCATTATTATTACGTACAAGGTTTACTTAAAATAAAGATAATACTCATGAAAATATTTCAGATAGGAAATCTCTTAATTAAACTAACCGCACATGAATAAACAGTAGGTCGGCCGAGTGATCAGCCGATATTTGCGATATGGACTTGAATTTTTTCTTTCGCTCCCTTAGAGGAGGACAAGCCTTAAACTCCCGCATATCAAAATAAGCTATTGATTATTTCCTAAAAAGTGAGGAAATAAGGGACTAATACGTTAAAGGTTTTTTTTGTTCCACGATTCGTTCAAATGGTCATTCTAGATGAAAAACCCACTACGTTTCATTAGTCCAGGTAATAAATCACTAAAATCGATCTTACCTCCGAAATTTAAACGGTAGGAAGGATTTTAATAATTTTTGCTTGCATTGGATTCGTGAGAGTGACAGGAAACTTTGTTAGCTTATGCTATCATTTAGTATAAATAATATCAATACAAAAGCGATAAAAATCGAAAAAAATATGTATGCATTCACCCAAACTTATCTCGATCAATTTTAAATTAAAAATCTTTTACGAATCACCCTTTTAACTGCAATTTTATGTAATATTTTTAAAAATAAAAAAAGACAAAAAACTTGAAATTTTCGTTTTTTTTTTTGTTGAAACAAATTTTGTTTATTATTGAAATACATCATTCCGAGGTGTCCACTACAAAAAAAAATATATTAAAAAAACGAGATGGATGTATTTGCACCTTCTAATTTTTGAAGTTATACTTCTATTAATGCACTCGGTGGAAAAGATTTGTGTACAGTTAAATGGGAAAAATAATTACATATGTAATGGTGTGAGTAAGAGAGAGACAGACACACTTATAAGGTATATTGGTCGGTAAAAACAAAGATAAAATATGTACTACATGTTATAAGTCATAACTATAAGTCCTTTGAATACCGTTTCAACATTCAGTAAATTGAAAGGAGATAGATATACAAAAAACCGTCTGAACTAATGAATGAATATCATAGTGACAGACCACATGATTATTTGACAGATTATTTCATAATTCTGTTACGTAAGTTAACATATAAGTTTGGTATTTTATATTAAAAATAATATTCAGTAATGAGTATTGTATTGTAGTCTAAAATACCGTCACATGGTTGCAGTATATCCTGCACTATGCTTTTAAAGTTGATGGCTACATAAACAGAGTTTTTACAAATAGTCGAGGAAATAAAGCACCAAAACCTCCGAATTTTGTAACGTAAAATGGATCGGAATGCATTTTTTGCATTGGATTCGTTAAAGTATCAGGAAATTTGTCGCTATATTTTATAATGTAAAAATGGAAATTGCATTTTTGCATTCGAAAAGTAAATTCCGAACAGACAAAAGAGAGAAAACTTACAACTCGGTAAGTATTGCTGAAAATGGGTTCAATTTATATACTCGGGGTTTTTGGAGTCGCTAAACACGAATATCACGATTCCGAAAGTCTCCACGGCACTTGGTGTCTAGGGTATTTACCTCTTCTCCTGGGGTTTTATGTAAATTCTGTACGAAATCAGTGCACACTTGGTACTGGGTGGTTTTTTGAGTTGCTAAATTCGATCATAATAATGGCGATGGTGTTTGAAACACCTGGTGCTTAAGACGGACCTCGTCTCCAGGAATTTTATGCAAATTCGATGCAAAAAGAGTGTGCACACGATAGTAGGAGGTTTTTGGGGTCGCTTACCACGAATATCATATAATGAGTTTGCTAAATCATTCGCACACAAATTTATGAATCCATGTGCGTGCATAGAAGTATAACTTCTGCCGGCAGTCCCAGTGAGTGCCACACTAGTTTTTTTTATTAAGGATGTCCTCGTAGGCATAGACCTAAATACAAATGTAGCGAGAACATTTATTGGGGCAGAAGAGACAATTTATTAATTTGGGATTTAAAGGCCTGCAAGTGGGGAAGACTTGGGAAGGTAAGGAGTTCCACAATCTGGAGAGCCTGGGGATGAAGGAACGATCGAATCGATCCGTTCTTGATGTCCAGCATTGAACAGTATAAGGGTGCATGAAGTTGGCATTATAGAGCGGAGTTCTTCTGAGCAAAATCCGTTTATGTATCGGTAAAACAAGGAAAGATCAGCCACTGCTCTTCGGTGGGACAATGGGGCTAGGTTTTTGGTAATACTGGTGTCGTTTATTAGTCGAACTGCTCTTCTCTGTATCGCATCAAGAACTCTGAGCCTTGACGGAGCCGCCGAACTCCATACATGCGAGCAGTATTCAAGATTAGATCGTATTTTGGCTTTGTAAAAAGTAGCTAAGTTGGATGGAAAAAAATATTTCCGTGCTCTAAACAGAAAGCCTAATTTCTTTCCTGCTGCAGTTGCTATGGATGCAATATGTTCGTTACATACTAAGTCCTGGGAGATCGTTATACCAACCAGCGTAATGGAGTCGCTCGCTACCAGTGTCTGATCGTTGATTGTTTAATAACACTTTGCGTTTTTTATCTAAAATGACCATTTTAACGGTTAGTACAATAAAATCTCTTGGACCTTATAGTTCCTTTAATTTTAGAGTTAGAGTAAAATGGTGAATAATCTCTGAACTAAAATTTCTAGCATTTTACTAGTTGAAAAAAACAATAGTACATAAGTATTGGTATATTATGCATAAGTTGAAATTAAAATTATATTTAATTTTTTTCGTATTTTGTGTCCTGTATTTTAAAAGTGCGTTAATAAAATTTATAACTGGTTGCCAGTCTCATTGATCCCCATACGACGGTTTTTTTTTCGTATGAGATTTGTTATGTGACAGTAGCCAATACCAACTTTCTTATTTTAAATGTATGTTATTTATTTTTTGCATTCTTTAGAAAATTCTAGATATAAGTCATGTACAATCTCCTATACTTATCTTTAACTGTTCGAAAATATTAAGCGTTTTCAGATTCGGATCCGGGCAAATTTTCATCCAATTTTGTCAAAGGTAATACCACAAGTCCTTAAAATTTTATCGATAAATTTTTAGTTTCCACGAAAACTTTTTTTATTTGGTAAAAATACGAAAACAAACTGAAATGTGATAAAATCACGAGTCCGTAGGACGAGTTATTTTATCATATTCAGTTTGTTTGAGTAGTTTTGCCTAAAATAAAAAAGTTCGAGTTACCCCTCCTATTAACTTATCCTGTACACTAGATAGTATTGACAGTTGTCAGTTGTCGTGAGCGTCGTGAAAACAGGGTTATAATTTGAATAAATATTTATTTTTATACCTATTTATACAATTATATTATTAAAGAAAAAATTACCAAAATAAAAATTATTAGGTATATCTATTTAAAGTTTACCTACAAGACCACATTTGCCTGTAGGCATATAAAAGTTTTAAATGCATGCAGAACAAGGAAGCAGGTTAGTTTTAAAGTACCTACATATTTGATTTTTCATTATCGTTTAGATGAATTGAATTGTGATAATAATAATAACAAAATATATTTCAGAATATTTAGATAATATAAATGAATGTTGATTTATAGTAAGGTGCTTATAAACAAGAAAATTGATTGTTCAATATTGTTATTGAATTTTTGACAGTTCTATAATTTTATCAATACTAGTAAAACCACTAGTGGTTTTATCAATATAAACCCGGAATGATTGGCTAGATTTAGCATAAAACATTGAAGATTAAGCGTTTTCATTGGACGAAATCACAAAATTGTGATATTTTGACAGCTGAAAAAAATAATCAATATAAACCGGAATCATTGGCTAGATTTAGCATAACACATTGAAGATTAAGCGTTTTCATTGGACGAAATCACAAAATTGTGATATTTTGACAGGTGAAAAAAATAATCACTGCAAATCGGATGCCGGGACACGATAAAAAATCTTTTTCAGGTATTTGAAGGTTCTAAATGGTATTTGGGAGGTAGTAGATAAAAAATCCGTATACACACTGCTAATTTTGCCGTGGTTTTTCAACAATTACAATAATCGAAAAACAACTTATTTATTAATAAAATTTTTCTATTTGATTTTGGGAAAAATAGTTAAAATAAAAATTAAAGATTTTAAAAAGTTTTTCAATATAAAACCTACTTAAATCCATAAACAATTAACCGAAATAATTGAAAAAAGAACATATGAATATAAAAATTTGTTTGTGTCGTGTGAATGAGTGTCACGATTACCGTTTCTTATTTAAAACCGGGCCGGACATGGCGTCTGAACGGACTTTAACTTAGGACAGTCAATGGAGAGAAAATAAAACAAGACTGTATAATTTTCCTAAGCAGCACCAAAATTTGGATGTAGGTTTTAGCTACTTCAAAGTTGACCCTGTACAGGGGGTAAAAACTACCCCTACTCAAAAATAATTTTAAAGTTGTAAGGTCATGTATGTAATTAATTAAAATAATCTAAAAGTAGATAGGCAAGGGGGACTCGAGCGCAAAATCACTCATTTTTACATGTAAATCTCCATAAGAAAATCTAAGGTCCAACATGGTCAATTTTTGCTCGCAAGCTCGTTCTGCGCATGTGTCAAATAGGAGTAGGTGAGAATGGTAGGTTAATGAATACATGATGTGCTGTATGTTGCCTACGTTATAACAGGGGTTATGTGTGAATATATCTGTGTATGGGAGCAGGTCTAGGTATGGGTGCGAATGGGTTGTTGCAAGTGTTTCTACACTAAGTTGTAAGTTAGCTACATAAAAATACTATCGAGTGGTCACATGAGAGAATTTGAGAAAACGTTAACATCTCGAATGCGGTCTAATCTATACTAATATTATAAAGTGAGAAGATTTGATTGTTTGTCTGTATTGCTATTTATACCTGAATATACCTAAACGTACCTGAACGATTCTGAAATCATCTGTAAGGGTTTGAGAACCATTTGGATTGAAATTTTATGTTGTTTCCTGGATGATTTAAAAATATAATTGAACCCGGTAGGTGACGTTGCTGTCGATATCTCAACTATTAAACGGCTTAGTGTCCTCTGTGCCAAAATATGATTATTAGTAGCTTGAATTTCAATGTGAAAATCACATAATTTTCAAAATTTAACTAAATGCTACGTCCCGCTAGTTTATAATAAATTAAAAAATATATACAAGGGTTAAGAAAAATAAGATACAATGAACAAGAGCCTTAATAATCACGTTAAAGTATTTAGGATCATAGGGTGTAAAATATAAAAAACTTTATTCTAATTCATAATATATTACAGAAAAATTTTAAATGATTATAATTTTAAATATACATATTACAATAGGTCTTATATACACTTTGTTTTTAGTCAAAAATATACAAAAATTTTAAAAACTTAATAACTAATCGACATCCATTGGTATAGGAATCAAATAGTGTCCCCAAGGCAGTGTTTCATAAGTTCCAACTATGAGATAGCGTTTATGATCCTCTGAACTTAACGCGATTTTTTCCTGTTTTATGGTAAAAACACTATGTTTTTCTGAGCGTATTAGATTCTGCCCAACAATTTTATGCTGCCAACTATCTAAACACTCCACATAATCTTCATAGGTTATGAGGGTCTTCACGACACTAGCTTTAACCCCCTTTGCTTTTTTTGTTTTTCCAAAATTCGCCAGTATTTGTTCAATTTCATTTTCGTCGTAATCTTTATTTTCTAACTTTTTTCGCATTTTTGTGATATCATTACTGGTAACTAATGTTTAAGTAGCATATAATTTAGATCTTAACCCAATAAATTCAGTCATTGGAACCCCATTATTTTCATCTTTCATCAAACCAAGAACTTTTTTATTAACCAGAGGAATTTCATACGAATTATTAAAAGGATAATCTGAAGTATCAAAATATTGCTGACAATCTTCTCTCATTACTTCATATGGATTTTTCGATAGTACATAAATAACAGGATCAGTATCGGTATAAAGGGAAGAGCATCCATCACCAAATCTATTTTTCATATATCCATAATGAAAATCATAAATCGTAGTTTTAGCTAGATCTAGTACAGTTTGTCCAACATATATAGGTTTATTAAGCCATATCTGATCTTGTCTAAGTTCAATCGCAACTAAACTTTCGTTGAAAATTGTACAACTTTTAAACATTGGACTAGCTATTCTAGCTTCTGCACCATATCGTCCATCCCACTGTGTAATCAGCTTAACATTAATTCTCTTACGAATGTTTTCCTTTGTTTTCCCAAAGACAGCGTTATTCATAAGTTTGAAAAGATTTTTCTCAAATTCAGTCTTTGAAGCCTTCCTTTGGTTGGTGTTAAGATCGATGTAAGACTTTAACCAAGGTGCTTGTTTAAATTTAAGTACTCGATGGACTTTCGTTAAAACCAAACCATACGATATAGCTTGCTTTAAGGTACGATAATGAATAACATAATTCTTCTTATGATGAAGGGTAGCCATCAACTTATTTAATTCTTCAAACGTCTTTGGAGGCTTCATTGTCTTAGGATTCATATGTTCTGGACAAAAAGGTATATCTCTATGTATATCATGAAGATGTTGAGGATATTCTAAATCCACTTCAAATATGTATCCTTCAGGTGATTCATCCGGTACCAAAGTGACATCGATGTTAGTATCAATCCACTCAAAACCACCATATGGGAGATATTGAGACATAGCCCATCCATCCTGATTATTTACATCAAAGTACATCAAATATGTATCAGGTTTCGTTGAATCATAAGTCGGCATATACTTATTGTTTGCATAAGCTCGCCGTTTCGTTAGTTAAATACAAATCGATTGACATTAAGAAAATAAAGTATGATTTATTTAACAGTTTAGACCACAAAAGACTAGTAAGAATTATCTTCAAAATGGTTTTTAGCAAATTGATATGTTTAAATATAACCATATAAATTTAATAATAATATAAACTTAGGTTCTACTTATCCTTTACTTTAAAGTTTCTCCCTGTGCCGTTGGTTGTTAACTATTTACTTAGAGGACAAAATTACCCTTGTTTTAAAATTATGATAAAATAGTGGCTAATTCAAAATTTTAATTGAAGTCTACTTTAAATCAATTAAATAAACATCAATTGACATTTTAAGTGATTAAATATAATTAGAATTAATAATCTTCAACAATATATCTTTTACAAAAAAAAAAAAAAATGAAATTATATAAAATAGTATTTTTTAATGCTCCAATATACGTTTTCTGGTACCTGCAAGTATATATGATCCGTTTTTGATTTATAACTGGCTTAATTAAGTTGTTCAAAAAATGATTTTGTTGAATTTTTAAGGGCTAAAAGATCATGTGAATTTTTAATTTTCTCAACCCTGTTTTTTAAAGGGTTTGAGTTGAATGGAGTAAAAAAACACTGTTTACGAACTTAGCAAGTTTTAAATAACCATATTTTATTAAGTTTCAATTTTTCAAAAACAAGAAAAAAACGAAAATTTTCACAAAAGAGAAACGTAAAAAATTTTGCGTATCATTAAAATTCTTACTTTCAGCTCCAATTTGAAAAAACTAAGCGATTTAAACCGATCAAACTTCTAAAGCAGGTTACAAGTACATAAATAAAGTAAAGTGTAAAGTGGTAATGATTATTTTTAATTGGGTTGCTTATTAGATGAGTTTCATTTTTTTGTGAAAAACACAAAGAAAACAAACTTTCATCATAACTCGCTTAATTTTGATGCTAAATTCTTTCAAGTATAAACAAAATTAAAGGTTTTTTTAAGTACTTTAAAAAAGATAATGTGTTTTATTCCCTGTAAAATGTATAGTTTTTTGGTTATTCCGCGTTAAAACTTTTAATTTTATCGTTTTACGAATAAAAACCAACATTCAAGCTATTACTTCGTTTGTATTGGGCCTACACACTGTTCTTATAGTTTTTTAATAGGCTACATTTATGATAGGGATAATTGTATTGATAAAATACATACTTTTTGAGTTATTTACAAAACACCGTCTGAAGATGTTTATTTTTTAATTAAAAAATGGACACTTTCACTTGTGAATAATTTGGAAAAGTATCAGCTTTCAAAAAAAAAGTTAAAACAAAAGTTGCTTATAATTAGTCAATCTATCCATTTCTTGACCTAAATATTTTCCGTCCAAAAAGGGGTGGGATCCACCTCCTATGAAAACGCAAGCTCCGGTTTAGGGTCAACTTTGTAGTAGAGAGTAAATAGAATCTTCATACAATTTTTTATGAAATGAGGAAAAACGCACAGTGACTGGCCTAACTAACACTGGTTTCGGCTTTTGAAGTTCCTCAGGAGTTTAAAAAAACTCTGGTCGGTTTTGTTCTGAATAGATAATTAAAAGTTAAAAACTGCAATGCCTTGGAACGTATTTGAAAACTTATATGTTTTAATTATCAAAAAACAATACACATTCTTGAGATATTTTTGATATAATATAACGTTTATTTTTTTTTTTGGTATTAAATCAGATATATTCATTGTTTTCAAAGTGTATTATATCAACAATAAAATCAGATAACAAAAGATATAATTACATACAATTACCTAATCTAATTACAATAATAATTTGATTTGAAATTACTAGAAACTAAATATTTCTTTATAGATATTTAAGTACCAAAAAAATATTAATTTATTCCAAAATCCGTTAAACAACAATTAAAAAAAAGAAAAAAAGAATGAACTTTATAGGATTAGTCTGAATTTTTTATTAAGTTACAAAACATATTAATCTTAATGAATAATAGTTATTTATGTATCAAGGGCGTAAAACAGGCGTTTATGGACCGCAACGTGTAAATAAGAGCCCGAGCCGCAGGCGAGGGCTATTAACACGTAAGGTCCATAAACGCTGTTTACGCCCGAAATACATACAAACTTTTATGCACGACCGACTTAATAATCATTTATAAAAAAACTGCACTGTCAATTGAAAAAAGTCAACTGTCAATTGACAAAAATCTACTGTCAAATATCAACTGTCAAATGCCAACTGTCAATTGTCAAATGTCAACTGTGAAATATCAACTGTCAAATGTCAACTGTAAAATGTCAATTGTCAAATGTCAACTGTCAAATGTCAACTGTCAAATGTCAACTGTCAAATGTCAACTGTCAAATGTCAACTGTCAAATGTCAACTGTCAAATGTCAACTGTCAAATGTTAACTGTCAAATGTCAACTGTCAAATGTCAACTGTCAAATGTCAACTGTCAAATGTCAACTGTCAACTGCCAAATGGCAACTATCAAATGTTAACTGTCAATGGTCAAATATCAAACGTCAACTGTCAAGTTCCAACTGTCAAATGCCAAATTTGAAATGTCAAATCTCTACTGTCACATGTAAAATATTATCTGTCAGCTGTCAAATGTCAACTGTCAATGTCAACGATTGTTTTAATAATAAAACTTATAAAGGATATTTTTTTTTGTGAACAATTTGATATAAATGCCATTTCAACTTGCATGAAATTTATACCTCGAACCTCGATATTATTAACAACTTACCCTGTATAACCATTCACCTAATAATTTGTATTCATTCGTTATTTAAAATAAATAATTTGATTGAAAGTAATATGCACAGAGGCTAGAGATAATATTTTAAAACAATAATCTATATACCTATGTTGTCGTTACCCTTACAACAAAGTCAAAATAGGTGGTGGCCATTTTTATTTAGACTCATTGTCAGTTTAGATGATTGCAAGTATTTCAATATTTAAGACAAAAAAATTACTTTACCGCCCGCCATTTACACTTTATCGCCCGGCGGGCGGTAAAGTAGTCCACGGGCGGTAAAGTGGCACTTTACGCCCGCTAAATGTATGTAATAATCTGTACTTTACCGCCCGGTCGTGCATAAAATTATTTAAAATACGTCAAATATATTACATGTATTCAATTTAAGCAGTTAGCTCTCAACACAATTCCATAAAAAAAATCATGTACCGCAACTCATTCCTTTTACCGTAAAAAGTTATGAGATCCATGTAATACCAAGCAGGTTGTTAATTTATATTTGGTCCCTACTTAAGGAGTTTCTGTTTTAACTTGTTACAAAACTATGTAAACCAACAACATCTTATAGTGACTATATTAATATTTAAAATCATTAACGTTTTAAATAAATATATTAACTTGGCAATCGCACTAAGCAATCTAATTTATATATGTATGTATACCCGCGATGTATCGTTCGCGTGGCGTGTTGATTGTTACATAAAAATTTCTCCCCCGACTTCGTTAAAGGGGTGGGGGGAGAAATATTTATACATCAGATGTTAAGCTGAAAGAAGAATATATATTATGTGAAAACCGCATTCGCATCGAATCAGTAGTTTCAATGTGATGCGCGCACAAACATACAGACAGACACACAAAAAAAGCTAACCACATTTTTGGGTTCTTTATCGATGTACTAACACCCCTCGCTAATTATTTTTTAAATATCTTTAATGTACAGAATTGTCATTTCTACAGTTTTATTATATGTAAAGATTATTTCTCACGTGCCCGCAACTCCCCTTGTGGGTGGAATTTCGTAAAATCTGTTGACAATTGACCTCAAAATGATAAAAATAACTATTTTCTCCAAATGACATTAAAAGCGTCCTTTTAATGACACTTGGCAGGCTTAGAAGTTGTACTTTTAATGCCTAGGCAGAAAAAGTCCACTTTTACTGCCTAGGCATTAAAAGTACAACAAATTTGAAGAAAAAATTATATGTTTCACACGGCAGAAAAGCAGATTTAATGCCTTGGCTGGTTTCATAGCCTCGCTAAGCTCGGCTATGAAACACCAGCCGCGGCATTAAATCTTGTGCTTTTATGCCTAGTAAAACAAATAACTATTTTGCAAAGTTTTAAACCTGTACCTAGATTTAATTTTTTTTATTTTTTACGTCCCCGCAACCCACCTTGTGGGTGAAATTTCGTTCGCAATTAACCTTAATATTATAAAAATAACTATTTTGCAAAGTTTCAAACCTGTACGACTTATAGATCTTAAATTTATTTATTTTTCACGCCCCCCGCAACTCCCCTTGTGGGTGGAATTTCGTAAAATCCGTTTACAATTGACCTCAAAATTATAAAAATAACTATTTTGCAAAGTTTCAAACCTGTAGAACTTATAAATTTGTATTTTATTATTATTATTTTTATTTTTCACGTCCCCGCAACGCCCCTTGTGGGTGAAATTTCGTAAAATCCGTTCACAATTAACTTTAAAATTATAAACATAACCTGTAAGACTTATAGATTTTAAATTTTTTATTTTTCACGCCCCCACAACACCCCTTGTGGGTGGAATTTCCAAAAATTCGTTCAAAATTGACCTCAAAATTATAAAAATAACTATTTTGCAAAGTTTTAAATCTGTAGGACTTAAAGATTTTAGGTTTTATTTTTTTTTTATTTTTCACGCCCCCGCAATACCCCTTGTGGATGGAATTTGGTAAAATCCGTTCACAATTCACCTCAAAATTATAAAAATAACTGTTTTGCAAAGTTTTAAACCGGTAGGACTTATAGATGTAAGATGTATTGTGTTTTCATGCGATGGCCGGGTCAACCTATTGATTTAAGGTTAAAGATTTTTAATATTGACATGATCACTATTTATCCCCAAAAAAAGAGCCCAGTGAGGTGCTGGAAATGTGGAGAACTAGAACATTTAAGAAATACTTGCTGCCATTGTACCCGCGTGGAGCAGAAAAAGGAAAAACTCGCCTTAGTTAAGGTTGTGCCAGAAGACGGGATATCCTCATCCTCTTCTGCTTTAAAAGCATATTGGGCCCAATGGAACTCTTTAACTTTGGGCGTCAGGCTCCTTATAAGACTTGTGGAAAATTCCGAAGGCACAGAAACAAGAAAACAAATAGTGGTCCCAAGACATGCCTTACCAAAAATTTTAAAACAGAGTGATAGTTCTGGAGGACATCTGGGTATCACGAAAACGCTGCAAACGGTCCAAGATTTAACTGGTCCAAGATTTAACTGGTTAAATTGCTTTATCGATGTTAAAGATTGGTGTCGTAAATGCTCTACGTGTTCTGCCAGTAATGGTTCGCATAGAAAACCGAAGGCGGAAATGCAACAATACCTGGTCGAGGTAGATATATTGGGGCGCCTTACACGGAGCGATGTAAGAAATAAGTACATCTTTGTTGTAATGGACTATTTCACTAAATGGGTTGAAGCCTACGCAGTTCTCAATCAGGAAGCCACCACTTTAGCACGTAAATTAGTAGAAGAATTTGTAAGCCGTTTTGGGGTACCACTAGAATTACATTCAGACCAAGGGAGAACTTTTAAGAGCAGGCTGTTTGAAGAAGTTTGCCAAAGATTGGGCATCCCCAAAACTAGAACCACAGCGATGCACCCTCAGTCTGATGGAATGGTGGAATGATTTGGACTATAACCAACTCTCTGTCAGAGTGTTAGAGGGATTGGAATCGACATATTCCACTATTCCGAATTGCAATTGATCATCCATTAACGATTCTATAGACTAAACGCCTGCGAAGGTCCTGTTCGGTAGAGAAATGAGACTACCATGTGACTTGGTGTTTGAATGTAAACCTCGTAAAGAAGGGGTCCTTAAAGAATACGTTGCCGATCTTCAGAATCGAATAGAGAATATACACAAACTGGTGCGTGGGAAATTTCAATTATCTAGTTATTAAGTTGGAGATTAAGTTTGGCTCTATAACCCCCAACGGCGTCGAGGCACTTGTGCCAAATTACAGAAGACCTGGGAAGGGCCATACACCATCAAGAAAAAAATTAATGATGTCATTTATCGGATCGTGAAAATTCCCAGAGGGAACCCCGTCGTGGTCCATCGTGATGGGTTGGCGCTTTACCAGGGAAACCACAGTGGGGATGTGCAGACTCCAAGAAGATGGTTTGGCTGGCTCATGCAGGGTGTGTGCGGGATCCCGATTTAAGAAATAACATTCCGGGAGGAATAAAACTAAGGAGGGGGCAGTGTAACGGGATAACCGAATAAGGAAAGGACCTTTAGTTAAAAGACTGTTTAGGTTATGTTTTAGTTATATTCCAGAAGTTCTTCTAGTATGTACTAATTGGGTTAGATCATGGTTCTAGAAAATACTAGTAGTCCGGGCAAACTAACATAATTTAAATCGAAATTCGGAAAAATTAATACCTGGACTAGCCCAACGGAAATTGTAGGGGGGTTACTAAAATATAAAACACACGGCCCTTGGTGACTAACTTAGGGGGGGGGGAGGTTAAGTGAAAAAAATCTGCGGGCAATAGTTTGGTCGTGTTTTATGAGAAAATTTGATGCCGGAGACAAAAATGTTCAACAGCAAATTTGTAGGTAATAAAAAGATCTTCAATTTTTGTTAAGTGTACTTTTTAACGTAACCTCCAAATTATCGAGAAATTTGCAAATTTTCCAAACAATAACAAAATTTTCATTTTTCATTTTTCATTTTTGTAAAAATAAATTAATCGAATTTTCTTAAATTTTTTACTTTTTTAAACTTTCTTATCATTTCTTTCTTCTTTTTTGATGTATATAATAAAAAAAAATATGGTTAAATAAAAGCATTATAGTCATAATTAAAAACGTTTAAAATTAGAAAAAATATACGAAAAGATGAAGGCGCATGCTCAGAGTTAATGTATATATATATATATATATATATATATATATATATATATATATATATAGTTGATTCAAATAGAAGTGTCATCAAGTAGTCTCTGGAAAATTCAAATTTGTAGTGGCAGCACCCACGTTTAGTGAAATTTGAATATCAATATTAGCCAGCTTGTGCTACACATGCTCAATACAACTATAAACATTTTGACACATCGCGATGACATATAATTCCCTAACTAAAGTTCTGTTTCCATTGAATCTAGTAATAAAGTTAAAGATGATCTCACACGTACCCAGCCCACTTGATGACACTTCTATTTGAATCAACTATATATATTTTTAACTGTGAAGTTTTTTGTGACAATTAATATTAAGTTAACTGTTTTACCTGGACGTTTTTAAGATGTAAGTCAAATTAAATTGTTTTTAAAGTGACTTTCGCAATTTGCACATAGATAGAGTGACACAACCGACACAACTGATAGAAGATTGACAACAAATTCTCTAAATGGCAATAATTACAATACAAGTCACGAAGTATAGATACCAGGAGATTAAACGTAATGTTAAACAAATGGTCTCAATTTAGGGGACAGAACTATTGCCGGTAGAGTGCGCCCGTGTTCAAGAGATACTCGTTTAAATCCTTACGCGGGAAGTTTTGTTGCTATTGACAGCTTTTATGACAACTAATTTTAAATAAATAAATTAATATTATATATTGAATTGAATTTCGCGACATTTAAATGGCATAAATGTCATAAACATCGGTTCTCCTGATTACTCGCGCCGCCAGTGGCAAAAAATAGAACTATGATCTGGGTTGATTATTGTGACCAGAAATATTATGGAAAAGCCTATACCGTGTAAACTCCTGGTATCTATACTTCGTGATACAAGTTATAGGTACTTGTAAAAACAAACAAATAAAGAGAAAGAACAAACAAATGATGAGAATAAACAAAATGTTGAAAAAAACATGATATTGCAGATAATTATTATTAATCAGCTTCTTGCCTTAATATAGTCACTATGTTAGGTTACATAGTTACGTAACAACTTAAAACTGAAGGTACCTTAAGTAGGGACTGAATAGAAATTAATAATCGACTTGGTATTCCATGAATCTCATAACTTTTTACGGTAGAAGAACTGAGTTTTGAAAATTGTTTTTTTTTACAAGTATTGATTTTTTATGGGATCTTAGTTCTGAACCGAAATTAAAAAAAAAAGTGTGAGGTGTCAAGGGACACACGGATGGAACGAAGTTCCTTTCGATTAATTAGTGAAGAAATTAGTAATTTGTAAACACAACAGAGTGTTTATACATACATAAGCATTTATTATTGTCTGTATAAAATCTCTACTTACCTAACAGTTCGTTTCTTTTAACAAAAGTGTCCATTTATACAATACCAGACCTTTAGATAACACATCTTTTTAGAATTACTTTTTATAATTTAAAACAGGAATTAATAATTCAATACAAACTTTTAAAATTAAAATATTTGACAGTAACTGACAGTTAAGGTAATTTGACGTAGGTACCTAAATAGTCAAGTTACGAACTATTTTTAAAATGTTTATGAATTTATTAATTTATAAAAACAGGATGAAATAAAATGTAATACTATTATAGTTAATTATTATTTTTTCTACAGTATTTTCTTTTTAATGTACATTTTCTTTTAATTTAAAATAGTGTCTTTTTAATTGTAATATATCTATCTATGAGAGAGAGGGAGAGAGAGTTATTTATTTTTTGGTCTGTGAGAGAGAGAAACATGCGTGTGTCGTGTCATAGTGTCGTGACAACTTTTGGTATGAATTTTTTTTGGCTAGCTCCTAGCGTCAGTCGTAACTGTTCGTAACGCGCGAAAGGGAACTTCGTTCCAAAAATGTTTTAGATTTTCTTTTATTCATACACTAAAAACTAATTGTATTCTAAATTTGAAGCTTCTATGTCTGCTAGAAGTGCCTTAAACTTTTGATGATCGGTCAGTCAGTGAGTGAGGAAATTTTGACTCATTATAACTACTAGTTCAAATTGAATGAAATTTAAAATATCCCGTATTTATACATTTCCTGCTTGGTTACAAAAAATTCAGACTTCTTTTTTTAACCCAAACGAAGTTATAGGGCGATCGAAAATGGCTTGAACTGCTTCGAGAAAAGGATGGTACGGCAGTGTCGCTTTTTTTCTTGACTTAACGGGGACACTGCGGTGCCCCCAGATTTAAAAAATATATAACATGTATTATTTACAAATAAAAATTAAAGTTGAATAGGTTAGGTTTAAAAAAATAAGATGATTAGATTGTAATTTATAAATATATATTTGTATTCACAAACAATAATTTAATTCTAAAACACAATAAATAGAGCAAAGAAAATATTTTTAATTCCAATAGATCAGATAGCTCAAAAATAATTGGATCATTTTTATTTTACAACTAAATAGAAAATCATGCTACTTTTTCAACAATGTATTACTCGATTTACTTTCCCCACCTTTGAAGGTTTAGATCCTATAGTTACCATCAAATTGAAAAAAATTGTATTATTCCAAATATAACGAATCTCTTGTAAGATTTTTTTAAATGTATAAAATTGTTGTGTTTAATAACACAGCAATCTGTGTAAATAAAAAGAAAAAAAAAAGAAAAAAATGAAAATACGGAAAAATGGTAACAACGAGAGAAAAGACGAAAAAATTAAAGATAAAAAACGAAAATGTGAAAAACCGAATAAAAACGAAAAAACTGGATTGAAAAAAAATAAAGATAAAAGGGACTAAAATCAAAAGGATCGCAAATAATTGCGAAAAAAAAAGAATAAAGAAAAAATCGAATAAACAACAAAAAATAAATCAGAAAAAAATTGGTAATAAACCGATACCAATGAAAAAATAAGATATAACCAAAAAAAAAACGGAACAGCAGATGTAAAAAAGGGAAAGAAATTCTTGATAATCTTGTTAAATTGTTAAAAAAATATGAAAGATCATAAAGAAATCTTAAAAAATGGTAGGAAATTGTGGAAAAACCATTAATTATTATTGAATATCCTAAGAAATGTTAAAAATGATAAAAAAAATTATTAGAAATCGTAAAAAATTTTCGAAAATGTAAAAAAAAACAGAAATAGATAAAAAACTAGCGAACTTGGAAAAAAAAACAAAAAAAAATAAAAAGAAATGGATAAAAACATAATATGGATATTTAAAAAAGAGAAATTATTAATTCTTAGGCGATACGAAGTTTGCCGGGTACGCTAATTAAGATACATTAAGAGTTGTAGAAAAAGTATAGTGTTTTACTCGTCGAAAACACTTTTGAAGCTCGTAAACATTATCATCCACTGTATTGTTGTCTCGCTTGAAAAAGTGTTACTTTCATCACTCGTAAAACGATATGCTATTTTTTAATACACAACTTTCTAATTTAATATTATTACAATTCAGTAGCTACTATTGTTATAAACTGGTCATAGTATTAAAAACGCAACAATACATACGTTGAAGTACGTATATAACAAAAAATGACTGTGTAATCATGACGTATCTCTTAAATAAACAAATGGATTTATAATACGGTTTAAAATTAATGTTATATCATAAATTTATATATTATTAAAATATTTAAATTATTGTAAATATGCAGATGAAACTGTAGTAGAAAATCAAAAAATTAAATATTGATAATATAAAAGTTGAGGGAGATAAGAAAGGTATCTCAAAATCAAATAATGATTAAAAATTATTTATATAAAATTATATAAAACAGTAGACACGTTTATTACGCATTTAATTCAAAGTGATTGTGTCCATCATCACAATATGTAAGTACCATTAATTTTATCTATCTATATATATATATATATAGGTATATATATATATATACAGGGTGTTTCAGGATTATATGGTCAAATTAAAAATTTTAGTTCAGGACCCAAAAATAAGAAAAAAGTTTCCTATGGAATAATATCCGGAAACGCTTCGTTAAATAGTTATGCCCCTCTAAATAGGGGGGTTGAAATTAGGTTTTTAATTTTTTACTTAAAGATAGAAAAAGCTAAAAATTTGAACTTTGGTAAATATTTTGTACTGGTAGAAACACTTCTACTAATATTATTTGACAGCAGCCTACTAGATATTTTTCGTCTTGTTACGATAATAATTTTTTAAATCAGTAATAGTGCGGTTTTGAATATTTTTTTTTTTAATCAAAAACGATTAGTTTTATTAAAAAACTTTAAGAGTAAAAAAATGTTCTTAATATATTAGTTTATACAGGGTGTATTTTTTTATGATAAAATTTTAACAAGTATAATAGTTGTAGTAAAAAACGAATTAAGGGTTGCTAATCTTACCCTTTTTGATAATAGGGTATGATTAAAAAAAATTCTTTTGAAGTGTTTCTACCAGTACAAAATATTTACCAAAGTTCATATTTTTGGCTTTTCCTATCTTTGAGTAAAAAATTAAAAACCTAATTTCAACCCCCTTATTTGGAGGGGCATAACTATTTAACGAAGCGTTTCCGGATATTATTCCATAGGAAACTTTTTTCTTATTTTTGGGTCCTGAACTCAATTTTTTAATTTGACCATATAATCCTGAAACACCCTGTATAATTAGATAGTAATATTTGTTGAAAAGAATGTTAGTAAAAATTATTTTTGGGTTAACAGCAATACTTAACTTAAATAAAACTCTTTGAAGTTTCTTTCTAAGCTTTCGAAATATATTTATTTTATTTTGAAGGAGCAACAACATTTTATAAGTGACAGAATGTAAGTAGAAATTTATAATAAATTTATACTTACATTTCTGCATTTCTGTGAGTTTATAACGTTATTATGTTTACAGTAATTAACATGAACGAGTAAATATTAAATATTAAAATGGAAAATTAAAATTGATGATATTCGAAATTGTTCTTTTAGATATTTGACATTAATTGATATTTTGATATTAATAATTAAATAATTTTTCAACTATGATATCAGAAGTACTAAGATAGAAAAGTAACTATAAGGTAGATTTTAGTATTTACTCATATTAAGCTAACTCGAAAGCTTTTTTTCACACATTTAAAAAGGATTTAAATTGTATTTTTTTTGTAAAAGTAAATTTTTATCATTTACCCATCTAAATTAAGATTTGAATTTATATTTAAACAGGACTGAAAACGCTGTACATCAAATGTTTTACAGCCAGATTTACTACTAAAAATTCTTCAGCTCGCGTAGAATGATTTTTATTTAAAATAAATTAATCAAACTGTTTAATAAAATAATTATTTTAAACAATCATAATATATAATAGTATGGATAATACATAAAAAATATACAAATTGATTACTAACTTAAGTAGAAATTGACCAGAAACATTCAAGTAGAAATATTTATATTGCGTTATGAACCTACTAACCTTTTAATATAAATTGCTTAAATAGAATTTAATTAAGGATCTAGCTTGATTACAATAATAATACATTTTTAAAAAACGGAGCTTAACAACTCACCACTCGAATAAATGCGCTCGCGTCGTGCTTTGCTCGCGCGCATAAAATATCTATGTGATTTAAAACTGCTATATCTCAGCAAAGAAATAACTTAATCCTAAAATGTTCGTCTTCAATCGTAGAATACTATAAAAAAAAAATTTGAGACTTTTTAAACCTGACCCTATGAAAAGTTGCCATTAACTAATTACTTTAGCGATTTTTATGTAAAAATTTGGCGTTTTAAGTAGATATAATTTTGTTGAAAACAATGTTAGAGACATTTATATTATTTTAATTTAAAGCTAATAATGTGGCCTTCAAGATGAGAGGTCGTAAAACATGATAGCTTTATTAGAACCCGAGTTATGATAAAAAATCTGCGATCTTTAGGAGTGATATTTTGCAACATTTTTTAACTACATTTGCAATACCTCGGGTTCTAACTAACGGATTTTAATTTTTTTTGTGTTGTCATAAGGATCAAAAAAGTATTTGAAAAAAATTCGTATCTCTCTTAGTTTTCTAGTTATAATCGTTTATACAATTGAACTGTTGAGAACAATTTATTTGACCATTTTTCGGAAAAACGGATTTCAGATTCGGATTCAGCGAAAAAAAATACGTTCTGGATCAACAGGATGAAAATCGGCCACAGAAACCCCCCTAACTGCCGGAGTAAATGTATCAGTAAAAATTTTGAAAGATATTTAAAAATATTAGAGTTAAATACAAACATATACACTTATTTACCAAACTTTTAAACACTTATCCAATTTTTTGTAAACTATTATTTTGAGATATCTCTTATAGGATTTTTTGAAAATTTTGAAAGTATTTAAACAAGAATATAGTAAATGAAGTTAAGGAGACATTGAAAAAATGACGCATCTGGCGCGGTAACGCTCTAATAACTAATTCCTAAGGCATCTGTAGCTTAGTGGTAAGATAGTTAGCTTGTAAAGGTAAAGGTTGCGGGTTCGAGTCCTGTCAGATGCGAACTTCTTCTTAATATCATTTAATATATTCTTGTTTGTATACTTTCTAACTTTCAAAACAAACTTGTGCAATTGTTATATTATTTTGTCTTAAAAAAGTAATATATTTCTTTATGATTTCTATTACCAATGTAATTCTATAATGCAATTATTTTATGATTATATGGGTAAATAAAAAATAAGGAATAGAAATGTCCCAAAGTAATGTACTAACTCCCATCCTCTACTTTCTACATAACTTTACTACAAAGTAATATTGAAAATAATCAAAAGAGCTTGCATACATTTTACAAACATTCTAAATTAATATTATGAAAAGTTTATAATTTAATATTTTCGAAATAAAAATTTCTAATAAAAACTTTTTAAACTGTAAAATTAAATAATATTAAAATAAGTGGATTGTTCCATATAAACTAAATTAAACAATAAAGCCTAGAAAGTGATTCAAAACATCAGCTATTTTTCAATTTCTTATAAAATATAAACTCATGGATAAAATTCTATTTTTTGCTTTAAATTTTAAAATAATGATCATGATTGAGGTTGCTAATTTTTCACGAATAGGGGTGGGTCTTCTTTGATAATCTAGACATATGCTGTCAAATAGTCGTTTGTGTGAACATTATAAATGTTATAATTTTAAATTGTATTGAAAGTTGAGCACATTGCCGTTACAAACATTGTTGATTAGCAAAAGATTTCATTTGCTAGAAGGTGTTATTAGTGGTTGTTTCAAAAGTTTTAGTTTTAGAAAATGAATCGTGGCAGAGATTTATCAGTACACGGTAAAGGCGTTAACTTTACTGGCAAAAAGATAATCTAAGCGTTATTATAAAGAAATCATTTCACTATAAGTCGTGTGGTTAAACGCAGACACAGGATCTTCACTGGTACAATGTTACGAAATGAGTTGGCTATTGCTCGCAATGTACTGACTGTGAGAAGACGTTTAAATGAAGCTGGATTGAACAGTAGAAGAACGGTGAAGAAACCGTTGTTAACCAGAGAACACAAAATTGTAAGACTACGTTTCGCTCATACTATCAAAACTGAACGGTTGACGATTGGAATTCTGTTCTCAGATCAGAGTAGAATCAACTTAAATCTTCGGATGGACGTCAGCATGTTTAACGAAGGCCTGGAAAGAAATTTTCGACATGCAATATTGTTACCAAAATTTCATTTAATGGAAGTACAGTGATGTTTGGGGGAGGAATCTGTTTTAATGGACTTACAGAGTTAGTTCCTATCCTTATGAGTTCCATGAATGCGGATTATTATCTCGAAAATATCGTTCTTGAATATGTTATTCCGTTTGATCCTTTCGTGGGGCCGCATTCATGAAAGATAATGCTCGTCCACACGTGGTTAGGCAAGTGTTTAACTACCTGAATGCAATTGATCTTAAGTAAATGACATTTCGGACTTAAATTCTATAGAGCACCTATAGGACATTTTTATTAAAAAAAAGTTCCCAGTCTTAGGCTCTCACTTGTTAACCATAATCAACTGTTAGATGCAGTAATAGCAGAGTATTCCCCAAGATGTTATCAAAAATCTGATCTCCAGTATGCCAAGGCGAATGAATGCAGTAATAATATGTAGAGGAGACCATACATAGTACTAGGCTCAGTTGAAACACTTTAATTCAATTGTTTACATTTTTTAAGTACCTACTTAATGTTTAGCCAATTGTTTGTGTTATTAATTCATTCTTAAAAAATTATTTAAAATACGCTCGTCTCTTTCCGATTTCTGTTTAAAGCAATTGCTTTGCCTCATTTACAAATTTTTGAAGATACCAAACATATCAGTCGAAATCAAGATAATTTGAGCTTATTTAGTTAAGTAGTGCTTTAATTTTGTCCATGAATTTATGTAAATGGGAATACGAAGCTGATATTTTGCTGAGCAACTGTCAAGAGAAAGTATCCACACGCAGATGTTATTCGTTTATCTTTTTCCTACATAAAACTAACAAAGTGTATGTTATTTTAAAAATGGTACTTATACATAAAATATTCAAATATATTACATACAAATAAAAAAAATATCGTTAAATACACATTTTTATAAAGCAGATATCACTATGTTTGTTTTAATAGTAGATGGTGAATAATAAGTTAAAATCTTTTTATTGTATTTTAAATTTATTTTTATTATTTAACCTTGTATATTACAATAAGTAGGTATCAAAAAGTAAACTGCAGAAATATCTTTTTAGTTAATAAACAAACCTTTGGTAAATATGTTAAGGTTATATCTAAATCCTTTTCTTAACACGAAAGTATTTTAATTAGTTTAGTTTAGGGCTTAAATCGTATTCAACTTTACTAAAATGTATACCTACCTTATATTTTACATTTATATATAAGTTTTTGTGTTATTAAATACTTAAGTTTTAAGGTTTTCATATCGCTAAATTTATCAAATATACTTGCTTATTTTTTATATATCTATATTATATTTTTAACGGTAGATGTGTAATGCTCGTCTTAAGGTTCACAATTGCGAACGGCACTCAGTTGGTTGGTGCGGAGCGAGCGTGGATTCGAACGAGCTCAATGAAAAGTTTTTGAAATAAAAAAGAAATATATTTAATAATGTAATAAAAATTAAAAAGGGACAAGAAAAAGAAAATGGAAAGAAAAAGTGAAAGAGAAAAGAAAATGGGTGCCACTTATTTTTTTATCCTAAGGATGGGGAAAGATAAGAAACCCAGGTAAAAGATAAAAAAATATATAAATTAGATAAGATAACCCGGCAGATTATTATTTCTAGATTTGAAATTACACACTTTTACTTAGAAACCAAAAAAATAATTATACTTACGCTTTTTCTTACTTATCCTTATGGTTAAAATCAAAACTTGTATGATAAGAAATTTTTTTGATAACTCAAAATTTAGTTACTTTAAAAAAACATATTAGATTAACTGAAAATATTGATCAGAGTAACATACTCCAGAAAGGAAAATAAAACATCTATTTAAAAAATTAACAATATTTATTATGTATTTGTTTAAATAATAATAAGCACAATTTATAAAAAGAACTTTTTATAATAGAAAGTTTTTTACTGGTTTATAGGTCATATTTTAAGTGTCATCTCAACAATGCACAGCATCCCTGATATTGCAAAAATATTAAGTCATACAACGCTGTGATTGATCATAGAGAAGATTTTTTCCTTGTTAACAAAATCAACGGTAGTTGTATCTAAAAACTTTCTAAAACAGTTTATTTTATTACCAGTTAAAATAATAATTACTGTTTTCACATGTAAGAACAAAAAAAAAAGAAAAAAAAGCTTCTCTCTCGCGAGATCGATCCTATTGCGATAACCCAACAGAATTGTCACAATCAACCGCTTTAACCGCTTATCCAAATAGGCCAGCGCAAGCTTATATGAAGTCTTTCAAAATGATCATATGTATACACATTTTATTTAATAACAATTCAGTATAAATTTCGAAATCTATGTATATGCCTAAACACACTTGAAACATGCATTGTCATCCAGTTCTTAGCTATCCTGAAAATTTCAGAGCTCTAGGTAGCCGGGAAATAGGTTTAAATTCGATTACAAAATTCCACGGAATGACACAGAGACAAAGAACACGGCGAAAATATAAAAACTTTCTAAAAAATAGGACAAACAAACTAAAACATAGAGTCGGATATCTATATATAAATAGTAAAAACATATTAAATAATCACTTTCCTGGTCATTCCAAGATCATATTCTATACACTAGGATAACAGCTAGGAATATAATATTGTTATCTCCGTGTACTCTGTTAAACTAAAAGTGAACCAACTGGGATTTAGACAAATAAATTATTAAAATTCACCTTTTGCTTTCTGATTAACTCGAGTTAAAAGAGTACTTACATATCAAGATATTAAATAGACAGATAAGAAATACAGGTAAAAAAATATAAATAATAAATGTACAGGTAAGAAATACAAAAAAAAATACACCCCAGTTTTTTAAAAAAGTTCATTATGGTACTGTACATTAATCACTAATAGATAGTTAGGTATGATGAATACAATTAAAATTTAATTTTCATTTACAGTAAAGGTATAAAGATAAAAACAAAACTTACGGTGCCATTCTTAGTGTTTCAAAGATAATGAGAAGATCAGATCGCTTCATTCTGTCGGTAATAGATACGGTACGATAATAATGTTAAATCTAGACTATTCTCTGGTCTCGATTAACAGGTAGCTTGAGAATAAACCATCAACTTAATTTTCATAGTTATACGGTAACGAAATACAGTAATCTGACTAAGCTGCAGTTATAATTACTAGATATTTGAAGGAATTCTTAAAGATAACACTATCTGGAAATCTTCAGATAAAACCTTCAATCGGAACAAACGAAACTAGGCACTAGAAACACTTAATTACTTTGTAAGTTTAAAAAAAGCGGGAAACTGAAACTGTTTGACTTGGGTTTCTTGGCGACAACCTAACCCCAAGTACCGCCAATGTGTACCTTAAATAGACATTTACGCGGCACGTGACTAAAAAGAGGGATCTGATTGGTTAGAAACCAAATAGATATTTTCTAGAAAATCTGTTCGATATAATTATGGGCTGTTTTTATCACGTAAGCCAATTTCAGCTACCCCTACAAGGAGCGATTCTCGAACGTGATGGAACTTTTGAACGACAGGGCTGGCTTATACTTAACAAAGAAATTGTTAAAGAGAAATTAAATATTTGGGTTTTACAAATGCTACAATACTACAATGCTATTATATATATGTGAATACCTTTTTAAAATGAAAACATTGCAAATTTTGTGGCATAAGTTAGATTTCCAAGACGAGTAATTTATTTTGATTTGATCATCTTGATTAAATATTTAATGACAGACCAGTTTCTGAAGAAATAAATTAAAAGCAAATTGTGGTGATTTCAAATTGAGTGTTGGTTTCTTTTTTATTCAAGAAAACTCAAAAGGAATGTTAGAGCGACCTGCTTTGTTTGTTTAGAGCATTTAATTAAGAAAGCAATCACATTTTTTTTAAATAAGTTCAATGGTTTTTATCCACAGTATAAAAATTGGTCGATTTTGGTTTTATGTAGTTTCTTACTTTCAGTATAAATTTTTATAACATGAGAAATAGTTTAACATTACAATAGTGGACAAAACTTAAAACTATTCAAGTTTTTAAAATCCTATTTTATTCATATTTTTCTAGTTATAATATAGTTTCTTGCATTATAAACCAGGTTTTCTAGTTTTATAGTCGAGGCAATAAAGCACTAAAATCGGCTTAACCTCCGAAATTTAAACGGCAAGACGGATTTTAATGATTCTCTTTGCATTCGATTCGCGAGAGCGTCAGGAAACTTTGTGACTCTAAGCATTCATCTAATATTGGAAAACTGCATTTGTGCATATAAAAAACTCATTATTACATTGCGTTTTCAACATAACTCGTTATATATTAACGGAAATAAGTTCAATTTTGTTATTCGGAGATTTTTGGGGTCATTAAAAATGAATTGACAGTAAAAGTGATCTAAAGAGTATCTGGTGTTTACTGTTTACATCGTTATACGATTAGTTAAAACTATAATTTGAGTGTTTTTGCACTAAATTAGAAAAAAAGGGTTTTGTTTTCAATATATATTTAATAAAACTCTAGGAGATGACGTAAAGGTTGCTGTGAGGAACACTAGATACTTCGTAGGTCGCTTTCAATATAAAATACGTTGTCAGCGAGCCGAAAAACAAGGTAAATAGTAGTTATCCTGTGCACTGGGTACCTACTCCGGAGATCACTTTTAATATCATACTTGTTTTTGGCTAATTGTTTAACGATATTACCGAAAACTCCAGGAGACGATGTAAACAGAAAGTCCTGGGCACCAGATATTTCGGAGATTACTATTAATAACATATTCGTTTTCAACAACCCCAAAAAGCCATCTGTAACAAAATGTAACTCATTTCAGCCAATTAATAACTAGTTCTCTTTGAGATGCACTTTAAAAATGGATTTTTTGTATGCACAAATACAGTTTTCTAATATGACATGCTTACATAAGGTTACAAAGTTTCCTGATGCTCTCACAAATCGAATGCAAAAAGAATCATTAAAATCTGTCTTACCGTTTAAATTTCGTAGGTTCAGTGCTTTATTGCGTTGAGTATTAGTTGATTCCTCAAATTCTTTGTATATTATTATATTGCATCAAAAAATAGTGATAAATAATGCAAATAAATTGTCTTACTAAATATAATTGTATGGTTATATAATAATGTAGCTACTATGTTAAGCTGAGATTTAGATTAATATATTTTGAATGTTATCTTTTTATCAGATATCAGATATCTATCTATCAAATAAAAATGTAAAATAATTGTATATAAATTTATATAATTTATCGAGGTTTTCATTAAAATATTAAACCATATTACATTACATAGTAGTAATATTTTCATTTTTTATAGCTAATCTGTGTTCATTATAATAAATACATATTGACGAAAAGGAGCGAATCACTTTGTTGAAGACGTACTTGTAATGCGTTAATTATATTGATCATGGATTCAACAGAAGTTAAAGATAATCCAAATCCTAGGGAAAATGCGAATATTTTTTCAATTCTATTTTTTGGGTAAGATTCTAGAAATATCCTTATAATGACAAATGCTTATTTAATGATTTTTTGTAGATATACAATCCCAACATTTCGAAAAGGTCTTAAAAAAGAAATTGGTATAGAAGATGTATACAATACACTTAAATCGGATTATAGTGAATTGTTGTGCAATAGATTAGAAGCGTAAGTATTTATAATAACAATAAATCTATTCAACATCTAAGAACTATAAATTTCAGAAATTGGGAGAAGCAAGTGGAAAAATCGAAGAATATTCCAAAATATAAACCTAGTTTATTCAAAGCGATAATAGCCACATTTTGGTTAGAATATGTCTTATTAGGTATACTTGTTGGAATAGGAGATTTAGTTCTCAGAACATGTCAACCGTACATGTTAGGAGGAATTTTGGACTATTATACTCCAGGATCCACTCAAACTAAGAAACAGGCTTATTTTTACGGTATGGGATTGGTCACTTTCACTCTAACAAATTCTCTATTAATGAACCAATACATTACAAACGCAGCTCATGCTGGTATGAAAGTGAGAGCAGCTGTATGTGCCTTGATGTATCGGAAGGTAAATACTTAAATTAGCTCTTACTTTACATATAGGAATTATCTATGTATTTCTGATCGTATTTACAGGCCACGAGACTTAGTAGAACTGCTCTTGGTGACACTCCAGCAGGAAAAGTTGTAAACTTGTTATCTAATGATGTTGCTAGGTTTGATTTTGCATCCATGTTGATTCATCAAATGTGGATTGGGCCGTTATCTGGAGTAATCGTCATGTACATGTTATATCAAAGATCTGGACTTCCTGGTATAGCTGGAATATTTGTTATTATTTTTATGGCACCTCTTCAAGGTAATATATACATTAAATACATTAAAAAATATTTACAGTGATTTTATTGTCTGATATGTATTTTTTAGCATACTCTGGAAAGTTGTCAGCTTCATTTAGGAAAAGAACCGCTATGAAAACCGATGAAAGAATTAGACTTATGGACGAAGTTATTCTGGGTATTCAAGTTATAAAAATGTATGCATGGGAAATACCTTTCCAAAAGGTTATTGGTTTAGCTAGAAAGGCAGAAATTCGAATAATTAAACGTGCTGCGTACGTTCGTGCTACTTTTATGACTTTAGGTATGGTTACGACAAGAATTGCTCTTTTTGCTACTCTTGTTACAATTATTGTAAGTGGAGGAGAGATCACAGCTGCAAAAGTAAGCAAACAATATACTCATTTTTACATTCCTGTAAATAAATTCTACTATCAATATGTATATTATTATTTATGTTACGTTTGCTTTATAGATAAAAGCATACTTGGACTATAAAGCAAATTCTGATTTGCATTTTGTTAGGAAACAAAAAATATTTATTCTTGCTAATTCTATTTGATCGACAATGAGTTCAAAAATTTATTAATCCAATGTGAATAGATTTTCTATAATAATAATAACCCGCTCGATTTTATTATGTACTTTATGTATATACAGAAAACGTGGAAAGGTGGACAATACGATAATAAAATAAAAACCTATATACGGATTCTCAATTAATACCTATACGAGATCGGTCGCAAAGAAAAGGAAAAAAAATAGCAAAAGTATTTTTTTGGCAAATGGAATTTATTTTATTCAAAATATGTAGTTCCCTTTAGAGTTAATACAGCGATTTCGACGGTACACAAGTTTTTCGCATGAAGATTTTAGCTCATTGACCTGGATGTGCTTTCAAATGTCCTCGATTTTTTTTTGGATGGCCTCTATCGGCACTCTGTCGTCACTTGATGGGCAATGTAGTCTGAACAAAAAAAGTCACACGGTGCCATATCTAGAGAATATGGGGAGTGGTTTATGGTTTTTGTCAAAAAATCAGACACAAGTATCGATCGATGTGATAGTGCATTATCGTGCAACAAGCGCCAGCTTCCTTCTTCGCGAGGTTCTGGCCAAACACGAGGAATACGCGAGAGCAAACGCCTCATAACACCAACATAATACACAGCATTAACCGTTTGGCCACTGGAACGAATTCTTTGTGAATAATTCCCTTCCAATCGTAGAAACAAATCAACATTGTCTTTACTTTTTACTTTTCCAAACAGCTTTTTTTGGTTTGGATCGTATTGAAAACATCACGTTTCGTCACCAGTGACAATGTTGTTTATTTTTTTAGCCTCTTTAATGATGTTCAATTCACAGCATTTTTGGTCATCCGTGAGCTTGTGCGGAACAAACCGTGAACACACCTTTTTCATGCCCAAGTTCCCGGTCAAAATGCGATAGATCGAATCATGGAGAGATTTAATTCCATTTACGTGTATCTCAATGAAGATTTTGGCACATTTTAATAAACAGACGCACTTTTTCGAAAGTTTCTGGCCTAATCACAAATTTCGGATGGCCAACATGTTTATCCTTTTTCAGCGACTCACGACCCTCTTTGAACAGTGTAAACCACTCGTGCACTCCGCTACGAGATAGACAATCATCACCATCAACTTGTTTCAACATTCAATGCATTTTACCCAGTTTAAAACAGAATATTGGCTCTTTGTTTGATGCTCATTTTTCGACCGATGTTAAAAAGGTACTGTCACTTTTAGTGCAATAACTCCGCGTGAAGTAATTCGATTGTCATGAAATTTTCACAGAACATCAATAAAAGATATACCTATCGAACGCTTATCAAATAACAGATGGCGCTTCTAGTATCGGATATTTCTTAAAAGTCCTGTTTACTTTGCGACAGATTTCGTAGTTCTATCTTGAAATAATGAATTACATATATCACAAATATAAGTGGTTTAACAATATTTCTATTGAATTTTGTAAAAATAACAACCTTTTGTATCACAGTTAATGTGTACGGTGTACGGTGTACGCAGTGCCGAGCCGTCCATATGGGCAAGTCGGGCGGCGCCCGACGGCGCCGAGGTGATAAAGGCGCCGCTCTCAGATTTTAGACCGGATAAAAGCTACAAATGTGGTAGCAAAAAAAATATTTTTACGTTTTAGATTTTTTTTGTGACTGTAATTTTAAACTCAATTATCAAATTACATAAAAAATAAATTTAGCAACCCCCTATCATTTTAACAATTTTTCATCTCAGCAGTTTGTCAGTATTTTGGAATTTAGATGAATGCAAATGCGCTAAATACATTTTAATGATATCATAGGAATTATTCAAAGGCTATCTTTCAACGCGTTATTGCCCTTCAATAAAATAAAGCCCAATAAAACATTTTATAAATACTGACAAAATGCAAAACAAATTTTTGAGTTTACCGAGCAGATGACCAAAAAGAATTATCAGTTATCGAAAGTGAGTGCATGGTGCAATATCGAGAGTTGTTTTAGTATTTGTGTTTTTGCGATACTTAATAATTTGTGAATATTGTGATAAGTGATAAAAAAAGAAATTGTCTGGCTAACAGAATTTAATAAAAAAACGCAAACGAGAAGAAGAGCGTGATAAGAATGCCACATGCAAAAATACAGCAATATTTTGTGTCTTCGGCACCGTCCACATCAAAACAATCGCTAGGTGTCGAGGAAGAGATTTACGAAAGTGGGGAATTAAAAAACGTGTCCAGTGGTATGTGCTTTTTTTAAAGATATGTATATATTTTTAAAAGCTATAAAAAATTCAGCATTTTATTTAAATTTTAAATAAATATATCAATGCATTTAAAATGCATTTGGTACCTATAGTGGGCGATATTTACTCATTTGTGTGTTTGTATTTTAAGATGATGCGCCTAAAGAATTGCCTGGACCTGTGCTTGATGCACTGCCGCCACCAAAAGAAAGATCAACACCAGCACCAGCTTTTCCCAAAGATGACCCAGGACTTTGGCCAAAAGTTTTGACTTCAAACGTGGTTGAATATTTAATAGAAACCCCGATTACGCAAGTAAAAAATTATAATTTTCCGCGTGATTCTTCGGGACGAAAATTTTCGGATTGTTATTATGAAAGACATTTAAGAAATGGTGAAAAGTTTCATAGAGAGTGGTTGCTTTATTCTAAATCAAAAAATGCGGTTTTTTGTTTATGCTGCAAATTATTCGATTCAAAAAACAAATCTCCATTTTGCAACGGAACAAACGATTGGAAACATTTGGCGGAATCTTGCAGTAAACACGAAAAAAGTAGGTACTGCTCATTTTAATAATTATAAAAAGTGCACAAATTTATGTCAATCCTTAATTTTTGTTTTATTTTTTAAAGTAGTTGCATGACATCCTGATTTAGAAAAATCAGAAATTTTATATTTATAGCTGTAATTAAATGTCTATATAAATTAAACAAATTTTAAGAAAGGCGCTTCGTAAGTTTTGCCCGACGGCGCTGGTAGGGCTCGGCTCGGCATCGGCACTGTGTGTAGGTACGTTATTATCTTTGTACCAGTTTTCGTTTTATCTATTTTAAATTTTAAATACATTCGCTATTATCTATTATCATTATTTCATACTGTAAATGTAGCTACAGCGTATGAATCCACTAATTTATATTTTTTATTTGTACAGGTTTTTGTACTTATGTCTTACTTTAATCTTTTATCCCAAACTTTGACTGGAATTTTCGTCAGAGGTATCAGTGAAATTGCAGAATTGTTTATCTCAATTGGAAGATTGCAAGTCTTCTTGGCAAATGAAGAATATAAATACGAACAACTTGACAGCATCATATCTGATTCAGACAGTAAAACTAAGGCTGTTCTAACTGTTAATAACTTAACTGCCAAATGGAATTCTGGAAGTTCCCACTCAGTACTTAACAATATAAATATGGAGGTCAATAGAGGAAAACTTTTTAGTATCATTGGACCTGTAGGATGCGGAAAAAGTTCTCTGTTGCAAACCTTGTTAGGTAGGTTACTAGTTTTTGGACTTTGAAATTCAATAATTTTATATTTATTTCTAATTTAGGTGAATTAGATATCGTCGAAGGTAGTATAAAAGTACATGGTACATATTCGTATGCTTCTCAAGAACCCTGGATATTTGCAGCTACTGTTCGTCAAAATATTCTGTTCGGTGCTCCTTATGATAAAAAACGATACAAAGAAGTAATAAGGGTATGCGCATTGGAAAAAGATTTAGAACAATTTGATAATAGAGATCTGACAATTGTGGGAGATAAAGGAGCATCCCTTAGTGGTGGTCAAAAAGCAAGAATTAATTTAGCTAGAGCCGTTTATCGTGAAGCAGATGTTTATTTGTTAGATGATCCTTTATCAGCTGTAGATATTCACGTGTCTAAAGTACTTTATGAAGAATGTATTAATGGTTTTTTGGCTAACAAATCTAGAATTCTAGTAACTCACCAAGTGTATTATTTGAAAAATGCAGACAATATTATTATTCTAAACAATGTAAGAATTATTTATAAAAATATTTAAGATTAATTTTAATAAACAAAATCATTACATTGCAGGGGAAAATTGAGAATAGCGGAACATTTAATGAACTAGCTCAAAGTGATAACCTATACGCTAAGTTATTAACTACAGAACCAGAAATAAATGAAGAGGATCAACAAAAACAAATCGAACATGTTAAATATTCTAGGCAAATATCTAAGAGAGTAAGTACAATAGAATATAATATAGACATGTAAGTATTAACTAAGAATATATTTTTAGAGTCGAAAATCGTCGACCATCAGTGTAATCAGTACGAAGAGTATTGTTGAGAGCATGATTGAAGAAGGTGAATCAGACTCCGATGAAGAGGATGCAGATAAGAAACCAAACATGTTGGACATGCAAGAAGAATCTTCAAAAGGAAAAGTACTGGGTTCGCTTATGTTAAATTATTTTCGAAGTGGTGCTAACTGCTTTAATGTATTTTTGATATTAGTACTATACCTATCTGTGCAAGTTGCTGGAAGTATCGTAGATTACTACATCAGTTTCTGGACAAATTTAGAAGAATTAAGACATCCTCTGAACGTTCAAACCGCAACAACTCTAGCTCCGTTAGTTCAAACTGCTCGAAATTTGAGTGAAATAGTTACTACAACCATTGCTGAAACTACGAGTATACCTAGCTCTACTATGTTGGCAACCACTCTTTTGGATTCTTCCAATTCCTCCCTTAATGTCAGTACTTACGCCTTAATAAACAAATATCCAGACTGGTCACAAGAGACATGTCTTTATATTTATGCCGGATTAATTAGTATTGTAATTCTATTAACATTAGGTAGATCTTTCTCATTTTATTCTTTGGCTATGTCTTGTTCTCAACGACTCCACAAACATCTGTTTAACGGTATTATCTACGCTAGAATGAGATTCTTTGACACAAACCCAAGTGGTAGAGTACTAAATAGGTTTGCAAAAGATATTGGTAGTATTGATGAAACGATTCCAAGAATTCTTCTAGATGGTGGACAAGTAAGAAATAATTTAGTAAAGTTCTCATAAAAATACTGACTAAATGTTTTATTTACAGATGGTGTTACAAATGTGTGGTTCTTTGATATTGGTAGGTGTTGCAAATCCGTATGCCATTGTTCTTGCCATTGGTCTTGCATTTGCAACAGGTTTCTTGAGAAGTATTTATTTAAAAACATCGAAAAATCTTAAGAGAGTTGAAGGAATGTGTAAGTTATAAATAGATTGTGAAAAATATTATGGATATATATAAAATTATTTTCAATTTTAGTAAGAAGTCCTGTATTCACTCACTTAAATGCTACACTACAAGGATTACCAACAATTCGAGCATTAAGAACTGAAAAAATTCTTCAACAAGAATTTGACAAGATTCAGAATTACCACATTAGTGCATGGTTTATGAATATTTCAAGTAGTTCTGCTTTTGGATTCAGTTTGGATTTGTTTTCTTGTACATTCATCAGTGTTCTTGTTTTCAGTATTTTGACATTTGACGAAGGTATAATTTTATTGTACTCTATAATAACAACTTTTTTAATATTATGTATGATTTTTAAGCTATGGGATTATCTGGAGGTACTGTAGGTCTGGCAATTTCCCAAGCTAATTCATTAACTGGTATGATTCAGTTTGCAATGAGAATGACAGCTGATATATCCAACCAATTGATGTCTGTAGAAAGGGTTTTGGAATACAAACAACTCCCACCAGAACCTCAACCAGAAAATCCAAAACCACTTGCTAAATCATGGCCAAATGCAGGAAAAATTGATTTCCAAAATGCAAAACTAAGATACTTTGAAGGTGGTCCATTGATTATAAAAGATCTAACTTTGCAAATTCAACCAAAGGAAAAGGTTGGAATAGTTGGAAGAACGGGTGCAGGAAAATCGTCACTAATCGCTGCTCTATTCAGATTAGCTAATGTAGAAGGAACAATCGCAATTGACGGAATAGATACCAAAGACATTACACTTAGAAATCTTAGATCTCATATTTCTATTATTCCTCAAGATCCTGTTCTATTCTCTGGTACTTTGCGTTACAATTTAGATCCCTTCGATGAATATTCTGATGAAACTTTATACAGAGCTTTACAAGACGTCGAATTAAAAGATCCAGATAATATTATTAACAGGTTAGAAAACAGAGTTATGGACAGAGGTTCAAATTACAGTGTGGGGCAAAGACAACTTATTTGTTTAGCCAGAGCTATTATTAGGAATAATAGGATTCTTATGCTGGATGAAGCTACAGCCAACGTTGATCCACAGTAAGTTTTCAAATATTTCTTAATCACAATCTGGTTATTTTTCCTTGTATTTTAGAACTGATGCTCTCATTCAAAAGACCATAAGAACTAAATTCACTGATTGTACAGTACTCACTATAGCTCACAGGCTAAATACGATTATGGATTCTGACAAAGTTTTGGTAATGGATCAAGGGAAAGTAGCAGAATTTGGTCACCCTCATCAATTACTCCAAAACGAGGGTGGTATATTCAGCAAAATGGTAGACGATATTGGAAAAACAGTAAGCGATCAATTAAGGAGAATAGCAAAAGATACTTACAACAAAACTACAACTCTACTCGAGTGAATTTGATAATTAAATTATTGTTTTAGGTTGATCTAAGTACTTATGTAGTTTTTTTTATTCAGTTGTATAGAAAATAAATTTGTATATATTATATTTATTTTTACAAAGGTGTGTTGAGTATTTGTGTGGATGATTCGTATTAATAAAATTTTAAGATTTTTTATTTTTCTTATTTTCTCATTACCTGTTTTTTGCGTACCTATTGAAACACTTATGGGGAATTTTACACAATTTATTTACAAAATTGTTAAGATACACTGAACTCTGCTGGATAACGTCTAACTACTTGACAATACAATGAACTCTTGTGAATACTTGAACTTGAACTTCAACTGACGTTAACTGCCCATACATCCCCTTATATACAACTTTATTTAATCTAGTTAGTGTGTATAGATCTTTCTAGAATTTTCTAGAAATATTATTTAATCTAGTCAGTGTGTTTAGAAGTTTCTAGAATTTTCTAGAAACATTATTTAATTTAGTCAGTTGATTTTTAGAAACTTCTAAAAATCAACTGTCAATAACAATCTTTAAAATTGAGGACCCTTCCTTTACGGTTATCCCGTTACACTGCCCCCTCCTTAGATTCATTCCTCCTGAAATGGTATTTCCTAAATCGGAATTCCGCACACTCCCTGAGCCAGCCAAACCATCTTCTTGAAGCTGCTGCACATCTCCACTGTGCTTTCCCTGGTAAGGCGCCAAACGATCATGATGGACCACGACGGGTTTCCCTCTGGGAATTTTCACGATCCGATAAATGACATCGATAATCTTCTTCTTGATGGTGTATGGACCTTCCCAGTTCTTCTGTAATTTGGGACAAACACCTCGACGCCGTCGGGGGTTATAGAGCCAGACTAAATCTCCAACTTGGTAACTCTTTTCCATTGTCCGTGTGTCATAGTACCTCGTCATCCGATCACTAGATAATTGTAGTTTTCCACGCACCATTCGATTCTGAAGATCGACTACATATTGTTCACTGGCCACTTCTTCACCAGGTTTACAACCAAACATCAAGTCACATGGTAGCCTCATTTCTCTACCGAACAGGACCTTCGCAGGCGTTTGTCCAGTTGATTCGTTAATGGCCGATCGAATTGCCATTAGAAATAGTGGAATATGTCGATCCCAATCCCTCTGACATTCTGACACCACTTTTGACAGGTAGTTGGTTATAGTCCGGTTCATTCGTTCCCCCATTCCATCAGACTGAGGGTGAATCGCTGTGGTTCTCGTTTTGTGGATGCCTAATCTTTGGCAAACTTCTTGAAACAGCTTGCTCTCAAAATTTCTCCCTTGGTCTGAATGTAGGTAATTCTAGTGGTACCCCAAATCGGCTTACGAATTCTTCAACTAATATATCTGCTAAAGTGGTGGCTTCCTGATTGGGAACTGCATAGGCTTCAACCCATTTAGTGAAGTAGTCCATGACAACAAAGATGTACTTGTTTCCTACATCGCTCTGTGGAAGTGGCCCCAATACATCTACTGCGATTCTTTCAAAAGGACTTCCAACCAGGTATTGTTGCATTTCCGCCTTCGGTTTTCGGTGCGGACCATTACTGGCAGCACATGTAGTGCATTTACGACACCAATCTTTAACATCATTAGTGCAATTTACCCAGTAAAATCTATCTCGGATCTTTGGCAGCGTTTTCGTGATACCCAGATGTCCTCCAGAACTATCATTATGCATCTGTTTTAAAATTTCCGGTATAGCATTTCTTGGGACCACTATTTGTTTCCTTGTTTCTGTGCCCTCGGAATTTTCTACAAGTCTTTTAACGAGCCCACCGTCCAAAACTAAAGAGTTCCATTGGGACCAGTATGCTTTTAAAGCAGGAGAGGATGAGGATATCTCTCTCCACAACGGACGACGGTCCATTCTCTTCCACTCCCGAATCTTTCTCAGAACGGGATCGTTTTCTTGTTGCTCCTCAAGCATAGAGCTCTCGTCTTCTGGCACAACCTTAACTAAGGCAAGTTTTTCCTCGTTCTGCTCCATACGGGTACAATGGATGCAATCAGGTCGACATGGTCTTCTGGAAAGTGCATCAGTATTACGATGTCTTGTTCCAGGTCTGTGCTCGATTTCAACATCATATTCCTGCAGTTTTTCGAGCCATCTTGCTATCTGTCCTTCTGGGTTCCTAAAGCTAAGTAACCACTTTAAACTAGCATGGTCTGTTCTGATCAGGAATTTTCTGCCATACAGATATTTATAAAAGTGTTCGACGGATTTTACAACTGCTAACAGTTCCCTCCGAGTTACACAGTAGTTCTTTTCAGCTTTCGATAAAGTTTTGCTGAAGTAACCAACCACTCTTTCCTTACCATCTTGTAGCTGTGACAAGACGGCTCCAATTCCCGCATTGCTGGCGTCGGTGTCCAGAATAAGCTTACCATCAGGAAGTGGATAAGCAAGAACAGGTGCTGACGTAAGCTGTTTCTTTAATATTTCAAACGCCTCTTGACATTCCTGATCCCAACAGAAGGACTTATCTTGTTCTGTCAAACGTGTCAAGGGTTTGGCGATGTCTCCAAAATTCTTGATATATCGTCGGTAATAGGAACAAAGACCCAAGGAACTCCGGAGCTGATGTTTGTCGATAGGGATTGGCCATTCCTGAACGGCTTCATCCGCGTGGACTTTAGTTTTTTGCCACCGAGTTTCATACAAATTTGGAATCCCTATTTTAAATCCTTAGGGGTGGAATTTAAAAAAGTCATTTCTTAGTACACCACTGTCTATCGACAGTGTCATGTCGGCCAGCAGCAGCGTGCTACCACCTCACCGCTCCACACACCCTGCACATCAAAGCGCGAGTGGTGTTAGACTATTATTATTTTAAAACTATAAAAACTTGCATGCTATATGCATGCAAAATCTTAGCCCGATCGGTTTAAAATTGACAAAGTTTCATACAAACTTTCATCCCCTATTTTATCCCTTACGGGTGAAATTTATTAAAATTCTTTATTAGGGGATGCCTACGCCATAGTAGCTATATCTCAGCCCGATCGGTTTAAAATTGACAAAGTTTCATACAAACTTTCATCCCCTATTTTATCCCCTTAGGGGTGGAATTTATCAAAATCCTTTCTTAAGGGAGGTGTAAGTCATAATAGCTATATGCATGCAAAATCTCAACCTAATCGGTTTAAAATTGACAAAGTTTCATACAAACTTTCATCCCCTATTTTATCCACTTTGGGGAGGATTTAATCAAAATCCTTTTTTAGGGGATGCCTACGTCATAGTAGCTATATGCATGCAAAATCTCAGCCCGATCAGTTTAAAATTGACAAACTTTCATCGCATATTTTATCCCCTTAGGGGTGGAATTTATCAAAATCCTCTTTTAGGGAATCCCTACGTTATTGTAGCTATATGCATGCAAAATCTCAACCCAATCGGTTTAAAATTGACAAAGTTTCATACAAACTTTCATCATCTATTTTATCCCTTTAGGGGTGAATTTATCAAAAATGCTTTTTTAGGGGTTGCCTACGTTATAGTAGCTATATGCATGCAAAATCTCAGCCCAATCGGTTTAAAATTGACAAAGTTTCATACAAACTTTCATCCCCTATTTTATCCCCTTAGGTGTGGAATTTATCAAAATCCTGTCTTAGGGGATGCCTACGTCATAGTAGCTATATGCATGCAAAAACCCAACCTGATCGGTTTAAAATTGACAAAGTTTTATACAAACTTTCATCCCCTATTTTCCCCCTTTGGGGGTGGAATTAATTAAAATTCTTTCTTATTGGATTCCTACGTCATAATATCTACCTGCATGCCAAATTTCAGCCCGATCCCTCCAGCGGTTTGAGCTGTGCGTTGATAGATCATACAAACTTTCATCCCCTATTTTATCCCGTTGGGGTGGAATTATTTAAAATCCTTTCTTAGCGGATGCCTACGTTATAACATCTACCTGCATGCCAAATTTCAGCCCCATCCGTCCAGCGGTTTCGGCTCTGCGTTGATAGATCACTATATCAGTCAGTCAGTCAGTCAGTCAGTCACCTTTGAGTTTTATATATATAGATAGATAGATATGAACGAGCTAACTGGTATTTACGTTTAGACTGAATTTTCCCTTAAATATTTTTTAAAGGCGATTTTCTTGTCCTGTGCTATAAAGCGGTAAAGTGGAATTAGGCTTAGCGGAAAAAGCTATAGATACTATTCATTCATATTATCCGAAATTGAATAATCAGTTAAATTAAATTGAAATGCCCATGCTTATTGGACACAGTCAACCTTTCGACTGGAAATTGTTGAAACAAACTGATCGCAAAAAGCATTCTCTGAAGTTTTGCGATAGTCGAGGACAAAATCAAATAATAAATTCCTTATAAAAGAGACATTTTACGGAAGGGTGGGTTCGTGTCACGCGTAATATAACGCTTGGGTGGTAGAGTGGGTTAGCTGGACAGACTACATTGTAGTGTGAGCAGATTACGTAAAAAAAATAATAAAAAAATTACTTAAATGCATATATAAACCGAAAAATAAGTTTACTATATCTGGTAACAGCTCGTAAATATTATAACCTGGAAAATATTTTTTACAAAACAAAATCCGCGAGTTCTTCGTGGATCTTTAAAATAAAAGGTACATGTTAAAAGTTTTAGGTTTGATACAAATGATTATGTATATATAAATATCTTATTAAGTTTATATTTTTTTAAATACTTTTTTTTGGACGTGATTATATCATTCCATTCTGTTACTCCGATTTTGTGAATGTATCAATATCAACCTATAAATAGAAGGTAAATTACCCTTATTTCTTCTATGCATCGTTTAATAAAATTTCTCACCCCCAAAAGTAAACTGTTGGTATGATTTACTTCTTCCAGTTAACATGTTTATTTTTCCATTATATAATTTTTTTATTGGGGTTAATACTTTAACCGACAACAACTTTGAGGAAAAACTTCAGAGTCGTGACTTGTCAAAAATTTATATTTCCAAATGCTACCAAAGTACGCAGTTTTTCTTTCTCTCTGACATCGTAGATTCTTTTCTCTTGCGTCCCTAATGATTATAATATAATTTTATTTATCTTTTAATTAAACTTTTTTCTACAAACTCATTTAACATCTTACTAAGCAATGTATCTAATTTTAAGTGGAATTAAATGAATACGGAATAACAACTAGAATGTAATTATAATCCGAACCTTTCCCTTGGTATTGCTCCAACGGAGATTCAATTTTGTTTCCGATCCTTTGTGCAATAATCCCAGTAACAATGTAAAATCTAAACAATTCCCACTTGACTAAGATACTAGAGAATATTAACTAGCATCAATTATTTATTAATTATTTATCGATGTTATATTATAAGATTTTTACACAATTCACTTATTTATTTGAAAATCCTACAACAAAAAATAAAATGTATTGAAAAGAAACCTGTTAAGTATTGGTCAATAAAATATAAGTAAATGTCTTCAACAGACCACAAAGAGCGTTGACACGAACACACAGATAAAGTATTCCAGGTTTATTGAAGGTTTCGATAAACACAATAAATAAATATAAGTATAATACAGTTAATAAGCACGATTCTTATAAACGAATGTATTTTTTCGTAATTTTTTTTCCCAGAATTCAAGTAGTGACCCAACAATAAAAAATTCATATTGAAATAGGTAGTGATAATTGAAATTAATCTGATGCACCGTTTTAAAGCTACAAATCGAAAGTCAGAAAATCGTTATTTAAACAAATTGGTATTTCACAAAATTATTTTAGATTTTAAAGTAAATTACAAAAAATTTAGGGTTAAATTGTCGAATTAATAAAAATTAACAAAAAAATGGCCCTTGGTAAGCCAGGCGCATCAGTAGATTTATATTAATTGAATATATTAAAAGTATACGTTTTAGAAAAAAATGTTTTAGATAAAAGTTGTAGGTCTCTTTAAGACAAACAAAAAAGTCCCCTAACATTTTTTTGTACAGGGTGAAGTAAAAAAGTTAAGAATTTTTTTCCAATTTATTTTGATCTCACGCCAAAACGGCCGTACCGATTTGGCCCATTAACGAACTTGACTGAGATTTTAGGACGATTGATTTTTGTGCCAAATTTCATTTCGATCCGTTAAGAAATGCGACCGCTATCGTGTCCACAGATTTCGTTATATCGGAACTATACATACATACATATATATATATATAAACTTTTGAACGGAAGGTGTTTTTGAGGTCAGGGGGGCCCAAAACGAAAAACTGTAGTGAAATTTTCCCGAAGTCGTGACCTGCGAACCAGCTGAGTAGTAGATATAAATCTACTAAAAAAAACATTTAGTATTTTGCACCTTTAAAACTCGTCCTAGACAAACAAAAGTTTTATGTTATTGCACAAAGTACATTTATACAAATTTTCAAAAAGTGTGGTTTAATAATAGCACGAGAGCTAGAGCCCAACTTTCGCCGTCATCCGTAATATGACATTTTACGTCATCCCTTTCCTGGGCCCAGTGGGATGCCAATAAAAGAGACCTTCTTGCCGACCGTAACAGCATTGTATGCACTCACGATTTTACAACCTATTGTTTAAATTTAACAAATTTATATGTTTAATTTTTTATAAATAATAAATAAATAAATATCAGAAACGTAAAGATAATTTTTTTCTGATTTCAACCATATATAATACTTACGCTAAATTTTGTAGTTTACAGATATGACACCAAAATATTTTAAATTAAACTAAGAAACAAACAAGGGATAATCTCATAATGAGGTTTTGAAAATAATAAATATGTAAAAGAACCTTAATACTAAAAAATGCCTAAATATTTATGCTGTTAGGGACGGTGAAAAGGTCTCTTTTATTGACATCCCACTGGGCCCAGATAATGGGTGACGTGAAAGACTCTTTAACCGACATTTCTCTTTTGCAACATGTTCATTTCAAACAAGTATTTACGTTCCTACTCAGGCGGACACCCTAGTGGATACACATGATAGCTATAAGTGTTGAAAGTTGCCAATTTTTACGGGAAATTGTCGTCATCGGTAATATGGATGAAAATATTCCCAGTTGAAGGTGTTGATACGACAATTCGAAATCCCGACGGGCGGACACCTGAGTGGATCCAAAGGAGGTGGCGGACAAGCGTAAAGAGGGCCAAAATTTGATCAAAAAATCGTCATTGAGAAGCCTAAATTCAAAATGGTGGAAAGCTGGGTGTAAGAGATCGAAAAACTATCAAAATGGTTTTTGTAACCAAAGAACGATTTAGCAATTGGGGTTGTCGAGTCCGCGATACATCGATCGATAGTTTTCAAAATCCTAGAACAAGGGGTGTCAAGTGTCAATGAAAAGTACGGTTGTGGATTTCAGGACTATTCCGGGATATTTCCGTGCAGACATTCCCTATATTTCGCGATTTTCATTGAATAGTTACTTTACTAGTAATTTTTTTAAATTTTATTATGAAGCCTTTTAAATAAAAAATGACTAAAAACGTATATAATTGCTACTCGAGGTTAGGTGATTTTGCAGTTTAGAAGCCCAAGGATGACGGCGATAACCTTGAGCCCAATCTTATTGCGGATATCGTATAAGTTTAAAGTTCTTTAGGTACCTAGTGGTTAGGTAGTACAGTATTCACGTGTATTCAATCTCTTATTGTCAATACACTAACACAAAAAGACACTACACTACCTACAAAAAATATGTAAATAAAAACTGTCCACCGCAATAAAACTAAAAAAATCATCTTTTGCAACCAAAAATTTTAAAAACTATAAATAGATTTATTGCCACTAAGAAAAACTGTTTACTGTCACATACCAAAATTGAAAACGCTCAAATTTACAATGTTTGTTATTAAATAAGGTTATTACCGGCAACCTATTACTGAAAACTGTATCTATATCGGTTAAGCATACAGGTATACATACAGACATACAGACATAAAGATGAAATGAAAAAGTATTGTTTTGTGTTTTCTAGTGTATATAAAATCACACCATGATGTCTTTTTAATTACATTTCCATGTACAGACAGCGACAGTTACAGTTTTATTATAGGTATGTATAGATTTCGATAAAAAAAAAGGCAAGCAGAAACACGTTGGTAGCAGACAAATTTGTTTAGTAATAAAAGCGTGTACAGTGGAAGACCTTTACTGTTAGATTTTAAATCTTAGGCAATGAGTGGCATTTAGCAAAACTTTACCAGAATGTCTCCAATCAAGTACTTGATTAATTTAATTGTACCAAGAATAGAACAAAAAAATACTAGCGGAGAAGGGCATCTCGTAAAATTCTACGGCAAGTTTTTCCCAACAAACATGTTTTTTTATTTAAATATATGCTATGTATCCAACAGAATTTATTTATTTCGGAACTATTAAAATATTCCATGGTATAGTCTTCGGTCCACGCCATATTTAAACTTCATAAATAAAACAGAATATAAATTGCAAGTATGTAAGTACGCATGTATTTTCAAACATACAAACAAGTGCTGCAACATCAGTCCATAACATTTCTTTGATGCGAAGATGAAATACCGACAACCGATAAGACGCCTTGATATTACTATAATGCTGTGTGACTCAATGCGGTCCAAACTGGTGCGAAGGTGTTACTATTAGACCAGTAAATAAAGGGGACAAAAACTAGTTACCATTTTCATTTTCTGGTTGAACGTGACATTTGGTACCTCATTGAAAATGAGACCAAGTTTGCATTAAAAGCGCGTTCGACGGGGGGGAAAATGGCCCCAAAAGACCCCGAAAAACGGTTTTCCGTAAATATCTCTAAAAATATGAGAGTTAGAGATTTTTTGTCTCTATGATTTTTTTTTAAATTCTAAATTTTCGAGATAAACGAGCCCAAGCGCACCCAGATTAATAAACTTTTTTGTTCTATGCCGAAGAGCACAGTCCGTGCATATACACATGAGCGGGCGGACAAATTATTAAATACCTTTGTTAAAAATACAGATTTTCTCATGATTCAAAGTTTATGTGAAAGAGGAAATCTGCCGCTACCATCCCCTGTAAATTGGGTCATGGTTTGACTCTTTGGTCGTATCACTGGTTAAACATTCTGTTTCCACGCAATTTTGACCTCGGCAGGAATTTGTTCCTACTTTTTTTTATTGCATTAATTTTCTCCAAATTTCCTAGATTATGGGTCCTTAGAAGGTCCTTTGTCATCTGTGAAATTTGCGTAATCTAATTTTCTTGCATTTTGGTTTAAACTTTGTTTATTGAATCTAAATTTTTTGCTTCTTTAGGAGCTCGGGGCAATTTTGTAAACAAGCACCGATTAAAAATTTATACTTGATCGGATTGGTCTTTATGACACACCATATTAAAGCTAAGAACGTCTACCTTTCGGCTGTGCAATTGTATTTTTCACGGAATCGTCGATTTTTCAATAAAATTGAAAAACAAGGGGTCAAGGAAAAAACGCACTTTTTTGGTGGCTTTGTTCTCCCTGCTCTCTGTTACACGCTACAATTCATTTTTTTCGTTTCTGCCGTGGTTCGTCGCGTGTACGCTGTAAGCGGCGCCCGTGTGGTCTGCTACAGTCCACGCGGCCACGCTTGGAAATATAAACAAGTTGGTTTTCTTCCATTATTTTGTGGTCCTTCGTCCAGAAACAATGCTATTAATTACTTCGAAACTTCGAAATCCTCTGGAAAATAACATTTTTCGGCCTAGGTGGGAAAAAAACTTTTATTTTAATAAAAATAAAACTAACTAAAATTTTGACTTTTATTTTAAATTTGACATTTATGACGCGCAACTACTTATCATTCGATTATGAAAAGGCAAATCTCGATTTTATTTTTGCTCATTGAATCATAATAGTTCATTATTTCTGCTATTTTTATTTAAAATTATTATTAACTAGCTGTACCCGCGACGTAGTTCGCGTGGCGTGTTGATTGTTATATAAAAATTTCTCCTACGAATTCGTTAAAGGGGTGGGGAGAGAAATTTTTATATATTAGATGTTAAGTTGAAAGAAGACAAAAACATCTGTGAAAACCGCATTCGAATCGGATCAGTAGTTTTAATGTCATGCGCGCACAAACATACAGACAGACAGACAAAAAAAATCTAACCACATTTTTGAGTTCTATATCGATGTAGTAACACCTCCCGCAACCCCCCTGTGGGTGAAATTTCGTAAAATAAGTTCACAATTGACCTCAAAATTATAAAAATAACTATTTTGCAAAGTGTCAAACCTGTAGGACTTATAGATTTTAATTTTTTTTCACGCCTCCGCATTCTCCCTTATGGGTGGAATTTCGTAAAATCCGTTCGCAATTGACCTCAAAATTATAAAAATAACTATTTTGCAAAGTTTCAAACCTGTAGGACTCATAGATTTTTAATTTAATTTTTTTTACTTTTCACGCCCCTGCAACCCCCACTGTGGGTGACCTTCTGTAAAATTCATTGACAGTTGACCTCCAAATTATAAAAATAACTATTTTGCAAAGTTTTAAACCTGTAAGACTTATACATTTTAAATTTTAATTTTTTTTATTTTTCACGCCCCCGCAACTCCCCTTGTGGGTGAAATTTTGTAAAATCCGTTCACAGTTGACCTCTAAATTATAAAAATAAGATGATTTCTGTCTAGCTTCAATCATTAAGGTTGCACACGCGACGGAAGCTTAAAAATGGAGTAACTTTTCCCGTTTTTCCAACATTTCCCTTCACTGCTCTGCTCCTATTGATTATAGCGTGATGAAAAGTATACCATAACCAGCACACAGCACAGGAGTATGAAAAATACTTGTATCAAGTTTCGTTAAAATCCGTTGTACGAGCAGTCACTTCGGACGATTAGCCACGGCCAACGAGATGATTGAAACGGGCCTGCGTCGTCCCGAGGCGAGACGATTCATGGTTCGACATTCGTTCAAGAGAAGTGAAGACACTGAAGACAGACATTATTAATATTTTCATTTTCATACATTAACACCGTTTATAATTGTTTATTATCGAAATAAAGTTTTTATTTTTGTGCAAAGTTAATTCAACGATCATCTTTAAAGAATATACAGTCCACTGAACATCCCAACATTGGTACTTCGGCCGCATAATTGACAACAGATTATATTATCGGCGAAAACGAAATCTAACAAGCTCGCTGGCAGCCATTTCCAAGACAGTCGACATCGACAAGCAAAGGAATTTATCGATCGACGTCTCTATTTTTTTTAAGAAGTGGATTCACATTTCCAAGTCGGCGGGACAATAGGGGTGAGTTTCCTATACTTTCCTAACTAACCTAACTTTATTCAATTTCTTAATAACTACCTACTGGTTCTATTTGAAAAGAAATTGCTATTTAAAAACAAACAATTATTCAATACAATATTAGTACCATTTGCAACATAATTTTGTTTATGCAATAAATGCAAATTTATGCTTCTTGATCCATAAAATCACAATATTCTACATTCTACACTATAATTTATTTAAATTCAATTTTATACAATGACTGAAAATGAATTAAAAACACTTTCAAGAAAAAGAGGTGGATGTAAGGCATCATTCACACATTTTGACAAATACTTAACTACAATAAAAAACAAAGATGACTTAACCGATTACGATTATATTCAATTAGAAGATAGAATTAATAGATTACATAATACTTTCGAAGAGTTCCAAAGTATTCAATCGGAGGTCGAGGCAATAGCGAATGATATTGAAAATCAATATAAAATCAGACAAGAGCTAGAGGATAGCTATCATGGTGTCATAGCTTCGGGTAAAGTTTTATTAAAGGGATTTAAACAAAATGAAGATCAAAACTCAGTTTCTAATGACAACGATTCTCCTCATTCGCCTGCCACTATTTCCGATGGGTACATACAGGGTGTTAAATTGCCAACCATACAACTTCCAAAGTTCGATGGATCATTTGAAACTTGGTTAGAGTTTAGGGATACATTTGAGTCTCTCATCCACACAAACGAGCGCATTATTGATGTACAAAAATATCATTATCTGAGGGCATCCTTGCAGGGCAGCGCATTAGCGGTTATAAAACCAATCGAGTTTTCTGCATCGGGCTACAACTTAGCGTGGGAATCAATTTGCGACAGATATGACAATAAGAAACTCCTAATTCACAATCACATCAAAGCCTTGTTTTCATTAGAAACCATACAGAGGGAATCTTGTTATAAATTTAGGAAATTAGTCGATGACTTTTCAAAACATTTGCGGTCTCTTGAACAATTGGGGCAACCGTGCGACAAGTGGGACGCATTACTAATTTTCATCATTACAAACAAGCTCGATGATAACACTCTTCGAGAGTGGGAAAAACAAAGTGCCTCATTGCTTGATCTTCCTAAACTTTTTAAAATCACGTGCCGATATTTTAGAAGCTATAGAAATGAACAGCCGTTCACATCCTAAACAAAATGAACAAAAAACTCGCGGATTTGTAACGACAAATTACGCATGTATTTTATGCGGCGGTTCACATAATATTTATAATTGCGAAAGTTTTCTCAAAAAATCAAATAAAGATAGGTGGAATTTTGTAAAAAATAAAAATTTATGTTCAAACTGCCTACGCCAAGGGCACACTAATCGCAACTGCAAATTAGGGCCTTGTCGTCAATGTAAGGCAAGGCACAATTCATTACTGCATACTGAAAGCAAAAATAACACAGACTCACCAATACAAAATAGTGTTGCTTTAAATCAAACTTCCGAATCCCCATCTGAAAATTCAACACAAAGCAATCCAGTTTCATTATATACGGACATCGACACATTCTCCTTTCCTGGTTACGCGTTTCTTTCCACTGCTATAGTTAACATCAAAAGTCATTCTGGACGATTTATTCGAGCACGTGCGTTGTTAGACTGCGGTTCACAATCGTCATTCGTTACAATAAACCTAAGTCGTAGGTTAGGCATTCCGGAAGAAGAAACAAACGTCACTCTAACAGGTATAGCCAACAAACTTTCCGCCATTAAAGGAAAGTGTAATATACAATTCAATTCAATCAATAGCAACTTCTCTAGAACAATCACTTGTTATCTTTTACCGGTGATAGCCAATGTGCCACGCTACGCACATTCAAATTTAACTATCCCCAAAGAATTAAAGCTTGCAGATCCAGAATTCGCAAACGCTGGTCCAATTGATATTTTATTAGGGGCTGATATATTTTGGCACCTCATTCAAACAGATAAAATCATTTTAAATCAAGGTCCTATTCTAATTAAAACAACTCTGGGTTGGATCATCTCCGGACCCACCAATCTACAACCACCTGAATCTACATCTTGCAATGTAAGCAATATAAATCATGAAGTTCATAACCTTATTCAACGATTTTGGGAGGTTGAAGAGTTACCGAACACTCCTAGGCTATCAGACGAACAACTATTTTGTGAAGAACATTTCAAGAAGACAACCATTCGTGAACCGGGTGGTAGATTCATAGTTTCAATGCCATTAAGCCAATCTCCAGATACATTAGGAGCATCTAAGGAACAGGCAATACGAAGATTCAATTTACTAGAAAGACGACTAGCAAAGAACGAAATTTTAAGAGATCGTTATATCAATTTTATGCGAGAATATGAGGAACTCAATCACATGACTCTAGATACTAACCAATCAGAGCCCATTGAATATTTTACACCCCATCATGGAGTCGTAAAGGAAAATAGTCTAACAACTAAACTACGCGTAGTCTTTGACGCCTCTGCACCTACAACCAGTGGCTTGTCATTAAATAATATTCAATGCGTAGGTCCAACGATTCAACAAGATCTATTTTCTATATTGGTCAGGTTTAGACGCCATACATACGTTTTGTCCGCAGACATCGCCAAAATGTATAGGCAGGTATCCATTGCCACCGAACAAAGAAGCCTTCAAAAAATAGTTTGGAGGGAAAATCAATCCGATCCATTGCAATATTTCAAACTAAATACTGTCACTTACGGGCAAGCATCTGCAAGTTTTTTAGCAATTCGTTGCATTTTTGAACTATCAAATCAATTTGAATCAACCAATCCAAAAGCGTCAAGAGTTTTAAAACGCGACTTTTATGTAGACGATCTGCTAACTGGCGCCGATTCAATAGAAGATGCCAGTAAAATTGCTGAAGAGGTTTCTCACATTTTGTCAACAGCGGGTTTTTCCCTTCGCAAATGGATTTCGAATGAACCCAGCATATTAAACACAATACATACTACGGACAAATCTTTAGGAGTTTTACAATTTGGAAAAAACGAAACGATCAAAGCATTAGGATTGATTTGGTCATGCGAAAGTGACATATTACGATATGACGTAGATTGCAGTTCTAACAAACTACGTTACTCTAAAAGAGAGGTTCTTTCCACTATAGCAAAATTATACGATCCATTAGGTTTAGTCAGTCCTTGCACTACAATCGCAAAAATATTTATGCAGAAATTATGGAGCGCTGGTCTAAATTGGGACGAAAAATTACCAAATTCATTATTCAATTCATGGGTTCAATTTAAAGATGATTTAGCAAAGTTGAAAAATTTAGAAATACCAAGACATGCGATATGCAATAACGCGCAAAACATTGAATTACACGGTTTCTCAGACGCTTCGCAGCACGCTTATGGTGCTTGCATTTACATTAAAAGCACTTCTAATACCGGCGAGGTCAAAACGCATATTCTTTGCGCCAAGTCAAAGGTAGCTCCTATTCAATCTATAAGTATTCCTCGTCTAGAACTTTGTGGTGCTCTTCTTTTAGCACGCCTTGTAAATAAGGTAATCGAAGCCATGGAAACAAAGTTTCACAATTGCTTCCTCTGGTCAGATTCTACAATTGTATTGGCGTGGATCAACTCTAGTCCTAGCAATCTGCAAACATTCGTCTCTAATAGAGTATCAGAAATCCAATCCCTAACGAAATCATTCAACTGGAGATACGTCCCTTCAGAAACTAATCCAGCAGATTGTTTATCAAGAGGTTTGCTTCCCCAACAACTCTTAAATTTTTCTTTGTGGTGGGAAGGACCACACTGGCTATCCTTAGGCAATGAAAATTGGCCTGTACTGAACAAAACGGTTCATACTATTCCAGATCTAAAATCAACATCCATCCTTACTTTGTCTACCAACGAATCACAAATGTCATGGTTTCCATTTCATAAATTTTCTCAATACTCTCGTCTGTTAAGAACATTTGCCTACTTGCAAAGATTTACAATAAATTGCCGTTTAGCCAAAAATCTACGAACCGATGGTGTCCTTAAAGTGAATGAAATCAATCTCTCTCGTTTACATATAATAAGGCTATCACAAAGCGAATCATTTCCTGACGATCTTACCAATTTGCAAAATTCAAAACCTATAAATCTAAAAGGCAAGCTCTCGTCACTGAACCCTTTTCTAGATCAAGATGGCATTATGAGAGTCGGTGGTCGCTTAGCAAACTCCGATTTTTCATTCGATAAAAAATTTCCTATAATCATTGATGCTAAACATCCATTTTCAGTATTACTATTTCGCCACGAACACTTACGTTTATACCACGCTGGGCCTCAGCAACTTCTATCCATTGTTAGGGAAACGTTTTGGCCTATCTCAGGCAGAAATTTATAGCGACGAACAGTCAAGCAATGTGTTACCTGCGCACGCTATAATCCCAAACCCATACAACCTATTATGGGAGATTTTCCGCGTGATAGGGTGACAGCAACGTATCCATTTGCTGTTACCGGCTTAGATTATGCGGGGCCATTTATGTATAAAATAAAGCAAGGTAGGGGATCAAAATTAAGCAAATGCTATATATCATTATTCGTGTGCTTCGCCACAAAGGCTCTACATCTGGAATTGGTTTCCGATTTATCAACTAAATCCTTTATACTAGCCTTAAGACGCTTTATAGCTCGAAGAGGAAAACCTGCAAGGTTGTACTCCGATAATGGAAAGAATTTTGTAGGCGCAATTTCGGAATTGAAAAGGTTTTTAAAGTCAAATAATAATGAAATACAAGGGTTTTGTACTGAGGAAGGTATTGATTGGCATTTAATACCTCCTTACTCCCCACACTTTGGCGGATTGTGGGAAGCTGGGGTCAAATCGGTTAAACATCACTTGGTGCGGTGCTTAAGCAATTCTCATTTAACGTTTGAAGAGTTTGCAACAGTTCTATCTCAAATAGAATCAGTATTAAATTCCCGTCCTATTTCCCCTCTAAGCACTGATCCCAACGATCTATCCCCATTAACCCCAGCTCACTTCCTAATTGGAAGACCCGTTGGACTAGCACCAGATCAAAACTTGCTAGATTCTACTCATCTAAACAGATTCCAACGGCTTCAACAGATTTTTGGAAACGTTGGTCATCCGACTACGTCAGCGAATTACAAAAACGAACCAAATGGAAGAAGAATGAAGATAGCCTTGTTGAAGGCACTTTGGTGCTCATCAAAAATGATTCCTCTCCTCCAGCTAGATGGAAGCTGGGTCGGATTATCCACATTCATAGTGGCTCGCAAGGTGTATCCCGAGTAGCACAAGTCAAAACTCAAGATGGGGTGGTTACCAGAGCATTCTCCAAGCTGTGCCCGCTTCCAGTTTCAATTGAAAGATCCTAGGCCTTTCAAGGCCGGGGGCATGTACGAGCAGTCACTTCGGACGATTAGCCACGGCCAACGAGATGATTGAAACGGGCCTGCGCCGTCCCGAGGCGAGACGATTCATGGTTCGACATTCGTTCAAGAGAAGTGAAGACAGACATTATTAATATTTTCATTTTCATACATTAACACCGTTTATAATTGTTTATTATCGAAATAAAGTTTTTATTTTTGTGCAAAGTTAATTCAACGATCATCTTTAAAGAATATACAGTCCACTGAACATCCCAACATCCGTCGAGTAGTTTTTGTTTCTATAGCGGTTATAAAGACAGACAGACAGACAGACGGACAGACAAAAATTTTACTGATTGCATTTTTGGCATCAGCATTGATCCTTAATCACCCCCTGATGGTTATTTTGGAAATATATTTCATGTACAGAATTGACCTCTCTACAGATTTATTATAAGTATAGATGTAAGCTGCAAAGCAACACCTTTATCGGGTATATCTGCAAGTCCAGCAGTGGCTCGGAAACGAACTGTCACCAGAAAAATGGGGATGGAAACGTATACCTACGTAATAAACTGATGCCTCTCCAAACCGTGAAAGACTCAGCGATTGCAGCACTCTTAAAGATGATATTTTATCAATGTAAGAAAGAATGTAAAGGAACATGTTCATGTCATAACATGTTCATCTATTTATGGTTCATGTGAGTCACGCCGGTGTTTGAATAGAGACAGTCAAGATCCGTGCGAAGAGTTAGAACTAGAGGAAACTCTATAGACTCAAAAAATGTTCTTGGCGAGGGGACTGTTGATGAAGAGATTTATGTCATAATTGCAATTTATTTTTGTATAATTTTTTTTTAATAAATGAAACTTGAAGAAAATTTAAAACTCTTCATTACGAAAACCTCACTCAGGATGATTGCAAAAAAATTATGGGTAAATATTCTTCACTCTAGAGTGATTTTGAGGCTTCGTCACGATAAACCTAATAAACTTCGATTTTCTTCCACATGTGTAAAGCTGATTGTCGCTAGTTTCCGGCCAACTGGTGGGGTCCATTCTGCTGTGATTAATCTTATAGCCTGTTTTCCTAATGATTATAGCTTGAGTTCTTATCTGCGAGGAAAACAAGACGCACAGAAACATAAGTATCCTCCAAAACTATATCGTCTCTCATTTATGGCACCATGAGTTTTGGCAATAAATATAATGTAGTGGCGTCATTTGCAATTGGTTTCAACAGTCCAAAACATTGAGTATAATGGATTTCCAACGCCCCCCATCTCAAATTCAGGAAAAAACTTGCATGTCTCACGAGTCTCAAAATTGTGGATTTTTCAACCCGCTTTTTTGCGAAAAATATTAATGTTGCAAAAAAAAATCATGAGGACCATTTTTGTAGAAAATTAACTGATCTTCAATTTTTAGCGTAACAAAAATTCTCTGTCATATATTTCTAGATATTGACGGAAAACCGATTTTCGGGGTCTTTTGGGGCCACTTTCTCCCCCGTTGCACTTTTAATGAGGTACCAAATGTCACATTCAACCAAAAAATGAAAATGGTAACTAGTTTTTGTAAGCCTTTTTTCCTCCTTTATTTACTGGACTATATACGAAGTTTTGTTGCTTGTCTATGCGCGTCTGTAGATACACATACTCCACATGAGAGTAAAAGACATGCAGGCAGCACTGCATGCGTGCGATATAAAGAATTCAAACTGTCCAGGATCTTGTTTATTTTAATTCAAATTTTCTTTTATATATAAAAGCATTTTTAACAGAATAACTTATCGAATTAAAGTATTTTTCCAGTATTTTAGGTGTACTTTTTCAATTACCGGATAAGATTTAAGAATTTTTCAGTAGCTATAGACAAATTTGGACAAGAAATTCGGACTACTTGAAAATTTTTAAAACCGAAAAAAAGTACCTTAAGTAACTCAAAAATTTATCTATATGTAGCTTTATCATTATTCACACTTTCTTAGATATTCACAACATTTTTATCTAAGTATCTTTATAACTATACTACTTTAAACAAACATAAAATTATAAACACATATTTATATACACTGTGGGCCGAAATAAAGGAGTACATTTTTAGTTGATAATAACTTTTTTGTTTTTTGTGCGATTTAATTTCTTTTTGCAGGGCTAATAGCCTAACATGTCCTTAACATGACTGCAAATTTGGAAGCAAAAATAAATGGACAGGGCCGGACTTATAAAAAAAAAACTATGTAACGGTGAATTTGAGCTCGCTCGTTGCATATGAAAACTGTCTTAGCTAAAATTAATCTGATATGCTCTATAGGTTAACTATCCAGAACACTTCGGTAAAAGGCAAATTTTTCAAAATTACCGGATTCGCAAAATATCATTTTTTTATTTAAATAATGTTCAGAACACGCCTTTGCAATAAAATTTTAAAAAATCCCGAATTTGTAAAATATCATTTTTTACTTAAATTAGGAAATCTTATTCGAGTACTTTTTAATATGTTCACCAGAAGGAAAAACTTTTAATATTAAATTACATCTTTTCCATCATTTTTGCCTCATATAACAGTAATTTTTAATTTAATGTCTCAAGAATTTCTCAAACGCTCAAATATGTCAATTATAATTAGTAAGCCATGGAGTTTGTTTGACATTTATAGTTAAATAAGTAAATTGGTCAAATGATAATGCCACTTTTAAGGAAAGAGGGCAAAATATTAATAAAATATTACCGTAAAAAATATAATTGTGGTGCAAGAAAAATTGTAAATGCATTTCCTGAGAGAAATTGGCATGTCTTAAGACATCTAAGGGAAACTCATGGGTCTATTGAAGATAAAAGTGGAAGAGGAAGGAAGCGAAGCTCAAAAACTGAACAAAATATTGCTAGAGTATGGGTTGTTTTGGGAAATTTGTAACCTGGCCAATCTGCTGGAACAAGGAAAATCGCAAAAGAAACTAGGATTTCCCTTACATCAGTTCGAGGATACCAGGGCATAAAGGTTTTGAAGGAAATGAAACCGCGGATCTTCTGGCCAAGAAGGGAGCGGATACACGATTTACTGGTCCAGAACCTGTATTGGGACTGCCTAGAGCCTGGGTAAGGACCAAAGTCAGGAACTGGGTCTGGGAAGAGTCGAAGCTGATGCTCAAAGACTACTCCAAAAAACTCACGTCTGACATACTGGATCTTGGCAGGAGTCAGATCAGAGTACTAGTGGGCCTGCTCACCGGGCATGGACCATTCAGACTACACCTTCGGAGGATGGGGATTCTGACACAGGAACCCACCTTGTGCCGACTGTGTGACATGGACGATGAGACGGCAACTCACATTCTATTCGAGTGTGAGGCCTTGGACTATAAACAGTTCCTCATCTTCGGTGACACGAATCCTGAATGCTATCACCACCTTGAGGAGCTGGTCACAGGACTCAAATCTCTTATAAAGAACTGCCCTGTGGCAACAGTAACTCAAGGAATTTAGGACACATGGATTCTAGCCTTCCTGATGATCAGCGGGATGCTGATTTTCAGCTAAACAAACTAGAGTCCTGCAAGCACGGGTGCATGTGAGGACTCGTGGTGCCGAACCTGGTCACAATATTCCCACAGGAAGCAGTGCTCAAACATGGGGCTCCATAGGTGAGACCATGCCAGGTTACTTAGATTAGATTACATCAGAATCATTAAAAAAGACTGCCATCTTAAAGTATTTAAAAAAGTTTACTGTCAAAAACTTACTGCCAATGTAAGAGAAAAACGACTCGAAAGGTGTAATTCGCCACTAAGAAGATTCCGCTCTCTTGAAGACATTAGAACAATATGGTTTTCAGATGAATAAATGTTTTATTTACGGCCTTCTAAAAATACCCAAAATAATAGGGTGTCTTCTGACGTACAATTTAAGAGAGAAATTCATCTAGAGCATCTTTTAATTGAAAAAAGTAGTGATGAGCAAATGCAAGACCAAGACCAAGACCGGGTTAGTCTTGGTCTTGGTCTTGCATACAAGGTCTTGGTCTTGGTCTTGCAGTCAAATAAGCGGTCTTGGTCTTGTTCTTGCAGGGTCCAGTCTTGGTCTTGGCCTTGGTCTTGCACCAAGACTCTTGCAAGTCTTGAACTTTTTTTAAAGATTTACTGGGGTCCATTTTTACAAAAAAAAAATAGGAAAAAATAGTTTTTAAAATCATTACAAGTAAAAAAAGATTAAATGAAAGGGATAGTATTTTGCATTATAAAAATTTTGTTTTTTTTTTATATTAAATTGTAGCGATAAATCAAGTATGAAAGTACAAATCCCATGCGCAGTTCCTTTATCATTAATCGGAATAATATTAAAAAATTCACTAAATTTGCTCTTCATATTCGGCGGAGGCGTTGGTATTTGTATATCCTGTGTATCTGATATTTTTGTTTTTTTTTTGGATCTTTTATGAGGCAAATATCTTTTTAATTTTTGAGAGGTCGAGGTGTAACATCTTCATCACTTTCTGAATCACTTGAAGTGTCACTAACACACGACGATTCCAGGTCACTGATTGTTTTCTTCTTTTTTTTTAATTTGCCGTTCCTATTCCTATGAAGGACAGATTATTTTAGGCGCCTTAATACTAAACTGATTCCAAAATAATAATTTAACAAAAAAATGTTGGTATGTTTATTTACAACCCCAATATTCAACACTCTTTGCAAAGTCTAATAAAATAACAATAATATAAATTATTCCTTTTGCCTAACCGGCCGCCGGCCGCTTTTTTATTGTTTGGTGATTTATGGCTCTGCTTAAGGGTATCGTAATTATTGATATTATTATTTGTTCTAAAAACATTGTGCCATTTGAAAGGTTTGAAGAAATTTAAAGTGCCCAAAATCGTCGCAGATAAACTCTTTTAAAATACATATACAAGGTTAATTCTAAATTCAAAAAAAGCGATATGATTCTATTAGTATTGGACGAAAGAAAAAGATTTTTGAATGTTATTATGGCCATAGGTATGCCCTTTAGATATTGTAATAAGATGCATATTCTGATAATATAAAGCGTCATCCTAGGTTCTTTATAATATACACAGTGATTTATAAGTATTGCACAAGAACTTGAGGTCGGATTCCTTAGGTTAAAATATACATATATGAACAAAAAATACTTCGTTAAAACAGGTTGTGGTTAGTAAATAAGTTGGGGTTAAAAATCTCCGCGGCAGTTTTATATTGTTTTTAGATCGTTAGCACAAGTTGTGCTTAGTAAAAAAATAGGTTAGAGTTTAAAATAATCCGTGGCTGCTTTATTTTTCGGTTTATATGTTTAAAAAACGCAAGACCGCAAGACTCTTGCAGGCTTGGTCTTGGTCTTGCGTAAGTCTTGCAATGCTAAGTCTTGGTCTTGCACTGCTCGGTCTTGGTCTTGATCTTGCAGCTTGAAGTTGATCTTGGTCTTGGTCTTGGTCTTGCATTTTCTGTAAGAACAAGACCAAGACCGCAAGACCAAGACCAGTCTCACTCATCACTAGAAAAAAGTCATTTCCCAAAAGTTGTAGGTAATGGTCTCTGTTGCAGTATCCATATTGAGAAAATCTCGTCTGATTTTTATTGATGCCGGAGTAAAACTTAATTCAGAAACATATCAAGAACAATTCTTGCAGCACCTGAAATTGAAGAAGTATATTGTGGTTACACTTTCCAGCAGGATGGTGCTCCTTCGCACACTTTCCACAATACAAGGGTATTCTTGAGTGAAAATTTCCCGGACTATATTGAGCCAGAGATGTGGCCATCTAACAGCCCAGAATTAAATCCGGTTGACCATTCAATTTGAGGAATTTTCGAACAAAATTTGTATGACGGACAACAATTTGAAACCATCGGACAGCTCAAAGAAAGAATGCAGTTTGTTTGGAACAATTTTGAACAGGGTGTAATAAATGAGGCTATCAATTTATGGCGCAGACGACTTCAAGAAGTGCTGAACAATAATGGTAGCCACATTTATAATATTTTAGTTTTAAAATTATTAAACTGTTTTCATAAATGTGTTATTTGTAAAAATGTTATATTTTCCTAATTTAGTAAAAAACTGATATTTTGCGAATCCGGTAAATTTCCTTTTTGATGTACTCCTTTATTTCAACCCACAGTGTATACATATATATTATGCACACCTAGATAAACCTGATAAACGAAGTCTCTCGTTAGAATAGTTACACAAGGCTAAAACTATTATAAAATCAAATATGTACTTTGTATTTAGAAAAAATTGGACAAAAGTTGGTAGTTGGTAATTGGTATGTATTCAATTTAAAAAACGCGCGTAACCTTCGTAAAAAACGATAGACAAAATATTAGTTATCGTGCTAAATTGCAATGAAAAAAAAACTGTATTAGAGTAAATAAAGAGATTGATAAAATGATCTTGACCGGTATATTAAAATTAGTCACATTTCCATAATAATAAATCTTAATAAATATTGTTATTTACATGATGTGACGTAATATAATATTTAGGATAAGTAAAATGTTTTTCTACAGTATCTATTTTGAATGGAATAACCTAATACAAAGATAAAAAGTTCTTGGGTTATCCGTTAAAATATAATTAATTCATTTCTTTTAGATTTGTTTTAAAAAGTATTTTTTATAAAAATAAAATGAATACTTTTTTAAAATACGAAAAAGTGTATTCTGATGATCAAGAAAAGTGCATCGCTGAGGATTTTAAAAGAATAGATGGTAAGTAAATTACTAATATGAATTTGTGAGTAAGATGTTTGTATTTATTTATGTATACGTAACATTTCATTAATGTACCTATACGTAACATTTCATTTATATATATAAGTAAAATTTTATTTATATTTAAGAAATATCTTCTTCTATGCAAATTGAAAGGTTATGCAATCTGCTTTAAGGTATTAATTAATTATACCTTAGATTAATCTGACAACACTGTTTTAGTAAAAATATAAAATTATATTTATCATGCATAAGTTTATTTTAACATTACCCGTACTTAATTAAATGTTTTAGGCTAAAAATATACGAAATAATATATAATCAACTAGCGGACCCGGTGAACTTTGTATTTTTTTGTATTTTTTATCATATTTTTTCGTTAGTTACCAGTTTTTACTATTATTTATAGTACTTTGTAATTTATCGGTTAGGTATATTATATATTAACTGCGCCACCTAACCGTGGCGTCATAGTTCTTAGGTAAGTAAGTTTTGCTCTTTTAAATATATGAGATATCAACTGCAGGTGTAAATTTATATTATCTCAAATGCGCCACCTTAGGGTAGCCTCATAAGGATTAATTTCGTAATAAACGCGTCCGATCGCTGCAAAATTCAAAGTGCTATAAGGAAAATCGCGGCCTCCGATGCGCTATTTATAGGCACGTTACCGCCGCCCCGGCCGACCAGTAACACCGCAAGCGCTACGTCCCGCAATTTTAAATCTGTAATATCTTCGAAAATATTCATTTAAATCTTGTGCTGTAAAGGACCATATAGATCTATATTAAATCAACAATGTATTTAAGCTATTTAATTGGATAAGGATTAATGCTGTATTGGTTAAAATCGCTTCGAAAATTAGCTATTATTTGTCGTAAAAAGTAAATGACAAAAAATGTTATTGTGGGATATCCATAAGAGATAGACATATACCATCGCGGAGTTTTCTGTAGACCTTTTCAATGTGTACAAATAATTAGTACATTATTTTGATAAATCTCGTAGGGTTCAGCCTGCGTTTGCAATGTAAGCGGAAAAAAATTTATAATTAACGACATCACATTAGAAACCTCAAAAATAACAGTATTTCTCCACTATTTAATGGATGTTATTATACATATAAACCTTCCTCTGGAATCACTCTATCTATTAAAAAAAACGCATCAAAATCCGTTGCGTAGTTTTAAAGATTTAACCATACAAAGGGAAATAGGGACAGAAAAAGCGACTTTGTTTTATACTATGTATTGATGTATTGATTGATGATACCTCATCGTAGCTCCAATTGTTAAATCAGTCTATACTAGTTCCGACCAATGATAAATCCAAATTTAAATATTTGCATTTAATTGGCCGAAATCGATTCAGTTTTGTAATGAAAGATTCCGAATTTAAAAAATTCGTTGTTGAGATCGATATATAATTAATTGCTTTACGAACAACGAAATTAATAAATTGAATGGTTTCTTCAAATTTCTAATGAGAAATTCTCCTTGGAATGGTCCCAAGAAGTGTTCCTAATGTTTCAGTGATTATTGAAGTGTAATCAAGATAAATTATTTCCAAATTGATCAAGTTTTCCTAATCTGATTAAAGTTCAAATTAACGTAGTGTTCACAAAATCTTATTTAACAAATTCTCTTCGTATTTTATGAAAATATAAACACCCTGTAAAACGAAAGATCATAAAATACCTAACTGAATTTGTAACAGTTTATCTAAAAATTGCAAAACTAGTAATAGTTTGAATTATTTTAGGTACATGTTATCTAGACCATGCTGGTGCAGCTTTGTATTCAGAAAAACAAATGGAATTGGTTCTATCCGATTTATGCCATAATATCTATGCCAATCCCCATTCGTTCCATATATCAAGTAAATTGACGGAGGATAGCGTAGATATAATCCGGTTTAGGTAAGTCTAAACGTCCATAAACAGAAAAAAGTTCGGTATCGATAAATCGTGTATGCAACTGCATTTTAATGACCTTAATGATTACGAACTCAATATCTCCAATTATCTATAAATTATGATTCAAGATCTGGCTACCTGAATTGACTAATTTTTTAAATAACTGACATGCTCACCAAGATCATTTTTATTATCCCTTTATCGGCGTTTTTAAAACCATAATAACACCCTCTCACAGAAACTTTATTTCTACACTAGTTGTACCCGCAACGTCGTTCGCGTGGCGTGTGATTGTTGTATAAAAATTTCTTACCCCACCCCATTTAAGGAATGGGAGAGAAATTTTTACACACCAGATGTTAAGTTGAAAGAAGACAAATACATCTGTGAAAAGCGCATTCGAATCGAATCAGTAGTTTTTATGTGATGCGCGGGCAAACATACAGACAGACAGATAAAAAAATCTAACCACATTTTTGGGTTCTATTTCGATGTACCCGCGACGTCGTTCGCGTGGCGTGTTGATTTTTGTATAAAAATTTATTTCCTAACCTCGTTATAGGGGTGGAGGGGAGAAAGTTTTATACACCAGATGTTAAGTTGAAAGAAGACAAATACGTCTTTGAAAACCGCATTCGAATAGGATCAATAGTTTTCATGTGATGCGCGCACAAACATACACATTCCTACACTTTTATTATATGTATAGATAAAATTGGTTTAGTATGTAAATATAACTCTAATTACCAATAGCTAAAAATGTCAATTCTCAAAGCCCTTTGTTTATAAATTGGATCCTCAACCATTAAATAACTTAAAAGCCAAGATAATTTTGTGTACAAAATTATGTTATTCTTTAGCATTGAATGTTAAGCTCTATAAATCGTTTAATTATAAAAATGGAAAAAGTTTACAACATTTCAGAGCTCACATTTTATCCATCCACTTTATCGTTAATCTGTGTTCAGGGTCTAAATAATCAGGTACTTAAATTTTATATTTCAGTACAGCTCTTTGAAATCGATTAAAATTTTCAACAGTGAATAAATAGTCGAGTGCCCATTAAATGTGATGTCAGGTGACCTGACCCGTCCGGACTTTTCACTCTGTTTGTGGTCTGTCTGTTGACAACTTTTTTTTGAAATGAAAACTTCTTTAGCGGCGTTGTGCACTTTTTTGTAGCAAGTAAAAAGTTTTAAACTCTTGTCACGACGTCAGGACTCGTGACCTGATTGAAAATTCGTAAGACGGAAGAAGTAGGAGAGGAAGTATCCTCCTCCCCTTAAATAATCTAAAATATTAATTTGTTTATTGAAAATTAGTTGTAATTAAATAAAAAGGAAAGGTGTTGTGCTGTCCATGATCTTAGTGGTCAAAAGGCAAGGGAAAATGTAGGAAAACTGTCTTTATCCAAAACAACAAAAGTGAGTTATCTAAATATAACAGGTGTATGTAAACTGCCAGACAGGTCTACCCGAATAAAGCCGCATTTTTCTTCTGGTTTTTCCCCAATTCATATTACAATTAACCAGATGTTTTTTAAACAGATTAAAGGACTTATATTTTATAGCACGTAAACATCTGTAAAAAATAATAATAAGTTGTAACTCAAACTTCTTTAATAGTAAACATACAAAATCAAAGTTTTAACAAAGTGTTAAACTGTATACAAAATTATTCAATTCAAATTATTTAATAAATTATACTTTATATATTTTTTATCGACATTTTCATTTGATGAAGGGTCTATTCCGATAAGAATCGCTTTTAACATAGTAGTAACACGAAATTTGTCCTTCATCATGTGTCAATTTGAAAATTGGTAAGGACCTCTACAAAACTATAAATATTGGAATGATAAAAAAGACTATGTACCTAACACTCGAATTACAATGAAGGTTTGTAGGTAGTACTCGTTCGCGGTTCGTTTCACAAAGTGCACTCGAACGACGAAACCTGTCATTGTAACAACACTTGTATTACAATATACTATTCTAAGGCGCGTTTCGCGTAAAGGAGATTATTTTATTTTAAAAAATGTTTTATTTATTTACTTTTTGAAATTAACCGGTCTTAATGTTATTAAAAAACGATAAAAGCACACAACTGAACTAAACCAGCCTAACCAATAATGTTTATTATAAAAAAAAATATTATTGTTTATAATGAAATTTTACGCCTTTTTTCTGTTTTCTGCGGCTTTTTCTTCGCCGGCTTTTCTTTTCCAATGCTTTTTTTCCGCGGCTTTTTTCCAGGCTTTTATTTCCGAGGCTTTTTTTCCACGGCTTTTTTTCCAGTTACCTAACTCATTTCCAATGCAAAGCAGTTTCCTAATTCGGATGGTTGGAGAAAGGGCACACCAAACAAATAACACAACCATTTACTCACATCTGCAAATTATGCAAGTGTAATAATAGCCCAGGCTGCAGGGGAGAATAAGGATGATTTCGGGCTTTAATTCAGGAATTTTTGTAACCTGGCCTACATTATAAAGGGAAACATGAAGAACAATCCCCAAGTTCATTAAACAGAAAATGTTTGGTTTTTATTTATTTATGACCTTTCGTAGGTGAAAAATGGGTATTTTTTGTGTTTTTTTAATTTTTTACCTAAAGTAAGTATTGTTATAAGGATTTTTTGTATAAACTATAAAAGTATATTAAAGGATCTTTAGTTTGAGCCATAATGCGTTTAATTAAATCTAATTGTTATTGCAAAAATAAATAATAAAGGTTAAAAACAAAAAACCTAATATTTATTGTAAAATTGCTTTTTTGTTTATTTTGGAGGTATAACGTTCAAGCCTACTTAATTTCAAATCGAATAAGATATTGGGGGCCCAGATCGGTTATTTTGTTGCTGAGATATATGAACTTGTTTATCCCGCAACCTTCAACTTTCAGTGCTCAAAAATGTGGTAGAGGGTTAATTTTAGTCTTATTTTCTTCGTTAAGCCTTTAACTTTCATATTGTGTTGGAAAATTATAAAAAAAATATTTTTGATGCGTTTAAAATAGTTAATTATGACGATGTAAAATTGCAGTTATAAACAATTAGAGCTGCAGCGCCCCCTACTTATCCTACAATTTTTTAATTTACAGATAATTGTAGCTGACATCAAGACGCAGATTTAAACAAAAAAAAAAGTTTTATAAAACCAATGGGAGCCGAGTTAGCATAATTTTTTCAAATAATTACAGCGACTTTATTTATAACAATTAAGAAATTAATCTGGCGGTTTTTGTTAATGAAAGATCTATTTTTTCAATTAATTATAATTATTTACAATTAAAAGCGTTTTTTGTAATAAAAAATGATAAATAAAGTTGACCTCTTTTCAAGTGACGGCACAGTTATAGTGGTGGGATCTCTTTGGCGATGCAAAGAAAACTAAATTCGCAACTTCGAATTGGAGACGCTCGGAAAAAATTGTTATATCTCAGTGAAAAATAAACCGATTTTGATCATTATTTTTTATCTGGGGTAGCTCGTGGAAATAATAACATCTGAAATACTTTCACTCTTCAAAAACTACCCCCAACCCCCCTAATTATGTTTTTTTGTCAATAATTTTTTTTTCGTTTTTTACTTTTACAATATTATTTAACATAATATACTACCCAATTATTATTGAGAACGTTTCTTATAAAAGATCTTCATTGCTAAAAACTAAATATTGTAATAAGTAGACTATTATTATTTTAGTATTTACGTCTCTTTATTTATAAATATAAAAAAGTTGAAAATATTTTTATTTTCATAAGACCTTATAAATACTTAATGCAATATTTTGTAAGTAGGGTTTAAATTACCCGCGTTTAATTTATTTTAAACGCAAACAACTTTTTTTTATTTAAATATTCTGAGTAAATCGACAGTTTAAAATTTTAACAAGATCATTTATTAATAATCCTTTATCTCTCTCCAGCTTATTATACCACCTTCGCATAAATATACAGAGAAAGAGAAAACATGCTAAAAAATATGATCCTTTCCCTTTAGGTAATAAACTTCTCTCTCTATTAATATTACATCTATCATCTATCCTTTGACCAATAAAAAAGGGGATGATCATACTGAATTGTTTTATAATTTTAAGTACTTGGTTTTATCTGCTGTTCGCAATAAGACGTGCTTTCTTTTTTGTGTGTTTTTTATTTGAATTTACTGACATTTACATTTTTTAATTTAAGTGTGTTTAGTGACTTTTTGAGGTAATATATAATTTTTTACTTTTTATTAGGTGTGTTACCGTTGTTATTTTAAAGTATGGAAAAATATATTTGAAATATTAGTATTTTTTTTTTGGTAATTTTTAGCTTTAGGATTTAAAATGGTAAATTTAAGTATTTGAAATTAATATTTTTTTCTTATGTTTTAATTTATTTTTAAAATTTTAGTACTGTTTAAAAATATTTTAAAAGCAATTAAATAAGAAGAAAGTAACTTTTCTTCTATTATCTCTTCTATTATTTGGGAAATTTTTTGCCAATAAAAAAATTAATTAATATGCTTGAAAATTGCCTTCTTTATTTTATTAATCTTGATTGATTGATTGATATGTCGCTAACTAGTTTATAAAAAGAGTTGGTTGGTAATATATTTATATGTAGAAACAAATAGAAATATGAAAAATTTGAAAATGAAAAAGACACAATATTGAAAGAAATTTGAGAATTTTAGTAACAAAAAATATCCCAAATAATAAAACAAAATATACGTTTAATGCCGCAATGCAAATACAAAGAGTATTTAAAAAAATAAGTTTAACAAATATGAAATAAAAATGGAAAGTTGTAAATTCCTTTATAATGTTATGGTCCTATAACCCAGATGTGATTTTTCAAGTAGTTAAATCCATTCCTATTTATCACCACTATCCTTTCAAATCACAAGGGTTTAAAAATGAAATTATTTTACGATAGATTTTGTAAGAAGAATAAACTGATGATTTCATAAAGAATAATTTCGATATTTCTTTATAAAATAGATTTGTTAAATAGACATTTTATACCTTCAAACTATACATGAAAAACAATTTTATACTGATAACTATTACACAGCGAAGCAGAATAAGTATAAAAAGAAGAAAAAAAAGAGACGTATATATTACAATATTGGAATTTTTAGTTTTTTAGCAATGGAGTTCATAACAATTGAGTAGTATATATATTATGTTAAATAATATTGTAAAAGTAGAAAAAAAATATTGAAAAAAAACATAATTAGAGGGGTTGGGGGTAGTTTTTGAAGAGTGAAAGTATTTCAGATGTTATTATTTCCACGAGCTACCCCAGATAAAAAAAATAATGATCAAAATCGGTTCATTTTTCACTGAGATATAACAATTTTTTCCGAGCGTCTCCAATTCGAAGTTGCGAATTTAGTTTTCTTTGCATCCCCACCACTATAACTGTGCCGTCACTTGAAAAGAGGTCAACTTTATTTGTCATTTTTTATTACAAAAAACGCTTTTAATTGTAAATAATTATAATTAATTAAAAAAATAGATCTTTCATTAACAAAAACCGCCAGATTAATTTCTTAATTGTTATAAATAAAGTCGCTGTAATTTTTTGAAAAAATTATGCTAACTCGGCTCCCATTGGTCTTAAAAAACTTTTTTTTTTGTTTAAATCTTCGTCTTGATGTCAGCTACAATTATCTGTAAATTAAAAAATTGTAGGATAAGTAGGGGGCGCTGCAGCTCTAATTGTTTATAACTGCAATTTTACATCGTCATATTTAACTGTTTTTAACGGATCAAAAATAATTTTTTCATAACTTTCCAACACAATATGAAAGTTAAAGGCTTAAGGAAGAAAATAAGACTAAAACTAACCCTCTACCACATTTTTGGGCAATCCTATAGGCACTGAAAGTTGAAGGTTGCGGGATAAACAAATTCATATATCTCAGCAACAAAATAACCGATCTGGGCCCCCAATATCTTATTCGATTTGGAATTAAGTAGGCTTGAACGTTGTACCTCCAAAATAAACAAAAAAGCAGTTTTACAATAAATATTAGGTTTTTTATTTTTAACCTTTATTATTTATTTTTGCAATAACAATTAGATTTAATTAAACGCATTATGGCTCAAACTAAAGATCCTTTAATATACTTTTATAGTTTATACAAAAAATCCTTATAACAATACTTACTTTAGGTAAAAAATTAAAAAAACACAAAAAATACCCATTTTTCACCTACGAAAGGTCATAAATAAATAAAAACCAAACATTTTCTGTTTAATGAACTTGGGGATTGTTCTTCATGTTTCCCTTTATAATGTAGGCCAGGTTACAAAAATTCCTGAATTAAAGACTACTATTTCCCCTACATCCTGGGCTATAAAGGGCAGGCAGTCAATAAACAGTACCTCTAATAAGCGGCTAATTCACTAATCCCTCGTCTGTCAGTTCGACCCTTCTATGGCAGGTTACCAGCTACTTGAGGGTTGAAAAATAATGCCGTCTCGCAGTTACATACACTGAAAATAACAGTCATTGCGTGCTATACGAGACTTCTTGTATAAAAATTTATTAATTTATTCTCATGACGCATCTGCAAAAAAATTGAGAAAAGCTTTGATGATTTGACAATGATTTTGAGTGAAGACTTCAACATAAACTGTACGATGGCGCAATAAATAAATATTGTATTTTACCCCATAAATACTGATACTTTTATATTGATAATTAAAGCAATTCGTGCAAAATTATTCCCTTACCATTCCAAAATATCAAAAATGCACAACGTTCATATTTAAGTTTTTACTTCTGTCGGCACTCCCGGAGTGCAATTAGTCGATTTTTTTTATTTTTACCTAGTTTATATATCTAATTTAAAATCTCAAATTGAAATCAACGGGTGTTGTCAGTTAGAGGTAACTGCTCATTGTTTACAGTTATTAAATTTGTTTTACAGGATTTTGCAATATTTTAACACGACGAATGAGGAATATTCAATAGTATTTACTTCAGGTGCTACTCAAGCTCTGAAAATTGTTTCTGAAACTTTTAATTATGGAGATACAGATGAAGGCATGTTTTTGTATTTGCAAAATAATCATACATCAGTGCTGAATATGCGAAATTATGCTAAACACTCCAAAGAACTTAAAACAACCGAAGCATTTCAGAAATTATGTAAAAATTATAAGAAAACTGAGAACAAGAAAAACGGTAACAGCCTATTTGCTTATCCAGCTCAATGTAATTTTTCTGGTACAAAGTATCCATTAGAATGGATTGAATCCGTAAAGAATGGAGGGATAAACGCAGATCAAAATTGGTATATTTTACTGGATGCTGCTAATTTCTTGTCAACAGATATTGTCGATTTATCTGAACACAAACCTGATTTTGTAACAATTTCGTTTTATAAAATTTTTGGATATCCTACAGGATTAGGGGCATTGTTAGTAAAAAAAAGTAGTGAACATATTTTGGAGAAAAAATATTTTGGAGGTGGAACTGTATTAATGACATTAAGTGCACAAAATTTAACTATACCAAGAAATATTTTACATGAGAGGTATTTTATTTTCTATGTTATAATACTTTTAAATAAGCTAATACTTTTAGATTTGAAGATGGAACAATACCATTTTTATCTATAATATCTTTAAAGCATGGTTTCGATACATTTAAAAGGCTTAAATTGTCACAAAATGAAATATCCAAGCATACTTTTAACTTAGCTCAATATGTGTTTTATAATTTAATTACTCTTCATCATTCTAATGGAAAACCAGTAGCAATATTGTACCACGATACAGTATTTAACAATCATAAACATCAAGGTGCTATTATTAATTTTAATATTCTTCGAGAAAATGGGGAATATGTTGGATATTCTGAGGTAAATATTTTAATACATCTACAATAGGTGCGTTTGTATTATCAAGTTATAAACATTCCCTTATGTTTTTATAATAAACATTTGTTTAGGTAATATTTATAAGTACAATGAATTTAATATCAAAATCGGAAATCTTAACGCGAATGATGCCGATGAAATATGTGGAATTGGTAAAGTCTATTATCAACTTCCATCGTAAAAATCTCGTTTAATATTCTATATTAAATGTTAATATTAAAAAATTTCCTGCAAAGATATTCATATTTTCTTTTAATTAATATGTCTCGATTACGAGATCATTGAAACAGAAAAAATAATGTTAACACTTAAAAAATTATAATCTATAATCAATGTTCTAAAATTGATAAAATAAATTTATTTCCTTTTGAGGCCGTTGAGGGTGTGGCCTGTGGTGGTCGGAGAGCTTAAGTTTTCTATTACGCTACTTTGAACATTGTGATATCGACGTTCATTTAGGGGACAAATCAAGATAAGTAATCTATTTTTTGGTGAGTGATGATCCACTTTCTTGATACACAGCTGAATTATGTGAAGGTATGCATGCGTCAATGTGAATGTGGTGTGTCCGATTCGTAGGCTTCTGAGAATATTCTCTAATCATTCTTGAAGCATCAGATAAATTAACTGTTAGTTTGTTATCTTTAAATTTAGATGAAAGTCTATCTCAGTGAGCCTGTCATCACTCTTGGATGGAGTGCTTAAATAAACAATTTAGGTAGAGTTGAACGTTCTCAAAAATTATGGTTGAAGGAAGTGATGCTCAGTCATCTGTCTCATTCCCTGTGAGACCACATTGTGATGGGACACAAACGATTGTTAAGGAGCCTCCATTACTCAAATGATGAATAGAATTATAAATAACTTAAACAATAGTATGTTGTGTGTAAATATTGTTTATGGAATAGATGGATTGTCAAGAGTCGGTGTAAATAGCTTGGCGGATACGATCTAATAATAATGATTAAACAGTAAGCAGAATTCAAAAACTTCAGCTGTGTGTATATCAGTAAATGATTGAAATACTGATGTTTTAATAATTTTATCAGATGAAACAACCACACAGCTAACTTTGTGATCCTTCTTGGAGCCACCGGTGCAGATAATTTTTTCAAATATTTTTCATGTTTAGAGTATGGACATAGTTGAGTGTTGAATTCAGAAATAGTTTTCCTTCAAGGGGGAAGGGAGGAGATTTGGTTGGAAGTGAAAGCAATTGTAGAATTAAATTAGGTTTAGGGGAACTGGTGAAATCACGTTGCGAGTTGGTGAGTGCAGAGCACACCGGGTTATTTGATATAGCTGAAATTCTATCCGCATAATTTAGGAGAAGCTATTGCTGTCTTAACCAAAAAGAAGGTTCGCAGGCTTTGATTCATAGATATTTAGCTGGGCTGTATCTAAAAACTTCCAAGTATAATCTTAACGCTGTGTAAAGAATAGGATTTTATTTCTTTAAATCTGATTTACTAGTAAACATGTAGACAAAGCACCCATAGTCAAACCTAGATCGGATTAAAGATATGTATACTCTTAGTAGTATACTTTCTTCTGCTCCCAATTGAAGGTAAGCAAGTGTTATAATGATGTTTAATCTATTTATGCAGTTTGCTTTTAAACAACTGATATGTCTTCCAATTTGATTTTCTATCGAAGGTGAGACCTAAAATATTGTGGTATTCTTCTACCGGTAATAGTACCTATCCGATTTAGATACATTTTAAAACTACATCAACTAGTGGACTTTAAGTGAACTAAAGATTTTGTCGTGAAGAGGTTAATGCCGGTATTTGAACATCGAGTGTTCATTGAGCATATTTAAAACATTTAAAAAAAAAAACAACAACTAAAATTGGTTAAAATTGGACCCTTTTCCAATGGGCGGGCAATATTGTTATAGTACAATCAATGTCCAACTAGTATACAATTTAATTAATAATACTTTAATTGTATAACGACTACTACAGCACCAGAAAAAGTATAATATTAACTAGAAAACTTCAAATTAACTAATAATTATATGAGCCAAAAGCTTTTTTGCGATAGCATGTAAAGCTTTTTTACAATTAACATGTATATTTTGGAATGTACATTCGATCATACAGATACAGATACAAGAAAGATTAGGTTGGGAGATAAATATGGAAGTTTTTAGGAGTTTGGTACGTAAGAGGACCCTGTTGTAGGACTTACGTCCTTTTCAGGGGATGGATGGAATGTTGGGAAGGAGTTAGCATCTGTCTGTCGTCGGCTCCGCTCCCACAAATCTGCCTCTTGTATTCCTGGAGAGTTGGTCTTCTAACTTCCGTTTCGTCCTTACGTGGTGTTTGAACGTGCCTAAAAAGTCATTTCTTTTTGGTGTAAGTGTATGTGTGTGTTGAAGTGTAACCCACGTGGTGCAATGTAGGGTTGGGAGACTGACGCTGTAGCGTGTCTCCTCCGTCGTGAAGCCATTCCATTTGGCAAGGACAAAGGGAACCACAGAAACCTTCGCCAAGGGCCCATTTTTTTTTTTTTCATTTTATTTTTTATATTTTTGTTGTATTTTTTCTGTTTTTTTATTATCGTATTCAATGTGGGGTTGGAGGCACCATCTATCGGTAGGCAAGGGGGGTTTCATCTAGCAGGTTTTGCAGGTCTTCCGGAAGGTCTAAGTCTACAGCGGATTGGAGGAGTCTTAGGTTAGGGAGGGGGATCTTCTTTTTTGGAACTCTGGATCTTCTTTGGAGTCCTCCATTCCAGTGTGTATGGAGGGTCCTCTGAGCAACGATGTTAGTCCCCTGCAGAGTCCGGGCGACGAAGCGATGTTGGAGCGTCTGAAAACGAGAAGGGAGAGGCAGTATATTTGTGTTATTGTAGACAAGGTGGCTTGGATAGAGGTAGTGTAGGTTTTTGACTTTCCGTAAGATCGCTCTCTCTGTGGCATGGATGGAATGTATGGTACAGCCTTGTAATCGACAAGAGGTCTGATAAAGGTTTTGTATTCGTGTAAAAGGGTTTTGGTATCACTTCTCCCGATTCTACCGCCCAGAGCACCTAGGAGGGAAGCTGGTTTCCTCATTTTGTTGAGTGTAAGCTCAACATCGGTATCCCACCTGAGTGTTCGAGTAAATCGAACCCCCAGGTAGGTCACCTGATCCTGAGGAACGAGCTGTTTCCCCCATAGTGACAGGTTGATATAGTCGTAAGAGAGATTTTCTCGTCGACTGAGGTTAGGATGTCTGAAGATGATGGTTTGAGTTTTGTTTGGATTTAGAGCTACTCTCCATTTGCTGCACCAGTTAGAGAACTGATCCAGCAGTCTTTGAGTTTTTCGATTTAGGGCTTCAGTCGACGATGCGGAGGTGTACAAGGCGGTGTCATCAGCGTAGAGCTGGATATTCTCCAGAGGAGGAATATCACTGGCATAGATGGTATATAGAGTTGGGGCTAGGATTGATCCTTGTAGAACTCCTGAAAGGGGGGTGAATAGCTCGGAGATTGCATTTCCAATCTTGACTTGAATAATTCTGTTGGAAAGATATGAGTGGATAAGTTTTATGGTTTGGATGGGGAATTGGATGTCAATTAGCTTTCTAATAAGGCCAGCGTGCCAAACCTTGTCGAAGGCCTTTTAGACATCCATAAATATAGCAGATACGACTTTTCTCTGATTTAGAGCTGAGGTGGAGAAAGATTGTAGTTCTAGAATCGGGTTTTGGGTAGAGTGGTTTGGTCTGAATCCATGTTGAAAAGGGGGGATAATGGAGTTGATTTCTAGAAAGTCCCTGATTCTATCTAGGAGTAGAAGTTCAAAGAGTTTGCCTATGACATTAAGCAGAGAGATTGGTCTGTAGTTGTGAGGGTTTGTGTGGTTCTTGTCAGGTTTAGGAATCAAGATGGTGTTTGAGGTCTTCATGATGGTGGGGAAATAGAATTTGCCGAGACAAGAGTTGAAAAGAAGGCATAATTGAAGGAGGGAGTTGTTTTAAGGTTCGTCTAGAAATAGAGTCTGGACCAGGGGCTGAGTTTTGCCTTGTTGGGAAGCAGTGAGGATGTCTTCCTCAGTAAATGGGGTTAGAAATGGAATATTCTCAGGAGGGGGGGAGTTTGTTGGTGAAGGAGGCAACGAGTAATGTGCTCCGTCTCTAGGAAGAATTGTTGATCGAAATTTGGATTTTGAGGGGGGGAGTAAACTTGCTGTAAATGGTTTTTGAAGATTGATGCTTTTTTTCAGGGGTTTCGATGAATTGGCCGTTTACCTCAAGCTGGGAGTGTGTTTTGTATTTTTGGCCTGTTAGAATTTTGAATTTGTTCCAGAACTTGGCTCCGTCGCGATAATCCAGCATTGCTGTGACCTGTCTCCAAAGCGAAGCTTTGTGTGAGTTGATCGACAGCCTCACCCGAGCATTGAGACGGTTCCATTCGGTTTTGAAAGCAGGATCGTGAGTTTGGATGAAGCGTCTATACAGGATTCTTTTTTGTCTAATCATAGACAAGATGTGTTGGGGGAGTCTGGAGGATTCGGAATTTTTTGTTGAAATGGGGATAGCAAGTTCGGAAGCTGTTTTTATTACGTTCTGAAGTTGAAGAGCGAACGAATCGATGTCTTCTGTGGTCTCGAGCATGGGGTTGGGGGGAATGTGGTTCGTAATCTCGGTTTTGAAGAGATTCCAATCAGCTCGGTTGTAGTCTCTGAAGGTAAAGAAGTTTGGTTTTGGGGGAGGGGGATTTATTAGAGTAGTTTTGACCAAGAGGGGAAGGTGGTCTAAAGTGATGCTGTCACCGATTTCGCAGAAGTTCTGAACCATTCCCTGGCACGAGTCCGTAGCTAGGAAGTGATCAGGGATGGACCAGCCATTATGGTTGAAGAAAGTAGGATTATTGTTGTTGATCCTGAATAATGGCCGATTGATGAGCTGATTGGCTAGAATTCTGCCATCCTGATTGGAGTAATGATCCCCAAACTGGGTATGTCTGGAGTTCAGATCTCCCATCAGGACGGCTTTGGGGAGAGAAGCAATGTAAGTGAGGGCCAGGATCGACAACGTTTGGTTTGGATGATTGTAGTAAGAGAAGATTGTAATTTTTCTGTTATTTGGAGAGAGAATGTCAACTGCAATAAGGTCGAGGTCTGAAAGTTCATTTGGGAGTTGATGGAGGGATGCGGAAATTCCATGTTTAAAGAGTATTGTATTGCCTCGACTTGTGGCGGATCTTTGGATTGAAAAGGTGTTGTAACCTGAGAATTTTGGAGGGTATTTTAACAATGTATCTGTTAAAGAAATAAGATAATCCCGCGAAGTTGACGGTACCGAGAGAACTGTCCATCAGTTTTTGTTTTTAGTTGGGGGAGATGATGATGTCGACGATCGCACCATTGCCTCCAATCGCCGTCACGCTATGATTAAACCTGATGTTGGTCACCATAATGGATAGATTCATAAAGAGGACTCGATTTTCGGGGATCATGTTTAATATGATGTAGGTGAAGTATTTGAATACTGATTTCAGGTCTTCTGAGAGTGTTATTGTGGCAGAAGGCTTAGGGGGAAGAATGGGGGCAACTTGTTTTGGGGTGGGGGGAACCTCTTGCCTTTTGGAACATTTGGTAGAGAAAGCAGGGTGATCCCCATTACAGTTGGGGCATTTAGGTTGGTTTGCCTTGGGGCAGGCGGAGTGACGGTGGCTTTCGTTACAAGAGGGGCAGGAAATTTTTGGTTTTGGGCATTCTGAAGCTAAATGCCCATTTTGAGTGCACGTAGTGCAGTATTTCGGAATAGGGGGAAGAATTTCCATCGAGTTGGAAGGTTCGCAATGGTGAACCTTCGCTTAGAAGTTAATGCCCCTGGATAGGGCAGAGGTGGCTTTATCGTTGGCCTTGGAGTAAATTCTCCAAGTTTTGAAGAAAGGGAAGTTGATTTCTTTGAGGATCTTAGACGAGGAGCAGGGGTGTTGGGGTAGGAGTGGAGGCAGCAGAGGAGGTAGGGGTGGTTGGTTGTGGTGGAGGAGTGGAGGATTTGCTCTTGGAGGAGGTTTTTTTGGTTGTAGAGGTTGTGGAAGTAGTTCTGGGGATAGCTGCGGACGCGCGTGTACGGCGATCCATTGCTGGGAGTATTTAGTGTTTTTGTTTGTGTTGTGTAAGTGTATTTTTTGTTTGTAAGTCCAGTTGAAATCGGTTTGGGAAAATCCCTAGCCGATTTCCTGTGTTTTTCGTGAGTTGTAAGTGTATATATGTGTATTTGTATGTGAATGTGTGAAATAAAAATAAAAAGGATACTTATCTATCCACTGAAAAGCCTGGCGGGGGTTGGTATGCACGCGGGGACCTCTCTCCGACTTCTCATTGTGGCACTATCACTCGCGATACTAGATGCTGCTGAGACCGCTTCTCGGCAACGTTCGATTATAAAATATCAATCGAATTTCTAGCAAATTAAAACTTTAGTAAAAATTTATTTTTTAATTACATTTTGTCGAGGTGCGTCCATTTCGTTGTTAATATACCTACAATAGGGTGCTGAGATAACATCTACTTTCTATACCTCACGGTTTAATACTGTTTTAGGTTCAAAACATGGCCAATTTACATGGAATACATATAAGAACAGGATGCCACTGTAATCCAGGAGGATGTCAAAGATTTTTAAATTTACACCCTAGTGATGTTATCAAGCACTATCAAGTAATAATACTGGCTTTTACATAACTTTACTTTCGTTTAAATAAGCTTTCTTAAATTTAATTTAACAGATTGACGCATGTTGTAATCATCATATACTGAAATGGTATTGACGATCTTGAAAATTTTAATTTTAATATTTATTTTAGGCTGGACATGTTTGCGGAGATCAAAACGACCTTATTGAAGGACAACCGACGGGTAGTGTAAGAATATCTTTTGGATATATGTCAACGAAGAAAGATGCTGATATATTTTTAAAATTTATAGAAGATTGTTTTATTGATAAACCTATTTTAAGGGAAATGCCAATTTATTTTACAAAAATTCGACACAATTACAAGAATTTATTTTACAAAAACGTTGAACTATGTGATGATTCTTTATTAGGTAAATCGAAATGAGTATGATAGTCGGTTAATAGTTAATATACAGATTTTCAGATAATAGTGAAGTAGTAACAGAAATACAGTATAAAGAAGTTAAAGAAAAATTATCTGAAATTGAATATACCGAAGCTATTTTAGAACAAATTATACTGTATCCAATAAAATCCTGTGCAGCATTTTCTGTTCAAAATAATTGGATGGTTACCAAAAAAGGACTAAAATTTGATCGAGAATGGATGATAGTAAATGCTAGTGGTGCATGTGTTACTCAAAAACATAACAAGAAACTATGTTTAATTCAACCTGTAGTTAATCTTATTAAAAATACTTTAACAATACACTTTAAAGGTACATAAAAAACAAATTTTAATTAATTACAATAGAAACATAGCTCATTTTAGGTAAGACCAGTATTGAATTAGATATCGATCATACGAAAACAGGGTTAGAAACATCTTTATGCCAAAGCAAAGTCTGTCGTGACAGAGTTATAGGATGGGATTGTGGAGATGATGTATCTAATTGGTTATCTGAAAATTTAGAAATGGCAGGATTGCGTTTACTAAGACAGTTTGAACGCACCGAAAAAGGTAAGAAAATATAATTAATTAAGTAGAGTTGAATGGTTAATTTGAGATACAGCTGGGCATAAGTTTCGATAGAGTATAAATTTCTTCGTCTTCTGCGCTTATGTTCATTTGTTCTTTATAAGGAGCTGTAGGGGCAGTTAAGAGGAGTTCAAATAGTTCGAATAGTTCTTTGTCAATGTAAAACTGTTTAAACATATTCCAGCACGGTTCTTGTTACAATTTTGGTGAATAAATTGTGTTAAAAGCCCCCATAAGTGTTTCAAACTGTTTCAATATTATATACTTGCACAATCCAACAGGAAAAATAGCAAAATAGAATTTGAAAAATATACCTAATGAATTCCTTATGTTAACAATATATAAAAATTAATAATTTTAAAATAAATAATCATTAAACGCAATATGGTGAAACAGTTATCTGTCAAACCTAAGATCCGGAGCACGGAAGCTCTTTAATAGAGGCAAGCGTAACTCAGATTAACAGAGCTACACCGAGAAACTCGCAACCTACAATAAAGAGATCAGAAAAGCTAACCCCTGGAACTGACGGAATATTTCCTACACTACTACAAGGAAAGGGGGCAATTATTTCTAACATGATCCGAATCAGTCATAGCAGTTTTGAACTGAAATATGTACCAGAAGTATGGAGGAGAGACAGAATCACCTTCATCCCAAAGGCAGGGAAACGGACCACCACACACCCAAAATCCCTTAAATCAGACAGCCTTACATCGTTTGTTCTGAAGACGATGGAAAAGCTGTAGACAATTACATTCGAACAGGTTCCTGGAATAGGTGCCACTGCACCCTCGCAAGAGTTACAGCGACTTAGTACAAAGAGGTCTGAACAAAGCAAAGCAATGGCGAAATTTGGTGAGACTTAATATCAATCCCACCAAGATCACTATAGTAGTAGTTACAAGGAAAAAAACCGAACTTAAAAACCATACAAAACGCTACAAATGCTCTTATGGTGTGCAGAAACATTGCAGGAAAAAATTGGGGTTGTAATCCAAAGACATTGCAATGGATGTACACAGCAATAGTGATACCAATCATCACTTAGCTCTAACTACTACGAGGACAAACCTCTCAAAGATTCAGAGAATAGCCTGTGCATGCATCACTGGAGCAATGGGAACGTGCTCCACTGCTGAAATCGAAGTAATTCTAAATCTCACGTCACTACACATTCAACTAGAATGTATAAGGATGAAAACAATATATAGAATGGTCAAAGAAGGAATAATCCAGAAAAAAACTTCGATCATTTTAATTTGATCAAACTTGGGAAATGCACCAAGATGACATGCCAAAGAAATTTAACTTTGTAAGAAAATTCACCACCAAACTAAGACACCATATTGAGGCTAAAACAAAATACCATAAAGTGGTATACGGACAGCCCCAAGCAGATAAAGAAACTGAAACAGGGGTTTTTGGATCTAGTTACAAATACTCAGAAAGCCTGAGTGCATACCCAAGCATTTTCTAGGCAGAAATCTGCGCCATTCAAAGATACGTAAAATTTAATATCGAAAGGAACTATCGTAGACTAGAAGAAAATAACACTATTACGCTCTTATGGGTTTCAGGCCAAAAAAGGTGCTGAAACACTATATATGGGAGCAGAACCATGTTGTGGAATCATCAGTAGCACAGTCTTAGAAAAACTAAAATAAGAAGTGGATAGAGAAAAATCCAAGTGCTGGAACAATAACCAGGAGAGATCTTTCAGTTGTCCAAACCTTAGTAAAAACAACCTCCGTATTAAAACGGGAATATTAAGTGGACACTGCCGATTAATAGGACACGTGAAGAAACTGCGATTGGTAGATGACACAAAGTGCAAATTCTGTGAGGAAGAGGACTAAACCTCAATACAAATACTCTCAGAATGCATTGCATTTCGTAATTCTAGGGTCAGATACATAGGATCATACAAAATAGAAGAAAAAGATATACCTAACTTGAAACCTAACGATGTCCTAAACTTTCTAAGAGACGAAGGACTAGACGAGCTGCTATAAGTCATAAGGAAACAACAGACTTATAGTAAGAAACAGGGAACGCAATAGATCTTATAGGTAGGTACCTATTTACCAGTATAGTCAACAACAAATTTATCAGTTTTAATATAGAGAAGCAAAACAAATTACAATAAACACACACGAGTAATATAGCAAAAAATGTATTTATATTCTTCTCTTTCTTTCACTTTGGCATCTTAATTTTCAAAAATTATTTTTTAAGATTTAAATATACTTATATATTCTAATTATAAGTGATAATTTTTTTTACAACTTTTCACAATTATGGAAATTTTATATATTTTTTCTATTGCGTTACGCTGGCTCAAATATTAATTAAAAATCTGTTTAGACATGAAAATTCTTCTTGTCACTTATGCCACTTATGCTTATAATGATGTTTTCTATCTATAGGCAAAGTGGTATAAACGAAAAAGATGTGGCAAAAACCATGAATTTTTCAACAATTTTTCAGTATGTATTTACCACAGTGAATTTATTTCCTTTAAAATAATAAATAATTGCAAGTTTTAGTATACATTAGGCATTTATTTGTTTAAGAGAAAAACTTAGATCAAAGCAAAAAATTTTCACAGTTCTTTCGAGGTCTGTTTTTTTTTATACATAGGCAAATGTTTTTAAATATCTTTTTATCATAAAAAAATTCATACTTTGAATAGGCAGTAATGAAAAAATTGTGGGGAGTTGTTAAAATTTTTCACGGTTTCACATCGGGTTTTCAACCCTAAAAAATGTTATTGTTAAATTTGATACTTTCATACCATGTAATGAAATGGTATTCGTGAGAAAGACGTCGCTGTACATATGATTTTTCTTTTAAAAGAAAATTCGATTTTCCCAAAGGTATACCAGTGGGCATATTCGAATATTCACTATGTTTACTTCTCTCTTTAAGTGCCCTCAGAGGCATAAAGGAAACACCGATTAGTATCTCCCGGTCTAATAGTAGAGAATCTTCGTAGTCCGGCAGGTAGGGGGGTTTCCGTGGCCCATTTTCCTCCTGTTGACCAAAAATCTTTTTCTTACGTATGTTTTTTCGCTCAATCCGAATCTAAAACCTGTTTTTCAAAAAAAAAGTAAATAGTAAAAGCAAATTGTTATCAACAATTTAATGTTTCCGGTCAATTTCTACTTGAGGTAGTAATCAATTTGTATATTTTTTATGTATTATCCATACTTATATCATATATGTTGATTGTTTAACATTATTTGATTGATATTTTTGTGACGAACACAAAACATACAACAAGGGATGTTTGAGGAGGCAGAATACACCACTTTGTGGTACATACTTGGTAATAAATTGTATTTTTTTGTAAAAGTAAATTTTCATCTTTTATCCATCCAAAAATTTTTCGGGTTGATAAGATTTAAAATTATATGAAAAAATTAGTATAACAGAAAACTTGTTCTCAGAATATGCATTTGGATGGAAGCAAAAGTAGGTGGTCACTCTTCTATTAAACTTTTACTTAAGTGGCAATATGAATGAAAACACACTACCTACATCAAAAATGTTTTACAACCAGATTTGCTACTTAATACTCATACTAAAAATTCTTTAGCTCGCGAAGAATGATTTTTATTTCAAATAAATCAATCAAATTACCTAATGGAATAATTATTTTAAAAAATCAACATATATAATACATTTATGGATAATACATAAAAAATATACAAATTGATTACTTACTTCAGTAGAAGTTGACCAGAAACGTTAATACCTATTGAAATATTTACATTGCGTTATGTACTTACTTTTCAATATAAATTGCTGAAACAGCATAAATTATAATTAATTTAAGGATCTAGCTTATCAATGTGATTTAAAACTGCTATATCTCAGCAAAGAAATAACTTATATATATTTAACAAAGCTTAAAATGTTTGTCTTCAATCGTATAATAGATAAAAAAAAAATTAGAGACATTTTAAACCTGACCTAATAAAAAGTTGCCATAAACAAATTATTTTTGTAAAAATTTGGCGTTCAAGTAAATATAATTTTGTTAAAAATAATGTTAGAGACATTTATATTATTTCAATTTAAAGCTAATAATGTGGCCTTCAAAATGAGAAGTCGTGAAATATGATAGCTTTAATAGAACCCGAGTTATGATCAAAAATCTGCGATCAAAAACATAAGGAGTGATATTTTGCTATATATTTTCTAACTACATTTGCAATAGGTATCTCGGGTTCTAAAAAACGGATTTTAATATTTTAAAGCGCAATTTTTTTGTTTTTCTATATCGTATCTCTCTTAGTTTTCTAGTTATAGTTGTATAAATAATTAAGTTGTTAGTAACAATTAACCCGGCCATTTTTCGGAAAAACAGGTTTTAACGAGAAAAAATACGTAAGAAAAACATTCTTGATCAACAGGAGGAGAAAGGGCCACGGAAACCCCCCTAGCTGCTGGACTATCGAGAGATATATTATGTATCTAATTTATGAGTTAACTGTAGTTAACAAGTTTATGACTGAATTTTACTTAATTTCTTTTAGAATTGACACAAAAACTATCATTTGCAAACCAGGCACAGTATTTATTGGTAAATTCAACTAGCGTGGAATGGTTAAGAAACCAAGTACCTAAAGGAGAATTACATGAAGATATCAGAGAAACCATAGCAAGATTTCGACCAAATATAGTTGTAAAACTTAATAACCCATTTGAAGAGAATCAAATTGAATCTCTAATAATTGATAAAATATCATTAAAAGTAAGTTTATTATTTTAATTAAGCTAACCCTTTAGAATTAATATAAATCAATACATAATTCTAATACCTACCTTTCAAGTACGGCTAATGTAGTGAAATGAATTTATAGCTTCATTGTGTATCGTTTTTGTAAAGAAAGAGTACGTACGTGTAAATGTTGGCTTTTGTAATGGATATAAATTAAACAGTATGTTGCAGGCGACAATATATTTTGCTGTAGAAGATGTATCGGTAAAATCAATGCTCCTATTATTTTCAACAAGTATTAAACAAACTTGTCCGTATCATTTAATAGAACATGAAGAACAAATACCACATTCTGCCTGCTGTTTATAGACTATAAATATCTTTTTGAAGCAATATTTTTTTATGTTTAAAGTTTTTATTTAAACAAGATTTGTTCACGAAATATTCTTTTTTTATTTTAGTGTATTTAAAGCAACGAAGTTTTAAAAAAATATTAAAAGTAAATTTGATTTATTTTATTTCTATTAAAATTAAATAATGATTAATAAATTATAGCAGTTTACACCCTAATCAAATTTAAATTTTTTAAGATAGAAGCCGTCTGGCATTTAGTCACCGGTCATACTGCAACCTAGTTAAACGTAGCTAAACCTCAACTAGTTTGTACAGGTCTAAAGGATAGGTGTCATATGTTTGTGGAGGTTCTCTGAGGTGGTCAAAAATTGACTCCCTGGACCAGTGCCTTGCAATGATACAGTATGTTTTTAACTGTTTCAGATTCCTTGACGCATAATCTGCAGGTTGGGTCCCATTAAACAGCCGGAGTCCCTTAACTGGTGCATTGCCCGTAAGCAATCCTGTCATGACTCATGCTGGTTCTGCGCAGTGTCTCAAAACTCTTCTGGTACTTGTTTGATCAATACACATTCGGCTGTGTGCTTGTCCAGTGTTGATTGGGTTATTTACGAATTCAGGCTTTCATTCTGGTGTACATAGTACCTTTTGGTATCTCTAGAGCTCGCTCTGGACCGTAGATTATTATAGTTGATCTTTTTCTTGCTCATTGCCTTGTATTCATCTATGTCCTGGTACCCAAACTAGTTATGTTCCGCTAGTACACCGAGTTCTACTCTGCATTCGTATACTGGCCTGGAGACCACTTTAAAGATCTTTAAAGCACAAATAGTTGCCTGACTATATGTGCATAAGTTTATTCTCTTAGAATTATAAGCCCTCAAATTATTTTCTATTGTGCATTGCAAGGTTGCTTATACATTTAATTGAACCACAGATGTGTATGTTTCCAGAGGGATAGATTTTTTTACGTTTACGCTTTAAATTCCTGCTCCTGAAGCTTCTTCCCTTTTAGACGTTAATGTATATCTAACTGAAACGTTTTCTTAAGCAGGTATTTGGGATCATGTGATCTTATTTCATCTTCCAGATGTCTTCTCCAATTTCCTGTTTGTTTTACCCTGATTTAATAAAATTGTTGCTCCGATTTTGTACCAGAAAAAAGACCATACTTCCTTCACCCTTTAAGATTATGTGAGGAAGAGGAAGGTATAATAGGACTTTCATGGCTGCTGTTAAGATTTTGTTTGGTTGTATAATATTTTATTTCCCTATCGGACTTTTCAGGATTTTGTTAAAATTTGAATGTTTCTCTACTTTGCGTATCCGTGGCAATATTAACTATTAACTATGAAATACATTCAGCGAGTTCTTTCTGAAACAAGCTGTTTCCAGATTGAGGCAGATTAAACCAGAGAAAACCTCTGTGTGAATTCCAGGTTAGTTTTTATCTTGGTCAAGGATTGGATGATGGTACCCACTTTATAAATCAACTATGTTGTAAAAAACCTTATTCTAATGACATCTCGTAATCACAGATCTTACACATCGAAAAATAGGATTTTTAGTTTTTAGGTAGATCCCCTAATTTTTCGCTTTAAAAACAGGGGAAGATGTATTTTGGTCACAAAATTTTTGACTGAAACTACTTTATCAAAGATTTCGACATAATATTGACGTTAGAGATAAATTTACAAAAAATCCAAGCACCATATATTAAAACTACGTATTTATCATATATTTTTATCAAGTAATATAAATATAATGTACCCATGATTTTGCCAGGATTTACTACCTACTTATTCAATATTACGACATTAGGTACTACGTAGGTATATATGAGAATCGTTAAAGCATACGTACATATCAATAATATTAAAAATCTTATTCCTTACTTGTAAAATGCACTGCTCTTAACAACTTTTTTAATATCACTAGTGCAATATTTTACTCGAAATTTAGGAAAATTCCACACAAATGTCGCAAAGTTAAGGTAAATCTATTAGTACGGGCGCTAGGTACGTTTTCTTTGCTATTATAGGGTCATGGCATTACCCAAGGGTTTTTATGTATTTTGACCTGCTGATTACGAATTTTGACGGTAACCGTTCGACAAATGATCAGGAAATTTGCTATTAACTATTTAATTGTTTAAAATGCTGCAACTTTCAAACTAAGAAAGATATGCATTTTCTTCCAAATCATTTTGATGCCTTAGTCCTTAAAAAAACAACTATTAAAACAAAAGATATTGCCAATTTAGTTCAAAATAGTTGGAAATAACTGCACTTAATCAGATCACCACAAAATTCAACTAATAGGGGTGCTATAAGGACATATAAGGGCTCATTTGATAAGGCATAAATTTATGTTTCACGGAAATTTTAGAAAATATTGTTTGTTCTATGGTTTACAACAAGCCTGTGTTCAGGGTTTAAACTTTGAGCTCAAATTTTTTCAGATTTTAATGCATAAGCGGTAAAAATAAGTTTACCATTTAGCATAATGTAAACTATCAAACTTAGCACTTGCACCGAGCGCGAGCTAAAAAACGCTAATTTTATACTATCTAATCAATTTAAAAGGGTCCATAAACAATCAAAATTTTCGTCTTTGGATAAAGAATAACATCCTTGACAATTAAATATGAAATTTTTTACTTATCATTGTTAAAAATACTTATAAACAAATTACTTTGTTATTTTTCGTTAAAAATTTGAATATTAATTTGTTATAACGTTGTTGTAAACAATCTGACAAATATTTGATAAAATTTACGTGAAAGCTGGGTTTGCGTCCTTTCAAATGAGCCCTTATATATCCTTATAGCATCCTGGTAAGTGGAATTATGTAGTGCAGTTATATGCAACAATTTGGCACTAAATTGACAATATCTTTGGTTTAATTTTATTGTATTTTTTTATCGTTTTAGTTTGAATTAATTAATTAATTAATTAATTAATTAAACAATTAATAACAAATTTCCTGACCATTTGTCGAACGGTTAACCTCGAAATTCGTAATCAACAGGTCAAAATACATAAAAAATATTTGGAAATAACATGACCCTATAATGTCATTGTGACGTAAATGCAAGTGGAACCAATGCGAGGTCCGAATGAATGCTAGTTGCCATGTTTAACTTAGAAAGACTTACTATATCTTTGTCTTATAAACGCGCAGTAGAAAGAGATACTTTTAAGAAAAATGTCAAGCGACACTAGCGCACTTAATAATGTTGTCCAGTGTTGATATTTATCTTAAAAGTATCTCTTTCTATTGCGCGTTAATAAAACAAAGAGTAACCAAGTCTTTCTAAGTTAAACATGGCAACTAGCATTCATTCGAACCTCACATTCGAACCACTTGCATTTACGTCACAATGACGTCACTGACAGACAATTGGACCTCGAGGTATAACAGTACTGATTCTATGATTTTTTGTGTGCTATAATAAGCGTGTAGGAATAATTTCAAAAACGATTTTAATTCTATTTTTTAGTTTTCTGGAAATTGTACTAGATGCCAAATGATTTGTATTGATCAAAGTACTGGAGAAATATCCAAAGAACCATTATCAACGTTATCTAAATCATTTAAAGGAAAAATTAATTTTGGAATCTACCTCAACCAGGATAGTATTTGTACTGAAAATTGTATTAAAGTCAAGAGTAAAGTGTTTATTGAGAAAAATATAGACTTGTAAATATATTATTACAAAGAATATTTTGTTTTACTGTTTCAAATCATATTAATAGTGCTCAGAAAATAACTACAAATAATTAAAGAATAAAAGTAATATAATCTATATACATAAAGGAGATGTTCCCACTGACTGAGTCATAGACGCACGCACAGCCGTAACCGCTGATAGTAGAAACGTGAAATTTGGACAGATGTTTATTCTCATAATGTAAAGGGATTTTGAAAAAGTTTAACCCTAAAGGGGTAAAATAAGCGTTAAAAGTTTATGTCGAAAAATCTATAAATCGGTACCGATTTTTATAAAAACTGAAATTCAGTCTATTCAAAATATTTCATTGAACACGTGTTTCATGATTTATTAGAATTCACACCCTGAAGGTGTAAAATAAGGTTTGAAAGTTTATATGGAAAAATCTTTAAATCATCACCGATTTTATAAAAATTGAAATTCAGACTCTTCAAACACATGTTTGTTATAAATCGTAAAAAAACGTAAAACAACGTTGAAAATTGTGGGAGTCGTTAATAATCTTAAAAATTGCTGAAAATTATAAAAATCTTGCAAAAAAAAACTCTGCAAATCATGAAAAGTTTATGAAAATCGTAAAAAATTCTTGGCATCTGGAAAAACTGTTGAAATGTTGAAAAACGGTCGAAAGTCGTACAGAAATGTTGAAAAACTTGAAAAATTGTTGAAAATTATGAGAAATTCTTGACAATCTTGAAAAATTTTGAAAATGGTTAAAAAATTGTCGAAAGTCATACAAAAATTTTGAAAAACGTGAAAAATAGTAGAAATTTGTAAAAAACTCCAAGAAGTATTATATCAAGCGATAAATTTAAAAATACCAATAAAAACACCTAAAGATATTGATTTGGCGATGACTGACCTTACAAATAACATACAGGAAACTGCATGGGCAGCAACTCCAAACTGCAATCTGTCAACCATGAAAGAATTTTGTTGTGCAATTTTGAAAGAAAAAATTGCAGTGAAAACGAGGTTCACAAAAATTTGGAAACACAATAGAACAGTGAACAATAAAAATAAACTTAATATAGCAACAGGAGAATTAAAAAATTAATGGTTGATAAAAAAAATGCTTCTATTTAAAGATACTTAGAAGAGCTTACGCCAATAGTAGCAACCGATTACTCTTCATGGAAGGCCACAAAAAAACTAAACTAAGAAGTCGAAAGGCATCGAACCACCAATGAGGAAAAAAATTGGAGAGTGGGCAAGAAATAGCAAAGAAAAGGTAGAGGCCTTCGGTAACTATCTCTCATATGTTTTCCAACCAAATAATCTGGAATCAACACCAGAAGAACTGGAAGAAATAAATAAAGTACTAAACGAACCTGTTCAAATGAAGATACCTACACAAAAATTTAAGCTCAATTAAGTTAAAGATGTTATAAAAAAGATGTTAAAGATGTTTCAAAAATTAACAAAGAAAGGAATAACCGCAATATTGCAAATCTTTAACGTAATAGTATCATTAAATTACTTTCCAGTTCAATTGAAAATGGCGGTTATAATTATTATGATACCAAAACCAGGAAAAAAATTAGAAGAAGTAAAATCATATAGACCGATAAGTTTACTACCGGTGCTTTCCAAAGTGTTACTAATGAAACGCATCCAGCCAATCCTAGAAAAGAAGTACCTGTTTCCATATAATCAATTTGGGTTTAGACAAGAACGTGGAACTGTAGAACAAGTCCACAGACTAGTTGTTACGAACGCCAATATGTTGGGGGTTTTATATATTTTGTTTAAAGTTAATTTGAAAAGTTGTTGTCTAATTTTAAAATAGAGTTGTCAGAATTTAACATTGTCAAAGAAATAAACTTTAGTAGAATTGCCATCATGATCCAGTGGTTAACATGGAAAACACATATATTTACAAAACGAAAACAATTGGGAATCAAAGTACGACAACTCTACTGGCTTATTGGCAGAAAATCGCAACTAAATCTAAAAAACAAAATACATAGAAAAATCATAGTATATAAACCCATAATGAAACCAATATGGACGTATGGCATCCAATTGTGGGGTTCTGCTATAAGTAACTCCAACTTGGAAATATTACAAAGACTTCAGAACAAAGTTCTTCTAACCATAATCATGCCTCATGGTATGTTCCCAACAAGAGAGTGATCTCAAAATTCCATCTATAAGAGAAGAAATCACAAAGAACAGTGAAAAACAGAAAAACAAAACTAGTGCACTCTAGTGCGTGATTTGTTTAATGTTAACGATGAAGTGCGCCGACTGAAATGTTTCAAGCCTACAGACTAAATAAACAGATTTTAAGATAATTAATTAGATACTTATCAATAAATAATTAACCTGTTATTTGTATTAGCGAATGAAGGCTCTCAGTGGAGAGAGAATTCCTGCATGTTATACTTTAAAATGTCATGAAATTTACTTATTGTTATAACAGATTGTAAATAAAGTAAATTGTTAGGCGATACGAATTTCTATGAGTAAGCTAGTATAAGATATGGTAGACGTCGGAATTGATTTATCAATTTAAACATTGGAAATATTGTAAAAAATTAAATTGTCAGTAATTCTGTTAGACTACCTGACATCTATATTTGAAGTTCTAAACTATCCATGAAAGTATAAAGAAATTCTAGAACCTAATCTTTGTTGATTTTTGACACCGACAGAACTGACAGTTGTTCATCATTCACACGTTTTTTTATTTAATCTTTTAATAATATAAAGATTTCAAAGTAAAAGAAATTATTTTATACACATTGATTTACAATTAAAACAATAATAAAAATGCCCGACGAAAAAATACTACTTCAATGTTACAACAGAGGATGTGGACAGAAATATGATCCGGATACAAACAAAGATGGTAAGTAAGTGAGGTTAGGATTTATTTTATTAATACTTTAAATTTGATAATTACTTACTAGTGTTGGTATCAACTGATAGATATTATGAAATATAATATAAGTGATAAAAATATGCCACAAGATTTAATTTCTAATTTTATAATGTAATATAAAATAACAACTATTTATTGCTTCTTATAACAGTTATTGTGAATTGACAATTTATAATCCTGAATACAAACAGATACTATCTTTTTATTGAATACACAATATTATGTATTTCTTCTAATAGATTCTTGTAGACATCATCCAGGCCAACCAGTGTTTCATGATGCCTATAAAGGTTGGGGTTGTTGCAACAAGAAATGTACTGATTTTACCGAATTTTTAAATATAAAAGGCTGTACTTTCTCCAAACATTCAAATATTAAACCACCTGAACCAGTCAAACCTGTAGCAAAAGAAGTGGAAATTAAAAATGTTATTGAAGTTAAACCAATATTAGCTCCTGCTCTTCAACGGCCACCACTGGATACTCCTTTGGTAAATAAGAATCTATAACCCGTTATAAATAAATAACATGTTATTTACGTTTTGATGATATTCATCCACAGATTTTAAGTTTTAACAGTTTGCATGTTTTAAACGTACGAAAGCCTCTAATTGGAACGATTTTAATATAGGTGACAATGAAATCAGAAATAGCACCATCGCTACAACAACAACTAAACTCAGCGGAACCGAAACAAGTTCCTAAAGTTACCTCAGACTCGGAAGTACTTATAGGTACAACTTGCAAAAATGGTGGTTGTGGTGTTACCTATCAAGGTCCAGAAACTAATGCAACAATCTGCACATATCATCCTGGTGTTCCCATATTTCATGAAGGATTAAAATTTTGGTCCTGCTGTCAGAAGAAGACAACAGATTTTAATACATTTTTAAGCCAAATTGGTTGTGAAACTGGAACTCACATATGGAAAAAAGATGTAAGTTATTTATCAATAGTTTACAGATATACTGTACTGCTTTATTTTTTTTTTGTGAATACCCTTGATTTTTTTAGAACGATGGCACACAAAGTGTAAACTGTAGGTGGGATTTTCACCAAACCGGATCTCACGTTGTAGTTTCAATTTACGCCAAGCAGTTTTCTCCAACTGAAAGTATAATAAAATTAAATCCTATTAGAATGTGTTCGAAATTAGTATTTCCTCAAGAATCTAATGCTATTTTCCTTCTTGATGTTGAATTAACAGGAGTAAGTAACTGTATATATTCCAGATTAATTGTTTAGTTAAAATTATTTTCTGCGTCGTTATAAATTTCAATATTAATAATTTTAAGCAAAAGAATACTTTAACTCATAACCACAAACGAAGAGTCAAATTGATTGCTTCCGGGTAGTAAATTCTTGGTTTCACCCCTTCCCTGTTGCTCTTGTTTCGCTAAAAAGACACCAAGTTTGTAAATAAGTGATAATTCTTGTTTTAGCTGCAAATTAATTTGCCTATTATATCTAGGTTGAATACACCCACCCTGCTAAATTAAATATTATACAAGTTTGCGCTCCTACGTCAGACAGTCTTGAGGAAGAAATCGAAAAATTCTAAAATGATCTTGAAGGTATAATCAGCAAAACAAATATTCACAACCTAAACATAGTGATGGAAGATTTTAATGCCAAAATTGGCGAAGGAATGTATGGAAATATAATTGGACCTCTCAGCCTTAGAAATAACAAACAAAAGAGGGGAGTGATTATACATATTTGCACACACCTTCTAACTGCCAATGATGAGCATATTCTTTAAGCTATCTTCTAGATGACACTAAACCTGAAAATCTGGAATCTTCAAAAAAGATCGTAAGAAATCAGATCGGCTCTTTCATGGGGAACAAAAGATATATAAAAACTGTATACAGTTAGTAAAAACATTCTAATGCGAACATTAGATCCGACCATAATTCACTTCTCGACGCATTTTAAGAATGCCCTGGGTGGACCACATTTCAAATGAGCAGGTACTCCGTAGAATGCAGACACAACCGGAAGTTATAAAAGCAAGAAAATTGTAGTTCTTGGGTCCTATTATGTGAAACAACGAGCGCTATGGGTTCCTACACCTAGGAAAGTCATGAAGAAGAGAGGTACAGGTCCGTAGACGGCTAAAAATTTACGTACATGGTTTTCAATGACAACCACTGGTGTGTTACGAGCAGATAGCCATAATGATTTCCACTATCCGAAACGGATATGCACCAAAAGAAGAAGATGTAGGTTATGACAATGAATAAGAACAAAGAGAAACATTGCTGAAATAAACGAAAAAGTTTACTTCTTACTTCTGACGAAAGTGACTTAGAATCCGCTGTTAATTGTGTTTCAAGCGATCATATCACCAAGTCTGAAATAGAAGTAGATGAAGATTTTGGGAATAATTTTAAAAATGCAAATTTTGACTTATTAGTTGAATACATGAGAACAATTAGATGGAATCCTATTTTAGTAAAGAGTGAAATAAATATAGCTACTTAAACATTTATGATTCATAAATGAAATTTTTCAAAAATGTGTTCCAAAATAAAAAAAAAAGACAATGGAAAACGAGAAAGTATCCAGTTTGGCTAACATCTACATGATACAAATGATTAAAGTAAAGGATAAGTTAAGGAGTAATATCAGAAGACTGTAATAAAAAGTATATAAATATTAGGAAAAACTTAAGAATTTTGACTTAGACAGAGGACCAGAAATACGTCATTGAAACTGAAAATAATGTCCAAACAGATGTATATAATTTCTGGTTGTTTGTTAAAAGAGAAAACAGCCAGTCCCAATTTTTAAAATTTTCACCTTAATAAAAGTATTTCATCCCATAATAATCTAGCTCAAAACTTTGCTAATTATTGTTGTTTTTTATAAACAAAAGTCTAAATATCAAGAATCAACTTAGAAAGACTTGCACTTAATACAGTATTACCAGAAGAATCTGAATATGAAAAAAGTTAAAACCTAAAAAGTTATCTGGACTTAATAGGTTACCACCGTATATATTGAAAGCTTGTGCACAATGGCTAGAAGTTCCCTTTTTACACATTTTTAATCTAGCAAATAAAATTAATACTTATCCAGAAATATGGAAAATTGCGATTAGTGTTCCAATATTGAATTCTGGTGACAGCAAAACTATTTGAACATGTATTATTCACTAAATTATATAAACAAGCTGAAATTAGTATAAGCGGTTGGCAATATATGAATAAAATATCAATTACAACAAGTTTTTTCAATTTAAAATAATATTTACAACACGTTTAAAAACAGAAAACATTTAGATGTTCTTTACACGGATTTTAAAAAGGCGTTTGATAAAGTTGATCATGATTAGATTTGTGTAAATTAAATCAGTTTGGTATTAACCACGCTATATTTAAGAGTCTTTTTAGAATGGGAAGTTTCAGGTGAAACATTTGGAACAAATATCTGATATGGAAGCGAATTTTGGGGTCCGACAACGTGGCCCTTAAACTTGAATATGTTTATTAATGATCTTACAGCAAGTTTGGATAAATCAGAGTCATTTTGTTTGCTGATGGTTAAAAAAATAACAAAGAAATAATTACAGTGAGAGATAGCATGAAATTTCAGAAAGACAGAGACCGAATACATCTATGGAGTATTAATAATAAACTTAATTTTAACATAAGGAAATGTAATGTAAAGACTTTTACAAACAAGAAGAATTTCGTAAAGTTTAGTTATGGACAGGTTTAATTAATTTTAAAATCTAAGTCCCCAATTGGTCAGAGTTATTTGTTCTACTCTGAGCACCACCTACCGCTCTCCTTTAAAAACTGTAAAGAAGTCTATATTCTAATTCATTTAGATTCCTCTGAGGTTCAACGATAATTCAAACAGAAAGTTATGGTTCACTGCTTAAAGTAACATAAATTACTAATCTAACTAAAGGATGTACAGATAAACACATACTTTGTAGGCATCCTAACAACTAACATTAAGACAAACTATGTTATTTTTCATCAAATTAAATTCTAGTTATTACGTTTGAATATGTTTTCCATTTAATTAGGTTAAAACCTGTTTGGAGTAAATAAATAATATAATTAAAAATGAATAATTATAGCTTGAGAACTAGATCCTTCTCTTAGCATAAATTATTTCTATGGTCAAAAATACCTCGATATTCTAAAACTACGCTTACTTTAAAACAAAATATTGTCGTAAATCAAGGTTTAAAAAATTGTACAACTTACAAAGAAGAGTTAGAAAATGTGTGGAATGTTCTTTTCGATGATGAGATAATTAGGGTCATCCTACTGTAGACAAATAGGAGCATTGTTAGATTGAGGTTAAAATGTACAAATAAAACTAGAAGTGATCTTCGTGATTTTAGTAACTCGGAACTTAGATCTTTCATAGGCTTACTATTCTTGACTTTAATCATAAAGTTTTACTATGAAAATTTACTGTCCAGCAGAATTTAACATATGTTGACTAGATGTTGATTTTGTTTGGAGGCCATTCAAAATGTAAAATGCACATGTCTCAAAAATCCTAAAAATCTGGACTAAAAATAATGGCGCTAACGGATGCAAGAAGTGGATATTTACTAAACGACTACATTTATAATAGCAAAGATTGTGATGGATAAAATTTATGAGATAAAAATTTCTTTATTTCCTAAAGAAAGTAAAACTCACTTAACGTAAAGAAAAACAAAAAGTTGATTTCTCAAGAGTTCATTTCAAAACAAACAAGAAATGTAAGCTCTGCTGTATATGGATATAACAATAACACAAAAATGATATCTTATGTGACCAAGAAAAATAAAGCTGTAATACTAGTACAATATCAAGAGGGCATTAATGATGGTAAACCTTCTACTGCAATCAATAATACAGAAAGGAGAGTGAATTGTCTGAATGAAAACTGTAGTATTAATTCGTCGGGTCGAAGCACAAAGCGATGGCCTAAAGCTATATTTTTTATTATGGTAGGCATTGCTTCTGTAAGTTCCTATTTACTTCATCAGTCATACAGAGATAATGAAAAAAGCTAATCAGATATAATTTTGTTAAACCATTTGCCATGTAATTGGTTAAACCTAAAATGAAACTCAGATTAAGAACTGTTGCATTATTAAAGTGCTGCAAATAAAAGAAGACAATAATGTTAGGAGACAAATAAAAGAAGACAATAATGGTACGGAAAAAAATTGAAGTCAGAAAAGCATGTAGAATATGCCCAGAAAATATAAGAAGTAAAGCATCTCATTTTTGCATTATGTAAGATTTTCACGAAGGGACTTTTCTATTGAGAAATATGTTTAAAAATGTGTTTTTATGTTTATTTTGATTTTCAGCGTCAAACTATTGTCTCTGTTTGTTTGATAAGGTGATTCTAGGTCACAAATGATATAAAATACGCATTCCAAATAAACTTGATGTAAGTGCGCATGATTACAGGCTGCAAGAAAATCTGAGAAACATTTTTGTTAGATCAGGTAACAATAAAATAAAGCAGGAAATAAAAAAAGTTATGTGGAAGATGATGTCAGACTGCATGTTTCCCAAATACCTGCCTAAGAAAACATTCCTGGTAAAAATACATCAACGTGAGGAATGGTAAAATGTAAACACTCAACCCAAGTTTCGGAGTTACATCTGGTACATAAACGGGTTTAAGGCTGAAGAGGGTTTAGGAGCAGGAATTTACAGCAGTGACGGGTACGGATTTCTGTCTCTCTGGGAACAAATACGTCTGTATTTAAAACAGAAGTATATGCAATCTTGCAATGAGCAAGAAAAAACAATTTGAGGGCTTACAAATCTAAGAAGATCGACATATGTACGGAACGTAACACTGTCAAACTAGTTAACTAGTTTGGGTGCAAGGACATAGAGGAATACAAGGCAACGAGCAGGCTGATACACTTGCAAAAGAAAGTTCAGCCACAATAATCTACGGTCTAGAGCCAGCTCTAGAAATATTAAGTACGATCCGAAGCCGAATGAAGGTCTGGATCCGTAGATAACACATCTCCCATCAGGCACATAAAAGAATTTATATTGAAAAGATGATTGCTACAAAAGCTGAAACACTGCGCGAAACCAACAGGAATTAGCTACGATTTATTACAGGATTCCTTACGGGCCATGCACCGGTTAAGGGAGATCTGAATCCTACAGATTATCTGGTAGGAAACCTGAAACTGATAAACACAGACTGTACCATTTGCAAGGCGCTGGATCGCAGGAGATTTTTGGAGACTTTATAGTGCCTTCACAAACATATGGCGCCTATCGTATAGACCTGTACAAACTAGTAGATGGTACCAAGATACTGAACTGGGTGACAAGAGCCAATGTAAGAAGTACAATAAGCCTATCTAGGCTGCAGTACTACGGGTGACTATATCGGCTCCAATCTTAAAAAAAGTGCGCATGATTTTAGTGTAATTTTGTATCCACTAAATATTTAATGATTAAATATTATTCTGAAACTGTTACAGTTGTAAACATTATTTTATATTTTATAAAGTAGGGGTCTGTGTCCGCATCGTCTATAAATTCTAGATTCTTCCGAAAGATATAAAGAAATATTTTTTGAGCCTTCTTTAATACAATTCGACTTGGTCTTATTATTTATGAGTATCCCAAGTAACAGAATTGTTTATCACTGAGAAAGAATACCACTTTCCTTTTGAGACTAGTTTCCAAATTTATTGACTTTGAATAACATTAAGTATTTAATTAATATTAATATAAATTTTGCAGATTATAAATGTAGAAGCGAGTCAAGTAACAATGTATGGAACAAAAGTGGAAATAAAAATGAAAAAAGCTGAACCAGGAAGTTGGAGTAAATTGGGAGCTATACTTGAAACAAAAAAATCTAATTCTTCTAAATTGGAACAAATAACGCCTGCTGTGGAAGCTGTTTGTTTGGATGATTTATAGATTATTTTTCTCTATTTACCAGTAAATAAGAACAATTTTACTGGTGCTCGAATTGAAGATTATTAACAGTTTTCGTGAAAATACTATCATATAAATCTTAACCTTTGGTCTGCAGATAAAGGTTACTAGCTATCAGAAGTTTTTATCTATCTGCACGTTAAACAATAATAAACATATTTTATGAAAATTTTAGAGTTTAAAATTCTACTTTTTTTGTAGACGATTTTCTGATTATTATCATTTTTTGTTTTTTTTTTTTTTATTGACGTATCTAATAATTTATAATTATAAAAAAAATAGTATTTATAATCAAACCACAATATTTTTTTTTCTGTTTTTTTTTGACGATTTTCTCAAAAATGGAAATTCAAAACCTGTTTTAGATTTGAAAATATTTAGTTCCGAAATATGTTTTAAAAAAATTTTAATACACTTTAATTACGTATGTGTATAATTAAGTATTGAAAAATTCCGAGGGACAAAAAAACTGTTAAGAAACGCTGATCTAGTGTATTAGGACCATAGTAATGTAACCTGATGTGCTTTTTATTACTAACAGAAATGTCTTATTTGCTGGTAAATTTGTTCTCTCAATATTAGACGAAATGGCTTGTTTATATTTTCGTTGGCTTTACAATAAATGTTTTTTTAATAACATTATTTATTATTTCCGAAACAATTAGGGTAGCGGATAAGTTTAAATCGGTTTTAATTCTTGATATAGCTCCTAAAAATATGTGCAATAGCTCATTCAATACAGAACAGCGTCTAGGAAAACGTATCTAAATTACTAAATTGTACATAAAAACTACAAACTTATTAACAAATGAAAATAACAAAAAAGGCTTTTACTTTTTCATTTAGAACTCAAAAACTATAAGAGTAAGATCTCAGATCCCTCAGACCTTATGTCATTTTAGCAAAGCTGAAATTTTGAGGATTAGTATAATGTTGATTGAGTTAATCGATACTTGATGAAAAACCATTTTATACTAATAAAATAAAAGGGAAAATTTTGTATTGTTCGTTCACATGATACGAATTTTGTCGAACTAGCGAATACCAAAAATAGGAAATAGTACAGAGATTAGTCCGTTGTCTAAACTGTCGAAAAGTAGTAGGTATGAAATGGATAAAGTGGACGGGGAACATTTGATAAGTTTAGTAGAAGAGAGACCATCTTTATGGGATAAAATCATTGATGATTATAAATATAAACATACAATAGGATGTTCCCAATATCTTCTATTTTCTGGTTTTCGACGTTTTATATACCAATACATCGTAACAAAGGTATTGACATCCATTTTCACCGTTGTCAGAAACCAACTGGCGCTATGGATATTTGATTCGAATAACATTTCGTTTCGACTAAATTGTCGTATCGTATGAATGTCTCGATTACTTTTATTAAACAAATATGTATTTATTAATTGTTAATAAATAATTTAAATTATTTAAACAAAGGCGATCGGGTTTTTTTATTAATAAAAAAACTTTATTTACACTTAATCTTCAATTACTTTTTATTAATTCTTTTTATGTAAGGACAAGAATACACAGGTCTTATTTTTTTGCAAAATCTTCATTTTCCATTTCAATATTTTTATCCTCAGATTGTAAATTTAATGTTTCTTCTCATTCATCTGTTGCTTCATTCAGTGGCTCTAGAAAATCTAAGGAATCCATCGACTCCATATCTCGTTAAACCTCTTTCAATATTTTACTTTGCTCAATATGTCTGACCCGTGACCGTTGCAGTGAAGACAATTTCGAGTGAATTTCTCCCACCACCACCTCCCATGCACTCTGAGCGGCATTTTACGCAAAACGTTTTTTTTATGGAAGTTGTCTTGAAGTGCATTAGGTAAAACTTTTTATACAAAAAGTACTTGACAAAACGAAAGTATTTGTTTAAAAACGAGCCCTCTATCACTCATGGTTACACGGCAAATTTATGCCAACTTTGACCTTTAATATCTCGGCAACCAGTAATCCGAATGTAGCTTTTTTTTAATAGAAGCGTCTTTTAATGTTCTTGAAGTGTATAAATATTGAAATTAATATGTTTAAAGCTCGTAAAGGTATTCAAATAGTTTATAAGCCTAAAAAAAGTTTTAAAGATTTTTCTAGGTAAACCTTTAGAAAAAGCGTTTGTAAGTTTGAGCTGTGTTTTATGCGTAAAAAAATTGGCGACTATCTGAGAGCCTAGTTTGAATTTGAAAATTTGCGATTTTTTCCCAGTAGACTGGATTGCAAAATTATTATGGAAACATTACGATCTTAACGAAATTTAGTAGACGTTTTAATCATATTAAAAAGTTTATCTAGACGGAATATGGAGGTTGTAAGTCAAGTTTAGAGGATCGAAAGCAATAAAAGGAGATACTTCATTTTTTTGTACTTTTTTCCAATTATTGCTATTTTCCAACAATAAACATTAAATTTTCAATTCCTAACTAACGAATATTTTGTAAAATTAAATAACGAAACTTTTAACTTATTATAATTTTTTCTCTAGGAGCAATATTTTCCGAATCATACAAAAAAATAGGAGCAAGAAAAAGAAAAATTTTCTTTTTTTTCAGATTTTGTTAAATAAAAATTTAGCACAGGGTTTGCATTTGACGCATATCGTGATTATCGATATTGGGCACATCCTGAAGAGATTCCAGCAAAAAAAATAGCTTCTTATGGAAAATGTCCATTATGGTCTGCATTTCGACAGTTACCGACTGGTCTAATTATCTATGCTAGGGTTATATCCATTATTAGCTGCCAATTGTTTAATAATGTTATTATGGTAGGTTTACATGTTTGGCAAGTCTCTGCAAGCTTCCACAAACAAAAGTGTGTAAAGAGGGTGTTTGGCTTGCGTGAGATGGGAAGAGCTTGTTGCCGATCCAGTCTAGCGTTGGTTTTCGAACAGGGAACAAAGGAAGTTTATGGCAAGCACTTGCGACGTATTTTCACGTTGGCGCATGTTTATGTCTAGCTAAACGCAAGTGCTGAAACAACTTCGACGTCTACGTCTGCTACGTTTGCCTGTCCGTAAGACACTAGCGCACTCGCAAGCCTGTAAATGACATTCAAGCGTTTGTAAATACTTGGAGCTTGTAGATGCTTGCGGGGACTTGCCAAGCGTGTAAACCTACTATTAAACTCTTTAATGTAATTTTGTTTAGTTAACAGGAGATTCAGTAATCTATGTATAGTTTCGCTCAAAGTTAATTTTTGCTTTTTTGCATTCACACTTCATGCCGATAAACGATATCCTTTGTCGGCAGAAAGTATGATTGCAAAAAAAGGAAAAATTAACTTTGAACGAAACTATATAAAAGAATTAAATGCTGCCTTTTTCTGTCTAAAAGGATGTGTTGAACTATTGGGATTTTAATTTGCAACATCTACATCAATTATCCCCGAAACATTGCATAACTCGCAGATAAGTTATGCAATGAGTATTACAATATTTAGACAATGTTTTTAAAAACATATTTGAATATGAATATTTGAGTGTTTCTACTTTAACGTAGGTAAGCAAGATTTTTACGTACCTATACTTTGTGCTACCTGAGAAATGACTCCGCTTTCAAGCTAGTGGGTACGCATACCTCTTAACAAGACATTATACTAATAATCTTCACAATTTCAGCTTTGCTAAAATGACGTAGATCTGGGTTCTTGTTTTATATTAAATGTTAAGACATTTTTAAAAAGATCCTAAAGAGAAAATTTTAGATAAAGTTAAGACTTCCAGAACGCTACGTCAATTATTTATAATTTTAATCCAACGGTGAAAAAAGCGCTCCGCGCAGCCTGCTCGGGGCTGCAGTGAACCTAAAAATCCGACTGTAACAACAATAAATATTTTTTTGGGTCATTAAATATAAATTTTAAAAAAATTGACAAATTCTTTCATTTTCCCTAACGTAGCCATTTTCTACAGTCCAAGTTAATCTTTAAAGTGCGATGATTGTTTAACATGTAAATATTAATTTGTACGGTAAACGATAATACCTATTCTGTATGAGATAAGCGCATCGCGATATTTTTAAAATATGTGAAAACTCAATTTTTTTAAAAAATCTTAAACAAATAACAGCAAAAATATAAATTTAATAAAATCAAATGACTTTTTGTAGACAAAATGCGCATTGATTATAAAAATTAATAAAAAAAGTTCAAAGCGATTTTTTAATAATGAAATTTTTGTTAACGTTATTTCACTAATGAACCAAAAAGTTTAAACATTTTATTCGGTATAGTTGTTAATAAGGTCTACAGTAGAGATTATAATTTCCATGTAGCAATTTAAACATTAACTTGAACTATAACCATTATAACCAGTAGTCGTACTATATGACTATAAAAAAAAAAACTAAAAAACTTATTGGATATTATTCTTTTGAATGTATATTATGCTTTTTCATGGTACAGTAAAACCTCTATTTTTGGACACCTCTATATAGCGGACACCTCTATGTAACGGACAAAAACACATGTCCGGAATGCTGCAATGCCCATTTGTGTATAAACGACCCTCTCAATAGCGGACCCTCTATATTACGGACGCGGACATACAAATTAGTTACCAAAAGATATTATTTCTTTAAAAATTACCTCCATGTACGGACACCTTTCCAAATTTCAACGAAATTTAAGAATTTGTAATCTACCTACGTGTACGGATACCTTTATATATTTTTGCAAAAGGTCAGGTATAAAAATGTTTCCGGTTGACTGGTTTCTTGTTTCAAGCTTAAGATAGGGTGGGTTTGGTTTATGGGTTTTCCCACTAATCCTCTTTATGATAGGTAAGATGTTTATGAAAATATGTACTTGTTACTGGATATTATTTACAAATTTTATTGCTTCTCAAATAATTTGGTCAGTCTATTTACACTATTTAGTTGAAGTTTAGTTATTGTTAACACAACATGCCAAACGAAAAAAGAAAACGTTTATCTTTAAAGGATAAGGTAGAAATTATCCATACGAGTGATAAATATAAATTAAGTGTTAGGAAACTAGCCGAAAAATATGGTGTTGGAAAAACACAGATTAGCGAAATTTTAAAAAACAAAAATGAATTTTTAAAGTCTTTTGTTGATGGTTCTAGTAATGACGAAGTTAAACGGAAATTCCCTAAAACTGAGGGACTTGCTGTGGATCAGATTGTTTTTGAGTGGTTTTCCAAAGTACGAAATAAGAAGATTCCTTTGTCTGGGCCATTAATTAAAGAAAAGGCACTAGAAGTTGCAAAAGAATTAAAGTGTGACACTTTCAAAGCATCAAATGGATGGTTGGAAAATTTTTGCAAGAGACACAATATCACGTTTAAGTCTGTTTGTGGCGAGTCTGCACACATCAATTTACAAGAGGTTGAAAACTGGAAAATCAAATTAAATAAAATCTTGGAAGACTATTCTGCAGAAGATGTTTACAATATTGACGAAACGGGATTATTTTATAGAGCATTACCTACAAAAACATTTGCTCTAAAAACTGACAACTGTGCTGGAGGAAAAGCTGCTAAAGACCGATTAACAATTTTATTTTGTACTAGTATGGCTGGTGAAAAAGAAGAACCTTTAGTAATAGGTAAAGCAAAAAACCCGAGATGTTTCAAAGGAGAACATATCAATAAGTTACCTTTGGAATGGACGTCTAGTAAAAAAGCTTGGATGAACGAAAACATAATGAGTTCATGGTTACATAAGTTTGACAAAAAAATGGAACAACAAAAGAGAAATATACTATTGTTTTTAGATAATGCATCCTAACAATATAGTCCTTAAAAATATTAAACTGATTTTTTTACCGCCGAATACTACATGTGCCAGCCAGCCTCTAGATCAGGGAATTATACAAAATTTCAAAATTATATATCGAAGATTTTTAGTCAAAAGATTACTTATGCTTATGGAATCCGAGCCATCTCTAGAGAAAATAGAAAAAAGCATAACAGTTGCAAATGCTTTAATATGGATAGTGGCAGCTTGGGGAAAAGTTACGGCAAAAACAATAGTAAACTGTTTTTCAAAGGCTGGATTTAAAAAAGCTGGAGACCCAACTGATGATGGCCAAGAAGAATTTGAAAATAATTTTACCGACCTATCCACTTTAATACCAACTGAAATGGGTTTGGATTTCAACGGATATTCTTCTATAGATGAAGAACTAACCACTGAAGATTCCGATTTTTCAATTTCTAAATGTGTTGAGGACTTCCTGGCGAACAGTGATGAACAGTCTGATATTGAAGAAATTAGTGACGAACAACAAGCTCCTAAAATTTCCAGCCTTAGTGAAGCATGTGATAATTTAAGGGATCTAGAAAAATTCTTTTTTGTAAGTAACAATGTGAGCGCTTACACAAAAATATCAGAGATTTTGATAAATTGTGAACACGACTTTTTCGAAAACAAACTAAAGAATATGAAGCAGACTACAATATTAGATTTTTTTAAAAGATAATTCGCATTATATGTACATAATTGTATTTTATAATTTTTTCAAATAAAATAAATTTTATAAGTGGCAGTTTTTTATTCTTATCTATGTGTGAAAATGCTTATTACTAAAAATTTGTACAGAAAGGATAAATAAAACTTCCTATCGTTTTTATTAATTTTACATTTTTGTATTTACTGTAAAAAATATTTTTATTTTTCAATTTTTCCAAAATCAAAGACTTTAAAGGTTTATATTACTAAACCGATTTAAGGAATTTTGGATAACTTTAATTTGCAAGACATTAATCGAACTTCCTTTATATTAAAATTGTTAAACCTCTTAATAACGGACACCTCCCAATAACGGACAAAAAAAAATTCCCCCTAGCTGTCCGCTATTCAGAGGTTTTACTGTATTGTTTTTAAATGTCTGAACTTTTAATAGTTTTGAAGTTATGATTGAAAAACTAAAAACCTTTTAATACGTTTTGTAATTTTTTGTGCATTCATTCATTTTTAGGAGGTACATCAAGAATTAAGACCGATTTGAACTTATGCACAAGTCTTAGTATTAATTCTATTTTATTAAAACGAAGCCATTAATGTTGCATTCGGCAGAGGTATCATATCAAAAAAATTGAGACAAAAACTGCCTCTCTATCTTTCGTTGTTCCCATTTTCGAGTAAACCAACGCTTCTTCTACTTCTCATTCATTGTTTCCTCTTTAGAATACACCAAGCGTGTGCCTACTTCGTGTACCTAGAATATTTCTATTTAAAAAAAACGTGCTAATTGTCAGTAATTAATTTATACTGGCAAAATGATTCAAAGCGTATTTTTTCAGTTCATCATTCTGTTCTAGAGATGCGATTAAAAGCATAACTTTTATCGGATTTTTTAAAATTATTGTAAACAAAAATAATTTGAAGACTAAATCTAAGATACAAATGATTCCAAAATGTTGAATATTTCAAATTATATAATTTGTCAAAATGTTAAAAATAAACACGTATACAACAGAAGAATGTGATTTCGATCCCTATTACAGAATTTGAAATCAGATAGGTAAAGTTATAAAATCAAGAGAAAGATCCTTTCATTGAGGTTATTTGTTCAAAGACAAATTCATTTAAAATGCTTTTTATTTATACAAAATATAGTATGTACTAAAATTATTTGTCATCATAACATATAAACATCTTACTCTATGCGAATTATGAGATCTGTATAAAAAAACTTAAATAAAACTTTGTAACGTTTGAACAAAATATCACATTTTACAAAAACGAAATAATTACAATAAAAATAAAGTTTATTTACAATTTAACGAATACTAGCTCTTGGGTTTAAACCTCGACATATAAAATTCACAGTCTTGACAATATAAGTTTGATGCTGCTACATTTTTTTTCCTACACAAATTGCACTTAGTTTTGTCTGTAGGTACACTGTTATTTGCGTTATTTACGATAATAGGAGTGATTACGGCCCAGGGCATAGGAGAATCGGCGCCCCCTTTTGTGCCAGGTATAAAACTAACAGTCTTTTTTAAACCACCTTGTTTAGGTTGTGGAACATGTTGATATGGCGAGGTTTTAGGTATTTCTTCTGGATGATAAGGTGGTACTCGATGATAAGCATCTGTAGGATGAGGTACCCTTTGATAAGGAGAATTTTGCTGATCGTAATCATTCTGAGGCATCCTTTGATATAGTGCAGAGTTATCTCCAGTTTGAGGTACGCGTTGGTATGGAGAGTTTTCACTGGGATGTTGCTGATATCTAGGATAGTTTTCCGGGATAGGTACTCTTTGATATGAGTTTTGATCGTATCCATTTTTGTATTGATTTTGCTGGTTATAATTAGGATAAGGTGGAGTCTGGTATGCTGAGTGACCATTCATTGGACTAGGATTTGTTACTCTCATTTGTGATGATCTAGGTGAAGATGAATATTGGGGACTCTTATTATTATAATTATAATAAGCTGCATAAGCAGCAGAATTTTGTGGAATCGGTTGGTAAGGAGATTGTCTAACTTGATTTGAATACTGTGTTTGATTCACAGGATAAGTATTTTCTTCGTAAGTAGGTTGACGTTGATATTGCCCATTATACATATCAGAGGTATATATAGATCTGTTATGAACATCACTTTGAGAGTTTTGTCTGTGAAGTTGTGGAGAATTTTGTGGAGGTAAATGGGATATATGCGATGGTGCAACACGGGAGTTTTGCACTGAAGTTTGAACTGGTGTATGAGAATTTTGTGTTGGTATTTGCATTTGATGATGCTGACCATTATAAGTAGGTTGTGGTGATTGTCTATAACCCGAAACATCCTGCATTGGCCCATTTTGTTTTAAAGGTACCATATCATTTAAGTGTCGTCGTATCAATACAGTTTGATTTTGGTTAGGAATATCATTTGATTCAAATTTATCTTTCTTCGCTTCATTCTCTCTTAAAGTCATAATTTCTTGCCTAATAGCTACCGTTTCAGGTTTATTCATCGCTGTTCTTAGTACTCGTTCTAATATTGGGTTAGGAATAAAACTATCGTCTTCTTGTTCGTCAGCAGTAGCTACGAGAATAACTTGATCACAGAAAGATACACTCTTTTTCTTAGCTAATTTTCGTTTTTCATCATTAGATAGATTATCAGAACCTAAGTTTAAGGTTTTCTGAACAACGGCGTTTAACATTTCAACTTCTCGGAGTTCTTCAGCAATCTGTTCAGCAGCTATTGGTTCTTGTTCCTCACGCTTTTTCATGGAAAGTACTCCATTATTTTCATTTTTAACCGGATCGTGTTTATAACTTTGAACTGATGGTTTAACTTCTTGATATTCAAATTTAGAAGCTAAATCTCTGACAGATTGTTTATTATTGTCCCCTTGAGTGAATCGTTGAGTATTAATAACATCTAGTCCTTCATTTGAATCAGCCTGATTCTTTTTACTTTTTAAAGCCGCCTGTTTTGCTTGTAGTTCCTTTAGCCATGTCTCACCAGAAGATTTAGGAGCTGAGCATATCCTCTGCAAATCAGACTCTTGAGCTAATATCTGTTGTCGTTTATTTTGAAGTTGGGCCAGTAGAGTACTAGGTTGTGCCAGTTGTTCTAAATGTTCATCCAATGATGATAAATCAAGAGGTGGAGGTGGTGGTGGAAATTCTTCACTTGCTTGTCTGGAATGAACCACAGAGCCTAACGGACTTGGATATGGTGGTAATTCCATTTGATTAATTATGCTATGATTTGGTAGACAATCTACTTCATCAACACCACTGTCTGCATTGAAAGATTTTGAATTTTCTTCTTGGTGAACCTCTGCTTGTGTAATAACTGTATTGTTACTGCTATTGTAAAAACTTTCATCGCTAAATGAACTATCTTTATAATAAGGTAATGATACAGGAGCACCTTGGTAACAATATTCCTGTTGATAATAACGTTCTATAGAAGGCTGTTGAGGGTCTTCGCAAACTTCTGTGACATTTAACTTAGATTTACTAAGTTGAGAAGTTGTTCTTAGAGGTGGAGGAGGAGGTACTTTAGCCATGGTTAAAATCTTGCCTGCACTGCCATGAAAACTTTTTCTCATTAGTTTGCTTCTTTCCAAGTTAGGATTGGGACTGCTTCCCGTGAATTCTAAATGACCCTCAGACAAATAACCACTCATTGTGTTCTGACTCTCTAAAGTACCTGCAAGTAAGAATTAAGATTAAATCAAATTAGAAAATTTTAAAGTAATGAAAAATAGTAATATAAGAATTTCAACTCTAGATATTTACCTTTAAGTCCAACACTGCTATCATCCACCGTAACAGTTGGTGCTTTGACAGAATTTTCTTCAACAGAATTGGTATCTGTCAAATCAGGCATACTTCTATTCTTCCTCTTTATTAGACCACCCATTAACAGCTTTCTTCGGATTTTATGTTGTTTTTTCACTTTACCATCTTTATCTTTCTTTTCGTCTTCTTTTTCCTTGGCTTTTTTTAGAGTATCTTTTGCTGAGATTATTTCAGGGGCGATAGAAAAATCACCTCTAGAAAGCTTATTGCGATCCTCACTTCTTGATCGCTTTTCTTTAATTTTTTGATCTTTGTTTTTAGATCTAGAGAAAATTGATCTTGATTCTCTGACAGGAGGTTTATCATATAACATATATTCTCCATCTTCCAATGTGTTATTAGATGATTTATTTTTCGAAGTATCTTTATTTTTCTTGGGTAATGTAGCATAAATTTCTATGCTTTTCGTGTGCTGTTGCTTTTCTTTTTCGGGGATTAGAAGTTCTTTACTATTTTGTCGCGAATGATTGCTTTTATCTCTTGAATTTTGCCTTGAATGTCTACCACTGCCACTACTACCCTCTCTTGTATGTCTTATTTCCGGAGGATTGTCTTTATTCGTTGGATTAGGAACTTGAGTCATTCTTCTATGTAGACTTCTTGCTCTCATGATGCAAGTATTATGCTTCATTCTTGCTAGAGTTAGAGTTTGAGGATTGTTATATGGTGCATTCATAGCAGCTCTGGCTTTAGTAGCAGCTGCATTACATAAGGCGAGTGCTAAAACTAAATCATGTTCATCTTCTAATTGCCTGGATTTTACAAGTAATTCATCAGCTTCATCACATAAAACATCGCAACTTAATGAATTCTGATTTGTTGATATATTATTGTAATCCTCAGGGATTTTAGCTAAGTGTCCCATTTTCATTAAGTGTTGCAAAGTGGTTACTGTTGAACTATCGTTTGAGGATAATGAATATGAATCGTACCCTGCATCGTATACTCCACTACTACTGCTTGAATAATCTGTTTTCGTTCTGGTGGGACTACCAGGAACACTTCCTCCACTATTAGGTACTTTACCAACGAGATAAAGATATGGATTTTCCATTGTAGTAGACGAAGCAGAAGAAGCACTATTTCTATCACCACTCCAGTTACCGCTATCTCTTCGTCTAGGCACATTCAGATGATCTGGAATATTTATACCTTCCATTCCAGATGATGAACCATTACTTAATGTTCTGTGGACACCTATTTGTGGTTTTCCAAAATCTAACGCCTTCCTACTGACGTATTCTGGATCTTTTCTGTTAGTACAACCATCAACAACATCTACATCTTGATTCTGGGAGATACTGTTTTGTATTACTGTTAAATTCTGATAATCATTGTAAGGTCGCGGTAATGGTGGCTTCTGATTTATAGGCGAACCATCAGGATTCGGTGTTATGGCACGTCTAGTGGTTCCAATCATCGGCTTTTCAGGACTTGGTGTAACTGACCGTCGAAGAACAGATTGTGGCAGCTTCTTGTTTACTTTGTCGGTGAAAAGAGGTGTAATTTGTTTCGGGGCGTTTTCAGTGTTTACAGGCGTGCCGTCTGGTAAAGCATACAGCAAGAGCAAGGGTTGATATCTATAAAAGATTTTTATTTTTAAATTTACAGTTTCGAATATTAAATGATAGATCTGTTTCTTACCTTCCTTTTCGGCATTTTTCAACAACCTGCTCCCACCTAGGTCCTACTTCTCTAACAGTAGCATCATCAAAGTAAATCCATACTCTCAGTTTGGTATGAAAGAAAAATGTAGAGTAGTGCTTTCCATAGTAAGTGACAACGCCTACAAGATTATGGAGAGAAACTTCTGCCCATCGGCTATCAACTACAGTATTAAAGACATCTCCTAATCGAAGAGTAGTACCAATACTTGCAAATACTTCCATTATATGCTCAAGAGTAGGACGTTCTGAATTCCAGACTAAACCTATTGATACAATTTCTGGACGGTTCATTAGGGTTCGACCGATTTGAATTACAGCACCACAGGCACTCTGAAATAAAAATAAATTTATGTTACATAGGCCACCCAGGGTAACGGAATAGAAACTGTTGCTACTAAGAAAGAAAACGAAATTTGAACAGGTAACACCTTTAATTGCAAAAGTGGAAAACTTACCGGGCAAGTCCGAACATCTCCCATATTTCCAGCTTTCCGTAGAAGTTGTCCAAATGGATCAGCAATAGCCCGACCTCCATTAGCTCGTACCTGATAGACTAAAGTTGACGTGGAAACATAATGTACCATCTAAAAAAGTATTCGGTAAGAAAACTACGAGTAATAAATAGAATAGTAATTTTAGATAGTTAATTAAAAATAATGTTGTCATTGAAGTTATGTATGCAGGAAAAGGAGTAAACACATATCTTATTACAGTATTATCGATGATAGAGCTAATCAAGGTTAAATATCTTAAGATATATGCTTGAATATCTTATTTCTTGGAATTTATAATGATGCCTGAAGGTATATGTGCAATATAATAATAATTATGAAGTTAACAATAGTGAATACCTATAAAATTAAGCATAACTTAACAGTAATTAATTTTTAAATTAAATATTACAACATAAATTTGCCATTTATAAAGTCTTAAATCATTGAAATTGAACTTTGACTCTTTAACAGAAAAATACACTTTCTTTCTACTTAGTTTATTACCATTATGAAGAAATTATTACAGCCACACGTTTTAAACATAAATAAATGTAGCAGACTAAAAAAGCATGAGATATATAACTGTTACACTAATTGTATCAAACAAACAAAATATTTTTCTGTTAAAGAAATCACTGTCTCTGTTTTCAAAGAACTAAGTACGTTGTTTAGTCCTCAAAGAAGAATATTTCCAAACAAAAAAAAAGCACATGAAGCTTATTAAATATATCGATTTCCTTTAATTATTAAGCACATACTGAAATAATTTGTATTGTTAAATGTTTACCCGTGCAATTTGAATTAATATGTAGGAATTTAAAGCTGCAATCTATTTAGAGATTACAGAACATTATATGGTATGTCTTAATGGGTAATTAATTGATTTATTAACGAGTATAAAAATGTTAATTGCGACATTTAATTAGTTATACAGTATAATTTAACCAACCTGAGTATAGCTTAATGGTTCCGAAGTAGCACCACAAGTTCCACATACACTTTGTTCAACAAGTGTCATAGCAAATTTTTGATGGGGTATGCAATGTCGTGCATTACACATATCTTCAGCTTGATCTTGTGCAATATGAGTATGAATACGTAATAACATATTTTCAAAGCATTCAGCAGCATCGTCCATAAAACCAAGTTGGAAACGGTTTTGATCAAAGAAACTTTCAGCCAAAGCTCTTCGTAATGCATCTGGTGGCAGGGCGGTTTCTGTTGAGAATTGAAGTTGGGAAAACAGCTCCTATAACAAAGAAAACAAATGTTAAAGAATGTCTGATACAAGATCTTCAAACAAAAATAAAATCATCGTCAACTGTAAGGTTGAAAAAATGATACAAATCTAAGTAATACCATAAATCAGATTTCTTCAAAGCAGGAAAAGTATATCCTCTATTTTTGATAACAGTCATTGTCTTGCTCTACTATTGCTATTTAAAACGGGCTTAAAATCATAAAATATGAGATGCAGATAAACGGCACATTTCTACCATAAACATATGACAACTAATAAGAAGCGTTAATCTACAGGGTAAAAGTTTTTTATTTAAAAATTCTAATCATGATTGCATTTTCTCAGCCTTATTATATATAACCCTTCATTAATTTTCTTTGTTTAGATCACAAAAACGTCACCATCTTAAATTCAAAAATATTGGTGATTCACGATTTTAATTATACAACAGAATCGCTTATAAATATAATGTTTCTGCTCTACTACTCACTGGTTTTTAAATTTTAGTTACGTCATGATTGCCGACTGCATGCACCATTGTGTGATGCTGGAGGTTCTTTCAGTTCACAAAGAAAGAACGCAGTTCTTAAAACTACAGTCGCCAGTGAGTCGATGTTATTGTCCATTCTAATATAATATACCTTCTGTTTTATTTCGCAACAACACACCTATTTAAATTTGCAAGCGAGTTTGTATGACGTAAAATTGGGCGCACTAAAAAACCTACACATGCAGAATTGTGATTTAATTCTTTCATTTCATTACCTTTGTTGGTTTGGACAGAGAGCTATGTTAGTCACGGTTGCGATTTCGATCTACTTTAAATAAGATATAATAGTTAATCAACATTTTCTGAAAGGATCTATTCACAAAAAAGTACTGTTATAAATAATTTATTATTATTTTAACGTATGCCCACGTTTTTTATAATTTGAATGAACTAGAATCTACTATAATTTTATACGAACTTTTTTATGATATAAAAGATTCATCGAATTTAACTGACATTTAGAGTAAGAAGTGAAAACAGAAGTACTTGGCAATATCAACAAAGTTTTAAACATAATCCAACCGACAGTTTCTAGTAGAATCATTTGGTTAGAGTAACGTGTTTTCAAAAAGCTACAGGAGGGGTACCTGTATTCTACTTTCAAATATAACTTGTTAACTACAGTGTCCTCTTTAAGGTATTTGATGACCAAAGAAGAAAATTCATCATTATTGGGTAAGACGACGAAGGGTAGCATCTGGGTAGCATGTATTATGTAATACGTACACAGTATTTCACTGACATAAGTGGGTATTTGGCAGGTTTCTTTATTACCATAGTCATAGTCAATATAACGTATTTCCTCCTTAAACTTTTTAACTTTCAACTTATACCATACATCCGTCAACTATAAATTTAGCAGCGCAGAGATCACCACGTTTCGATGTATATACATCAGGAAGAGGTTAGTTAGCTTACAATTCCTGCCGTTACTTCTACTTTAGGTCCTTTTGAAAACACAAATTTTCTTCAGGAGCTACTTCCAACACCACAATTTTCTCAAAGTTTACTTGGCGTTGAACATGTATTTTTTCTTGTACATATTTCCCTTATTTTTCAATTTCTACGTAATCTCTCCATATCCTCTCCTTTGCACTACCTTAAGAAGCTTTTCGTAGAGCTTTTAATTACGTCTGTCGATTTTGTTTTTTTTAACTACCTTAGAAGAACTAAAATATGTTAGAGGTATTATACTAAAAATTTAGTTTTCTGAAAGTTTGATATACCGAATTAAAAAAAAATTAAATGAATGTGGCATTAAAATATTAAAAATTATTTTTATTTTAAAAACATGACAATTTTTTATATAAATATTTAGCATTAGTGAGTCTAAATATATAAAGTTTTAAAATACAAATTATTTAAGAAGACACAAGACTTACAATTAACTACTCTTACATCAAGTGCTTCACAGCGGTGAGCAAGTTCAAAGGTGTGGGAACTTTTTACAACCTTTTATTATACAGGTAATTAAAAGTAACCGTAACAAAGACTTTTTACTCATAACATCCGTTGTTTCCTTCCTTTCAAGCCAATTTTTAACCATGAATTAAAGCTTTTGAAAAAACCATTCACAAGTCGTCTACCTACCTTCAATTCTATTAAAAATATAATTTTTAAAGAATCAGGGGGTAGAATTTTAATTCTTAACTGTACTTTTTTTCTTAGAAAATGGTATTTTTCAAGCTAAATTTTATACAATTTAGTTAGGCTGCTTCATTTTTATAGTAATGAATAAATAGAATTTAAATTTGAAAACACATTTCCCAAACAATATCTTCAATTCTTTATGCGTAAAAATCAACTTGCCCGTATAATTTGAAGAAAAATTGAAAATTGGTGGATTATAGAAAATGTTTAATTTTGATTCTTTCTACGCTTCTAAAAAATAATGTATATAAAAAGATTCTGTACAATCCAAATTCATATTTTCCGTACATTTTAGAATCAGTCTTATCAAACCCTTTTAGTTCAGCAATTTGGGTAAAAATTTCAATTTGAAACAACTTTTAAATTATTTTTGTATCTTTGTTTGTTACATGTTGTTGTTACCCCAATTTTATTAAAAACATGGATATATTCTTCTTTAAGAGTTACTTTCTTTTTTTAGTGTGTAAAAAGTTGTATGCATTAAATACACTTAATGTATGCAAAGAAGAATCTCCGTTATAGCCTAACCTACTTCCTATGTCTTGTGTACCTGTTCAATATACCTTCAAGCTACGTCTCAAGATCATCTAGACCTACATTATCAAAAAAATTCACTTATTTCGAAATTACCATGAAAGATTCTCCAGGCAATGGTTTGAAATATTAATAAATTGGATATTAATTAGTTTTGAACGGTGTCAAATATATAGTGGCATTTAACAATTTTCTTTTACATGAATTTTTGTGTGAGCGGAACAAAGTTTATGGTTAATACTCAATACAAAGATCAGATATTAATTACACAAATCACGATTAACATCTAAATTACCATTTATGTCCAATTTAGCATATTACAACCAGTTTATTACTATTTTAGCAAAAAATTCTGTCATATTTAAATTAAATTAAGCATTCAAGGTTTTCGATTTTTGTTTCCCATAAAAAAATCTGTGGTATTTTTTGTAAGTTATAATCCAAGAATTTTCTCCGAATTTGTGACCGGAAATTTCTGAGTGAATCACTGAGAGAAATCTCAATCTATTACAAAGTTGCCTTCAGCGGCTTCAGCAGATTCTCAGAACCGTTACCGGTATATGTTAAAGGTGAATCTATACCGACAGTTAAAACATCAGTCAAGTTATAAAAATATTATTTTAAATTTGATACCATTTAATAAGTATCTTGTAGATGTAGACCAATATGCTTATCTAAGATACATTTGTCTTGGTTAGAGTTTAAATACAAAAAATATATATTTTCAGACCTTTTTTTATAAGGATAGGTATAGACCTAAATACAAATGTACCGAGAACATCTATTGGGACAGAAGGGGCAATTTATTAATTTGGGACTGCAAGTTAGAACGAGTGGGGAAGACGTGGGAAGGTAAGGAGTTCCACAATCTGGAGACCCTGGGGATGAAGGAACGATCGAATCGATCCGTTCTCGATGTCTGGCATTGAACAGTTTAACGGTGCACGGAGTTTAAGTATTGGTAAAACAGTGAAAGATTAGACACTGCTCTTCGGTGGGACAATTGGGCTAGGTTTTTGGTGTCGAACTACTCTTCTCTGTATTACATTAAGAACTCTGAGCCTTTACGGAGCCACCGATGCCCATACATGCGAGCAGTATCCAAAATTAGGTCTTATGTGGGCTTTGTAAAGAGTAGCTAAGTTAAATGCAGAATAGTATTTCAGTGCTCTAAAAAGAAACCTGCTGCAGTTGCTATGGATGCAATATGTTCGTTCCAGAATAAGTCCTGGGAGATCTTTATACCAACCAGCTTAATGAATATATATTAACTCCTTAATGATATTTTTTAATAATTATATGATTATAAGATGTTTACAGTTATTAAGATTTTTTTATAAACGTCTATGTAAAATAAATACTATATATACATATATCACATACTGAAGTTAAAAAAACATAAAGGGATATTGGATGCCTTGATTTATAGAACCCACAAAATGAAGAATGAAATTCCTTTAAGGTGAATCAGTTAAAAGGTATGCCACGAATATTACCTTTGCCTATATGACTAAGTGTAGTAAATTCCTTTGAAAATTTTGAGACGCATCATTAAATACCCATTAAAATTCTTTCTTTTTGATTTATTTAAATCCAATCAAGTCTTTGAAAATGCTAATAAAATAGAAACTATGCATTCTTTTGTTCAACATATATTACCAATGTAACATTAAGTCCTTCTTGAGATAGATTCATATAATTGTTATTATTTTGTTTGTTTATCTATGGTCTTCTTGTATTCTTTATCAACTGACTTTCCATTGTTTTTTATCATTATTTTGCATCTGTTGTTTGTTCGCTTAGATACCAGTGCATATGACAAGGAGTAAAAATTTGGCCGCTTTTATTTATTATTTGTTAATATCTGATATGATATGCCAAAGTAAATAATCAAACAACTAACTCAACATCTTAAAAAATGCTGTATAATGACCTGTTATTGTATTAGCCAATTTTTTGTATAAAAACCAACTGTTTATAATGTCTGTGTTCAGTCAAGTAAAGCTAATTTTTATTGAAGTTCAAATCCTTGTATCTTTACATTAAATCCTATATATTATTTTGTTTAAGTTATGAAAATCCATAGTTTTCGTATTAGTGTAAAAAACCTGTAATTATAATATATTAGATTATTGAGTAGTTCCAGGCGAAACAAAAACCACGATTTCTTTGTAAATAAATTATTATTTTTTAATGTTATTAAACTTCAACTCACTTTACTGTTTTTCACTGTTGTTAAAATTTATGACTGTTTTTTATCGCAATAAACAAATAGGTTGGTTGTTATTTGTTAACACCTAGATAATTCTTATGAAACATAAAATGCAGGTGTTTTATTTTTAATCTATGTTTATTTAAAAAATACACAAATCTTAGTCAAATGTATTAGTAGATAAAGTTTAGTTCCAAGGAAAAAAATAGACATCTATCATGACGCGTTTATTTGTTTTGTTCAAAAAAATATATTTTTAAATAATTTCACTGCTCTATACGTTATCGATGATTCAAACAATACACGAAATACAACAATTTCTATAAGAGGAAAACTAAACATTTTCTTAAAAACAAAAAATATATTTTTTTCTTATAGTCAATGACTGTTGATGTTGAAATATTCAACGTTTGTTTTGTTGAATACTATTTCAAAAGAAAATTTAAATTTGGCTCTCAGCTACAAACATAAATGAAAGTTGTTATATAGACAGAACAACATAAAATCGCGTAAATGAAGTTCAAAATCGTGCAAACTCGACTCACTGTAGATGCAATATAATAGTAGGTACATACACGAACTGTACTACTCTTTGTATTACTTGAATAAATATATGTATGGAAGCAAGGTTGCCATATATAAACAATTTAAGATGAATTTCTTAAAAATTTAAGTAACATACTTGTTTCATTAAACAAACTGAAGAAAAGAAAAACCATGAAAAACAACAGAACATCAAAAAATCTATACGATACCAATGGACAATGGAGTACTTGGTTTCCCTGTTTAGTTATAGGCGTATATTCTTGTTTCCGAGTTTTAGGACATTTTTTTATTTACAGATGTCCTTATTAATATACCTATGGTCCTCTCTCTCTTATTTGTACAAGCCAGTATTACAAGATAAAAACCAATATTAAATTTTGATATACAAGATTTGCAACTTTGACTCTAACCAAATCAGATTTTCAGAAAGCAGATTTATATTTTAATTCAATTATTAATTGCATTTATAAACAGTCTATGAAATAAAATGTAAAAACGGAAACTCTTAAATAAATATTAGTAACAGCTAAATGAATCCAGTACATCTTGATCAACAAAGTGGAACTATTTCCTATGTATTTTGTTTATACTAATTGCTATCTTTACAGGTAAAACTATAGTTAGGATTTGTTTTAAGGCCAAACAACAGTATGATATGAATCTCAGACAACTTTTTTGAATAAAAATTCAGTTAGTATTGAACGTTTTGTCTTCATGACATGTATATCTACCCCTGATCATTAATACTGCTAATTTGTGCCAATTAAATAAACAGTCTAAATCCTTTTTGGAAAAGTTAATTTAAGAACAAAACGTTTATTAAATAGTTGTAGCAATAAAATCATATTTGGAACTTTCCCTGCAAAACACAACTGTCCGCATTGTTTTAAGATGCAATTCTAAATCACGAATATATATTTGCATTATTTAAAGCCATATTTTGTTAAATATCGAATTGATAATTTATTAATAAATAAATATAGAAAAACACCTCTGGAAAATTTGCAGTTACTTACTGTCCTAATTTCAACACAGCGTTTCTTGTATATAAAATTTGTCAAAAATTATTAATTATTGCCAATAAAAATCCTACATGTATCTTATTTTTAGATATTTGATATAAACAACAACCTACTTTAACCTGATAATCAAAACGAATATTTTTAGTGATTTCTTATATTTGTTAGCATATAATATCAATTTATAATATGTTATAGGGACCGAGCCTCTAGACCGTCACGCCCCTCTGGTGATAGAATTTGTAAACTTATGGGCAAAAAATTAACCAATAGTATGTGATGAATTGTTTATTAACCTTTTACTAAAATATATTTTAAAATTATTCACGCTGTCTTTATCAATAAAATCATGTTGTATAAAAGGCTGTACAGAAAAGTCTCGCAGAGAGCGGTATATAAATTTACCTGTGAAATTTTATTGTTTTCCGTTAACTACCATTGGTGTCTCGTAGAAAGACATTTTGACCACGAATATTATTATTATTTATCGGTTGAAATCCGTATGTAATTATTTTTTCCATTATTTATTAATTATGACGTTTGTTATTAATAAATTTTTGCCCATTTAATTCCTAATTTCCGCACTAGGGAGCGCGGCCTTCAGTCAAAGTGCTGCCTCTACAGTTGGAGCTCGGTCCCTATTGTAAATACAAAATGAGTGGGCAGTTGATTGAAACCTGTCAAATAATTTTATTTAATAATTTATTATCCAACAAAATGCCTAGGGATATACAAATAGACAATAATCCTTACTTAATCCTTGAACCAAATCCCAGATATGCTTTCACTAAACAGAAAATTTTGTCTGTTTTTTTAGATTTTATTATTTGCGCATAGGATAAAGATTAGTTTCGAGTGGACAAATACCAAATCGGTTGCTATTCCCACCATAGAAAAAATTTAGCATAGAAAGGAGTAAAAAGGCTACATACAAAATATTCAGTGACAACAAAAAAACACCAGTGAGCTTACATTTTACATGTGTACGTCACTGTAGTTTGGACGAATCAGAACGGAGTATCATGTATAAAATTAGAGTTCACTAACGTGCATGTAGGAAAGTAACGGAAAATCAAATACATTTAAACCAATTCATTAAATTAATCAAACTTCATTATTCTCATGCAATTTCCTATTTATGTCTTCTGGTGTTCGTTATAACTTTCTTATATGGAAACAATAGAAATGAAGGGTAATTACGCTAGAGTAATAATTGAAGGTTGGGAGACTTTAATTAGTGCATCAGGTAGGTACCTATATAATCTGCATGGTATTTGTTATTGCTATTATAGGTGAAATTACATTTATGGACAATTTCTTTATTAGGACAACAGTTTCAATTACACACCAGGAATTGAAAATTGTTAGTTACCTTCGACCACCATAGAAGACCTTATTTGTTTTCCTATAATTTGCGAAGTATTGTGTTTTATTAAAAATTTGTTCTCATTTCCCAAAAGAGCTGCACGTCAGGATCTGAGACTGAACCGACTTAAGTAGCTTTAGAAAATATTCCAGTTAAATCTGAAGCATCATATGGATAATTAACCAAAACACCTGTTTCAAAAATTATCAACACGGTTTTGACAATGCGACATATGGTCAATGAATAAACTTTCGTTTGTTACCTTTAACCTGTATCTTTCCTTTCGATAAAATTTATTATAATATATAATTAACGCAAATAGATATTTAGGTCCAATAAACGATTATTTGTAATAAAAAAATATGAGCCCTTAACAGTACAATTATAATAATGGATCGTTCTAAACAGGATGAATTACGATCCTTATATCTCTATCGCCAAAACTTACATGCAATTCCTGTTTCGTCCTTTCATCCAGAACGCCACTACCATCACTATTGTTATCTTTCATCTTATTACTTCTTTTTAAAGTACCATTATCGTTGAAATCATTAAACACTTTATTCCTTTTTAATGTATCGTTGTCACTCACTTTTTCGCACTTATTATCCATATCGATATCCTTAATTGGCGGTTTTTTGTACCGAAACTTGTTGATCATTGTTGCGGAAGTTAAAGAGACCAAAGAAGTTCAAAAAGTAAATGGTGCGCATTACATATTAGATGTTGACTACGTCTCTGAAAACCACAGCCAGATACTAAACTACACCGAGAACGCTGCAGAAGAGAATCAAGAGAGAGAAAGGTGTTAACAGCGTTGCCAGGTAAATGTTACGCTGTATGTTGTATATCGCATACAGGGTTGAGTCTGGTGAGCGTAGAGTGCAATATGCAGTAACTTAGTTATGAAAGTTCTACGAGTTTTAATTATTCACCAATTAAAGATACATATGTAATACATAAACCTCTCTTTTCTATTATGAATCAATTGAAGATGTTAGGAAATAATAAAATAAAGCAGATACCAACAGTTTAATAAAAAATAGTAAGAAGCAAGTTGAAGCTAGTTGTGTACTCTAGAACTCTTAGTACTTGCTTATTCAAAAGTATAGAATACCGATAGACAGGTTGAATTGTCCTAGCAGGAATTTTAAAATTTACTTACATATAAATCTTGTCACACTGAAGAAAATCTCGTAAAAAAATGAAAATATCATGCGCTCACTCTGAATGTCAGGTGGGAGATGATTTCATAGACAAGGATTTTAGTTATGGATCCATCTTGGCACTTAAAAGTTAGTTTAAATAAAGTATTAGTAAAAAATCAACAAAGCTTCCGGAGTCGCAAAAAAGTTAATGCTACTGTTAGTGGATTAGCTTCATTGTAAAAATATACATGGCAAAAATAACTAAGAGAAAGTCAAACCATTCTACGGTTAGTAGAAAGGTAAGTTCTTATTTCCAAATGTAACTTCTAGTTCCTTATTTAATTTTTATTAGAGCGTAGTTTCAGTTTGAGAAATTTTCCCGCGTTTTTAACGTGAACATAACTCAAAAAAAATTTTTTAATTGACAACACTGTAAAACTACCTCTATTCCTATCCGTTTTCCTTATGGACAGGTAAAAATAGGTATTCTATATAGCTAGGGATTATGTAAACAAAGCGGTTTTTTTCAGGTATGGAGGAGTATTTATTGATGTTCTGAAACCATTACGATAATTTTGCGATTTTAGTGTGGGAAAAAATCTATTTTAAAATTCGCGAAGGTCTTTTAAAAATGAACTATAAATGTACTTAACCACAAATATTAGCTGGAGGTAACAAATATGGTTAATAGATAAACTATATTCCAATAATACTTATAAAAACCACACTCTGGGATAATAAATTAAAAAACAAACTCCTACTCGGGGGGAGGGTCCATATTTACTATTAATAAAAAAACTTGTGTACTAAAGTATCTTGATATATTTTTTTCTTGGAGATTTAATACAATTCACTGTACATCTTACAAGAACTACTAACTGTTTCGAATATTATCTCCCGTTTCATGACCACCTGAAAATTTTTATGGGAATAATTTCTCTTCGAAATACAAGGTTCATCCAAATGTATTCGAGGAGGTCCAACCGAGTTGTTAAGCTATAATATTATTGGAAAAGTTCCCGCCATTTTGTGAAGAAAAAGAGAAAAAGTATTGATCCGCAATTTCGTCTTGACTTTTGGAAATTCGAAGGAAAATCATCCCTGTACAATCGACACCAATACATCTGAGTCAATTCAAGAGTTTCCGAAGAATAATGAGATAAGAGAATAATTAGTTCTTTAAATTAACATAATTAATCCTCTTTGAAATATTTTTATTTATTGAATTAATAGTTTTTTGAAATTACTAAATTTGTAATAAACTATTTAAGACAGTTATTTGAGTATAATTTGTTTAATTTGTACTTTGGCGCTCTTTATTACATGTTAGGGAGAGACTGGTAAAACTCTTAAAAAGTAACCTACGACCAGTGAGCTAGCTAAAGGAATAATTTTAACGTTACAATTACACAACAAAAGGTTCGATTTATATCGAACTGTTAACAACCGACATATACAAGTTCACATCTAGGAGCTTACGGTCTTTTACTATAATATTTGCATAATAGGTATCATATTAATATTTGATATAGTATAAAAAATGTATGTAAGTAGTATGTTCACATATACATCGGTATTAATAATCAAACTATATAAAACCTACGCCTATATGTCTATATTGCAGTCTGTAACAGCCGCGCTAGAAGTTTTAATTTCAATAAAAAATCTTTGTTTTTGAGTGTCACATAAGTAGTTTCGTTATTCCTTAGAAATAAAATTTTACGATGGCTTCGTATCTCGCGTTGTTTTATTATACCGTTAAAATACTAAAATAAAAAAAAATGTTTTTAATCAAAAATGTCTTTTTATTATACTATTAGTTGTTTTCTAGGTGTGTTATATTGCATAATCTATACTTTCTTAGTGTTCACTTTAACAATAATGAACATTATAACAAATTTGATATATAGAACTGTAAATAAATATATTATTAACATTCAATATAGAACACAAACAATTTTTTTAAATTCATTACTAATACTAACATGTAAGCGTAAAACATTAATATTTTTGCAGTTGTACAACTTACATAATGCGCATACTAATAATATTATGGTTATTTACTATTACAAACCATTTCAAATAAATGCTCATACATGGTAATTCTAAGAAATAATAACGTGATTGAACCTTGTTATTACCTGATTTAAATTCTTCTGTTGATTATAAGCGTTTACACATTGCTGTTTAATACTAAATAATTAGTAAGTATTAGAAAATTTGTATTTTTTTTCAATCTATACTTTCAAGGTTAGTAGGTTCTGCAAGTTCTTAGACCTGTGTAATACATGCAAATCTACCATACTACGATATGTTATTTTATCTCAATCTATACTTTTATAGTCCTTTAGAAACAGGATAATCAAGATCTTTCATATGATTAGTAATCCTAGTTATTCCCTTCTCTTTATTAAGATGATTCCATGCATTTTAACGATTTTCGTTGCTATATTCGTATTTATTTTTGATTACACAAACTTTTTTTGAATTATTATTTTTTTTAGTATAATACTAACACACACATAATGAACACAACTTTTAAGCGTGAGATATAGTAATTGCACTTGTTGCAGTAAAAAAATTGTATGCTAAGAAAGGATGACGGATTTACGGTTTGAAAGTAATTTATGTTTATTTTTTTTATGAAGGTACATTTTATTTTTCTTCTTACAAAATACAGGTATATATACACAACAGGTAGGTTTTATCCTATAGAAAAATCAGACACCTCAGTAAAATTTCTTTTAATTTCAGTATTTCATGGAGACTGAATGTCTGAATAGTGACAATAAGTAATAGATAACAGAATAGTTAATGATTTCTTATCTAAAGTAGCACTTAGGTACAATTAATAATATTTTTGAGGTATGTATTCATTTCCGGAATATAAAATAAGCAAAACCAAAATTTTAAATAACGTAATAACTAAGTACAAAATTGATAATTCATTATATTTAAATTAACATCTAACTACATCAATACCAACTACCAGCTATGTGATTAATAGGTAAACTCATTAAGAAATAATTAACAAAACGCTTTCAGCAATTATTAGTAAATCTAGAAAGCTAAAATGTGATTTACTTCTATATTTAACATAATCAATATGAACACCTACACCATTTGTCTAAAACACAGCTTATAAATTTAATAAAGGCGCCTATAGGCCATTTTAAAATTTCAGAAGGCGCCATACCCACAAAGAATACTTATTAATGATACGTTTCCAAATAAAGCACCAAGAATTTGATTTATATGAACTTGATTAAAAGTTATGGCAAGTTGAATTGTAAAAATTAATGATTAAGTAACAAAAATATAACAATGAAACGGAAGAAGCTGATGATTTTGAAACAGTAGCGGTGTTATATTCAGTATGAAAATAATAAATTTACATATAGAAAACATGAAGGTAGTTAATCATTACTGTGTTACTAGTTGTCGTATGTAATACAGTTTCATGAGTGGATATTTAATGTACTAACACCTACACTCAACTACATAATAAAATTTATTATTATAATGCAAATTATGAAAAGACTAATGAACATTATAAGAGTAAAAAAAGTTTTTTTTTTAAATTTGAACAATTTTGGCATTTCAACTTTAAGAATTTTAATTTTTTTTACCATTGTAAGGGAATACGGATCTATTTAATCGAAAAAACAATAGAGGATTAATTTGAAGAGAATCTGAACATGAACGAACATTTTGAAATAGTTTTTACCTCAAAAATTATTATTAAAAACCTACAGGGGAAAATACCAAATGAAAAAACTATTACTTTCCCCTAAAATATGGAACTACTCTACACAGAAATTACATAAGTATAATTTTACAAACTTACAACTTACCAACCATACAAAAATATGGGTTTATATTTACCTGAAACAAAAAAAATCAATTAGCTAAAATTGCATATTTATATTTTTTCAGGATTCAACATTATAAACAATTTTTTGGGTTAGAGATTCTTTGAAGTTACCCCTTAACTGGGAACAGAGTGCCTTCCATAAATCCGATCCTTTTCTCGTCCCTCACAGCTGGTGGTAGTGTGCACTCATGATATTACAAACTCTTGTTTAAATTTTAAAAATATAAGTTATTAATTTTTTATAAATAAATACCAGAAACGTAAACATATTATTATTTTTTATTTAAACCATATATAATACTTACGCAAAATTTTGAAGTTTACACATAAGACACTAAAATATTCTACATTACACTGAGAAAAGAACAATACTCAATGTAACATAAAATACCCGGGATATACGAATTCCTAACCGTGGTCATAACATTTTGGGATTAGTAAGTAATTCGGTAATCCTATGTCCGTATTCCTAACTCAACATTTTCTACCTGATCTTGGCGTCTACTTTAGATATCTTAATCGGATTGAAGAAAAGAAATATTTCACCTAATTAGTACTTGAAAATAGTAATGTTATTAGAGATTTCTAATAGAATTATAAACTAGATTTTTGGATTATAATAAAAATGAAAGGGGAATCCGAATTCGGTATTGGTTAAAAACTTGAAACAGAGATATTAACAAAATGTTTAAGGGTTTTATGCAAATTTGATTTAGTTGTTTTCGAAACTTTCGAACGTGCATTAATCGAGTAATCATTAAGTTCAATTAACAAGTGACAAGTTAAAAAATCTTTCAATCATCTAATTGTACGTATTCACGGTATTATTATTTATATTTACAAAAAAAATATACTTTATTACTGTTTTTATAAAAAAAGTTTAAGTACGATTAATTTTTTTTAAATTTTGATTTAATCAATTGATTTATATATTGTAGGCAATGATCAGCGAAAAAGGAAAATTAAAAATAAATGTATAATTGCAATTTTGAACTTTTTTTAATTTTATTAATCACACGAAGTTAGAAAAAAATTACTTGAACAGTTTATCTTCTACTATATAGTAGTACTATATAGTAGTATCTTCACTAAAAATCTTTACTTCAAGATTTTAACTTGCGATACTTTTACGAGTAAAATCTAATTAATTAATGAATCGTACAAAAAAATAATGTAAAGTTTTCCAAAACACAATGCGTTTTTAAAAATTTGAAGACTTTTTTAGATTTATTAAATTCAAAATTAAATAATATTTGTATGCAGTTAGGAATTCGGACATAGGATTAACGGAGAGGGTCTGAGACCGGTAGCTCAGTTGGGGGTTGATCGTAATGATCTGACCATAGTTAGGAATTCGGTATTACCCAAAATACCTCTATAGCCTGTATCTAACAGGACTTGTCAATAAACATCAATAGTAATATATATATATATATATATACTCATCACCTATGGTTTGTCATTTTTTCTTTCACATTAAAGTAAATGAAAACAAATATTGCAAAAGCAATTATTTAATTAAATGTAACGATACTTAATTAAATTAATTAATACACAAAACAATTTTCTCAAATTAATATTAAATTAATTAATTAATAAGATGTTGAAAATGATGTCCGTCGACTTCCATACAATTGTAGAACCGCTGTTCGAAATTACGTCTAACGTTTTGAAGCATTTCAGTGGTTGTTAGGCTGCATTCATGTATTATTCGTTGTCTTAGTTCTTCTAACGAAACGAGTTCGGTTTTATAAATATTACTCTTTAAATAACCTCACAAAAAGAAATCCAGGGGTGTTAAATCGGGGGATCTTGCAGGCCATTTAATAAGGCCTCTCCTTCCAATCCATTGCCTAGGAAATCGTTCACAAAGATATTGCCTTACAGCACTGCAGTAGTGTGGAGGAGCACCGTCTTGTTGGAAAAAGAGATCATCTTCTGAGTGCCTATTATTCTATTCGATTATACCTGTGAGAGCGGGATCAATAGTGTCTTCTAATAATTTGAGATATCTTTCTCCGTTTAGATTGTGAGACAAAAAAATGGCCCAACAATACGATCTCAACTAATTCCTGCCCATACGTTTAATTTAAGACGATGTTGGGTATGTGTTTCCTGGAATATTCTAGAATTTTCATCAGCAGTAATGACAATTGTGCCGATTTACGGTATCATTTACAAAAAAAGTAAAAAGATTGCATTAGTGTTTATTTTGTCAGTCATAATCTCACAAAACTGTAGTCGTCTGTCTGGGTCATCTTCATTTATTTCACCAACTAATTGTATTGTATGACGTTTCAAAACCCTACGAAAAGTAGTGCGTGAAAAACCAGACTCTTCGGCCAATTTTCTTGTATTTGTTATAGGATCTAAATTAATATGACCTAAAATTGCTTCACTGCTCACCCTATTTTTATAGTTCTTTTTTTGATTAGCTGCTGACCCCGTTTGGTTAAATTTTCTCACTAGCTCTAAGACGTATAAATGATGTGCTTGTCTTCATGAAGCTAATTAAGCTGTTTTACTTGCACACCACCCGTTTTCAAAAAATATAGAAATCATCTTAACTCGTTCTGCAATAGAATATACCATTTTGGAACTATTCAAAAATACCCAAATGTATTTAACTACAGCAATGTTAAACAAACCGTTTGTGTTGAAATTTATTTTTGATGTGACAATAAAATGACATATTGTTACGTTTCATTTTTCAGAGGTGTTGTACTTTGAATGAATTTAGACATTTTTTTGCAAAAACAGTACCAATATCGAAAAACAATCGTCATGTCTGAATACTTCACCTAAATACCTTTCCAATGATGTGCCGCAGATGGTATATTCCCTATTTAAAAATAAGGACTTAAGAAAGTGGAAGGGATGGGGTTGACAATTGGCAGATGCATGTATCGTAAAAATGTGTCCCCCTTAGATTAAAAATCGACCTGTTTTTACATTTTCTTAAAATCTAATAAATACGGCCAAATCTCGAGGTTGTGTGGCCCACACTGTATAAAGAGTTTGGCAGTATCCATTGGCAATTATTTGTGTGTTGTTATACACACGATGTACACAATGGACTGGCATTAAGAGGAATCTTCGTCGACAATTGGAAAGGATGTTACTTGATTTGAATCATATTTGGTGGAGTATGTTTGGCGGCGATGCACCACACATGAAAATCAATGGACGGATATCACCAATGCGTTACAACATTTTCTTCCGCTGGTGAACTAATCACTTTTTTTACATTGACAAATCCTATTTATTTATAAAAAATTAATAACATATATTTTTTAAAACTTAAACTATAGATTGTAAAATCATGTGTACACACACTACCACAAGCTGTGAGGGACGTGAAAAGAGTCGGATTAATGAACGGCCCGCTGTTCCCACGTAAGGGGTGAATTCAAAAACTATTTAAAAACATTTTTTGTTACAAGACGTCAACTCATATTATATTTAATTAGTAAATATGTATGACATATTTTAATACAATATTATAAACTTTAAGTTCTCAAACATTAGCAAGTACATTAAGTACTGTGTCTTATCTAATTACCTTAATCACCGTATTATAATTAATAACTGGTTACAGTCTGATTAATTCTGATATTATGAGTTTTATTCGTATAGTTATATTATAATGCATTATGCATTAAGATTATAATTATATGAAGAATAAAATTAAGAATTAAATAGGAAGACAAGATGCCTGTGGGAACGTAAAGAACTGAATATATTTATTCAGTAAACAGTATGTTGCTACTGGTTCTAATTCTAATTTTAATCATAATTGGGACTTTAAACCACGTTTTATGAGTTTTTTAACTTTTATGTAATAATGTTTTTTTATAATCGTTCGTGTCGATTGTTTTATTGCAAACACCTACAGAAAATTTGTACCACAATGAAAGTTACAATAAATTTTGGATAAACATCAAAAGCTATAACTATTACCTACCAATCTAAATATATTTTAAAAAATCATTTTTTTCTACTCATAAGATTGGAATATATTATTATTCAATAGATTACAGTGATTGAAATCGCATTTCAGCCACTACTAGAGATTGAAAGTATCAAACTACCGGGATTTCGGCGATTTTGACATTTCAATATTTATAAAAAAATTATGGACTGAAAATTAAAAAAGGCACTAACCGAAGAAGTCTTGGCGTATTTTGCTGAATTGGCCAAGGAGAAAAAAGCCTAAACACACTGGACTCAGTACTCAATGTTGAAGGCGACTATTTTAATTAAAAACAATTTTGATATTTTAAAGTATTTTAATCAAAGATCATTTTTACAACGGCAGTTTGATGGATATCAACCAAAAAAATCTAAAACGTTCTCCAAAGAAAAAGTAACTAAATTTTTAACCGAAGCAGCTGATAACGTTTACCTGTTTTGTTTTAACTATATTTATAATTGATTTTAGTTCGTTTTTGTTTTTATCATAGGAATATTTTTTTTACTAAAGGATGTCCTCGTAGGTATAGACCTAAACAAAAATGTACCAAGAACATCAATTGGGGCAGAAGAGGCGATTTATTAATTTGGGATTTAAAGGACTGCAAGTAAGGACGAGTGGGTAAGACGTGGATAGGTAAGGAGTTCCTCAATTTGGAGACCCTGGTGATGAAGGAACGTTGGAATCGATCCGTTCTCGATGTCTAGCACTGAACAGTACAAGGATGCAGGGAGTTAGCACTTCGCGTTGCTCTGGCTGGTCTGGCAAGTGGAGGCACTATAAAGTGGAGTTCTTCTGAGCAAAATCCATTTAAGTATCAGTAAAATAGGGAAAGATCAGACACTGCTCTTCGGGGGGACAATGGGGCTAGGTTTTTGGTGACACCGTAGCATTTCAAAAAACCGCTATCTTCCGCAATTAGCAATTAATTAAATTAGAATTTGGACCTAATCATTAGGCAACCAGAAAAACATTTCGATGTACCGTTGGTTTGTTTTGTTTTAAAGTTGGCAAAATTGCATTATTAATTTCAAGAATGTTATATAATTTCCTAATTGGCTTGTCCATTCTTGCCGTGGTCAACTACGGTAGTCCCACTTACATTAGAATACTGGCCGCTATGTAATTTTGATCTGCAAAAATTCCCGGCAACTTATAGTTTAATCTGTGCTTGGAAAGTTCTAAATAAAACACTTGTTTCGTGAAGATCGTCCTGACTCTTTCGTACTATTTTTTAAAGTACGATCTACGTTATTTGTGGTGAAATTAAATTTTGCTCACCACGAAATTTTTCGTTCCGTTGAAAAGCGATGCCATATTGGTACTTTATTTATATTTTTGAAAGAAGACCTGGTTGGTCCTGGAAACTTTTATAACATTGTTCCAGCAGAATTCCAATGGTTTGGTGAAATAACTTTCAAGCTAGAGGCGCGTCTTCATGTTTTGCCGGTTTAATTTTCATTTAATGTCTGTCTAATTTTTAAGGTAAACTTTTATTTAAACCTATTTCAAATAAAGATTGTGGTTTTGTGTTTAATTTAAATGTAGGCAATAAATATTTTGAGTTAGTGTTACATTTTGGAACTTTTGTCATGAAGTGTCTGACTTTATGTGTTAACTAATAATTCACTATATTTTTCTACTTGATTACATATAGTATTTAGTATTACATGTTAGATTACCTTCAAGATAAATATAATAAGCTAAATTTCTATATGTATCTACTTTTATATAAGATTACCTAGATAGTTAGTAATTAAGAAACTGACATAGGTACCTATCAGAGATTAGTTATAGTAATTTTTACCAATTATATATTTATATATTGTACTATATAGCTGATTTCTATTTTTTTACCAGTTAATATACCATACCATTTCAACCAAAGTGAACAACAGCTAATCTATGATCAAAACCTGTTCATGTTTTATGTTATTAATTTTTGTTTTTTGAGTAGAATTTTTTAAATATGATTTCAGTTATTTTGTTATTAAAGTATTGAGGCCTTTTTTTGCCTTTCGAGTAATGTTTCTAATCAAGAATTTCATTTGCAAATAATTTTAACTTTTAAGAAAAATATAAATTAAAAATAACAATATAAGGATTCAAGAAATTTTATAGACCTACGAGGTAAGTCTTTAAATATAAGATATGTTTTGATAATTTTTGTAATGTGAAGTGTGTTCCCTTAACCCTAATCTAGTAAACTCATTCTAACTAGGTTTCTTATCTTTTCTTCTAACTATTTTAAAACATAAGTGGGGCCCGATTTCCGTGTATTGTACCTTTAGTATACGTTTAAATATTTTTTTTTAATACTCGCCCAATTGCCCCCCCCCCCCCGATCCACGACTCGCGCTCCTCCTACCCCCTGAGTGCCGTTCGCAATCTGGGGGCGTCCATAAATTACGCGAGGTGTTCAGAGGGGGGAGGGGGTCAAGCTTAATCTTTCTAAATCTCACATGGGGGAGAGGGGGGTTTTACCAAATATCACGTAATTTTTTTTCAAGTAGAAAACGGTGTAAAGTTACGTAAAAGTAAAATTAAATTAAAGTACAAAAATTTTTCTAGAATGAAAATACGGCGAAATTTCACACAATAGTGTTTGTCGTATTTGTCCAAACACCGCAGAGCAGCACCTCTGTGGCTACTGCCCATGGACTGAATTAGAATAAATATTATTGATTTTTAGTATCAAATACTAGTCATTGCTAGTTTTTAAAGTAAAAGTAATGGAACAAATTATGTTCTTGTATTTTTTTTTTTAATCCAACGCGATTACAATTAATATACCAATTTTTTTAAAATCTCACGTGAGATTTGGGGAGGGGGGAGGGAGTTAGGGAAAATCTTATGAAATCTCACCAGAGGGGGCGGGGGGTCGAAAAATCCAGAAAAATGCCTCACGTAATTTGTGGACGCCCCCTCTGGTGATCCTCTAACATCCAGAAAAAGGTGGTTACAACACTCGTGTCGTTTATTAGTCGAACTGCTTTTCTCTGTATTGCATCAAGAACTCTTAGCCTTGACTGAGCCGCCGATCCCCATACATGCGAGCAGTATTCAAAATTAAGTCTTATTTGTTGCTTGCCGTCAAAACTAGAAAATCTTGAAACTTTTGAAAATTTCTTTGCTGTAACACTTTTGGATAACAAAAATAAAAACACTAGAAAGTATGTTATTCCTTAAAAGTATGTTAAATTGTGTAAAAAATACACATCACTTCGATCCTCAGGTTTGGAAAATTCAAAATTTTTTGCACAAGCCAATTTGTTGGTATAAATTAAATTATCACAGTGCCAAAAACGGTAACTACATATTTAAATTTAAGCATTTCAATGAATATACATGGCACGCAATGAGAAGAACTTCTGCCACTCTGTTAGTGAATGCATGTTAAAAAGGCACGGTGGATGAAAGTCGTCAGCTACAAGAAAAGATATAGCGGCCAAATTATTTAATAAAAAGCCATCAACTAGTTTGAGTTTAGATATTCCGAATGAATCTATACTATTAAATAGTATCGAAACTTGTCAAATTAATTAAAATAATGCAGATAAATTTGTGAATACAGTTGATTAATATATCAAAAATACAGCATTTCTATATTCAATTGGTTTTATTAATATGTGATTTCAATCTCATTCGTAGAAAAAATAGTATATGCAACTCGTGGTTGTCAAAATTTTAGTGTCTCGAGTTAACACTATCGACATTGAAATTTCACTTTAACCACTTGTTTCATAATTATACTTTCTACTTTTAATGCAATAATTTAAATAAGGTAATAGAAATTTGATATATGTCCCATAATCATTTTTTACAAGACAGTTATTAGGAAGAACTAAAAAACGTACTACAATAAGCTAACTTAATAAGGATGATTACGGCCAAAAAGGATTTACTTTGATAAATATCTTTAAAGCAACACGTTTCAAAAATAAGATAATTCGTCACCCATGAACGAAGAAACAGAGATAATAATCATTTAAAATTTAAAAGTTGTCTAAACGGATGGTCTTTTAACCTTTAAGCTACAACCCATTAACAGAGACGTCGATAATTTTTTAATAAATTTATATATTTATATTTTTTAATGCATTAATTTACTATTAAATAAATTTATTCAACAAAAAGAAGCTAAAATACGAACTTCTTAGAACGATTGTTATTGCGGTTATTCAAAATATTAATCTTTAGTCAAGGCTTTTAAATATTTAAATGATTATGTGAGAAATTAAGTTGATATTTTCATTTAGCGTATAAGATATTTCCGTTACAATATATTTTTTAATCTTCAAAAAATAATTACATTAAAGGTTTTCCTCCGCATAATAAATGGTAGAATTGTACTTTTTGCTTTGAATGTACTTCTTCAAAAATGCCGCGACCAACGTAAAGATATATATGTAGCTTTCATCGATTACGAAAAAGCTTTTGATAAGGTTCGCCATGTAACACTTATGAACATATTAAGAAGCATGGGAATCGATGGTAAAGATCTGTGTATCATAGAGAACTTATATTGGAAACAAAAAGCAGTGGTTCGTATAAATGGAAGACTAACCTATGAAAGCTACATTCAACGGGGCGTCAGACAAGGATGCATTCTATCTCCGCTATTATTTAACATCTATTCGGATAAAATTTTTAAACAGGCTTTACAAAATAAACACCTTGAAGTGAAGATCAATGGTGAACTGATTAATACTATTCGATATGCCGACGACACGATCATTTTGTGCGACAGTATCCTGGGTCTTCAAGAGCTATTAGATTGTGTAAAAAAATACAGGACGGATGATGGGTCTAAAAATTAATGTCTCTAAGACAAAATTCATGGTATTCAGCTGCCAACCACACGCCGATGCTTCTCTTCACATAGACCAACAAGACATCGAAAGAGTTACCCATTTCAAATATCTGGGATGTTACATCACAGAACAATTAGACCCAAATAAAGAGATAAAATGCAGAATTGAAACAGCTAGAACAACTTTTTGAGAATTAGATATTTCTTCTGCAACAATAACTTAAATTTAACATTACGTCAAGGAAAGATTAAATGTTATATTTGGTCTGTGCTTTTATATGGAGCTGAAACCTGGACTCTAAAGGCTGATACGATTAATCGCCTAGAAGCGTTTGAGATGTGGTTGCATAGAAGAATGCTACGAATACACTGGGCCCTGGACAGATTTGCAAACCAACGAAGCAGTGTTAAATAGAGCAAATGCCTTTCGTGAATTATTAACAACTATCAAGATAAGAAAGATAGCATACTTAGGGCATGTTCTTAGAGGAGACCGATACAAAATCCTTCAGCTTATAATGAAGGGTAAGATTGAGGGCCGCAGAGGAATTGGAAGGAAACAGATAGCATGGCTAAAGAATATTCGAGATTGGACTAGAATACGTAGTGCTGAACAATTATTCAGGTTCGTGAAAATCGTGAACAACTCGCCAATGTAATTGCCAACGTTAGGGAGACCTGATATGGCACCGAAAGAAGAAGAAGACAGCTTTTAAAACAGTTACTTTATGTATCAATCAGAAATAATATTTTGGAAAAGCTTGATAAAAAAATTAATTAGAAATTCACAAGCTGTAAAGGTGATTAATTATCTAATCACACAGTATGTGAAATTAAACCTTTGTATTAACACCAGGATATTAAAATGAAAATATAAAATACTTTTTAAAAAGGATCAAATTTGACTTAAAAATTACAAAAAAAAAATGAATGTTATATGTAAAATATAAAGAAAGAAAAGTTAGTACAACACTGAAGATATATATAAATTTTACATAAAAGGAATTATTCCTTAAAATACGCCTCTGGCTTGTCTCTTAATCCTCAAGTCACGAATCGTCTAAAGGAAAAGACACGACGCTTCAACAGCGCGCCATCTACTTTAGCCTTGACCGCAGAAGAAGCTCCCAACTAAGAGTTACAATCGATGATAGTTAAACAAAAGCTCGTTTCACACTAGAAAAAGCCGTAAAATTTATTGGAACGCGTTAAGATTATCATCTGTTCTAGCCAGTTTTTTATTTTTTTTTATTAATAAATTATTGTTTATTTCTAGTTGACACGTAGCTAGAAGTTACTTGGAGCAATAATAAACATTTCTTGATAATCTACAAAAAAAGAACTTAGAAACAGCGTTATTTTAAAGAGAATGAACGTATTTCAGACTAATGATAGTAGTATTCAAACTCATCGGTAACTGGTAAAATTTATTATTAAAGATTATTTTTTTCACCTGTCAAAATATCACAATTTTGTGATTTCGTCCAATGAAAACGCTTAATCTTCAATGTTTTATGCTAAATCTAGCCAATCATTCCGGTTTATATTGATAAAACCACTAGTGGTTTTACTAGTATTGATAAAATTATGGAACTGTCAAAAATTCAATAACAATATTGAACAATCAATTTTCTTGTTTATAAGTACCTTACTATAAATCAACATTCATTTATATTATCTAAATATTCTGAAATATATTTTATTATTATTATTATCACAATTCGATTCATCTAAACGATAATGAAAAATCAAATATGTAGGTACTTTAAAACTAACCTGCTTCCTGGTTCTGCATGCATTTAAAACTTTTATATGCCTACAGGCAAATGTGGTCTTGTAGGTAAACTTTAAATAGATATACCTAATAATTTTTTTTTTGGTAATTTTCTCTTTAATAATATAATTGTATAAATAGGTATAAAAATAAATATTTATTCAAATTATAACCCTGTTTTCACGACGCTCACGACAACTGACAACTGTCAATACTATCTAGTGTACAGGATAAGTTAATACTTACTCAAACAAACTGAATATGATAAAATCACTCGTCCTACGGACTCGTGATTTTATCACATTTCAGTTTGTTTTCGTATTTTTGCCAAATAAAAAAGTTTTCGTGGAAACTAAAAATTTTAAGGACTCGTGCTATTACCTTTGACAAAATCGTTAATCTGATTGCAGTTGTATCAGAAATTTTAACGGTTTAATAAATAAAGTAAACAAAACATTGCTAGGAAAAAAAATTGTTAAAAATTGAAAAAACGAAATTTGTGTACCATTATTGCTGTTACTGATGTTGTTTGTATAAATTCTGTATAATTTAGTGTTGTAAATACATATACATTTGCAATTTGGAGATATGTATCAATGCATAAAATACTACGACTCGTTAATATGCAAATCATTCGCATGGGTGCATTATTCTAGATCCATAAAAATAATAAATGAAGAAGCCAATTCTTTATGTTAATTAAACTTCAGTTTCCTTATTTGCAATCTGAATATGATGTAATATCCTTTTTAAACCACATTTATGTATGCCAAATGTATATAAATAAATTCATTCATAAAAAAATATGTCGGATATAAATAACTTACACTAAAGTTAATCAGTGTATTAAATTATAGAGTCCCAATATTAATCTGTGCAGTATTCCGTTTAATAAATCGAATTAGTTCTGCAGACTCTTTATGGTATATTCCAATTTTGGGACATAATATCACTATCCAATTTTACAGTTTAGTTTAACACGTAATCAACCTACAGATCTTGCGTTGAAAATGTAAATAAAATTACATATTTAATTATATCGAGTTTAATACAAACAATTTTTTCGTTAAGCTTAGGCCCACATTGTCCAGAAGAACAACTACCTACTTACACGGATGCAGACAGGCGCCAATTTTTATATTTAAAAACCATTACTTTTCAAAAGATAACAGTATATATAATTAATCCATGAATTGTATTAGGGAAGATTTTAATGACAGTAGTAAATTACAATGTTACAATTAGTCTTAACATTAAAGATATACAATATGATTAAATGACAATAAAAAATCATCCGTTATCTAATAAAAACAATACAGTCTCACAATTTTCAGTTTAAAAAGTTCCACTCTACTCGTTCTTTTTATGACAAACCAACATTGTCGTTGTTTTTTAAGTGTTGTTGGTGCTTCAATACTAACGTCCGGTCTGTGTCAACACAGTATCAAAATCCGGTTATTTTTGTTTGTATTTGGACAACATTATGTTTCCTTTAAAACATATCAATTTGTGTGTTGGCAAAGAAAGGCACGCGATCCTTTGTCGAGACTTTTCAATATTTAGCATGGAGACTGCTATAGCCAGTTAGGCGAGTAAACCACCGATTAAATTACTCAACATTTTATTTAATTGCATGCATTTTTTGTGATAGTAAATAAAATTAGAAACAGATTTGTTTAATTTAAGTACTTTTAGATATATTTTCAAAAATTGTATTAAAATATATATATTATCTTAACAGATATCAATAGAATAAGATTTCTGTAACTTAGGCGAAATATAACGTACTCCTTCGTGTTATAATCAAAACTATAAATAGAAACATTAATAGATTTATATTCTATTCAGGTGGTCGGGATGAAACATAGTGATATATCAAAGACAAGAGATTGTCATTGAATAATAATTAAATTGTGAACTCGACGGTTTACTCTGTTGTCTGTTAATTGTGCAAAAAAGACGTGGTCTTAGATTGCATGTTTTTAGTCATTAGAATTTATACAAATTATTACTTCTTGGTCTAAATCTAGAACAACACATTTGTTTCCAGCAAATATTGTTAAGCAAGATTTCTATTTTTAATTAGATTCTGATTTTCATGTAAGAATCCTGCAAGTCAGAATATCGATGTTTTGTTTTAATCATTAACATTGATATTTTCCTAACTCATCATATCTTTAAGTACCAATACTGCCATCTATTTATGTTTAACCAAAGTTTTTCGCTCTCTCTTAACCTTCTATATATTACCACTAGCTGTGACCGGTTGACCTCCATCGCGATTGGTCCAAGAGATTACCTAAGAAGGCTTACAATTCTCTTGCTAGTCGTACAACCAAATCACTGAGGTAAACCGCGAAAATCATCAACAGAAGTTATTGTAGCGATATATTTAAATCGCCAGGCCAAGTCGGCTTTGTATTTTAAATATTTTTAGAGCTATTTAAATAACAAGGTGTGAACTTTATGTAGATAGTAAATACAATTGTTAATTTTATAGATGTCTGGAAAAAGGATACTCGTACATACAGTAGAAATAATTTTAATTTCATAGCGACTGTTTTCCTATATTATCAATTTTATATTGCTGTTCTTTTTTTTTTTTAAATTAGCTCTTCTATTGCATGTGTTAATTGGTGATTTAGAACTTTCCAGGATCTTCAAAATTCTACTCTTCTCTTGAATTATTTTTTATATTTATTTTTTGCAGTCTGTTCGTTCTTAGGTCTATCAAGTGGACTAACCAAACATATTTATTTTGCAAATAAACACCTATTCTATTCTATCCTATTCTAAAAAGAATCCATAAAGTATAAGAAGAAATTAAAGTGTTTTTTCAATAAAAGGAAATAAAAAATTAAAATTGAAGTTGTTATACGAGGGTTGTCTTTTTACTTTTGCATATAGCCGCTTAGAAGGCACCACCAACAGATGCTTCAGGCACAAATTTAACCCTCACCAGTTAACTATTTCCCGCTGGTATTTCGAATTTCAACGTGGTCGCTCCAGTCCCAGCGACGAATCCAGGCTAGGTCCACCCAAAACAGTAGCCATGCACACATTAAAAAAATTGATGCGGTTTGTTAGCTAATTAAAGATGACAGGAGATAAAAGCATTTGCTCATAGAAAAACAAAAGGCGATTCGCGTCAATTGGTGTTAAAAAACATTGGAATGGTTCAATAAAGGAATCTCAAAAGTATTCTCAGTTGCGATGAATCTTGTTTTAACTCCTACCAATCGGAAAATAAACGCCAATCCGCTGTGTGGGTGTTTTACGATAAGGAGAAACCAACAAAAGTTATCCGTTCTTGAGGTGTGTCAAAGAAAATAGTCGCAACTTTTGTGTCAAAATATGGTCATGTGGCAACAATTGTTTAAGAAGATTTAATGACGGTTACTTTCGATTGGTATATATACGTTTGTTTGTCAGAATTTAACGCGAAACTCCGACAAAGCAACACACAACAGTAAATCATTCTACATCAGAACAATGCAAGTACTCACACTGCCTTAAAGGCAATCGAGTTTTAGGAGCTTTAAAACATCGAATTGTTAAGACAATCCAACGTATAGTCCCGACCTAAGTCCCAACGCCTTCTTCATGTTCCCAAAGATCAAGAATTCAATACGTGTGCAGCGCTTCCAGTCGCCAGAAGAAGCCATCGATGTCTTTAAAACAGCGATTTTGTAGGTGTTAACTGAAGATTGGAATAACCGGTTTACCAATTGGTTAGAACTTATGCAAAAGTGTATCGATCTAGGTCAGTAATTCCCAAAGTGGTTAAGGTAGACCCCTAGGAGTCCACGGGAGACTCGACGGGGATCTACAACTAAAATGTTAAAATTGGTATTATTGGCGTGTTTACATGATGCCAGTAACTGGCGCCAGTCTTACTGGCATGCCAGTGCTTGATTCGGATAGCGCTGGACTGGTACGTTTACACGTATCCAGTAGCTGGCGACAGTCTCACTGGCATCCTAGTCCTACTTGGTGAAGTTTACCCTTCACATTTTCACATGTACGCCAGTCACTGGAACGCTGTGTTTACACGTGTCTACAACCACTGGCGCGGGGTTGGAGGGCACGCGGACGAGGACCACTGGCATGAAAAATAGACCAACTTTCTATTCGAGACAGCGCTGGACTGGCACAAGAAATTGTTTACATGATGCCAGTACCATGCCAGCGCTGGCATGCCAGTGAGACTGGCGCCAGTCACTGGCATCATGTAAACACGCCTTAATGTAGCTGTAGGGTTCGGGGCTGTAGCTAGAGTCAAATTTAAGGTAGAGCAGCATAGGTTACAGCTAGACAAGAAGTTAAAAAAAAGGTACCTTCCACATAGGGATGAGGACTTTTTAAGGTAGGCCATTGTGATTTTAAAGTAGGGCATTGCCCCACAATTCACCCCCCTAGCTACGGCGAACCAGTAAAATTTTGATAGTGGTCTATGAATCAAAATAGTTTAGGAATCTCTGATCTAGGTGAAACATATTTTGAAAAATATTAAAGTACTTTAAGTCTTTATATTTTTTTCATGGCTAAATGCAAAACTAAAAAGACAATCCTCGTATCTAATTGACATTTTTATAGGGTCTATGTTAGCAATAGATAAACAATTTAATACATTCGTAGCACAACTTACTTTGTACAGAATGTTAATTCAGTAAGGAGTGTTGTTGTTTACGGTATTTATCAGATCATGCGTTTAATTTGTGGTAGTAAATAATGAATACCGTGCTAGAGTTTAGTAGCACATATTGATTTCCGTATATCTCCCAGATTATTATTGGATACCCTCAAGACTCTCAAGAGGAACACAATGAAATCCTATAAAATAGTTCATTTAAATAAAATTCGTCATGGTAAATAGAATTATCTTTTTTAAACGATATTCAAATCATTAAAATATATTTATAATAAATAAAAAATTACTGTTGTTACTACTTACCAAAGCATAAAATTATTTCAATAGATTGAATCTATATTGTGGTCACTATACTTTAATACTTAGTATATTTAATAGAATGATTCAAAAATACTTTCTATAGATATCAGAATTACAATTTATGAGATATTATGCTGTTTAATTTTAATATTTTGAGATTAACATGAAGGTAGGGAAGTATATAACAGTTTTACATAAAACACCGTTTTCCTATCTCAATATCCGTTTACTTCAAACCGTTACTACTTATTTTAAATGTTTAACATTAAACATCCTCTCTTAGTTCCATTATAACAAGTAATTTATAAATTACAAGCAAAGTTTTTTTTAATTAATAATAATTTCATTCAAATAGTTAAACCTACAAAAAAATGCAAAATAAATAAAATAGCTGAAGTCTCTGTGAGAGACTGAAAACGTGAGATTTTGTATAATGCTAGAATAATATAAAACAATGAATGTAATTGTTAGTTATAATAGATATTATTATTTGAGAACTCAAAGTTGAACCTTCTAAGATTTCTTCGAACATTCATTTTTCACAATATATATTTTTACTATACTTATATCCTTGATTAGAAACACTCCTGATATTAGATTTAAAACAGTCAACTTATACAGAATACTCCTGCTTTCTTTTATGAAATTCATTAAGCTGGCAGTAAATAGTCAGCAAAAATGACTAATCTTTTCATGTGAACTAAATAGTTGTTTATTAGTTGTTAAATAACTGATTTTGTAGCTCCAACCAATTCGCCAAAAATCGTATGAATGTTATCTTCACAATAAGCTAGCAGTAAAATCGCGAAACTGGGGTTACATAAAACGATTAATCGGTCGGAATTTGTAGCTGAAAAACAGCGACGGAATGAACAAATGTTGCAAAATGCAGAATATTAGTTATTCTCTCGCTTTACTAGTTTTGAAAAATATTTTCAAAAACATTGACCATTTAACTAAGAAGAAACAACTACTTCCCTGGCTATGTGCCTCGACGGATATTGAATTACACTTCAAAGTCAAATGGGGTTGGCATATCTAACAGATAATTTAAACAAACCATTTTAGTTTGCAGTTAGAAGGGACAACATAACTTGTAGACCGGTTTCGACCTATTGGGTCTCGTCAATACAAGGTATATGTTATCCGTCAAAACTAGTAAAGCGATAGAATAACTAATATTCTGCATTTTGCAACATTTGTTCATTAATATCTCGCTTTATCAAGTAAGACACTATTACAGGTTTCTGTAATAATACTTTAATAGCGACGGAATGATATGAAAAAGATTAATATTAGCAAAACCTAGCTACCGAACACTATTAATCACTATCACAGCAACCTTAATACACAATTCTTATTGATCGTTATAAATTTAGTAGCTGGGTAGTAATAGCTTCAGAGATGCCCAGGGAGCCAGCAACAAAACAGAAACAAAAAATCGGCTTATATAGTTTATAAATCGGTTTCGCGATTTTACTGTGTATTGTGAAGATAGCAGTAAATCGATTTTTGGAGAATTGGTTGGAGCTACAAAATGGGTCATTCATCACCTAATTACCAACTACTTAGCAACAAATTCACATGAAAATATTAGTCATTTTTGCTGACTGTCCACGGCCAGCTTAGTGGAGTATCTATTTTGTAAGTTTTTCTCATTTTTTTATTTACAAAAAACTTTAAAGTACCCTCTAAGGGGGTGCGGTGCGAGAAACTGGCATCTGAACGAAACACTTTAAAAGTCACTAAAAAATGGTGAAAAACCTATCCCCTATAATTTTTTAGCACAGTTTTAGTTTGTGTTAATCTTAAATTGACTTTCCCTTTTCCCGTTTTAAAAATCTCATGCTTGATTTATGGATGAATTCTCAAAAATTTTAATGTTACTCATAGTAAACTGCTGTTCTTCCTCCCTATGTTTAATTGAATTAGCTGATGGTATATTTGTAATATATTTAGCATGAAGATGGCCCAGTAGAGCCGAAACTAGCCGCTACTTCGTTAGATTAATTTCATTAGATTAAATGATCATATGGGAAGATTTTAAGTATTATTTCATTTATATATTTTTTAAATGCTAATAACTCCCAAAAAAGTTTTAATTTCTGTTGGCACTTCCCAAATGCTATTATTTTTTATTGCTATGTGATGGATTATTTTTACAAATATATTTATATGTGACATATCTTTTCACATTTTTTTGCATTTAGACAATTTCTTTCAGAAGTTATTTCATACAAATAACTGATCAAACAATATTTTTTCATTCAAACAATTTAAATGTAGTTTATCTTTGAAAGAAATGTTACACCACTGTTTTCTACTAACTGTTAGTAAGAATACCTATTGTATTTAAATAAATGTTTGTTATACAACTTACGGATTTAAACAAAATAAAAAATAACCAATTATCTTTATCTCGAAAGAAAGTTTGAATACATCTGTATTATTGACTTAAAATTGTCCTATATTAAAATAATCAACAAAAACATAAGTCTGTTACAACGATCACATATCACATTTATAACTTAGGATCTAAAAAAATTTTGATATAAATTTTGCAATGAACCTACTTTTAAATATATAAAAACAAAACTAATAGCAACCGCCCGCTAACAGTATACATTCTTCATAAAGTAGTTAAAGCACCAAACAGTAAATTCAGTAACTACAATTTATATTAAAAAAAAATACTTGAACTAAAATAAATTAAGTAATCCATTAGCGAAAATAAAATTTTAACAAATTCCAGAAACGAAGGAAACTGACTGTACATTTTTTGTATTAGTTAAATTTATTAAGAACATCTTTTTCTAGATAAAAGGAATTTGAAATTTGTGTTAAGTGATGAGTGTCGGTTTTCTGTGATCTTAAAACGTTACAATAGCATTAAGCAGCCATGGAGCCATCTGGGTTACGATGAATTAAAATATCATATTACTATGATGAGCATACGAGCATATGTCACTTTATTTTTTATTATACAAAAAATACGACATGAGGCCTTAAGCTAGGGGAAATCTGGAAATATTTATTGATATCTAAAATAAATAAATTCCAGCTTCTAGTTCGGGTAGGCGAAAAGGTCTCTTTTATTGGTCTTTTATTGGCCTCCCACTAGGCACAGGTAAGGGGTGACGCGAACGACTCTTTAACCATATTTTTTATTTTACTTTTAATATTTTTTTTACTACAATACATTGTATCCATTAAATTTTATCAACAAATTATCAACTGTCTATCTATCTCTTTATCTATCAAAAATTAACATTCACATCCTATTTATAAAATTTTAAAATCAACAACCAGTCACTGTTGTCATAGTCGTCTCTTAATTTTTTATACAGTAAGATCTTTTATTTACATACTAGACACACATTCTTTTAGGACAAATGTATTAGTAATACGGTCACAAAGAAAGCTACAGAAGATAGATTAAAAACGAAGCTAGGTGTGGGATGTGAAATTTGCTCTATATCCTTGAACCTAAAAATGAAATGAGCTATGAATGGCTTGTCAAGTGTGGTTCGTCAGAACTGACAGGCATAACCATACCTGCGAAAGAATTAGTCAATAGGAACATCACAAGCAGAAATGTGAATATTTACACAGACTGCCGACAAGCACTACTGACCTTGAATAGACCACGTATCACTTCAAGTCTACTGCTAGAATGTCACCAAACCCTAACTGAGCCCAGCCCGAATAACGTGGTTACTCAGAGATGGATCAAAGAATAATTATGAGAACTCTGAAGGTAACCGCATTGCGAACAATTTAGCAAGGAGGGCTGCGGGCTACTAATATGTTAGCCCTCGCCCATCTACCAAGCTAACATTGTCCGCTGTCGTGGACCTTATCAAACAGCATTCTCACCAAAATTTTATACAGTGCTGGAATAAAACAACGAACTGTAGACTGACCAGAGAGTCATTACCTCATCCTGGTAAGGGAACAGCAAAAAAAAATTAAGGCGGTCAATGCCAGACAAAATCTCCGAACAGCTGTGGAAATCCTAACAGGTCACTGCCAATTGCGACAACATCTCTTTAGGATGAAATTAGCAGAATAGCCGCTATGCAGAGGCTGCGAACAAGAAGAGGAAACAGTAGAACATATAATGTATGACTGCTTCGTTTTTTCTGAAATCAGAAGATCCGTGTTGGGCGAGTTCTAGCTTACACCAGCCGATGTCATGGAGATCCCCCTCGGGAGCCTCATCACCTATTTTAAATCTCTAGACCTCATGACAGCCCTAGGTGTAGATATCCCAACACAACGGGAGGATGCACAATAGGCCATGTGGCCGCAGTGCAGGCAGAGCATTTGCGCGCCCCTCCCCAAATTTCCAGAGATCCAGGGTCTGACAAACAAAGTTTTTTCATTTCATTTGTACTACTAATGACACACGAATAAAGTAAAGCAAAAAAACTACACGAATTAAAAACATTGTAACGGTAATCACTAATTACAATGTTTGTTCTATCAGGTATCGATAATCTCTGTACCGGAGTTAAAGCATAGGATTAGTGGGCACCTGACGTACCGACCGGAGTTGAGGCGGCTGCTTATATTGATAACAATCTTAGACCGGAGTTTAGGATCACCGATTTAAATTCCTTTAAATAATTGTTTCCTTTTAAATTATATTTAAATAAATCATTCAAACGGGGGTTTGTGTATAATTTGTTTTGTTTTCTATTTTGGCGCCCTATATTTGGGTGAGACTGGTTAAACTCTAAAAAGGGAGAGCTAGCTAGGGGATTAACGCTCTTTATGTTACAAATATAAACTCAAATTTATGGAGAGTGAATTGGATTCATTTCAAAGCCTTTCAGGAGCGTTAGAATATATTACGTCATACTGGAGATACTCGCACTAATTAATAATGTTTTTTATCTACTCCTTTGACAGTAAATGTTATTTATACTCATTGTGACCATGCAGGGTAAGTAAGCTATAACGCACAGTCGTGCGTAATGAAACGTCATGTTGGAATGACGTTTCATTAAGCACAACTGTGCGTTATAGCTTATTTACCCTGCATGGTGACAATGAGTATAAATGACATTTACTGTCAAAGGAGTAGATAACAGTACAGTACGTACGTCATATATTTTTTAGAGATGTCAAATATTTAGAATTGAAATTAAAATATTGAGTCGTAGATAAAGCATAGTACGTAACTCGAGTGGTAAGAGGTATTACGTACTCGTGTAATTAACTTTTCCACTCGTACGTAATGTCCTACTTACCACTCTTATTACGTAATATACTATTAATAATTAGTGTATATAGAGTATATATTCAATTAATGTATTAGTGTGTAAATATTTAACAATTATCAATGTATTTAAAATTTTATGCATAATAAGTAAATATGGTACAAAAAAATAAATAAAAATGAAACTAACTTTCAAAAAGTAAAAAAAAAATGAATTATAGACAATTATAAAAAAACGTCCTAAAATTATTTAATATATCTTCCCCCTTGCTTATTTAATTTAAGAAGTTAATCTTGTGATTACAGATTTTGATGATATGCCAATTTTATATAAACTAAGTTGTTACATAATAAAACCTAATTTTGTACGGCTCCTACAATAAATCATTCTGGTTAATTATTATATATTAAAAAATGATTATAAATTAAGCAAATGTATTTGTCTAGGCCTAAATTTCAAGTTTTATTGAATAAAATTGACTCTGATTTCCCCCATGTTTTCATTAACCTATTAAAACTTACCTTAAGAGCGCAGAAGATACAAGAATCCGCCATACAAGCATGCCCAGAAAGGTCCCGGAAACTCCTCCTGAAGATATCCAGATGCCACAACACCTGCAAAAAAAGCCACGCGTTAAACACATGTTGCTTTTTCTCTATATCGAAATGATTACACCACTAAAGTTGTATTACAATGGTGCACGTGACCCTTAATAATAGCTTCTCAGTGCGGTTATAATGAAACAAGTGCATATGAATAATGAGGACAGGTAGATATTTTTCAATCAGGTAGAGAGTTAGTGTTTTTTAATATTGAACAGAAGTTTTTATTTCATTATATAATAAATAATTGGCATTCGTGCAAATTTAAAAGATATAAAACAGAAGCCAGCTTATTCCATTAAATTTTCTTTAAATCGTTTCTAAAAATATTCAATGAATGTTTACAATTTCAATCAAGTTTAATTTAAGATTAGACTTGAAAATAAACCGAACACAAATAGATCGATGGTATGTTGAACCCTTTGTTTTTTTTCTGGTATTCCAAATTAATTGCTATCGTGAGAAATCCATTTAATTTGAAAATCTACCATGTATTCTAACAAAGACATAAGTAGATTAATACGTATGAGTACCTTAAATCTAAGAGACGTAAGATTGATTAAATTTAAAAGCAATCTTAAATCTAGTAGAATTGGTTATTTTATAAAGATGCCAATAGTTTGACAGCAGATTCTTGTGATTCTCATTGAAAAACTGTAAGGCAGTGTAGACAGAGTTTCAGGTTTTTTTTTAGCAGATAACGTATGTGACCAAAGTTCTGAGGCACATAATAAATTTTTAATACCTAAAAAGCTTTGAATTTAGAATTTAGTTCTTATTATTAGTTCACTCAAGATCTTCCCATAACCAATTTTTACACGACGTCTTTTGTGCCACGGCATACAAAATATGAATTACACAAACAAGAATTAATATTCAATCATCATCATCATCATCATAGCCTTACAATCTCTAAGATTATGGCTAACGCCTGGGCGTTCAACCATCTTTTTTTTAGAGGAGTATTATTCCTCTGTCTTCGTTTTAATTTCTTATAATTTGTTATGTGTTTTTGCTGCTGTTGTGATTTTCTTCCATTGTTTCCGGTCCCTGCATTGAGCTTTCCAATCAGTAACGTTCATGGCTTTTACGTCCTCTTCCACATCATCTAACCATCTTTTTCTTGGTCTTCCTCTGCATCTGGGCCATAACGGTGTCCAGTTCATTATTCTTCGAAGCATTTCTTTGTGTGGCCTTCTGAGTATATGCCCAATCCATCCTAGACGGCGTGATTTAGTATATCTAACTATGTTTTCACCATTTTGTTCTTTGTCTATTGTAATGTTTGTTTTAAGTCTTCTTTCTCCTTCGCTTGTTGTGTCAGGGCCTAGTATTGTTTTCATTATTTTTCTTTCGAATTTTAGTGGACTGTCTTCCTCCTTTTTATTTAGTGTTGTTGTCTCCAATGCGTATGCAACTACTGGTCGTATTAGGGTCTTATACAGATTCATTTTCGTTCTTTTAGTCAATACTTTACTTCTCAGAAGGTTTTTGTTCATACCAAATGCCTCATTGCCTTTTAAGATTTGTTCTTCCACTCTCTCTCCTTTCCGGTCTTTCCTATTGTGACTCCTAAATAGTTAAAGTTTTGTACCGCTTCAAGTCTATAGTTTTGTGTTATCAATTTTTCCTGTGGAGTTATCTCTTCCTACCCTATCTTCATGTATTTTGTTTTATTTTCATTTATCTCTAAACCCATTTGTTTTGCCTCTTTGTCTAGTTTTTTAATCTAAATATTCAATAGAAATCAAAAAAATGTCACATCAGGTAGGACTCGAACCTGCGATCTCTACTTACAGCCGGTAGCGTCTTTAACCATTTTGCCACATATGCATTAGAGGTTAGTCGGAAGTTTTGAAACTCATTTCGCATAAGACACTCAATCAATTCCACGTTAAGCACATGTATATACGTTAACGAGAGAGATATATATTTGCCAAATTATGCATTGCCTTATTATATGTTTATTTTTGAGATTTAGAGATTTGACAAACAATCATATTTTGGAGGATAGGTAAAATCTAATAAATGAATAAATCTCCTATGCGACAAGAGTTGAATAAATATAGGTTAAAAAATGTCAACTGCTGAATGTGACATATTTTAGATTTCTCCTTAATGTCAATTCTTGTCTGTCTAATTTCTAAACTTCAAAAATCCCATGAGTGGTGTCTCAAAATCATTAGTTTACTAAAACGCAATATTGTAAATAAGTTGCAAGGATTTAATATCTCCTGGGCAACAATTTACCGAAAAATTAAAGAATGTAAGGAGGGAATACCTTATCGAAATTAACCAATAGGTAAGCCTTAAGTGTTGACCGATGTTAAAGCAGAAAGTACAAGAGAATAAGTTGGTGTTTCTACAGAAAGATTGGCAAGACGGTATAGATTCTTACATATGACAGTCTATTAGGAAATTAAGAAAAGTAGGATATAAAAAATGCAGAAAATACACTGTTGCACAATTGCAACGAATTCCAAGAAATTTCCGAGCGCTAAAGGTTTAAAATTATCCAAAAAAACAGTCATCGCTTTGGATGATAAAAATATTTTACTTAATGCAACTCTGAGATAATTCTAGATTTTATACCGACGATTTCAATGCTGTTCCAGGCAATGTAAAGTATAAAAAGGCAAACGAGGCAAACTAAAAAATTTCTGCAGCTTAGTCATACCTCATTTGTGCCCATAGAAGATAATCCACCTTACGTTCCCCAGGCAAGTTTCCTAGGAGAATTTGGAGCTTTATTGAACAAAAAAAAAATTAACAATAGGTGGGAAGCTGGAAACGAATACCAATTAAGGTGAAGAATTTTTCAAAAAAATCAGAAAATCGTCACCACCCAATCTGTTGCGGCATGTAAAAACAGAGTTGAGAAGAATTGAAGATAATGGGCCGCTAGCTGTGTTGTTAAAAACTACTGTAAAGAGTTGTTCTTTTACATAGTTTAATTGAACAATTGAATCAATGGCAGAATTTTATTTTTTGTCTCAAAACTTTTTACAGACTTTATTTGAAAATGACATAATTTTCTGAATTTTTTTGTAACTAATGACTAACAGAAGTCTCTAAAATAAATATTAAACGCTCGTATTTGACATTAATTTACAAGAATAGTTTAGATAAACAGCAAAAAAGCGTAAGTGAGACAAACTAATATAATATATAATATAATTTTGAATTTTATTATTATAGAGTTTAAAAAATAACAGTTAAATATTATCTTTTAACCAGTTATCAATATCGCAATAAGTTTCCTGTGTCTCTTTAACAGTGCAGCATATGTCATTGTAAATGTAAATGAATCATCAACACGAACTAACGGCTATTTCCTAATAAACTTGTTAATAAATTACACTAACAGATTGAACAATTTAAACTAAAATAATTGACATAAGATTTCCAAATAAAAGTGTCATTAACTAATAATTAAAGAATTCTACTAAATATATTAATAAACAATAAATAAACAACAAAGAAAAATATTCATTTGCGTAAACCATTTACTGTGACTTCATGTACTGTTATTATTTGAGAATATATAAAGATTCTTATATGTAACTCGTAACTTCTTTATTACCAAAATTGGATATACCTGTTGACACAATATGTTTTTGTAACATGCAAACATTTCACATAGATATGAAAATGATGAGTTGTTAATCAGTCAAATATAAAATGATGTTAGAATGTATACACAGAATGCCTGAACATCTAATTATCTAATTAAAAATTAATAACAGCACAAAAATAAAATAAAAAATAAAAATAAAAAGTGTGCGAAAATGGGCGCAACCGAATTCTGCCACAAATGAACATTTTACCTGACTTTTAAGACTGAAGGAGCAATTAAGTTTACTCCCATTAAGTATTTAAATATTTAATACCTAAAGAGTTTCCAAAAGTGATAAAGAGTAATATTAAGAAGAGAAAATCAATAATTCGAGAATTACAATCAAATAATTTTGCGGAGAACAAACTTATAAGATATTTCTAATAAGAAAGAAGATTCATGCGACAAGAAGAAAAATTTTGCCAATATTACCTAAAATCCAAGAGGAGGTGTTGCAAACTGTTTGTGAGTTACATCTTAGTACAAATTGCGGGGAAGAGTTTCTGATGGTTGCAGATCAGTCAAAAATAATAATAATTGTGTTTTCTAGTTTAACATTTTTGCATAGGTCAGAGTGTATTTTGACGGGCGGAACATTCAAATTTTGTACACATTGAGAATCTCTTGACCCCCTAATGATTTAGACACCTAATCTCTAATACCCTAATCCATGGAGTTCAGACATCAATATTTCATTACCTGTGTGTTTGTGTATTTTTATCTCAACTGCCACTTTTCCGGTTGAGATAAAAAGCAACAAAGAGCTTTCTGATCAAATGAAACACAATTTTTTTTCTACGATCACAAAAAATTGCAAAAAAATATGATATGTGCTTATTTTGGCAGTCAAACTGAATCGATGTTTATTGACAGATTTAATATTTTTTATTTTTTAGCAATTTGTTTACATATAGAAGGCTTAAATTTTCAATGGCTTTTTGTAAATTAAAATCGGTCCATTAGGAGAGCCTAGCAAATGGGAAGTGGTGTTGGGGAAAATTTACTTGAAATGCGGATCGGCAAGTTCAAAATCAAATTCCATTATCTCGGCTTTCTACATTTTGAAATTAATATGTTTAAAGCTCGTAAAATTATCCAAATTGTTTAAAAAAATGTTTAAAAGTATAAAATATTTTCTAGGCTTCCCTAGTGGACCGATTTTAATTTTACAAAATGCGTTTGAAAGTTTGGGCCTTCTTTTATACCTAAAAAAATTGGCGACTAACTGAGAGTCTTATTTAGAGCCTAGTATGAATTTGAAAATTTGCGATTTTTTTTCCAGTAGACTGGATTGCAAAATTATTATGGAATAATAATCCGTCCGAAATTTAGCACACGTTTTAATCATATTAAAAAGTTTTTCTAGGCGGAATATGGAGATTGTTAGTCAAGTATAGAGGGTCGAAAACAATTAAAGAATAAACTTAGGTTTTTTGTACTTTTTTCCCAATTATTGCTATTTTTCCAACAATAAACATTAAATTTTCTAAATATTGTGTAAAATTAAATAATGAAACTTTTAACTTCCCATAATTTTTTCTCTAGACGCAATATTTTTCGAATTATACACGAAAATAGGAACAAAAAATGAATATATTTCAGATTTTGTTAAATAAAAAAATTAGTACAGGGTTTGCGACTAGCGCATTTATCGTGATTATAGTTGGGCACATCCTGAAGGGATTCCAGCAAAAAAATAGCTTCCTATGGAAAATGTCCATTATGTGGAATGGAAAAGCAAATCAATAGTGATCGTAGTGTTTCACTGAATCTTCCTGTATAAAGTTTCTCTTCACTGTAAAATATTTTAAATTTAAATTTAATTTTGTAAGTAATTGTATTGTTGTAATATCAATATATTTCTATATTATTAAGATTAACATTAATAATAGATCAGATTATTCTGTTTTATTATCATTGCTCTTCCATCTAATTCATTTACCATCTTTAAAGTGAAATCTTAAAGTTCAAGATGGCTACTTGACAATCCAATACATAAACAAATAATAATTACCTTTGAAATAGTATATAATGCCTTAAGTTTGTGGGTTTTTCCTTTTGTCATCTTTTCACAGACACATTTTCATTAAAATTGAAGAATTAAAGGAAACTATAACCGCACTTTTCGGTGAAAATCTAATGAAAACGTAGAGCGCGCGCAATCTACGTTCGATTCGAATCTTAGTTAAGTTGGTTTATTTTGTTGGTCGTTTGGTCTTGCCTTACCTGGTGCATCGAGTGGCACAGGTGTAGTTGAGTGGACCGGCACGGTATGGCAGGAAGAAGGGGGACTGTCACGATGAAGGAAACGCCGTTTGGTCTCTTTAAGGGAAATATATCCACCCTGTCAAGCTTTAATAAACATAGTGACTCAGTTTATAACGAAAATAACGATACCAGACCAACTACAAGTGGATGAATTTTTAATTTTGTAGGTACACCTTTAGAAATTAAACAATAAATATCCAATATGACTCGAATTCAATATAAGTACCAATACAAGGAAACTATAGCAAGTTGTTGGTAGTTCGCAATTTTTTCACGCCTTGTTTTAATTTCTTTAAATTTCTAAATTTAATTTTTAGGTATACTTATATGTTAAAAATTAAATCTCACCATCTGATAGTGTACTATTTACAGTTCAATTTAACGCCAGTTTTTTAATTACACGTCTTGTAATTAATATATTTTCATTTACAATATTTGTATTCTGTTGTGGTATATATTGAACTTCATATACTAAAATTTTGAATAATGATAATAGAGAACTTTAAAAAGACGATATATGATAAGGACTCACATATTAATATGTGTCTATTCATCATAGGGTTACAATGGCATATAAATGAAATATTTATAAAATCTGGTACGACTGCTGTTATCAATATCACGATTAAACCATGTTTCTTTTAGAATTTATTAAATATCATTAAAAAATCTTCTACCTACTTGTTAAAAACAAAACATATTTGTACCGGTATTATTCTAAATGCTTAAAAAAAGGTTTGCTATATGTCAGATTTAATTTAATTAGCTCACTTTATAACGAAACAATAGCTGGCAAAATTCTCAACTATAAGTAGGTATCATGGGTACTTTCCGAATACGTCAAATGAGTACCTATTGTTTCAGTCAGAATAAAGTAACTTTCTTTTGTTTAGTACTAGCTTTAACGTGAACTCTTTGTTTACATCTCTCTTATAAATTTATTCCATCTTTGTCTGTATCGAAGAGAGTAATCCTGTTCTTCGTGACTGATTTCTTCGAGCAGACACTGAATGTAACGATGCTTTTTGGTCCATAAGTTTTTTATTGCATTTAAACTTTGATTAGTATTCATATAAACTGTAAAATCCTATTTTTTTAAAACGTTTTTATTTGTAACCAAGTTAAGGTTGATTAGAAAAAATAAAATACTTGTTTAAAGCATAACAAAATTCGAAAGAGTTCGTTAGTTACAATTAAAAGATTGTTAATTAATGAAGATTGAGAAATGAAAAAAGTAAAAACCAATAAATAAAAAGAATGTATAAGACAGAAAACGTAAACATAAGGTTTGTTCAACAGACTAAAGAACCATTCTAGAACCGTCCGGGAACTGCGGAATGAACAAATTCTCGTTATCTTTGAAGTACTGAGTTGTTTAACAACGGTTCTAGAACGGTTTTTTGGTCTGTTGGAACAGACCTTATATTTTAATCACATAAAGCATAGTTTGTTTTAATATTAATAATATAAGTATAATGATAATAAAAAATTATGGAAAATTATTAAAAATAAATTGGGATACACAAATAAATCACTTGATTATATAATTGATGAAATACTATAAAAGTCAGTAATCCAACAGATATTGCTAATATTTTTAATGGATACTTCAGTGAAATTGAATTCAAATTAAGTTTTCAAATATCCAACTTTACATAATATTAAACTACCTCTTATGAATCCTTCATCAATTTATACATCCTCAACCAATAGTCTAGAAATTATGTCAATTATTAATCAATTGAAAAAAAACCTAGTGGTATTGATGTACCTAATACATTGTAGAACAATCAAAATGCTTTCTAAATATTTCGCTCCTTCCTTAGAATTTTCAAAAATTGAATAAAACAAGCTATTTGGCCGGACCACTTAAAAATTCAGAAATCTCACTTATTCCAAAAAATAACAAAAGTCATCAACTTATTGCTAAAATTTTTGAAAGACTAAACTATCATAGGTTCCTAGATTTTTTTCCTATCAAATAAGATAATATCTAAGAAACAGTTTAGATTTCTTAAAAATGTGGATACAAAAGATGCACTTAATTACTTTACTAAATTTCTTTACAATAAACTCGATAGTAGTATACCTTTTATACTTAGACACTGTAGACCATACACTTTTGCTTGAAAAACTATATAGACATGGTATTCGTGGTACAGCCCATAAACTAATTGAAAGTTACCTTAACAATAGATTTCAAAGAGTTAAAATTGGAAATGTGGTAAGTGATTGCAATTGGTTATAATTGGAGTACCTCAAGGAACAATTTTGGGACCTTTATTATTCTTTTTATATGTTAATGAACTTCTTACTAGTGTGGATGATTGTATCATCATTTTCTATGTTGATGATAGTGCAACAGTATCAATTGTAAATACATGGCAGGAAGCGATTAGCAAAATGAACAAGTAACTTGATCATATTTCTAGATGGTTAAGATAAAAAACGGTAAACATAACTTTTGGGAACTACAAGGACAGTGTGCGAATCAATTGTAATGAATGACATTAGAATTAATAGAGTAAACAGTGTTAAATCTTGATTACAATCTTAGATGGGATAAAACAAATATTTGATTTTTTTTTTCTACAAGCTTGCTCAGTTCATACAACCTAAGACTTTAAATATGATATACCATGCTATCTTTCACAGCATTGCAACTTATGGTATTATTGCATGGAGAGGTGCTTATAGTAACTGCCTTAATCGGTTGCAAGGATTACAATCACAAATCCTAAAAATAATTAATGAAAATTGTTTAGAACCTATAAATTCTCCACTAAATACAAAGCAATAGTTCTTATTAGATGCAATCATGTTCCTATACTAGACAAACGAGTTAGTGACAAGAATAGGTTAATTGTGGCAATCAAGATTCTCAATCGATTAAGTAACGATTTAAAAAATTAAAACTGTTCTAGAGAGGTTAAAAAGAAAAAGCTAAAAAAATGGATTAAAGAAAATGAACCGATAGATTGATTCATTGAATTTAATATCTGATTAATATTGTTTAAATCGTTTATTTAGTCAATAATAACTAATGGTATATCTGAGTAATAAATTTTATTTCTCTTCTAGTTGTGTTCAGATTTATTGTCTCCTTTAAATTTTGAATATTGTATATTACAGTTTACATTTGTTTTAAATTATGTATTGGTATTTTTTTGTAGATGTACCTAAGTTGTTTAAGCTACCAGTCAACATACAGGAATCTCTGCAATTTTTTGGCGATGTATTCGAATTTGTATTTGTATTTACTGGTATAGTTTATCCAATCTAAATGTGAAATTTTGTGCTCTTTGGCGGTTTTTAAGTGCCTTTGATGACATTACCGACCATTGGCGTGGAATTAAAAAAAAGGGTTCATAAATTTTTATTAATTTTTGTTTTAAATTTCAAAAGAAAAACGGTTTTTGTATATTTGTAAATTTTGTATCAATTTGAAAATTGTCAAATAACAAATTAATTCTTTCAAATTAAAACTTGTTAATTTTAGTTATTAATAAGAACATTTGACTCATTATTCAAATAGTACATAACTCATAAGATTTTAAAACAATTGTCTACAAATAATACTCATTTTGTCTGACAATCTTAAAAGATTGTCTGTCCAGCAAGGAACACGATGAGGGATGAGCCTTCCTTGCCTGGAAAGGAAAGGGTTGGGTATGTTAGTAAGAATATAAAATTAGTTTGTTTTTGAAAACAAGTTTTCAAGATACATCACGATAGCTGTAAAGGAAATTGGTTGGAATGACTAACAAGAATTGTCAGAGTCTTCTGAAGTAGAATCGTTTCCAGGTTGAATTACTAATGGTGCTATTGGCGGTAAAACAGGATATTCCTTTTCTATTTTTAGAAAGTTTTTTATATTTTCGCCGTGTTCTGTGTCTCTGTGTCATTCCGTGGAATTTGCAATCGAATTTAAACCTATTTCCCGACTACCTAGAGCTCTGAAATTTTCAGGATAGCTAAGAACTGGATGACAATGCATGTTTCAAGTGTGTTTAGGCATATACACAGATTTCGAAATTTATACTGAATTGTTATTAAAATAAATATGTATACATATTATCATTTTGAAAGACTTCATATAAGTTTGCGGTGGCCTATTTGGATAAGGGGTGAAGCGGTAGATTGTTACAATTCTGTTGGGTTATTGTAATAGGATCGAACTCGCGAGAGAGAAGTTTTTTTTCTTTTTTTTTTTTTTGTTTATACATGTGAAAACAGTAATTATTATTTTAACTGGTAATAAAATAAACTGTTTTAGAAAGTTTTTAGATACAACTACCCTTGATTTTGTTAACAAGGAAACAATCTTCTCTATGATCAATCACAGCGTTGTATGACTTAATCTTTTTACAATGTCAGGGATGCTGTGCATTGTTGAGATGACACAAAATATGACCTATAAATCAGTAAAAAACTTTCTATTATAAAAAGTTCTTTTTGTAAATTGTGCTTATTATAACATGTGTTTCGCAATTTTTCCATACATCGCTATTAAAGCCACTAATTACCTCTCGAATATTATCAAGAACAACTGCGCTTAAGGTTGGTGGCTGATTATATTTTCGTAAACGTTTCTTTAGAGTACTCCAAACCATTTTGATTGGATTAAAAATACAGTAGTAAGGAGGTAAACGCAAAAGGGTATGACCATGCCTGCTGCAAATGGTGTCAATGACGTATTCATTTTTAAAATTCTGACTTTTGATCATTCTTACTAATTCCTTCTTTACTGGAACCTTTTTAGGAACATCGATATTTTTGATTGCCATAAGTCTTAAAATTTAATTATTTTTTTGTGTTATTAGGTATTTTGTTTAATATGCGGAAATGATACGACATATTGTCCATAACAATTACTGAATTGTAAGAAAACCCAATAGATAGTGTTGAATTTCGATTCATAAATAAATAAATAAATAAATAAATAAACGAAAAACTAAGAGAAAGTGGAAAATTAAAAACAGAAAAAATGCGAAAAAAATAAAGTCTAAAAAAATACCTTTCTAAATCAAATAATATAACGCCACCGTAAGGTGGCGTAGTTATTATCTTATATATTTAAACGAGAAATTCTTACTATATTAAGTACTATCAAGCCACCGTAATATATAATATATCTAATATAAAAAATCAATAAAAATCAATCACGCTACTGTGTATTGTCATGGGGAAGAAGACTATTGGCGGTATTTGACTGTTGTCGCATTTTGCAATTTTCCTCTTTGAAGTTTCGTTTGATAAAAAGCGCACCGTCGGCATTTGTTTGCGTTAAGATCAATGCGTTACGAACCGACTTTAAAATCCGGACAGTACATACACAATGTTGCCGGTATTTAAAAATTTCTTTAAGTATAAGTAATATATACAAAATTGATATCATTAGAAGTAAAAACTGTTTAAATATAAAGAACCTAGTTAATTAATTTAAGTATATATTTTGTAAGAATATTTTTATATTATCTTTCTAAGAGTCATTGACGAACAATTGAATAGTAAAGTAGAGAGAAAATTTTCAAAATATATAAACTTAGGAATATTCGCAAATATATCTGACAACCTAGAATCGAAAGTCGGTTCCTTTGTTGGGGTTAAAGGGCGTGGTTATGTTTTCACATTAATATTAGTTAAACTATATATAAATAAATAAATAAATAAATAAATAAATAAATAAATAAATAAATAAATAAATAAATAAATAAATAAATAAATAAATAAATAAATAAATAAATAATAGCGCCGGGTATAAAAACAAAATTTAGTTGTTTTTAGCTCGTGATATGTGTTTACTAAGTAGAATATTTAAACAGGAAAAGACGACAAACAAATTGAACAAATTGAGAGAACAGAAAACTGTATAACACATAAAATGAAGCCACGCGACGCGCGACGAGTAAAATCAAACCGGTATATAGTAAACAACGTAAATGTGAGTTTAAATCACATTTTTTTTTACGAGTCAACCGAGAGAGCTTGTTTGTGTCTTCGGGCAAAGCAGGCTCTCAACATCACAGAGTTCGTCCCCGTGTATCGTTTTGTTTCTGTTTTAACGTTGCATACTGTCTTTGCATATCCAGGAGCTGAAAATCAAGAATTCACGATAAAGTTAATAGTTTAAATCAATGCATAACCAAAACTAGTTCCTGTATGATAAATGAAATAATTGTGACCCATCATCCTCAATAAACTTTTATCATAGATTATTACCGGATGCTTTTGGTATATTAAACAATAGAAACAATTTAGTTATGGTCCAATAAAGGAAGCAGTTTAAATTGTAACATATTTTCACGAAAAACTGATTGCTACCTATTAATGTAAACATCTTGTATTCCCTTAGAAAAACAATTATTTGTGATATCTCTCATGGAAGTTTTTGAAAATTTCAATCTTGCATTTCGCCAAAAACGTTTTATGTTTTGCCGATTTAGCCAGTTTTACGAGAAAAACTACCAACGAAAGTTGTTGACCATATGGTATTTTCCGTATGCTACAAGGTTTTAGTGGAAAAAGGTTCATACGAAAATTAATAATACCGTTTAAGCTACTTTTGCTACTATACCAGATTCAAAAAATTTGTTTGATAAGTAGAAACACTTTGGTAGGAGGCTATACTATCGAATATGTAAAATATTAGGATAAATACATCCCAAATCTAATATTTTTTTATTAAACTAATAATGGTACTAATATTTATTGCAATTAAAATGAATCATTCACCATCTAGAATAGGTCCCTGACTTGTCAATATTTACAAAGGAAATAAAATTTTGTATTTGGAAAAAAGAAAAAAAACACACGGTATTAATTGTAATTAACCTCTTAAATAGATCTCTATTAAAACAGAACCCTTCCCTATTTGTTGTTTTTTTTTTAACAAAAACAAATTATATACAAGGGAGGGGGTATGCGATTTTAGTACTAATTCACATGATCGCATGATAATTTACACGATGAGTCATCTTTAAAAGAGTGCAGGTGTTAATTTAAAACAAATTTTGCACCTGGATAAACACCAGACCTAGACGCAATTAAACAGTACACAGACACTAAATTATACTGAATCAATTTAAAATAATTAAATGCTAAATTAAGTCCATGCCGTTAGAGAACTGTGATTTTGTTTTTTTACTATAAACAACGATACCTTCATTTTAGTTTTGCAACAGTTAAAAATTAAAAGGTATTCTACAAAGCATTTCAAGATTAATGGGATATTTTTAAAATAATCTGAAACTTTATTTCTTGTAAATCACAGCAAAACTAACTAGAAGTATAAATAATTTTTTTAAATAGATTCCATTTTTTCGAAGCAGACGATCTTTAAGAAGAGTTGCAAATGCTAAAAAATATTCAAAATAGGTTGAGAGCAGAATAAACGTGGGATATCCATGCAAATACAGAAAAAGAATAAGCACAGTAACGTAGAAAAAGATTTCTACATTTTATATCTTTTTCGTGTGTGTATTTGTATATACCTATATACCTAAGACAACTGGTCATTAAAGAGTTTTTCTTGTCTGGCCTTGGCCCATATGCCTGTCTTTCCAAAAGATGCTGTAATTAGTTGGCGCTACTGATTATATAATGGTTGGGTTATTCCTATTGTGGTTTTACATTTAAATATAGATTGTTGATCCGAGTAGGTTGCTCCTTATCAGGAAGGATAACAATTGCAATTGCATTAGATTTCGCCTGCGCGAAGACTAAAGAAATGACTTAAATACACTCGAGATAGTTATGGTTACGCCCGCTACTTACAGATAGTTACGATATAATAAACTCGTTAAGCAAATATATTATGACTTAAGTAGGGCAACAACTAATAATAAAATAATGACTGCAATAGAAAAGAAAGTATTGGTAGAACCCAATGTAGGAGGAACAGTCATTGTTCTTTTACAACATTTATATATATTATATATATATTTATATAAATATATATATATATATATATATATATATATATATATATATATATATATATATATATATATATATATATAAAAGGGGTAAATTAACGGGCATGTACGCAAAAAGGCTTATAGGATTACGAGTAAGAATGGTAACCGCAGACATGCATTCTTACTCGTAATCCTATAATCCTTTTTGCGTACATGCCCGTTAATTTACCCCTTTTGTTTATCACAAGTACGCATACTTGGCACCCTTTGTATATATATATATATATATATATATATATATATATAAGAGATGATACAAACGTATCTAGTGCCGTGCTGTCAATAATAAATCCAGTTTTAAACTGGATTGGTGTTTGGTTAGATTTTCTAACTCAAGACACCGGTAGATGCTGCGAAATAGGAGTATAAGGATATTAATCAGCACATACAGGGGCAAAACCAACGACAGATACGTGTTTCGCTCTTTTTTTGAGCTCATCAGTGTAGTATAGGTTATGTCTCTTCAGTCACTAATGAAGAGACATCCCCTGTGTGAATCGACTAAATCCTTATGGATGTAAACTTGCGAAAGTAGAAACTATTCGCAAGTGGCCCCATCTTTACTCCAAAAATGGAACTACGACAGTCGCTTTGCATCTTAAAAGTACCTTCGGCAAGGTAATAACATAAAACGAACAGAGCGTTTGTGACAGTCTTATATATAACAAGATGTAAGAGATGATACAAACGTATCTAGTGCCGTGCTGTCAATAATAAATCCAGTTTTAAACTGGATTGGTGTTTGGTTAGATTTTCTAACTCAAGACACCGGTAGATGCTGCAAAATAGGAGTATAAGGATATTATTTAGCCCATATATATTGAGAGAATGGCACGAGATACTATTGTATCATTTTTCATTACTTTAGTTATAAGAAAAAAAAGCTATACCGGCACAACTTTTGCACCCCCTCGTATAACATAATACAAAAGCTATAACAACATTTTTTTATAGAAATAACAATAACTGAGGAATTGACTTTTTTTGTAATGTTGCAAAGTTACAGTCTACCTATAGTATTTGTAAAAATTTGCCAGTTGGTTTGAAATATCAAAAGAAAAAAAGATTTAATTTTTAATCAGCAAATAAATGACTGGACGGTCAATTTCGGCATTTGATAGGTCCCATTATTTTAAAAGACTGAAAATGTGAATAGGAGACAAGGTGATGGACGACCAAGAGTAACAAATACTAGAGAGGATCGCTACGTAGTCAATTTTGATCGGTGTAATCTTAACATAACTGTCTAAAGCAAAGTACAGACCAGGCAACAAAATGTTGGCAACTGTTGACTACATATTTGTTGAATACGACAACTTGTATCCAGGTACATGTTGTCATCAGGAGTAACATGTTTAAACCAATTTGGGCTTGTAGTTGACGATGGATGTACCAACAACCGTTGTTGCTGCTAGTGCGGTATTCAAAATAATAGCTGCCGATAAAAAAAAAGGATAGATAAGATGGTTGCCAGTGAAAATGTTTACAAAATGTATCATTTCAGTAGATTTCAAAGAAATTGTAGCGGATTTATATTGGCAACTTAAATCCGAGCAATTGTTGCCCGGTTTGTACTTAAGCTGTCGGAACACATTTTAGACGAAGTTATGGAAGCCTTGCTGTTCCCAATTTAAAATCTACCTTTAAGAGTGCCTCTACCCCCTAAACCCGTTTAGCGTTGGCCGTTGGCTAGAGAGCATATTGGCTTTTAGCTCACTAGAATAATCCTTCTGAAGAGTCAAGGTTCGCATTATCGAATAATAGCACACATGTAAGGGTATGAAGGGGACCCGGACGTGCAGCATGACTGAATCTTGCTAGAGAAGTTGTTCCTTTTCAAGGAAGGAGCGAGATGTTTCCGAAGTCATCGGACAAAATTTATTCATATATCACAGATATTGGCAGTCAATATCTACCTCAAAATATCATTAAACCGATTATTCAACCCATGAGAGAAAAGGACAATAATGTTCGACCAAACCACACATGAATAGTCCAAAATTTGTTAGAGAAGCAATTGTGCAACACTCACCGGATATAAATATATTTGAGTACGTGTGGGATATGATTGGCAGATCAATATTTATCAATCAATTATCAGGAGCTGATTATATTGATGGAAGAAGAATGAAACAATATACCAAAAGGATTGATTAATATTTTAATTCTTTTAATGCGGTTGCGGATTAGAGGAGGCCATATTTGATATTAAAGTTACAATCGTTTTTTAGGTTCGGTAGCCAAATGGCAAAAACGGAACCCTTATAGATTCGTCATGTCTGTCTGTCCGTCTGTATGTCACAGCCACTTTTCTCCGAAACTTTTAAAACTATACTGTTGAAACTTGGTAAGTAGATGTATTCTGTGAACTGCCTTAAGATTTTACACAAAAATAGAAACAATAAATAAATTTTGGGGAATCCCCATACTTAAATCTGATACTCAAGAATTTTTTTTTTTCATCAAACCCATACATGTGGTGTACCTATGGATAGGTCTTCAAAAATGATATATAGGTTTCTAACATCATTTTTTTCTAATCTTAAGAGTTTGCGCGAGAGAAATAATTTCAAAATGGTAAAATGTGTGTCCCCCCTGGATAGAAAGTATATAAATTTTAAAACAAAAAAAAATATATGATGTACATTACCATTTCCACCGAAAATTGGTTTGACCGATATCTAGTAGGTAGTTTTGTTTTAAAACAATGAATACAAGAACTTTTACATTGTTACTTGCGGCTACGGAACCCTTCATGGGCGAGTCTGACTCGCACTTGCCGCTTTTTAAGTGCATGTCTTGAATTTTAATTAATTTTGTAATACTAATTTTTTTCTTTATATTACCAAAAATCAATCATCGGTTTTTAAACATTTTTCAACCAACAATATGTAAAAAATCATACACCAAAATGTCATTATTATCATACAATGTAAACCATATGTCTTCACAGTTAGACCATTTCTATATGTACTATCTTTACTACGTATACATACTATAAAGCATACAGCATCATGATGTTTATTTGGCGGGATTATTCCCGCGTCTTAGTAGTACCACCCCTTTCCCTCCACTTAAAGAATCGTAAAGTAGTAAAATGGACGAGTCTATTTAGGTAGGTAGAAACCTACTTCTCGAAGTGGTTTCTCGTTTCAGCCATAAAAGTTTCAGTCTACAGTACTCGTAAGGTAAAAGGAAAAAAACCGTTGAAGAACCGGTCTTGCATATAGGATTGGTCGAAAGATACAACTATGTTGTCAGATTTATTGTGAGTTAAATTTATTTCCGAATTAAGCTATATTTTTTTATTAAAGTCTATGTGGCGAAAAAATAAGTTTCATTGTAATCCAAACACAAATCTATTTTACCAAATGGATTTCGAGGTTTTATAAATTAAAACACGTTTAATATTTGCGGTTTTTGATTCTGAATATTACAAAATATAAAATATTAGGATATGTTTTATTTTAAGTAAGTTGATTAAAAGAACATTAATATCTCTCAACATATTTTAAACACTGTAGGTACATGATTTTTTAAATCTTTATTGATACAAAGTAATAAACCGGACCTGTTGTTATATTTTTATTGGTGTTTTGACTTGACAACATTGGAGTTTCAGTCGCTTTAAAGCGAACAAAGACTGAAATCTGCTCCTATTGTAGGTATGTTGTCGCGTGCCACTAAAAAAATTGTTTATGTTACATAAGTATAATCTAAACTCGTTAACGTACTATTAAAAAAATAATTATAAAAACATTTATTTTGTACATCTATCAAAACCTACAATTTAAAATGTGGCGCTGTTTAAACTATACAATTTAAATTTAAAAATAAATTAGAACACGTGATTTTTTTAGTAAATATTTTATTACTAAATAAGACGTATGTATACCTTTGAAAACGACAACCGATTATTATTTTTATTTAAGCGTTTTCAGTTTTTGAAAAAAGACCCTTGACAAATTTGACATATCTAGAAATTTTTATACAACAATCTATACATCACGCGAACGACGTTGCGGGTATAGTTTATCCAATCTTAATGTGAAAACATAACCACGCCCTTTAACCCCAACAAAGGATCCGACTTTTGAATCTAGGTTGTCAGATATATTTGCGAATATTCCTAAGTTTATATATTTTGAAAATTTTCTCTCTACTTTACTATTCAATTGTTCGTCAATGACTCTTAGAAAGATAATATAAAAATATTCTTACAAAATATATACTTAAATTAATTAACTAGGTTCTTCTTATTTAAACAGTTTTCACTTCTAATGATATCAATTTTGTATATATTACTTATACTTAAAGAAATTTTTAAATACCGGCAACATTGTGTATTTAGTGTCGGGATTTTTAAGTCGGTTCGTAACGCATTGATCTTAACGCAAACAAATGCCGACGTTGCGCTGTTTATAAAGCAAAACTTCAAAGCGGAAAATTGCAAAATGCGACAACAGTCAAATACCGCCAATAGTCTTCTTCCACATTACAGTACACAGTAGCGTGATTGATTTTTATTGATTTTTTATATTAGAAATATTATATATTACGGTGGCTTGATAGTACTTAATATAGTAAGAATTTCTCGTTTAAATATATAAGATAATAACTACGCCACCTTACGGTGGCGTTGTATTATTTGATTTAGAAAGGTATTTTTTTTAGACTTTATTTTTTTCGCATTTTTTCTGTTTTTAATTTTCCACTTTCTCTTAGTTTTTCGTTTATTTATTTATTTATTTATGAATCGAAATTCAACACTATCTATTGGGTTTTCTTACAATTCAGTAATTGTTATGGACAATGTGTCGTATCATTTCCGCATATTAAACAAAATACCTAATAACACAAAAAAAAAGAATGAAATTTCAAGACATATGGCAATCAAAAATATCGATGTTCCTAAAAAGGTTCCAGTAAAGAAGGAATTAATAAGAATGATCAAAAGTCAGAATTTTAAAAATGAATACGTCATTGACACCATTTGCAGCAGACATGGTCATACCCTTTTGCGTTTACCTCCTTACTACTGTATTTTTAATCCAATCGAAATGGTTTGGAGTACTGTAAAGAAACGTTTACGAAAATACATTCAGTCACCAACCTTAAGCGCAGTTGTTCTTAATAATATTCGAGAGGTAATTAGTGACATTAATAGCGATGTATGGAAAAATTGCCAAACACATGTTATAAAAATAGAAAAGAAATATCCTGTTTTAGCGCCAATAGCACCATTAGTTATTCAACCTGGAAACGATTCTACTTCAGAAGACTCTGACAATTCTTGTTATTAATTCCAACCAATTTCCTTTACCACTATCGTGATGTATCTTGAAAACTTGTTTTCAAAAACAAACTAATTTTATATTCTTACTAACGTACCCAACCCTTTCCTTTCCAGGCAAGGAAGGCTCATACCTCCTCATGGTCCTTGCTGGACAGACAATCTTTTAAGATTGTCTGATAAAATGAGTATTATTTTTAGACAATTGTTATAAAAATATTATAAGTTATGTACTATTTGACTAATGAGCCAAATGTTCTTATTAATAACTAAAATTAACAAGTTTCAATTTGAAAGAATTAATTTGTTATTTGACAATTTTCAAATTGATATAAAATTTACAAATATACAAAAACCGTTTTTCTTTTGAAATTTAAAACAAAAATTAATAAAAACTCTTTTTATTTAATTCCACGCCAATGGTCGGAAATGTCGTCAAAGGCACTTAAAAACCGCCAAAGAGCACAAAATTTTACATTAGGATTGGAAAGAGTATACATCGATATAGAACCCAAAAATGAGGTTATTTTTTTTGTACGTCTGTCTGTCTATCTATATGTTTGTGCGCGCATCACATAAAAACTACTGATCCGATTCGACTGCGGTTTTCAGAGATGTATTTGTCTTCTTTTACCTTAACATCTGGTGTATAAATATTTCTATTCTATTTGACATTTATTCATTCGATTCTGAAAATAGTTCATTGTCTCTGCTATTTTTATATAAAATTATTAGATATTAATGTTAGTATTTTTAATATAACAATTTTTACTGTGCTGCTTATTAGCACAGTATTTGTATGTATAAAAATTAAGGATCTTGAAATGATTATCAGAAAATCATTCCTTATTACTAATTCTAATCGTGCAATAGATGTCAATAAACATCTAATCTTGTATATCACAAAGTAAAAAGTTTTTGAACTTGTTGTGTTTGCAACATATGTTAATTAAAACACTAATAACTGCTGAACACGTATATTAAGTATCAAACAAGTTATTATACAACTATAATATTAACATCCAATGTTGCGCTTATATCTACCGGAAGATCACGTCATACCAGCTGACAGTCTGTCGGCTGTCTTCTAGTCACTGGTCTTACTTGAACATAACAGAACTTTTGAAAATATTAAAAATTAGTCGGACCAAAAAATAGTGTGTGTAACACGTCCGGAAAATGTTTTGCAAGTGCTCGTATTGTTTCGCCTCGGTGCTACGCACCTCGGCTACACAACTATACTCGCTCTTGCGCTCATTTTCCGTCCTTGTGTCACAAATAACTATTAACTTCAAAAATTAAAATGAAACTCAATTGAGCACGAAATATAAAATGTTGGTAAATGCGCCAGTGAATTTAAATATTTAATAAAACATTCAAAATAAATACAATGACCCTCATCATTTACACAAACCTCATCTCGCATACTATTCATTTCCATAAAATTAAAAACCACATCGCAAATATTTATCTGAACAAAAATCTGTAGTGAAAGTTCTCAGCCTCCATTCGTTTTATTTAGATTATATTTCTGGCGTAATACACCACTGCAAATTTCGATAATAGCGTAGGACCAATTATTAGCAATAACAATGGTAATAGTCGAGGAACGATTATTTGTAAGTAGCACAAGAACAAAGTTTTGTAAAGAAAGCTTTTGTTTCCTGTTAGTCACTATAATTTATATTGGCAGATCTGATAAACAAGCTATTTTTTACTTGCATACAATTGGAAGAAATCGAAAATTAATAGAAACTCAAAAAATGTATAATGATAGGTGTCTGAAGAATTATTTTTATATTATACTTATTTTCTCGCATAAGCTACCGGAGTTGAAAATTTTGAATGAAAACAGAAAATGCTGAAGTAATTTAACTATTTTAAGAAAAATAATAAAAAATTGTAAAAACTACACAGAAAAATAAACTGTGAAAGGCTTTCGCGGCCATTGTCTAATGTATCAATGGTTTTTGGGCTGTTAGGCCGGCGTCGATTGTCTTGCTGACTTGACGTTTCGCCAACACGAGCGGTTGGAAGTTGCTTCCTGGTTGACAGTCTGCGAACTACTGATGAGGAGACCCAAGTCCTCGCTATCGCTACTACATCAGCATACGATTCCAGACTCTATAGAGAAGCCATAGAGATAAAGAAGCACCCGAACAACTTTAATAAAAAAGAGGAAGCAGTCAAGATTAACAAAACATGGGTCCCCATAATTAAGGGTGCGAAAACTCTACCCTTAACGAACAACACCGACCAGAACCGATTGGAATCGAAAGCAACTGAGGCCCCGCCCACTTCCTTCCCGACGTATAAATACGGGCTCCGTCCACGCAGAGCTCAGTAGTTCGCAGACTGTCAACCAGGAAGCAACTTCTGAAGATGCCAACCGCTCGTGTTGGCGAAACGTCAAGTCAGCAAGACAATCGACGCCGGCCTAACCCCAAAAACCATTGATACACTACACAGAAAATTTGAATTAGTTTGTTAAAAATAATTTAAAATCACATAATCTTATATATGTAAATGGACAATTTCGTTTAGTGATCTGCTACGATCCAATTAGAACGTTTGTCCATTAAACCAATGATATTCCTGTCTGATTATTCGAGATTTTTTTTCGAGTTTTATATAGTTTTTATTAAGTAGTTACTACTTAATTACAACATAACTCAGAAATTAGTTTAAGCCCTGTTGTAGAGTTTCCTCTTTTTATATAGGGTATGGTTCATGTTTTTTGCTCGTAAGAACTGCTGGGACAGCTTAAGTCTTTTGAGCTAAGTTATCCAATAGGCTTGGGCTTAGGGAAACCCCAGAAAACTTAAGCCATAACTTAAATGTAGGTATTCTTGACGAGTCTTGTATGTAAGTTCTTTAGTGTTTTATCTGTAAACATTAAAATCTTATAGAAGAATAAACATAACCATAAAACACAAACAATTCTAAGTAATACTAATAACAAATATTTATAAACTAGTAAAAACACACTATTAGATAGCCAAAAAAACAATTTGAAACTACTGCGAATTTTTTCCAAATCAAGGATTAAAAGAGCGGGTTTTTTTGTATTGAGCGGGAATAAGTAGGTTCGTTATATTGTTATTTTCAACCAATGAATTCCAGTTTTGAATTGCTTCGCTTTGCAATTATCATTTATCTATACTAATATTATAAAGAGGAAAGGTTTGATTTTTTGTTTGTTTGTTTGTTTATGAATAGGCTCCGAAACTACTGGACCGATTTCAAAAATTCTTTCACCGTTGGCAAGCTACACTATTCCCGAGTGACATAGGCTATGTTTCATTTAAAAAAAAATGGGGATCCTTACTAAAATGCCATTAATGTAACCAAAAATTACCTTAAAACCCTTACATCGCGTGCGCTGAGAATACTAGCCTCAAGGTCAAACCTTCCAATTAGTAGGGATCGGTTTTTCTCATGGCCAACCGCCCAAGGCGGGTCGAGTTCCTGAAAATCAATTTATTTTGTTGCCAGAAAATAAAACAACATGTTATATTGTTTACAGGGAAGCGTTGACCCAATATATTTAGTGGCGAGGAAAGGTTTGTTTGTTTGTTTATTTGAAATGAATAGGCTCCGAAACTACTAGACTGATTTCAAAAGTTCTTTTACCGTTGGCACGCTACACTATTCCCGAGTGACATAGGCTATGTTTTATTTTCAAAAAAATAGGGATACTTACTAAAATGCCATTAATGTAACCAAAAATGACCTTATAACCCTTACATCGCGTGCGCTAAGAATACTAGCCTCAAGGTCAAACCTTCCAATTAGTAGGGATCGGTTTTTCTCATGGCCAACCGCCTAAGGCGGGTCGAGCACCTGAAAAACAATTTATTTTGTTGCCAGAAAATAAAACAACATGTAATATTGTTTACAGGGAAGCGTTGACCCAATATATTTAGTGGCGAGGAAAGGTTTGTTTGTTTGTTTGAAATGAATAGGCTCCGAAATTACTGGACCGATTTCAAAAATTCTTTTACCGTTGGCAAGCTACACTGTTCCCGAGTGACATAGGCTATGTTTTATTTTCAAAAAAATAGGGATCCTTACTAAAATGCCATTAATGTAACCAAAAATGACCTTTAAACCCTTACATCGTGTGCGCTAAGAATACTAGCCTCAAGGTCAAACCTTTCAATTAGTAGGGATCGGTTTTTCTCATGGCCAACCGCCTAAGGCGGGTCGCGCACCTGAAAATCAATTTATTTTGTTGCCAGAAAATGAAACAACATGTAATATTGTTTACAGGGAAGCGTTGACCCAATATATTTAGTGGCTTTTGTTATTTTTCTTTAATCCCCGTGCAAAGCCGGGGCGGGCTGCTAGTTGAAACATATTCCAAATAAATTGTACGACAAACGTAATAAATTCGAGATGAAATCTGTCATTATGCATTTGAATCTAGACCAATTACAAACTAGCGTAAAACCCATGATTCGTATCTGTTTACTTAATTTGGGATTTCAACCATTTTCTACGTTATAAAATAACATATATTTTACTAAATCATCATCTCTATATGATACATATTTTATAGGTGATTAAATAACATCTCGATCAAACTATACTCCTATACACCTTGAACCTGTTCCTGCTCTAGTATTAATATTAACTACAACAGTTTCTAGTTTCTACCATCCGTCCTCATCATGAAGATTCTTTATCGTAAAGTGTTTATCCGCATTCCAGCGTTAATAATCAAAACAAAAACAAATTGACCAAACGATAATGACGAAGTAGGTATCAAAGAAGCCCTGCGTGCTGTGATACTCTGGACATCAGTGCTGATAATTATAATAATAATCATGATCATGCTTTCTTTAAACAAAATTTTAGGACGTATCACGTTGTTATCTGCGAAAGTATTAAATTTCGTTTTGTAGTGTGAATCTTAAAAAATGACCATCAGTGAAGAATGAATTTTTAAATACATTTAACAAGTAAAGAACTCATATTCTATAAAATTAATCTTTATAACTCCATATAGAAATACAGGCATAGGTTTTGGACGGCGAAACAGCGGTTTTAATAGAAACTTTTTATACACATTTTAACAAAAATTAACGTTACAATGTATCAAACTTCTAAAACTAAAAAAAACATTATTATACGATAATAATAACAAATATAGCTGATGTGCAATATTGTAAAAGACCATATGATTATATACATTGCGATGACTATGTTGTCAAGACCATATTGGAGTAGGATACTTTTCTGACATCAGAAATCGCAGTAAACCATTAGTGTGGAAATTTCAAGATGGGTGTCACATGATCAAATTAAAAAAAATTTGAATGATCGAGTTGTTATCCGCTCATCTTTGAGTGCTTGGATTGGAACCGGGTGATAACTCACGAAAAACCTAGCACGTCCACCTTTTTACCAAATTTGACTGAGATACGAGCATGTTGTGTATATGGTAAGACATTCGAGGATCAATACATTAAGCACTTTTAAAACCGAACGAAAAGCTAAATTCGGAGAAGTATTGTCAGCAACTGGATAATTTAAATAAAGCAGTTTAAGAAAAGATATGAGCAATCAGAGATCAGATGGTCAATAGGAAGAACATCATACTACGTCATGATAATACCAATCCACATACTGCTTTAGGAAGTCAACAGAAAATTGCAGAAGTAGGCTGGAATTTTGTGACAGCATCCACTATATTTCCCGGACTGAACACCCGCCGACTATTACTTGTTGTTTTTACAAAATTTTTTGAATGGAAAAAAATACAAAAATGAAGAAGATGCTGTAGAGGTAATCATTCATTTAATCGATTATTAGTACACTTCTATCGCATTGATTGAGTTGAAACTTGATACAAATAGCAAATCCAATAACACGGTAATAATATGCTAATCTTGACCTGATGCTGCAGCCAGGATGATCTGCAGAGTACCTAACTCCTTGAAAACCAACAGCAGATATATCGTGTTTAGGCTCATTGACAAGGGCTCAATAAGTGGGTAGATTTACTGTTATTACTGTTACTTTAAAAATGACAACAGATGTTACTGGCGAAAGCTTAGAACGAGTTAAATCAACATATTTTTTATTTTTAATCCACCTCTGCTAGGCATTTATATGTAACAAGCAAGGGCCAGTTTAAAACATTAAATTATTATAAATTAAAAACTTTTATTTAACTTGCAATGTATGTAAGTAGGTTTGTTCAGGTGGAACCACTGAACTCAATTTTAAAGTAGATATCTTCAACTGTTTGAGCTGAAATTTTGTATACACGATTAGTTTGGATGACAATGCACGATAAGGTGTGTAAAATCATTCTAAATCCAATATGGAGGACACCATCCAAGATGGCGGAAAATTATTTTTAATACATTTCCACAGTATCAGTATCAACTGAAGAGCTCGTTGAGAATAAATCGAAAAATAATGTGACGTCATTCTAGTTTCAATCTGGAGGACCATACAAGATGGCGAAATAGTTATTTTTAATCCAGTTCTATAATATGGGTATTAAATAAAAGGACTTTTTGAAAGTAACTTGAAAAATAATCCAAATCCAATATGTCGGAATAGTTATTATTTATGCAGTTCTGCCATATGGGTATCAAATAAAAGCTTATGTCAAGAATAATTAGAAAAATAATTAGATATTAATCTAAATCCAATATAGCGCAATGCATTCTATAATGAAAGAGTTTGCTGACGTTGCTTCTCCTTAATTAATTGACTGAAAATATGAGACAAGAAAATAGCACAACTTTCAAAGACTTTCTAAATGCATAACGAATTGGTGAACTTCAACCAGAGTATTTTGCTTTTTTAATGAATCGGCTAAACAAAGAATCTAATGGCGAATTTGCTATTGAAAAAGCGCCGCGAATTTATCCCACTAACCAACAAGTATACAATCACAACAAAATTGTCCTCAAACATTTAAGAGCTGGTGGTATAACTATTAACAAATTCATAGCACAGGATAGTCTAGTAGATTGTACTCAAAAAACTGACAACTTAGACCTAAATTATTATACTATCCGATATAAACAAGACAGGACGGCTACCTAAGGAGCTAGAAGTATTTATTGGGACCAAGGTGAGTTGCGTTATAATGTAGATGTCTCCAAAGGTCTTGTGAATGGTGCCATTACAGAGCACAAATTTATGACACTGCTATACCATCCGTCCGTAATAGATTTCGGTAAAGACGGTATTCACCTAATTTAGGTGTGCAATTTCCAGCAAAATATAGTCAAGGAACTGCGGATACTGCAAATTGTATTACGTTGGGCTTTTACAGTATACAAAATAAAAGATAGTACTGTCGACTACGCCGTTATTTACTTAGACTCGAAGGCCTCGAAGCTCTTTGCTGCTGGTCAAGAATACGTGCCCTTCAATTCTTAAGTAGGGTAAAATCATAATAAGGTCTCCTTATTGAAGAGCTGTACTGTTCGAAATTAACTGGCAAACGACCTTGCAACAATGATGCGTTGAATGAGATAAACAGACTAAGAAACCTTATCAGCGATAACTATAAATATAAAAAGTAAAAAATAAATAAAAAGAATAAAATTTCTTGTATTTCTATCTTTTTTAGAAAGTTCAGGAAAGTTGGGCTTCAAGTTAGGTAGGTCTTTATCTTCTATTTCGTGTAAGCCTAGGTATCTGACCCTAGAATCACGTAATGCAATGCATTTTGAAAGTATGTTTATTGAGGTTACCTCCTCTACCTCACAGAATCTGCACTTTGCTTTATCTACCAATCCTAGTTTTTTCATTTGTCCTCTTAATCAGAAGTGACCGGTTAATACTCCTGTTATAATACGGATCTTCTTCTTATTAAAGGTTTAGACTGCTAAAAGACCTCTTCGTTTACCAGGAGTGTTTTCGACTGTGATAGTCCTTCTAAATCGTGTCAGCACTTGGATTTTTCTTGTCGCGGGGTTTAAGTTTCTATCAATATTTAATTAACTTAGCAAATATTCTATAATTAAATTGCTACTAGTTTATTACACAAGTAAATCGCGCGACAAGCTTTTATTATCATATAAATTGTGTATAATGAGGGTATAAGTTCAGGAAATTTTTATTTTCTTCTTTAAATAAAAGCTTTTTTTCAAAAAAGTTTTTTGCTTTTAATTAATTTTATTTTGCTAAGAAGTGCTAAGAAGGTCCCCAATTAATAGAAGAAAATAACGCCATTGTAAGTTACAACTTCTGTCAGAACTACACATCTTTTTATAGAAGTTATAATCTATAACTCTGATATTTCCCTTTCTTGTAATGCATATTTAATGTATATAGTATTTATTCAACTTTTATCATGCGAGAAATAAGTTTGTGTTTTGATTAGAATCACTATTATATACAGCCAATAGTTGTAATGGCACACACCTGTATGATTAGAAGCAGAAACACCTGCATCTTTCTGCAAAACGCTCTGGGCATCTATTAAATCTTAATGGTAATGATGATACTTCTTGCAACACAAATATTCTGGTATTTGTTTCAATTAAAAAATAACTAGGAGATTTGACCTCGTCATGGTTTAAAGTGAAATGATTTTTCTTTAAGAAATAACTGCTGCTGGGTTAAATTAAAATAATTTTAATTTATTTCATGTTCACCATTAATTATATTATTTCATTTAGAGATTTATATAATGTGTTATTTGGATTATTACAAGGCTTTACGTAAAGCAGAAAACAAAAACAATACATAATTGTCTTTGAGTGTTATATCTCTAATTACAATTTCCCCTATTTTCTTCCTGCTTTTTAATTCTAATTGATCCCAAGGGCAGATATATAATGACAATTGCTTACAGGTGTTTTCAACAGTACTTTAGAAAGAAAATATTTTCTTAATTACCATAAAATTGTGCAAATAATTACTCAAAGGCAAACAAGATATATCCTGTATACCACGAGCAGAAGATACTTATAATTCTCTCATTTTTTTTAAACAATTTCAAAGATATTATTATGTTTTTTTATCTTTACCTAGTCTGTAATATTAAATAAAGTTGAAGATCGTTAATAATAATCTTATTTACTTCCTGTTTTGAGAGTTACTTTGTTGCTCGATATCTAACGGGAATATTGGAGCAATTTGTATATTAAATTAAAATTGTTGAATTTTATCAAACAATGGTTAAAGTTAAAATAATACAAATATCCGTCTAACAAGTGTGATGAGCCAAACTTTATAAATTATACGTCGCAGAAAATACCGGAAATGCGAAACCGATATAGGCATAAAACAATTTGGATTAAGAACGAGACTCGGGACTAGAGAAGCGCTCTTTAACTTATCGGTACTCCTGCAAAAATGCAGAGAAGTATATATTTGCTTCATAGAGTACGCAAAAGCTTTTGATTGTGTTAAATGACATATTTGTATGCAAAGGGATTGGATAACAACGACATACAAACTTATGGAGTTAGAGAAGGATATATACTGTCGCCCACTTTATTCAATATCTAATCAGAATACATCTTTCAAAAAGAGTATGAGCGCGCAAAGAAAGACATAAAAATTAATGGGTAACCTCTATGCAACATAAGATGCGCTGATGACACATATGAGCTGAAAGTGCAGAAGACCTACAAATGCTACTAAACAGGTTAATTAAAAAAGGCGACGAGTTTGGCCTACATATAAACAGCGTGAAGGCTAAGGTTATGGTCACAAGCTGAAACCCTGTACAAAAAAATCAACCATTTACAAGAAACCAATTGAACAAGTATTAAGATTCAAATACTGGGGCTATTGGATAACGGACAATTTATTCCCAAACCAAGAAATAAGAACAAGAATAGAGATAGCAAAAGCAACTTACCTTAAGATAAGAAACTTGCTAAGCGATCGTAGCCTCAAATTAACAACAAGACAGACGCAGATTCGTCAACTGCTATGAGTATCCAGTTTTGTTGTATGGAGTTGAGGCTTGGACAATGAAAGTAGGTACAATGAATCGCCTTGAGGCTTAGAGTAGCACAGAATCACACATAACTTGCCAAAATTGTTGTCAATCTCTACGATGGAGACGGCACTTAAAGAAGAAGACAGATATAATAATTAAACCTCAGATTTACACATTGGGCCAACTATGAGCCGCTTTGCGTTTCCGTTTTTGAAAATCATCCTATGTAGGCAATTTTTGAAACTGTAAATCTTTGAGCCATGAATTGGTAAAAGTTTTTTCAACTTTATTTACAAATTAATCTGGAAAAGTTCAAAATCAAACAAAGTAATTTTACATCAAGAAAGTATACCCATACAATTACTTATAACTGTTTATATAAACAATTATGAAATGAGAAGTGTATGTATTTTATATTTAAAAAATCATTAATTACACAATTTTATATTTTATATAACTGATTCAATATTTGGCACTCACTCTTGTGGGAGTTGTGGGTATATATTTTTATATTAAAACCTTATTACTTTGCTTTCTAACAGCATCTACAAACAAAAAATAATAATAATGGATTAATAAGTTGGTATGCTGACACATATAATTTTTAGTTTGTATCAACATTCAAAAATGTTCTTGTGAAAAATATTGGGTAAATGCATTGCTTTTTGACAAAAAAAATATAGTTATAGTTTTTAAAAATTATTCGGACCTACACTAGGAAAATTTAGTTAAGAAGTGGTTTTCTAAATTTGAGTTAAAACTCTAAAGATAAATAACAAAAGAACGTGTTTGACATAACGTACATGAGAGTTTGAATATCTGAAAACTGTATGTGTGCAATCGGTCAACGACAACAATTTCTTAATTATTAGTAACAATGTTTAGCGCCGATATTCAAACGTAATAAAGACGAATTTTTCTGTTGATATATTAGAATGGTTGATACATGGGTCCATCACTACAAGTTCCAATCGACAGCCACCCGAGTGGACTGAATGCCATTAAATGATGAAAAAAGGACTATTAGAAAAAGCTAAAAGTACTTTTTATCCAGATAATGCACCCTGTCACAAATCAATAAAAAAGGAGGGTAAAATTGCATGGGTTAGGTTACGATTTACTTCCACATTCCCTGTTTTCTCCAGATCTGATCCCCAAGTGGTATTTTCCTGTTTTCAGAATTCAAAAGAAAGCTTGCTGTAAAGAAATTCAAAACCGAGGAAAAGATATTCGACGTCTAGGCTAAAGAATAATCTATACTTATAAATAAAAATAAATCGCCGAAATGTATGTACGCGCATAACTTCAGAACGGCTGTACCAAATTGGATAATTTTTTCATGTGTTCCCTATTGTTAGGACAAGGTTTTTATATAAGAAAATTTATAAAAAATAAGACATTTTTTTCACATAAATAAATATGTGGTATAGTGAGATTTATTGTTAAGTTTCTGATAGATGACAGTTTACATTAATTAATGTAATAAACCTTTGACATTTAGGTTGGATAGGCACCCAGTCGATGGAATTATGTTTTGATTTCTAGATTATTCAACATCTAGGTTGTTGAAAAACCCAGTAAATGGTGTTGATTTTCTATTTATAAATAAATAGATAAACAACAAAATAAAATGAAATGAAAAATTTAAAAAAAATTGCGGACAAAAGAAAGCCAAAAAAAATACCTTACGCTATTGTATAGTAGTTCAGTTAATATCTTATAAATTTATACGAGCAATTATTACTTATTAACTGCGCCGTAAGGTGGCGCAGTTAATATCACATATATTTAAACGAGCACTTCTTACTTAAGTATTATTACACCACCGGAAGGTGGCGCAGTTAATTTCCCATATATTTAAACGAGAAATTTCTTACTAAATTAAGTACTATGATGCATCTAATATATTTTATCGATAAATTATAAAATGCAACGAAAAAAATAGTATGAACCTGATAACTAACAATAAAATATGATGAAAACGATAAAAAAAATTGATAAAACGGAAAAGAGGAGAAAGACGTCAACGTTATGCGGTACGAAGTCCGCCGGGTTAGCTGGTCGTACTATAAAAATAATATTGAAAAATTATAATCATTGAATCGGCCTCGAAGGCAAATATTAAAAACGAATTTTATCAACAAAAAGGGTGTGGCAGTCAGTGGGACTGCCGGCAGAAGTTATACTTCTGTGCACGTGCCCGGATTCCTAAATTTTTATGCGAATGATTTAGCAAAATCATTATATGATATTCGTGTTCAGCGACCTTAAAAACCTCCTAGTACCGAGTACACGCTTATTATGTATCAAATTTGCATAACATTTCCTGGAGACGAGGTGTTTTGTCCTTCAACTGATAAGTTTTCGATCATTTTTAAAGGATTTACCTCCAAACCATGTTTTGCCAAAATCATAGCTCCACCACGTTTATTCTGTAGTACAGAATCTGTACACGACAAAAATAAGAGCTCGGGTCATAACCAAAGACACTTAGATGCTGAATCTCTTCTGTTAAAAGAAAGTGCTCGACCAAACAAATAGCACTGTATTTTATATTATGACGCATGGTCGCCATCATTTTCAGTTTCAGCACATGATGGACAGATGATTAAATTTTGACCAACCACTTTTGCGCCTCTTAGACGAACTAGGCAAGCAGGATTATACTGTTTTTCACATTTGGTACATTTTAATTCGCCTTTTAGAGATCGTTTACAACTCGCGCATGTAATTTTCACATTTATATCATCATCACTCGGCGCCATCAAATATATATCAATGGCATCACTGTTAACTAATAAAACTTAATAACTACAAACACAGGCAAGTAGAAATATATATTTTTTAAATTAACTGTATTCAATTAAATAAATACTTAGAAAAATAAGACCAGTTGATGTGTGTCCTTACTTCAAACACGAAAACTAAACAGTAAAACGATCAATGTACAAAAAAAGTGTTTACAAAACCCCATAGTGCAAAATATAATGCAACCATGTGACGGTAGTATGGACTACAATACAATACTCATTACTGAATATTATGATTAATATTATTAATATAAAATACTAAACTTACGTGACAGAATTATAAAGTAATCTGTCAAACACAATGTAATACGTCACTATGATATTCCAAAACATTAGCTCAGATTGTTTTTTGTATATCTATCTCTTTTCAATGTACTGATACCTTATATGTGTTTCTGTCTCTCTCTTACTCACACCATTACATATGTAATGATTTTTGCCATTTAACCCCACACAAATCCAGTGGATAAATAGAAGTATAACTTCAAAAAATGCCTACAAACTTTTCATCTTAACTGTCAAGTGCTACTACTTGATAAAAAATATACCTAAAACATAATTTTTATGAGTAGGTTACCTCTTGTACAGTCAACGACCTACCAAAAGATGTAACCATTATGTAAAACAAGTAATCTTTTTATAGTATCAAATCTATAAAATATTGTTTCTGGAGTAGGCCACTTATCAACAGACATCGTATTAATCACTCAGCTCTCAATTTACAATATTACTTATAATTTTTAATGACACAAACTGAGTTTATTTTAAAATATGTGAGAAAAAGAGTGCAGGTGGCTCAAGAAATAACGTTACTTACAAGTTTTAAGTTCTAGTTCTAGAGCAACATTTATTAATTAGACCACTTTTAGTGAAACTGGAATTTTATAAAAATAATTTACGCAATAACGTAGTAAAATAAATTTATTAGTTTACGATCCTTTATTGATATTTCCACCATTCTGAAGAATCCAAAATAATAAAGAGTTTGTGATTTGTAATAAAAAATTCTAATATCCAGAATGAACTTGTAAAACACAGTTGGTATATAAACACATTAAAGTCTTCTTCTAAGCTAAACAATTGTGTGTAACGGTGTCTTCTTGTCGAAAGATCTAATTAAATGAGAATTTTATTTTTGTAATTGATAGTTATTATCCGCACTTGAGCGCACAAAAGCTGCTGGTGATGGGTAATTATCGAATAAAATAGAAAATGATAGGTCGATCAACTAACTTCTTGTAGGTTCTACAGAGCCAGTTGGTGTTCCTGATGATTTAAAAAAAAACAATTAGAAGTAACCGATAATTTATTTTATGTCAACCAGCTATTATTTTTAATTGTTTAAAATGTTAATCCTAAGGAAATAATAAAAGTCGAAGATTACATTAACATAAAACGTGATTTATTTAAAAATTTGCAAGTGAATGACCTTTTACCCAAATATATTTCCTACATAATACGTAATCTGTATGTAAACAGCTTCATAGATGGACTTTAATAACATACCTTTATCCAACTACTTATTTCCATAAATGTCCAATAAATAAGATTCTTCTGGAGTTGAACGAACCAAGTGTCGTGCCTAAGGTACTTTTCTTTTGCATCCTCTTGGCTCGTGCGAGATTATCTTTTATTTATTTTATTTTGATCAAACCGTCAATGCTAAAGTGCTATTTTTTTGATTTTATTTATATAAGCATTTACTTAGGTACTATATGGCAATATTTTAACAACTTTTATGGAAAAAACTGAAACAGTTGTAAGTTGTAATTATCTAACAGCATACTATTCTATCGCTTAAACCTATTAAAATTCTCCTTTAATGACTTTTACTCTAATATACGTTTTCAAAACATTAAACAATAAAAAAGATCGGTGTACTCGACATGAAATGTGTACAATTACTGTTTAAGATATGCGATAATATCGGTAACAGAGTAAAAAGTAAAAATTAAAATTGTTCTTAAACAGTTAATAATTGGTTAATTATAAATAAGTATAATTCAATAACCAACAATAGAAACTTCTTTTTCCTTCGAATACATTGGAAAGTAACACTTATCACACTCTCTACCCCCATGCAAAGTGCTACTTTTTCTTAATTGTGCGGAAATAGTATATTGTTTTACGAGCAAGGAATTATACTCATTTCCCACGAGTACGATGTTTGCAGCAAGAGCCGCAGGCGAATGCTGCAAATCGTACGAGTGGGAAATGAGTTATTCCTTGCGAGTCAAACACTATACTTTTTCTACGGTTATACCACATAATAATACAATAATTCAAAAATAAATCCAATACAAAACAAAACATAACGATATAAGTTATATTATTTAAGTAAAATTGACTATTATTTACAATATGTACAGTTATCATACCTTAAATTTATTTGTTAATTCAGAAAAATAAGCTTAAAGCACAGTTTCTGAAACGGAATTTGTTGCCTTTTTCTTTTGCCAGGTCACGAAACTTTCATATGCATTCTGGTACTTATGTTTTGAAATTTCGGGAATCAAATTCTGACAAGCTTCGTTTGCCGCTTCTCTTATTTCAGGAGGAGTTAATTCTAATTCATTTTTATCACTACTTAACATTTTTACAATCTAATTTAAATAATGTATTAAAAACTATCTGTTATACCTGTCACTACTTTATTACTGTCAATCTGTACTGTTAGTCGAATATATGAATACATAATTGTCACAGTATACTTGATTAAGTTAAAACAATAAAGAAATGAACATTTTGTGTTATCAGATAAAGAAATGAGATATTTCTTTATGAGATATAACAACGTACCCTATTTCTTTAGAGATTACTGTCAAAAAATGATACATTTGTATAATAACCGTAGAAAAAGTTATTTTTCTTTGTACTAGGCCGAAAGTACGTCGTTCCGGCTTCTATATTACGGCAGAAAGCCTAACTTTTATGCAAGTGCTCAGTTCCATATCGGAAATTTTTACAATATAATATTTTCATATCTGTTCATCGTCTATAGTTATTGTTTTGTTTTTCAATAAATGTTAATTATAAATATTTGTATGTATTTTATTCTACTACCTAAGTATCGTAAATAACACAGCATGATTTATAACATAAACTAAATACAAAAAACCTATCACAAATAAAACAAACACAATACAATATTTGTTAAAGTTATCTCGTGGTCGTAGGAAAAATAGTGTACATAACTTGTCCAGAAAGTGACTTTTTAGACTCGTGGGATTGTCAATATTTCCCACTCGTGTGAAAATGGCCACTTTCCGAAATCGATAATTAATATACTGTTACGACTCGAGACGGACCTGTCGCCCAGGAAGTACCGCCAGACGTTCGCCAGAATTTTGGAAGACTCCAGTGTTTTCGATCGATCGAATAATTCGAGAGCTTCTATTTATTTTACAATGAGTGTTTTACGTTGTAGCTTTAAAAATAATTCTAGATAGTTTACCCTAATCCTCAAACTCGAATTCCCGTCAATGACTAGACAAATTAATATTTTGGAGAATTATTTCTATCCATATAAAATGTCAGGTCTTTACTTTACTCTTTTTGAGAGTTTATTTCGCTGTGAATAATATAATCAAGGAAGGTCTCTCATACATTCAGCTTCAGCTTTTCACTTTACTTGATAGCTCACTTTTGTCTATTTAATACACATGATCCATATCAAGGAAGCGCTGAAGTATTACTAAATACAGTTGGGAAAATTAAATACAAGGATGAGAAAAATATTCTTTTTTCATAATATAAGATAAGGTGTTACCCAGGGTTTTGTATAAGAAACACGTACTAAGATCCAGGAACAGGTTCAAACAAATTCGTCAAAGAGTCACAAGTGAACAACAGGACGGTTTTATATGCCAAATTGTCAGTGTTTTTCATCCAAAACTGCAATTGGAACCTCTGGAATCTATAGGTGTGAACATTTCGCTCGACGGTTGTACAGTAAGAAAGAGTTATGGCTCCTACAAAGATTTAGGCAAAATAAATTAACACCAAGTGGACAAATGGTAGGTATTTGACCTAAGATTAGATGAATTAGGAGTCTTAGAGCTTCAGAAACACGAGCGAAACTCTATACTGCCAGATCTGTTCCAAAATATCAAGCAGGTACTGTAAAGCTCTGGGGAGGTACTATGCTGGGAGCAAAAACTCCATTCTTACTACTTTAACGAACTTTAACCGGTCGAAATTCTGTTAATTAGTACTAAAACTCATCGTTAGGTTTTAGAGAGTTACAGTTGGAGATAATTTTATCTTCATGTACAATAATGCATCTCCCGATAAAAGCAGAGTGGCAAGAGAATGTCTTGAAACAGAAGGTGTCAGAGCTTAATACTGTCCTACACAGAGATAATATACAGGGTGTTTCCAAATTGATGCGAAATATTTCACAGGGTGATTTTTCAGCAAAAATTAAGGGGGGTCTTTCATATAAATTTTTGTTCAAAATCGCTCTCCCTCCAATTTACAGCCCCTTAAAGTTGGGGGAAAACAATTGTTTTTATTTAATATCTCCACTATGGAAGAATTTAGAAGAATGAAATTTGGCAGATAATTGATGCTAATAAAATGGAATTTTTTGACAATTTTTGTAACCCTGGAATGTTTATACAAGGGGGTGAAAAAATCAACCCTTATGATATTTTGCCTCTAAACTTTTTAATTCGTCTACATTTTCCTACTTAAAAAATTGATTTAAGAAGACAGACTTAAACTGCAACTTTTTTATGTCTCGACTTTTTCTCCTAAAATTGTTAGTTTGATCACAAAAAAATAAAATAGGTTACAATTCGATATTACTTATTTCTTTATCACATAAATCCAAAAGCGTTATTGTTTGTTAAAAACAGAGTAAGCACGTGTCAAATAATGTCATAATGGGCAGATAATTATTGCTAATGAAATGGAATTTTTTGACAATTTTTGTAACCCTGCAATGTTTATACAAGGGGGTGAAAAAATCAACCCTTATGATATTTTGCCTCAGAACTTTTTAATTCGTCTACATTTTTCTACTTAAAAAATTGATTTAAGAAGGCGGACTTAAACTGCAACTTTTTTACGTCTTGACTATTTCTCAGTAAGTTGTTTCGTTGACCATAAAAAAAATAAAATATTACTCATTCCTTTTGCACATACATCCAGAGGGGTTATCGTTTGTTAAAAAAAAATAAAGTATGCCAGTATTGAATGATATCATAATGACAAACAGTTAATGATTATTTAATTGGACCATATTTTCTACCAATAAGATTAAATGGAAACGACTACGGCCATTTCCTCGAAGAAGTGTTGCCCACTCTTCTTGAAGATGTTCCTATACAAATTAGGCAAGAATTATGGTAATGAGTACCTAATATTTAATTTTTTTATGGTCAAAGAAACAACTTACTGAGAAATAGTCAGGACGTAAAAAAGTTGCAGTTTAAGTCCGCCTTCTTAAATCAATTTTTTAACTAGAAAAATCTGAGGCAAAATATTATAAGGGATGATTTTTTCACCCCCTCGTATAAACATTGCGGTGCTACAAAAACCGTCAAACAATGTCATTTTATTAGCAATAATTATCTGCCAATTGTGACATTATTTGACACCTGCTTACTCTATTTTTAACAAACAATTTATGTGAAAAAGGTATAAGTAATATCGAATTGTAACTTATTTTATTTTTTTGTGATCAAACTAAAAATTTTACGAGGAATAGTTAAGACATAAAAAAGTTGCAGTTTAAGTCCGTCTTTTTAAATCAATTTTTTCAGTAGGAAAATGTAGACGAATAAAAAAGTTCTGAGGCAAAATATCATAAGGGTTGATTTTTTCACCCCCTTGTATAAACATTGCAGGGTTACAAAAATTGTCAAAAAATGCCACTTTATTAGCATCAATTATCTGCTACATTTCATTCTTCTAAATTCTTCCATATTGGAGATATTAAATAAAAACAATTTTTTTCCCTCAACTTTAAGGGGCTGTAACTTGGAGGGAGAGCGATTTTGAACAAAAATTTATATCAAAGACCCCCCTTAATTTTTGCTGAAAAATCATCCTGTAAAATATTTCGCATCAATTTAGAAACACCCTGTATAATAAAGAGATGTACTGATACCTTATATGAAATTGGTCTCATGTTTTGAGCGACGGTGGCGCGCCAACAATTGGGGGAAGAAGCTCATCGATTCAAAAAATTGGCGGGACAGGGTATAAATTCTGTTTCATATAGAAATACACTTTTAAAGCTCATATTTTGATTTTTTATATTTTTACTGTTGTGTAAAAATATTAAAAATTAAAATATAGGCTTAAAAGTGCATATTATTTTATAATATTTAGGTAAATAAATATAAAAACTAAATAATAAACAAATTTTTAATAAAAACAACTTTAACACCAATATACACTTGAAACACTAAAAAAAATACATAGAAAATAAGGAACAACTTTTATTTAGGAACAATGGTTAATTATTAATAAAATGAAAAATATTTTTTACAAAATACGTAGTGTTGTGTCATGAGGTATTGGAAATAGGACACCAATCCTTTGTGTACACGCAAGAACCTAAAACTTAAAAACATTACCGCAGTACTTTATCTATTTTATATAAAACTAGCTGACCCGGCGAGCTTCGTACCGCCTACTGATGTTTTTTTACCATTTTTCCAAATTTTTACGGTTTTGTAAATTATAGATTAGATATATTATATATTTCTATAACTTATTTATATTATTTGTGTGATTATTTTAAGCTTATTGACAGATGATAAAAGTGAAGTTAGTTGATTTGCTTTTTGAATAGTTCATTTTTAGGCGATACGTTGCAGCGCCGCCTGGTGGAAAGTTACATCAATGTGCATAGCATATTTGTTTTCTCCGTGAAAAAATACATAAACATACCAATTTCCATGACAATCGGTTGAACGGGGCAGAAGTTGCTACCTGGTGGCGAGTGGCATCAATGAGCATATCATATAAACCTTCTCCGTGGAAAAATACATATATATATATATATATACCAATTTTCATAATAATCGGTCCAGTAGTTTTTGAGTTCATCGATTTCGTACATAAAAACACATCTTTTTTTATATATATAGATTTTATATATTGTCCCTCGATCTAAAAAGATCATTATAATATTTTCTAATTATTAAAGAAACACTGATTTTTAAAAGTTTCAAAAAAACGTCTGACTTTCTTGGCAAGTAAACCAATCAAAGTTAATGAATTCACGCAAACACATGATTATTTTTTGAATCAGACATTTTATGTGGCCAAATACAGGTAAAATTTGGTGAACTGCATTATGTACACTAGCTAAAAAATTAACAACTTTTTTTGTAACGTAAGTCTTTTATCATCATTCTCTTTAAAGTACGTAAAAGTATGGTGAGGTTCCAATCTTTTAGTTTTCAGATTTGAGTTACATTCTTTACAATCTAATTTTAATTTTTTTACCAAAGCACCTGCCACATAACTTATGACATAGTTGAAACTGTACACTGTACTTTTATACACTTTACGAATTTAAAGCTATCTTAAAATAATATTAAATTAAAACTAATACTAATATGTAATACTTACGCTACACTGTCACTTCAACCGCCATTATAGTATTAATTTCAGCTCACCTCAGTCTCCAGCTGATCGAGGTGGTATAGTTCTCCTATCTACCACCTACCTCAGCGCCGAGTTCTGGGGGTAAACAAACAAACATTGTACCGCTTTTGCCCTATATTTCAAAAAGTCTCTTTATATTATATTGTCTCTGGTCCTACATGTTCACCAGACCTAAAACCTATCGAATACTTGTGAGATCAGCACAAAAGAAGAGTTGAAACAATGTAGCATACTGATACAGTATTAGCAAAATGGAAAAACGTGAGTAGAAGTTTGCACAATAGCTAGAGGTGACAACACGTATTATTAAAATTACCAATTTTCTTGTTGTTTTTGCTGTTTGAAAATTAAAAATATAAATATCATTTAAAAAAGAAACAAAAATATACCGTTGTGATTATTTTGTCAACTAATTATTTTTTTATTTTGAAAGTTTTTTCAATAAAAGTCTTTAAAAAGGAATAAGTTTTATTTATAAATAAAACCTAAAAACTGTTATACATCTCAAAAATTATGAAAAATAATAGGTGATAAATTTGGTTGTATGTAAGTTTTATGGGCAGAAGTAAACATATAACATTATTAGTCTGTCATGCCGAAAATACCAATCGAGGTCAAATGAAAATCAAATTATTCTTTTGCTTATAGTTTATTTTAAAAATAAAGGCATGTGCGCTGTTTTGTTTACTCTTATTTTACAACGGTCCAGACCGGATATGAAAATAGAACATAGCTGCGATATGTGATATGTGTATGTAATTATTATGAAATTTGACTTTTATATGGAGTCAGGTATCGAGTTAAACTTAGTAATTCTATAAACAATATCAACAGTTATGATTGTTCTTTTCCTATTACATTTAGTGTTCATAAATTATTTTTATTGTGAAATATGGGAAATTGTGTAAACAGAGTTATTAAAAAACACGACAAATTTTATTACGATTATACCAACTGCTTAAACTAACAAAAGTTAATATGTATTTATATTAGGATAATAAAATCTAGAACTGTAACCGTCAGACTGGTTTTAAATATTAACTGTATATTTATATTATTATGTAAATTTTTAAAGTGAATGGCCAAAAACAAAACAGCATTTGTCTTGGTTGTGAAAAAAGTTTAGGAAAAAACCTACTTGGCACTAAGAGTGTATAAATTCAGAAACACATCCTTAAACTTAAAAAAAAATAGTAAAGATCACTCTTTTCACTCATACAAAAAATATACCTTCTTCTGAAAGTTATTATGTTCCCAGTAAATTACTGTAATTTTCTACCTTTCGTGCCGTTTACCGATAGCCTCTAGACAAAAAAAGTGTTAATTTTTTTTTTGTAAGCTGGCTGTGTCGGATAATTATTTAGTCTAAACCGAACTTGAAATATGAAAAATACTTATACATTATATGGTATGTATTCAGTAACTAGATTTCACAGACTCTTCATTGTTTATGAAGAACCAGAGAATCTACTAAGCAAAATGAATTAAGGATCACCTAAAAAATGTATACATTTGGCTTTAAATTGAGATTGACAAAAATCAAATTCACCCTGAATCAAAGTATATGTTTTGCTGATAATAAACTGGTCATTTTTATCACCATATTTTTTGTTACCACTAGACCCATGCAAATAAATATCGAATTTTGATGAAGTGTAGTTTAATTCCATTCTTCAAGTTACGACAAACAGTTTAATTTTGAATTTTTATTTAGTATTAGTAGTTGCTAGAGAATTAAGCCCAGAAGACATTTGAATATAATTCATTCACTTCTTATTTCAATCTCAGTAGACTATGCATTTTATTTCTTGGATTGGCACTTCAATTTGTTGGGTTGGTACCTACTGTCGAAATATTGACAGCACATTGTCAAAGGTAAAATTGTTGAATATTCAATAACGAAATATTTGATGCTTTCTTAGATTCAATATACAATGCCAAAAAAAATAAGTACAGAAATTCACAACAGCATCGTTAGATGTTATGGTATCTTTAGGAAACAAGCTAACAGCTGTGAGAGTGTTTATTTAAATCAATTGGCCGAGGTTTTTCAAGTAAGTACGATTTTATGTGTATTTCTTTTAAATCAATGCTAGTCGCTAACATAAACTTATATATTTTGCATTAGATTAATTGAGAGAGGTTTTTGTAATGAATTTATAAATATGTATCACTTTTTTAAATAAAATTTATATTATTAAAAGAACACATAACCTTTTTTGACAGATATCATAATAAATTATATACAATGTTGTCAGATTTCAAATTTCGAAATTATACATTTTTGTAACTATAATTTAATTCAAAATTTTGTTAAATATTTTTAAATCTCTTAACTACCGTTGTGTAACTGAGGTATATTTTTTGAATCTAATTAATATGACAAACATTCTAAATGCTTAATTTTTTTAGATCAGTGTATCGAAAATACGGAAGATTATTAAAGAAGGATTGAAAAATAATGAGAAAGTCGCAGATAAAGGATGTAAAACTGATACATTTGAGAAGTTTATTTTAAAAAAAGACTTACAGCGACAGATTTGGATGTACCATGCTAAAACTGAACATTTTACTTTAGACAAACTTTTGACTGATGCTAAACAAAATTTTGATTTTAAAGGGGGACGTACGACACTATACAAACTTATGAAATTAAGGGGATACAAATTTAAAAAAGTAAATGGACGACATATTTTATGTGAACAACGACACGTTAAAATTAGAAAGATCGCTTTCATTCGGAAATATAAACAACTAAAAAGTCTTGCTGAGAGAGTTAGATTCGTGTACCTAGATGAAACATGGATCTATCAAAATGGTAATTCAGTGCGTCAGTGAGTGCACGATTCTGACCTAAAAAGTAATCCAGCTCGTGTAAAATCCGAAGGAAAGCGATTTACTATTTTACACGCAGGGACTGATACTGTATTTTTGGAAGGATGTGACTTGTTACTAGACTCTTCGAATACAGACCTTGACTATCACAAAAGTATGAATGGTGACCTTTTTAAAAACTGGGTTGTTAATCAACTCATTCCTGCTCTATCTGTATTTCAAGAAAAATGTGTGGTGGTCATGGACAACGCGCCATACCATTCAGTTCAAATTAACAAACCACCCTCTTTTTCAGCGAAAAAAGCAATGATGCAGGAATGGTTGATTAACAATAACATTAGGTTTGACACAAAAATGACAAAGAAACAACTGTACTCTATAATCTTACCTTATAAAACTGACGAAAAGACATATGTAGTGGATGAAATTTTAAAACAACGAGGACATGAAGTACTTCGACTACCACCATACCATTGTCACTACAATCCAATAGAACTAGCATGGGGGTTTACTAAGACATTATAACTAACATATTACATCTACTTATCTTGACCAGGAAAGAGTTAAAAAAACTTGGACAGAAGCATTGACTAAATGTACACCAGACATGTGGCAAAATTTTTGTAGACATACAGACGAACTTATTTTGGCAGATTGGACTACTTACATGGGAAACTGCTCACATGACAATATTCCTCCTTTAATTATTTCATTTCTGACGATTCCGATTTTGGATTTGATAGTGACTCTGATTCTTCCAGTGAAATAATGGAAGAGGATTGATCATACAAATACACCGACAACATTTACATGTTACATCTAAATCTGCATCTGTATTTGTTTTTATTTGCTTTTATGTAATTTATTAAAATATTTTTTTCATTGTATCGGTTTGAAATGTCTAACAAATCTTAATTTTTCTGAAAAATTTCTGTTATAAAGAACATTAATAAAACATCAGCATATTTAAGTCAAATGCGACACCACCTGGGGCGGACCAGGAAAATCAAATTTTTACTGGAGTATAGTTTCCTCAATTAACCCATTGGATGTGAAATTTTATTATCCTACAGCCACTAATACAATAATGTTACACTACGATGCCATTTGGATGTAAAATAGAAGACTTTAAAAAAGATGGATACCTATAGACTTTGAGTACTGTGTTTTTATGTTAAACTCAAAACTGACGAAATAATTTTTTTACCACTGCTTGAATAATTTAAAAGTTTTATTATACATTTGTAAAAAGGATCTTTTACTATTGCTTGAGTAATTTAAAAGTTGTATTAAACGTTTTTATTAATATATGTATATGTGCTACATTTTGAATTTTACTTATATTATTTATTTGTAATAAAATGTAAATATAAAAGTATATTTTTCTACAAGCATGCGTAAAACAACACTTTTCCGCACGCATTTTAATTCAGAAAATATCTCTTTCTCTTTTTTTATTAAATGAATATGCCCTTCAATAACCTTTTGGAAAATTATTGTATTGTTACGTTCTAGGGGTTCAAAATAAAATCACTGCTGAACGAAAATGTCTAATTTATTTACACACTACAAACTAAACGAATTATAACTAAATAACTAAACTAACTATAACACACTAATTTATGTACAACAATTAACTTCGATTTATATTCACTATTTATTTTCACTTCGTAGATCGCTCAACTATTTAGACCGTCTCTGTTAACTTTTCAACTTCCCTGTGGTCCGCGGCATCTCAGCTTATATACCAGTCCACAGCTTCCAGAACATCCTTCGAAAACAGTTTCTCGACGCGCGTAGAAGAAAAGGATTATTCTCGATCGTACGCGTCACTAGACTTCCGGGAATCAGTTGTTTACCTAGCGCTATCAGGGCGACAGAGGCGTACTAGGGGGAGTCTCGCTCGTTACAGTATTATTACTTTTATGTTGTTGTACCTACTACATACAAATAGTAAAAAAAAGATTATTTTGCATAAAAATAGAGATTCTTAAAAAAATCATAATTTATTAAAACACCTCTGTAAACGTTACTCAAAGCAACAACAAACTTTAATTGTCACAAATTAAAATTTTGTTACATTGTTAGGAGTTGAAAATAAAATTTAAAAAATGAATAAAGTATCTTTTTTATGCTTGTAGAAAAAATATTGATCCTAACTCTTGCGGGAAAGTATAACTTTCCGCACTTGATAGGATAATAACTATTTTCGTTCTAGATCAATAATATAATATGATAATTGACTATAAACAGGGATCTGTTCTGTGCAAAGGAATGTGTTATTTTGAATATCAGTCAAAATTCATGTGAATTTAAATAGACCATTCTTGGATATTAATAGTACCTACTTGCAGCGAAAACTGACGTATCTACTTTAGTACCTATTCAATTTAATATTAAATACATTGACTTATTTTCGGCAAGTTTTAAATTTGGTTTGCAGATTTAATTACTTAAGATATTTGTAATGAATACACATATTTTTATTGAAGACGTGACAACATCGTATTTACAATTAATAAGACCACAGAACAATATGAACAGACGTGTATTATACTGGGCGAATTTCATGTAACTAACAGAGCCTACTGAGATGGAAATAAAAAGTGAATGGCTTATATGTACATTTCAAGCATCCATTGCTACCCATCGTATGAGAGTTGGAGCATCACAACGTCAGATTGCGAAGCGGTGAGTTTCGCAAAGAACGAGTACTACAAACCGTCATTGTAATTCGAGTGTTACATACTATTTTTTATAATGAACTTTTAAAAGTATAAAAAAAAATAAAATGAGAGTTTTTCGAAATATTTATTTATGTTGGCAATCTTGACAGTTTTGACACTTGTCAGTTTTAATGATTTTAAATTAGAATGTTTGTCAAATTTGTTTAAAATATTCCGAATTTAGCAATAACGCTGATAATGTAGTTAATAATTTACTACAACATACTTTTTGATTTACTACCTGAACTCTTTCGTTGAAAATCAGTGCAGTGCAACCAATTGTGTAAAACAAAAAGTTACCAAAAACAGTGTTACAATGAATCTATTTCGATACTGTTTTTAGTGTCGAAATAGAAACTTTGTGAACGTGAATTATAAAAATAAATTTTCCAATCCATTTACTAATGAAAATGTACTCTTGTTTGAACTCGATAAAATTAAGGGTTTAGGAGAAATTTGAACTTTTAGATCTGATCGCCATATTTTGTAAAGACAGACATTCTGAAGAGACCTATCAATAATTGTCACAACTTATAATTAAAAATTCCTTAAGTATTTAAACGCAGTAAAACAATTACGTACATGTTAGGCCATTGTAGTTGCCTATAAATTTTAATACTTCACAATGCAATGGTAAGAAAATAAGAACCAAAAACTTTAGAGGTTTATAACTCGGAAACGAAGGCTCGTATGACAAAAATTTATTTGAACTTCTAACATTATTTTGACCTCTTCTATTTGCTTCCGAATTTTTGGCATTAAGTTCCTGGACACCCGTATATATATATAAAAAAAAAGGATAACGGGAATGCAACGCCAATGGGTTTTCGGCTAGCAACCAGCGTCACCACGTTGGCGAAACGGACTCATTGACTCATTTTTATTTCTTTGATTTGCTATAATGAAATATATCGTAGATTAAACAAGGTGGAAAGATACCAAAATCTTTTTATACCAAAAATGTCCATACAGAACAGCAAGAATGAGTCCGTTTCGCCAACGTGGCGACGCTGGTTGCTAGCCGAAAACCCATTGGCACAGCTGGCCGAAAGCACAAAATGGCGATAGGACTCCTGTGTGAGCGTTCGTTGTTTTTGTGTTTCTTGACATATGTTTCCCCAACATCCTTTGCTCCCAAGTACCCAACACTTTTGCTAGCCAAGTGCAATACTCTTCTTGGTTATGCCCCGCACTGATGACGGCTAATGAGCCAGAAACATGCATGTCTGCGGTTACCATTCTTACTTGTATCCATGATCCTTGTTGCGTTGCATTCCCGTTATCCTCCTTTTTTTATATTAATACGCGTTTTCTTGGCACTTTGTGTATATATATATATATATATATATATATATATATATATATATATATATATATATATATATATATATATATTACACAGATAACTAATATATTTTAATTTAAAATAAAATACCATTTAAATTCTTCACTTGAGTTAAACTTTAATAGTGATCCTTACTTCATTTTGCTTAGTATATATTTTATATGTGTAGAAATCATACGTGCTCTGCTGCACTCCCTTACTAATTCCTGCTCTCCTGTTATTCGTATAATATACGAGCCCAGATACGTCATGTTTCCCACATATTCCAATAAACTTTATGTGTCGATAAAGGTAAAAATTTAATATAACTCAAACAGATTGCTCGATTGTGATTGGTCTTGAAGTCTAATATCTTTAACCAGTTTTTTAAATTTAAGTTTCTTGCAGGAAAAATCCCTTACAAACTTTGTTTCAAATGAAATCTGGTATTTTGAAAGCAGTAATTGGGTTGGCAATCTGAAAAACATACTCGAAACTAAAAATAACAGGTAAAAGGGGAAAAGTTTCAAATAAAAATTGTACAAATTTATTAGAGTTTTGAAGGTACAAACTAGAAAATGTCTTTTTAGCATCAATTTTCATATGACATTTTTTTCGTTATTGAGAAAAAACTCAATACAAAATTTTTAAATGTCAAGACACATAAATCCATAAAACTGTAAAAAATATGTTTCAGATTTGAATTGCCTTTTTACTTCAACTATGATATCTTTATTGGACTATTTCCGTTATTGATTCTAGCATAAATATATATTTCTTGGAATAAAGATATGCTTGACTTTTTTCTCAAATATCAGCATACTGCATTTTTTAAATAAACAAGGAACGAGATACCCGCGTGACTGATATAGCTCCTCGTATTATTTAATATCAAATGCATATCGAGAGTAGTTATACATGACTTGATAAGTAATTAGATAAGGGCCTTGCACGATACACCGTGTAAAACACAGAAGCCTAACGCCAAGGAAATTCAACGAAGTTCCCAAGAAGATGCTCAGACCTTATGATAGCGTTCACACAAGCGGGCACCGGGAAGGACACGGTTTCGTGAACATTCCCACCGTCTGTCTTCATTTATCCATTTGTATTTTACGCTCACTTTGACCCTAAGTAGTTATATGAAGGAAAACGATTGTTAATATGGATAAGTCTACTTTTGACAGATGTTTATATTTAATTTTCTTAAAACAATGAATATTTTATTAACATAATTTTTTTCTATAACATTAATATAAACTGTAAATGTTTACATCTAAAATAAAGGATTAACGAGAAAAAAGTAAAGAAGCGTCAATTAAAGTTTCGTAACATGTCATCATTTAACTTTATTTATGTTTTTGTAATGTTTAGATTACCTTAAAAACAGCTTGACTTAATACTCAATAAGAATTAGATTTAAAAGTTAAAAACAATTGTTCTTAAGTTGTTTTAAAAATTTTGGAGATATCAAATTAATTTTGAGGTAATCCTCAAATTCAGTAGAAACATTGCTTCAAATAAATAGGATGTTAAAGTAGATTCTGATCATTATATACACATTATATACATAATGTTCGGACGAATATATATTTTTTAAATACCTATTTACTTATTTTTTGTTCAAAAATTTTTAAATTAATCTTAGATAATAGAAAGTCTATTAAACTTTGTATGTTAAACAATTATAAGAAAAAAAAATATTTAAATAACGTATCACACATTTGAAAGAAAGTAAAAAATGAACAAATTGTGTTGACAAATTAAAGTCCGAAGAACGATCTTTAAACAATTTATATGGTATTGCATCCCCTTTGACCTTCATAACAGCGCGAATTTGAACAGGCACTGTTTTCAGTAATTTGGTGTAAATTAATCCCATATATCCCTCGGTTTTGCCTTTAAATCATTTTTTATTCTCGGGTGATTGTTCCTCAAGTAACTTTTCAAGCTATACCACAAGATACAAGGTACCTAGGTACGAAATATATTCAATTTAGGACACCATGAATACCATGAACGCCAAACTAGGATCTTCTTATTTTGATTTGCAAACCACTGTTTGGTTAATTTCTCAATGTGACACTAAGCTCCATTCTGTTAAAAGAGGATATTTTCGTCAGGATAGAACTTCTGTAAAAACGGAATGAGGCTATTTTCAAAAATGCCTTGATATTTAGCTACATTCATGGCTGCATCTATTATTCCCATGTTTTCAACACCTTTTTCTGACATGCTGCCCCAAATCATGACACCCTCTAAAATTACGGTCCTTTTTAGACAATCCGCTTTGAATGCTTTTCCTTTACTGCGTATTATTCCACTTCTTCAATCTCCTACCGAAATATTAAATTTTGATTCGTCACTAAAAACAATTGTGCACCAGTCTTCTACCGTCCAAGACAATTTAGATTTTGCCCATATTAATCAGTTCTTTATTTGCAGGTGTGTTAGTAGTGGCTTTTCTTTCGCCTTAAAAAAACCTCAATAAAAATAGATTTTTTGAATGTGTATGTATGTATTATTACTTTATAAAAACTAAGCCTACATTTATGAATCAATTCTCTGCAATATTCACGTACAATATTGATTCCGGCGTCTGCATTAAAAAGAGCGCTTTTAAAGTAACTCTGCGATGCCTTTTGCACAACTTTATTAGTTGCTTTCTTATTTTGGGTATTTTCTTAGGTTGTCCGCTACTTTTTTATCGAATATTGCATACAACCGTCTCGCAGTAGGATTTAATAATGTCTGCTACTGTAAAGTTGTTTGTAAATATGGAACCAATCTCATTTTTCCTAAAAATCCTAAAGAATATATTTAATTTCTATACAAGTGATCTAAAAGTGTATTTTTAATGTATTTAAATTAAAATAGTAGTTTGTCGAACAAGTGCGTAAAGTGATACTTTTTCCACGAGCGTAGTTAGTCGCACGAGCCGTTAGATGAATGCAGGAAAATTTAAATGAATAATCTATAAATTTTTAACAGGAAGTTTAACTATTAAAAAAGAAGTGATAACAGAAAAATGACTATAAATTAACAGTTTTTTCCTACGACTACATTGGAAAGTAACACTTATCGCACTCTCTACCCCCATGACAAGTGCTACTTTTTCGTACTTGTGCGGAAATAGTTATTATCCTAACAAGTGCGGAAAGTTATACTTTCCCGCACGCGAACTGCCGATGCCCGAACGACGCGAAGCGGAGTTCGGGCAAGCAGTTTAAGTGCGGGAAAGTTAATTTCCGCAAGTGTTAGGATCAATACTTTATACAACTACTGCTCTGGAAGTAGAATTTGAGAGGAATATAACAAATAATTTTTTCTTTTGACACATCTGGCAATAAATTTGTTGTTGCATTTTTAACTGATTCACCTAGTTCAGGTGGAGTTAAACATTTTGTTAAATCGACCATTATTTTAAATAGTACACTTTTTTTAATTACCTACACTTTCTTTTTGCGTTTAATACAGTTGCGTTGTGACAGTTGTGACATAAATTAAAAAGGGTTAGGACTGATCGAGTAGTCTCTCTAGTCAAATAAAAACGACAGATAGTTTAGGCGGAATCCGTGTAGTTATGTGGTCATAACCAAACATGTGCGTTTATGAAATACATATAGTCAAGTATGCGACTATTGTGTACTTCGGAGATGACATACCTACTGCGCTCGAAAAGTCAACTTCCAGAGCAGGCGTTGTATAAAGTTACTTTCCGCACGGAAGGATACCTAAGCAATGAAACACAGTTTCCGCACGGAAGGATAACTACCAATATAAAACAAAACACATTAGACAATTACACAAAATAAATATCTGAGAATTTGTAATAATAGGTTTTCAACATATTACTATTTACATATATTCAGTTTTCAAAGTCGTTTTGTCATAACGTCTAATGTGCCACAGATAAAATGTATACGTTTATAAATTTTGTCATTGAAAAAAGAAACTAACGTCTGGAATCGAACCAGGGTTTACTTTTAGTGCTCTAACCTAACGTAAAAAACTCGCTTAAACCACTGAGCTAACACGGCACATGTGCTCAGTTATATATTTGAAGTCTCTATCTTTTGGAAAATTTTACAATACAATATTTTCATATCTGTTCATCGTCTATAGTTATTGTTTTGTTTTTTAATAAATGTTAATTATAAATAGTGGTATGTATTTTATTGTACTACTTAAGTATTGTAAATAACACAGCATTATTTATAACAAAACTAAATACATAGATCTAGAATAGTAGAACCTGTCACAAATAAAACAAACACAACCCAATACTTCTTAAAGTTATCTCGTAAGAAAAATAGTGTACATTACTTGTCCAGAAAGTGTCTTTTCTCACTCGTGGGATAATATTTTCCACTCGTGTGAAAAGTCTCACTTTTCGCACTCCGTTATGTAATCTACTATATTACTTTGCACTTTCTGTAAAGATGGAATTAGAAACAACCATAAAAATATACCCTGTGTAATATTAAAGAATATGTTATTTACAAATATAATAAAAATTGATAACTATCTATCATTAATCAGTTTATTGCGGAATGATTGGGTCGTTGACGATAAATTAATTACGTTATTTTTTGGAGGTGGGTCGTTTTCCGTTCATCGATATTCAGTTATTGACTTTTTTTCAGCGGATATCACCGGAGTTCAAAAGCCACACTAAATTATTTTTGAGCGGAACGCCTGTAGTTTTACCTATAAACAAGCGACAAATAAATTTTAGTAAACGTCGTTTGAATAATTTTCGACACCATTGTGCATTTGATTATCTCCTCTAGTATGTCTATATAACAAAAACAAAAAACGAGTTCTATTTGACCTGTAAGGTTATTCATTTTGGTGCTATACGGATTTTAAAACTTTCTATAGCTTGGAATTTTTATTTTATATGAATGGAATTTTGATAAGATGCGTACTGGTTTCCATTTAAAATGAAAGACTATGATATATGTCTTTAGAATAATAATATTTTCAATTATTCAAGCATTGTTATTAAAAATTATATAGACAAAATAGATAGTGAAGAAATTAAATACAGAAATGTTCCAAACCGCAGATGAGAAAAGTTATGAAGCGAAGAAATTGGACGTATTAGAATTAGAAAAAAAGCGAATAAAATTAATAAAATACCATCTTCCGTCTCTATTGCACTCATGATCAATTCTTTTATATCTAGGCCATCCTTTACGTGAGAAATAATATATAAAAAAATCCCAGACTATTATAATTATTATGATATACTTTACCCGTAGCTGGTAGTATCGACGCAACTTTAAATAAGAGGTTTAAAATCATTATATTGTACCTACAACTACTTAGACCATAATTACAATTGAATTTCAACTTTAAAGAGGTGATGTTGGTACCGATAGAATAGAAAATATTGTTAAACAGCTACTATTATTTTAAAAATCATGTCTGTTATCTATTTTGTTAGTTGTTGAATGTTATGTAATGCTGAGTATCTAGAAACCTATTTTTAATGAATCATGCATTTGTAAAGTAACTACTCGAGGACCTTTCTTTGTATATACCAGTATACGAAATCACAGCACCATTATTATGCCATTAATCAAAAAGACCTTCAAATATGATCCAAAAATAAGCAAGTTTTTTTATGTAAACATAAAATTTAATCAATGGCACGCTATCAGGGTTGGTGACAACATGCCACATATTTTTTTCTATTTTTTTCATAACTTTTTCTATTCAGTATTTTTACTTCAAAATTTTGATGAAGCTAAAATAAGTGGTTTAGTTTGCTTTAGTTCATAAGATTAATTCAAACAATTGTGTTACAACAGTAAAAAAATAAACACATTACAGTAATTGCTAAAATTGTCGGGCCTTCACTTCCAAATAGATTCTATACCGTTTTTTTTTTTTATTGAGAAACGTATGTTGATAAATATTTCCGGATTGGACTGAATGTATTTTGCAGTAGTCTGAATTCTCGCAATTCTTTTTCAATTTCTATCAAAGTTAGTATAATACTTCATATAGCCCTAAATATAAAAGTCGATATGGTTCAAGTCAAGTGATCGTGGAGGCCAATATTTTTTTTTTCTCTAAAACTTCTGTCTACGATTAGTTAAATAACTTTTAAAGAGATCAAGTGGACTTCCCCTTATCCCTGCTCCTTCCAAGGTCTCAAACAGCTGTGCACGGTCCACAGTGTCAAAGGCCTTAGCAAGATCCAGAAAGACACATATTGTCGGTTTCCTCGAATCAATTCGATTATATAATGCTCCCGTTAATTTAGCTACTGCATCGTTAGTTGATAATCCTAATCCTATTCTTTCAAAATTTTCCATATAGTAGAATTACTTACCCTAATGCAGTACTAAGAGTTCGAGTATTTAATATTATCTTTTCGAGACGAAAAGTTGTTGCTGATTGTTGCTTTCCGGCATTATTTCTCTTAATTATCAAATTTCCCGTGTCGTTTAGTCTTCTTTCTATACTTGTAAATATAAACCGATGTAGAATTCGATTACGGAATCTTTGTCAGTATAAACTTGCTACTCTTCTACAATTTTTTCGACCTTTATCGTTGATCATTAACAAATCATTCTTCAAATATAAAATTTAATACGTGACTATTGTCAAAAAAATTTTTTGAAACTGTTTAGAATTTAATATCGAAAGGAACTATTGTAGACAAAAGATTGTTATCAGATAGTCATAAAGTTAAGCAGCCATCAAAGCTCTAAACTTACACACAATCACTTCACAGATGGTCTGGGAATAGCTAGGCAAACTAAATGAACTAGGACAAAATAACACTGTTACCTCTTGTCGTATCCAGGACATATAGGAATACAAGGAAACAAAATCTCATATAAGCTGGCAAAAAAAGAGCTGAAACCCCATATTTGGGACCAGAACCATCTTGTAAAATCAGCAGTATTACAGTCTTAGAAAAACTAAGGAAAGAAGTAGATAGAGAAAAATCCAACTACTGGAACGATCTAGAGTCAGATTCCTAGGATATTAGGAAATAGAAGAGAAAAATCTATCTAACCTGAAGCCCAACAATATTTTAAACTTTATAAGAATGACAGGACTAGAAAAGCTGCTATAAGTATGAGAAAACATCCGAATTATGGCAAGAAAAGGGGGACTCAATAGATCTACATACGTTCTTGGTTAAAAAAAAAAGAGTTTTTATATTTTAAAACTGGCCTAGCGGCCAATTAAATTATGTGAATTTGTAAATATTACAAGGAATTTATAACCTGGCAGATATTATCCGTGTTAATCCGGGTATTTGCAGTCAACGAAATAATTTGAAACTCAGTATACTGGTGTTTTAAATCCTTGCTTTTATCAAATGAATAAATAACTTTTATTTCTTTTTTAACTTTTTACCCTTAATTATTATTCGAATTTAAATTAATACATGGACTAAAGCTAATTTCAATTCAAAGTTGTAATTACATTTACAAATTGTGGTATAATTAAATAATTCGTTTTGAAGACATCGCATTATCAGTTCCATTAAATCAATCTTATAACACTTGACTCACCACGTGGTGTCTCACCATAGAACCACTTGTTACCTGAGACGTTACCGGAAAGAGCCCGATTATGCAGAACTAACTCTCTTATCTATAATTATGCTTTCCGGTAAAAGCACTGACCCATGAATAGTAGTGAACAATAGTCGGTCCAACTCCATTTTGACCTCTTGGAATACTGAACCTTGAACTGTCTTATTCTTGTTTTCTCGCTTGCGTTAAAAAGAGGAATAATACCCTCTTCGTAATTTTTATTCAACGGAAAAAGCTTAATTAAAACTAAACAGCCATAAAGAATGACGCAAAGTTGATTTAGTTGGCTGAGTTATAGATAACAATTAAATAATCTTGTTTAAAAATGATAAATAGTGAAATAAAAAAGGAGTGTAAATGACTTACCTGTACAGCGCTGTTAAGAAAGCAATTATTTTGTCCTGGTCCATTAAGCAAGCCCTTTGTGCTTGTAAAGGTCATCGAGTCGCGGGAGGGCGTTCCTATCGAAATAGGAAGCGGTAATGACGGATGCGACAAATGAAGGGAAACGGATGAAGACGCCATTGTCAATTTGCGAATTATTCACACTCACTAAGACTACATTTTTATCTGCAATAAAAAAATATATTTACAACAAAATATAAGAAATAAATATACATACTTCTTCCATTTCTACATCATAGTATAGAGAGGAAGAAGTTATTTTAAATAATAAACAATTTAGTGAACAATTTTATATCTGTATAATTTTCTGAGAGGAGTTAAAAATTTAAATGTGTAAAACACATTTAAAACTACTAACGGTCAAATCCTTAAAAACTTAAGTAGTTGCTGGGAAATGAGACTACTTGTATACTAATAACATTTTGGCTTCTCCAGTTGAGCTGGGTCACGAAATGAGCTCACATTTCAATATAAACTCCAAAAACCTAATGAAAATTTTAATAGCACTAATCATTTTTTTCAGATCTTTTGTATAAAATTTATTATTGGTTGCCGTATAGCTCAGCACATTTTAATTGAGTAGTTAACCAGATTACGACTTTTTCGGTGTAATCTGATTAAAGTTGTATACCGCATTCTAATTAGCATATTTAATTGGACTCAATTAAATTTCATAAACAAAATTTTCTTTTAACCACCTACGTATTAATAGATAAAGATTATAATCAGAAACATGTGCTTTCAATGTTCATACTTTTTTTTAGATGTATACGAATGTGCTGCTTAAAAATTATTTTCGATAAACATATTTGTTACTTTGTAAATGTATAAAAGAATAAAATCATACCGAATAACATAAAGTATTGTAAATATTTTGGTAGTAAACTATAGAATTTATTTAGTTCTGGTTGTAAACTAGTATAGGTAGGTACTCAACTTATGAAAACAATGACATCATCTACTTCAACTCTCATATTTTCTTTTTAGCATGCCTCTTTGTTACATAGAGAGCTCACCTAAAAATTACCAGTTAATTACAATACAATGTACTCTAACAACGAGTACATTATTCAATCAAATAAACAACTTAAAATTAAGTACTTATTTAATTAGTGGATATATGAATAATTGCTATGCAAATTTTTCAACCCACTCTCTCACATTAATAAAGTTTAGCTGAATTAACTACAATGAAATTTTGATTATTTTTTTAAAACTTTTTAACTTCTAAATATTGAAACACTTATGGGGATTTTAACACAATTTATTCACCAAAATTGTAACAGATTCTTAAGAAAACGGCTAAACAGTCAATTAACTATTTGAACTCCCCTTAACTGCTAATACATCCCGTTATATAGTATACAAACGAATATTCTAGTATTTGCGAGTATTAGGATTTATAGAGACTAGAATACTAAAACGAATTAATATCACTCCTTTAATTTCACTTTATTTTATTTAACCCACAAGAGAAAAGAATATCTTTATTCACAGAACTGTCTGTCACGACTTACTGCTTAAACTATTTTTTAAGATATATTTTTCTACTTTTAAGTGAGGTCTGATTTCTTTCCCATGCTTACCTTATATTTAGCACTAATTTTTTTAATACAAACAAACAGTTTTTCCACTTATTCTATAAGAGGGTTGATTATGGATTAATCTCTTTGTATAAACAAAACATTAAATATAATGCAGAATGCACAATATTAATTATTATATCGCTTCACGAGTTTTTGAAAAACATTTTCAAAGACATTGACCATTTAACTAAGAAACAACTACTTCCCGGGCTATGTGCCCCGACGGATATTGAATTACACTTCAAAGTCAAACGGGGTTGGTATATCTACAAGATAATATTACAGTTTCTTGTAATAATACTTTAATAGTATCAAGGCAAAACTCTTGTTGTCAAATCAAATGTTGGTTTGCAGTTAGAGGTGAAGATGTCACTACTATCACATCTTTTACACTTTCGTTATTGAAAGATATATATATATTGATTGTGATTTTAGTGTAGTCTTCAGTCAGCTCGCTGACGAATAACATATACCTTGTACTGACGAGGTGCAAATACACCGAAACCGGTCTACAAGTTATGTTGTCCCTTCTAACTGCAAACCAGAATGGTTGGTTTAAATATCTTGTAGATATACCAACCCCGTTTGACTTTGAAGTGTAATTCAATATCCGCCGGGGCACATAGCCCGGGAAGTAGTTGTTTCTTCTTAGTTAAATGGTCAATGTCTTTGAAAATGTTTTTCAAAAACTCGTAAAGCGATAGAATAATTAATATTCTGCATTCTGCAATATTTGTTGATTGATCACTCGCTTTAATTACAGTTTCTTGTAATAATACTTTAAAACATTAAACACCAGACTCGAAAATTTTTATTTCTAAAACTCTTATAAAATAAACATAAAAAAATAATATCCATTTCATTATACCGTAGATAAATTTTGAACTTATTTAGATAATTAAAATAATAATATTCCATCATATTTTTCAAGAGCGAGAAACATGATCTAATCTAATTGCTTTATTCTAGAAGAACTCTGTGGAAAACAGTCACTAAAACATAACCTAAAAACAGTATTTTAAGTAAAGTTCCTTTTATTATTCGGTTATCCCGTTACAATGTTTTACATTGATTTTTCGTAGAACCCTCACTGTTTATGAAGTTTAACGTTGTTTTACTGTTTAAATAAAACAAATCCTTCTTTCTCCGTAGGGAATTGTTTTGTTAATAGGCATAACAAACTGATGTAATTTTATACAGATTGAAAATATAAAAGCTAAAAGTTATGGCTCATTATAAAAACTACACCATCTTTTTCTCAATCTACCCACACCATATTTGCCTTTGGGGTCTAAATCCAACACGACCCGACTTCGAAAATTATTTCTCATCTCTCGTTTTAAATAGGAGAATTTAAAAAAAATAATAATTAATTAAAATTACAGTTTGATTTTTTTGTTTTAATCTTTATAACAACTCAAATAAATACCATGACCATTACCAATCACGTTTTCGTTAAAATGTGATTATTTACGGTAGGTGTAATTACTCATTTCATCTAATATGTACTTCCGAGGTTTTTTTATTATAATAACACTTTTTTTGTTATTGAAATTTTTCTAGTCTAGGTATTTGTGGAATTTTAAACGGGTGATTCTAAATGACATTTATCTTTATGGAACTGAATTGTTAAGAGACACACTTCCATTATTTTATCTTTAAAGTTTGTGGTAAACAAACGTAATATTGGTGGACAATTTATCTTCTACTTGGCATGAGGAATGTGAACAAGAATTTCAGCAGGTCATATTTTGTCTCTTTTAGTTTCAATGGAATCCAAGATAGAACAATTAAGACGATAAGGGCCATATTTTGTAGAGATTATAGTTAAATATTACTTACTAAGTACACTGGAGTTTGATTAAAAAATATCAATATAAAACTGTCAAAATTTTCAATATAAAAAAGTTATTTCTGAAATTAATTATAAACTTTGAACGTTGTTAAAATATTTATAAGTTTATTTTGGGAATGATCATAATATAAACCATTAACTATTCACTAAGGTATATTCTGTTCATATTTTTAGACATTTATGATAACATTCACAGCAATAATTTTCAGTCGAATATTGATTTACAGTTACAAGGAAGTTAAATTTAAAACAAAAATTTAATGAAAACACCTCTAAAAATATAAATAGTAAGGTACTTGTGTTTTATATTCGATTTCTTGTCAGCAGTAGAGTTATGTTTCTTTCAACAAATTTAAATACACCACACCTGAACATTTTAAAAGCTTTTGATTCCCTTTTATATACATTACACTCACTTTTTTGAAGTTAAAACTTTTTCTGGCACGAAAAAAAATGTCATTTGAAAAAAGAAGTGACAAATAATTTTAATAAATATAAAAGCCAGCTTCATAATAATTTCAAGTTAATTGTCTTAAATCGTCAAGAAGAAAAACATTATCAAGATTGGTTAGTGCAAATTTTTCTTGAAAGCATAGCTTTTTTAGAGCGGGATATGCGGCTGGATCATACAAGAAAATGTAACGTCACGTCACCACCGTCACGAGACATTAGGTTTGTTCCAGCAGAGCTCCTGACAGTCAGAAGGACGTCAGACGCATGCGCAGTAAGATTAGACCGTTCCAACAGAACACCGCATAATCCCATGTACTGTCAAAATGCTGTTCCAACAAAGTTTCTGACTCGTACCTACATGAACGCGTTTATGTACGGTCAAATCTATCCTTGGTTCGATGCATGGATAATTTGTCAGGACATGCGCTTTAGGTACTTTGTACTCTGTACTCTTTTATAACACAGATTAAATTAAACTTTGCTTTATAATGATAAACTCTGGAAGCTCAGAAACTTCTGTAAAAAATATTATTTAAATTAAAAATACTGTGCATAAAAAATTTGTTTATTATCTGATGTATGTATGTATGTATGTATGTATGGTGTTAGGGGTGACAGATACACCTGCGACCTGTAAGATCTATTGTGTCCCCCTTTTCTTGCTATATTTCTGATGATTCCTCAGACTTATAGCAGCTCTTCTAGTCCTATCTTCCATAGAAAGTTTAGGATATCATTGGGTTTTAAATTAGGTAGTTCTTCCCTTTCTATTTCGTATGACCCTAGGTATTTGACCCTAGAATTACTTAATGCCATGCATTCTGAAAGTATGTGTATTGAGGTTTCATCCTCTACCTCACAGAATCTGCAGTTTGCTTCATCTATTAATCCTAGTTTCTTTATGTGTCCTCTTAATCGACAGTGACCGGTTAGTATTCCTGTTATAATTCGGAAGTTTTTCTTACTCAGGTTAAGACTGCTGTGAGATCTCTTCTGGTTATAGTTTCCCAAGAGCGTCTTCGATATTGTCTTAATCCTTCTAGATCATTCCAGTACTTAGATTTTTCGCTATCCATTTTTTTCTTTTTATTTTATTATCTAATATATTTATTCTTTTTTAAAATTATGTTATAGTTAATCCTCACACTATTCAAAACCAAAAACTATTGCGTTACTCAACAAAGAATAAATATATTATTAGTAATAAAGATAAGAGACACAGACCAATGATAAGAGAGTAGAAGAATAGAAGCGTTCCAACAAGGACCATAAACCATAAACTAATACATGTACTGGACTTGCGCATTTTACAGTTCATGAACGTGTTCATTAACTAGTGAAAAAGGCTCTGCTGGAACAAACCTATTATATTTTACGTTTGTCAAATAATACTTCAAAGCGTGATTAAAAGTGATCACAAATGATTGCATGTTTTTTGATTGCATGTTTTTCATACGTCTATATGTTCGAACAAGTGACATGCGCATGTATTCCAGAAATAAACCTTGCTAAAACTAAGGAATTGTTTATTTAGTAATAGTATAGTGAAGCAAAACAAACAGTTATTCAAATATGCTTGTGATGCTGTATACAGCAAAATCTGTAAAGTTAAACATCGAAATACATAATATCTATTATATTATTATCAGACAAGCCTAAGGAAATGAGAATTAAGACGTTCTCACCTTGTTCTAACTAACCAAATAACCAACACATCATTTTAATATAAATCAGTTTTAAACTGTTATGCCATTTTCAAGCCAACTCCTATTAATTTGCAATTCAGATGTGGATCTCTCAAAAGACAACCCTGTCCCTGTCGTCTTTTGTATGCTAATCACTTCTTTGAAAATTATAAAGCCGTTGTAGGAATTGAAAAGAGACTGGTTATTAGTAAAATTTAGGCATAAATCATTTCAAGTATAGACTTTTTTTATTATAATTTAGAAAGATTTTTTCAAACTTTGACATTTGCTGTTAGTAAGAACAACCTCCAAAGCAACTATAACCATGAAAGTAAGAAGAAAAATAGGAATATGCAGAATGTATTTTAATAGAAACGACGATAGAGATGCTGTTAAATCTAAAACAAAAATAATCGAAAGGAGGTTGACCCTGTAGGCCATCCTTGCAACTTCCCTCTAATTTCAGACATCAAACGTTTGTATATATTTTTGAGCTCTTTGAGATCAAAACTGAAGTTTCCTGTTCTAAACGCCTCGGGCTAAAAGACGGTATTTTTTGTGCTGTTTCAATCTCCTAAAGCATAAAATTGTGTTTTTTTTAGGGTTTTGTTTTTCGAGAATATAGATTTATTAGTATTGTGCTGTTGAGCTCGAAAACATACGGACATCATGGTCGAAATAGTCAGGAGCGCTTCCTAGGTCCTTAAAACTTGGAGATCTGGTAAAAACTTGATTTTTGACAAGTTAAAGCTGTAACATATTTAGTGCTGATAATTGTAAGAATATATATATATGCTAATAAAAATGAATATTACTTAACGTTAATAAAACTCTTTAGAGTTTCTTTCCAAGCTATCGCAATAACATTATTTCATCGTCAGGGAGTTACAATATTTCATTAGTGACAGAATGTAAGTAGAAAACTATTATGACCCGGCGAACTTCGTTTCACCTGTCAATTAATGTTTCTTTTTTCATATTCTGATTTTTATGATTTCTTTTAGTTTTTACGATTGATTTCCATTACTGTTTTTTTTTCGATTTTATCACATTTTTTGTTTATTTACAGGTTTTTACTTTGTTTTTTTGTTGTATTTTGTAATTTTTACGCTTTTGTTTTTTTTTTCACATTTTTCTTTTATTTACAGTCTTGTGATATTTTTAGTTTAAAAGAAAACTAAAAAACACTTTAAACCACTAGAAAAAAACACAAAAATAAGATAAAATTGAAAAAGAAAACTACGAAAAAATATAATTAGGAAAAACAAAATTGAGACAAATATAAAAAAAAGAAAAAAATCAAAAAGAGTGAAAAAAAACAGAAAAAATTCAAACAAACGAGAAAATAAGAGAAAATAGAAAAATAAAACAGAAAACCGGCCAAAGAATGAAAAAATGAGAAAAATCGCAAAAATTGAAGGATGCTACAAACAGAGAAAATCGAGAAATTAAGGTAAAATCGAAAAAAGAAGAAAATAAATTAAAAAATGAACGAAAATATCGGAACAAACAAGAAAAAAACGCTAAAAAAGGAACTAAAAATATTAAAAACCAAAAAACAGAATTCATAAAAAACTAAATTGGTTAAAGAACTATAAACAAACAAGAAAACAAGAAAAATCGAGAAACGGATAAAAGTGAAAAAACTAAAAAATAAATCAGAACAAAATGGATAAAAAATCAAAAAACAAGAAAAAACAGAAACATGGAGATATAATCGTATTTTTTAAAGAAGAGAAAAAAGAAAAATCGAAGAAATATTAAAAAACATTAATTGCTATGCAGTTCGTCGAATCAGCTAGTCCCAAGTATAACTTTCTAAAATGAGTACCTAGTATAAAAATTGGAAGCAGTCATGATGAGTGCCGACAGTAGTGAAAAATAAATAACATAAATTTTGAAATGAATATTGATAATATTGTAAAATAAATCCTTAGTTTTTAAATTCTGTATCAGTTTTAATATTATTTTTAAATAATCAAATGAAAACACAATTTACAAATAATGCAAAGTATACACAGAACTTTTACTTTACTCTACTATAGATGTGCTTAACATTAATATAGTATGACACATGAGGAAAACAGTGACAGATACACATACTGTTATTACTACAGCATGTCGCTGATGCGAACTAACAAAATTTTACCCATCCAAGATGCATTTAACGCACAAAAATAATCGGGTATTGGTATTATAGAAGCATGTTGATGACGCGAACTCCTCTACCAAAAGCCCTCTGAAGCACCAATACAAATTTATCTTAGGTAAATAATTATAAAAAAAATAGTTAATCAGTAATATGCCATTGTAATAGACTCTATTTCTCAGACTTTTTCCATTTTTTTATCATTTATTTCATATATCAATTATTTTCAGTGTGATTTATTTTCGTTATATTACGTATTAGTTAAAATTTTTCTATCGTTAAATAACCTTCATTTATATTGTATGGGATTTAATTCCTTATTCCTTATAAGCAAATTCAAAGCCAGCAGTTTAAATTGACTATATGCGGCACGTAGCATTAATACATGGGTCAAATAACAGATAAATCTGCTACTCTTGCACATTCAAGGCTGGTTAGTTTATATATGCAATGACAAACAAAAATAATAAAAATATCTTTAGATTAGAAAAAGTTACGTACACAATATAAAAAAAAAATATTTGATATTCATCAAATGAAAATAAATAAAAATAATATCTAACACTCAACAAGTGTTGATAAAAAATATTCTCATAAATAATCATTATTTATTTAATAATTACTATCAAGAGAACTCTTGGAAAAACGAAATTTGCTTTGTCAGTTAACTTTTTATGTATTTTTAGCGTTACAGAGATAATCGATATTAGAAAAACATCGGGACTAAAGCAATCTAGAATACAACTGACTCAGTTGTTATCTGAATATAAATTATATAACAAAAACATCGAAAAAAATATAAATTCTGATTCCAAATCATTTTGGCAGAACATACATACCAAATCAAAAAAGGTGGGGCGCCGAGTAAAATGAAAAATGGTGACAATTCTTACACAGATTCGAAAGACATTACTAATGCATTTTCAATCAGTGTATAAAAAATTTATAAATAAAAATAAATGTAGTATAAATATTATACAAAAACATAAATCTAAAAAGAATACAGGACCTGACACTATTCCTGCTTATATTTATAAAGGGTTGACAGAGTACTTAGCCGCACCTTTAAAACATATTTTTAACTTAGCCATAAAAAATAACTTAATTTCCAGGTGTATAAACCACACAATTTTTTAAGAGTCGGAAAAAAATGAAATCAGGAATTACAGGCCAATCTCTTTAAACAATGTGTTAGCAAAAATATATGCATCAATACTTTGAGAAGACTTTACAAACTTCTTAAGACCTAAAATTTCTGTTTTTCAGCATGGGTTCATGGAAGATAAATTTACCATAACGTATCTATCCATTATGTTAGAAGTTGCAGCTGAAGCAATAAAAAAAACTTCAACTAGATGTGGTACTATTTCATACAATCATATCTCACAGATAGGAGACTATAGATAGGGGTTTGCACATTTCGGAAAACTTTGTTGCCACCTTCGGCGTCCCACAAGGGAGCTATCTGGGACCACTGATCTTTTTGTCCTTCATCAACACTCTACCGGATAGTCTAAAACACTCTATTCGCAGATGATTTCAAACTCAAAATACAAAAAGATTGTGACATGTTACAACAAGATATCAACAATATTAGTGCATGGTGCAGGGAAAATAAAATGTATTTATACATATAAATAAGTACAGTAGTAACATTCACCAGAAAGACAAATCCAATCTTAAACAAGTATTATATTTGTGATTGTCAGTTAAAACGGGACAAAGAAGTCAAAGATTTAGGAGTTTTCTTTCAGTTTTATTTCAGTACAATTTTAATAAAGCAAGGCTTTATTATCAGCTGTAGCAAAAACTTTAAAATTTCTACAATATTAACATTGCTACATGCTTTAGTTAGACCACACCTCGAATATGCTTGTCAGATATGGATGCCCCAGGAGGCCATACATGAGAACCAGATAGAAAAGGTTCAAAAAGTTTTCTGCGATATATCTATGTTGTTACAAATATTATAAGACCCATTTAAGATTTCATATAGTAATGTACTCAATGGCTTTAAAATTGAAACTATGTCCCAAAGAAAAAAACAAGCTTTAATATTCCTGTATTGTGTATTAAATAATGTAAAATATAAAAATTGTAAACTAATTAACTAAATCTACTTAAATATACCAAAGATTAATCTAAGAATTGCTCAGAATCAAAAACTATTGAATGTTAGCACAAACAATAAATCGTATGATGGCTGTGACCAATGACGTGCTTAATGAGGTCCAGACAGATATTTTTAACATTTCTCTAATAAATTTAAAATCTATACTTTCAGGTATTAGTAGAGTTTGGACTTGCACTATGTATTTTGTATTACTAGTTGTCTCTTAGCTTCTTATACTAGTTCTAGTTCTACACATTTTTATCCCTAAAATGAGCTTAATTACAAAAATGTCTAAAATGGAATTTTTTATGGTGTTAGGTTCAAAATAATATTAATATTAAGTACCGGTACATATGACTAAAGGTTTAAAGTCAGATTCAATACCAACCTAAAAGAAATAAGAAAAAATATTGTTTTTTTACCTTAAATTGGATCTAGAATTTTTACCATTAGTTAAACATGGGCATATAGAATAAAATAGCAAAAATCAAATATTTTCCTATAGGTACGTTACTCTGCCGAAATTTTTATAACTTTCTCATACACAACTGCGTTATCCTCAATACTACATACATGGCCGATACCTCCAGGGACAAGGCGTGCCAACATTCCATATCTTGATTGAATATGACATACAAATTATTATTAATAATGTATAAGCGAGGATTACGGAAGGTACTGTTTTATAATAAATAAAACAGGCTCTTCAGCCGCTAGATAAAAGTTTTATCTATCTATCGTCTTTAATAATAATTAATAGTTTAGTGTAATCCTTTTTGGAATTTTTCGACAAAGTTATGAAATTTGAATCAAAGGAAGTTTGATAGTTAAAAAATGTTAACTTAAGAAAACAAATGTGTTAGCTATACACAAAAGCCACTCCTTCATTTTTATTTTGTAAGAGATTAGATAATCAAAACCACATAAGTTGGAATAAAGAGCTAACAGTTATTTTTAAGTACATTATGTAGGATGAATCTTTCTTGTTAAATTTCATACAGGGAATTACTACTATTTATAATAATTAACTTCTTTAAATAGAATTGTAATTTTTTTCTTAAAAATGTTGGTCTCTTAGTAGTAGTACAACTTTCTATTAAAAAAGCAGTGATTGAGCTATAGAAATGGACAGGTATTATACATACAAAAGGTGAAAAGCAGGTGTGTTTAAATCGAACAACAACCACGACGTGCTCTTCTTCACTTGCCGAGTATTAAAGTGGGGTTCGGGTATTCTGACCTTCGACCATCAAAAAAGTAGCCCTAACATCTTTAGAATCGGACTGGTAACCACCTGTTCACCTGTGTAGAAGAAGTACAGTGTGCCACAAATTTTTTATCAAGGTACGCTTTGTATTGGTACCCGGTAGTTTAAAGGGCTTGAATGTTATTTAAAAGTGGAAAGATATAATTATTTATTGTTAAGATTTAATGGTAAGAAGTATAACATATATCTGGCCGTAGAATTATCTGACGGAAACTACTGAAATTGGATCAAATAAATATAGAATAATATATGACGAATTTAATAGGTATGTAGTTAGCTGTCAACGTTTAAGAACACTTTTTTAAGACTGGGTCCCCGTTTTCCAATATTTTCAAATATTCCCTGAACTTTGTTGTGGCATCAATTTCGACTTTCTCTTCTCATTGTCACTTAAAATAAAAATAATATATGTTAAAATAGCCACTGCATATTTTATTAATATTGATATTTGAACACACTTGTTAAAACCGTCTTCTAAATCTAAAAATGGAAAGCAAAATGCAATGAAATACAAAAAATATATTGACTTTTACTTTTCTTAGCTTTCGACAACCACAGTCGCTGTCGGTTTTAAAAATTTTCTGATTTACAAACAAAATATTATCTAATAGTTAACGGGGTGTGCAGAAAAAGGTGAAGTTTGGGTTTCATTTTTAGAATTGTCTTCCATTTTTACTATTAATCAATAGAAAATTTCACTAACCTATTTTGATATTTTTTTCCTTCGTAACGATCATTTTACTCCTTTAATCATAACCACAAACTATATCGAATATTATCTCACAGCACATAATAACTTTAAATTTTAATCATTTTGTATACACAACTATTTATATAGAACTAACAACAATTGACGCATTTCAGATCACATCTATGAGCGGACAGCCTTTTACAATATAGCACATAAGATACTTGGTTTCTATTTATTATATTATTAAATGAATATTTGGATAGTAGATATAATAGAAATGTTTTGATATATAAAATATATCTATTCAGTAAATACACATATACAACGGTATTAATAATTTAAGTAAAATAAAATCGGATTTGGAATATCTTCAAATTATTTCTCAACCTTTTTTCACCTACGCCTGTATGTATACATAGCATAGCAATCTGTATAACGAACGTTAGAAGGAAGTTTTAACTTCAAAAATTTACAAAAATTCTTTCAATATAAAATTCATATTGACAGCAGCGTTTTTTCATTATTTGTATGCAAGAACCGACTAATGAATTGAATTAGAATTGATCTTGAGTATTTGGTACGGAACATTTTGTATTTTTTTGGGATAAACTCTGCTTTTTCCTTCGAAGTTTAAATTCTCTTCTCAAGAGAAAGCTTGCAAAAATTGCTTTTAATAACTTTGGTCAAGGGCCAAAAGAATTTAGTAGTTTTTTAGATCAAAGTTTTTTAAATCAAATGGCTCACATATGTGAAATCAAATGAACACATTTGTTTATTTGTGTACCAGGTATTTCATGAAGAAATCTGTCTGCTTGTATTTCCGTAGGTTCTCGAAAACGGCTCTAACGATTTCGTTAATAGTTGAAATATAAGTAATTTTTTCACCCAAAATCATTTTCCCACAAAAGATGGTTGTTAGGGTACGATCATTTCGGCGCCACCCGCACGGGAATATCTTATGAATAAGGTGTTTTACAAGAAAACTCGGTGATCCAGGTACTGTAAACTTAATACTGATATTTAAATAAATATTTACTGAGAACAAGTAAATGAAAAGCTCAGAATTTTTATGTAGTTATTATGTTAATTTAAAATCATAAAATATTGATTATTAGATGTCCCCTAAGATTCCATTTTAAAGGTCAAAATTCATTTTAGTGTTTGCCATTCGTAAACCCTGAATCATATAAAATATTGTTCAATTGACTTTTTCGTATCAACTTACGTGGGAAAAATTATTTAACTCATTATCGACTAGCATTTGTTTTTGGTTGAGTCAACTTATCACTTGGTATATTTGGCTTTATGACGTATATACCTACGCCTTCTTAATTTTACGTTTGTAAATACAGGTAGGTGGCAGATGGCTCCTTAAATAAGGAAAAGTTAGAAAAAGAGGAAATACTCACTATGCTGATTTACGGTCAACATCCTCTTATAATCTATGTGGGTGCCAACTAAGGAAGAAAGTCGTTACAATAAATAACAATGATAAAGTTGCGTGCACTTTTTTTAAAATTGTATAATTTTTAACATGTATAATTACATCAATAAAGTATTTCGTAATAGTTTAATATTACCATATACGTCTAAAAGTCAATTTTTTTATCAGTTTCCTACAAACCTTAAGGTATACCGTTTACACTGTATCGCAATTTTATTTAGTTCACCTTGTTAGGTGATGTTTAATAATACCGGAGAAAAAAATGGTTGAGAAAATTTCTGTTATTTGCAAATTTAGTTAAAACAATAAGGTTTCCTCTTAAAACTGTTTGTCTGTGAACTCGGTAACTTCAAGGTATATTGACCTTGTATTTTTATTTGCTTACCTACAGAGATGATTGTACAATATGAAATAAACAATGAATTTCTACAGTAAAAAGTTACCACTAATAAAATTTACTAAAGTTAGTTATCTATTGTTGTACAAGCTATTGACCTCGAGAACTAAAAAATAACTGATGACTGAAGGCTATTATAAAGAAAAAAGTTTTGGACGAGAAGATTGTATAGGTATAATAGATATTGTTTATAATGTCAATAAACGCAAATATAAAAAGGACTATGTCATCATACAATAAATAAATAACTAATACTCAACATACATATTTATTTTGTGAAGTGGACACTTCTCTAGTATAGGCTCGTTATACGATTTTCGGTAGGGTAAAATATGGGTTTGCGTCAACGACAGTCTAAATCCTAATATAAGATATAATATACGTTTATAGGTTGTAGATTATAAGTGTATTTTTATAGATTGTAGATTATAAGTTAGGTCGCTTGGCCCAGATGACCTTATTACACTGCGACCTAAAAGATCTAATGCCCTAGATCTAATTATTAGTCCATAAAGTTTAGACTTTGCAGAAAGTCTATTCTCCGTTTAGGACGTACGTTTGTAATCAGATCAGGCTCTAGGACGACCTGTACCATATATTTATGTCGTTGGCAAAAAATTACTCAGCAGTTACAGATAATATGTTCAGCCGTTTCATCTGCATGTTCCACTCTCCAGTTTTCCCATTTTACAAAGATGATACCTCAGTACAAACTACACAGTGTCCTGTGAGAATTCCTGCGATTTAGGTTTCTCAAACTTTAACAGTAATTTAGAATAGCGGAGTGAAGGCCGTATTAACCTTTTTGTGGTTTTTGGCTTGAAATGTTTGTACAGTAGGCTGCACTGAGTTCCTTTTCCCGATTATGAACTTCATCCATAATGGGGCATGTTGAGATTCCACAGAAAGGTTCACGTCAGATAAAAGGAGTACTAGCTCTTTCTTTTGTTAGACTATCGGCAATATCGTTTCCTACAATCCCTTAATGCCCTGGTACCCACAGCAAAGTTACTTTGTCGTATTTAATCAGTTGCTAAAGAGACTAATTGCAGTTCCAGGCTGTTTTAGACTGGAACATGGTAGACTGTAGAGCCTTTAAAGCAGCTTGGCTATCAGAGGCAATAAATATTTTGGTTGAATTGAGGTGTTTTTAATGCATTTTTGAGCACAGAAGTCTATTGTTAAAAGCTCCGGGGCTCTTAAAAGCTTAACTTTAGGACCTGTAACTGCTATACCTACTCCTTCTGATGTTTTAGACCCAGTATAATAAGTGAGTGATTTCGTTTGGTGTTAACTAACACTAATTAATATATACCAACATTTTGTGTTAGTTCTAAATCTCGTTTTGAAGACATAATGTCTGTAGGCATCTTCATGGCCTGGGTTGCTTCCACCCTTTGAATTCCGAGGTGCCCGGTAATATTGTCGATTTTTAGACACTTAGTCCTTGTTAAACTATAGGCACTTTCCAGAGCAATCCTATACAAGCGAGTCTTTGCTTATTTGGCAACTCTATTATTGACTTTCGTTGCGTTGTTTGTTGCATCAAAACAGGACATCGTAGATGATTAGGGGTCTGACAACCAATATGACCAACGGATCATATTAGGTTTAAGACCCCATGTTTTACCAAAAAGTCTACGATAGGTCCACATAGCTATTCCACAAGTTTCCTGTCGAGGATAACTCCGAGTTATTTTATCTCTTCTGCGGATGAATTTGTCACTCCATTTATAATAGGAGGTTGAATCGTTGATTTCCTTCAGTGCCGATAGATGTGAAAATTAGATTAACGTTAATAATTTAATTCAAGAATTATAATATCTAAAAAGTTCGTTATATAAAGGAATTGTTTAACATAAGTAATGTAGTTACGCAAAACATATATATGTAATCATATAAATACGTATGCACGTCTTCATTAAATATTCCAATTTTAGTTTTGAACTCATGTATTTATAATGGACTATCAAAAAAAACAGGTTCGATCCGTATTTTTTTTAATATTTCTTTGCACCTAACTGTTTAACTAATGAGCGATTTGATTGAACTTTTTTTGATACAGGAGTTGTGCGAGGTAGTCCCATTAATTTTCTGTGGTACCTTTTTATTATTAAAAAAAACTATGTTGTTAGCTCGTTAATCGTCGATGTTTTTTAACCGATTTCAAAAGACAAGGTTATATGAAGTATTTTAAAACTCCTGACAAAATTGATATTTAAGTTTTGTTTTTCAGCTATAAAGAATACATTTTTTTATGGTTCTCCAATAATCAGTTTGGTGTCCAAGAAATTTTTGATTCAAAATTGGTATTTAGAGGTTTTCATGAATTTGTCGTTGGTTCCATTTTTGTAAAAGCTACAGTATGCGCCAAAACAAACGACACTGAAAAACTAAAGCTTTATTAAACATGAAAAATTAAATAACATTTCAAATAATGCGAATTTTAAGTTTTGCTTCTATACAAAATGTGTTCAAAGTGCTCGCCATTGCGTTTCAAGCAGTACTCATAACGCTTAACATGATTGCTTAGCATGTTATTAAAAATAGGTTGCTGACTCTGCGCACCAAATCGTTACAGGCTCACTATGAAGAAGTTTCTCTACGATGATGTCTGGTCGTTTAAAACCAAGAAAACGATTTGTCTGTCGATTGATAAATCCATTCAGATGGATGTGACATTCGTCTGTAAACCAGACATTAGAAATAAGTAGGAGTTGTTCATAAACCATTGCCAAGGCTAAAGCACAATAAACAACTCTTGATTTCTTGTTTTGTCTTGTCAAGTGTTGCCCAATCTGTATTTTATAGGAAAAATCACCAATCTTCTTAAACATTCTTCGGGTAGACGTTTCACTCAAATTCATTTTTAGAGATGTTCTGCGGAGACTTCTTTTTGGCGATTCTAACACCTGTTGAAATAGCCTTCCTTGATTCGCATGTGTTTCACGGTAACTGGACGACCAGTACAGCTTTTGCGTTGAGTTAGAACGCTTCCTTTTCGTCGAAATTTTGCAACGACTCTTAACAAGTCCTTATTAGTCGGTGCAGGCTTCTGAAACTCATCCCAAAATTGATTAGCAACCATTAAAAAACTAGGTCCATTTAATCGTCCATTTCCGTATGAGTGGAAATAATACTCAATAATAAATATTTTTTCTTGCGTTGTAAGCACCATTTCGAATTTTTTTGGCAGTTTGTTAGAATAAACAATGTTTAAAAATACCATGACAACTATTGTCACCTGTTTCATATAACGCGATTATATTTCACAGGCTTTCTGATTTCAGTGTCCTTTGTTTTGGCGCATATCGTATTTGTCAATCAATCCAAACTTTTCACTCGGCTAAAAGCCACATAGATTTGCTCTTTAGCAAAAACTTTTCTTCCAGGTTCAAAGACTACTTGTTGTACTTTGTAGTATCTAAAATAGAAAATATAAAAACTTTTTCTTCATACCTCGGTCGAAAGTACGTTCTTTCGTCCCTAATTGCAGGGAAGAAAGTTTAACATTTACTCCCTGTTTACGGCGGGACGAAAGTTGAATTTTCGGCCCTGCGCGTCATGATGTTTTGTCGTCTTTAACATTTACTCCCTGTTTACGGCGGGAGGAAAAATTTCTCATGCGTAGTTACACTTGTAACTAGGGACTGTTTATTCTCGTGTCATTTCTGTTTCTATCTATAACCTTAAAAATAATCATCATGACGTGCAGGGCCGAAAATTCAACTTTCGTCCCTTGTAGCGTAATATACTATTTTTAAAAAATATTGAACCAACTTCAAAAAGGAAAATAAACTAAAGAGCAAAAAATATTTATTTCTTAAAAACATTATTTATAGACAGCTTTTTTGAAATCGGCGCCAATCGCATATTACTTAATCTTAGCCACTAGATCGAATATGAATTATTCAAATGTTTCACAAAGATATGTAATAGTCACTTAATTTCACGAATTTCTAAAAAATTATTGGTCATCAATGAGTTTTTTGTAGTTAAAACTTCTGGCGGGGATACTTACTGTAATATAAGACATACAGACGACGTATGTTTTGTAAGGAAAAATACCTACTTGGTTTGAAAAAAGAAGTGAGAAACAATTTTAAAACATTCCAGAGACAGCTTTATTTAAATTATTTTATATAATTAGATTATTAATACTGATGAATTTGTGATCATATTAAATAAATATATTTTTTACATCAAACGTTACTATAATATTGATTGTTTTTTTATTCGATAATAAATACGAACTAAGTATATCATATGAGCAATATAGAAAAAGACCATACGTTCTTAGATGTTGTGCCAGTTGTTGACAATTCGATAGAAAACGAAAATTTGTTGTTAAATTTTTGTGTAATCATGGAATACATCAGTGAAAGTTTTCATTTCTGTCGGCATACCCCGAGTGCTATTAATTTTTATTTTAAATAATTACTACTAAACTAACCCTTATTCCAGTTTCAGTACGTGTTTTCGTTTTATTGGAAATCTATAAGAAGATACGATTAGTAATTTTTAATTTAAAGAAATTTTCATTTTCATAAATCATAGTTTAAATTGAAAAAATTCCTTTGGAAAAACTTAATGTACAATTAATTCCATTATAATTGTTTCGTCTTATGAAAGATTTATAGGAATTAAACAAACTCTGTGAATTTCGATGCAAGCGAAGCTTTTAATATCTTTGACGCGAAAGGGTGAACTAAAAATTACTCGAGAGTAGAAACAATTAGGAGGGGTCAGAGGAAATTCCATTACTGATTTTTGGAATGCTTTTTCTAACGTAAACCATCATTCGATCCGAACAAAGCTTAAACAACACGACCATAGTTAAAATTTCAGTGTTGTCTAATCATTAAATCATCATTATAAAATTATCTTTATAGTGTCGATGGAATTCATATATTGTTTACTAAACTAATTTTTCATTCTTAAACATCGATATATACAACCACAAAAAAAACTACCTCTTTAAGATAAACCAAATAAATTCTAGACTGGGTTAATAGTCTATTTCAGATAAAGTATGTGTTATAAGCTTCTTATCTAACATGTTGATAGGTAGATATTTAATTTTCACACTACATAGGAATTTTGTTTATAAAAAAACCGTGCATATTGTCAACACCAATTATTTTTATAGAAATAATGTGATAATATATTGGTACTTGAATTTGTATATCAACGGTGAACTTTTTAAATTTCTCACGGCTGAAGTTGTTTATTGATATTGTATAAAAATAGATTTTTCAGTTAAATTGTAATAAAATACAAATTTTCCTTAAAAATGTATTAAACGGATTTTAAAACTGAAATCTGGTTAATTTCTTATCTCTTCTTATGATAAATTTTTAACTTTCAACGTACCGCTAAAATATAAACAAGTAACAGTTTAAAGGTACTAGTTTAACGTAAAGTTTATACATCCGTTCTCCTTTCCACATCAGCCGATGCCTTAAGTAGATTTCTTGATTGCTGTACGACTTAAACAGAGACAAGACACCTCAAAAGAATTGAATTTTCTGTGTCGTTCACTTATGAATTAAAGAAAAGGAAGCAGGTGGGATTAAACAATATTATGAATTTAATCATTAAGGGAAAACAGAAACATTTTCTTATCAAAAGTTTTACTGATTGCCCTGATTGGTATTAGAATTTGATACAATTAAGTTCCAAAATGTATAATTAAAATTGAACAGGTTAATAATAAACCAGATTACGTGTTTTGTATTACCGAATTTACGGTCAACAAGATTCTGTTGGATTAAAAATACTAAAAGAAAAAACTTGTGTAGCACATTGTTGCAATCTTAGGATACTTATAATGAATACAAGAGAAATATGCTTAAAATTGGAATTTAAAAAATAATATACATTTATATATTGAAAGATTCTAAAAGGTCTTTGTAGGATTAATCTGATACAGAAATTGATAATCACCGATCCAATCAATGATTAATCTATTTTAAAATCTATAATCAATATTATAGAAAACAAATAAAGATTAAAGTAGTAGGTACTTTGTTTTTAAATGCAATCAGCTTTAAAAATAAATTATATATAAATCTTACACGTAACCCAAAAAAGTTTCAAAAAGACAAATTAAGCAAAAGACGAATTAAACTACCCATTATTTAAAACTATAACGATGATTCTAGTTTGATTAATAATGAGGAATGCTACACTTTCATATGCGTTTATATGTGATTCTTCAACTTAAATAACATGTTCAAGAGATTTTTTCCGCTCATAATTATTACTATCTGGATTTCAACTGATACCATATGTGTTCTATGGGATTAAATATACAGTAATAGGGTGGTCCACCACAAAATAATACTGTTTTTTTGGTATATTTGGCAATACGTACATTTCAAAGAGTTCTGCCGATGCATCCTGATGATAATCCAAACGTAAATCTGATATATTTTTTAGTTGATAACAATAGAGTATTTGGAACCTTAGACCATTTCACTTTTATTAATCCAAGCTGTCGCTTGTGTATCATATTTCGTCGACATAGATTATAGAACAATTTTCACTTTAATATATTTTAATTTTATGCAAATAGTCATGACACCACATTCGTTAACGGAGTAATTCCAATTTATTAATGATACAGTATTTACTTAAATCCCTTGTGAGAAAAAATTTCCACAAACTTATTCGGCTACAAATGATTCCAGTATTGTCCTTAATTAACCGTTTTGTTACAAAATCTAAGGTACCTAGGTATCACTTGTTCTTGACAGATATCGGATATCTGTCTGCGGATGATATCCTTTTGATTTTTGATATTCGTCTACACATCTAGTTTTATTAGCATCACTTATTTTCTTTATCTGTTATGTAGATATTGGTGTTTTTGTTAATTAACATTACTAAATGATTTATTAAAGTTTCCTACACGTTTTTCACCGTAATCTTCCTGTCAGGCGACAAATGCACTTTCTTTAATCAAAGACGCCACATACTTAAATTTGAACACAGGGACTAATACAATGCACTTTCGGAATAAACTAAAATCTTGATCTCACTCAAAATAAAATTAAACGGTAATTCTTATGTCATATCAATAAAAAGTAGTTAAAGAGAAAATAAATATAACTGTGATATATAACGTTAGATGAATGATTTGACGAAAATTATTACCTGTTTTGAATAGTTTTACTAACTTAAGCTTTAAAATCTGACCTTTTCACGGATAATATCGATTTATGGGGATATGGATAACTTTAAACGCTCTTTATACCGATAAAGACAAAAAATTAAGCAAATATCTATATAGGTACACATATACCATAGACAAATTATTATTATCTCTGACATATACACACATTTCAAACCAGTCAGGAAGCGACCAAATTAAAACCAGAGGATTTAGATAAAACCAAAATTATATTTTTTTCCATTTTTGGGGTCTCTAATTAATAAAATAAAACAATATTTGTTTAAAAAAACATCAATTGCGTATATTGATAAGCAAACAGATTCTTAAACTGTAAATCCCGATTGTAAACAAAAAACCTTTCGGAAAGATAATAATCAAAATATGAGAATAATATATTCTTTATTTACGCCAAAGAGCAGAAACAAATTGGAACGAAAAATCTTTAAACAGAAAAAAATAAAATCATAGAACAAAAAAATAGCTTTGATTTTTATATTACTTTGTGTTACTACAGAGGGATAATATCATAACAGTTAATTATAACTTGATAAGTAAATCGATTTTTTGTTGCTACTTCAATCTTTCAAGAATATTATTAAACCTATAAAATTGTAACAAGTCGAATAAAATATACCCTTTCGATATTGTATATACAAACATTAAAATAGTATATTGTTTTACGAGCAAGGAATGATACTCATTTCCCACGAGTACGATGTTTGCAGCAAGAGCCGCAGGCGAATGCAGCAAATCGTACGAGTGGGAAATGAGTTATTCCTTGCGAGTCAAACACTATACTTTTTCTACGGTTATACCACATAATAATACAATAATTCAAAAATAAATCCAATACAAAACAAAACATAACGATATAAGTTATATTATTTAAGTAAAATTAACTATTATTTACAATATTTACAGTTATCATACCTTAAATTTATTTGTTAATTCAGAAAAATAAGCTAAAAGCACAGTTTCTGAAACGGAATTTGTTGCCTTTTTCTTTTGCCAGGTCACGAAACTTTCATATGCATTCTGGTACTTATGTTTTGAAATTTCGGGAATCAAATTCTGACAAGCTTCGTTTGCCGCTTCTCTTATTTCAGGAGGAGTTAATTCTAATTCATTTTTATCACTACTTAACATTTTTACTTAAATAACAATCTAATTTAAATAGTGTATTAAAAACTATCTGTTGTACCTGTCACTACTTTATTACTGTCAATCTGTACTGTTAGTCAAATATATGAATACATTATTGGCACAGTATTAGTCCGGGTTCCCACGTGGTAAAAAAGGCATAAAGAATAACCGGCTGAAACTTTCAGAATCGCTTAATTGCACTTAGACCTACAAACTTCCATAGCAACAATATCGATGGATGGGGCGTTTTTTCTTCAGCAGTGGTCAAACATGTCAAAAGTTATAACTCTCCCCGGAGTGATGGATAACCGATTAATTTTTTGTGAATCAACAGTTTTTTATTATTTTATGTGACCTACAAAAGAAGAGGGCGTTAACTGGTTATTTGTTAAGTCGTTGGCAGTCGTAACTATTACATGTTAAGCGCGTAGGCCCCGCCAAACGCCCTCCTCTTTTTGTAGGTCACGTGTTTTATTATGTAGTAATAATAAAAAACTGTTGATTCACAAAAAATAAATCGGTTATCCATCACTCCGGGGAGGGTTATATCTTTTGACATGTTTGACCGCTGCTGAAGAAAAAACGCCCCATCCATCGATATTGTTGCTATGGAAGTTTGTAGGTCTAAGTGCAATTAAGCGATTCTGAAAGTTTCAGCCGGTTATTCTTTATGCCTTTTTTACCACGTGGGAACCCGGACTATATACTTGATTAAGTTAAAACAATAAAGAAATGAACACTTTGTTTTATCAGATAAAGAAATGAGATATTTCTTTATTAGATATAACAACGTACCCTATTTCTTTAGAGATTACTGTCAAAAAATGATACATTTCTATAGTAACCGTAGAAAAAATTAATATACTTGTTATATAGGTACCTACTTTGGCGGGAAACAATTCCTGCTACAGCAGTAATGCAACTATTGATAAGTTTGGCGCTTAAATATCAATTAAAAAATAATTGGAATTACCGTAACGAATTATGTTTATAACAAATAATAAAAATAATACAATACGTGTGTGTTAAGTAAACTGATACAACATCGACGATATCGTGTGTTTTGATTAATTATTTTAACAGGAATAAAAGATAAGTTTGTTTTAATTTATTATTTTAACTGTTTATAAATTAAATTTATATATAAATATATTAAATCTAAATTTTTATGAAATAATTATAAAGAAAATCTGCTTACAAAAATCAGAAGAAGAAATCCAAAAAACTTATTATCTCACTATACACTAAGCATCACACAAAATCTTTTAAACTCAAAGTACTAATTAGACAGTAACAAACTGTTTCTTTTTTAATTGTCACAAATTAAAAATAAGACGTCCGTAACACTGTCACACCGTCTTAAAAATCAAAACCACACCGTTGTCAAAATATTATCGAAGACCGGTAAAGGCAGGATGTAAATAAACAATATAATCAGGCAAACGTTGACGGTTGGTCTGTTTACGCCAACGGAGTAGAACGCAACTCGGCAAAAGTTCAGCTTGATCTTTTCGAAGGTAGTCTCTAAGAAAATGTAGAGGTGCTGGCGCTTACAGGAACTGTTATTTTCTACCATCGACTTAACCAAAGTGGAATCGCACTCTGAACCTGAACCATATTCATATTAACCACATTTTTGGCCCAAATCAGTTATAAAAAAAAACACTTTTTGTTATTTAGGAGGCTCTTCAAATAAGAAAGTCCATAAATTTTTCTGCGGAAATGTATCATTTTCAATTTTCCGACTTTAGAAAAACCGAAATCGGTTACGTAAAAGCATACTTATGTTTTACATTGTGAAAACTTTTCCAAACAAAATTACGCAAAAAAATTCTTGCGGAAATTCGTCATTTCCATTTTCTAGTAAAATAATATAAACTGTAAAATAATTGAAATTACCGTTAGTCGAGGCAATGAAGCATTATGTTAGGAAATCTTTTAGGATAGGACGGATCGAAAATCGGTTTTTTGCATTTGCTTTCAAAAATTATTTATACCATTCCTACCTAGTACAAACCGGAAGTTGCATTGCTGCAGCCAAAAATGCATTCAAAAAACGCATTTTTTGAGAGGCCTTTTTTGCAAATTCAATAACTTTGTAAATAAGAGTCAGAATTGGCCCAAGTTGAGTACCCAGGGGTTTTTGAGGTCGCTGATCACGATTATGATGTTTAAATTAACCCCCCGAATACCTGGAGCTAAGAAACGTCGACGAACGTCATCTCTGGGTGACTATCCCGAACTTCATGCGAGGAAGGAGAGAAACTCGACACCCGGGGTTTTTTTTGGTAGCTGAATTCTAATATGGCATCGAAGAACACCACACGGACACCTGGTGTGCGCTAACCTGGACGCGGACGTCATCTTCGAAAATTTTCCTGGAAATAGCGACAAAGAAGCACCGAAAATCATTATGGGGGCATTTTGTGTGCGCTGAATCGGAATTTCATGTGAAAAACGACCCCCCCGAACACCTGGTGCGCTATAACCTGGCCCTGAACGTTATCCCCGAGGGTTTTTCAGAAACAGTTGAAAAAGACGAACCGAAAATCGGGTTTTTTGGTTCCGTGTGGTGTTCGTCGGTGCCATAGTTGAATTCAGCGACCCAAAAAACCCCCGTAACAATTTTCGGTTCGTCTTTTTCAATTGTGTCTGGGATAACCTCGGGGATGACTTTCAGAGCCACGTTAGCGCGCACCAGGTGTCCGTAGGTTGTTCGACGATGTCATATTTGAATTCAGCGCCCCAAAAACCCCCCGTAACGATTGATGGTTCGTCTTTTTTAATTGAGTCTGGAAAACCCTCGGGGATGACGTCCAGAGCGAGGTTAGGGCGCACCAGGAGTTCGAGGGGTCGTTTTTCACATGAAATTCGGATTCAGCGCACACAAAATGTCCCCATAATGATTTTCAGTTCGTTTTTGTCGCTATTGCCAGGAAAATTCTCGAAGATAAAGCCCGCGTCCAGTTTAAGGTGCACCAGGTGTCCGTGGGGTGTTCTTCGATGCCATATTTTAATATTTGAATTTAGCGACCCAAAAAACCCCCGGGTGTCGAGTTTCTCTCCTTCCTCGCATGAAGTTCGGGATAGTCCCCCGGAGATGACGTTCGTCGACGTTTCTGAGCTTCTGGTGATCGGAGGGTCAATTTGAACATTATTATCGTGATTAGCGACCTCAAAAACCCCTTGGTGCCCAGCTTGGGCCATTTCTGATGCTAATTTACAAATTTATTAATTTTGCAAAAAAAGGACTCTCAAAAAATGCATTTTTGGCTGCAGCAATGCAACTTCCGGTTTGTACAAGGTAGAATGTAGGTAGGAATGGTATAAATAATTTTTGAAAGCAAATGCAAATTCCGCTTTCCGATCCATCCTTTCCTAAAAGATTTCCTATCTTTGGCCTTTTTAGTGCTTCATTGCCTCGACTACTACAAAAAAAAACATGCTTCTGCTTAACATTGGGAACATTCACACAAAAAAAATCTTTCGGAAATATTTGATTTTAGTTTTTAAGTAGAAAATATGTAAATATATTCAATTTTACAAAAACTTTTATCTCGAATATTAAATGGCTATTTTTATTATTGAAGTAAAACTTCTTTGGCGCGACTTGGGGGAACTCAGATTTTTTTTCTGACGGAAGTAATTCTGACGGAACGAAGTAATTCTGACGTAAGTAACGGTGTGACGTCAGCTATGGGAGGAATTGAGGTTATGTTTTATTTAGAAGTTTACCAATTTTATTACGGTAATCTTGTAAATAATTATTATGTATTCTTTAACTATTAGATACTATTCTGTTCGAGTAGAAATGGTGTTGTATTATAATCTTCTTTCGGTTTCAAATACATTAAAGGTATTTAGAGAGTAAAATCTATGTTTCACATTTTAGTTATCATAAACCTATTATTTCATATATAAAAAATAATGATAACTTTCAAATTCCTATTTTTAATCTTATATATATATATTGAGATGATATAAGTTACTATGCTATTTCAATTAAGTAAATATAAAGAAAATTAAAAAAATAGAGAAAAGGAAAATATATTCTCATTCCAAATGTAGTTAATTTGGGATAATTTATAATCGTCGTCTTCTTCTCAATACCTAAAAAGAAAAAATAAAACAAAATGAGAAATTAAAATACACAAGTACATATATAAGAGATATTCAAAGAATCAAAATAATATAATTTATCTATAACATATAAAATTCTAATAATCATGTATCAAATAGATAATGAGAGTAAATATTAAAAAAGTTTATAAATTTTACGATACCTTAGTAATTAAAACCGATTTTAAATAAATTAAGATAAAATGAAATAAGAAAACCAAATGTTAAGACATCAAGGTAAAGTTTTACATAAATTTCAGTATAAAATATTAGAACTCATAGAAGGAAATAAAAAAAGTTTGTACTTACTTTTAGAATAGACAATGTTTGTTCTCAAGACATATTGTGATTTGTTATTAGTTTAATTTCCAAATGAAAAATTCTGAAAATAGAAAGACATTAGATTATATTGTAGATAAGATATTATAAAATTAACATTTCATTTAAAGTATAGCAGTTTTTAAAAAAATGATTATTGTATTAAATGTAAATAATGAGTTAAGTATTAGATTTTTAGTAATTTGATTTGACAAAGAATTAGTAGGCAAAAGATATTATAAAATTAACAACTCATCAAAAGTTTAGCAAATTTTAAAAGAATGTCTATTGTATTAAAATGTAAATAAGGAATTAGGTATTAGATTTTTAGTAATTTTATTTGATTAATAATTTAGTAGTCGAATAGAACATAATAATGATAGTGTAAGATTGTTTGGGGATTCAGTTGTTAAATTGTTGATTTCCTGAATTCTCTTGTTTTTGGGCTTTTGAAGTGATAGCATGTAATAAATTTTGCTCCGTTAAAATTTCGATTTTTTTATTTAAATACTTATAAAAGAAAGTATAAAAGTAGTAAAAAGTGTTAACAAAGCCACAAGACAACTCCTGATAGCCACTGGTAAGAATTAAAGTTCAGATATATGGAGAAATAAATGTTAGGAATGGTGTGCTGAGCAGTTCAGTTATATGAATGCTTCCTGAGTAATTTAACTAAAGTAAAACTGGTTTCTAATAAGAAAGAGAGTATTGGTTTACTCACCGTTTGATGCAAGAGCAAATTATTTCCGGATGAGAAGCAAATTTATTCGTCTACATCTATAAAGTGTCCGTATATCATTGATGTTCCTGGGAAATGGTTGGATTCCAATAGGAAATGATAGCCTGTGCCTTCGTTTGTCCATAGAGAATACCAAAGCTTCAAAACACGGTATCTATTTCCAATTTTTTTAAAAATAAAGAACATTCCTGTGTTTGATTTTTCTGTAGTTGATGAACATTTGATTTCACTTGTACACTGTTTCACTGTTTAAACAAGTTGTTTTTACATTCTTTAATAAGTTTAATTTGATTTATTGATTACAAAATTCAGAATTTTTCATAACCCTTGATTTAACGATGTTTGGAATTTGAAGGTAATGTGTCTATGCGCACAAAACAATAAGAAAAAGTGAGGTTAAGGTTAAATTGGAATTATAATACAAAAACATAATTTGGTATATAATTGTTGAATTTTATTAATTTTTTTTTGAAATTTTCAATATCAGTTAAATTTGAATCCATTTATTAGTTGAGATTTTTTGAACTCTGACCCTTAGAAAGAGAATAGATAAGAACTTATGTTAAAGTAACAATCATTAAAATAAAAGAAATTAAGTTGAATCTTATCTTATCCACATCTATATTAAAATAAAAATTTTCAAGGTATTTTCATATATGTTATAATATATATGTATTTTCACTTATATGTTATAAATTTTGGCGCCCAACGTGGGGCTCTAAACAATCAAAACTAGAGCCTTTTAAAATAATCAATATTTGAGAAATTTTCGCATATCAAAACAAAACTTTAGAAAACTTGGTTTGGTAATATTTTTTATTTTTATTTGTTTGTGTGATTCTGGGTTATTTATAACTAATAATAATAAACAGGTATTTGCTTGTAAAATATTTATTGGTATAAAGGTATTTCAAATAAAAAAAAAATTTTTTGAACATTAGTTCTATTTATCTCTGGTGAATAGTAATTTCAATTGTAATTATGGAGAAGAGAGCGACATCAAGTAGTGGTATAACTCAAGAGGAGTTCAGGATGATACAGAACCTTTTAATGAGTTTTAAAGAAGATATTATGAAAAATTTGGAGAAGAATTTTGAAGAAATAAATAAAAAATTGGATGAAATAAAAGAAGATAACAAGATATTTAGAAGTGAAATTAACAATATTCAAGAAGACAATTTGAAAATAAGAGAAGAAGATATGAAAGAAGATATAAAAAAGGAAGATGTGAATAACAAACTAGAAGAAAATAATGAAGGATTAGATGAAGTAAAAGAAGATATGAATAATAAACCAGAGGAAAACAATAAAGAATTGGATGAGACTAAAGAAAGATTTGAAGAAATAAAAGAAGACATGAGGGAATATAAAAATACAGAATTTGAAGGAAAACTTGAAGAGAATAATAATAAAGTGGATCAGACTAATAAAAGATTGGAGGAAATAAAAGAAGATACTAAGATATTTAGAAGACAAATTAACTATATAAAAGACAATTTGAAGAGTACCGAGGAAGACACAAATCAAATAGATGAAGAAAGGGAGAAGACTATTAAGAAATTTGTAGATGGATATAAAGCAAAGCAAGTAGCATTCTGGGAAAAATTGTACATTTGGAAATATAAAGAAAGGGGGAAGAAAACTAAATTTATAATAGGTTATACGTATAAAGGGAATTATCAAGAAAGGGGGAAGAAATGTAAATTTAGAGGTAGTATTAGGTATATTTGGAAATATCAGGAAAGAGGCAAGATATTTAGGTGTATCGGAAAATTAAATGTATAGGAAATTCTATTGAATAAGGGGGAACAAATTCGAAAAGTAGAAAAATAAATTATATTTGAATGAATGTTAGAAAGGGGGAAGGAATTTGAGATTAAAAGAATTATAGAAATAAAATTTTTTTATAAAGATATTAGGGTAGATGATATTTAGAATAATCTTGTAAATAAATGTTATGTTGTAAATAGTAATTTTAGGTGTATATAGTTTTTTGTTTTTGATAGGGTGATGTTTATAGAATAAACATTAAGGCAATCCAGTTAAATGTTAAATCATTAGAATTAAAATTGATATGAATAAACAGTTTGAATATTTTTCATAAAAGATTTTTCCAAGGGATGATCTTAGAGAAATTAATTTTTTTTTGGTGTTCATTGTACATGAATAATTATTTACAAGCAAGTACATAATATATAAACAGATTATAATATGACATATAGAACAAAGAAATTTGTATAAAATTTATTAAAATATAATAGGACATAGAAAGATAAAAAGTATGAAACAAAGTTATTTAACAGTTATAAAATTGGTAAATTTGGAATAGAAATTATAATTTTTTAATCAAATATGAAAATATGATTGATTCAAAAATTTTAATTGGGGGATTTGAGATGATATAAGTTACTATGCTATTTCAATTAAGTAAATATAAAGAAAATTAAAAAAATAGAGAAAAGGAAAATATATTCTCATTCCAAGGCAGAGTGCAAATGTAGTTAATTTGGGATAATTTATAATCGTCGTCTTCTTCTCAATACCTAAAAAGAAAAAATAAAACAAAATGAGAAATTAAAATACACAAGTACATATATAAGAGATATTCAAAGAATCAAAATAATATAATTTATCTATAACATATAAAATTCTAATAATCATGTATCAAATAGATAATGAGAGTAAATATTAAAAAAGTTTATAAATTTTACGATACCTTAGTAATTAAAACCGATTTTAAATAAATTAAGATAAAATGAAATAAGAAAACCAAATGTTAAGACATCAAGGTAAAGTTTTACATAAATTTCATTATAAAATATTAGAACTCATAGAAGGAATTAAAAAAAGTTTGTACTTACTTTTAGAATAGACAATGTTTGTTCTCAAGACATATTGTGATTTGTTATTAGTTTAATTTCCAAATGAAAAATTCTGAAAATAGAAAGACATTAGATTATATTGTAGATAAGATATTATAAAATTAACATTTCATTTAAAGTATAGCAGTTTTTAAAAGAATGATTATTGTATTAAATGTAAATAATGAGTTAAGTATTAGATTTTTAGTAATTTGATTTGACAAAGAATTAGTAGGCAAAAGATATTATAAAATTAACAACTCATCAAAAGTTTAGCAAATTTTAAAAGAATGTCTATTGTATTAAAATGTAAATAAGGAATTAGGTATTAGATTTTTAGTAATTTTATTTGATTAATAATTTAGTAGGCGAATAGAACATAATAATGATAGTGTAAGATTGTTTGGGGATTCAGTTGATAAATTGTTGATTTCCTGAAGCTTTCTCTTGTTTTTGGGCTTTTGAAGTGATAGCATGTAATAAATTTTGCTCCGTTAAAATTTCGATTTTTTTATTTAAATACTTATAAAAGAAAGTATAAAAGTAGTAAAAAGTGTTAACAAAGCCACAAGACAACTCCTGATAGCCACTGGTAAGAATTAAAGTTCAGATATATGGAAAAATAAATGTTAGGAATGGTGTGCTGAGCAGTTCAGTTATATGAATGCTTCCTGAGTAATTTAACTAAAGTAAAACTGGTTTCTAATAAGAAAGAGAGTATTGGTTTACTCACCGTTTGATGCAAGAGCAAATTATTTCCGGATGAGAAGCAAATTTATTCGTCTACATATCTATAAAGTGTCCGTATATCATTGATGTTCCTGGGAAATGGTTGGATTCCAATAGAAAATGATAGCCTGTGCCTTCGTTTGTCCAGAGAGAATACCAAAGCTTCAAAACACGGTATCTATTTCCAATTTTTTTAAAAATAAAGAACATTCCTGTGTTTGATTTTTCTGTAGTTGATGAACATTTGATTTCACTTGTACACTGTTTCACTGTTTAAACAAGTTGTTTTTACATTCTTTAATAAGTTTAATTTGATTTATTGATTACAAAATTCAGAATTTTTCATAACCCTTGATTTAACGATGTTTGGAATTTGAAGGTAATGTGTCTATGCGCACAAAACAATAAGAAAAAGTGAGGTTAAGGTTAAATTGGAATTATAATAAAAAAACATAATTTGGTATATAATTGTTGAATTTTATTAATTTTTTTTTGAAATTTTTAATATCAGTTAAATTTAAATCCATTTATTAGTTGAGATTTTTGAACTCTGACCCTTAGAAAGAGAATAGATAAGAACTTATGTTAAAGTAACAATCATTAAAATAAAAGAAATTAAGTTGAATCTTATCTTATCCACATCTATATTAAAATAAAAATTTTCAAGGTATTTTCATATATGTTATAATATATATGCATTTTCGCTTATATGTTATAATATATATATAAAAGGATGTGTTTTTATGTTTGAAATCAACGAACTCAAAAACTACTGGACCGATTATTATGAAAATTGGTATATATATATATATATGTATTTTCACGGAGAAGGTGATATGCTCATTAATGCCACTCGCCACCAGGTGGCGCTGCAAAGTAGCAACTTCTGTCCCGTTCAACCGATTTTCATGAAAATTGGTATGTATATGTATTTTTTCACGGAGAAAACGAATATGCTATGCCCATTGATGCCACTCGCCACCAGGTGGCGCTGCAGAGTAGCAACTTCTGCCCCGTTCAACCGATTGTCATGAAAATTGGTATGTATATGTATTTTACCACGGAGAAGGTTTGTATGATATGCTTATTGATGCCACTCACCACCAGGTGGCGCTGCAGGCAATGCCGTCTTTAGGCATGGGCCGAGTGGGCCCGGGCCCACGGCCCCCTGGACCGGGGGGCCCCAAAAATTAAAGAAGTTTGAAATTCTAGCTTATAGAAATAATTAATACCCTGGTATTTATAAATTATAAATACACTTGCTCATATGTTCATAAAAGTATAAATTTCAAAATATAAGTCCTCTTAATATTTTAAAATTAAGTTACTTTTTATGAACAATTTAATTTCAAGTTAGTTTATATATTTTTTTAATTTCTAAATATAACTCTTCTATAGATAACAATTCACACTTAAAGGTTTCGCAGAGATAATATTTTAAGTGTACGCACTCAGCACTTAGATTATCAAAACATATAATCTTTATCGTAAGACAAAGCTAAATTTAAATACATTAATTTTTAAAAGCTCTTTGGGGTTGAACACAGTTTCTTCAGTGGCCCCTTTATTTGAGTGAATGCGTTCATTTTTTCCTCGAAAAGGTAAGCCTCTACCAGAAAGAAATTGTATAACGCAACATATTGTTTGCAGTATCTGCATCCACTAATCCCTCTTGTTTTCGTGTTGTATAATAATTTGATTATCTACACAATTTTTTGACTTTTTTAATAAGGTTTAAAAAAAATTGAGTTAACCTGATAGAAGTATAGAAAAAATTGTGCAGGTTAAAGATTAACAGTTGACTTTAAAAAAACACTTTGAAATTTCAATTTACATAAAAGCTAATATTAAAAAAATATATTTCAATTTAAGACTAAATATCAAATTTTGGAAAGCCAAAAAATAATTTGATTTTTGATTATAAATTCTATTGTAAAAATTTTTTTTTCTAAAAAAAGCTATTAATTCTTAAAAAATGACGCTCTTAAAGGGCCCCATAAGCCTTCGGGCCCCAGGCCTTACGATACTTAAAGACGGCACTGGCTGCAGGGTAGCAACTTCTGCCCCGTTCAACCGATTGTCATGAAAATCAGTATGATGATGTATTTTTAATGGGTAAGATGAATATGATATTCGTATTAATGGAAGTTACCACCAGATGGCGCTTCCATGTATCAAATTCAATACTGATGAATAGATATCTATACGAATTCGTATAAATATAAGTTATATTTAATATATTTTTGGTGCGATAAGTAAAACAAAACTATAAACTTTCTTTCCAACTCCATCTCTTCTTTTTTATTTTTCTTTAATTTATTTTAGTTGTTGGCGTCAACGCGCGCCGGGTAGGTACATCTATATACAATAAAAAACAAAACAAAAATCGTAAAAATTTGAAAAAATGAGAACAAGACATCAGTGTTAGGTGGTATGAAGTCAGCCGGGTCAGCTAGTGAATAATATAAATATAACATTATATCATTTTTTGTAAAGTATATAGACAATAAATATAATTTAATTGTAATTTAATATTTATTTTGCGATACGTACGTCAAATAAGTTTTACTTCAATCGCGCGTAAAGGTTACACGCACGCTCTTTTTTTGTGTTTTTTGGGATACCTACATTTATATGCGATATTTTTTCCAATGGAGAATTGAAACGTAAATAAAAAAAAATTCTTTTGGAGCGATATTAAGTTTATAAGAATAGATAATTATTTATTGATCTGTCATAGGTTGAGAAGCGAAAAGCGGAAAAAAATTAAAAATTTTATACAATATTTTATAAAAAAATTAAATGATGTATTTTTGCAAGATTCTTATTTTATGAAGAACTTTTGAACTTTTAGAAAAAAAGCATAAACATGCTATTTTGTAAATAATTTTGGTTATTCTAAAATTGATAACATTTTAATAAAACAAAAAAAAAAATACTTCCGCACGATTTGTTTGCCTGATTGAGTAAGCAGAAGTATGTTTTTATGTAGGTAGTAGGTATGTAAATTGATTTCGGTTATTCTAAAGTTCACATTATTTTACTAAAAATTTAAAAATACGTTTTTCCGAGGACTTTTTTTACATGAATATGTCTGAAAGAATGGTCCCAATTTTAAACAGAAGCTTGTTTTATGTAACTGATTTCGGTTATTCTAAAGTCGAGAAATTGAAAATGGTGTATTTCCGCAGAAAAATTTTTGATAATCTGTATTTACGAACGCTTCTAGACAACATTTTTTTTAATAACTTCGGCATTTTCTAATTATGAAACACGAAAATTTCTAAATAGATATTGCACAGTTCGACAATTTGATTATTTTTCGATCGTTTATAATAATAATAATCTTTATTTTGAAAAAAACATGAACATACAAAAACGATATATGTAAATCCAAATTGGAATAAGGCTCTGAACTAAAAAAAAAAAACATAATTTTAGATGTTTAAGTATTCCTCCAAGGTTTATTGCTCCAGATTTAGTAACAAGGAATGTACATTTTTTTAAATATTTGCTTTTGTCTGCTTTATGTTCTTGTAGCTTATTATAGTATATTATGTTACTAGGAGTAGAAGGCCAACATTATTGTTGAGCCCAGATTCTTGCACTGCCGAGGCGCTAGCCGAGGCTGTGCAAAACTGGGCGAAACATATAATGGGCCTTCTGCTCCGAGTAACATATACTATTTTTTCTTCAAGCGTAATAATAATATGCATTTTATAAAAAATATAGAAGGCTTTGTTTATATCTCAACTATTTAATTAATACAAACGAAAAATTACATAAAGTGTTACCTTTTTATTAACAGTAATATTAAATGTGCAGTTTTGTATACTGCAGTTGTTTAAATTTAAGCCACTGCCACCGCTTTCAGCTTCGACATTTACAATTTTGTCATTGGTATACATCATATTATTAGTAAGTTGATTGTCGATTATTATGTCAGCGATTCCAGAACTATTACTTGGTTGTTCTTGCCAATTAAGTATTTTTTGTGCAGTTTGTGTTTTACTGGAAATGGAATCCTCTAAGTACCCTTCAGCAACACTGGTGGATTTCCATCCACCATGCCGCTTTAAAGCGGTAATATCACCTCCGTTGTCAACTAAAATAGTTGCGGAAGTCCTCCGAAGGCAATGTCCTGTATATTCATGAGGATTTGTTAATTTCAAAAACGTAGCAACGTCTTTTGGTACGTTTGATATTTTGTGGATACCCATTACCACACGGTGACATTTACCATTCTGGTATTTAATAAAAAATCGCTGCAGGCCAATATCATCCGGACGAAGAGCCGTATACTGTCTTACCAAATTCAAATAAAAATCGCCAATTATAGTAAACGACCGTTGTTTTTTGTTTTTTGTGTTTATGATTTTAACCAAAATTAAATTTCCCAAATCTTGGATTTCGCTAGACTTTAAATTAACAAGTTCATCGCATCTAAGGGCTCCTGTGACTCCAAATATTAATATAACCTAAAACAAACGTTGAAATAAATAAAAAAAAAAGCTGGTAGCGGGATTAGAACCGCTGACCTTTGCGACCGAAGACAAAAGCTCTGCCACTGAGCTACCGTCATTAAATGTTATAAGTAGGAAATGAGGTAATATTTGCTGTCAAGTTAAATATTGATCTGCTAGTAGATATCACTGTCAACGGTTTAATAAACGTAATAATGGTTAAAAAGAAATAAGAAAGTACCTACCTTTGTTGCTAAATAAACATTATTTGGTGCATCCTTGAGAAATTTATCAAATTGATCTTGTGTTAATACTTTTGATTTTTTCGGTGTATAATTTTCCCCTTGGCGCTTTATAAATGCAATTAATTTGCTATATTTTTCTATTTTAACATTATGTTTAATGTTTAATTGACTTTTAATCATTGAATACTGTGCCCATAGAGTAGAACTTTTAAACTTTCTGGACAAATTCGTGAAGTATGCAAGCATAACGTTTTCCGTGTATTGCTGTACATTATATTCATTGCACCATTTTAGAAATTTTTCGTATGCAAAATCATACAGTTTACGCGACTTCGTTGGAATTAGAGTTTCAATACTGGAATTAGCTATTTCAACTAATTCCGGAGGCGTACATTGCAATTCTTGAGACATTTTTCACAAAATTTTCAAAACAGACAAACGTCAAATTAAATAAGTTTAAAAATGACAGTTCCTACCTACTTGATTACAACGCCCCATTATTTTATTAGTACAATAATGAAAATTCATTTTTGTACTAGTAAAATAATGGGATATTTCTACGGTCTGTGTTGCAAAAAGTAATATAGTTATTATTATACGCTTGAAGAAAAAATACTTTAATTACAGAATACAAAGGCCCTTTCTCATATAGGGTTAACTTACCATTAGGATTTATGTAATTGAACAATCTTGAACCATATGAGAAAGTATGGAAAAAGTAACTAAAAATATTTAAAGTTAATAAAAAATGTGTAACAGGCGTATTTTCGTTTAGTATTGTTATTGTTAGCTATTGAAATTATAAATTGTATAAAACTCACCTGCTGTCTGATAGGAAATTTTAGAATGTTTTGCCACGTATTTTAATGAAATTAAAAACAAAATCAAATTTTGAAAAATAAATAAATTAATTAATTGAAATTCAACTCCAGCTGAGTTCGGTAGTGGTTTCTCTACTGGCAAATTGTGCCCAGCTCAACCGTAGAGGGTAAGTGCCAAAATAAAGTGAATGCGCCACCGATTTGTACGGTTAAAATCGGAAACCCCTGATGTTCCAGGCACTACTTCACCCACTGGAGATAATTAAATAAATTCAAAATATTAAACAGTACTATTTGAATTGCACAATAAAAAAAAACGATAAAGTGAGCTAAATAAAACAAAATATCAACTAGACCCTTCTTTAATAAAATTATGAATTTACACAACTGCCAAGCCTCGTGCTTGACAACGCTATTGATATTTATATAAAAAAATATGTGAGTAATATTAAAAAGAATATTATCTAGAATGTGTGATCACACGCAATACAAAAACAAGAAAAATAGATTTTTAACTAAAAACTAAAGTCTAAGTCTAATATAGCTTATCTGTTAATCTAAATAAGTTTCCGCAGTCCTTGGCTTCTCCAATACTTAGGCCGGTACCAAAAATCAAGCCTGTTCTAGAACCAATAGGCTTGCACCAATCACAATAACTTAAGCTCGTACTAAGTATCAGGTCAGCAATCAAAATTCTGCCTATCTCTAGGACTTAAGCCCGTAACTAGAATTTATGCCTGTATCTAGGATTTACACCTGTATCTAGGACCCTAAAATCGTAATTTAGTATTAACATTAGCTTAAACAGATTTTAATGACTCCTTGAATTAATTTGATTTAATAACTTTAATACAATTTGAACACATTAACTTAAATTTGTACTACAATGAAAGAATAAAAATGAATTTAAATGAAATACAACATTTAGAAGCGGACTTCTCTGAATTTACAATTAATGATCAGAACTAATGATTTAAATGTACTCAACAAACTTAAATTTGACTTGCTAGTCACGACAAAATTATAACAATAAATTAAATCAAAATTTAACATAAAATTAATTTATAATAGTAAAAGAATAAGCAAAAAGGAGTCTAGTTTCACATAAATAAGCCTACATACAAGACACAAAGAAATACATATGTAAAATAAAGATATTACAACTAAAATTGCGACCATATGGCGTTATTAATCTTATAAAAATAAAATATCGTAACTCACCTATTAAGATAGCTGGTAGACGGGTAAATCAATCTCCTCGTTGCTAATTGCGGGAATTCCACCACAGTTCACCGTCTGAACGGTTTTAAATCTCCAAATCTACCTACTGTCTGTTTCTTGATCTATCTACGTTTCGTCGGGAATAAAACAAGAAAAGAGAAAACCATAAGGATTGAACAAACCACATGAATAAAAGGCGTTTTACTTACCACAGAAGATTACACAAAAATCCCGACCACGCGGTTTTTTTTTCCAAAGAATCTGTCCAAAAATAACCACAGGAACTAACTCCACAGCGATTCAAAATGGAAAATAAGGTTTAGTTTCAAAAATCCAAAATTAATTGTTACGGATTCACCACGATTTAAAACTTAAACCAAAAATCTTCTGGCTTGTATTCGACAACCTTCTTATTCAAAAGCAGATAACAGAAAGGGCAGAGCAATCAACTACTTCCGATAAAATCTGTCAGACTCGAGAATGGCCTCTACCACTGTAAGGACAATAAACGTAGGATCAACAGCTACCAACTTACGAGCAAACAGTAATCGTTTAATAACAACAGATCTTATTACTTAACAAGATAACACCAAAAACCCCAGTATTACTCAATTTCTCGTTCGTATACAATCTTTAGATGTCGGATGCTAAAATAGCGAACTGCAGACGACAACATTCTAAGTTTCACGACAAAAGCAAAAGAAAAGAAGAATTCGCCTCGTTGTAGGCCAAATTGACAGTAGTTCAGAACAATCACATAACCCCACAATTTGTTCTGAATTTAATAAATAGACTTTCAAAACAGTATTAGTAATAATTTGTGGCCAGAATACATTTATAAGTTGATGATCAACTATAACCGAACTAAAATCAACCTGAACCTGTCACGATTTAATCCTTAATAACGGAGAATTCATAAGGTAAGCAATTTAGTTATACTAGAGCGAATTTGACCCGTGACAGTTTATCTAAATATTATTCCGGAAATTAATCGGGTTCCGTCTTTTATTTTTCCATAATTTCATTTTAATACCTAATTTTAACTAGCGTCAGAGCTTGGGATGTCTTCGTATATTTATATTATCATTTAAGTGTGGAATATTTCGATCATTAAAATATATTTCTTGGTAGTCAACATAATTATTTATTTACGTCGATTCATCTTCTTTTTTTTGTACTCGGCCTGTGGTTAAGTTTCCCTACGGTTAACGCAGTAATTAATTTAACTAGTGTAATAGTAAAAGGCCTCCCTTCTGCGCAAGTTGCCATATGACAATTTGGGAAAATGCTGTCGGGGTTCACTTTCTCAGCAACCTGCCTTGGTGTAAGTAATTATCGACTATCGAAGGAACCGATTAAGAAGATTTCTAACGGGTTTGTTTCATCGGAGTTCATCTTTGCCTTTTAATTTTGGATTTTGAGACAAACCTTTTATTTCCGACTGGGCCATCGAATCCATTTACGTTTTGGTTATATTTTTGGGTTATTTCGTGTCCAGTGGGAAAAACCACATTGTGGGATTTGTAGAGAGATTTTTCTGAGTCGATTTAGCAGAAGCACACTATAAAGACGGCTTTTGGGGCAAAATCAACGTCGCAGGTTATTGGAACAACACAGAGTTGTAGTTTTTTACCTTATTCCATCTTAGGGTTTTTGGTAATGGCAGTTTAACGCTGAAGTATTTTTTTTGGAACCGGCATTTATCTTTGGTACCGGCATTTATCTTCGGTACCGGCATTTATTTTTGGAACCGGTCTAAAGTTTTGTAGAGATTGGAAGCCACCTCTGCCAGAACAGATAAGCGAAAGTTTTACTATCTTGTATTTTGTATTTTTTTCCTATTAGTTAATTTAATTTTGTAATTCGCAGGTGTGATCAACCCTATACCACTCATTTAGGTATTATTATTTATTTTGTAACTAAGGCACCAGTGTATAATAATAATAATAATAATAATATTATTATATTTGTAACAGCTCTATTGAATTTCATTTATTTGCGTCTACAACATAATTTAATTTTTATATTAAAGAAGGGTCTAGTTTACGTAACTGATTTGTTTTATTTAGCTCACTTTATATTGTTTTGTCGGAATGTGTAAGGGTTGTTAGTGCCTATTATATCTAGGGGTTTCCGGCTTGTACCATCTAAGTCGGTGGCGCGGCTCACTTATTTATCATCCCTCTATGGCTGAGCTCGGGCATAATTTGCCAGTAGAGTGACCACTAACAATCCTTGCGCAATTGGTTTAATTGTTGAAGTTAGATTTTTTTTGTTTCTCCTCCTTAACCTTTTGTTAAGGGAGATAGAAAAAAACGTGGCAAATGCATTAATACTTTTAACTTTTTTAACTTCCCGCTAAAAAAAATTATTTTTTTTAAATCGGGAAGTTATTGGTTTCACCCCGTTTTTAGAAAATCGAGTTTTCATCGGATCTCAACGTTTTGAGGTCTTAAGAACCTCCCCTGACTATTTTTACGAGGGTGTCTGTATGTCTGCATGTACGTGTGGATGTGTGTGTGTGTGTGTGTGGATGTATGTAAACCTCTTATAACTTTTGAACGGCTTGACCGATCGGAATGAAATAAAAAGCATTCCAAAAAGTTCCATCTAACTTAGATTCACTGTAAGTTTGAACCGATTCGAGCAGGTAGATTTCGAGAAATTTTAAAATAACCGAAAAAAACAATTGGTAAAAATGATGTTTTTGGGCATATCTTTTTGGCTATTGCATCGATCAATTTCATAACCTAATTAGCTCTTAAGCTTAAAAAGCCACGTCGAATGCCTTTTTGCAAATTAAAATCGGTTGATTCGTTCGTGAGATATCGTTGTCGAAAAATTTCAAAAAAAGTGTTTTTTTTTTTCAATAACTTAGAGATTTTTTGACTAACCGATTTTGCACTCTCGGTAACGTTTTTAGGTCTCAAAAAACTGCGTCGAATGCCATCTTGAACACCAAAATCGAATAAGGCGTTAAAAAGTTATGGCTTTTTAAACATTTCAAAAAAAGTCAAAAACGTCAAAATACGTCACGTTACTATAGCTTTGCGGTTAAAACTAGCGGGAAGTTGCAAGGATGGCCTTTAAGGTCAACCTCTTTTCGAATTTTTTTTATTTATTTTTTATTTATTTATTTATTTAACGGAAATACCATTTTACGAAAGAAAAAAAAATACAATATGTATGAGAACGTAACAGATAAGAGTATTTAAAATATAGATAGACAATTTTGTAAAAAATTTAAATATCAAACAAAATACATAATAAAACAAAAATTAATAAAGTTAAAGGGAATAATGGAACATAAAAATGTTTAAAAATGTAGGTTTCTAAGTTGGCGCTTTAAAGACAATAAAGATGAGTCAAATAACTGAATGTTAGCAATCCTAAGTATTTTTGAAATAGTTTTATTCTGTGCCTAATCTGTGGAGTGAAATGAAATATTAAAAAGTTCAGATATTCGGGTTCTTCTGCTTGTATTAAAATTTACAAGCTTCAACAAATCTGGATAACAAATTGTACGATTTATCAGCTTATGAAGAAAGCAGAGAGATAGTTCCATTCTGCGATGCTCAAGAGAATTCAAATTATTTATTGCCATAATGTTATCATAATTGTTGCTTCCTCCAGGAGTACCCATCTTATATCAAACAAATTTTAAAAATTTATGTTGAACACTTTCGTTTAAATTGATGTCCCTTTGACGGTAAGGATTCCATAAGATAAAATTATATTCAACATTAGATCTCACCAATGAACAATATAATAATTTAATTGAGTTTATAGAAAAGGGATTGGAAGATCTCATACTGAAGCCTAATATTTTCAATGCCTTTGACGTAACTAAGGAATAATGATACTGGAATGATAACTCGGGATCAAATGTTACAACTAGATTTTTACGGTATCAGCTTTATGAAGTGGATGGTTGTCTAACATGTAATCGAACTGAACTGGATTGTTGTTTCTAAAGAACGTGATTTGGTGAAATTTCTTTGAGTTTAGCTTAAGCAGATTTATTTTACACCATCTAACGAGGTTATCAATATCAATTTGAAGGAATCTGGCATCTTCAATGGTTTTTATAGACAAAACAAATTTTAAATCATCAGCAAAACTCGACATTTGCGAGTAAATTATAACCTCCGCTACATCATTTACAAATATATTAAAAAGCAAAGGACCTAAATGTGAACCTTGAGGCATACCTGACAAGACAGATATCACCGAAGAAATGGAGCCAGCATATCTAACATACTATACTGTGTTCGTCCTCTAAGGTAACTACCTAGCCATCCATGAAATAATTGAGCCAGCAATACCTATAGAGCTGAGTTTTGCTAACAAAAGTTCATGGTTAACACGATCAAAAGCTTTCGTAAAATCAGTAGGTATATACCTATCGCATCAACTTGAGAATGTTTAATGAAAATCGGTTGAGCCGTTTAAAAGTTGTGTGGGGTAAAAATGGGGAAGAATAACCGAATGTTTGCAAATATACTCGTTTGGGGTCTCAAATGAAAGCGCGTAGTAAGAGAATATTGATGAGTTAATCGAGTGTTCTTAGCTGTTGGAGGGTTTTTAAATTTTTAATTCATACTCGTTTACCTACATTATAAGATTTCAAGTTCAAGATTCTCATGTTGGTTTTAAGTTCAACATTATCAAGTTTTTTATCACTAATTTGATTTTTTTAGGTATCCCATTAATGTCGTCTAATTAAATATTGTTATTCATTTCAATGCTACAACAACCTATAGGTACCTTATTTACATTTGGAATTTTTGCTATATAGCTGTTCAACCCTTCTTACTTTTTTTTATTTCTACACAAGTAAATTGGATGATCTTTAAAAAAAAATTCTAAATCTCAGAAAAGGAGACAAATTTTACATAAACTTTTAATCTATTTAGATACTTTCTTTGTGGTAATTTATAAAAGTATAACTAACGTTGGCTTTGGTACTTCTCGCTCCACTACACAGGTAGCTTGACCATAAATCTCGCAATAGGTATAGCAGAGGTACACCCGCATATGTGATGTATATCGAGAAGTAGAATAGGCGGTTCATTGTGTCGTTATATTTTTTGTAGTTTATTTTATTTATTTTTTATATGCTAGTTACAACAGATACGTTCTTTCAGTGTATTTTTTTAATAGATTAATTTTTAAAGAAAATGATTTATAAGTCAAAGTTTGACCGTTAAGGTTCGTAAGTTTTGGGTTTGGTAATGGGCGGGGCTCTCCGTTGTTAATTTGTAACGAAATTAGTAATTAGTTTTTTTGGCTTTGTTTTATTTTCCTCTGCTTTAATTGAATAATATAGGAAAAAATCTATACGTGTAAAGATTCACTCAAAATATTATCGAATCAATGAATCAATCTTTAGTAACAATCAAGCATTTTATGAATCTTTAATATCAGTGATACCTACTTTATATAAAATTGTTACGCTATGAATAACCATGCCCGTTAAAAGATGTTTATATAGATAGTAGAATACCATACAAAATCTTAGTTTTACTTAATAATTTGATACGCGCCGAGTATTCTACCTCGTGGGTCGTGGGTAATGTATAAACGGATTCTAATTCAACGGTAATTTTATGATTTATGGGGGCTGGAATATTAAAACGAATTAATATCACTCCTTTAATTTCACTTTATTTTATTTAACCCGCAAGAGAAAACAATATCTTTATTCACAGTACTCTCTGTCACTTCTTACTTCTTAAAACTAATTTTTAAGATATATTTATATATCTTCTCTTAAGTGAGGGTATGGTTTCTATCCCATGCTTATCTTCTGTTTAGCACTAATTCTTTTAATAAAAACAAACAGTTTTTCTTGCTTAAACCCCTTCCACACGATACAATTTAATTGACAATTAGATTGTCGATTAAATTGGCTCACAATCTGATTGCTCGTCCACACATACCCATCTAATTGGTAAATTTTATTTTGAGTGTGAATCGCGCGCTTGAAGGACGTATATTTAAAATGGCTCTATTAAGTAAAAAACAAAAAATAGGATTGATTATCGCACTTACTAAAGGTTTAAATGAGAAAAAAGAGGAGAATGTGGAAAAAACAATCACTATTAAAAAGAAATCAATTTAGGCCTCTGAATATTGTTAGGGAATTGCCCCTATAGTTGCTACAGTCTGCAGCGCTACCTTTGTTTTTGAATAGGTTTCCTATAAGTGCATGAAACCTCCTCCTGAGTGCAAACGAGGACAAAAACAGTTTTGAGGTGACGAGTTATTTCAGAGTCTAGCGCTTTTAGGATTTCTGCAACTATGTTGCCATTGTCAGCTGACTTGTTGCTTGTTGCTCTTTATTTGGAAAAGTGCGTGGGATATCTCTTGAAGCGTTATTTTGGAATCTAGTGTTATGTTCTTTTGGTAATGAGGAATAAGTTCAATAGCAGAGTGGTCGATGAAGTGTTCCAGCTTCAGAACCGAAGTATAATGCTCTCTCCAACGGTTCAAGATTTCCTGTTCGTCCCTTATTAAGTCATCATTTCCTCTTTTTAGTGAACATAGTTTTTTGTGAATAGGCACATAGAGTTCTTTTGTGGCGTTAAAGAAACGGCGAGAATCGTGAGTCTTCGAACCTCTGGATTTCATTTGGCTGCTTTCAACTTTTCTCTAATCATTGGATCGTTGAGTTTCTCGGTTCTGAAACGAAGTCTTGACTTGCATACTTTTTTTGGTTAATGTATATTTTGCAAGCACAATTTTAATTTAGCTGTTACGAGTTGTTAGTCTGTCCAGCACTTAACATCTACACGAGCTTTTGTAACGAGGACTTATGCTTCTTGCGTGAACAATGATCTATTCCAGCATATACTGTATTTGTTATTATCAAATCATGTTCAACCCATTTAGTGAGTAACAGTTTACCATTAGCATTCATGATTCCCAATCCACGTCTTTCAATAGCTCCCTGCCAAATGTCATAGTCCCTGCTTACTCCTGCGTTGAAGTCCCCGAGAAGTAAGATTTTATCTCGGTCTGGAACCAAACGAAAAATAGAGTCACGGTCAGGTAGAAAGCGTCTTTTCTTTCTTGATCAGCGGCAAGGGTTGGAGCATATGCACTTATTATAGTAATATTTTTACAGTTTTAGCGTCATAAGTCGTTGTGATATTCTGCAGGGTACTTGATCGAACTGAGAAGCAATAGAATTCTTTACTGCTATGGCTACACCATGCACAGATTTTTTGTTTCAGGTGAGAACCTTTTCAAAAGAAAGTGTAGTCTACTTCTTGTAGACTTCCTTGCCCTGTTAATTTAATTTAATGCGCCGATATCGATGATCTGCATAATTCACTTGATATTAAAGCAGTTCTTCTCTCGGGATGTTTAGATTTTGTATTGTTCATTAGGGGTCTTACATTCTAGATTGCTACATTTAAACGTTTTGTGTATTTTTTTTTTTGGATGAAGTGTTCGCTCATGCACCTCCCCCCGGGGTTCCTAATGGGGAGGTATTTTACCTCCGGATTGTTTTGTTTCATTCGAGCAAATCATTATTTGTTAACATTGAAAATTTTGAAGCGACAGGTAAGCTACGGACGCAGCAACAAAGGCGTTATCCGATGGCACGAGAGATCGCGACGACCAGGCTTCTTCCATTGCTTAAGCGTTTATAAGGTGTCATTTGTTACACCCTTCTACACAACCGTTGGAGCTGGTTGTGGACTAGAGTTATACCACTCATATTCAGTCGTAGAGCCTCTTTTGCGAAAACAGGGAAGACCAGCTATTAGGTGAGGTTGACTGTTGGATAGAAAAGGCCATGGGTTAGACCACAAGTTGCGCATCACTATCCCATTACTACCCTGTAATAATATAATGATTTATAAGGTCCACTTTACACTTGATGAATTTTATTAATGTCTAATTAGCCGGTGTGTATTTGTATTTATATGTCATAAGATAATTTTTAACGCGATTTAGAAGAGGTGTTGTGACAGAAAAAACATCATAACGGAACTTCCCTGCTTCCACTTTTGAGTAAGCCTGCCTGCCCCTGCTACTCTCATTTACTGCTTTCACTCTTTAGAGTTTACCAACCACTTGCGTGTAACTAATTGAAACCACGTGCTTATTGTCGTCTGTAGTTTTCTTATATTGAATTATGATTTTTCTTACAATCAAGTGGCAAATATTATTAAAATCTAAGATATTTAGTTAACTTCCTTCTATCAAAGTTCAAAAAATTCAATTATTTTTTTAAGTCTAACAGCTGTCTTCATTCAATTCAAATTAATTGTTTTTAGTCAACTTCTAGAGAAATTACAAGAATAAATTTTATATACAAAAATATTTTGAAAAGATATTGCGACAGAAAATTCATCACAAAAATGAGTAACAACGGAACTTCCACTGGCCTGTCTATCTCTCGTTTCTTCCACTTTCGAGTAATCACTCGGCTCATATCTTTCCTTACATCTGTCCTTCACAGCAAGCACTTTTCGAGTAAGTATAATTCTTTTCAAGATAATTGGTCAGGAGTAATAAAACTACCTGAGCCGATACTATTGTGTACACTCGTTTCAACCATAAATACGCTTGTACATCTTAAATATCTTCTCTACCTCTACCTATTATAAAATTTAGTATCTGTTAGTCATATTAAAATCACCAGTTTTTTTAAATGCATATGTACGTATACACGGTACATACAGCAAAATAACATTTTTTACAATTTTTTACTGATTTTTTGCCTGTCTGTTTGTTCCAGCTAATCTCTGAAACGGCTTTGAGTTTGTACATTTACAATGAAATTGATAAATTATTTATATTTTTTTTAGTCACTAACTCGGATAGTTGTTTTTTCCAAAATAAATAACTTCGATTTTTGTTTTTCAGATAGAAAAGTGCAGATCCATTAGTGATGTCTAATAGAAAATCAAATCTGCCCAAAAACACGAGAAAGTCCAAAAAAAGATTGCAATGTGAAAATAAATCTTAACAAAATAGTGAAATTCCTCTAATATTGATTCATAAAATAGGAGAATTTTATTAAAATTGGCATAGGTATTTTTGTATGTGAAATATAGAATTAGTAAGTTACAAACAATCTCTGACTACAGTAAAAAAACTGTTCCAAATTCGATGAAACCAAGAAAGCAGCGTAAAGACACCGAGTCCACCAAATGTTTCGTCAAAGAAGACAGAGATTTGAACAGATAATGTATTAAGAGCAACGCCACCCTACATTAAAAGCTCTGCAACAACGACTCATTAATGATAGAACCCAATTAAGGGCTAGTCATGGCGATGCCTGTCTAAAATTGGTTTTAAGTACAATCGACAAAAGACAAGTACTTATGGAATACCACAGTTACAAAAATTGTGTTATGATTATATAACTGCGATAAGAAAATACCGTTTTGACAATCCTATAACACAATTTACCTCGACGAGACATGGTTTGATACGCATGAAACTCCTTCCAAAGGATCGTCCGACACATTTAATAAAGGCAGAACAAAATCTTTGTCTAATAAAGTTAAAATGATTAACTATTTTTCGTACAAGGTTAGAAAACCGTTGAGTTACAAATATCTTTGGCTTCCTGCAAAGAATATTACAGACTCCTACGGGGACTACCATGAAGATACAACGGCAGAGCTTTTTGAAAAATCGTTCAAGAATTGTCTTCTACCAAACATTCTTTTAAATAACATGAGTGTAATGGACAATGCAAACTATTACAGTCGCCAATTACATAAAACCCCATGCTTAAACAGCTCATATTTTATTATATTTCTTTGTGGAATAAAATTTCGAACATTTTAATTCTTATTTTTTGTATTAAATATTGAAATTCGAACAGGAGATAGGTACTAACAGAAACATTCTAATTCATATTAGTATTTATATTACCTAAAATTCGAGCAATTGCTAATATTGAAGGGATTCAATTTGTTTGAATTGCCGGGTATACTTAAATGCTTTTTGTTGAAGAATATAAAGTTTCCGTTCACATTGATTGTTTTCATCTGATATTTTTTGAATGGTCTTTGCAATTTTAATTTTTGTTATTGAATTGTCTATATATCTTTCAGCGACATTGGTAGACTTCCAGCCACCGTGTATTTTCATTTATTGTTTCCACCATTATCAGCAAATAACGTAGCAGAAGTTAGATATATGCTATGGACGGTGTAGTTTTTAGAATTGGTTAAATTTAAACATTCTGCAATTCTTAATCCGAGATTTCCAAAACTGTGGATACCAACAATATTACTTTTGTGTAATTCACGAATAATCTGTTATGTGGAGTTTGGGATGGCTGTAAAGATAAATATTGCTTATACAACAGCAGGTTTTCATGCCCAATTAGACCAAAAGTTCTCTCAGTATGTGTTTAAGAATCTAATATTTTCGCAAGCAACATGTGTTCTTTTTCCTTTATTAGATCAAATGACATATTTGTTAGTTCTTCCCGTCTACACGCACCGGCTAACCCAATAATTGTTACTACCTGAAAATAAATCAAATTAATTTGATACTTTTAGATCCTCCAATCGTAATATTTTAATAAAATTAGCTTTAACATTAGATATGTTTCATTATCTGCTTCCCTAATGAATTTGTTGATTTGCTCGCTGCTGAAGACTGCTGATTCTTCTTTTTAAGAAATGCGATTACCTTTGGGAAAGTGGCTATGTTTACATTTTTTTCCACTAAAATGGTACTCTTCAACATAGAGTACAGGCTCCACAGGGTCGAGGATTTGATAGTTTCACATTTTTGCGCCAAGTTAGCCAAAATTACATCCTCTGTAATAGTTTTGCATTTCTTCATATATCCATTCATTTTGTGAACAAATTATAAGCGTTTTCGTACCTGGACTTTGATTTTAAAGGTAATAATAATTGTGCTGTAGCAGCAGCTGCTGCATATAAAATTTCGCAAGGCACATTTTTAAACTATCGCTACTTATTTCTTATTCTTATTTCTTATTTTGATAGTGTATTGCGACCAAAAACCATGCAAACTTTCCACAATCAAAATGTCAACAAATTTAATTGCAGATAACTGTCATTGTTTCGTTGCTATGTAATGTTCAACTGAATTTATTTAAGTCCTACCTACCAAGATTTCCATATTCCCAATGACGTACTTCCTCAACTGGGCCGGAAAAATGCTACTTTCTCCAAGAAAAAGCTTAGGTGAGTACTTCCCGGACGGTTGCCGAAAAAAGTATATATTTGGACGAGCGGATGAGACATACAGTGCTGCAACTATGGCCATATTATTTTGCTTTTAATGAAATCCTATACACCGAAATATACCTTCTTATTTTATACTCCAGATATCATTAAAATTTCGCTTTCATCGAAATTCACCGAGTCCCACACGTCGCGTCGCAGAGCCCGTTCAACGAGGGGACGTTTTAACGAGAGAAATAAATATCGCCCTTTGTTACATGTAGATGGTGCCCACAGGACTGACTGACTGGATACTACAAAAAAAGAAACAAAAAGAGCCTTTGGCGAAGGTTTCTGTGGTTCCCTTCGTCCTTGCCAAATGGAGGAGACACGCCACAGCGTCAATCTACAAACCCCACATTGCACTACGTGGGTTACACCTCCACATACACTCACACCAAAGGGAAAAAAATCTTTAGGTACATTCAAGCACCATGGATGACAAGAAGATACAAGAGCTACAGTTAAAGCAATCCAACCTGCTGCAAATGGAGAAGTTTGTGAGAGCGGGACCGACGACCGATACTAACACCATCCAAACCTTCCCATCCACTCCCTGAAAAGGACATAAGTCCTACAACAGGGTCCTCAAATCCAACACTCCTATAAACCTTCTTTCATCTACCCATCAACCTCTTGTCTTGTCTTGTCATTATAACATCTTTTTTCTAATTTGGTTTCAAAATGATTTTATTATGACAACCAAACGAGGTTTAACGTTAATTATTTAATTTTTTTATTTGCCATTAAGGACCAACCCATTAAAATGTCAGTTTAATGTAAATTATTAAATATTTACTTCTTTAATCGGGGAACTTTTGCCACTACAATCAAAATAATAAAATAATAAATCAATATTTGGAAACTGACCCTTGCTTATTTATCTTGATAGATATATCAAATTTGTCAAGGGTCGTTCCTTTAAAATTGAAAATGCTTAACAAAAATTAAAATATTTTTCTTTTCTAAGCTTTCTACAACCAAAGATAAAAAAAAATTAAAATACTTTTTTCAATGCTTTTTGGTTTTAATTTTTTTTTTTATATTTGAAAACGACAACCGATCTGGTTGTCGAAAGCTTAGAAAAGAAAATTATTTTAAATTTTGTTAGGGTTTTCAGTTTTGAAAAAACGACCCTTGACAAATTTGATATATTTTCCAAATATTGATTTATTATTTTATTATATTGATTTTAGTAGCAAAAGTTCCCCGATTAAAGAAGTAAATATATACAATTATGCCACAATATTTAAATATAAATTAATAAATGTTTCATTTTTTTCGAATTTTATAGAGATATAATACCAAAGTAAAAATATATTTAAAAAAAAATCGATTAATAATTTTTTTCCATTTGAGCTTGTCTGCTCGTTGCCTAATCTTGAACACGTGCGGAAAAATGTGTCTTATGAAACTAACTTTTTAATTTACTAAAGTGGTCTATTAAATATATTAATTTTATCATAATTACCTTGAATGAATTCTATGAAAACACAGACCTTATATACAGTAGGTGGGTCTCTCTAAAATATTATTTGAATATTTACAAATTATTTTAACTCTTCATAACTTGTTAACCAACCGCGTTGAAAGGGTCGCGTGAACTGTCCAAGTTCAAGTTCAAGATTATGGAGATTGGTCAGAGATAATTTGTCTATGAGATTGGTAGATAAAAGGAGTAATTTATAGGGTTATGGTAGGTAAGAGGACCCTGGTGTAGGACTTATGTCGTTTTCAGGGAATGGATGGGAGTGTTTGGATGGTGTTAGTATCTGTCGTCGGCCCCGCTCCCACAAATTTTGCCATTTGAATTTCCCATGTGCAGGTCGGATCTTCTCTTCATCCATGGTGCTTGAACGTACCTAAACAGTCTTCCGTCTTTGGTGTGAGTGTACGTGTTGTGTGGTAGTGTGACGAACGTGGTGCAATGTGGGGTTGGGAGATTGACGCTGTGGCGTGTCTCCTCCGTCGTGGAGCCTTTCCATTTGACAAGGACGAAGGGCACCACAGAAACCTTCGCCAAGGGCCCATTTTTTATTTTTTTTTTGTATCCAGTTGTGGAGTGGTGGGCACCATCTAGCGGTAGGAAAGGGGGGTTTCGTCGAATGTCCATGTCTACGGAATAAAGGAGTCGTAGGTTGGGAAGGGGATCTTCTTTTTCGGGACTCTGTATCTTCTTTGGAGTCCTCCATCCCAGTGTGTATGGAGGGTCCTCTGGGCTACGGTGTTAGTCCTGACGACATATCGGTGTTGGAGCGTCTGAAAACGAGAAGGAAGAGGCAGTATATTTGTGTTGTTGTAGACCAAGTGGCTTGGGTAGAGGCAGTGAAGGTGTTTCACTTTACGTAAGATTGTTCTCTCTGTGGCATGGATGGAATGTAGAAGTCTCTGAAGAATAGCAGAGTGTGGCACGGCCTTATAATCGACTAGGGGTCTCATAAAGGTTTTATATGTGTGTAGGAGGGTTTTGGTGTCACTTCTTTCGATTCTACCGCCCGGAGCACCTAGGAAGGACGCTCGTCTTCTCATTTTGTTGAGTGTAAGTTCAACATCGGCGTCCCACCTGAGTGTTCGAGTAAATCGAACTCCCAGGTAGATCACCTGATCCTGAGGGACAAGCTGTTCCCCCGATAATGACAGGTTGATATAGTCGAAAGAAAGATTTTCTCGTTGACTGAGGTTAGGATGTCTAAAGATGATGGTTTGGGTTTTGTTTGGATTTAGAGCTACTCTCCATCTGCAGCACCAGTTGGAGAACTGGTCCAGCAGTCTTTAAGTTTTTTGATTAAGGGTTTCAGTCGACGATGCGGAGGTGTATAAGGCCGCGTCGTCGGCGTAGAGCTGGATATCTTCCAGAGGAGGAATATCGCTGGCGTAGATGGTATATAGAGTTGGGGCTAGGATTGATCCTTGTGGAACTCCTGAAAGGGGGGTGAATGGATCGGAGATTGCATTTCCAACCTTGACTTGGATAATTCTGTTGGAAAGATATGAATAAATAAGTTTTATGGCTGGGATGGGGAATTGGATGTCAATTAGCTTTCTAATAAGGCCAGCGTGCCAAACCTTGTCGAAGGCCTTTTTGACATCCATAAATACGGCAGAGACGACTTTTCTCTGATTTAGGGAAGAGGAGGAGAAAGATTGTAATTCTATAATCGGGTTTTGGGTAGAGTGGTTTGGTCTGAATCCATGTTGACAAGAGGGGATTATGGAGTTAGTTTCTAGAAAGTCCCTGATTCTATCTAGGAGCAGAAGTTCAAAGAGTTTGCCAATGACATTAAGCAAAGAGATTGGTCTGTAGTTGTGAGGGTTAGTGTGGTTTTTACCAGGTTTGGGAATCAAGATGGTGGTTGAGAACTTCTTAATGGTGGGGAAATAGGATTTGCCGACACAAGAGTTGAAAAGAAGAGTAAGAGAAGGCATAATCGAAGGGAGGAGTTGTTTTAGGGTTCGTCTAGAAATGGAATCTGGACCAGCGGCTGAATTTTTGCCTTTTTGGGATGCAGTGACAATGTCTTCCTCAGTGAATGGGGTTTGAAAAGGTATGTTCTCAGAAGGGGAGGAGTTTGTTGGTGAAGGAGGCAATGGGTGCTCCGTCTCTAGAGAGAATTGTTGGTAAATGATTTTTGAAGGGGTTTCGATGGTTTGGCCGTTTACCTCAAGATGAGAGTGTGGTTTGGATTTTTGACCAGTTAGAATTTTGAATTTGTTCCAGAACTTGGCTCCGTCTCGACAATCCAGCGATGCTGTGACCTGTCTCCAAAACGAGGCTTTGTGTGAGTCGATCGACAGCCTCACTAGAGCATTATTGAGACGGTTCCATTCGGTTTTGATGGCAGGATCGTGGGTTTGGATGAAACGTCTATACAGATGTCTTTTATGTCTAATCATAGACAAGATGTGTTGGGGGAATCTGGAGGATTCGGAATTTATTGTTGAAATGGGGATTGCAAGTTCAGAAGCTGTTTTTATTACGTTCTGAAGTTGGAGAACGAACGAGTCGATGTCTTCAGTAGTCTCGAGCATAGATTTCGGGGGAATGTGGTTAGTAATCTCGGTTTTGAAGAAATTCCAATCACCTCGGTTGTAGTCTCGAAAAGTGAAGAAGTTTGGTTTTGGGGAGGGGGATTTATTAGAGTAGTTTTGACCAAGAGGGGAAGGTGGTCAAAAGGTGATGCTGTCACCGATTTTACAAGAGTCTTTAACAACTCCCTGGCACGAATCTGTTGCTAGGATGTGATCAGGGATGGACCAGCCGTTATAGTTGAAGGAAGTAGGATTATTGTTGTAGATCCTGAATGGCAGATTGATGAGCTGATTAGCTAGGATTCGGCCATTCTGATTGGAGCTATGATCTCCAAACTGGGTATTTCTGGAGTTCAAGTCTCCCATCAGGACAGCTTTGGGGATTGTATTGCCTCGACTTGTGGCGAATATTTGGATAGAAAAGGTGTTGTAACCTGAGAATTTTGGAGCGTATTTTAACAATGTCTCTGTTAAAGAGATTATTTCGAGATTTTTATTTAAAAGGAGTATTTTTAGAGGATGTCTTTTGGAAATAATCCCGCGCAGTTGACAGTACCCAGAGTACTATCCATCACTTATTATTTAATTAGAGGAAAAGATTATGTCGACAGTCGCACCGTTGCCGCCAATCACCGTGATGTTGTGGTTAAACATGATGTTCGTAACCATATTGAAAAGATCCATGAAAAGATCTCGGTGTTTAGGGATCACGTTAAGGAGCACGTATGTAAAACTTTTGAAAATGATTTCATGTCATGGGACAGCTCAATTGGAGCTGAGGGCTTAGGGGGAAGGATAGGGGCTACCTGTTTTGGGGTTGGAGAACCTCTTGCCTTTTGGGACATTTGGGAGAGAAAGAAGGGTGCTCCCCATTGCAGTTGGGGCATTTTGGCTGGTTTGCCTAAGGGCAGGAGGAGGTACGGTGGCTTTCGCCACAAGAGAGACAGGTGATTTTTGGGATTTGCGCATTCTGAAGCTGAATGCCTATTTTGGGTGCACGTGGTGCAGTATTTTGGAATGGGGGCAGGAATGTGGATGGAGTTGGAAGGTTCACAATGGTGAAACTTCGCGTAGAAGTTTATACCCCTGTTGATGGCAGAGGTGAAGAGGGGTTCAGAACCCGTTAGGATTCTGAACATTAAGGTGGCTTTATTTGTGGCTTTGGAGACAATTCTCCAGTTTTTGGTGAACGTAAATTGGATTTCTTGTAGAATCTCGGCGAAATCCTCGTCTTTAAGGATGGTGTCTACTCCCTTTATTACAAGGGATTATTTTGGAGATGTAGAGGTAGTAGGGGCACGTGGGGGTGGGTTTTTTGATTTAGGGGGATGACCAGGACTTGGAGGTCTCCAAGAACTGAGCTAAGGTTGGATTGCTGGGTGTTGTTGTTGTTGTGTTTTTTTTTTTATTATTAGCGTGTTGGTGTAAAGTTCAGTAGAAATCGGTTTGGGATTATCTCTAGCCGATTTCCTGTGTTTTCTGTGTATTTGTATGTATATATGTATGTGTCTGTATGTATATAAAAAACTGGATGCTAATCTATATATCCACTAAAAAGCCTAATGGGGTTGGTTGGTATGCTCGCAGGGACCTCTCTCCGACTTCTCACTATGGAAAACTATCACTCTCGACACTAGATGCTGCTAAGAGCGCTCTACTCGGCAACGAATGTGAACTGTCCTAGATCGAATAGCATAGAGTAGTTTTCTAAAAATATTTTCACAAAAGCTCTTTTTGTAACGTGAAGACTGTTTCTAAACTTCGATAACTTATATCATTAATTTACAATGGCTGTTTCAAGACGATATTACTAAAAACAAACATATTGTAACAATATTAAAAAAAGGATCAACTTTCTTTTATAAATTAACTATCGTGTATTCAACAAAGGAACTACAATCCAAATTTTAAACTGTTAAGTTGAAAAAGATCAAAATGACTGATGTAACAATCTCGCTATAACCACATTTGCTTTTATTGCAGCAAAGAAACGTTAATATCTGAAAAAATCGTGACCAGACACACGACACAAAATTATATACGGACGACGAAGCTAAAACCATGACGGACTGATATATACCAGAACCGTTGGTTTCTTATGTAATTACTAATATAGCTCCATTTAATACAAAAACCATTTTTTTTGCACAAAATAGTTATTTTAAACGCCAGAACTTCAAACAAAAATAATCAAATTAATATAATAATTCCCAGTAATAAATTACTTGAGTTTAAAGTTCATTTTATCTATAACTTTAATAAAATATTCCGTTATTTTTAAAATTTAAAACTTGAACAAACAAAAAAGGAAATTAAGGAGAAATCTAAATATATTTTATAACTTCTTAATTAGGCAAATTAGGCAATATCAGAAATAATTTTACAACATAGGAGCAACAGGAACAATGTCAGTTATTACTTACGAGCAAACCCAATTGGATTAGGAATCTTACTAACATAGATATACCGAACGATATATTGCATTTCATAAAGTTAGGTCCAAAATTTAGTATAAAAACAATAATTATAAAGATTATTCTTTTTCTTGCTACTTTATTAATAGCCTCATGCCTGTTTTACTTCGGTTTTTAGGCTCAATTGATGTTGTCTGACCATCTTTTCCTTGGTCGTCCCTTTGATCTTCTTCTATTTGGCGATTTATATCCTGTTATTCGTAATGTTCTATTTTCTGTCATTCTTTCTATGTGTTTCTATTTTTCTTCTTTTGGTCCACAGGTTTATTTTCTTAATACCACATCTCGCTACAATACAATATCTCATTTCCTCACTTCTTACTCTGTCTCTAAGGCTACGTCCGCCCTGGCAGGTGTCTTGCTTAGCGCCTAGTGCCTAGCAGCTTTACATCTAGCTACTTGCTAGGATACACGGTGGCCACACTGGTTTGGAGCCTTGCTAGGAGCCTTGGTCATTTTCTTGTTGACACGTTGACAAAATGCCACTTTCAAAAACGGCTGCTTACAGAAAATTTATCATTTCACGGTCTTATTCGTCACTTTGGGTTCATGGCAATAAGGAATCAAGGCCAGTTCACTCCTCCTTGGGACCGGCAACAACACCCACCAAGCTACTCGATCCACGTAGTGGGTAATAATAATAATAAAGAGGGGATAATGTTATTACCTATGCAGATGACACTGTACTTTACTTCGAAGATAATACTTGGTAAAAGCTAAACAAGAGGTTGAGTGTGTAAAAACGTGTCTGGACGAAAATCTCCTTGTACTTAATGCTGAAAAATCGCAGTTTATGGCCTTTACACCTACGTGAAAAACGCTGCCAGATTTTTATGAGATAATTATACATAATCCTGCCTGTACGAACAACAAAAATTATCTTTGCTCCTTGAGTATTAAAAAGGCTGAAAAAGTTAAATATTTAGGGGTTACAATTGACATTTGAAATGAAATGCACGTATAGAAAACATTATTAAAACCTTACGAAAATTTTGTTTTCATGTTTTATCAAATAAGAAATACTTTTCATTTTTCACTATTAAAAATTATTTATACTGCTTTTATAGAATCCATATTGAACGAAGGATTAATGTGTACAAATTTTTTTACTTTTTTTTTGACAATTTAGAGCGAAAATTTTAATCGGAAACGATAATTTTTTTTTCAAATGGCCGCCATTTTGTCAACAATTAAAATTTTGTTTATTCCTTCGTTCAATACCTGCATTTATCTATCCTTTAAAAGAATTCACCTTAATTTTTTAGTTTAGATAATCCAAACCACGAAGACTAGATACCAGGAGTCTACACGGTATAGATAGGCTTTTCCATAATATTTCTGGTCTCAATAATCAACCCAGATCATAGTTCTATTTTTGCCACTGGCGGCGCGAGTAACCATAAGAACTTATAGAACCTTATAAGAACCGATGTTTATGACATTTAAATTTCGCAAAATTAAATTTAATATATAATATTAATTAATTTATATAAAATTAGTTGTCATAAAAGCTGTCAATAGTAACAAAACTTCCAGCGTAAGTATTTAAACGAGTATCTTAGGAACACGAGCGCACTCTACCGGCAATAGTTCTGTCTCCTAAATTGAGACCATTTTTTTAACATTACGTTTAAACTCCTGGTATCTATTCTTCGTGATCCAAACCGTCGAAATGGTGCTCGCAAAGCGCCATTTTTTGGAGGTCGTTTGGGACATCATCTACAGAAGCGGTGCATTTTGTAAACAACTAGTGTTATATATATATACATATATATATATATATATATGAATAATGAAATAGACTTACCCGATTCCTCTTATATATATATATATATATATATATATATATATATATATATATATATATATATATATAGGTATATATAAAGAAGGATAACGGGAATGCAACGCAACAAGGATCATGGTTACAAGTAGGAATGGTAACCGCAGACATGCATGTTTCTGGCTCATTAGCCGTCATCAGTGCGGCATAACCAAGAAGAGTATTGCACTTGGCTAGCAAAAGTGTTGGGTACTTGGGAGCAAAGGATGTTGGGGAAACATGTGTCAAAAAACACAAAAACAACGAACGCTCACACAGGAGTCCGATCGCCATTTTGTGCTTTCGGCCAGCTGTGCCAATGGGTTTTCGGCTAGCAACCAGCGTCGCCACGTTGGCGAAACGGACTCATTGTGTTTGAGTCGTTCTAGCCCAGGAGATGAAATAAACAATAAGATTTTTTGTCATTTACTTTTTACGACAAATAATGGCTAATTTTCGAAGCGATTTTAACCAATACAGCATTAATCCTTATCCAATGAAATAGCTTAAATACATTGTTGATTTAATATAGATCTATATGGTCCTTTACAGCACAAGATTTAAATGAATATTTTCGAAGATATTACAGATTTAAAATTGCGGGACGTAGCGCTTGCGGTTGGTGGTACTGGCCGACCGGGGCGGCGCAGGCGGCAGCGTGCCTATAAATACCGCGTCGGAGGCCGCGATTTTCCCTATAGCACTTTGAATTTTGCAGCAATCGGACGCGTTTATTATGAAATTAATCATTATGACGCTACCCTAAGGTGGCGCAGTTGGGATGTTATAAATTTACACCTGTAATTCTTACATAACAAAGTACTATGACACCACCGTAAGGTGGCGCAGTTGATATCTTATATATTTAAAAGAGCAAAACGTACTTACCTAAGAACTATGACGCCACCGTTAGGTGGCGCAGTTAATACATAATATACCTAATCGATAAATTACAAAGTACTATAAAATAATAGTAAAAACTGGTAACTAACGAGAAAATATGATAAAAAATACAAAAAATAAATCGTAAAAATTAAAAAAAAAATTGGAAAAAACATGTGTTAGTCGGTGCGAAGTTCGCCGGTCCTATATAATAGTAATCGATAAATTACAAAGTACTATAAAAAAAATAATAAAAACTGGTAACTATCAAGAAAATACGATAAAAATGGCAATAAAAAAATTGAACAATAAAAAATAGAAAACAAAATCGTAAAAATTTGAAAAAATGGTAAAAAAACATTTGTGTTAGGCGGTATATAAAGTTCGCCGGGTCAGCTAATAGGATATAATTTGTTCTGCTGAGATATGAATGTGTTTATAATCTTCAAATTAATTTTTTCTTGTCGTAATGACAATAATTCACTTGTTAGATATATCATAAAATTTTAAAAAATGATATAATTAAATATTCAGCTTTAAGTTAAATATAAAATTCACATAGAACAGCGCTATCTATTAGGTAATATACGAAGTATTGATCGTCGAACTCGGTAAATATAGAAATCTACTTTATGGAAGTGTAAGTTTTAAAATTTAAAATAGAAGATGGCGCATAAAGTTCACTGTAGAAGTCAAAATATTTCAACTGAGATGTTTTTCTAATTTCACCTGTGCTTCGTGATTCTCACAAAGCAGTAGAATTCTGCGAGCAGCTGTCAGTGTATATTGCTAATGGCGTAATATTTGCGATTGGTATCCAAAATTTCTTCAAGTATAAAAAACTTAGTGTAAACATAAACAATGACTGTGACGGGAATTTTACCTACATATCAAAGATTCGTAAATGGTGTTCCTGTGCCGTTTTCCAGACGTTCTTTTCGGCCTAGAGAAAAATACGTTGTCTTTTTAGTGTTTATAACATTCGGTTTTGTATGTTTCGGTACATTTTTTTTCCTTCCCGAGTTTAGGACCGGTGGTACAGCCGAAAGTGTTTATAAAGTGTATGATCAAATAAAAAGAGCTGGACCAGAATTACTTATTCCTCCACCTCCTTTAGAAGATATTGGAGAGGCTCCTAAACTTCTAAGACATGAAGAAGACTTAAGAGAAGACCCTCATCTAATTGGAGACCGAGCTAAACTTAAAGCTAAAATTGAAGAAGACCGTGAGTTAAAAGTTTTAGAAAGACCTGATATTGGTAGAATTAAAACTTCTTCAACAGCTAAACAAAATCCAAATAATATAGTTGAGGTTAAAGAAGAATTAAAAGAATATATTACGGTTCCTGCTGCTCAAAGTGTAAGTTATCCACTAATTATTGGTGGTGAAGATCCAAATCCTGTAGCCAGGGAACGAAGGGAAAAAATTAAAGAGGTTAGTGTATTTCATTTTATAAATCAATCTGTTTTTCAAATTAGTTATATTCAATACTCATCATCGTTCAATTGAAACATCACACATTTAATTTAAGAGCAAGCAAAACGGTTTTATCTCTTATTTACCCAGTACAATACCTACCAGATCTATATCTGGGTTAATATTAGTATTTTTAAAAAATCATTTATTTGAAAAATATATTTATACAAGTAGTTTAAATTATATTTGCGAAATATGATAAATTCATCAGCTATGTATTTACTGTTATCTGATTGATTATAATAACAAAAATTATTTTTTGGCTAAAATTTGAATGAAATTAATAAAAATGCGTGTAAGTAAGGTATAAATTTCTTTCAAAAAATAGTGTAAACATATCGAATTTTTTAAAATTAGTTCATGCAAAGTATTTGAAGAAAAATTCAATGTATATACTAAATGAATATTGAAAAACTGAATAAAAATAAATATTAATGCAAAAAATCATATACTTAAACTAGTAGGTAGGTAGTTTACTGATGGTTTTGTTGAAAATAATGTATTTAATTGACAGAACCATACTATTTTTATTTCAAATTATAAAATTATTTTTGATAATAAATTTAAATGATATATTTCGTTTAATTTTCTTTTAATTGGCATATTTCTATCTCATAAAAATTTACCCATTATATATACTTTTGGGCTTTAATTTCCTGTTTCCTTCGTATATATTGGTTGCCAACTCAAAATTATCAGTTGTATTTGTGGTTCCGTAAACCACAGAATAGGTTTTTGAAAACCTCATTAAAAAATTATAGAATTCTCGAAAAACTTCTCAACACTAAATTGTTTTAATACATTTTCAATTTCTCCTTAATGTCATTTTAATAATTTCTTCTTTGTATAATTTCTAAATTTCAAAAATATCTACAGAAAAATACAGAAACTTTATTTCACAATTTTTGTTTGTAAGATTTACGAAATAATAATATCATTTTATTGTACTAAGTTATATAAATATATAACATCCCAGAAAATTGAAGACAAGAAAGGACTTAAGGAGGCCATGGAGAAAATGTTAGAAAAGGAAATACAAGTAAAAGTGGAGGTGAAAGCAGCACATAAGCTAGGGGAAAGAACTTGCTTGATAGAATTAGAAAGCGAACGTGAAAAAGAATTATTAATGAGTAACAAACACAAATTAAAAGATTTGAAAAATGAGCGGATTTACATCAACCATGATATGACAAAAATGGAAAGAGAGAAAGCAAAAGAAATAAGAAAAACGGCAAAACAGGAAATGGAAAAGGGAAAAAAAGGTAAAGATTGGATACAATAAAATAGTTGTGGAAGCAGTGACGGATTTAGGCTTATTGTCGCTCTAGGCCCCGTTCGATGCGCCGCCCTTTTTGATAAAATGAATTTCATTCATTTTCATCCAATATTTTAATTTTACAATAACTTTATTTATTGAAATACAATTTTTTAAATATAACTAATAAATATAACAGATAAATAAGTTATAAACTTAAGACAGATAAAAAATAAATATTTTTTTAGGTATTAATCAATTTTAAAATTTCTTTTTCCTGGCTTTGGTTCGCGCAAAAAAGTCGATTATGTCGCAACAATTAATTTTTTGGACTAGTTGAGCTTTAATAAACAATAATGCAAGACCATCAAGTCTATCTTGACCCATGCTTGCGCGTAAATAGGTCTTTACTTGTCCTGAAGAAGGTGTTCTTTCATTTACATGGGAATCATCTGGCAGAAGTCTTCTGTTTTTTTGCGACAAGTATCATAACGATAATACTCGTGAAGTCCAAATAGTGCTTTGGCTTTTTCTTCATACTCAGAAAAATGTCTATCTCTCGTGTCTTGAAGAAATAGAGCCAGAGAGCTATAGATCTGAACAACGGTGATAAATCAGCTTGAGATTGTTAAAGCTTTTTACTAGCAGCATTAAAACGATCTAAAATTACATTCCAAACGATGAATAGAAATGCCGTTTCCAAATGCTGTAATTCTCGCCGCAATCCCGTAGCTTCAGATCGCGTAGTTGGTTTCTCATCTCTGCTTTCGGCAATAATTTCCAGTGCATCAATTATTGCAACCTCTACCGATTTTAATTTGTTGCCTCTACCGAAAAAATTGATAAACTCTACCGATTATTTTTTCCGTGTAATTGAACTATTAAAAAATTAACATCTTACCCATGCAGATTCAGAAGTAAATTAATGAATTATAATATATTCTATAAAAAAAATTTAATAAATACCAATCTGGACCAGTTGGAGATGGAACAGAAATACTGAAAAACTAGAAATATCAAAAAACTAATGGCAACTCCCGAAGAAAAAAGTATAAATCAGATGACGACAAAGGCAATGAAACTGGATAGGAGGAAACAAGAAATAATATGTATATCAAGGAAAAGGGGTTAAAACTAGCAACTTGGAATGTTAGAGGCACATATGAAGAGGGGGCACTAAAACACCTAGCACATGAAATTAAAAAGTATGGATTCGATATAGTAGCTTTACAGAAAACTAAACAGATTGCAGATGAAATGATGGAAATTGGGGAATATCTATTCATGAATAGTGGAGGGAAAAATAAATTATTTGGTACAGGATTTATTATACATAAAAAGTTAAAATCTACAATAGTAGAATTTAATGCGATTTCAGACAGAATGTGTGTACTAAAAATTAGAGGGAAATATCAGAAAATATCGTTAATAAATATACATGCGCCAAGCGAAGACAAAGATATACAAATCAAGGAAGACTTCTACAATGAACTAGATATATAACATATAAAAAAATAGGAAAATACGATTTAAAAATAGTAGTTGGGGATGCAAATTAATAGGAAAGTTTACCAAACATGATGAGACAAATGAAAATGGGCAATTATTGATTGATTTTGCAAGGGAAAAAGATATGCGGATTAAAAGCACTTACTTTCAAAGAAAAGAAATTCATAAAGGAACTTGGCACTCTCCTGATGGATCATTGGTAAACCAAATAGATCATGTACTAATAGAGACAAAACAAGAAAGATGTATAACAAAGATCAGAAGCTATAGTTGGCCGGATGCAGACACAGGTCACTTTTTGGTTGGAATATAAACAAAGCAAGAGATACCAGTGCTGAAAAATAAACCGAAAACAAGATGTAACAGAATAAATGCGAATAGATTGGAAGAAGAGGAGACAAGACAACTTTATAGGGCAAACTTAGAAGAAAGAATGGAAAATTTAGAAGAAGCTGGCGACATTGAAAACATGTGGAAGAATTTGAGCGAGGCGATGTTGCAAACTGTCCAAGAATGTAAAAGGGAGAACAAACGAAATAGGCAGGAGTGGTTCGACAAAGAATGTGAACATGAACTATACGAAAGAAATAAAATAAGAAAAGAAATGTTAAAGACCAACACTCAAGAAGTTAGGAAAAAGTATGAAGAACAGAGGAGAAGATGCAAGAGAATAATCAGAGAAAAAAAAGAGAAAGTATCAAGATTAGCCCATTGAAGAAATAGAGGCGAATTACCAAAGGAACGAAGTATGAAAAATGTACCAAGGTATAAAGGAGCAAAAGAAGGGATACCAAGCCAGAAGTTCATTTAATAAAGATAAAGAAGGCAAGATTCTAGCAGGAGAAGCCGAAACTTTGGATAGATGGAGGGAGTATTTTAATGAGCTGCTGAATACAAATGACGGGGTAAACAGAGAAGAAGTAGAAAATAACGACACAGAAATGGAAGAAGCAGAGCATTGCCAAAATGCGCCGACAATAAGCGAGATAAAAGAAATAATTTGTAAACTTAAAAACAATAAAAGTGCTGGTAAAGACAACATAACAGCAAAAATGATTAAGTATGGGGGGGGGGTAAACTAGTAGAGAATATCCATAAGATGATGCAGGTAATATGGGAAAAGGAAGAAATGCCAGAGCAATGGAAAGAAGCGGTACTAATCCCTATTCATAAAAGAGGTGACAAATCTGTATGCAAGAATTACAGGGGAATAGCTCTATTGAACATAGCCTACAAAGTCCTTGCTTCGTATATAAAAAAGTTACTGACGAGGTTACTGATTCCGAAAATGGAGGAAGTAGTGGGAGAATATCAATGTGGATTTCGGCAGGGAAAATCAGTGATAGACCCAATTTTTACACGTAGGAAAATACAGGCGGAGAGATACGAATATGAAAAGGATACTCATGTAATTTTTATTGACTTCAAACAAGCCTTCGATAAGATAAGAAGAAGTCAACTGCTTAAAGCACTAAAAGAATTAGGAGTGAGCAACAAACTAATTAAGATGGTGAAGTTAACTACGGAGGGATGGATCTAAATGCTGCGTAAGGGTAGGAAATGAGAGAACCGAAAGTTTTGAAGTGAGGGAAGGAGTTAAGCAAGGTGACCCCCTATCATCCATATTGTTTACATATGTACTTGAATACATAGTTCGAAAAGCGGGAATAAATAGGTCAGGGATAATATATCACAAAAGACATCAATGCCTAGCATTTGCCGACGACATAGCGATAATTACAAGAAGCAAGCAAGAACTACGACTCGAGCAAATAGCATTAGAAATGGGATTGGAAATAAATGAGGAAAAAACTAAGTACATGAAATGGACAAAAACTGAGGGAAGGAATAATGGGAAATTGGAAATAACAACGTTGAAAAACAAAACATATAGTTTTAAAGAAGTGGATACATTTACCTATTTAGGAGCAGAATTTGCCAAAAAGCCTGATCAAAGAAAAGAGATCCAGAACAGAATAAACAAAGGAAAAAAATGTTTATTTAAGCTAAAAAATTTATTAAACAGTAAAGTGCTAGCTAGAAGTGCCAAAATAAGAATTATATAAAACGGTACTAAGACCTATAGTGCTATTCGGAAGCGAAACGTGGACACTGGGTAAAAGTGAACAAAATATGCTAGCGATTTGGGAAAGGAAATGTCTATGCAAAATTTTTAGAGGGAAGAAAATATACGACATATGGCAGAGAAGAAGCAATAAAGAACTGAGAGAACTATTTGGTCAACCAGACATTATAGGTACTGCAAAGGGAAATAGATTGAGATGGATTGGCCACATACAGAGAATGAAAAATAAAAGGGTACCCCAAAAAATAGTAGCAAGCGGGTTAGGAGGAAAGAGGAAAAGAGGACGACCCAAAGCAAGACGGATGGAAGAGGTGTTAAAAGATCTTAGAACACTAAAGATAACCAACTGGAAAAGAAAAGCAGAGGACAGGAAATATATATAATGCAGAGCTGATTATATATATATATATATATATACAGGGTGTCCCATAACTAATGGACAATATAAGAACTGTAGACAGGCGTGATAAAAATAAGTCGTTTGATACAAACATGCACTAGTAAAATGTTAATAGTAAGCGAGATATGGGGCGTTAAAGTTGACAAAATATTTTTGAAAATTCGTAATATTTAGAAAACAACTGAATGTATTGGTCTCAAAATTGGTACACTATGGTTTTTAATGGTAATAAGCATGATATTGCCTTAATTTTTAATAATGCTTCTAGATGGCGCTGGTTACACAGTTAAAATTTGATAGATCAGCGGTATTTTTTTTACCCCCCGTATAATGTGTATTTTATTACAAAATAATAAAAACTGCATCATTTTGAAACAAAAAAGGTATACTTGTTCAATTCCCATATTTTAAGTCGTTTTCAAGATATTGCTATTTTCATACAGCTTGCCACGCTGCGCCGGCATTTAAAAATTATTACCTAAATAAAACATTGGTTGTTCAAAGAATACAATTTAATTGGAAAAAGAAAAAAAAAACAATAATTACATTTATTTCATTAAATGTTGAAAGTGACCACCGTTTACTTCAATACATTTTCGTAAACTTTTTTGTAAATGTTGTCTTACTTTAAAAAACATCGCGTTGCCATTTTTTAAAGTATTTGCGGCTTCATGAATTTTTGCTAATAGTTCGTTTTGGTTATGAATTTCACTATTGTAGACTAACGATTTTAGATATCCCCATACATAAAAGTCCAAAGGATTAAATTCTGGGAAACGAGGCGGCCAAGGAAACTCACTGCCCCGTCCAATCCAACGATGCGAAAAATTGTTATTTAAATGCTCCCGGACTATAAGTGGATAATGTGGGGGAGCACCGTCCTGCATAAACCACATATCCTGCCTTACAATTAAAGGAACTTCATCAAGTAAAATGCCTAAATCATTTTGCAAAAATTCTAAATAATTTACCGCATTTAATCTGTTAGGGAGTTCAAATGGACCAATGAAATTATCGCCAATGATTCCACACCAGATGTTGATTGAAAACTCATGCTGAAAATGAGTTTCTTTGTATTGATGAGGATTAGCAAAATCGTAATAGTGGTTATTTCTCCAATTAAATACTCCTCTGCGTGTGAATGTAAACAGTACCTTTTTTAAAAATATTGGATCTTGATTGATCTTACCGAGCATTGATTGACAAAATTGTAGTCTCCTTGGTAAGTCATGGGGTAATAAATTTTGTACAGGCGTGAAATGATATGGGTACAATTTTTCTGTATGTAAAATTCTTGACACACTTGATTTACTTACACCAGTAGCTGCCTGCAAGCGCCGAGTACTCAATTCAGGATTTTCTATAATTCTTGTTAAAATTTCATCTTCCATGTCAGCTGTAATTATTTTAGGTCGACCACCAGAATTTTTCTTACGAAAAGAGCCGCTTTCACCTAAATTGGAGTACAATCTTTGAAATTTTTTACGACTGGGTACAATTCGGTTTGGATATAACTGCACATATCGTCTAACTGCAGCACATGCATTATAATTTACTTGTGCATAAACACAAATCATATCCCTTAGTTCATTATTTGTAAATTCATTGCCTCTAGGCATTTTTAATGAAAGCCGTATTTTTAGTTCAGAAGTTAAAAACACAGTAATGACAACTTTTCGCTTTTAACTAGTAAATTAATGACAGTTCTTTTAATAGTCACAGCCCTCTTTAAAATATTCTAGTAATTAAGTTGCAGTGTAATGATATGCACTGCAATATTAAAATACCAATATCTTGAAAACGACTTAAAATATAGGAATTGAACAAGTATACCTTTTTTGTTTCAAAATGATGCAGTTTTTATTATTTTGTAATAAAATGCACATTATACAGGGGGTAAAAAAAATACCGCTGCTCTATCAAATTTTAACTGTGTAACCAGCGCCATCTAGAAGTATTATTAAAAATTAAGGCAATATCATGCTTATTACCATTAAAAACCATAGTGTACCAATTTTGAGACCAATACATTCAGTTGTTTTCTAAATATTACGAATTTTCAAAAATATTTTGTCAACTTTAACGCCCCATATCTCGCTTACTATTAACATTTTACTAGTGCATGTTTGTATCAAACGACTTATTTTTATCACCCCTTTCTACAGTTCTTATAATGTCCATTAGTTATGGGACACCCTGTATATATATATATATACCATTCCTACTTGTAACAATGATCCTTTTTGCGTATATGCCTGTTAATTTTCCCCTTTTGTTTGTCATAAGTACGCATACTTGGCACCCTGTTTATATATATATATATATATATAACATCGCAGAAAAACTATTATTTGTTTAAATGAAAAAATAAATTAAATAATATTTGTAATTTTATTAAGTTAAAAACTTATTTGATTAAAATTTTGCTTTTATATTTTATCTATTGTCTGTAATATAGAATTAATTAGGAGTAGTCCTTTGTAGTTTATTAATAGTTATTATCCTAACAAGTGCGGAAAGTTATACTTTCCCGCACGCGAACTGCAGATGCCCGAACGACGCGAAGCGGAGTTCGGGCAAGCAGTTTAAGTGCGGGAAAGTTAATTTCCGCAAGTGTTAGGATCAATACTTTATACAACTACTGCTCTGGAAGTAGAATTTAAGAGGAATATAACAAATAATTTTTTCTTTTGACACATCTTGCAATAAATTTGTTGTTGCATTTTTAGCTGATTCAACTTGTTCAGGTGGAGTTAAACATCTTGTTAAATCGAACCTACACTTTCTTTTTGCGTTTAATACAGTTGCGTTGTGACAGTTGTGACATAAATTAAAAAGGGTTAGGACTGATCGAGTAGTCTCTCTAGTCAAATAAAAACGACAGATAGTTTAGGCGGAATCCGTATAGTTATGTGGTCATAACCAAACATGTGCGTTTATGAAATACATATAGTCAAGTATGCGACTATTGTGTACTTCTGAGATGACATACTGCGCTCGAAAAGTCAACTTCCAGAGCAGGCGTTGTATAAATGAATTTAATGAAAGCTTTTATTGTGTACAATATGATTTTGCAATTCCAATAAAAAAATTTAAATTCATTTATCTCACCAACAGATATTTACATTTGTTTAATTCATATTATTTTTATATTGTATCTACTTACCTTCAATTTATAATATTAAAATTGGCAAGTTCTAAAAGGAAATAATCTATATAATTTGTATATTTATAAGTAGTTATTTCCTACGTATTAAAATATCCGTGACTTGTTTATATTTCGTATATTTATATTAAAATGTTAAAAGACAGAAACTAAATACGGAGAGCAAAGCAAAGCAAAAAATGTAAGAAATTTATAAAGGAAATAATAGAAAGTTACATGAAAACGTGTTAAAAAAATGGAAGAAGCTTATAAGAACAAGTAAGAAACCTATATAGGGGAATAAAAATGAACAAAAAGGATATTAACCATCAACAAAGTATTGCAGAATTAAAAAAGAAATAATTTATTACCGATTATAAAAAAATATTGTAATAAGTGGAAAGAATAATTTTATGAACTCTTTATCAAATAGTACGAACGATGAGAAGAAGACATAGAAGAAGAAAAAAACTAAGCCTTAGAACAAACAACAGAAGTATGAAAGAAATGCAAAAAATTTGTAAAAAATGATAAATAACAATTGACAATTTAATGGTATAGATGTTCAAATACGGTGGTAGGAAACTCTTGGAAGGGATACAACAGCTTATAGAGAAAATTTGGATAAAGGAGGTATGTCAAAAGAATGAACAGAGGCAACAATTTGCCTATTATGTAAGAAAAGAAACGCACTGCGAAAATTATAGAGGTTTGCACTCCGCAATACAGCATACAAAATGCCTATCAAATATATAATAGTAATATAATTTTTCACTCTAAGTGAATACCCGAAACCTACTTACCTAATATACATCGATTTCAAACGAGTATATGACACGGTAAAAAGGTGGGAATTGTATCAAGGATTTAAGGAATTAGGAGTTAGTCAAAAAATGATAGCGTTAGTAAGAATGGCTCTATATAAAGAAAATAAAATCAAAGAACTAGCAAAAACAGCGGGTTCGAGTCAGAGCGGGATTACGACACATTAATGATCTACTAGAGGCCACTAATAACCCGATACACGGTTTTGCAGATGATAGCAACCTACACTGCAGCAAAGCGCACAACCGTCCCATATCCCTAGATATTCTGGAAGAGGACAAAAGATCCACAAAGGCTTCCCTCAGAATCTTGTTAATTTCAACGCTTCCAAGGCAAAGACATTTTGCCTATCAAACAAGAGGCAAACATACGACTCACCCTTCACAACGACCGATCAGACACTAGTAGCAAGTAATTCCATTACGATGGTTGGTATAACGATCTCCCAGGAGTTACTCTGGAAATAACATATTGCATCCATAGCAACTGCAGCAGGAAAGAAGTTAGGCTTTCTTTTTAGCGCACGGAAATATTTCTCTCCATCCAACTTAGCTACTCTTTACAAAGCCCAAATAAGACCTAATCTTGAATACTGGTCGCATGTATGGGGAACGATGGATCCGTCAAGGCTCAGAATCCTTGATGCAATACAAAGAATAGCAGTTCGACTAATAAACGACACCAGTATCACCATTGTCCCACCGAAGAGCAGTGTCTGATCTTTCCCTGTTTTACCGATACTTAAACGGATTTTGCTCAAAAGAACTTCGCTCTATACTGCCCCCACTTGCTAGACCAGCCAGAGCAACACGACGTGCCAACTCCATACACATACACCCTTATACTGTTCAGTGCCAGACGTCGAGAACGAATCGATTCGATCGTTCCTTCATTCCCAGGGTCTCCAGATTGTGTAACTGCTTACCTTCCCACGTCTTCCCCACTCCCCCAGTCCTTTAAATCCCAAATTGATAAATTGCCTCTTCTGCCCCAATAGATTTTCTCGTTACATTAGTATTTAGGTCTATACCTACGAAGACATCCTTAAATACCAAAAGAATAAAAAAAGAGAATCCACTGTCAGCAGTATTATTTAATATAGCGTTAGAAATGGTTATAAGAAGAGCTAATATAAGTAAAGGCAGTTTGCTATATTAAAGAAAACTTACACATCTAACTTTCGCAGACAACATAGCTATGGTTAGACGAAGGAAAGAAGAACTAAAAAAATATTACGGGAACTAGCAATAGCTGTGAATAAATGAGTCAAAAACAAAGTATATGGCATCGAATGAAAAATTTGAACCTACTAGCGGTATAAGATATTCATAAATGAAAACAAGATATACAAGTTCAAAGAAGTAGCGAATTTAACATATCTTGGCACTACATTTTCAAGAAAATAAGGAACGGGCGTAGAAATAGAAATACATGAAAGAATAACAGCGAGAAACAAATGTGTTTATGTGTTAAAAAACTTGATAAGTGTTAAATTAATATATAGTAAACTTAAAAATTCAATTGTACAAACGGTAATAAGACCGATAGTTCTATTCGGAAGTAATGTATGGGTATTAAGAAAAGTATACTAAAGCATGATAGATTTATGAGAAAGAACGGTTCTGGCAAAGATATATAATGAAAAGAAAGTAAATGGAGTTTGGGATAGAAGGGCAAATAGTGATTTAATGAAGTTATATTGATGAACAAAGTATCACAGAAATAGCAAAAGCACAAATGATCAAGTCGCTGGGACATGTGTGGAGAATGGAGAGTGCAAGAATCCCAAACATGATAATTAGAAAAACAATAGCAAGAAAGAAGAAACGACGACGACCAAATGAGTAATGTAAAAATGAAAGTAGAAACTATCTGTAGAAATTGAATATAAACAATTAAAAAAAGACAAGGAATAAGAAGAAATGGGCAGAATTAGCAAAACAAGCCTTGGGCTTTCTAAGTCTACAAGAGCTAATACATATTTTAGATTTTTTCTTTATTAATATTTTGTTGTTATCCATCCAAAAAAAGGTAGAGAAATGTATTTCTCCACGACCATTAATGAATGTAATAATTCCGACTTTATTTTTAATAATAGAAAGTGTTCATTGTCACTCTTGAGATAGAATATTCATTCTGAAACACTTGCTTATTATGTGTTTTGCATGTATTTCCATTCTATAATTAGTGACGGAATAACATTCTGTAATTGCTCAACAAAAAACATAGATTGCCCTGCGAATTTTAAAACTGTCACTCAGTTTGTCAGTGCGACGTACTAATTGTTTTGCTACATATTTCAATTTAAATAAACAAAATTATTACATGGTCGTGGAGAAAATACAGTCTGTTACACGGTTAGAATGAAAATTCGATAACTCGTGGTTCCTCTCGCTACGCTCGCGTTCGGAATTCTCCACTCGTATCGAATTTTCATTCTAACCTTGTTACAGAATATACTATTCAGAGCTGTATTAAAATTGCATACTATGAACTCTAATAAAACACAAACATATCAAATGTAATATCACGTATGATCGTCCTTAACCTGAATTAATTATTCTTATATTAGAATATTTCACACGGAAACTCATTGTCGTATAAAAAATATGGATTCAATATATAGAGGTATTATATGACAGTACAATTTATTTAAACTTGAAAAGTAGCATATAACATCCGGTTACTATTATTAAAAACAGTAATTGCAATGAAATGTATATAAAGCCCTATATTGTTTATTTATTTGATTACAACCAAGCTAATTAAAATTGTTTCATTTAATTTACAACAATAGTCAATACTGATTAATATACACCACAGTGTGTTTAACTTAACTATTTATTTGTAGAGATATAAATGTTTTTGTTATCTGTTTGCAATAATAATGCTTAAATGTAAATAATTATTATACCTTTTACCACTTATCCAAATAAACGCCAACTCATAGCTGCAATTAATGTTTTTTATCAGTTACCATGAATATTTTTTAAAACGAAGGTACGGAAGAGGTGTTGCAACATAAAAATTGTCACAAAAATGAGTAACGGAAACTTCTCTGGGCCGTAACTCTCTCTTTTGAATAAACCTACCTCTCCTTCTCCCTCTCATTCGCTGCTATTATGTCCGAATATCACATAATATATATGTACTACTTAAAGTTCTTTCATCGGAATTCACCGAGTTCCACACGTTTTTTTTTGTAGACTTTTTGTTAGTGTTCGTCTTTTATTTACATTTTGATTACTTCTACGACTATATTCATAATATGTTTTAACAGTTGTACAGATTTTTTTAAAATTTTTTCTACAGTAATTTCTGATTAAAAATAAAGGTTTTTTTTTAAGGATGTCCTCGTAGGTATAGACCTAAATACAAATGTACCGAGAACATCTATTGGGGCAGAAGAGACAATTTATTAATTTAGGATTTAAAGGCCTGCAAGTTAGGACGAGTGGGGAAGACGTGGGAAGGTAAGGAGTTCCACAATCTGGAGATCCTGGGGATGAAGGAACGATCGAATCGATCCGTTCTCGATGTCCAGCATTGAACAGTATAAGGGTGCATGGAGTTGACACGTCGCGTTGCTCTGGCTGGTCTGGTAAGTGGAGGCATTATAGAGCGGAGTTCTTCTGAGCAAAATCCGTTTATGTATCGTTAAAATAAGGAGAGATCAGCCACTGCTCTTCGGTGGGATAATGGGGCTAGGTTTTTGGTGATACTGGTGTCGTTTATTAGTCGAACTGCTCTTCTCTGTATTGCATCAAGAACTCCGAGCCTTGACGGAGCCGCCGAACCCCATACATGCGAGCAGTATTTAAGATTCGGCCGTATTTGGGCTTTGTAAAGAGTAACTAAGTTGGGTGGAGAAAAATATTTCCGTGCTCTAAACAGAAAGGCTAATTTCTTTCCTGCTGTAGTTGCTACGGATGCAATATGTTCGTTCCATAGTAAGTCCTGGGAGATCGTTATACCAACAAGCGTAATGGAGTTGCCCGCTACCAGTGTCTGATCGTTGATTGTAATGGATGAGTCGCATGTTTGCCTCTTGTTGGACAGGCAACATGTCTTTGTCTTGGAAGCGTTGAAATTAACAAGATTCTTTCTTCCCCACTTGTCTACAATTCTTAAATCTTGATTGAGAGAAGCCGTTGTGGATCTTCTGTCCTCTTCCAGAATATCTAGAGGTATGGGACGGTTGTGCGCCTTGGCACAGTGTAGGTTGCTATCATCTGCAAAACCATGTATCGGGTTATTAGTGGCTTCTAGTAGATCATTAATGTGTAATAAGAATAGAGTAGGAGCTAGAGCTGATCCTTGGGGAACTCCAGCGTTGATCTTGTAGAGGTTGGAAGAATGTCCATCTACAGCAACTTGGATGTGCCTGTTGAAGAGAAAGTTGGATATCCATCTGCAAAGGTTTTGCGAGAGTCCGTATGAAGATGAAGGCAGTTTGTTCAAAAGAGTCTAAATAACTAAAATTATTATTAAATCTAAAAAGTCGCTACCCTTTTTAATCCTGTCGTTTTACAGTCTTAAAGTTAAAATGTAATTAGAGTAAATATTATTTTTGCAAATCCGTCAAATAAACATGAATAAGCAAAGCCTCGGAAGAAGTGTTACAACATAAAAATCGTCACAAAAATCAGTAACGGAAAACAGAACTCTCCTTTCGAGTAAACCAACGCCTGACTCCTCTCCTTGCCCCTCTTTTTCGCTATTCACACTTTGATTACCATAGATATCATTAAAAGTTGGTCTTTCATCAGAATTCAGAGTTCCACATTTTTTTTGCGACTTTTTCTAATGTTTGCCTTTTATAAATAGTTTAACATCTTCAATACTTCTACGACCATGGTCAAAATATGTTTAAACAGTTTTATATATTCCATCAATTTATTCTACAATATAAAAAAAGGATTTAATTACCTAAAATTATTATTAAACCTAAAAAGTCGCTGCCATTTCTAAACGTATCGTTTTATATATAGCTTACACCATAAAGCATGATTAAAATTGTATGAAAAAACAAACTGATCAATTTTCCGTTTTCCGTTACCTGTAGTGGTCGCGATAGCGGTGACCAAGAGGTTGCCGCGAAACGTGCAATAGACTTTTGTATAAAAGGATCGTGACCTGCATTAAAAAACTTCCCTTAGTTCCTCTCCTACACCCATAAATTCTTTGAGAGAGCTCGAACCCGGCCAGAATAAAAATATATTCTAGGTAAAATACGCATGCTGCTAAAGTAATCTCGTCCATCACCAGAAAAATCTGTCAACAGGATATACCTTTTTGAAGTTATACTTCTATTCGGACACTCTGTGGAATGAATTAGTGTGTAGCTAAATGGGAAAAATCATTACATATGTAATGGTGTGAGTAAGAGAGAGACAGAATCACATATAAGGTATATTGTTCGGTCAAAAACAAAGATGAAATATTTACTACATGTTATTAGTCATCACTATAAGTCCTTTGAATACCGTTTAAACATTCATTGCATTGAAAAGAGATAGATATACAACAAACAGTCTGAGCTATTGTTATTGTATTACATTGACGTATCGCATTATGTTTGACATATTATTTTATAATTCTGTCCAGTAAGTATATATATTATGTTTAGTATTTTATATTAATAATAATATTTAGTAATGAGTATTGTATTGTAGTCTAAAATACCATCACATGGTTGCATTATATCCTTCACTATGCTTTTGAGTCGAAGACATGCGTGTGAGTTAAAACCTGTTCCTGAAAAGTGCAGTTCAAAGTGCGTTAAAATTTTGTAAAAGTGTGTACCTATATGTTGTTAGAAAATGTTTTGCATTGTTTTCTAGTGTTTTAAAATCTGTAATAGCCCACGGTAAGCAAATCGGGTTTTGTAAACACTTTTTTTGTACATTGATCGTTTTACTGTTTGGTTTTCGTGTTTGAAGTAAGGACACACATCAACTGGTCTTATTTTTCTAAGTATTTATTTAATTGAATACAGTTAATTTAAAAAAAATATTTCTACTTGCCTGTGTTTGTAGTTATTAAGTTTTATTAGTTAACAGTGCATAGAAGTATAACTTCTGCCGGCAGTCCCACTGACTGCCACACCCTTTTTTTTATTAATTTTCTTCTTTACTTTTTATTCATATGCGAAGATAAAAAAATCTGTTAAATTGGGTTTTTATTAATAGAATCTGGTTTCTTTATTACTGTTAAAAAATTGTACTACACAAAGTAAATATTAATTAGTGGTATCAAAACTTGCTGAGAAAAACCAGTTTTATTAATAATTTTATCCAGTCGTGCAATCTCATTTTTATTATGATGAATTTTTGCACAGACAAAAGTAACATACTATGGTAGCTTTGCTGATAAATGGACACCGCACAACTTCCTCTAGAATGCACTCTATTAATTAGAGACAAATTATTAAATCTAGTGTGGTTGGTTTCCGCAGATTCCATTATATCTTATATTACTGATATCATCATTTGGTATTATGTTGTTATTTATAGGCCTATACATTTCTATTTTTATTTTTTTATTTTACTTTATGTTGGAAAGTTTTGAATCTATAACGGAAAAATCATAATTTATATAATAGGCAATGCAAGACATCGTTAATTATCTTAATTGACAATTTCAAAAGTTAATGTATTTGTAATTAATTTTGTAAAATACCGGGTATTTTTAATGTAAGTACATTTGTGTATTAGTTAACTTGGATTTCTTCTCTACATCGTATATATTCATATTGTCTAGTTGCAGGCAATAGTTTTCGTAACACGTTTAACACCCCCGACCACACACCCGGCTAGGCGAAGGCGTTTTTTAGATTTTTGGATATCCGGTACATCTGGATCTGGAAATTTGCGGAGGGGCGAGCTAGTGCTCAGTCAACACTGAGGCCACATATGACCCATTGTGTATCCTCCCGTGTGTAGGGATATCCTCACCTCAGGCTGTCACCAGGCCTAGTGATTTAAAATAGGTGATGAGGCTCCCGAGGGATATCTCCCTGACATCGGCTGGTGTAAGCCAGTACTCGCCCAACACGAATCTTCTGATTTCAGAAAAAGCAGAGCAGTCACACATCACATGTTCTGCTGTTTCCTCTTCTTGTTCTCAGCCTCTGCACAGCGGCGATTCTGCTAATTTCATCCTAAAGAGATGTTGTCGCAATTGGCAGTGACCTGTTAAGATTCCCACAGCTGTTCGGAGATTTTGTCTGGTCAATGCCTTAAATTTTTTTTGCTGCTTCCTCGCCAGTATGAGGTAATAACTTTTTGGCCAGTCTACAGTTCGTAGTTTTATCCCAGCACTGTATAACGATTTGGTGGGAGTGCTGTTTGATAAGGTCCACGACAGCGGACAATTTTAGCTTGGTAGAAGGGCGAGGGCTAACATATTTGTAGCCCGCAGCCCTCCCTGCTAAATTGTTCGCAATGCGGTTGCCTTTAGAGTTCCCATGTCCTTTGATCCAGCTGAGAGTGACCACGTTATTCTGGCTGGCCTCAGTTAGAGATTGGTGACATTCTAGTACTAAACTTGAAGTGATAAGTGGTATATTCAAGGTCAGTAGTGCTTGTCGGCAGTCTGTGTATATATTTACATTCCTGCCTGTGATATGCCAGTCCCTACAGTGGGTTCGATACCAACCGTGCGAAAGCGTACCATGGTCATCAATGCGACCTCCTTAACAAATATATTAAAGGGGTGAGACCGAGTATGACTTCCATTGCGCTGGTCGGTGTGTTTCGCATGGCTCCTGTTACGAGAAGGTAAGCTGATTTTTGGATTTGGTTTTAATTTTTTGGTAGCTGTCGTTTGTTTCACTTTAGGCCACCACACGACAGCACCATATTTTAGCATAGGTCTTATGATTGCCGTCTAGATCCACATGGTGACTTTGGGGGATAATCCCCAGGTCTGTCCCATGGTTCGGCGGCTTTGCTTATAAGATATAAATGCTTTTTTAACTTTGCTTTCTATGTGTGAGTTCCACGTCAGCTTGCTGTCAAGGATAACATCTAAGTATTTCACTTCTGTAGCAAAGCTTAATTTAACGTTGAAAAGACTGGGTGCGTTTAAGCCCCTAGGTTTCTTTTTCTTGGTGAAGAGAATCATTTCTGTCTTTTTGGGGTTAATAGACAGCGATTGCTCTTTACACTTTGTCTCTAAAGTTTTGGAAGCCACTTGCATTCTGTCGCATAGGATACTTTGAAACTTTCCTGTTGGCAGAATTACAATGTCGTCTGCGTAGGCTACTGTATATATTTTGTCATGTTCATTAAGGCGGTGAATTAGGCTGTCTAGAACAATGTTCCACAGTAGGGGTGATAAAACCCCTCCTTGTGGACAGCTCCTCGTAACCTTGCCTCGTATCTTGACGTTATTTACAGTTATTTCTATTGCACGCATAGAGAGCATGCTGAGAATCCATCCGCTACTGTTGAAGGTACATTTCGATTAGTAAGCGAGTGCATTATTTTAGGGAACGTGGTTTTATCGAAAGCTCCCTCGATATCTATGAATACGCCCAGGGTGGACTCTTTCTTGTCCAATGATCGCTCGATCTGACCAACCACATGATGTAGGGCCGTATCGGTGGATTTCCCTGTTGTGTATGCATGTTGATTGGGATGCAGTGGTATGGTGTTAATCACTGTATCCCTTATGTAGCTTTCATTTAGCCTCTCTAGCGTTTTTAATAAGAATGATGTAAGGCTAATAGGTCGGTAAGCTTTTGGAATGGAGTAATCCATTCTCTTCCAGGTTTTGGTATGAAGACAACCTTTACTTCTCTCCACATCTTCGGTATATAATTCAGAGCTAGGGAAGCTATGAATATTTGCACTAGGCATTAATATTGATAAAAAAATGTCCAAAAATAATACGTTTAAAAGTTATTATTTACAATGCTGTAAAGAAAATAATATATATATATATATATATTTTATAATAATGTAGATTGTTGATTACAGGTGGGATTGCTTGGCCCAGATTACCATTTTACACTGCGACCTAAAGATCTATTTCTATTTATGAGTCCATAAAGTTTAGACTGTTCGGAAAGTGTATTCTCGGTTTAGGACGTAGGTTTGGAACCTGATCAGGATCTAAAAAGACCTGTACTATATATTTGTCGTTGGCGAACAATTACTCTGCAGTTATGCAATATGTTTAGCCGTTTCCTCTGCATACTAACAAAATCTGTATGTTCATTGTCGACTTTGACCATTTTACAGAGATGGTACCTCAGTGGACAGTGTTCTGTGAGAATTCCTGCGATTGCTCTGAATTCAGGTTTCTGAAGCTCTAGGAACAATTTAGAGTAGCGCAGTTAAACCGTATTTACCTTTTTGCTTATCTTTGGCCTGGAGTGTTTATAAAGTTTTGAACTTTATCCATGATGAGGAATATCGAGATGCCACAGAAAGGTTCCGTTTCGGTAAATGGCTCCTTCTTTTGCGAGATGATCAGTAAGCTCGTTTTCGACAATCCTTTATGCCCTTGTACAGACAGCAAAGGTACTTTGTTGTGTTTAGCCAGTTGTTTAAGAAACTATTTGTAGTTCCAAGCTGCTTTGCACTCTAACGTGCTAGATTGGGTATTGGGAGCAATAAAAATTTCTGCTGAATTAAAGCGTTTTTTAATGCTTTTTTGAGCACAGAAGTCTATTGCTAGAAGATCCCAGGGCTATTGGGTTGTTTCAACCTTAGAATCCTAAAATTTAAGATCGCCGGGTTTCAGAGACTTACACCTTGTTAACCTATAGGTACTTCCCAGAGCAATCGTCCCTACATGTAAAATAATTATAATATGCATCTAAATATTAACAATTTTTAAATAAAAAACTTGCGTAATTAATTAAATGGTATATTTTTATATTGCGTTTATAGATTATTTATTAAACTTCATTGTAAATAAAACAAAAATCGTTTGAATATTGCAAAATCATTACAAAGTGTACTTATATTCTGGTAAGTAGTTAAAGAAGTAAAAAAAAACTAAATTGAAATACAAAACTCTGCACATTGTATTACAATTGTTTATAATTTTTAAATGCTTTATTTTAGGACATTTTTTATGTCGAATTTATAATCACGTTTGTTATACCTTTTAAATAGAAAGTTCAGTTTTCCGTCTGCTAACCTAGTCCCAATATGTTTAAACAACTATTTTTTTGTAGATTCGTTGTTCCCTTCTAAGCGAAAAAGGTCCTTAGTAACTTGTTCGTAGAACGCGTTTTTTTCACATAAAAAAAAGTTTTAAAAAACGCGATTTTTTTTGATTTTCCGATCCGATAAATAAATGTAATACATATTTTAATTATTAATTAATATATAATTATAATACTTACGAGGGTTGTCTTTTTAGTTTTGCATAAAAGAATAAAGCAAAATATATATAGATTTAAAGTACCTACTTTATTGCTTTTCAAAATATGTCCCGCCAAGATCGATACATTTTCGCATAGGTCCAAACCAATTATTCCAGTTGACACCTGCAAAATCCTTGTTTTAAAGGCATCGATGGCTTCTTCGGAAGACTGGAGTTGCTGTCCACGCATTGAATTCTTGATCTCTGGGAACGTGAAAAAGTCGTTGGGACTTAGGTCGGGACTATACGGTGGATTGTCTAACAATTCGATGTTTTGAAGCTCCGAAAACTTGATTGAAGCACTGTGAGCATTTGCATTGACCTGATGTAGGATGATTCGCCGTTGTGTGTTGGTTTGTCGGAGTTTCGCCGTAACTTCTGGTAAACAAACGTTTATATACCAATCGGAAGTAACCGTTCTTCGATCTTCTAAAGCAATTGTTGCCACATGACCAGATTTTGACACACTTCGAGTACATATCACTTCATCGTAAAACACCCACACAGGGGATTAGCATTTATTTTCCGGTTCGTAGGATTAAATCTAAGGTTCTTTGCCACTAACAATAATATAAACGTTTTTTGAGCTTCCTTTGTTGAACGATTCTAATGTTTTTCGACACCAAATGACGCGAACCGCTTTTTGATCTCCTGTGAGCAAAAGGGAGAACCAATGGGAAACTAACTTCGTAAGTCCCAGATCTTCATGTAGGTTCTTTTAGATCGAGGTCTTTGAAATGCCTAAAGATGCCTCTATGTCCCGGTATGTTACACAGCGGTCATCCGTAATTAGCTGACGAACCGCATCAATGTTTTGCTGTATGACTGCTGTTTTGGATGGACCTTGCCTAGTTTCGTCGCTGAGACTGGAGCGACCACGTTGAAAGTCGCAATAACAGCGAGAAATTCTTGACGGATGTGGTGCTTTATTTCCAAACACCGAAATTATTTCAACGAGACATTGCTGGATAATCCTCTCCGAAAATTGTAAAAATTATTTATCGAAAATGTTCTCGGCTAAGATTCATTTTTCGACTGACTTGCTAATTTCAAATATTCAGTACCTACACGACTTGTTATATCGCAATAAAACTCTGGTTTTATGCAAATAAAAGATTAAGGTTAGATTTGTGTCTGAAGGTTCTATTGAGGTCGGTCGCCTTCTCAGGGGTTATATAAAAAATTAAAAAGTAGTGTCCGACCGAAACCGAACTTTCCGCCTCACATTTAGTTTCGTCCGAAACCGAAACTTACTTTAACATATTTAAAATTTCTGTTGGTTACTGAAGTTACAATAGCACTTGATGGTAACTTAATGTTAACAACTTGATTACAATTCGGTGATCATTTGGTAACGACTGATTAATGACTATTCTTTTTTCTTGAATCTTTAGGAATCTTGAGATCTCAGTACAAAATCGCGGATTGGGAATATTAGGAGCTGGATAAAATATTAAAATTTCCCAAAGGGATTGGTCACCAAAAATGAGCGTGTACTAGTAAATATTTAAATTTTCGAACATTCCCAAGGTGATTTAACTAACTTAGAACAGATATTTCTCCTCTATAAATAAGGATTGGAAACCAAGAAGCTTAAATCATAAACCCGGTACACATAAAATATATATTTTTTTACGGCCAAATTTTTCAAAATATAAACTATAGATAAATAAATCTGTCAAATATGAAATGTACTACAATTTCTAATAACTTGAGAACTTATCTTTATGACATAACAGATAATAAAATGGGATAAAATACCTGACAATAATAATGTAATAATAAAAAAATCATAAAATAAAATTTAAACTAACTAAAATAAAATATTTTTTAAACATCTCTCAAAACCTAACGGTGGGGAACAAAGACGGAGCCGAACGACTAACGATATTTCACAAACACTCAAATTTCGGCAAGGTCGAAAGTTTCGGTCATATTTAGCCGAAACCGAAGTTTCGGTCGTTCACTACTAAAAAGACATTTTTGCATTATTCGCTAACGCTTTTTTAATAATCTTTGGTATTAAAGTACCAACGTTTTGTTGTGCAAATTTTATAGTATTTATAATAACTAAAAGTTTAGCACCTCTACAAAAGAGCATTTTTTTGATTGTTGAGATTTTGGAGGATTTATGATTGAAAGTTTATTTCTGTTGTTTGCCAAAGGAAAAAATAACCTTCTTTATGTATTTCCACAGCTCTGAAAATTGAGAAAATCGCGTTATTTTAAAAAACACTTTTACTAATTAATTAAAAAAAAATTGTTTAAGCAAATTACCAAGTTACCAGGTGGCAAACTATCTTATTCGATAGGGTCTTAGAAGCGTGAAAAAAATTCTAAGAATTAATGTCCGAAGAATGCCCCAATTTCGTCAGGTCTAATTTACTTGGTAGTGATATAGGTACATTGTATTAAAAATGTATCACAATTCAACAACACATGATAAAAAGTTAATTTATCTGTATATTATTATCTATTGTAACAATTTCATTTATCAGTCGAAATTCAAGGCTCTTCAATGATGTTTATATTTAACTGTATAAACTTTGTTCGATTGCAAATGAGTATAAAATCAAATTAATAATTTATGGAAGCACTTGGTTTAAATATAAAATTGCATATGTACAAGAACTCTTATTAAAACTCCTTTTTATAATCTGTTAGATCCAATTCGTACGTGTTCGCAGTAAATCTAATTAAATGCGGACAAAACTGTAAAATCCAGGAATTACAAACTTAGGTATACTACAAAGTTTGATTACATATGCGAATAAAATATTGATTAGTACATATAGAAGTCATTAATGGGTATTCAACTACGAATTAATATATTATCTACATAAAATTAAGCTTCGTGTCTACGCCACCAAGAAGTAGAATGCATGGCGCGTTAAGAATTTCCAGCAAATAAACAATTTCAGAATTAGTACATTAAAATATTTACACGGTCGACAAACCAAGATCAAGCTCAAAAAAAAATACATCCAATCCTCATATTCTCCAGAATCTTATTAGCTTTGCAAATAAAAAGAATTATTTTTTGTAAAATTAGATTGTACACTGTCATTTCCTGAAGTATAATTAAAATTTTTGGATATTCCAATAACTAATCGTTTTCAAACAGAGCGACTGGATCACTCAGACGTATGAACTCTACAAAACTGAAAGAACAATCCAACGACTCGAATAAGTTCTTTAAAATAAATGTAATGGCTATTATTAAAATAAAATAAAAATGTTAAATATATATTTTTTAAACAAATTTTAACATTAATAACATTCTATTACATCATGTTTTTTATACGTACGTTCGGTCAAATAATACTCTAGCTAGAGTGTTAAGAAAGCTGTACCGTTTTTTAAACATAAATTGTCATCTTCTTCTTGTGCCTTGCGCTTAGCCGCGCATTGGCGTTTGTCTGTACTCTTCAGATTATGTGCAAAGTGCGATTTTCGGCTCTTCGGATTATGGTGGCTATGTCTCTGATGTTACACACCAGTCTCATATATATCTCTGCCAGAAATGCTGCTTTCGACGTCTCTCTATTTTCCCTTGCACAATAAGTTTGGAAATGTGATATTTACTTCCTCTTAGAAGATGGCCAAGGTAGGAAATTATTCTTTCTTTAACGATGTTCAGTAGTTCTCGTTCCCAGCCTGCAGTTCTCAAAACTTCTTATTTCTTGGTATGTGCGGTCCATGGCACGCGTAAAAGTCTGCGAAGAACCCACATCCCAAATGCTTCGATGTGGTTCAGGGTTCTAACCTTGAGAGACCATGTCTCAACGCCGTATAGTAAAATGGGCCATATGTAGCACTTAATATCGAGAAAAATAAGTGTAAGTGGGAGGCTGTGACCCAGTAAGAAATTTTTAAGTTTAAAAAATGTTTTGGTGTAATTGAAACTAAGTTTAATTTCTTCTTCGCAATCCCATCTTTCGTTTATCGTGGCACCCAGATATTTAAAACGTGATACACGCTCTATGATATTTCCATCATAGATGAATTGTGGGCTGGCGACCTATTATCATTACCATTGGTGGCGTTAATCGTGAATCCAAATTGTTTACCTATCGCATCAATCCTGTCCACCATGTGTTAAAGATCCTCCAAAGTTGATGCTTGAATTTCCGTGTCGTGTGAGTATTGTATATTGTCTATTGGAATTCCTTTGACCTTAATTCTTGTATTTTGTCCTTCCAAACCCATTGGAAAGATCTTGCAACCTTGACGAACTCCCTTACATACGTTGAAAGTATCGAATCCGAAATTTTGGAATGCTAATTTTTGTAGTAAAATTAAAAGATTGTACTAATCCACTAAAAACAGCTTAACAACTAATAATATAAACTGTTCCATTCATAGATTTCCGTCAGGAAACTATTTAAAACGAATGTAACTCTGCACGCGAATGATACAATAAAAAAAAACAGTGCAACTCTTTAAAACACATTAAAGCCGTTTTAGACTATCCAATTTCTTGCACAATTTCTTGTACAAGAAATATTGTATGCTCATGTTTGAATTCTGTTTTAAGACTATTACAATTTCTTGTGCAAGATATATGTTAGGATTCGGCGCAATAGACATAATATTTAATTTTCTTTTCCGTCTTCTTCTGTTTGTGTCCTCAGCTACCTAGGCTATTCGGCCTATATTTAATTTTAATTGGATCTTTTTGACAGAAGTTCGCTTTTATTAAATGTTTTGATTATTTTTCATATAAAAGCAATTCAAATGATTAAGCAAGCAGCTGTTGCCAGTGCGATTGCGGGTGTATTCGTGTTAAGCAGAGTTTTAAAGCGCCGTATAGAAATGTCATGTGCGCGCGCAATTCTTGAATGCAATATTGTGTAGAAAATAGAGCATGTTCTATTTTCTTGTACAATAATTTGACAGACACAATATTTGATCCAATCTCTTGTTTGAAACTATCCAATTTATCTTGTACAATATTTCTTGTACAAGAAATTGGATAGTCTAAAACGGCTTTTAAAGAACAGTAATTTAAATTAAATTAATTTTGAATAAAAAATAAATAAAACTTTTCTTATCTGTGACAGATTAATTTTCTGTTCACTTACAAAACCACTTACATCCTCTCGTTGCGTAGACTGTACACCCTAGCTAGACTGTGACGACGACGACCTTTAAGGGTTATAATTGTTGTTACTAGATGGCGATAGAGTAGTGTATTTACTATATAAATTTTCGCGCAATCTGTAAAATAATTTATTGGTTGTATATAGATGGCGCAGAGTAAACTTGTATTCGGAATCGGCCGTTGCAGCACCACCTGTTAAAGTATTATTTATTAACACAGCCAGGGTTTTGATGAGTTGATAATCACTAATTAAGTAAATCCAATTAAAAAAAAAATATTTTCACGTTTAGACATGAAACTTTTTACCGGATTATTTTTTAAAATTTGTTATATGTTTGCATTAAAAATATTTTGAAGTTTACTCTTATAAACAGGATATTCGTAATTATCGCAATATGCCAAACATATCTTTAAATAGCTTCTTATGCGATTATTCTTAGTAACTAGCTAATTTTTAATTACCATTACTCTGCATCAGTAAAACTATGTTTAAAGTTAATTTCATTTTCACTAACTTTACTTTGATTAAGCTATTAACCCCTTTCAATTTTTAGTTTTACTCAGAAATAGTTATTTATGGTTATGACACAAGGATGGAAAATAACACTTTGCAAGGGTAAGTGAAATTGTGTTGCCGAGGTGCGTAGTTTCGAGGCGAAACAATACGAGTTCGCAGTGATTAGGTGGTAATCGGAGAACAGTTATTCCTCGCTTTTTTGCCATGTTGTCGACGACATATTTGGAATATTGCCGTCTAAAAGACTTTATGATAGCTAGAAGTTCTTTTTTTACAATTTTGTCCCAAAAAGTTATATTTATTTGCCTTATCCAGTTTTTTATGTCTTCCTTTCACCAAGAACTGGCTGGAGTTTTTTTAAGTTTTCTGGTGTGGTACCTTGCGTTATCCATAACTATAACTTCGACTTCGAATACATCGGCGTTTACATCCTCATGGTAATCGCCAGTACGGTTGGATAAAAAAGGTGGAAGAAGCAATCCATCCTCCAAAAAACCATCTACGCTTCCAATGTGCGTTGTATTTAATCTTTTTCCTTTTCCTGAAGGTGGTTTTATTTCCATTGAATATCCATCCAAAAACGTTTAGCGGGGAATAGTGACATTCTTGTCATTCCACATTTTATGTACAATATAACCTTGGTTGATCCATGTCTCATGATACACATTTTCTTCGCCTAAAAACTGGAATACAGGTCGAGGATGCACTTGAAGAAGACATATTTCTATTAGCAATGTTCTTGTAAACTAAATCACTTCTGTAGTACAAATAAGATAACCCCAATAACATTATATTACATACCTACCTAGTATTAGGACACCACATTCCAAAATAATAGTACTAGGAATTTCATGTAATTAGTATTAGGTTAAAGAATATCTATTTACTATAGTCTACTATACTACTCTTATACATAACACAGGATCAAAAAATTCCAAGTTCCTCTATCTTTAATATTAATTAATTTTGTAATTGAATGCCTAAAACATAGGTGTCGGTTAAGAACTACATTTTAATTATTTAAAAACTTTGATATCCAAGAAATTATTTTTATATTCTAATATATATTTTTTTCGTACGCCTATGAACGTTCAATAGGGGGCGTCCATAAATTATGCGAGGTGTTCAGAGGGGGGAGGGGGTCAAGCTCAATCTTTCTAAATCTCACTTGGGGGAGAGGGGGTTTTTAGCAAATCTCACGTAATTGTTTTTAAGTAGAAAACGGTGTAAAAGTTAAATTAAATTAAAGTACAAAAATGCTTCTAGAATGAAAATAGAGCATAATTTCACACAATAGTGTTTGTCGTATTTGTCCAAACCCCGCAGAACAGCTCATGGACTAAATAAGAATAAATATTATTGATTTTTATTATCAAATACTAGCATTGCTATATTATGTTCTTGTATTTTTTTTTAATCCAACGCGATTACAGTTAAAATGTCAATTTTAAAAAATCTCACGTGAGATTTGGGGAGGGGGGAGGGCGTTAGGAAAAATCTTATGAAATCTCACCAGTGGGGGCGGGGGTGTCAAAAAATCCGGAAAAATGCCTCACGTAATTTGTGGACGCCTCCATAGTAAAGGACACCGTGACGGTTTATATAATAGCAGCATAATAAAAAATATACCATATTGACACCTAATGCACGATTAAAAAAATTATTAATAAGGAATGATTTTCTGATAATCGATTTCAAGATCCTTAATTTTTATACTATGCTAATATGTAGCTCAACAAAAATTTTAAACAAAAATAGAAGAAACAATGAACTATTATGGTTCAATGAGTGAAAATAAAATCGAGAGATGCATTTTCATAATCGAATGATAAGTAGTTGTAAATTGACTTGCGCATCATAAATGTCAAATTTAAATTAAAAGTCAAAATTTTAGTTAGTTTTATTTCTATTAAAATAAAAGTTCTTTCCAGCTTAGTTCATTTTCCGGAAGATTTTGAAGTAATAAATACGACTGCTATAGAATTTAGCTCTATTCTAACATTTTCCGATGCTACAATGCTAGACTTTTCCAAAGCCGTGGGATAAATGAATCTATTGCACGACTTTTATCATTTATCCTCCGATATGTACATTTAAATGATTAAGCTACAAAAGCTACAAAAAAATAGGATGGGTTTTATAAATTTCATTAGACTAAAGTATTACCACATTATTTTATTTTTTTAGTTGCAGTCGTAGAAAAAGTATAGTGTGCAACACGTGGAAAAAGCACTTTTCATTCTTGTTTCACAATATACTATTCTCGATGGCACATTATACAATTACACGGAATAAATCTCTGAGATTTTGTAATAATAGGTTTCCAACATTCCAACATATTACTATTTACAAATGTTCAGTTTTTTAATCAGAGTAGTTTTGCCATAACGTCTAATGTGCCACAGAAAAAAACGTATAAATTTTGAGGCATACGCCTCGTGTGACAATATTTCCCACTCGTGTGAAAAGTGTCACTTTTCGCACTCTTTATGTAATATACTATTTAAACATGTGTTGACTATTTACCATAGTATGTTGAACTTTATTCAATTTTTCATAATTTTAAAAATTAAATAGAAGTGGTAGTAATATATATATAAAATATTTTAAATGGTCATTTCATTGATTTGGAAGAATTTTGTTAGTCAACTATACTGTATATTTTGTTAGTCTGCTTGATATTTATTCAGATTCAGATTATTTAAAAACAACAGTTAACAAAATGTAGCACTCGAGGAGTACTGACGAAAGTTTTAACTTGCATTGGCGTATCTTCGTATTTTTTTCTTCTTGACGAAGCTATTAAAATTTCACACAATTCACTTTAAACCTTAAGTTATAGCTATAACTGATTCTCCTTGATAATCGGATTATAAATGCAAACATTGCAAACGCAAAACCAAATTTATTTCCAACTTTTCAAACGTCAACTGACCATATAGTCTTTTACTATATATCATAAGGTATTATGTACCTATTTATTATCATATAATATAAAAATTTGCATAGTATATATTATCATATCCATCTGATTGTTAAAAAATGCGTGTGACACTTGGTGAGTGCCGACAGAAGTCGTATCGTGCGTTATAACTATATGTGCATTAATTAAATTTTATGTCTGTATTAAATAATAATATTTTTATTTTATATATATAATGTATGGATACACTTTAACAATTTACAAACTATCTTATCAGCACTTTTATCTAACTCCTTATCAGTGTTTTCTAATTTCACTCTTTATGTCTCATCAATTCTTCAGCAGTTGTTCTGAGTCTCTAAGAACACTCCGAGGGTTAACTTTTTAGTTTTGTATATAGCCAAAAAGACAAAAAATAAAGTACTTCATTGCTTTTCAAAATATGTCCTGCCAAGATCGATATACTTTTGCCTATGTTCAAACCAATTGCTAAAACAGTTATTCCAGTCTTCAGTTGACACCTGAAAATCGATGGCTTTTTCTGGCGACTGGAATCTGGTACCTAGACAAACATTTATATACCAATCGGAAGTAACCGTCCTTCGGTCTTCTAAAGCAATTGCTGCCACGTTGCGATCTTTGACACACGAGAACGGTTCACTTTTGTTGGTTTTTCCGCATCGTGAAAAACCCGCACAACCGATTGGTGTTTATTTTCCCGTCCGTATTGGTTAATCCAAGATTCATCTCCACTAACCATACTATAAACGTTTTTTGAGCTTCCTTTGTTAAACCGTTTTTCGAAACCAATTGACGCGAACCGCAAAAGAGGGATCCAAAGACCCAAAGATGCCTCTATCTCTCGGTATGTTACACGGCAGTCATCCTTAATTAGCGTCAATGTTTTGCTGTGTGACTGCTGTTTTCGGTAGACCTATCCTGGATTCGTCACTGAGACTGGAGCGACTACGTTGAAATTCGCAATATCAGCAGGAAATAGTCGACTAGTGGTGTACTTCATTTCTAAACGCATAAATTTTCTCTGGAAATTGTAAAAAATTATTGCCCGAGAATGTTCTTGGCTAAGATCCATCTTTTGACCGACTTGCTTATTTCAAAAATTTATTGTACCTGTACGACTTGTATCGCAATGAGGTTAGATTTGTGTCTGAAGGTTCTAGTGGTAGAGCCTTTTAAGCGGCTATAAGCAAAACTAAAAAGACAACCTTCGTAATATTTTTTCTGGAATATTTATCGTACGCTCTTGTCTTTTTTCCTGTGCAGAAAATTCCAACTGTTCTTTAAAAGTGGGTTGCTGATTATTGTGGATTTGAATCTGTCTATAATTTTGTAAAAAAGTTGTTGTTCTTAATTATCTCTTTACTATTAAAATTTGGAAAAATTATTTCATTTAATATAATGAGTGTAACAACTGATAAAAAACAAAGCCGTGTTTATTTAAATCAATGTGAACTCTTATTTTTATATACAAAACTAAAACAAGAAGAAAACGTTTTCAAACGTAAATAATAATAATTCTTATTAAAATTATTAAACAAAAAATAGCATTCGCACTTTTGAGTAAAATAATGTAGGCTATACATTTTATCCAGTTAAACGTATATCCTTACTCTTTCTTCTTTTTCTTTCTCTCTCTCTCTTAATACACTCTTTAGTTCCTTTCTTTCCACAGCAATGTATTGTGACGATGAGATCAATTTACTCCTGTGAAAAGATTATGTCGTACGATAAGAAATAGACACATCAATAAGGTCATTTCCCTTTAATATATGGGTTATTGAACATGGGTGTGTACATATAAAAATAAAATTTCAGTGTTACGTCTGTATGTTCCGATAGATTAGATAGGTATATAACAAAATGTAAACACTTGCTGTTTTTTGCAATATGTCAACTACAATACGTAATTTAGGTCTGAAGTATTTAAAATGTAAAAGAAAAACGTTCGTTCATTATCAATTGATAGTTACAGTTAGATAAGCGGTTTAAAACAATGACGAATGGGTTTATTCCACGTCTTGTTGATATTGGTCAGTAACTATCAAATTACTTAAATTTTTCTCGTTATATTAACAAGGTACAAACAAGTACAATAGTACAAACCTCCCAAAATAGTTAAAGAAGTAGGTAGAATTACATCATTGATATGTAAACTTACCTACGTTATTTTAGGCTTCCCACTCAGTACTCTGTTGTTAAATATTTCTGAGTTTAAGCAAAAGAAAAATTATTATATTCGTTATTAATAATAATAATAATCCTTTATTTATATCATACAAATATGGTTTTATAAATTATTTTACAATTTGTATGGAAATTAGGTACCTCCTTAGGAATACCTGTATTGGAGGTTACTATCATCTATCGATATCTATACTTATAATAAATCTGTAGAGAGGTCAATTCTGTACATGAAATATATTTCCAAAATAATTATCAGGGGGTGATTAGGGATCGATACTGATACCAAAAATTCAATCAGTAAAATTTTTGTCTGTCTGTCTGTATAACCGCTATAGAAACAAAAACTACTCGACGGATTTTAACGAAACTTGGTACAATTATTTTTCATACTCCTGTGCTGGTTATAGTATACTTTTCATCACGCTTCAATTAATAGGAGCACAGCAGTGAAGGGAAATGTTGGGAAAACGGGAGAAGTTACTCCATTTTTTCAGCCCGTCGCGTGTGCAACATTAATGGTTAAAGCTAAGCAGAAATCATCTTATTTTTATAATTTGGAGGTTAACTGTGAACGAATTTTACAATATTTCACCCACCCCTTTAACGAATTCGGAGGAGAAATTTTTATATAACAATCACCACGCCACGCGAACTACGTCGCGGGTACAGCTAGTTTATAAATAAAAAGCCTTTTAATTGCATTTCTTTTTTTTTTCTTTAATTCATTTATTCTTTAAATTATTATTATTTTTTTTTTTTGAGTGACGCAGTGGTACTGGTGGAGGAGAGGGCCGAGAAAATAAAAAAAAACATTTTTAAATGTGAACGAAAACAAAATTTTACTTTTACATAAAAAATATATAAATTTATGACTTGTATAAAATAAAATGATGGACTTTGATCTAAGATGAATTTATGCAATAATGAATGAAGGTGGATTACTTAGATATGACATGCAGTGGACCATAGTTAAAAATATTTGATTTTGATATGAAAGTTAGATATGTATTTTTATCTTATTTCTTTTCTTATATAAATGTAACTGTAGTATGAAAATAAATCGAGTAAAATACTTTAATGAAAACCTTTTAAAAAACAGTTGGTATTTTTTGAAAAAAATAACGTTCCATCTTGTATGGATGTGGGAATATGTATTGAAGTTCTTTATAAAGCGAAGATATTTTTCATTTCTATACCGACGCATCTGACCCAAGAATAGGAAGAAGAAATAAACGACAACATCATTGCCATCTGCAGAATTTCCAGACACGTTAAAGTAATTGTGGAGGTAACAATGCAAAATTCTCGACTTGACCTTTTGATGCTCGTGTCTTAGAACTTCATATGCAGGAAGGGCAATGTCCATTTCTACAAATATTTGATATAACAATGTATAACTACTATATTAGTAATAAACGTAAAAAAACAAAAGGGAAGGAATTAAAAAATCTGTTTTATTTATTTTATCATTCTTTATAATTCAAACTCTTTATATATATATCCCCTTGAGGTGGAGAGTATTTTATTTTAAATACACATGAAAGAAATTTTCTCCCAAGATTCAATTAACAATAATATAATTAAAAATACTAACGGCCCATTTTGATAGGCACCCTTGGTCGGCATATATTATCGTAATCATAAATGTGTGTACAAATTTGTTTTTTTGCATATACTGGATAGGTACAATAATTCTGCAGTCCGGTCTCGTACTATTAGGTAATAGAACTAATGAAATTGAAAAATAATATGAACCCGCTCACAGGGGTGTAGGGGAATATAATTCTAAGAACTTGTGTACCCCCACACTTTAGCACAGGCAACGTTCGTCAGTTGAATTTCCTCTACTTTTTAAGCGTGTACCTAAATTAAAAAATAAATAGCATTTATATGATAAATTAACGCTGAATTTATTCTAATAACGATGCGGTCTCATACCGAGAGACTTAAATAATTTTTTTTTCACCTTATGGAGGAGGAAGGTCTTCTGGGAAGTCCTAGTCGACGGACTGATAACGAGCGGGCTTATAACGCGACTCGACTTAAAATTAAAAAAAAAATCATGCGAAAATAAATCACCTAGATTTTATTTTAATTCTCAGATTTGAGTATCGCTAAAATGTTGTAACCAAACGATTCAACAGTTTTATTAAAACTGCCATGAAACAACTTAAACATTAATGTTAAACTTGTTTGGGGCATTGTTAAAATTGTATAGATACATTTGTTATTTAAAAGTAATTAAAAAAGATTAATCAGATTGTATATCTAAAATAAGTCATTACGATTAATTCGCCAAGCGTTACACTATGATTACACAGGACAATAAAATGAAACCGATCTTCTTAGTCAAAAACCAGACTATACGCGAGTAGTCCCAAATGTACCCGAACTAACAAAAAAATCCCCTTGAACCTCAATACATTTTTCCCAGCAATGTTCCATAGCTTCGATACCAGATTGATAGTGAGAACCGTCGAGTTCCTCAACATAGCCGTCAACCACAGACTCCACCTCTTCACTGTCAGCAAATTTTTTACTAAATAGACATTTTTTCAAGTTTGGAAACAGATATTAATCTGAGAAGGCTAATCTGTTGAATAGGGTACATGGGATGTAATTCAAATTTTAAATCATATATTTTTTCCTTCCTTTCTTTTTCGCCTAATGCGGACGTTTTTTCTTGAATTAATCATTCAAACTCTGCAATAAGTGTTGCTTTTAAACTTTCAAAGAAATCTGAGCAGACCTGTTGACGCGCGAACTTTTGGTCAGGAGTCAAGTTTTTTTGCACCAACTCTGCACATACTTTTGTCATGTGTAATTCCTAGTTTAAAATGTTCCTATAACTGTTTCTTGATCGGTGTTTACACCTTCGGCTATCATCTGGATGCTCATTCGATGATTTGCATGCACAATCTGGTTGATTTTGGTCACTGTCTCTAGAGTTTAAACAGTGACAGGGTGACCTGAGCGCTTGTCATCTTCAGTGCTCTTTCGGCTTCACTGAAGCACTTGTACCACTCATAAACACTAGATAGAGAATTGTCCACATAGACCTCTTACAACAATTTATAGCAGTCATTCGGAGTTTTCAATCCAACGAGAAATTTGAGATTGGTCCTGTTTTTCGTCACGCATGGTTTTTAGCATGAGAAAAAACACGTTCATTTCAAACTGCTACTGCACAAATACTATAATAGTAACGAAAACGTGGTTTGGTACATGCATAGAGAGGATTTCTACATATCCATATTAGATATTGTATCACTGCGACCTTGCAGATCTATTGTGAACACCCATTATCCCTGGAACAGGATTAGAGCACCTTGTCCCGCCCTGCTCTCTTAATAAGACTTAATAGCCTTGACAGTGGCCACTCCACATAACTTGGAGCAGCCGGTTTCTCCTCTCCCAGTACTAGATACCGCGTCCTTGCAAGGCCCTCTTATTGGCATAGGACATGAAATGCGGTTTCCTCCTCCTTCTCTTGGCAGTATCGACAGATGTCTTCATTTGTTAAGTTCAGCTGAATCATGTGTTTTATAAGCCTACCATGTCCTGTCAAGAGACTGACAATCATTCTGACATCGTTTCGCCTTTGTGATAGCAGCTCTGCAGTAAACTTCGCGGAGTGTCCCTTTATGAAGACTTTGGCTTAGCTGTGAGCTTATTTGTGCCTAGACTATCGCCTTGGCTGTCCGTGTATATGATTACGGTTTTACCCGTTATACTTTGGCTTACGATCTTCGTTGCACAGTGTTGTATGGCCATTACTTCAACCTGAAACACTGTGGCATACGCACCTATACTTAGTTGGACCTTTATCCTGTGTCCTCTACTATATATACCTGACCCTATGCCTTTCTGAGTCTTTGAGCCATCGGTACCAGATTGACGCCCCTTGGATTGGGAGGCCATTTTTCTAGATACCCAACGCAATACTCGTTTTTCCCCACCCCTCTAGACACGCACTGTCGTTATTTAATAGCCAGTCCTCGAATATTACCTGACTCCTTTCGTGGTCTAATATTTAGAAAGTCTGCTGTTATGTATGGTTAATATTGAACTGATCGACGACTGATAATTTACGTGCCTCTAAGCCGAATAAAAAGATTAGAAGGTCTAGCCTTCAGTAATCTTGTTCCAAAAAAGTTATTGGATCATCCACATAACCAAAATTCCTTAGTAGAGCTTTTAAGTCTACGGACGCTTATTTAGTAAGCGTTTGAACCTGTCCGAAAACTTATGCTGCATACATCGGTATAGAAAAGAAAATAAGTCATTAGCTTACAAGTTCTGGAAATTTCACTAGATGACTTAAAAAAAGTCTGAAATAAAAAAATATATCAAAAACACAAAAAACCTGACTGCTTATAGTCACTAAAAGTGAAAAGCTCTTTATAGAGTGCCCTATCTATTGTATTTACTTAATTTGATTCCCAGATAAAATATAACTATCTCTACCTTTAATCGTAGTTTGTTCCCGCCTTCAATAAATTCAAAACGTATAAATTATTTATATGCATTAAAATGTAGAGCTTATTTTTCACTTTTTAGTAGCTATTAGCCGTCGGTTTTTGAAGTTATACTTCTATTTATGGACTCGATTTGTGTAGAGTTAAATGGGAAAAATCATTAGATATGTAATGGTGTGAGTAAGAGAGAGACAGAAACACATATATGGTATATTGGTCGGTAAAAACAAATGTTTAGTCATCACTATAAGTCCTTTAAATACCTTTAAATACCGTTTCAACATTCAGTACATTGAAAAGAGATAGATATACAAAAAACAGTCTGAGCTAATGTTTTGGAATATCATAGTGACGTATTACATTGTGTTTGACAGATTATTTTATAATTCTGTCACGTAAGTAAACATATAAAGTTTAGTATTTTATATTAATAATTATATTCAGTAATGAGTATTGTATTGTAGTCCATACTACCGTCACATGGTTGCATTGTATCCTGCACTATGCTTTTGAGTCAAATACATGCGTGTGAATTAAAACCTGTTCCTGCAAACTTACTGAAAAGTGCAGTTCAAAGTGCGTTAAAATTTTGTAAAAGTGTGTTGTTAGAAAATGTTTTGCATTGTTTTCTAGTGTTTTAAAATCTGTAATAGCCCACGGTAAGCAAATCGGGTTTTGTAAACACTTTTTTTGTACATTGATCGTTTTACTGTTTGGTTTTCGTGTTTGAAGTAAGGACACACATCAACTGGTCTTATTTTTCTAAGTATTTATTTAATTGAATACAGTTATTTTTTTTAAAAAAATTATTTCTACTTGCCTGTGTTTGTAGTTATTAAGTTTTATTAGTGATGCCATTGATATATATTTAATGGCGCCGAGTGACGATGATATAAATGTGAAAATTACATGCGCGAGTTGTAAACGATCTCTAAAAGGCGAATTAAAATGTACCAAATGTGAAAAACAGTATCATCCTGCTTGTTTAGTTCGCCTAAGAGGCGAAAAAGTGGTTGGTCAAAATTTAATCATCTGTCCATCATGTGCTGAAACTGAAAATGTTGGCGACCATGCGTGGGACAATGTCGATGCTCTAAGAAGAGAGAACAGTTTAATGAACCAATTGCTCATCCAGATGATGGAACATCACGACTTATTACATGGTAGACTGAACGATATGGAAGACCTGGTAGAAAAACTCTCCATTGAATTGAAATCATTACGTGACGAAAAGGTAAACAAGATAACAACCCCTCTACCTCCTGTTCCTCACGCCATTGCTTTGTCATTGCCATCGGAGGCGCGCACGAACAAATCGAGCGCACGTAGGACTACGCAGGTTGAGGGTACCTACGTCACACCAAACCGAGCTGAAGTTGGATGCAGGTTGTGATCGTGCCCGCAAAACATGGTCAAGTGGCCAGTCGGCCTGTAGCAACAGCAGAAACAGAAAATTTTGATAATCCGAACAGAAATAAGAAGACCTGGCCAATAACCAACATGGGATTTTTCAGATTCAACGTCATCAAAAAAAAACGCCAACAATACAAAAAAACATCTGGGAAATGCGAAAGTATCCCAGGAAAATGAAATAAATGGCTTCTCCAGTGGAGAAAGAAGAGCTTGGATATATTTAAATCGTGTTAAAAGACAAGCAACTGAGTCTATGATAACAGATTACATAAAGAAAAAGGTGAGTTTTGAAACTGAGATTCTTTGCGTAAGGGAGATACCCACTGATCCAAACAAACTCAAATGCTTTGTTGTAACAGCACCGTTAAAGCGCAAGGATGAGCTATACGATGCAGATTTCTGGCCTCGGATGGTTGGCGTTAAGAGATTTGATTTTACGAAACACAGAGAATTTTTGCAAACTGCCGGTAATTTTTAATAAAAGGCTACACACCTTATTTATTACTTGTTGATAATAGCCAACCTGAAATTGTTAGTCATAATACGAACATATTTAGCATATTTTATGTCAATATCTGCTCAATTAGAAACAAGATAGGCGTTCTGGAGGCCTTTCTCCATGATCATAATATAAAATACAGTGCTATTTGTCTGGTCGAGCACTTTCTTTTAACAGAAGAGGTTCAGCATCTAAGTGTCTTTGGTTATGACCCGAGCTCTTATTTTTGTCGTGTACGGAATAAACGTGGTGGAGCTATGATTTTGGCAAAACATTGTATGGAGGTAAATCCTTTAAAAATGATCGAAAACTTATCAGTTGAAGGACGAAACACCTGGTACTTAAGACGAACCTCGTCTCCATAGAAGTATAACTTCCGCCGGCAGTCCCACTGACTGCCACACCTTTTTTTTTTTTGTTTTATTGTTTCATGATATTTCACCTCAGCATAACAAAAAAAACAGATATGAAAGTGGTAAATACTTAAAAATCGTTCCAAGATTTCATACGCCTAACTGGTAATCTATTAGGTTTGCAATGAAAAACAGTGATCATACAAGGGTTGTCTTTTAAGTTTTGATTATAGCCATAAAGACAAAAAAATATATAGACTTAAAGTACTTTATTGCTTTTCAAAATATGTCAACCACGATCGATACACTTTTGTATACGTTCAAACCAAAGGCATCGATGTCTTCTTCTGGCGACTGAAATCATTGCCCATGGATTGAATTCTTGATCTTCGGGAACGTAAAGAACTCGTTGGGACTTAGGTCGGGACAATTCGATGCTTTGAAGCTCCAAAAACTCGATTGTCTTTAGGGCAGTGTGAACACTTGCATTGTTCTGATGTAGGATGATTGGCTGTTGTGTGTTGCTTTGTCACATAAAGCCTTTGAGAACGAACAACTTTTGTTGTTTTTTTTTCCATCGTGAAACACTCATTGGTGTTTATTTTTCTTTTTTTTAGTGGTAAATCCAACATTCATTGCCACTAACAATACTATAAACGTATTATAAACCAATTTCGTAATACCCAGATCTTTAGGATCGAGGTGTGAAATTCCCAAAGATGCCTCTATCTTTCGGCGGTCATCGTTAATAAGCTGACGAACCATATCAATGTTTTGCTGTGTGACTGCTGTTTTGGGTGCACCTAGCCTAGAATCGTCGCTGTGACTGGAACAATTACGTTGAAATTCGCAATACCAGTGGGAAATAGTTGACTAGTGTGGTGCTTCATCCCCAAACACAGAAACCATTTCAGCGAGACATTGCTATTGGGATAATTCTATCCGAAAATTGTAAAAGATTATTGCTCTAAAATGTTCTCGGCTAAGATCCATTTTCCGACCGAATTGCTAATTTCAAAAATTAACTGTACCCACACGACTTGTATCGCAATGAAACTCTGGATTTATGTCATCAAAAGATTGAGGTTAGATTTATATCTGAAGGTTCTATTGGTGGCGCCTTCTATGCGAGTATATATAAAAAACAAAAAGACAACTCTCGTAAAGTACCTAACAGTTGCTTTGAAGTATTAAACTCACGTGAACTATTTCACAAAACAGTAGTACTTTAATTTCAAGTACCTATAATAAAAGGTATGAAACATCTATTTGCAAATTTTTGATTGTTTATTAGTTATTTTTCTTATTAGTATCTACTGAAAACCATTATAGAATCACACATACATACTGGTGTACAGTATTATTTACTTCGATTCCACAACAAAATCTGGGTAAAAAAAGTTGGTTACCGCAGATGTTAATATCAGATTTAGTGAATAAACTTTTAGATATACATCTTAATCGTTACTTATCGATTTTTTTAAGACAAAGAAGTCTTTTTGTGTCTGAAAAAGGAGTGTCTCGATTGAGGATAAACTGCTTACGTTTCTCAGGTATTGAAAAGAAGAGATATTCAAATTAGGTGGGTAGTTCGTGGTATCTTATTCAATGTGTTCACAGATTAATGGCGAGTTTTATACAGATAAAAACCTTAAACCATTTAACCTTTTTTGTGTTATTATATTGGTTTCAACTAAATTTTAAATCTATGTAAAATTTATGTGCTAATACGATACTGGAATCAATATTAACGGTAAAAAATTGAATAAAGTTGCTACGATTTGAAACTGTTATAAAATTAGATTAGTATTTATATTTCACAGTTAACCGAATATGTACGTCCGCCGTTTACAGAGTACTGCTATTAAAGTGAAAGTATATTTCGACGAATACTATGATGAATAAAATACTGTTCAATTTTAGAAACAGAACGCAACTATGCGTGTACTATTTCTAATGAAATTGTATCGGACAAGTGAATTAGAAAATTGATATTTTATTGTTATTGCATTAATAATGTTATAAATAAATACTATCATAATCAATTTTAAATGGATTTGTTATATGAAATTAACATGGTTTGTTACGTAACTTGTTCCTCAACAAATAGTAGGTAATAATTTTACTTATTAAAAATTTTTGATAAAATACTCAAATTTGTAACTACTCTACTGTAATGTCGTGGTTCTAATTTGGTTGAGATTTTCTGAATCAAGTGAAAGGATGCTAAAACTGCACAAATCAAACTCTTAATTCAGTATGCGGTTGTTTATTTCCTTTTAATTATATAAAAAATAAACATAAATAGTAGATCATTCTTAAAATTTTAAGAACTCTGAACTTCAATTCCGGTTCCCTGCGAAGAAGGGTTGTTCACGAGCTTCCATCTGAAGGCCTGCTCGGAAAATTAATATTCAAAGAGGCATCTGGACCCGAAGTTTTATATTTATTAATCTCTTCAGTGAAAGGAGTTTCCGTTTTAAAGGTGAAACATAAGACCTTCGAATAGATCTAGACTAGCCTTTAAAACTCACTTACGTCTTTATTTGACAAATTCGAGAAGGTAAATTCTAGAGCTTCACTGGGATCTGCTTAATACTAAATATAATCCAGTTAAAATCTAAAACAATTTCATTCGCATATCAATTCAACTGACAAGGCGGTGATATACCTAGGGAGTTACTAGGTCTAAAAGCAAACTAAGTTTAAAATAAATAAACAATTTTAAATTTCTTTATATGTCAATTTAACCTTAACAGATAACGATGTGTAAATTCTTACAGGTTAAGCAAATTTTAAAAAACCTCATTACTAATCAAGTAACAACAAATATTCTTAGCCAATAGAAACAAACTTACTCTTTCGTGAATTAAAAAAACGAGTATGGCAGTCAGTGGGAATGTCGGCAGAAGTTATACTTCTATGCACACACCCGGATTCATAAATTTGTATGCGAATGATTTAGCAGAATCATTATATGATATTCGTGGTTAGCGACCCCAAAAACCTCGTAATACCGAGTGCACACTCTTTTTGTATCGATTTTGCATAAAATTCCTGGTGTTTCGAAGACCATCGCCATTATTATAATCGTATTTAGCGACTCAGAAAACCAAGGGTGCACTGATTTCGTACAGAATTTACATAAAACCCCAGGAGAAGAGGTAAATACCCTAGACACCAAGTGCCGCGGAGACTTTCGGCATTATGATATTCGTGTACAGCGACCCCAAAAACCCCGAGTACCTATATAAACTGAACCTATTTTCAGCAATACTTACCGAGTTATAAGTTTTCTTTCTATTGTCTGTTCGGAATGCACTTTTCAAATGCAGAAATGAAATTTTCCATTTTTACATTATAAAAAATAGCGACAAATTTCCTGATACTCTAACGAATCCAATGCAAAAAAACGCATTCCGATCCATCTTACGTTACAAAATTCGGAGGTTTTAGTGCTTTATTTCCTCGACTATTCGTAAAAACTTTGTTTATGTACATTTAAGTGACAGAATTATAAAATAATCTGTCAAATAATCATGTGGTCCGTCACTATGATATTCATACATTAGTTCAGACTGTTTTTTGTATATCTATCCCTTTTCAATGTACTGAATGTTGAAACGGTTTTCAAAGGACTAATAGTTATGACTAATAACATGTGGTTAATATTTTATCTTTGTTTTTACCGACCAATATACCTTATAAGTGTTTCTGTCTCTCTCTTACTCACACCATTACATATGTAATGATTTTTCCCATTTAACTCTACACAATCTTTTTCCGCCGAGTGCACGAATAGAAGTATAACTTCAAAAACATGTATTTGCAAGATATTTTTAGATAAATTTAGATTTTATCATAAAAATAATAATCATTAATTAAATTTTAACTATCTAAATTCAGTATTATTTAAAAATGAGTGTAGAGTTTAACATTCGAGCATATGTAAATTAAATAGACGCAGGCTTCAATATCCTGTACGCGAAACCATTAACAAATTAAAATTAAACTCTGTACTCTCTCTCTCTCTCTCTCTCTCTCTCTCTTGCACCTCGCTCGGATAACGGTAACAACAACGACCATTTGGTTTAGGAAGTGACAGATGCACAAACTATTCCCAATTCCGAGCAATTATCTTGGAATATTTTGTGCTCCCCATGTAAGAAGCCCCAGAGTTAAACAACAGGGCCAAGACTGGGACGCCGGACCTCGGTGTACCAAGATTGGACCAAGACTGGGAAACCCAGCCTCGGCCATTCCTGTCATTGCCCAAACTTGGGCCACGATTGGGGACCCCAGTCTTCGCCATTCAATGGTGCGCCAAGCTTGTTCCGAGACTGGCAAATCCAGCCTCGACCATTACTGTCGTTTCCCAATCTTGGGCCAAAATTAGGGTACCTAGCTTTGACCATTCAACGGTGCGCCAGGCTTGGGTCAAGACTGGAAAACCCAGCTTCGGCCATTCCTGACATTGCCCAATCATTCTCTTAATGCTACATCAATAAGCTGTGCGATATTTGCTTCGTTGCTACGTGAAACTCTAATCCTTCTATTGAGATAGTCCACAAGTGTTCAATTAGTTTCAAATCTGATGAGCATGCAAACCACTCTAAAACTGTGATACCTTCTGTTTCAAGGCATTGTCTAGTCAATCTGCTTCTATGAAAAGGTATCGTGCACAAAAATAAAGTCGCTAATTTTATAGCTGTCTTAGTTCTAGCACTAAATCAGTAATCCCCCGGTCGGTTAAAGTTTTTTGAAATGGTAACAATAAATTTTTTGTTCCCAACATAATATCTCCTTATAACATTACAGTTCTTCATTGATATCTTGGGACACATCTGGCAAGTCTCGCTTATCTACCTAAAAACTCGGATCTGATCTTAGTCTAATTCTGGTCTCATCCGAAAAAATAACATTTTGTAAGTCTTAATTGTCCAGTTTTGTTGTTGAAAAGGTACCGATTTACCTGGTCAATTTTATTTTTCCTAGATAACTCTTGAGTCCGTAATACTCTCCTACTGTACAACCGCGAGGTTTCAACTGAAATGTACACACCTGTAGTTTCCGGAAGTTATCGTTAATGCTTAGAAATTTGGCACACTGAGCTGTACCGTAGTTCAGTTGTGACTCTTTGAGGGCTTTGTCTGGTCCTGTTCCAAGTGTCGGTATATGTTTTCGATACAACGAGTACTACGTCTGCTATGTGTCTTTGGGGGCATTTGTTGTTTGATAAGAATCATAATTTTTCCTCTCTTTTTGGGATGCAAAAAGGGTTTTGTTGATTGATTATCCTGAAAAAGGTAAATTAATTAACGCTTGGATAAAAACAGAAAAGGGTGTGGCAGTCAGTGGAACTGCCGGCAGAAGTTATACTTCTATGCACTGTTAACTAATAAAACTTAATAACTACAAACACAGGCAAGTAGAAATATTTTTGTTAAATTAACTGTATTTAATTAAATAAATACTTAGAAAAATAAGACCAGTTGATGTGTGTCCTTCTTTCAAACACGAAAACTAAACAGTAAAACGATCAATGTACAAAAAAAGTGTTTACAAAACCCCATAGTGCAAAATATACCTAATGCAAATTACTGAATAAATATTATGATTAATATTATTAATATAATAAATACTAAACTTTATATGTTTACTTACGTGACAGAATTATAAAGTAATTTGTCAAACACAATGTAATATGTCACTATGATATTCCAAAACATTAGCTCAGATTGTTTTTTGTATATCTATCTCTTTTCAATGTACTGATACCTTATATGTGTTTCCGTCTCTCTCTTACTCACACCATTATATATGTAATGATTTTTCCCATTTAACCCCACACAAATCAAGTCCATGATAAGAAGTATAACTTCAAAAATCGTGAAAAAAGCCCCGGTTTACAGAAGAAAACAATCATTTTTTATCAAGACAACGTGTTCACACAAGTTTGTTGACGATGGCTAAATTGAGCGAATTAAAGTACGAAATGCTTGAACACCCACCCGCCATATTCACGATTTGGTTCCCTCCGGCTATTACCTCTTCAGAAATATGAAAAAGTTCTTTCGTGGAAAGCGTTTTTCCTCGAATGGAGGAGCTATTGCAGCCGTTGAACAAGATTTTGTAGAGCTTTCGGTAAATCATCACAGAATGGTATAAAATTACTGGTGGATCATTGGAATAGGTAAGTTCAAGCTGAGGGAGATAACCTATATTGAATCAAAACACAATTTCATTAAAAAATGCACATTCTTTCATTTTTGCTTTCAAAATTTATTAAACAACCTGTATAGTTGGGTCACATTTAGTGTGCCTTCATTATAAAAGTCACTTTGATAAGGGCAGCAAAAATAACCTCTTGTAAACATCTATTGTTAAAGAGTTGTCCCAAAGAGATTATCTATCCAAACGTTCAGGGTCGGCTTAACTATTTTAGTAGGAATTAAATAGTCGTTATTTGTTGAAATTAAGTTTGGTATAGTTGTGTGCAACTAATAAAATTAAATATTAACAAATAATAACTTAGTTAATCAAATACTATTTTAGCCGCCGACCCTCATTATAACCACATTTACCTATCGTTCGAAATATAGATCTATACTAATATTATAAAGAGGAAAGGTTTGATTTTTTGTTTGTTTGATATGAATAGGCTCCGAAACTAGTGGACCGATTTCAAAAATTCTTTCACCGTTGGCAAGCTACACTATTCCCGAGTGACATAGGCTATGTTTTCATTTTCAAAATAAGAAATGAAAAATTAAAAACAAAATGACGTCGCACGTATTCGATCCCACGACGAAATCAAAACAACTGTGATAAATAGACGTCTAAGGCTGGGCGCAGACGCTCGGTTTCCTGATTCGGTTTCCGGATCAGGAATTCAGATTCGGAATTCCGTGTGCCTAGCGCAAACATCCGTTTTTTTGTATCAGGAATTTATACTGTCAGTTCGAATAGCGATGTTTCTGTGAAAGCATAAATGGACGACGACAATGAACTGATTGCTATTGCACTTTTACTGGCGCTAGATATGAAGAAGTAGAGAAAACGACGTTATTAAGTTTTTTTCCGTTCTTACGACCCAAACGCACGGAATGAATTTCGAAACGAACGTCGGGTTTTTTTCCGTTCGAAAATAGTTAGGACGTGTGCGCCTTGTTGAACATTTTGTATGTAAATGAAGCATTGAGGTTTCAGAATCTGAATTCCTGATCCGGAAACCGAATCAGGAAACCGAGCGTTTGCGCCCAGCCTACTTTATCACAGCCACCAGTTTAATGACATAAATTTTCCAAATTTAGGATATAAACTCACTACTTGAACTAAGATTAATTTGTTAATAATCTATACTAATATTATAAAGAGGAAAGGTTTGATTTTTTTTGTTTGTCTATACTTCTATACTTATACTTATATAATATATAATTTTAATACCTATACTAATATTATAAAGAGGAAAGGTTTGATTTTTTGTTTGTTTGAAATGAATAGGCTCCGAAACTACTGGACCGATTTCAAAAATTCTTTTACCGTTGGCAAGCTACACTATTCCCGAGTGACATAGGCTATGTTTCATTAAAAAAAAATAGGGATCCTTACTAAAATGCCATTAATGTAACCAAAAATGACCTTAAAATCCTTACATCGCGTGCGCTGAGAATACTATTGATTATAGAATAAAATAATGTACTACGATTTTGAAGAATATATAAATATCTACAAAAAATGCCGCGACAGCATATGTCTAACTGTTATAGGTACGTCACAATAACTAATTTTTAATTTTTTAAAAGTTTTTATCTTGGTATTAATCCTTATCAAAATAACTTATTTCATAATCACAAATTTAGCATGTGCAATGGGACGAGGCTACTTATAAAGGAATTAAAGGACAATTAAGTTGTAGCAACCAATATAACTGAACCACCAGCTGGTCAACTAGCTCATACACTGAGGATATCGATGATCCCAACTGATCTACCAAATCCATTTAAACCGCTTCAATTTCCTATCAAAACATCTTTCGCTTTTACTAATAATAAGTCTCAAGGTCAAACCTTCCAAATAGTAGGGATCGGTTTTCCTCATGGCCAACCGCCTAAGGCGGGTCGGAGCACCTAAAAATCAATTTATTTTGCTGCCAGAAAATAAAACAACATGTAATATTGTCTACTGGGAAGCGTTGACCCAATAAATTTAATGGCTTCTGTTATTTTTCTTTAATCCCCGTGCAAAGCCTGGGCGTGCTGCTAGTAAGCAATAAATTAACAAATAAATTTTACAATACGCGCCTCTACTAATCCTTCTTGCAATCGAAAGATATTTACAGTTTAATTAATGATTGTAACAAAATATAACACCCGAAGTAAAAAACATTAGTGCCAACGCGCCCTGCAAGCACGGAGGGCGCGTCAAGTACGATAGCCAAGCAGTCCACCCTCCCACAACCTAGACGCACCACCACCACACCGACGAAACCACCCGAGAACCGAACGGGAGGTATAAAACAAGAGGGCAGTACCCAGATCGGCAGAGTTCTACAAGCTCCCAGCTTCCACCCTTCGCTTCCGACTCCGGAACGATACCTGGAACTGACAAGCTTAAACCCTCTGGCTTCCAACACGTGGAACCAGATCCGTCGAGTCGCTCAGGTCGTACCAAGAGCAGTGAAACCACTGCTCATTCGAATCAAAACACAACGCGTCGCGTCATGACGCAGGTGAGCGGTTAGTGGACCATCTATAGTGACTATCAGTGCCCGTTTTACGTTTCAAGCCATAGACAATCTTTAATAGACAATATCTTTTGTTCATTAATCGTTACTGTAAATAAAATATTATTCATGACGGCTTTTGACTCTTAAACAAAAACCCCGTCATATTATACATTATGCATCTAAACCCTACTTTATATATAGTTATTTTAAAAGATTTTCAATTCAAAATTTATATTGAAATTCGGAGTATGGAAATATCAGTAAAGAGATGTCATCTAAGATGGAAAGAAAAACAAGAATGTTTAAAACAATTATGTACTTACTAAATATAAAAATAATAAAATCAGTAGAATTCACTTTACTTAATGAATATCTTATAATTTAGTTAATTAATAAAAATTTAATCTTGTTAGCAGTTCCACGATTAAATTATTTTTAAGCTTTTTACGTGAATAAATTTATTTTCCTTATAGTCCTTCAGCCGAGCCGGGTGCATCGCAACTGCGGTACGGTCAACGGGCGCAACCGAATTGGCTCCAGAGGTCAAGTCTTCATCCGCAAGCGAAAAAAGGGTATAGGTAAATTGGCTCCCAAAATAAATCCCTTTCTCTAATTACTTTAAGAAGATTTAATAATATTTTGCAATAAAAATAAAAATATTAGAAAAACATCAAAACAACAAAATAAATCCCTTTCTCGCAGTGTCCAATCGCAATGTTCAAAACAACATAATTAGATACTTAATACACGCCTACGAATTCTGAAATAGGAAAATTTTTACATCTTCTCTTCGGATTGCCGTATTTAAACCCAGTCGAAGTAGGAGATTGTTTTTCAGAAGATCTTGCAGCAATTCAGCCGAATAACGAATACCCTTGCATACCTGACCCAAAGGATTTTAATCCCCTGTCGTAATTGCGGTACAGACTAATTTTGGGTTTTTCCATGGGTAAAAGGGTAGGTGGTACCTAAGGGCATTTAAATCTCTTTAGAGCAAGTAGTCTCATTTATCGGGTAGCATGAAATTGCGCACGATAATGAGGTCTCCGAGATGCCATTACCTGAGTGGTCCTAATTACATTTCGAAATTGCGCCCAGTAAAATAGACAGGTAGTTCTACCCAGATTAGTAGACTACCAGGAATTATTAATACCGTTAAAGGCTGAGACTTATTAAATGAAGATATTGTAACTACCAGATTAATGTAGGAAATACCTAATGCTAGTTAAATTGCTATATAATGAATTTTCAAGAAAAATGCAAAGTGATATAAGTACCTAAGTATAATTGGCCCTATGTACCTATAAATAATTTTTGAAATTACAAAATGCGTCAGTTGCATACAAGTATTAACAGATTTCGCAATGTTCCCTACTGTAACCGAAACCGTAAGCGAAAGAGGCAAAATGTTGCTTGTTTGTGATAATTATAAATTTCGTGTTCATCGACAATAGGGAACCGGACAACTTTTCAAATAGTGTTTAAAAATAATCTTTAATCATATATATAGCCATAAAAAATAATATTTTAATTAAATAAATCCTCTGGAGTACTTAAAAACGTTAAAAACATAATTTATTTCAAATTGCCGCGAAAACAGCACTTCATGTCAATTCAGATCACGTGACGTCATTTGAAGGTAAACAAACTTCTAACCATATTACAAGTGATCAGTATTTTGTGTTTCTTAATCATCATGGACCGAAAAAAATATCATTGGTGTGCTGTACCTCAATGTGGAAATACATCAGTAACTACTCCAAATAAAATTTTTATTGATGTACCTCGAAAACCAGATATACGAAAGAAATGGTTAGACCTAGCAAGACGAAAGTGTGATGGAATGTCTGTTACTTCAGCAGTTTACTTTTGTGAAGATCACTTTGATGTAAGTACTGTACCTAGAGTGTTATTACACAGCCCTTAATACAAATAATCATATTTAGTATGTATGTAATGTAGGTGTTATAGGTTATGTCTTACTTAGAATGTTTTACGTGTGCATAAACAATCTTGTATTTGTGTTTTAGCTGCCAAATGACATGGAAAATTACATGCGATACCATATAATGGGCTTTGTAAAGAGAGTTATGTTAAAACCTGGCAGTCTTCCGTCTAGATTTCAATGTCAAAGTGACAGAAAAAGAAGTTTGCCATCAACAACTACATCGCGCCCTGCTGCTATTAAGAGGCAGAGATTAGCCATATTACAAGAAGCCCTAGAAGAGAGTAAGGTGGATTGTAATACTGAGACTGCTACCATGACTTTGCCCCTCAGTAAGTACATACCTACTTATTTATGGAACTGAATTTAAATCCTTGTAGACTACTTTTGATATTGCAGTAGAATAAAAAGTATCTTATATCATTCTCAAAGGTTCAGTACCTATACTGCCGTACTTAGGGAAAAGGCAGTAATGTTCACTTACTGCTTTTTTCAAATTTCAGTGCCAATATGTTTTTCTAATGATTTTACGTTTCTTCAGTATAAAATATTACATTAATAACGTTATTTCCATAAGAAAGTAATTTTTTAAATGGGACAAATATTTTGAATTAATTATATTTCCTAAGTATAAAAGCAGTGAATCCATTTCTTAAAGTAAGAAAGCAGTAAAATTCAAACTATACTGCTTTTATCTTCTGAGAGAGATTAGTATTGCGTTTTTACTCTTTATTAAGTATCATGTGTATATATTATGATCTGTAGTTACCGAGGAAAAAAGCAGTAATCGTCATTTTACTGCTTTTTTTACCAGAAAAATAACCATTACTTTTAAATTAAAAGTAATATTTTTTTAGTTACTAGATAGATTTTGTTGAGGTTCTAATAAGCTTTCATTTTGCTCAAAAAGTTTTCCATGTGATTAAACCTCCGTTTTTTTTTCTCAAAAAATATTAAAATTCACAAAGATTTTATAATTCTTAAACAAATAATTAAAAAAATAGTCTTTGTTTAATTTTTAATACTGTTTTTTTTTCATTAGCTGATAATTCTAAAATTTAAAAAGATTTAATAATTGTTAAATATTTTTAATCATCTTTACATATAATTGCTATTGTATAAGTATTAATCGTATTGTAATTGTAAAAAAAATTAATTATATGTACAAAAATTAGAAAATTACAATTAGTATTTTATATTTTGTGATTCAACGTTGATAAGATAATAATTTTTTTACCTAGTTGTGTTTAGTTTCGATCAATAAAATTTATCAAAAACAAAAAAAAAACATTCTGAATTATTCCGAATTATTTCGCAGTTATTAACAAAATAATTAATATGATAATTAAAAAAAAACATGAAAAAAAGCAGTAATCTTGTATTATAGAGTAAAAAAGCAGTAAAGCATGTGTTACTGTCTTTTTGTTTACAGCAATAAAAGACAGTACGTCATTTATTTTAGGCCCGTCAATTAATTACTTTTTAAAAATACACGAAAATGACTTCTTAGACAGCCATGTGAAATATTTTTTAATTGTAGAAGAATTGTATTATTAATTTAGTTATAAGTTATCTGAAATTTAGATTCGATTTTTCTCCAATTCAGCTTACTGCTTTTTCCCTAAGTACGGCAGTATATCTCCATGCTAAAATAAATCTAAATCGGTTCAGCGGTTATTTAAGCGTGAAAAGGCACCAAACAGACATGCACACTTTTGCATTTAAAATATTAGTATATTTTGTCCATGATTTCACTCATTTATAAAAATGACATGTTTGTTTTAGATACACAAACTGTAGCCATAGGAGATAAAGAACTGCAGAAACCAACACATGAAGATAAATGTGTACAAGTTTACATACAAAGTAAACATTTCAGAAGCAAGTATACACAGACAGAAAAAAAAAACCAGAACATTGGAACATCCCCTTCGAAGATATTGACAGTAGCTGTGTCAACATCTCCCTTCAAAGTTGAAGAACTTGCAAAGCCTGTTAGACCCACTATTTGCAATGAAAATAGACAATTAATGATTAGATCTGATACTGATGTATCATTGTACACTGCATCATCATCTTCAACATGCAGTAGCTTAAATGAAGAGGAAGCTAAAATAGAAAAGGAAACAGAGGCAAAGCAAGCCCTGATCAATACAATTAAAAAAATCGAAGCCAAACCTCGCTTATATATTGGCATAACTAGGGACTGTTATTTTTTAATAAACTTAATACATACAAACACTGGCATACCCACTGAACATATTTTACTATGTTTAAAAAAAATTAGGTTGAATACTACGTTTGAGGAACTTGCAGATCAATTTGGGATATCGTCATCATATGCTGGGAAAATATTTCTGAATAATATTCCAATAATTTGTAATATTGTTAAACCTTTTATTGTAGAATTAACTAAAAGTAATGTTAAGAGAACCCTTCCAATAGCATTTAGGCACCGCTACAACAAAGTCAACTGCATTATTGACTGTTTCGAAATTGAAATAGAGAAACCCTCGAAGTCAGTTCATCAAGCTTTGACATGGTCAGACTACAAGAAAGGGAATACTATCAAATACTTAATTTCGAGTACCCCTAATGGCTTAGTTAATTTTATATCACCAGGCTATGGAGGGCGTATAAGTGACACATTACTCATAGAAGAATGTGACTTTATGCAAACTTTGCAACCTGGTAGTTGGGTATTAGCTGATCGTGGCTTCAGGCATATTGAACAAATCTTAATACAAAAAGATTGTCATCTACTGAGACCCCCGAGTGTAGCTCAAGGTGCTAAGTTAACTAAGCAAGAGGCTCACAAAACTAAACAAATTGCAAGTTTGAGGATCCATATTGAAAGGGTGATCCGAAGGATCCGGGAATTTACAATGTTAAAACCTCATTCTGTCATAAATTCTAAATTGATACGAGTGCTAGATGATTGTGTTACAGTAGCATGTGCTCTAATAAACTTACAAGATAGCCTAGTCAAATGAATAAATTGTGATTTAAATTTTTTAGAAAGTTTTTTATATTTTCGCCGTGTTCTGTGTCTCTGTGTCATTCCGTGGAATTTGTAATCGAATTTAAACCTATTTCCCGACTACCTATAGCTCTGAAATTTTCAGGATAGCTAAGAACTGGATGACAATGCATGTTTCAAGTGTGTTTAGGCATATACATAGATTTCGAAATTTATACCGAATTGATATTAAACATGATCTAAGTTGTGTATAGATAATATTATTTTGAAAGTTATTAAATAAATCGTTCGTAGCGCAGTTGGTTAGGCGGCGGGTCAGTCCACTTGTGACAGTTCTGTTATGTTATCATAATGGGATCGATTACGCGACAGAGAAGTTTTTTTTTTCTTTTTTTTTTTGTTCTTACATGTGAAAACAGTAATTATTATTTTAACTGGTAATAAAATAAACTGTTTTAGAAAGTTTTTAGATACAACTACCCTTGATTTTGTTAACAAGGAAACAATCTTCTCTATGATCAATCACAGCGTTGTATGACTTAATATTTTTACAATGTCAGGGATGCTGTGCATTGTTGAGATGACACAAAATATGACCTATAAATCAGTAAAAAACTTTCTATTATAAAAAGTTCTTTTTGTAAATTGTGCTTATTCCATTATTGTGATACTTAATTATATTTATTTACTTCTTTAATTGGGGATCTTTTTGCCACTAAAACAAACTTATAAAAAATATAAATCAATATTTTGAAAATGACCCTTGCTTATTAATCATTATGGATATGTCAAATCTGTCAATGGTCGTTTTTTAAAACTGAAAATACCTAACAAATATGAAAATAATAACGGTTGTCGTTTTCAAAAATAATAAAAAAAAATTTACTGTATACTTCTTTATGCAAGTTTGTATTTTAAATTTTTTTGATTTGTTTTTTGGTTTCAATGGATATATAGATTACTAGCTTTTGCCCGCGACTTCGTCTGCGTGTAATTCGAATAAAAGCAAGGTCTTTATGTATCAATAACTGGTGCCCGCGACTTCGTGTGCGCAGTATTAGTATTTTGAGTAGCTTATATTAGCGTGAAAAGAACTAACATTATGACATTAAAATTATAACATACATAATTTTTGGGTCGTATTTGAAAAATATAACAGTCTGACAATATTGAGATGTTACATTCGCACTGTAATAACGTAACAATATTGTCAACATAAGAAATACAGTAATTTTTTCAGACTTAAATGACATTTATCGTTATATTTTGGACAATTCACACAATATCTTTATAAATTATAGCCTATATGTTATTCTGATCTATAAGCTACATTACTGTAAAGTTTCATTAAAATCCGTTTAGTAGTTTTTGCGTGAAACATCCATACATCCATCCAAACAAACTTTCGCCTATATAATATTAGTAGGATCAACTCATTCTTTTTAAGGTGGTTAGCCAAGATCTAGATAAATCCAAAGTAAAATTTGAAATACATTCATTGGATTTAATAAAATGTGTGCTGTTTCGTTATATTTTTTACCAGTTTGTTTTAGTGGCAAAAGATTTCCAATTAAAGAAGTAAATAGATGTTATTATGCTATAGACTATAGAGAATATTTATGTTTTAGCTGCCAAAGAAGCGATAGAGAATATTTAAACTTAATTATATTTTTTATATATATTTTATTTTACTTGATATTGAGAATGTTAATAAATAAAACCATTGACAAATTGTGTATAATTATTTTATTTAGTGCTTTCATATAAAATAGGGAATATATTTTTTTTCCAAAATTCACTTATACTAGAGATATAATGTATACACAAAGTTTCATCATAATTTACTAGCAACATTTCCACATTCTTAGATTCTTCAAAGTTCCAATCAGCAACACAAAAATAACAATATTTCAAATTTGTTACAAACATTTGGATTTGAATTTGTGCCATACATTTTTCTGTAACTTTATTATCTTTTATATAATTTCGGTATGTCTTTTCATTAGTTGGGCATTTAATTTCAATACAATATTTTTTATCAAAAATACCATCAGGAGAACAAGCAATGAAAGGATATTTTGATGAAATAAATAACCCACACTCCTTCACCTTTTTCCCTAATGTTTTTTCTACGATCACTTTTACTTGGCTTTCTAAGTCTCGACCTCTCCTCATGGCTTTTGTATCTGGTGTTTTGGCTCCCATAATCATAGCAGTCAAAGATCCATCCACAGTTTGACATTTGCTTACTTCATAAGCTTTTGAAGCTGTAACTCGACCATATCTCAATTGGTGCCACAATTTGTTTTTGTATTGTGCTCGAGTATTCTCTTCAATCATTTCAATGTTTTGTTTAGTGAAATACTTTGATATTGTATCTAAAAATGCATCACAATCACTATTGTTACAATGCTCTATAATAAGATAATGAAGTGATAATTTCTCATGCTCTTTAACACTGCTGGAGCTAGTATATTTCATTAATTCACAGTTGGTAACATTTTGATTTGCCGCTGCTTGAAGAAATTGTGTCAGCAAATTATTATGAGGTGGAAATTGTGTAGAACAGGGTCTTTTGCCAGCTGATAAATCCTTCACAGTAATGTACTTCATTGTAGTACCAACTTGAGCCAACTTTGATTTCTTCCAGTAACACTGTATTTCAGTACAGGATGGCTCCTCACTTCGCCTGTGCACCCACAACAGAAAAGCTACAGCATGTTTGCATCCTCCTGTTGAAGCAACACAGTCATGGCACTGAACGCTGATGATTTTTGCTTCTTTTTCGTCAACTATCATAGTCACGGCATAAGATTTTGACCGAACTTTATGCTCTGGACACACCTTGCATTTGATGGTGCATATACCCGCCTCACGATGAAGTTGTACGTATCCTATGGCATCATCTCCGTAAGATTGTCTCGCAGATCTGGAAAAATGAAAAACCAATAAATATTTAACCTTGAAAATAATAGAAAATATGTGAAAATAACTGGTAAATAATGGAACTAGTTTTAGGTTATGTTTTCTTTTATTATTTCTTCACTCATTTCTATGGTTAAGATTAACAAAAAAAAGTTGAAATACTTACACAAATGTTTTCATATTTCTAAATTCAGCAGAACAAAAGTCGGAATTAGTGGCAAAGAAACTGCCGACCATGAAAATATCAACTTTTGGCAGATTTCTATTGTCGGCTTTTGTATAACCTTGTTCCATGATAAAAACTTAACAGAAGGCTTCAAGCACTTACGATAACTTCTCTTATAACTATAGTCCTTCAATTCGTAACTAATTACAATTAAATATTTTTAAAAAAATGCAAACAAATCGTAGAAAAACGCGAAATAACATACAGAGCAGTGTTGTTTACTTACGACTACCTCCAAATGACGTTACGCACTGTGATTGGCGTTTGTGTTCTGACACGTCACAGATAATTTACGCAACTTTATTTATTGATTTAAAAATATAAATCATTGTTATTTCTTAAAAATCTTTATTATGTGATATTGTTGTATAACAAACTTTATTTTAAAACACATCTAAGATTTTTTTTCGATTACTGTCCGGTCCCCTATTGTCATCAGTCATCAGGAGAAACAAGGTGGAGATGTAGCAGCAAAACGTGTAATTCACATCTTATAACTGTCGGTGCTGGCAGTGGAAGAATTATTTCATCGGCAAAGTTGGAACATAACCACCAACAACTCAGCGATCGTATCCTCCAATTCCAATGTGTGTCTGCAGCCGTCAAAAAAAAGATAAAGATGATCCTTGTGACAGGCCGTCAAAAATTTTAGTGTCGGTATTGAAAGAAACTAGCAATCAGTTGTTGCATGTTAACGACGTAAAGTGCATCAAAGAAAATTTATATAATGTGCGAAGAAAATTAACACCGGCGTTGCCAAAATCCATCGGAGAAGTTCACGAGGTCCTTGCGAAGAAGTAATTAAAAACCAACAGAAATGAAGATTTTTGGCAGCAAATGATAACACACAAAACATTGTAATTTTTACCACTGCAATAAACATTCAGTCCTTGGTCCAGTCGGAGTCGATATATATGGACGGAACTTTCGACTACTGTAACAAGTTTTTCAAACAACTATTAACCATTCATGGATTTATTAACGGCCATTATATGCCATTGGTGTTTTGTCTGTTAAAGGATAAATGTCAAACATCTTAGTTTTGTTTTGAATATATCAAGAACTACATAACAACAAACGGACAGTCTTGGACACCAAAATCTACGATGGTCGATTTTGAAAAAGCGATTCACAACGCTATAAAGGAAGTGTGGCCTGAATCTAGAATAATCGGTTGCCGATTTCATCTGACGCAAGCGTGGTGGCGGAAAATTCAACAACTTGGACTGACAACTGTGTACAAAGACAAAAATTCTGAAATCGATCAGTGGCTCGGTTACTGTTTTGGCTTACTTTTTTTACAACCCTTTTTTACGTAAGCGACGCCTTTGTGTTCGAACTATGTGCATTTCAGCCTGAATGTGAAAAAGTGGCTAAGTTCTCAGACTATTTGGTTGACACATATATTGCGGAGGACGCAGAGTTTCCACCTACTGTATGGGCCGAAAACAGTGCTGCATTAAACAGGACTACAAATGCTTGTGAATCGTTTCATTCGTATTTAAACAGCTGTTTTTATCATAATCATCCATCGATTTATAAATTTGTTGATGTACTTTTAAATATTCAGAGAGAGACCTACATTAAAATAAATAGCATACAGACTCCATATAAATTCAGAAATGTTCATTCTAAAAGACGTCTTCTTTATTTAGAGAGGCACATAAATGACTACAGAGAGAGAAAAATAAATATCTTGCAATTTTTAAAACTGTGTTCGCATTATTATAGTCACTTCTTGTAAATGTGTATAATAATAATTATTATTGTTTCTGTTATTATATGTACCTATGTATATTTATGTATTAAGCAACAATTTTTGATCTATAAGTGTCTGTTGTTGAGTGTATGTGTGAATGTATATTATACATAATTATTAAAAAAGTTTAAGAGATTGGTTGTATGTTCATTTCCTTACTATCTTCAAATACTCGTAGCTTCCAAGAAATCGGGGTAGCCGTGCGCAATTTCAAGTATGTCTAAAGAGTTTAAGTTTTATGTCTGGGCGCAATATCCTAGTCTCTTAATTCCTGTACCTGAGTTTGTGCGGAATTTCGTATCGCCCCATTTATCAATTATCTATTGAATGAAAGTGTTTACTATTTTACGAGATCAAAATGAAGCGAATGCTAAGCGAGCGTGGAAAAATATTAATTTGTTTTGAGGGATATAAATTTCCAAGCTACCTGAGATCATAAATTAGTTTATTGCATTAATTTTATCAGTGAGTACTTTTAAATCCTGCATAAGTTAAGGCACACTAAATGTGAACCAACTATATGTCTGTTTGTGGGTATATATGGAACTTTGAGCAATAACGAGTTTAGGGACATGAAAAATACATTGCAGAAAAATCTAAAAAGAATAAAATATAAAATATTTCTATCTAACGAAATTTTGAAAAACGAGTATTAATAGCATGATTTGTTTGTATAGTTCTATCAGAACATACGTAAATCAGATTACATCTAATTATAGGAAAGATATTTACAAGATTATTACTAAACCTACATCGAGGTCAAGGCTTTGTTAAAAATGGAGTAAATTTTTATTACATTTATTATCTGGTAACATCAAAATTCTCGTTATGAGCTTATGAAATTTTCAGTAATCCCTGATGTATTTGATGAAATGAATTTCTGAATTTATAGGTATTTTGATGAACTCTCAAAAGTTAATGAACTCACTTCTCTTATATTGAATTTTTTTCTTGGAAAAGGTCATAATTTTTTTATTAAAAACGGTACAGATTAAAAAGAATTTAAATTTAACTACCTAAACCATTTATTTATAAAAACCACGTGTTGAACAACGTTTTGATAAGGTTTATCATTTTATGTTGCTTTAAATTTTGTTAATTGACTGATTTCTAATAATGTAACCTTCAAACCTTGTTTATCTCAGTAAATTTATATAACGACATTTAAGCAGAGTTCCCACGTTTAATTGTCAGTTATTGATTGCTGTTCGCATACGAGAAGTGATTTATCTCAGGGAGGTACTATGATAATCTCAACAAATATGATTGATCATTTATCTGAAAAACATTTTGAATTTTCCATTGTTTATAATAATTTTTATGACATCTACATAATTTGTATTTATAGAACACCTGATGCGGACTTACTCCAGTGTTTTTGCTGCTAAAAAATCTCTTCAGAACATTTTCCATTCTTTTGGAATAATCATGCACGTCAACGCGCCAACCAGAATAACTAAAACTAGTTCTACCATCATAAACTATGTCATTGTCATCTTTTGATCCAAAAATCGTTGACTGTACTGTCTTCAATTAAGGTTTTTCTGATCATGAAGCAATATTAACTACATTTACCCTAAAATCCAAAAATAAAAATGTTTCGCGCAAATTAGGCTGCATTTTTGGGGGATAAAAATTTCCAAAATTTCAAAGAGTTGTATCTAACATCTGACAGGAGTTTTCTATCTGATGGCGTCGACTCCGAATTCTCTAGATTTGTAAAGATAGTGTTTGATCTTGCATTCAAATCCTTTTCTCTTAGGCCTATCAAAGCAACACAAACCCTGCTCTACTAAAGGCTTACGATTATCTTCTAAGAACATGCGCTGTAAAGGAAAACTTATATTAAAACTATTAAAGCCGCCAAGGACATGTATTACAATTGAAGATTGGGAAATGCGGGTAATATTGTTAAGGAAACATGGTCTATTGTAAATGAATTAAGGGACCGGTCCTGTTCATCTAACACAATTCCTACTTCACCAGAGAACTTAAACAACTTCTTTGTTACTGTAGCGAAAAACTTAGTGAGCTCCATAACTCCTTCCCACGATACTATTTCTTATCTCAGACATGAAAATTTACAGTTTCTTCATTTCATCTGTATCATTGGCCGAGCTTCGCAACACTATTAATGACATTAAAAACAAATCATCAGCTGTAACGGATGGGCTTACTCATGTTTTCATATCTACCTGTAAACACCCTAAGCCATCTGACCAACTTGATTAACAAGTCACTTCAACTTGGAGTCTTTCCAAGCTGTCTTAAGACGTTGATAATTATTCCCTCGCACAAAGATCAAGCTTGAAACTATCGACCAATAGCACTCCTCCACACGTTGTCGCAGATTATTGAAAGATTGGTAAAAAAGACTGCTATATTTTCTTTGGAAATATCAATACTCTACAGCAACAATCTTCTGCGACTTCTCTAAAGCCTTCGATTGTGTAAACCACAACATCTTAATTAATAAATTGCAACACTATGGGATTAAAAGAATACCTGTCGAGTGGTTTAAATCTTATCTTACCTACAGAAGTCAGCTGGTAAGGGTTGATATGAGAACGTCCTCCTGTAAGCCATTTGACTGTGGGGTACCTCAAGGTTCAGTTCTAGGTCCTATCTAATTTCTGTTCTTTATTAATGATATTAATTATCTAGATATTAGTGGTAAAGTCTGCCTCTTTGCAGGAGATACTAGTTTTACCTGGAGCAACCCGAACAGTACAGCCCTTCATAGTACCGTATCTTGTGACTTAGTCGCCATTAAATCGTGGTGCGATTCTAATCTCCTGTGCCTCAATCTCTCTAAAACTAAAATCTAATCATACGGGGGTTGCCTTTTATACTTCTGGATTAGAGAACAAAAACAAATTTTAATCATCGAAAATCACTTTATTGTTTTTCAAAATATTCCCTATGAAAATCTATTCAGTTTTGCATGCATTTGAACCAATTGTCGAAGCACTTTGGCCACTCTGATTGAAGTATCTCCAAAGCATGCATTCTGAATGCAGTAACCGCTTCGTCAGGTGTCAGTTTGTTTTTTACGTAGGGGAATAAAAAGAATTCATTCGGTGCCAAGCTAGGACTATACGGCGGATGACTCATCAAATCGATGTTGTGGGTGCTCAAAAATGCAGTTGTTTGAGCCGATGTGTGAGAACTCGCATTGTGGTGGTGAAGAGTGATCCGTCTTCGGCGGTTGGTCTTCCTGATTTCTAGGAAGACAACTGGCAAACAAACGGTTGTGTACTACTCAGAATTGACTGTTCTGCGTTGTTCTAGTGGAACGGTTGCGACATGTCCAGTTTTTCCGCAACAACAGGTGACCATTTGCTTGAAAGTGCTTCGTCCGCGAACAACTTTTGTTGGATTTGGCCCATCTTGAAACATCCATACCGTCGACTGCTGTTTACTTTCAGGCTCATATGCGTAAATCCATGATCCATCACCTGTCACGATGTCATAGACAGGTTTCGAAGCACCACGATCGTATATTTTTTGAGCATTTCCTTCGACCAGTCGACACGAGCCTTTTTTTTTGAGCGATTGACAAATTGTGTGGGATCTAACACGAACAATTTTTTTTTGACAGTCAAATGTTTATGCAATATTGAATGTATGCTGGTTCCACTAATGCCTAAGGTTGTCTTAATCTCACGATAGGTCACATGACGATCTTGCAATATCAGTTCGCGCACTCGTGCTTTTTATCGCACTCGTTATTGGATTACCTGCTTCCGCACTCGTTATTATTAGTTAACAACAATATAAGTACTCTATGGCTACGTGGTTATTGTAATCTGTTTAAGTAGGGCATTATTATATTCAGAATCAGAATGATAAATTTGAGGAAATTAAATAAAAAATTTAAATATGTTTAACAAGATTAAAGATTTTTATCTTTAAAATATTTTTTTTATCACAGAGTTATTTTATCTAATTCTCATATTCCGATTGTTTCACCGAGAAGACATCGCTAGCGCTGTTTCAAATTAACGCACAAGAGGGCATCACCTAAGTGCCTTTAACCTTATACAGTCACCAGTTCAAGTAGCAGTGGTAAACACACCAGGCACCACGCCACAGATTCCCACAAAGTATTAGTGATTCCGTTCATAGCTTCTTCGTTCGTTGTTAAAGAAGTGGACAAAAATTTCAATTTTCCCTTCAATAAATGCTTGAGAATCACTTCAGCTAGAACAAAAAACCTCACTAATCTGATAAGAGTAATAACTTCTTCTGAATCCCACTACGTAAATGCGATTACTTTTTCGGCCTAACTGATTCGGTCGAAACACAAACCCCAACCTAATCCCTTCAATGCCCATATTCTTCACCAAATGCAGCAGAAACGGCCACTTAATTTTCGAGTGTTCCGCCACAAAAATCGTCTGCCCTTCATGCGGGGCAGAATACAAACTGCCCTAAGACCAAACGACCCAAATGCCCCAATTGCAAGGGAGATCACCCATTCACTCTAAAATGTACAAAGAGACCGGAGGAGGTTGCTCCAGTGACCCTCGCTAGACCCATTACCCCTTTCGAAATATAGATATTTCGAGAATAAGCTTCTGACTTCTCGATGGCGCTGCTTTTGTAACTTTTTTTATATTTTAAGAGAGGCCATCTTATATCACTACATTTACAAATTTTTAAATCTGTGTGTTGAAAAATTGTAACTGTAGAAATTCCCAAGGGCTTTAATCCCTTAGCTAGCTCACTAGAGTCGTGGCTTTTTTTAAGAGCTTTACCAGTCCTCCACAAACATAAAATATAAGGGCGCCAGAGTACAAACTAAGCAAATAACACACAAACACTCGTTTAAATGATTTATTAATAAAGATTTAAAAACATCAGTGAAAATTAAATAAAATAATTAATTATTATGCTTATTAATATGTTGGTTTTAATTACGAAATTAATTTAATCTCGTATCTTTTGTGGAGAACTGTCGCTGTGTCGTTGCTTCTTTAGAATAGATTCTCTTGGGACGAATTTCTTCCTTGGTGAACTGTCGCTGTTTTCTAAGGAATGGAAGTTTCTTGGGACGGATATCTCTTCAGTATTTCTATTAGTCGGAAACCGGATTCCAAATTGAATTTCGGCTATTCTTCACCAAATGGCGGACGTCTCGATCTCGCCTCCAAAAAAATATAAACTCCTACGTGACTCTCCTCACAAATGTGGATTAACCTTGTATTGTAGTTGGTTAGTGAATTAAAGAACTAAAAATTGTAATCGCCGCGCAAGAAAGGAATTTAACCTAACGGTAGCAATTTTAATTACGGCGATAACGTTAATATAAATCACTGAATATAGTCTGGTGGATTCTAATACTAAAACGATCCAATAGATCGTTACAAAATTTGTGACAATTTTTTTGAATTTAGTGTGTCCTTGTTTTTCCCAAAACAAAAAAACTAGTGTGGCAGTCAGTGGGACAGTGCCGGCAGAAGTTATACTTCTATACGATATTCGTGGTAAGCGACTCCAAAAACCTCCTAGTACCGTGTGCACACTCTTTTTGTATCGAATTTGCATAAAATTCCTAGATATGAGGTCCGTCTTAAGCACCAGGTGTTTCGAACACCATCGCTATTATTATAATCGTATTTAGCGACTCAAAAAAACCACCGAGTACCAAGTGTGCACTGATTTCGTACAGAATTTACATAAAACCCCAGGAGAAGAGGTAAATACCCTAGACACCAAGTGCCGCGGAGACTTTTGAAATCGTGATATTAGTGTTCAGCGACTCCAAAAACCCCGAATATATAAATTGAACCCATTGTCAGCAATACTTACCGAGTTGTAAGTTTTCTTTTCGAATGCAGAAATGCAATTACCATTTTTACATTATAAAATATAGCCACAAATTTCCTGATACTTTAACGAATCCAATGCAAAAAAACGCATTCCGATCCATCTTACGTTACAAAATTCGGAGGTTTTGGTGCTTTATTTCCTCCACTATTGGTAAAAACTCTGTTCATGTATCCAACAACCTTAAAAGCATGGAGAAAAATATACTGCGACCATGTGACGGTATTTTAGACTACAATACATTACTCATTACTGAATATTATTATTAATATAAAATGCTAAACTTTATATGTATACTTACGTGACAGAATTATAAAATAATCTGTCAAATAATCATGTGGTCCGTCACTATGATATTCATACATTAGTTCAGACTGTTTTTTGTATATCTATCCCTTTTCAATGTACTGAATGTTTAAACGGTATTCAAAGGACTTATAGTTATGACTAATAACATGTGGTATATATTTTATCTTTGTTTTTACCGACCAATAATATACCTTATAAGTGTTTCTGTCTCTCTCTTACTCACACCATTACATATGTAATGATTTTTCCCATTTAACTCTACACAATCTTTTTCTACAGGGTGTACGAATAGAAGTATAACTTCAAAAACGAGTATTGGGTGCTTCTTAAACATTATTTTTTATGTGGAGAAATAAACACTCTGTAAATATCAGGACTATTCTCCACGACAGTACATTGTTCAAAAGTGGAATTATGAATTTCGTTGTAAGTAATGCTGAACGTTCTGGCCGCCCAAAAGTTGTAACTACTCAAGATATGGGCAATAAAATCCATGATAATGGTACTCGAAAATTGCCTATTCGAAGTATGTGGGATCAGTAACATTGTAAAGACTACGACTTTATATTTTGGTTAAATATTTGGGCTTCAGAAAGCTGTTTGCAAGATGGGTGCCGCGATAACAACAAACGAAACCTGTCTTTGTAACTCAGCACTATTATGACATGTTTCAACGCAATCCGACGGAATTTTTGCAACGACACATTACTGTTGATGAAATGTGGATTCATTACTATTCACCAGAAACAAAGCGTCTATCAAAATGTGTACTAAATATGGAGAACTTGCCCCGAAGAAAGTAGAAACTGTTTCATCATATACCTCGTTATTAGATCGATTTGATGGTGCACTAAAGAAAAAACAGTTCCATCTAGCAATAAAAAGTGCTCTTTTACCACGACAAGGTACCAACTGATATGAGAACAGTCAAATTTCAAGTTTTTCAAGTCTAGCCCCGACTGAGTATTTTTATACTCTCAAACATGACTTTTCTAGTCCCAACTTGGCTTGTGGGTAAAAATTATGTTAGAGGGCATAAAAAAGGTTCGTTACTGCTATAATAAATGTATTCATTTACCGTGGGATTATGCTGAAAAAATATCTTGTTTTTCTTTTAAAAGTCCATACTTATCAACTTAAATAACTCAGAAATTATTTAAGATATTTAACAAATTGAATTTTTCTTATTTGTTATTACAAATTGTTAAATCGAGAAAACTTTTGTTCTATAAATAAACGTATTTTTTATCGTTTGGATGTACATAATTATTGTAGATTTAAAAGAATCAAAAGCATGTAAAATATTCATTCAAATTTTAATTCTACAGGCTTTGTAGGTTAAAAAACTTAATCTAAAATATAGACTGTTTCGATTAAGATTATTTTTAAAAGATGATAATTATCCATTTATTTCCAGTTTCCAATATTTCATCTTACAATACGATATCATAAATAAGATTCTTGTTACGGTTTTAAATTGAGATAACTCTTCGTACTACCTACCAAAATTTTAATATTGGCTCCGATATTAGTTAATGAACGGTTGGTATATAACAGTGTAAGATCAAAAGATAAAAAATTCCGAAGCAAGAAAGTAATAAAAAATAAATAAATTTTCGCGATGACCGTAACCAACCATTAAGATACAATCTGAGTGTAAATGTTCAACCAATAAAGGAAATGCAACAGATAACGATGCACAAAATAGCCTTAAGAGCAGTAAATAAAGCTTGTCTCATTGCATCGTGATCAGCTAAAACCTGATACTTTTTATTACTTTTTCGTTTTATGGATTGTTGTAACAGATTTTTTAATCAAAATCACTAAATTAATATAACATTATTAAACTTACATACCATCGGAATTTAGGATAATTTATTCATTTACTAATTTCATCTTTCATATGTACAATTTAAATTTTGGAAGTTCCCTTTCGCGCGTTACGACTGAGACTAGCCGAAAAAAATTCAGACCAAAAAATGTCACGACACGACACACGCATGTTTCTCTGTCTGTCTGTCTCTCTCTTTCTCTCTGATAGATAGATATATCTTTATTTAAATAGGAAACCCTAATATACATAAATACTAATAAAAGTACAATTAAAAAGACTTTAATTTAAATTAAAAGAAAATGTACATTAAAAAGAAAATACTGTAGAAAAAAAGTAAGTACCTATAATAGTATTATATTTTATTTCATCCTGTTTTTATAAATTAATAAATTCATAAACATTTTAAAAACAGTTCGTAACTTGACTAGTTAGGCACGTCAAATTACCTTAACTGTCAGTTACTGTCAAATATTTTAAAATTTTGTATTAAATTGTTAATTCCTGTGTTAAATTAAATTAAAATAAAAAGTAATTTTTGGTATATGTATGTCATCTAAACCTTTGGTATTGTATGAATGGACACTTTTGTTAAAAGAAACGAACTGTTGAAAATATTTAGGTAATAATGGATTTACTATTTTCTATTTTGCTTTGAACAGTGTAGTGTCGCGACTTTGTTAAAAGTTTATACAGGTTTTTTGTAGATAATAAATAATAAAATAATAACAATAATGTATCCTGACAGTGTTTCTCCAAAAATTCCGGATATTGCTGATGGAGTTAGGTAAGTAGAGATTTTATACAGACAATAATAAATGCTTATGTATGTATAAACACTCTGTTGTGTTTACAAATTACAATTCCTTCACTAATTAATCGAAAGGAACTTCGTTCCATCCGGGTGCCCCTTGACACCTCTCACTTTTTTCATTTGGAAATATCACACTAATTCAGCAAATAATACATTTGGAAACCATCATATAATTCTAACAAACAATTCGTGGACTACCGAAATAGGATTACGAAAAAACGATACAGGGTGTTGTGGGAATAAACATCGTCGGACTGACTGCTTTAACCCCTAATTACATAAAGGGGTTTTTGGGCCTGGCGAACATTTTTGGACCTGGCTAATCTTTTTGGGCCTGGCGAACATTCTTGGATCTGGCGAACATTTCCTCTGGCTTTGGTTATTATTTTGGAACAATAGCCTTTGGACTGGTTCATCATTCTTGATCCAGGTGTATTAATCTGGAACAACGCAGCCTGACACCTTTACCCGAGCAGTGAGGCTATTACAGGAAGCCTCTCATCAAAATCATCTGCGCTAGAGAAGCGTAGTTACAGATAAGCCTAATTGAATTATTAATTCCGACTCTTTTATGTATATGTATATATAGATATTGTTTTTTTAGCGGATGTAATATTTTGTAATTTTTTTTTTAATCTTAGGTTCTAATTATTCTATGCGCTGGGTGATCACTCTTGCCTTGTGTGGCATTATTTTTTTTATAAATACTTACGTACCACTATATATATTTATTTATTTTATTTGACGTTAAAAAAATACATCTCCAGACAGCTAATGCTGGTATAAGGTGATGTTACAAAACGATAACAAACTTATACAAAAGTTTAAAATAAATGCAAAAAAAATAGTGAATATACGAGATAGATCTATTCAATTAATAATTTTGATTGAGATTCTTTCTTTATTTATTTATCTCCAGCGAGGTAGGTCAGTGCCTGGACCAACAGGGGTTTCCGATTTGTACCGTCTAAATCGGTGGCGCGACTCACTTTTTTTTGTACTTACCCTCTACGGCTGAGCTGGGCATAATTTGCCAGTAGAGAAGACCACTTACCGATCTCAGCTGGAGTTGGAAATTCAATTCAACAATTTGAATAATTTTTCCAAATTTGATTTTTTTTTTATTTTTATTAAAAGTACGTGGCAAATTTTTGAATAAATACTTTTCTTGAAATTTTTTTCAACTTTCGTTAAACATCTAAGAAAAGAAAGAAGTATCTATTTATTTCTTTGGAGATTTTGGATTTTGTTTTATATAAAGAACTACATTGTTTTTACCAATGTGCTTGCTGGAAATAATCTTGTTTTTAATATGTTTTCTATTTCTTTTTAACAAAGTATATTTTCAGTTTTTAGTTTTTAAAGCACACATAGATAGCAATATTTTATACTTAGCTGTTATCTTTAAATGTGTATGATTTGTATTTTGAGATTCATATGATGTGAATATTTTATGTATTTTTTTTTGGTAATTCTGAATTTATGTTTTATGTCTTATGTTTTATATTTATTTACCGACTAAATAAACATTGTAAAGTTTTATTTCTTACTACTGTGTGTTAATCCGATCAATAATTTTTTTTAACTTTTCATAAAAAAAAGTTTAACTTAAATGTTATTGTGAAACAAGTCTTGTTTCAAACCACAAAGGGTAAGTTAAGAAATGTAAGTATTATTTTTATTTTTCGGTCACTAGGTAAAGTGTGGATTTTCAAATTTCTAAATAATAGACTACCGGATTACTTCAACTAATTTATATATTTCTTTCCTATCTTTTTTCTGGGTTTCCTATCTTTCCGATCCATTGGATAAAAAAATAAAAAGCGCCCATTTCCATTTATTTTACTTAAACTAATATTTTCACACCTGAAAAAAAAAGAGTGTGCGTGTAACCTTTACGCGCAATTGAAGTAAAACTTATTTGACGTACGTATCATCGCAAAATAAATTCAAATTCAAAATATGTTTATTAACAAGTAGCTACAGGTTTTTGATTTTTTCGTTTATTATTATTACTTATTGATGAAAGAGTAAAATATTCTTGAGAATCCGTCATTTTGTAATTTATCTAAAATTCATTAATTTCATTTTCACGTTTTAAAAATTTTTGACAGAAATTAACGGTTAGGTTAGGTTAGCTAATCAAAAGTTTTGAAGCACGTATCGCAAAATGTATCGCAAGGAAGTCAGTAGAAACATAAAGAACTGTGTGTGTGAAAATCATGAGAAATCTGATAATTTCTTCCGTATTTTAAATGTCAATCAATTTCTAACAAAACTAATAGAATAGACCTAATCTTAAAGCAATATGAACCAGACATATTATGTCTATCCGAAATATGGTCCAATAATGACAATATCGGCTACATACGATTTAATAATTACTATGTTACTGTTACTTTAATAGAACTAATAAATCACATCGCGGTGTACTAATTTTGACAAAATCTTCCATAGAAATTAAGAAACACGATTTTTTGACTAATTTATCACTTGAAGTAGATATTGAAATCTCCAGTATCTCTTTTAAAATACTTCAAACCACCTGTTGTATATTAAATATTTATAGATCCCCATTTGGAAATTTCAATTCATTTATAGATAGACTTTATAGTGCATTAATATTCTGTACAAATAACTTTATTTTAGTAGATATATATCTACTATTCAGCTGGTTCGCAGGTCACGACTTCGGGAAAATTTCACTACAGTTTTTCGTTTTGGGCCCCCCTGACCTCAAAAACACCTTCCGTTCAAAAGTTTATATATATATATATATATATATATATATATATATATATATAACGAAAGGGGGAAAATTAATGGGCATGTACGCAAAAAGGATTATAGGGTCACGAATAGGGAATGGTAACCGCAGACATGCATGTTTCTGGCTCGTTAGCCGTCATCAGTGCGGCATAACCAAGTAAGGTATTGCACTTGGCCAGCAAAAGTGTTGAGTACTTGGGAGCAAAGGATGGTAGGGAAACATGTATTAAAAACCAAAAAACACAAACAACGAAACTCACACAAGAGTCCTTTCGCCATTTGTGGCTTCGGCCAGCTGTGCCCACATTTCGGGGCTACGAACAGCGTCGCCGCGTTGGCGAAACGGACTCATTGTGTTTGAGCCGTTCCAAGCCCAGGATGTAAAACAAAAAAGGGTGCCAAGTATGCGTACCTATAACAAACGAAAGGGGGAAAATTAATGGGCATGTACGCAAAAAGGATTATAGGGTCACGAATAGGGAATGGTAACCGCAGACATGCATGTTTCTGGCTCGTTAGCCGTCATCAGTGCGGCATAACCAAGTAAGGTATTGCACTTGGCCAGCAAAAGTGTTGAGTACTTGGGAGCAAAGGATGGTAGGGAAACATGTATTAAAAACCAAAAAACACAAACAACGAAACTCACACAAGAGTCCTATCGCCATTTGTGGCTTCGGCCAGCTGTGCCCACATTTCGGGGCTACGAACAGCGTCGCCGCGTTGGCGAAACGGACTCATTGTGTTTGAGCCGTTCCAAGCCCAGGATGTAAAACAAAAAAGGGTGCCAAGTATGCGTACCTATAACAAACGAAAGGGGGAAAATTAATGGGCATGTACGCAAAAAGGATTATAGGGTCACGAATAGGGAATGGTAACCGCAGACATGCATGTTTCTGGCTCGTTAGCCGTCATCAGTGCGGCATAACCAAGTAAGGTATTGCACTTGGCCAGCAAAAGTGTTGAGTACTTGGGAGCAAAGGATGGTAGGGAAACATGTATTAAAAACCAAAAAACACAAACAACGAAACTCACACAAGAGTCCTATCGCCATTTGTGGCTTCGGCCAGCTGTGCCCACATTTCGGGGCTACGAACAGCGTCGCCGCGTTGGCGAAACGGACTCATTGTGTTTGAGCCGTTCCAAGCCCAGGATGTAAAACAAAAAAGGGTGCCAAGTATGCGTACCTATAACAAACGAAAGGGGGAAAATTAATGGGCATGTACGCAAAAAGGATTATAGGGTCACGAATAGGGAATGGTAACCGCAGACATGCATGTTTCTGGCTCGTTAGCCGTCATCAGTGCGGCATAACCAAGTAAGGTATTGCACTTGGCCAGCAAAAGTGTTGAGTACTTGGGAGCAAAGGATGGTAGGGAAACATGTATTAAAAACCAAAAAACACAAACAACGAAACTCACACAAGAGTCCTATCGCCATTTGTGGGCACAGCTGGCCGAAGCCACAAATGGCGATAGGACTCTTGTGTGAGTTTCGTTGTTTGTGTTTTTTGGTTTTTAATACATGTTTCCCTACCATCCTTTGCTCCCAAGTACTCAACACTTTTGCTGGCCAAGTGCAATACCTTACTTGGTTATGCCGCACTGATGACGGCTAACGAGCCAGAAACATGCATGTCTGCGGTTACCATTCCCTATTCGTGACCCTATAATCCTTTTTGCGTACATGCCCATTAATTTTCCCCCTTTCGTTTGTTATAGGTACGCATACTTGGCACCCTTTTTTGTTTTACATCCTGGGCTTGGAACGGCTCAAACACAATGAGTCCGTTTCGCCAACGCGGCGACGCTGTTCGTAGCCCCGAAATGTGGGCACAGCTGGCCGAAGCCACAAATGGCGATAGGACTCTTGTGTGAGTTTCGTTGTTTGTGTTTTTTGGTTTTTAATACATGTTTCCCTACCATCCTTTGCTCCCAAGTACTCAACACTTTTGCTGGCCAAGTGCAATACCTTACTTGGTTATGCCGCACTGATGACGGCTAACGAGCCAGAAACATGCATGTCTGCGGTTACCATTCCCTATTCGTGACCCTATAATCCTTTTTGCGTACATGCCCATTAATTTTCCCCCTTTCGTTTGTTATAGGTACGCATACTTGGCACCCTTTTTTGTTTTACATCCTGGGCTTGGAACGGCTCAAACACAATGAGTCCGTTTCGCCAACGCGGCGACGCTGTTCGTAGCCCCGAAATGTGGGCACAGCTGGCCGAAGCCACAAATGGCGATAGGACTCTTGTGTGAGTTTCGTTGTTTGTGTTTTTTGGTTTTTAATACATGTTTCCCTACCATCCTTTGCTCCCAAGTACTCAACACTTTTGCTGGCCAAGTGCAATACCTTACTTGGTTATGCCGCACTGATGACGGCTAACGAGCCAGAAACATGCATGTCTGCGGTTACCATTCCCTATTCGTGACCCTATAATCCTTTTTGCGTACATGCCCATTAATTTTCCCCCTTTCGTTTGTTATAGGTACGCATACTTGGCACCCTTTTTTGTTTTACATCCTGGGCTTGGAACGGCTCAAACACAATGAGTCCGTTTCGCCAACGCGGCGACGCTGTTCGTAGCCCCGAAATGTGGGCACAGCTGGCCGAAGCCACAAATGGCGATAGGACTCTTGTGTGAGTTTCGTTGTTTGTGTTTTTTGGTTTTTAATACATGTTTTCCTACCATCCTTTGCTCCCAAGTACTCAACACTTTTGCTGGCCAAGTGCAATACCTTACTTGGTTATGCCGCACTGATGACGGCTAACGAGCCAGAAACATGCATGTCTGCGGTTACCATTCCCTATTCGTGACCCTATAATCCTTTTTGCGTACATGCCCATTAATTTTCCCCCTTTCGTTTGTTATAGGTACGCATACTTGGCACCCTTTTTTGTTATATATATATATATATATATATATATATATATATATATATGTATATATATATGTATGTATAGTTCCGATATAACGAAATCTGTGGACACGATAGCGGTCGCATTTCTTAACGGATCACGGATCGAAATGAAATTTGGTACAAAAATCAATCGTCCCAAAATCTCGGTCGAGTTCGTTAATGGGCCAAATCGGTAAGGCCGTTTGGGCGTGACATCAAATCAAAATGGAAAAAAATTCGTAACTTTTTTACTTCACCCTGTACAAAAAAATGTTAGGGGACTTTTTTGTTTGTCTTAAAGAGACCTACAACTTTTATCTAAAACATATACTTTTAATATATTTAATTAATATAAATCTACTGATGCGCCTGGCTTACCAAGGGCCATTTTTTTTTATTCTTTGTGGAGATTTCAACATTGATTTTTTAAACGATTCACAGGAAAATAAAATGTATGCATGTAGAGTACTCACTTATTTTCATTCAATATTTTTTAATCAGTTTCTTCATTAATAAATCCACTTTGTTTATTTATATTTAAAACAAACACTTTATACACAAATTTTAGGCGTAAAACTACTCACCAACAATGTATTTTGGTTGACAAACTGTCAATGTGACAGGTCAGCAAAATATGTATATTATGTTGCCTACCATAATATACAATTACAGATTTAACTTTTATTTAATATAGTAGGCGGAATCGTGTTAGGTTTTTTGTATCAGGTTTTTTGCGTTACATTAGAATATGACGTCACATCCGTTAGAATTACTGAGTTACCCCTAGTCGCGCCTAAAGAAGTTTTACTTCAAAAATGCTCGAACGAACCCACGACTCGCTCGTCTCCAAACAACTAAGTGCCGTTCGCATAAGTAAACCGTTAAAGAGCAATTAACATCCATATAAAAAATGGTTACAAAATGAGTCTTAGATGATAAAATAATGAAGAACGAAAACCAAAAGAAAACCTACAATACTGTAGTAAATCAAAATGAGACAGGGTTATTGATGAAATATAGACAATTAATAGGAGTAAAACATGACATCACAGATAAAGTACGTAGTAAATAATTATTATGGCAGGGACACTTACAGAATGCCTACTAAGAAAATAACAAAAAGAAGGAGAGGAAGACCTCTGAAAAGTTGAACATTAATTTGGGAACTGCTGAAAAATAATAAAACAATTGGACCTAATTAAATTTCTAGTTCTTTTCTAGGGAATCAAAGTTATGAAACTAAAATTCTAAATGTCTAAATACTAATGTCATTACATCAAAAACTTACATTCTGTTTACTGCTCTATCACCTTACTGTTCGTATAAAAGAACATTTGTAACAAGAAAAAAGAATACCTGTGTTTTTAATACATTATAATTTTCCTGCTAGGCATTAAATTCTTAGTATTGTACTATTTATACTTTCCATTTTATTGATCCATATGCAAATATTTTATTTTATATGAACATCACATTAATCCTCCTGGGAGAAACTAAATTTAATAGGAAAATTGTCTAGTGGATGTAAATACAATTAAAATAATCCCATGATGGCAAGTTGGAGGCACAAAGTTATTGAATCGTTGTATATGAAAATCAGTTTTGTTTTATTTGGTTTGATCCGTGACCACGGTCTCACAGTCACAGTTAATAAAAATGAAAATAAAAAACTATGAATTGTACAAAATTCTCACCCGAGACTTTACACTACAGGACCGTGTTCAGAGTGTAAAATTTTATACTTCTCTAATTTTTTTAAAGAATATTCTGAATAGTGTTTATGGATAAACTATTCATCGATACAATGACTTTTAAATTCGCCAGACGCAAATTCGATGGACTTTTTTATTTAGTGCAGACTAAAAAATATGCCTGTATGAATTCGCTGAGAAAAGGGCGCTTTTACGTGAAGAGGCCTAAATATGATAAGATAACATTCAGAAAGTATGCAACTGAGCCCTATCAAGCTGGCAGTGAAAAGTCGGCAGAAACCATCAAAATATAAGTGTAGCTAAATAGTTGCTAAATTCACGATTTTGTAGCTCTATTCAGTTCCACAAAAAACAAATCTTTACAACAAGCTAGCAGTAAAATGACTGGCCCAGAAAAAATGAACTAATGCGTGTGAATTTGTTGCTCAAAACCAGTGCAGGAAAAAATTCGAAAAACACTAGAGTCAGCGAGAAATTGTTAATAATAACTACCAACCAGTGTCCCTGCTATCGTGATATACAGTTTGTATTGACACATTGATGTAATGGATTTTGTTGCTGGTCGCAGATGTCATCAGCAGAGCCCAGCGAGCAAGCAACAACATAAAATTAAAAATCGGCCCAATCGGGTGACCGGTAACTAACTCCCAGTGTCCATGCTGTCGTGACACGCAGTTATTATTGACAGAACTCTGTCATGGATTTTGTTGCTGGTTGTAAAAAGGATCAGCAGAGCCCAGAGAGCCAGCAACAAAATAAAAATGAAAAATTGGCTCTCCCAGGTGAACATGAACTGACTCCTAGTGTCCATGCTATCTTAACACGCAGTTCTTATTGACAAAACTCTGTTATGGATTTTCTTGCTGGTCGCAGATGTCATCAGCAGAGCCCAGAGAGCCAGCAACAAATAGAAATGAAAAATCAGCCCAACCGGGTAACCGGTATCTAACTCCTAGTGTCCATGCTATTGTGACACGCAGTTATTATTGACAGAACTTTGTCTTGGATTTTGTTGCTGGTTGTGAAAAGCACCAGCAGAGCTCAGAGAGCCAGCAACAAAATAGAAATGAAAAATCGTCCCAACCGGGTAACCGGTATCTAACTTCTAGTGTCCATGCTATTGTGACACGCAGTTATTATTGACAGAACTCTGTCATGGATTTTGTTGCTGGTCGCAGATGACATCAGCAGTGCTCAAAGAGCCAGCAAAAAAATAAGAACTAAAAATTGGCCCAACCGCGTGATCGGCAACTAACTTCTAGTGTTCATGCTACCGTAAGAGTTATTATTAAACATTAAGACCCAGTTGTAGATTGCTACTGAAAACAAAATAGAATTATTAATTTTTTTGTTGTCGACTTGAAATCATCTACTCGTGCATATACTATTGCGACTCGCAGCTTGTTGTGAGATGTAATGGAAATAATTATTGTAGATGGTTTGAAATTAGGAGTTAGTTACCGGTTAGCCGGTTGGGCTGATTTTTCGTTTCTATTGTGTTGCTGACTCTCTGGGCTCTGCTGATGACATCTGCGACCAGCAACAAAATCCATTACATCAATGTGTCAATACAAACTATGTATCACGATAGCAAGGACACTGGATGGTAGTTATTACTAACAATTTCTCGCTGATTCTAGAGTTTTTCGAATTTTTTCATGCGCTGGTTTTGAGCAACAAATTAGCAACAAATTCACACGCATTGGTCCATTTTTTCTGTGCCACTCCTGTCATTTTACTGCTAGCTTGTTGTAAAGATGTAATTTGTTTTTTGTGGAACTGAATAGAGCTACAAGATCGTGATTTTAGCAACTAATTAGCAACTATTTAGCTACAAATTCCCACTCATATTTCGATGGTTTCTGCCGACTTTTCACTGCCAGTTTGATATGGCTATGCAACTGGTTTATTGGTCGTTTTAAGGTCACAGTCAAAGAAAATTAGAGTAGTCATTTGAATGGGTAACAGGTTAATCGCCTAACCCTGAAATTTTAGTAAAAACATACATTTTTAAAAGAATATAATCGGATTGATCTACTCTATTTGCATTCTTGTAACAATTGCGTAAGTATAATGGAAATGTACATAAGCATCTATTTTTTGTTACAGATAATATCAGTTCATATGAGAAAGAGAAAATAGTAGCTATTTTAGTTCTTTAACCAAAAATTGTTGAAACCAATGACTAATAAGAAATATAAAATAATATACAATGAGGTCGAAAAAAAATTAATAACCCACACAAGCAACAAAAGAAGTCATCTGCAAACAATTGATGTAAATATACTGGATGGTAATAATCAGAATGATAAAAATGACGAAAATAAAATGGTAGAATAATAGTTTATATGTACAATTAGACTGAATCTAAAACCAATCCCACAAATAAGATGAAGAGAGAAATGTCAATTTAAAAAAAGAAAAATGTATTCACCTTAAATTATAGCGAAACCATTCTTAAATATTTCTTTTGTTAAAATTATAAGTAACAAATGATAGCATTTTAAAATATTGATATCATTAGAATTAAATTTTAAACAATGAAAATTTTGTAAGTATCGATGTAATTTAGCTGGAAACAACTCTGGATCATGAATGAGGAACAGATCGGGCAAAAGAGGCGACGAACCGGTTGATTTGCATTTGCATATCCTTTAAGTCGTGCAACGGGCATTTGTTCTTCGACATTCCAAACGACTCTACCGCACACAGAGCCTTTATAGCTGATCCTAATACTTTCTTTATAAAAGAATATCTATATTTAGTACTAAATAGCACCAATAGCATTAATAATATAATTAACCAGCAAATAGCCCTGAATTTTAAAGTTTATACTAATAACATGGAGCGTTGCTTTAACATTAACTTTATTAGTACTTTGAATTACAGATAGATTTTAAACGTATATTAAATAATAACATCTTATAAATGAACATGCACCGATGATAATCTTTGTGTTATTCTGTTTCCAAGATCTTGATCAACTTGCCTAAATACCGCAGTAGCCCTTTTTTGAATATCTTCATTTGCCTTGGATAGAGCATTACTAATGTTATTTACCATTCGATTTTTCGCTTCTTCGTCAAGTACTTTGTTCCAAAATACATTGGGTTGACTGAAGTTATCTTCTTCACTTAAATCATGATAATCCACATTTGCATTAACTTCTTCTGGAGGTAAAGTCCAATTTATTGCTTCCGGATCAACTTCCGGACCACCAAAACTATTTGGGTGGTACTTGGGAGCACCATTTTGGTTGTAAAGTACTTGCCCACCATCTCTTTCGAAGTTCAAAACCTAAAAATTAATATGATAATTCATTTGTATGGAAAAATAGTGAAATAGGCAAAAAATACGTTACATAAAAAAGAAGCAAGATGTAAAAAATAAATGTATTAGGAAGAGACAGCGTAAGGATAAAAGTTACCTTATTAAGAGGTCGATTAACCGATAACTGTTGATAATTTGTTCCCAAACGATACAGATGAGTGTCTGGATAACTAAAGATTCGACCTTGAAGTAATCTATCGGGAGATGGTCCAAAACCTATAAGAAAATCGTAAACAAAAAATTAGAACCAGTTTTAAATGGATCAATAATATTCTGTTGTAACAGCAATTGAATGACAAATGCTGGAAAATAAATATACAAAACCTCAATCTTAACTTCTATCTTTTAGTATCGTATTATTTTCCTTAATTATTCCAACATCTCATTATATTCATAATAAAGACTTCTCGGTGTACATACGTATGTATGTATGTATGTATGTATGTATGTATGTATGTATGTATGTATGTATGTATGTATGTATGTATATATGTTGTTAGAGGTAACAAATACACCTGCGACCTATAAGATCTATTGTGTCCCCCTTTTCTTGCTACATTTCTGATGATTCCTCAGACTTATAGCAGCTCTTCTAGTCCTATCTTCCTTAGAAAGTTTAGGATATCATTGGGTTTTAAATTAGGTAGTTCTTCCCTTTCTATTTCGTATTACCCTAGGTATTTGACCCTAGAAGTACTTAATGCTATGCATTCTGAGAGTATGTGTATTGAGGTTTCATCCTCTACCTAACAGAATCAGCAGTTTGCTTCCTCTACTAATCCTAGTTTCTTCATGTGTCCTCTTAATCGACAGTGACCGGTTAGTATTCCTGTTATAATTCGGAGGTTTTTCTTACTCAGGTTAAGACAGCTGTGAGATCTCTTCTGGTTATAGTTTCCCAGGAGCGTCTTCGATTGTCTTACTCCTTCTAGATCATTCCAGTACTTGGATTTTTCGCTATCCATTTTTTTCTTTAGTTTTTCTAAAATTGTACTACTGCTGATTCCACAGGATGGTTCTGGTCCCAGGTATGGGGTTTCAGTTCCTTTTTTTGCCAGCTTGTCTGCTGTTTCATTTCCTTCTATTCCTACCTATCCTGGAACCCATAGGAGGGTAACAGTGTTATTCTGTCCTAGTTCATTTAATTTGCCTAGGCATTCCCAGACCATCTTTGAACTGATTGTATCTGAGTTCAGAGCTTTGATGGCTGCTTGACTATCTGACATGATTACATTCTTCTGTCTACGATAGTTCCTTTCAATGTTAAATTCTATACATCTTTCGATGGCACGAATTTCCGCTTGAAAGATGCTTGGGTACGTATTCAAGCTTTCTGAGTGTTTGATTCTAGGTCCAAACACCCCTGCTCCTGTTCCTTTATCTGTCTTGGAGCCATCCGTATACCATTTTATGGCATTTTGGCTTAGCCCCAATATGGTGTCGGTGTACATATACAACTAAATTTTAATTTTTAATCAAACAATTAAAATGATATTTCAGAAAAAAAATTTGAAGTTAAGTTAGTCTCTGATATCAGAAATTCAGTTGTATAGATTTAATTAAACGTTTAATATAAACTGTTGCAAGGTATGCATAAATTGCACTCAGTTAAACTTAATGTAAATTGTTTTACGATTATTTCAATTAGTTTAAATACTTACCTGGTGTAAAATTGCTAGGACTGAATGCAAGTTGTTCAATTTCAGCGAAATAATTTGAAGGATTTCTATTAAGAACAAATTTTCCAACTTCCTGTAATGGAAATTCGGCATGAGGCCAAACTTTTGTAATGTCAAATGGACTGAATTTTTGTTTTTTTGCTTGTTCTGGTGTCATAGTTTGTATATAAAAAGTCCAAGAAGGAAATTGATCATTGGCTATAGCGTTATAAAGATCTCGAACAGCGTAATCAGCATCTTGACCAGCTATTTTTTCGGCTGTACTTGGGTCTAAATTTTTTATTCCTAAAACAAAGGTGTTAAGTATTTATTAAATCATGTATTGTTTGTTCTAGAATCTCATATATTAGTTAAAAATATAGTGTAAAATATTTAAATTAAAACAAAAATTATGCTTTCACTATACATGTTACAATAAGTTATAGATTTCTTGTATTTATTATAACATTGCGATTAAATAATATTTTTATACATTATTTCTCGATCATTTCGAATTTTTTACGATTTTTTCATTTTTTCAAGATTATTCTAGCTTTTCGTAACTTTTTATAGTCGAAGTTTTAAGATTTCTGGTGTCGTTTTTTAACGTTCAGTACGATAGCCAAAACGACACATAAAAAGTATTACTTCAGAAACCATAAACTGTTACTTTATATAACTATATGTATACATGTGCATATATATGTACCTATACTAAGGCACTATAAACATAGGTATTATCATCAGCCATGTTTTGTCCAATGTCAACCACAAAACCAGAGATAATAGAACAGATGTGTTGATGTCTAATATAAAGTTGGCAACAGGTTCCAACATCAGCGCACCATGTTTTTGTTTAAAATTTTACTTTAACACCCTTTTTATGCTTAAAGTACCTTAAATTTATTTTAAACTTAAACCACTAATAGTACTTACTCTGTTACTATACCGTTATAAGTACTTTTTCGCTTTTCGCACTACCAGCTAGTTTAGTTCCCATTTTCACCACAAAATACGATTGCACGTGTCTCTTTAAGTTGTCTATGATCTGACACGTAAATTGATTGACATTGGAATAAAAATGGCTGATGATAATACCTATGTCTATAGTGCATTACCTATACGCCTCTCAGGCACCTCTAGTGGCGCCACCAAGCGGACTGCCGCCACATGCGGTTGGGTCAATCGGCTGTCATAAGTGTAATATGCTATGTAATTCCAGCGGAGTGTGTGCTTTTTTAAATTTAAAATTTTAATCGATTGTCGTGAAATGTCCGCGAAAAAAGTTAGTGGTCACACTTGTTGTGTTGTTGGGTGCAATTCCCGGGGTTATACTATCCCAGGAATAAGTTATTATAGATTTCCCTCGAAATCGTGGGAAGTAGCTCGTCGCAAGGATTGGATTGTCGCAGTCCGTCGAGTCGAGTATTTACCAATAATGTTTATCAAATAAAATGTTATGGAGTGACAAAGTTTTTTTATTTCTGTTTTTTTTTCTTGGACATTTAGTTAGACACAGAAGCATTCAAATTTATTGTTAAGTTTGAAAAGAAAAACTTATTGTGAGAAAAATACCAATTTTCTCATTAGAACCTATATAATATTATGTGCTCAATTACTCTAAAAGTAGCTAACTATTTTTTCCAAATTTTGTTATCAATCTTAAAGAAATCTTTTTTTATGAAAGTCACTTCAGAACATCTTTGAAATTCCCTACAGATCTGCTAACAGTAATGAAAATGAATTGTAGTACCGATGGTAAATTGTGGTAACCATCGAAAAATTCAACTATATGCAGTTATTGCAGTTTGCATTTCGAGGGAGGGAAGAAGTCGGAAGATCCTCGACAAAATGCATATAACCCGACCATTTTTCCTGAGATTTACAAACGGAAGCAACCAAATACATCAGGTCGTGCTGAGAGATTAACAAAGCGGAATAAAACTGTAGAAAATTTACAGAAATCTATTTCTGATGCAGGTAGGTACTATTTTTATTCAAAAATTTTCATTTTAGGATAAACTTGAATTCACTTAGTAAGTAACATAAATTAATTGAAAAGAGAGCAAAAGCTTTTTCCCTTTGCTGAGCGATTTTTTTCGGAACCTGTCAAGTTTGACGGCCTGAAAATGATTCTTGATCGTGATGTTCATTTTCACAATCGAGAATTAGCGGTTTTTCAACTAAAGTTTTTAAATTACGCTCATTACAGAAGAGTGATTTTGCATGATAAACAATAGGCAATACACAGCACCTGACTCAACCTAATGTGGCCTTGCGCCACGAGGTAGCGCTGGCGTCGCAAAGTCGAGATGCCTGAGAAGCGTATACAACCATGCGATGAACTGTTGTAAGCTTGCACGTTTTTTCTCTTACCGCAGGAATGGATTACATACTATGTAACGCTTCTTTCTGTCACTCTTTCTACGTTTACTTCGTCCGCGAAAAAGTCCCATGAAAAGCAAATAATTATGTTATATATTTTTAGAAAGACTTTTTGGGTAATTTCAAGTCTTAACTTATAGTGTACTAATCTATATTTTATTTATTCTGCAGATGTGGTATGCATATTTTACAAACCTAATAGTGATTCACTAACCACACATATTTAATCTACTGATTTCTTATGGTCAGAGGCGTAATCTGGAACGAAATTATAATCGAAAACCATAAATGATAAGCTTACTGAGTAGAAGACTATGTATAAAACTACGAGGTCTGTTGCAAAGTAAATAGGACAAAGAAAAAAATTAACAAACATTTTTATGGAATGGAATGGAATTTATTTTATTCAAAATAGTCCCCTTTAGAGATCATACAGCGGTTTGCATGGTCTACAAGTTTTTCAAGTGAGGATTTCAGCTCATTGACCGAAATGTTCTTCAAATTGCCGTCGACGCCTTTTGGATGGCGTCTACGTGGGTAAAAGTAGTCTACCGAACAGAAAAAAGTACGATATTCGGAGACTTTTCCAAATGGCTTATTTTCAGATTTAGCTCGCTTGGGTGCTTCCATGCGGAACTTTGACGCTTGGTTTCAGGATCGTATTGAAAACACCTCGTTTCGCCACCAGTCACAATGTTGTACAAAAAGTTTTTATTTTTCTCGGTCTATTTACTGATGTCTCTCGAATGTTGAATTCGAAGCATCTTTTGGTCATCCGTGAGCTTGTGCGGAACAAACCGTGATTACACCTTTTTCATATCTAAATTCCCGGTAAAAATACGAAATACGATAGATCGAATCTTTGGAGATATATAATTCTATTTACATGTAACTCAATGAAGATTTTGGCCCATTTTTAATAAACAGACGCAGTCTTTCGACAGTTTCTGACGTAATTACAAATTTCGGCTGACCAACAAGTTCGTCGTCTTCCAGCGACTCACGGCCCTCTTGGAGCCGTGTAAACCACTCGTGGACTCGTGCACTCGGCTACGAGATAAACAATATCACCATAAACTTGTTTTAACAATCGATGCGTTTCGGTAAATATTTTTACAAGTTTAAACAGAACTTAAATTGGCTCTTTGTTTGATGCTCATTTTTAGCCTGAGATTAAAAAGGTACAATCACTTTGAGCGCGATAACTCAGCGTCAAGTAATTCTATTATCATAAAATTTTGACGGAACATTAATGAAAGATGTACTTATCGAACCCTAATAACAAATAGCGCTACTAGTATCGAATATTTCTTAAATCTTCTGTTTCTTATTTCTTATTTTTTAAAAAACAACATAAGTAGTAGATGGCAGCAAATACAGTTGACATTTACAGGTTCACATTTATGAGTACACGATGTTTTACTGTATTGCACATAAGATACTTAGTTTGTTTTTATTATCGTATAAAATACATATTTTCACATATTAGTAAAGTTTGATATAAATAAAAATGAATAACTATTTCTCCTTTTTTTTTCAAAATTGTATAGAAAAATATTGATAGAAAGTTGTAAAATTCAAAAAATCAGTGTTACATTACAAACAACCTTTTAGAAACTTTTAAAAGGTTTTAATGTGAATTTTCGTTATTATAAGGCAATAATTATACCTTACTTCCCTTAGAAAAAATTTAAAAAGTAATGCATTAAAATAGTTATTATCCTAACAAGTGCGCAAAAGTTATACTTTCCCGCACGCAACAGGTAAGTTTGTTGTTGCTTTGAGTAAGGTTTACAGGGGTGATTTAATAAATTATGATTTTTTTAAAAATCCGTATTTTCATGTAAAATAATCTTAATTTTTTTTACTATTTGTTTGTAGTCCAACAAGATAAAGATAATAATACAATAATTTGTCAAAAAGGTTATCGGAAAACATCTCTAATTAATAAAAAAAAATGCGTGCGAGAAAAACTTTCTGATTTAAAATGCGTGCGGGAAAGTGTTGTTTTACGCATGCTTGTAGAAAAAACTCTTTTTAATTCTAATAGACACTAAATTGGTAGCAAATTTGATTTCCTACCAAAAAAGGCTCTACATATTTTTACATTTCCAATTTTTAAGTTAATCTTCATTTTTATAATAAAACCGGTTCATAAAAACGCTAGCTTGATTTTAATAGCACTTTATGATTTTTTGAATCTAATTACCATAATTAATTACAAAATTCCTCTGACGAATAGCTTACTTCTACACATTTTCTCATACAGTAGGAATTAATACGATATTGTAGAACATTAAAACTAAGAGCACACTTTAATATATTAATTTTAATATAAAAATTTCGATAGTCAAATTTAATTTGTCATGGAAAATCTTATCTTCTATACTTATAATAAATCTGTAGAGAGGTCAATTCTGTACGTGAAATATATTTCCAAAATAAATATCAGGGGGTGATTAGGGGTCGATACTGATGCCAAAAATGAAATCAGTAAAATTTTAGTCTGTCTGTCTGTCTGTCTGTATAACCTTTATAGAAACAAAAACTACTCGACGGATTTTAACGAAACTTGGTATACTCTTTCCAATCTAAATGTGAAATTTTTTGCTCTTTGGTGGTTTTTAAATGCCTTTGATGGCATTGCCGACCATTAGCGTGGAATTAAACAAAAAAGGTTCGTAAATTTTTATTAATTTTTGTTTTAAATTTCAAAAGAAAAACGATTTTTATATATTTGTAAATTTTGTATCAATTTTAAAATTGTCAAATAACAAATTAATTCTTTCAAATTAAAACTTGTTAATTTTAGTTATTAATAAGAACATTTGACTCATTATTCAAATAGTACATAACTCATAATAATTTTATAACAATTGTCTACAAATAATACTTATTTTGTCAGACAATCTTAAAAGATTGTCTGTCCAGCAAGGACCACGAGGAGGTATGAGCCTTCCTTGCCTGGAAAGGAAAGGGTTGGGTATGTTAGTAAGAATATAAAATTAGTTTGTTTTTGAAAACAAGTTTTCAAGATACATCACGTTAGCTGTAAAGGAAATTGGTTGGAATGACTAACAAGAATTGTCAGAGTCTTCTGAAGTAGAATCGTTTCCAGGTTGAATTACTAATGGTTCTATTGGCTGTAAAACAGGATATTCCTTTTCTATTTTTATAACATGTGTTTCGCAATTTTTCCATACATCGCTATTAATGCCACTAATTACCTCTCGAATATTATCAAGAACAACTGCGCTTAAGGTTGGTGACTGATTATATTTTCGTAAACGTTTCCAAACCATTTCGATTGGATTAAAAATACAGTAGTAAGGAGATAAACGCAAAAGGGTATGACCATGTCTGCTGCAAATGGTGTCAATGACGTATTCATTTTTAAAATTCTGACTTTTGATCATTCTTATTTATTCCTTCTTTACTGGAACCTTTTTAGGAACATCGATATTTTTGATTGCCATAAGTCTTAAAATTTCATTCTTTTTTTGTGTTATTAGGTATTTTGTTTAATATGCGGAAATGATACGACGCATTGTCCATAACAATTACTGAATTGTAAGAAAACCCAATAGATAGTGTTAAATTTCGATTTATAAATAAATAAATAAATAAATAAATAAACGAAAAACTGAAAGAAAGTGAAAAATTAAAAACAGAAAAAAATGCGAAAAAATAAAGTCTAAAAAAAATACCTTTCTAAATCAAATAATATAACGCCACCGTAAGGTGGCGTAGTTATTATTTTATATATTTAAATGAGAAATTCTTACTATATTAAGTACTATCAAGCCACCGTAATATATAATATATCTAATATAAAAAATCAATCACGCTACTGTGTACTGTAATGGGGAAGAAGACTATTGGCGGTATTTGACTGTTGTCGCATTTTGCAATTTTCCTCTTTGAAGTTTCGTTTGATAAACAGCGCGCCGTCGGCATTTGTTTACGTTAAGATCAATAAGTTACGAACCGACTTGAAAATCCGGACAGTAAATACACAATGTTGCCGGTATTTAAAAATTTCTTTAAGTATAAGCACCGCACGCACGCACGCTTTGAGCCCCGAGATGATGAGAATGCCATTCATTACAACGATATTTGTTGTTTGAATGGCATTCTCGCCCTCCCATTCCACCACCCCCTCTCGCTTCCGAGGGGGCCTCAGCAGTTTCGGACCCCGTTTTGGCCTTGGGGAGAAACTGCGGTCCTCATCTACTTCTGCCAAGACAGTGCTCTGTGCACTATATTCCTGGTGTCTGGCTTAAGTATAAGTAATATATGCAAAATTGATATCTTTAGAAGTGAAAACTGTTTAAATATGAAGAACCTAGTTAATTAATTTAAGTATATATTTTGTAAGAATATTTTTATATTATCTTTCTAAGAGTCATTGACGAACAATTGAATAGTAAAGTAGAGATAAAATTTTCAAAATATATAAACTTAGGAATATTCGGAAATACATCTGGCAACCAAGATTCGAAAGTCGCTTCCTTTGTTGAGGTTAGAAGGCGTGGTTGTCTTTTCACATTAACATTAGTTAAAATATACAATTATTTTTCATACTCTTGAGCTGGCTACAGGATACTTTACATCACGCTACAGTCAATAGGAGCAGAGCAGTGAAGGGAAATGTTGGGAAAACCACTTTTACGGTGTGAGGGGAGAAATTTTTATATAACAATCTATACGTCACGCGAACGACATCGCGGGTACATCAATATAGAACCCAAAAATGTGGTTAGATTTTTTGTTGTACGTCTGTGTGTCTATCTATATGTTTGTGCGCGCATCACATGAAAACTACTGATCCGATTCGAACGCGGTTTTCACATATGTATTTGTCTTCTTTTAACTTAATATCTGATGTATAAAAATTTCTCCCCTACCTCTTTTACGGTGTGGGGGGGAGAAATTTTTATACATCAATCTATACATCACGCAAACGACGTCGCGGGTACATCGACATAGAACCCAAAAATGTGGTTATTTTTTTTGTACGTCTGCCAGTCTATCTATATGTTTGTGCGCGCATCACATGAAAACTACTGATCCGATCCGAATGCGGTTTTCATATATGTATTTGTCTTCTTTTAACTTAACATCTGGTGTATAAAAATTTTTCCTCCCACCCCTTTAACGGGGTGAGAGGAGAAATTTTTATACAACAATTAACACGCCACGCGAACGACGTCGCGGGTACAGCTAGTATTCTTCATACTTGTTTTGCCATCCTTTATATTTTTTAAGAGTTCTTTCCTTTTGCATATGTTTAATTTAATTATTGTTTAAAAATCTCTTATACAAAATGATAATTAATTATAAATATGACCTTGTATTGTGTGGCGGTCAATCCACTGCAGGAACATAAAAAAATAAGGGATATATTTGTATCATGTTTGAAACCAGTTTCAGATATTCTTACGAAAATGATTGGTAATAATAGATATTCTAAAACAAGAAACTTGTAATTACCATTAATTTTACGTCAAGGGACAATTATTATACAAATATGACGTTTAATGCAGTTTTTTCGAAAATTATCATACGATCAAGTATTTATTCTCTTATCTACTTTTCTTCTTAGGTTAGTTTTAGTAGATAATATTGAGTTGTGATAAATTAATTTATGTTACTAGCATTTCTCTCTCTGATAAATTTAGAATGTAGAGGAAGTACAATTATTGATATCATTTGAATTAATTAAATTTGCGTTTATAGATAATGGTAATTGTAAAATCCATTAAAATTTATGAAATAATTTACAATTAATAAATATTAGATAAGAAGTAAGTACTGTAATATCTTGCTTCAAATTTCAATATCAATTTCTATATACAGGAAAACAATTATATTTGGGTAAAAGAACACAATAGACTCACAAGAAATAATATTAGTATATATTAAAAAAATGTCAAATCCGGCAAAAGTAAAACTTGTGATTTCTATCTATAGCCAATGGTGCCTTTAACCATTCGGTGACGGATGCATTGCGGCGTTTTTGATCATATCTTAACATCAATGAAAAAGTGATTATTAGTCAATTCAAACGTTAAAGTCTTAAAAGATTAATTTGCTATAAATCGCTGCCTAACCGAATAAAAAATATAAAACAATGCACAAAAAAGTGACCTAAGAGTTTGATGTTTTAATTGTAGAATTGTCAAATAAGCTCTCTGTCTTCTAAAACGTCATATATGTCCCTAAGAAGGAATTGATTTATTCTCCTACATCACAGAATTACTACTAGACATTCGTGGTCGAATTGTTAATGGCTCTATCGGCTATAGATAGAGATCGCAGGTTCGATTCCTGCCAGATGTGACATTCGTTTCAATTCCTACTTAATGTCATTTCTGGTTTGTCTATTTTCTAAATTATTTCTCAAATGATTAATTTATCAATTATTTAGAGTATACTTTTTCATTGTTGGTAGTTTAATTTAGCTAACAGTTTCTTTTTATATGCACGGTAATCTTTATTCATTTCTGAGTTGAATTAAGATATGTTCAAAAACGCAGAACTACTACTAGGCATCCTAGGTCGAATGGTTAAAGGCGCTATCGGCTATAGATAGAGATCGCAGGCTCGATTCCTGCCAGATGTAACTTTTTTTTTCAATTTCGACTTAATGTAATTTCTGGTTTGTCTAATTTCCAAATTTCGAAGATATGTCAAATAATTAATTTATCCATCCACAGTATTTTTAAAATTTTTGAAAGTATACAAACAAGAATAAATTAATTGAAATTAAGTAGAAATTGAAAAAAATGTCGATTCCAGCAACCTTTGTCTCTACGCGGCAATGCTCTAACAACTCAGCTATCAATGCTTAGTAATTATTTCGCTTTTTGGTCGTTAAATTCAACTCATGTCACATGTGACAGTTACTTACTTTCTGCCTAAGCACGTATAACATGACGTGATTGAGAGAGAGATTTTGTTAAGCATACTTTTTTGTGCCCTGTCTTATATTTTTATTCGGCTGGAAGACCGGTACCATGGATTTTTAGTAAACGACATTTTTTCAATTTCTCCTTAATGTCATTTAATATATTCATGTTTTATATTCTCTAAAATTTAAAAAAAAATCAAAAATCCCATGGTTTCTTCCTTCGAACCGAAGAAAAATATAAGACAGGGCACAAAAAAGAGACATAGAGTTTGATGTTTCAATTGTCGGTTTGACAAAATCTCATGCTATATGTGCTTAGGGAGAAAGTGAATAAGTGTCACATGTGACATGAGTTGAATTTAACGACCAAAAAGCGAAATAATTACTAAGTATTTATAGCTTAGTTGTTAGAGTGTTGCTGCGTAGAGGAAAATGTTGCAGAGTCGAGTCCTGCTGGATGCGACATTTTTTCGATTTCTCCTTAACGTCATTTTTTAAATTTCTGAAATTTCAAAAATCCCATGAGATATCTCAATTATTTGTCTACAAAATATTCTGTTTCATCCTACTAATATTATATAGGCGAAAGTTTGTTTGGATGGATGTATGGATGTTTGTTCCTCTTTCACGCAAAAACTACTAAACGGATTTTAATGAAACTTTACAGTAATGTAGCTTATAGATCAGAATAACATATAGGCTATAATTTATAAAGATATTGTGTGAATTGTCCAAAATATAACGATAAATGTCATTTAAGTCTGAAAAAATTCTGCAATCTGCGAGCTACTCAGGCGTGTGCTTACATAAAGACCTTGATTTTATTCGAATTACACGCAGACGACGTCGCGGGCAACAGCTAGTTGTTAATAATTTAATTTACTAAAAGTTTTTTTTACATGTACGACAATGTTTATTCGGTCCAAAACAAATTTCTTTAGATGATTCTATCCTAATCAAACCTTAAGCGCTATAAGCCGTTATAAAAGCTTATAATTAATTCAAATGTATTCTATGAATGAGTATTACGAATATGAACCGTAATTATAATTTATATTTTAAGTAACTAAACACATTGAATGAGATACTTGTTAACTTTTATTTATCTTGGCAATAAATTAAACCTGTTAATAAATAATAAACTGCAAAGTGTTTATTTTATATTTATTTCAATGTCTGAGAAATTGCAAAAATTGAAACAAAATTATTTAGCTCAAATATCGACGTATCATCTGAAAATTAAGAAGTATAAACTGCGAGTTGGTTTCATATTTACTTCCTTACATAAATAAAAAAAATGATAGACATAGTAAAGAGGCGAATCATGCGGAATCAGAAGCTTACGATTAAATTCTTATTATTGCTATTTTTGTACCTTCAAAACTATATTTTGGAAGAAACTCGGTAAATTCTCATAGTAACAAAGCTATTTATAATATCTTTAAAACAGTAGGATCAACTGAATTAAAGATAGTTTAAATAGTTTTTGTTAATCATTTTGGAACAAAACTGTAAATTAAATTTATATAATAAAATAGACTGTTAAGACTGTACACACTAACTGAAGTCAAAGAAAAGAAAGGAAAACAAGTATTTTCTCAGGGTAGTGTGTAAAAAATTTTTATTATTAGCTGAGCAATTTCGGCCTAACACCGGCCATCAAGGTTAATCAATACCCTAGAAGTGAAAAGATCGATAGACAATTCAACAATAAGGAACTGAAGCCAACAAATTCCGTTTGCAGTTAAAGGGACAACATAACCTGTAGACCGGTTTCGCCCTATTGGGGCTCGTCAGTACAAGGTATATGTTGTCGTCAGCGTGCTTAAAGCATAATCGCTGACTGAAAATGCACTAAAATCACGATCTATTTATAACCACAGAGTAGTGGAAGTGTAAACGATGTGATAGTAGTCACATCTTCACCTCTAACTGCAAACTAGAACTCGAAAAAAAAAACGGAATTTGTTGGCTTCAGTTCCTTATTGTTGAATTGTCTATCGATCTTTTCACTTCTGGGGTATTGATTAACCTTTGGACTTTTAGCTCTGTTGATGGCCGGTGTTAGGCCGAAATTGCTCAGCTAATAATAAAAAAATTTTACACACTACCCTGAAAAAAATATTTGTTTTCCTTTCTTTTCTTTGACTTCAGTTAGTCTTAACAGTCTATTTTATTATATTTACACAGTATGGTGTTTGACTTTAATCGATACCTTAGACTGCCCAGAAGGATAGAATTGATCGCCTTAGACAGTTGGTTTTACACCTATTCTTTAGGCGAAAGTGACCCCAACTTTCGCTGTTTTGAATTTAACAATGAACATCATCTGTGGGCATTGTTTATAGTCAAATCGAGTTCTAGTTTGCAGTTAGAGGTGAAGCTGTCACTACTATCACATCGTTTACACTTCCACTACTCTGTGGTTATAAATAGATCGTGATTTTAGTGCATTTTCAGTCAGCGATTATGCTTTAAGCTCGCTGACGACAACATATACCTTGTACTGACGAGCCCCAATAGGGCGAAACCGGTCTACAAGTTATGTTGTCCCTTTAACTGCAAACGGAATTTGTTGACTTCAGTTTCTTATTGTTAAATTGTCTATCGATCTTTTCACTTCTGGGGTATTGATTAACCTTTGGACTTTTAGCTCTGTTGATGGCCGGTGTTAGGCCGAAATTGCTCAGCTAATAATAAAATTTTTTATGAATACATTTATGAAATTTAGAAATAAGATCAACACGGAAGGACATTAATGACAAATTGAAAAAATGTCATATCAGACAGAATTTGAACCTGTGATTTCTATCTATATCCGATTGTGCCTTTAACCATTTGACCACGGATGCCTAGAGGCTAGTCAATGTTTTTGATAGAACTCATGCAACATATATCTCTAACCTAATTCTTCCTTAATATGACGTTAATTAGAAAGAGATTATTTGTCAAATAATTAAATTACCAAAAATCTATGGTTCTATGGTACAAAAAAAGTGACTTAAAGACAGAGATAATTAAATTACTAAAAATTGTTGAAAAGTAATATAAACAATTAAAATGGAATTATATTTGAGGTTTTTACAATAAATTTGTCTAGAGAAATGCAGTGCCCAGAAAAACTTCCGTCTTTTATTTTTGTTACGATTTTACTTTCGCAACACCTCTACCGAACCTAACATTAAAGTTTCGCTTCAAAGAGTATTTTAGATGTTTCCACTCAAACAGGAAAAATCTTACTAAACAAATGCTAAGAACATTAGACGGCCAAAAGTTATCTGTGTTTTTTCCTGATTCGGAATTCTAGTATTTTTTTAAATCCCTGTATTAATAATAATACCAATTTTTTTTTTTTTTTTTAATTAAAAAATAAAAAAATAATTACTGGAACATTTAAGTGTCTATCATTTAATGTGTATACATTCACATTCGTAAGTACTGTCCTGAGTGTCCTGTATAAATAAAAAACTAGTGTGGCAGTCAGTGGGACTGCCGGCAGAAGTTATACTTTTACGCACGCGCATGGATTCATAAATTTGTATGCGAATGATTTAGCAAACTCATAATGTATATGATATTCGTGGTAAACGACCCCAAAAACCTCCTAGTACCGTGTGCACAGTCTTTTTGTATCGAATTTGCATAAAATTCCTGGAGACGAGGTCCGTCTTAAGCACCAGGTGTTTCGAACACCATGGCCATTATTATAATCGTATTTAGCGACTCAAAAAACCACCGAGTACCAAGTGTGCACTGATTTCGTACAGAATTTACATAAAACCCCAGGAGAAGAGGTAAATACCCTAGACACCAAGGGCCGCGGAGACTTTCGGAATCGTGATATTCGTGTTCAGCGACTCCAAAAACCCCGAGTATATAAATTGAACCCATTTTTAGCAATACTTACCGAGTTGTAAGTTTTCTCTCTATTGTCTGTTCGGAATATACTTTTTGAATGCAGAAAAGCAATTTCCATTTTTTTCTTATAAAATATAGCGACAAATTTCCTGATACTTCAACGAATCCAATGCAAAAAAACGATACAAAATTCGGAGGTTTTGGTGCTTTATTTCCTCGACTATTCGTAAAAACTCTGAGCCAACAGCCTTAAAAGCATAGTGCAGGATATACTGCAACCATGTGACGGTATTTTAGACTACAATACAATACTCATTACTGAATATTATTAATATGTTAACTTACGTGACAGAATTATAAAACAATCTGTCAAATAGTCATGTGGTCCGTCACTATGATATTCATACCTTAGTTCAGACTGTTTTTTGTATATCTATCCCTTTTTAATGTACTGAATGTTGAAACGGTATTCAAAGGACTTATAGTTATGACTAATAACATGTGATAAATATTTCATCTTTGTTTTTACCGACCAATATACCTTATAAGTGTGTCTGTCTCTCTCTTACTCACACCATTACATATGTAATGATTTTTCCCATTTAACTGTACACAAATCTTTTCCACCGAGTGCATGAATAAAAGTATAACTTCAATAAATATTCCAATGAATATCACACCAGAATTACGATACATTGTAAATTGTGTTGCCTATATAGTGTACAAACAGGAGCTAGCATACAACATCGATTTGAACTTTATGTTAAATTTTAATAGCATTACTAGATTCTTACCTTGATCAGTTTTATAATGAAATTTGACCCATGTTAACTTCCTGTTTGGTCCAATTAGAGAAAACGTGTGTGAACCATATCCATGTTGGTGTCGATGCCCATCTGGTATTCCTCTATCCGAAAACAGAAACATGAACTGATGTACCGATTCTGGTCTTAAACTCATATAATCCCAAAACATATCCCAGTCTCTTAAATTGGTTACTGGATTTGGTTTTTGGCTATGGATAAACATCGGAAACATAATAGGATCTCTCATGAAGAATATCGGAGTGTTATTTCCAACTAAATCCCAGTTACCTTCTTCTGTGTAAAACTTTAAAGCAAAACCTATAAATCGTAATAAATTTATACCTTTAGATTAAGATTCCTTGGTTTTAAAGCAACAAAATATGTAATTTCCAATTGCTAAAATAATGATGAGATTATCGTTTAAAAAAGAATGTTGTTCGTTGAAATAAAAATACGCGTTGTCATTAATTTGTGACTGAATAACAGTAACCTATGAATATAAATAGAGTGAAAAAAACATTTTAATATAAATATTAAAAATGGGAGTACTTTGGTTAAAGATTTTTTTACTACTACATTAGAATAAGCATGGAATAGATATCATTGCTGCATACTGTGCGAGAATTACTATTCTCGGATACTATGCGGGAATATGACAGTTGATGTAAAATGGACATTTTGAAGAAATTTAAATAAACCAACAAATTGATACTGATCTTTTTCCGAAGAGATCAGACTATAGATTTCCAAAGGTTTTTGGTGCTCTGAGTCCAAATTTGGACTTGCACTAACTAGACATTTGTTTTTTATTTTAAAAAATAATGTTAACAAAGTGCTTATTTTCAAAAATGCTTTAGAAAAAAAATTCAGCTTTTTCTGTATCGCAACTAATTCAAAGAACTTTCTGCTCTGACTAAAATATATTACCGGCTGTTGTTTTTGTTGTGGACGAAGCCATATGAAATAGCGACCTTGAATTTATTCGTGAAGAAGTTCACGTTGAAATTGTAGATGTAATACGGGTATTATAAATGATCTTATTCTATTATACGAGGGGTGAGGGGTGTCTGTTTAGTTTTGCATATAGCCATAAAGACAAAAAATATATAGACTTAAAGTGCTTTATTGCTTATCACAATATCTCCTACGAAGATCGATACACTTTTGCATACATTTAAAGCAATTGGTAAAACAGTTATTCCAGTCTTCAGTTGATGGCTTTTTCTGGCGACTGAAATTGCTGCTCACGCATTGAATTCTTGAGCTTTGGAAACCTGAAGAAGTCGTTGGGACCTTTCGATGTTTTGAAGCTCCAAAAACTCGATTGTCTTTAGGGCAGTGTGACCATTGTCCTAATATAGGATGATTCGCCGTTGTGTGTTGCTTTGTCGGAATTTTACGATAACTTCTGGTAAACAAAAGTTTATATATCAACCAAAAGTAACCGTTCTTCGAGAACGGATCACTTTTGTTGGTTTATACTCATCTGTGAGCAATTAAGGTATCTAACGGGAAACTAACTTCGTAACACCCAGTTCTTTCTGTAGGATCTTTTCGATCGAGGTCTTTGAAATGCCCAAAGATGCATCTATCCTTAATTAGCGGACATAGTTGACTGGTGTAATGCTTTATTCTCAAACATATAAACCATTTTAGCCAGACATTGCTGTTGGAATAATCCTTTCCGAAAATAAAAAAAATATTTCTCGAAAATGTTCTCGGCTAAGATCCATTTTTCGAACGATTTGCTAATTTCAAAAATTCACTATACCTACTACATGTTGTATCGCAATGAAACCCTGGATTTATGTCAACAAAAGATTGAGATTATATTTGTGTCTAAAGGTTCTATTGGTGGCGCCTTTTAAGCGGCTATATGCAAAACTAAAAAAAACTCCTATAACTAATTTCCCGCGTTTTCGTTCGCGTTTATAAAAGTATGATAATGTGATATCTCAATTTTCCAATACAAATACTCCGATTTCATTTATTTCTATAAATAATAGCTTAATAAAACGATTTAACGGCTATGAGCATTTTACAAATATAAATAAACAAAAATACAAATTTCCAGTGCCTAGTTATCGTAACTCAAAATTGCCCTAAGAATTGCTTTCTTACTTTGGATTTGGAAATGTTTAAAAAATTCCTGTTATTGTTCATATTTTTTTTCAAAAACTTAAAATAAAATTTTAAATTACAAGTTTATTTCCTTTTAAATGGCATTAAGTTGTCTCAAATCTATAATATATTATTATGCTTGCTAATTAAATTATCTTATACCTTAAAAATCATGAAAAGAAGACAGATATGATGCAATTGTTTACTTTTTACATTAACAAACATAAACACTATATGAAATTCTCCAAAAATCTTAATCCTTTTCAGTTGAATTTTGTACTTTTATCTAACTAAAAATAGTTTTTATTTAAATAATGTCTCTAACTTCTTTGTGGCATAATTTTATATATTTACTTCTGGATCTGGAAATTTGGGGAGGGGCGAGCTATTGCTCAGCCAGCACTGACCCATTGTGCATCCTCCCGTGTGTAGGGATATCCTCACCTCAGGCCTAGTGATTTAAAATAGGTGATGAGGCTCCCGAGGGGGATCTCCCTGACATCGGCTGGTGTAAGCCAGTACACGCCCAACACGAATCTTCTGATTTCAGAAAAAGCAGAGCAGTCATACATTATGTGTTCTACTGTTTCCTCTTCTTGTTCGCAGCCTCTGCATAGCTGCGATTTTGTTAATTTCATCCGAAAGAGATGTTGTCGCAATTGGCAGTGACCTGTCAAGATTCCCACAGCTGTTCGGAGATTTTGTCTGGTTATTGCCTTAAATTTTTTTGCTGTTTCCTCGCCAGGATGAGGTAATAACTCTCTGGCCAGTCTACAGTTCGTAGTTTCATCCCAGCACTGTATAAAGTTTGGGTGAGAGTGCTGTTTGATAAGGTCCACGACTGCGGACAATGTTAGCTTGGTAGATTTGCGAGGGCTAACAATTTGTAGCCCGCAGCCCTTCTTGCTAAATTGTTCGCAATGCGGTTGCCTTTAGAGTCCTTTGATCCAGCTGAGAGTGACCACGTTATTCTGTAATTGGGAACTTTTCACTAAAATCAAAATAATAAAATGATAAATCAATATTTGGAAAATGACCCTTGCTTATTTATCTTGGGTCAAGGGTCGTTTTTTCAAAACTAAAAATGCCTAACAAAAATTAAAATAATTTTCTGTTCTGAGCTTTCGACAACCAGATCAGTAATCGTTTTAATTTTTGTTAGGCATTTTCAGTTTTGAAAAAACGACCCTTGACAAATTTGACATATCTATTAAGATAAATAAGCAAGGGTCTTTTCAAAATATTGGTTTATCATTTTATTATTGTGATTTTAGTGGCAAAAGTACCCCAATTAAAAAAGTAAATAAAAATAGTTTTCTTTAATTTTTTCGGAAACTGCGTTTGATCGAATTTTGACTTCAAAAATGTTCATATATTTTTGGTGTTTTTGCTATTTATTGAATTGTATTCTTTATATCCATGATTTTCCAAATATAGTAAAATTTGAAAAATTAAAATCTCATAAAAAAAGATATTTAACCAAAATTAATGTCATTTGAAGAAGACTTGTAATTCAAGATGCCATGTGCCATATAATTTCATGAATATGCTTTTTTAGCACTATTAGATAAGGATATATCTTAAAATCTTGACGTGGTAGAAAATTCTGCGGATTCAACGCACTGAAAACCTTCTAAAATGTCGAAACTACCAAAATAAGATTTGACAATACACCAACAGAACTGGCAGGATCCTAACGAGGCTATTGGTAATTTATTAGCTGATAAATGAAGTTGATTGGTTAAAATTAAAATAAATGCACTGTACAGGGATTGAACATGAAGCTTCAAACCCATCGCTTTACCGATTACCCACAGTAATGCGTGTTAAATTAATCGGTAAACTACTTATTACTAAGTTACAAAGAATTTTGAAAAATACTAGTATAAGTAGAAGTAAAGTATAGGACTGAAATGGAGTCGCTATTCTACTTTTCCACTTGCGTGAATTATAGTGCTATAGTGTATAATATACTATTTTGATTGAAATTCTTCAAATAAATAACCAATTACTTTATAAAGTAAAGTGAACTTACCACGTGGATCTCTTACACTATCTGCTGATCCATTACTTCCTGCTACTTGAGAAAACCGAACTGCAATCGGTGTTCTTTTTCCAACACGTTCAAATACTTTTGATACTGTTAAGTTGCCAATATCATGAGTACACTAGAAACGGGAAATTTAAGAATTCATTACCACATATACTAATCATTATTAGGTAAATTTGCAGTTTAGCGGCCCAAGTTTGACGGTAATAAGTTTAATCAATCGAGTCAAAGTGTAAATTTGAGCGTTTTAAGTTTTGGTTTGTGACAGTACACCTTTTTTAAACTTTTTTTCGACTACTAATTTTCAGTTTTATCGTTTTAGTGCTTTAGACAGTTTTTGGTGGGTACATGTGAATATTGTACTCCCAAACGAAATTAAGCTCGGGCTGCTGAACTGAAAAATTACCCATTATTATTACACTTACTTCAAAATAACCAAATGCTCCAGCACCTTTTGCATGAACAACTCTTTCCGGAATTCTTTCTCTATCGAAGCTCTGAATTTGTTGAAGGAATTCGTAGTCTCTAAGTACAATTGGTCCATGTTTTCCAGCCGTAAGAGTTACATCTTTGTTTATTAAAGCAATAGATGCACTATCAGTTGAGTAGCCTATGTTACCCTACCAGTATTAAAAAAAAGAAATTAAAGAAAAGAAAAATTATGAATTTAATACTGACATACCTTATTTTTTTTATACCAATTACTTAATTCTTCGGCTGCAGCATCTCTGTTATTTGCTCTGTTGCTGGTAGAGTGTTTAGTACTCATTTTTTTTTTTTCGATTTGACAATGTTGAACTACACTAGATATTTAATCAAGTTGTCTATGATAACCACGAATTTATATATTTATATTCTATGCATTTCAGAGTCGTAGTAATTTTTTTATTTATAGAAATTATTTGTAAAATATTTTTTATTTACAATTGAAATCAGTAAGGTAAATTTAAGTTATCATTAATAACTTGTTATATTTGGAATAAAAAAGGCCTATAGGGCCATTATAAAAATTGGTTTACTAATACTGAAATTTTGAATTTTACACCCGCCTATGATTAAACAAGGTTAAATATGGTGAATTCAGAAAAATTGCGAACACTGATTAGGTCTTTGAGGTAGATTATCACTGTTATTTATTTCAGTTCAATGTTGTTCACAATAATATGTTTTTTCTGATAAGAGTTACCTACAAGCTTCTATATTTTGATTAATTTTTAACAAATTGCTCTGGATTTGTATTCATAAAATGCAATCAAAATTCTTCAATGTGCTCAAACTAATATAAACTTGTCGATGTATTTTACTTTTTGTTTTATTTTATTTAAACTGGAACTTAATGTTCAAAGTATTCACTTCAACAACATACAAAACTTCTGGATATAATTTATTCTGGCGTTCATTAAATATACTTCAGAATGAAAAGTGTGCAGAGTTTTTTATTTACTTTTTATGTATAACTTTTATTTCAAAAACCAAACATGATGTAAAAAGAGTAATTAGAATGTCTTCTATTAATTAGGGACTTTCTTGCCAAAATTAAAAAGAATTCAATATATTCTAAAATTGTCCTTGTTTATTTCACTTATGTTGACAGTTTTGAAAAAGAAAAGCGATTTAAACTGAATCCCCTACGAGATGGGTCCATTAAAGATCTATAACAAAAAAGGTTGACCATAAACAACGGGAATTTTAATTTGTGGGTATAAAAGAGACTCATACATATAAAAAATTCAGATGTAAAAAGATCGATAACATAAAAAAAGAATTATATGTGGGAAGAATCAAGTTCAAGTATAGAACAATTCAATTGTAAAACAAAAAATTCAGAATCCTGGAAAGTGGTAAACTCCTTAAAAAGAAATAGGCACGAAAATATAAATATCCCGTTTATTAAGGAAAATAATGGAAGGAATACTACGAGGATCTGTTAGTAGAGAAAAAAAAAATTCGTAGAACATGAGGCAGAAACTATAAAATACTACTCCTCAGGGGATGGAAGTCAAATATCCCTATCATTAGAGGAAGTAAAACATGCTATAAGGACTACCAAAAACAAAAAGATTACAGGACCAGGAGGATTGGAACCTGATGTTATTAAATGTGGATCAAAAAAACTGTATGGAATGCCACATAGAATTTTTGAGCAGGCGATGAACGACTAGGACCTACCAGAAGGAAGGAAACATATTTGATCTCTCTCTTCAGGAAAGACAGCAGGAGCTAGTGCGAAAATTACCGAGGTCTCAGTATAATCTCTATGGTAGGAAGAAGCTACGGTAAAGTCCTTAGAAAGAAGATAGAAGATAATATAAAGAACAAGATATTCAAAGATCAGGCAGATGATCGAAAAGAAAAAGGCTACGAACAGAGACCTGTATTTCGCTTTTATATACCTAAAAAATCATTTGACTCTGTCCCAAGAAAAGAATTGTGAAATTCATGCTCCAAGAATGCCCCACGTCTCCAACTCTGTTTAAAGGGCTTCTGGAATACACTTTGAAACAATGAAGAAAAAAATGCGAAGGAATGAGAGTACCCGTAAGAAATCAACATAAGTTTTGCGGATGATCACATGGTCATTGCACAAGACCCTGAAGATATTAGTTATATGGTGCTAAAATTGAAAAAAGAGTATGGTAAAACGAGGTTCAAAATAAACTTCAGCAAAACAGTGTATCTGAACAAGCCGAAAGAAGCTATGGAAAACTTGGAAATAGATGAAAACCTTGTCGTAAAAGGTAGCGGAAATTTTAAATATCTTGCTTCCAGATATCTAATACTGTAAGAACAGAGTGTGAAATAGCAATCAGATTTGGTCAGACAAGAGCTGCGATTAAACAGCTAATCCCTTTATTATTGAGCACAAGTGTAACTAGGAACACCAAAATAAGGATATAAGACACAGTTGTACGATCCATCAATACGTACGGGGATGATTAACGAGAAAATACAAAATAAAATCACTTCAGTAGAAATGGACTGTTGGAGGCGCTGCTGCAGATTAACTAGAGTAGACAGGATAACCAATGTGGAAATTCGGAGAAGGATGAAGAATGAAAGAGATGCCCTCACATAATATATCGAAGACAAGATACTGTTATGGTATAGCCACGCAAGGCGTGCTGGTAAGGATCGCTGGATTAAACGAGTAACAGACTGGAGTCCAATTGGTAGAAGAAGAAGATGTAAACTCAGAAAGTCATGGCGGGAAGACGTTGGCAGCGCCATGGAGGAGAGAGGTATACAAGATGGAAAGTGGGATGTTTGGCGCCTTGGTTCGACGTCAAATTTGTCCGTCTTTTCAATCTAAAAATGTTTAACAAAATTGGATTAAACGTTAAAAATATTTTGATTTGGTTCTAAGCTATCGACAACCAAATCGGATGTCGTTTCCAAAGATAAATAAAAAATAAATAATATTATATAGGTATTTTTAGATTAAAAAAGGTCCCTTGACAAATTCAACAAATTTTCCAGTTTAATAAAATAGAGAGGGGCATATAAGTGTTGTTAGATGTTTTGGTATCCCTATTCAATTAATTCGTTATTATTTATGTTATATAGACTATGTATTGTTTTGATCTTAAAACAAAGAAATTCTTATCGTCTTAAATAAATAGTTAAAATCCATTTAGATCACTTTTTTTATTTTTCTATTTTATTTCGTTTTTTTATTTTTTCGATTTTATCTTATTTTCTGATTTTTATTCCAGTTTCCAACCCATTTTTAATTCATTCACTTTTCATTTTTTCAAACCATTCCAGTTTTTGTTCTTTTGAAGATATACTTCTATTCGTGCACCCGGCGGTGAAAATTTGTATGGGCAAAATCATTACATGTGTAATGGCGTGAGTAAAAGAGAGATAGAAACACATATAAGGTATATTGGTTGGTAAAAACAAAGATGAAATATTTACTTCATTTTATTAATCATAACTATAGGTCCTGTTAATACTGTTTAAACATTCAGTATATTGAAAAGATATAGATATACAAAAAACAGTCTGGGCTAATGTCTTAGCATCAAAGTGACGTATCACATTGTGTTTGACAGATTATTTTATAATCGTGTCACTTAAGTATGCATATTAAGTTTAGTACTTTATATTAATAATATTCAGTAATGAGAATTGTATTGTAGTCTATAATTCCGTCACATGGTTTCAGTATAGCAGTTAAATCATGACGGCAATGGTCACCGAGACACCTGGTGCCTCGTCTCCAGGAATATTATGGAAATTTGATACAAAATGAGTGTGCACTCGGTACTAGGGAGTTTTTGAGGTCGCTAAACACGAATATTATGGTGTCGAAAGTCTCCGAAGTACCTGGTGTCTAGGGTGGAAGGTAACTACCTCTTTTCTGGAATTTTATCAAAATTTGTTATATAATTAGTCAAAACTTGTTGTTCGTGTTTTTTTGAAGTCGCTGAATATAAATTTTGAAAAATTAAATAACAATAAAGCTAACCGTTGCCACTAACGGTCTAAAACTGCGTCGGTATTTTCTAGCACATTGAAATCACTATGCAAAAAATTTAAAATGATTAATTTATCAAGAAAATTATAAATAAAAAAGTATATTTATGTCTTACTTTTCATCATCAGTACATCGAAAATTCACTATAATTTATACACACAATAACTTATAGTTAAATAATTATAATAGCTAATTTTAAATAAATGCAAAAGAATTCGGATGAAACGGTATTAATGCTGTAAAGTTTATACAGTGTATACTGTAAAACTAGGAGGAGAAGTCCGTTAGGTATGTATGTATGTATGTATGTATGGTGTTAGGGGTGACAGATACACTGCGACCTATAAGATCTATTGTGTCCCCCTCTTCTTGCTATATTTCTGATGGTTCCTCAGACTTATAGCAGCTCTTCTAGTCCTATCTTCCTTAAAAAGTTTAGGATATCATTGGGTTTTAAATTAGGTAGTTCTTCCCTTTCTATTTCGTATGACCCTAGGTATTTGACCCTAGAATTACTTAATGCCATGCATTCTGAAAGTATATATATGTATTGAGGTTTCGTCCTCTACCACACAGAATCTGCAATTTGCATCATCTACTAATCCTAGTTTCTTCATATGTCCTCTTAATCGACAGTGACCGGTTAGTATTCCTGTTATAATTCGGAGGTTTTTCTTACTTAGGTTAAGACAGCTGTGAGATCTCTTCTGGTTATAGTTTCCCAGGAGCGTCTTCGATTGTCTTAGTCCTTCTAGATCATTCCAGTACTTGGATTTTTCGCTATCCATTTTTTTCTTTAGTTTTTCTAGGATTGTACTACTGCTGATCCCACATGATGGTTCTGGTCCCAGGTATGGGGTTTCAGCTCCTTTTTTTGCCAGCTTGTCTGCTGTTTCATTTCCTTCTATTCCTACGTGTCCTGGAACCCATAGGAGGGTAACAGTGTTATTCTGTCCTAGTTCATTTAATTTGCCTAGGCATTCCCAAACCATCTTTGAATTGATTGTATCTGAGTTCAGAGCTTTGATGGCTGCTTGACTATCTGACATGATTACAATCTTCTGTCTACGATAGTTCCTTTCAATGTTAAATTCTATACATCTTTCGATGGCATGAATTTCCGCTTGAAAGATGCTTGGGTACGTACCCAAGCTTTCTGAGTATTTGGTTCTAGGTCCAAACACCCCTGCTCCTGTTCCTTTATCTGTCTTGGAGCCGTCCGTATACCATTTTATGGCGGTTTGGCTTAGCCCCAATATGGTGTTTTCGTCCCATTCAGATTTGCTTCCCAGTTTAGTGGTAAATTTCCTTACAAAGTTAAATTTCTTTGGCATGTCATCTTGGGGCATTTCCCAAGTTTGATCAAGTTGAAGTGATCGAGGTTTTTCCTTGATTATTCCTTCTTTGATCATTCTATACATTGTTTTCTTCCTAGCATTTTCTACTTGAATATGCAGTGGCGAAAGATTTAGTATTACTTCCATTGCAGCAGTGGGACATGTTCTCATTGCTCCAGTGATACATGCACAGGCTAGTCTCTGAATCTTTGAGAGGTTTGTCCTCGTAGTGATCAGATTAGCTCTTGTGCCCCAAGCTACTGCCCCATATGTGATGATAGGTCTCACTATTGCTGTGTACATCCATTGCAATGTCTTTGGGTTACAGCCCCAATTTTTCCCAGCAATGTTTCTGCACACCATAAGGGCTTTTGTAGCTTTGTGTATTATTTCGTTTTCGTGTTTGTTCCAGAGTAACTTATTATCTAGGATTAGCCCTAGATATTTGACCCCTGTCTTCCACTCAACGGTATTTCCACCTATTTTTATAGTTTTTAGTTTAGGTTTCTTTTTCCTTGTAAAGGCTACTAACGTGGTCTTGGTGGGGTTGATATTAAGTCCCACTGAATCACACCACTGCTTTGCTGTGTTCAGTCCTCTTTGCACTATGTCGCAGAGGACGTTTTCATATTTCCCTCTTGCGAGGATAACTACGTCATCAGAGTAACCCTGGCAAGGTATACCTAATTCGGTCAATTGCCAGAGTAAACTGTCTACGGTGAGGCTCCACATAAGTGGGGATGCAACTCCCCCTTGCGGACAACCTCTGGTCGTATTGATGGAGATAGTGTCTTGGCCTACCTTCATTTCTGCGATTCTTGTAGACAGTAATTGCGACAACCAGGTGGAAGTCGTTCTATCTACTCCTCTATCACTGAGTGCTCTTTTGACAGCCTCGTGTGGAGTATTGTCGAAAGCCCCCTCTATGTCTAGAAAGGCACATACCACGGTTTCTTTTGTGTTTAGAGCGTCTTGGATTTCGTCAGTCAATTGTATCAACGCGGTCTCCGTAGATTTGCCCGTTTGATATGCATGCTGACGAGGGTGCAGTGGCACCTGCTCCAAGACTTCTGTTCTAATATAGTTATCTACAGCTTTTTCCATCGTCTTGAGAACAAACGATGTGAGGCTGATTGGTCTAAGGGATTTAGGGTGTGTAGTGTCCCGTTTCCCTGCCTTGGGGATGAAGGTGATTCTTGCCCTCCCACACTTCTGGTATATATCCCAGTTCAAAACTGCTCCGACTGATTCGGATCACATGAGGAATGATTGCCTCCTGCCCCTGTTGTAGTAGGGCAGGAAATATTCCGTCAGTTCCAGGGGTTTTGAATGGCTGAAAGGTGTTCATAGCCCATCTCAGCCGTTCTTCACTGCATATGTGTTTTGCCATTGCAGTGTCTTCCCTGGTTGGTCTTCTAGTTTTGTACCTCGTATTTCCTGTGGTGTTTATGCCTGCAGGAAAGTGGGTTTCTAGCAGGAGCTTTGCTCGTTCTTTTTCGCTTTCTGTGAAGCGTCCATCTGGCTTTCGCAGTGCCATTACTGTATCTACTCTTCCTTTTGCTAAGACTTTGTGTATTCTTGCAGAAGAAGGTGTAGAGTTTATTCCTTTGCAGAATTTCCTGAAGCTGTTTCTTTTGGCTTTTCTAATTTCTTTATTGTAAGTTGTGAGTTTCTCGGTGTAGCTCTGCCAATCTCCGTTACATTTGGCTCTGTTGAAGAGCTTCCTTGTTTCGGATCTTAGGTTTGACAGATGACTATTCCACCATATTGCGTCGTTTGACTTTCTAGTCCTTTGAAGAGGACAGCTTGATTCATAGGCATCGAGTATTGCCTCGTTTAATTCTATGAGATCATTTTCCAATACCAGGTGGTTTTTGGCTTTCCCTGTGGCTCGAAGGCCTGCAAGGTTTCTGTTTAAATTAGTCTTATAGTTTTCCCAGTTGGTTTTCCTGGGGTTTCTCCTTAGTGTAGGTTCAGGAGGATTGCATTCTAGTCTGAACATGATCAATCTGTGATCAGAGAGAGACGGTTCATTCGAAACTCTCCAATCTTTTACATGATCTTTCAGATTGAATGTGCTTAGTGTTATGTCTAGCACTTCCTTCCTTATTCTTGTTACAAACGTAGGGGTATTCCCTATATTATGTAGAATAAGATTCTTATTGAGAATAAATTCTAAGATTGGCTCACCTCTTTTATTGGTGTCTGTGCTTCCCCATATGGTGTTGTGGGCATTGGCGTCACATCCTATGAGTAATGGTAGCTTCTTGTCATGACAGTATTCTACTAGTCTTTGCAGTTCTAAAGGCGGTGCAGTCCCGTCTCCTGCAAAGTAGCATGAAACTATCATAACTTCTTGGCGTTTTTCTTTGAATTCGAGTTCAGCTTGAATCGGGACGAGATCTCTCGTCATGAATTCTGAAACACAACAATAATTAATACTGTTACTTACCAGGATGCAAGCTCTTGGTATGTCCGTATTACTTACATTGTATATCACCTTTGTATCCCTACTGGCCAGTCCTTTCACCTGCCCTTCACGAACCCATGGTTCCTGAATTAATGCAATTCCCATTTGGTTACTGATAAACGTCCTTGATATAACCGCTGAAGCTCCTTTAGCGTGATGGGCGTTTAGCTGAGCAATATTTATTCCCATTTTTTTTTTTTTTTTATATATATACCTACCCCTGCTCTTCGTCGAGGACCCCTTCCTCACTTCCAACGAGGGTGTCATCTGACTCACCCAAGAGGGTGTCCTCCTCGTCCTGCACTTCTCCGACCTCCATGGCTACCTCATTTTCTGAGTCTTTGCCATAGAGATCGGCGACGTGGAAGGACCCAATGCTTTCCGCATCACTCGGAGTCTCTCTGGGTGAGCCACTACCACTTTCTGCTTGGGCAGTTTGCCCCTCTGGGTTTCCTTCCCCATCTTTCTTTTCTTCCCTTCTTAGACCGTGAACGGGGATTTTCCCGAACCGGTAGAAGAAGGTGAAGCCCTTGTTCTTGAGGGATTGGCAGGATAGTTCATCTATCGCTGCCCTCAAGAGTTGCCCTGTCGCCTCTTCTTTCATGCTGAGGACTTTCCATTGGTCTGTCCTCAGACCCTCGTTTTGGGCTTTAATCAGCTGAAGTAGCTTCTCAGCTGATAGCCCTTTGCTCCTTGGGAGGAAGGCAGTGATGACATGCGATTTGGGGATGTCATCTCCCCTACATGTCGTCAGCTCCCTTCCTTCCCATTTCTTTAGGTGGGGTACCTTCAACCGGAGCCACTCTGCCGACTGTGGTGTTTCACAGTCGACTATGATTAGTCCCGGCTTGAAGTGTATTCCGCCGAATTGGAGCTTGTGCTCCCATCCGGCGAACATTTCTTCCACTATCGCCTCCTCCACCAAAGTTTGCTCGTCCGCACTGAGGGTATTCTCAGGGAACCCTTTGGGGAGGATGGCGACTTTTTCTGTTTTAAGAGCAGTGGCGTAGCTGCTCTTACCTGAGGTGGTCTGTTTTTCCACCTCCACCTTTTTCTTTTTATTTTCTTGGGCGGGACTGATGGTGGTCTCAGCCCGCTTGCGTTTCTGTTGGGGGACAGGCTCTTTGGATTTATGCTCCATAGCCTTCCTCCTAGCTATTTCAGGTGTCATTCCCTGGTTTAGGTACCTGAGGTACCATTTGCAGCCGGCCCCGCTGAGTCCCCGCCTCAGAGGAATCGTCTTTTCCTCCAGGTTCTCCTAATTTGGGAAGCGGAGGTTGCTTTTTTGGTATTTCTGCCGCCTGCTGGAGTGTTTTCCTCCCCTCAGATTTCCCTTTGTGGCTTGTTCCCACTCCAGGCTCTGAGGTGCCGGCAATCAGCACTGCTGTCCGTTAGGTAACTACTCAGTGCTACCAATAGCCAGAGTTGTCAATTTAGAATTCAAGATTTAAAATCCGATACGAATAAATAACAAATTTCTTGAAAATTCGTTATTTGCACGATGGTATTCGTATTTAGCTACCTCAAAAAACCTGTAGTACCGAGGGCATCAAATTTGCGACAAAAAATCCTGGAGAAGAGGTCCGTCCTAAGCACCATGTGTCTCGGAGACCATTGCCGTCATGATATTCGTATTTAGCGATTCCAAAAACCTCCATATTCCAAGTACAAAAATTGAACCCATTTTTAGCAATACTTGCAGAGTTGTAAGTTTTCTATCTACTGTCTGTTCGGAATGCAGTTTTCTAATGCAGAAATGCAATTTTCCATTTGTATATTATGAAAATTAACGACATTTTCTGACGCTCTAACGAATCGAATGTAAAAAACCGCATTCCGATCCATCTTACTTTACAAATTTCGGAGGTTTTGCTGATTTTAGTGCTTTATTTCCTGGATTAAGAGTTTTAAAGAAATGTACCTCAGTTAACATTTTGGGAAATTAATATATTTTATAAATATTCTTTCATTATTTCCACAAAATTATTATAAATATTCATCGCATTATATATGCGTTTAGGTTACTTCGGGAATTTTCGAGTTTTATGACTTGGCATGAATACCTACTTGGTGCAAGAAGTCAACAAATACGCTACCTATGTGACTTTTTCTTGAAGTTTCGCTATTTAATGCTAGTTTTAATATCACTCTCTATCTTTGATCTTTCTCTATTAAAGAGGCTCTCTCAGCGTGTTGTCAACGTATACGCTAGTCAAAATATTTGGTATTGCACACGTTGGCGGCACTGATTAACCTTATATTTTATAAAGTTTTTAATTGATATTAGTTACACATGATATATATTTTCGCATTAAATATTTTTAGATTTTGATTGATAAGCGATATTCTGTAACATAATATTGGATATATGAGGAGTTTTAGTATACGATGTGATTAATTTTACTATACATTGTATTTTAACCTATAAAAAGGACACGAATTTATAGTATAGTAGGTCCATGCTTCAAGCATATAATGATTTTGCTAAATCATTCCCATACAAATTTCTAAACCCGGGCGCGTGTATAGAAATGTAACTTCTACCGACAGTCCCACCGACTGCTACACCATTTTTTTATTTTTCACATTTTACGTAATTTTTATCAATTCTTGCTTTTTTTTCGTTTGTTTCTAATGTTACCTATATATTTTTTTGTTTTCTTAATTTTTTTATTTGATAGTTTTTTAATTTTACCTTAGTTTTTACCCATTTTTTCCATTTTGTATTTTAATTTTTTCTTTAACGTTCTTTTTCAGTTTCATTTTCCATTTTCAGATTTTTTCAGTTTTATTTTCTATATTTCTTAATTTTTATCTCAATCTTTTTTCTCTCTTTTCGTTTTCTTTTTTAATTTCATCTTGATTTCGTGTTTATTTTTAGTTTTTTACCTATTTGAACCCGTTTTTTCAAACTTATTCGATTTTATATCGCTTTTTTTTTGTTTTATAATTTTTATCATATTTCCGTCTTAGTTTCTCAGTTTTTACTATTTTTTTTGTTGTATTTAGTAATTTTTCGATTAAAGAAAGCAAATATCAACTGCGCCACCTTACGGTGACGTCGTAGTACTTATTTAGGTAAAAATTACTCGTTTAAATATATGAGATATCAAATGCGCCACCTTATAATGAGGTATAAATACATAAGATATAAACTGCGCCACTTTACAGTGACGTCATAGTATTTTATTAAGTAAGAATATATTAACTGCGCCACCTTACGGTGGTGTCGTTGTAAAAATTGCTCGTAGTAATATATGCACAATCTTAGGGTGGCGCCATACTTAATTTAGTAAATAATTTCTTAGCTGCCATTTGCGTTTTGTTATTCCATGTCAGGTGCGTTTTTTTTATAATGGCTGTACGATTTTCTTTTATATATATACTATAACATATATAACTTGCTAAGAATTATTTATATAAGTTAATATGCTATAATTAAATATTTTACCTTTTTTTATTTAGATTTAAAAAAATGAAATTGTAATTATGGTAAATGCAAATTAATCTATATGATTTTAAATGTAATTAATTTCTTTATATACACCTGGCAAAACTCGTATCTCAGGGTAGAGTTCAATGAGAAAAAAAAAATTTCAAATTAATAAATTTTGATATTCATATGTGTAGAATATAATTTTTGACACTTATGAACCAAACAACGCTGTAATGATTAATTTTTAACGGAAGAATTTCTTAACCTTAAACTTTATATTTTTAAACTGTGAAAAGTGGAATTCAGTGTCAAGGTTATACCTAATGCATTAAAACGAAATGAAAAATTCTGAATCTTTAACAACTTGTGACATGAAAATTATCTTACAATATAGTGAAAAAGTGTTCAGATTATAATATTAAAGAAATAATACACAAATTCTTTATTTTAAAATGAGATTAAAGTACCGTGTTAATGGAAATCTTCATCTATGCCTGGCTGTTTCCATTCAGGAACGATTCTGACGATTTCAAATGATGAATTTCTTTGTATCTCTGGAAAATCTGCTATTTAACAAACTGGTAAGTCTTCCTTTCACTTCTTATCTGGATATATACTGAATTTCTCTTCTTAAAATCAATGAATGTACTTCTCTGCTACGATATCTCTATGCTTCTTTTTTCAACTTTTTATAATTACTTATAAATCAAATTTTCTTCTTAACATCTGCTCTCTATTGCTTCTTCTTAACTTTGACGATAATAATAATAATTCGTTTCAATCTTTATTTTCTCAATACTTTTCAAAAAAACTCGAAATTTTCAACAGCAGAAAATTTATTACAACTGACTTCTTCAAAACCAAAAAAACAAGAGAGTGTTGACTCTAAATCAACAAACTAACAATTGAATAAATCAACAAACTAAAACTATACATCTTTCCTTTTTTTAACTACTTGATCATATGCAAATACAATAACAGTGACTACTAAATTCTTATGAATTTAAAACTTCTTATTTTTACCTATTATCTAATATGAATTTAATTTTCAGAATTTTTCATTTCTTAATACCTTAAACTAATAACAAACAACTATTATGGATTTGAAAATTAATCTTGCATCTTTTATGCGTAAGTATTTCTGTATTTATTCCATGAATTAAATTATTTCAAATTAAAATATGTATCTTTAATGTTTATGTTTTTATTTTTATTTTTCTTGTTTTATTTAAAAGTGATTATTTAATTTTTTTAATTCAACTAATTAGATTATTTTTTAAATGAATATATCTTTAATATCTAATCTCATATTTATCTTTCTTATTTTTATTTTCCCTTTTTTAGGAATGGAGAGAATAATTCCTAATATACTAAAGAAAATGAGAACTAATTATGCTAATTCCAATTCTTTGCGCTCCACCCTGGGATCAAGAATATTTTCCTTTTTTTAATCATTATTTTATTTAATTTACTGTATTATTTATAGCATAAAATCTTATATCATCTCAAAATTTATATATATATATATATATATATATATATATATATATATATATATATAACATATACCTGAGTGTAAGAATATTACTTTCTTTTGATTATGTAAATTACTATGTTATAAAATATTCGTTACCATGAATTAATTTTGAATTTAAATATAAATATTAAATAGGTAAGAATTAACTTAATTTAATTATTTTCCAATATTATTATTTAAATATGCTACCGGCTATTCTCTTATATCAGGGTCAGAGTTCCAAATATTCAAAAAAAAACTGAATAGATTCAAAATCAGTTAATATAAAAATTTTCAACTAAATGACTGTAAAACCTCACTATCCTAGACCAATGATGTTCTCTAGGCATAGATTGTATATAAATTTCTAACCTTACTAATTCAAAATTGTGACAAACCTCAAAAAACCGTTGTTAAAACCAAATATGCATCAAATATATGAAATGAAATATTCTGACTTTTGTTAATAAACAATTCAAGTTAAACTTATCAAATAGTGAATAATAATTTAGTTAAACATGTAAAACAGTGAAATACAAATGTTCATCAAAATTATAAAAATCAAACACATAAAAACTCTTTATTGTAACGAGTGAAAAGTGGTTACCATTTGAATGAAACTTAACTCCTCTTCTGGAAAACCAGGATTCGGAATTCACTTCTCAGGACAATCTACTTTCTTCCCCGGAACAGCAAAGATTTCAGGACACTTTGTAGAGATCGAACAATAAATTCTTCTTCAATCAAACGATAAACTGCTACTACATCCACTGGTAAGTGTAATTATGACTTTCTTTCTTATTAAATATTAGTTTAATCTTCATTAACTTAATTAAAATGCAGTTATACCCATATACTGCTCAGCTCACAATTTAAGTATCTATTTCTTCATAAAATATTGTAATTTTCTCTTACCAATTGCTTTCTCTGGTTACCTTGTGATAATATTAATACTTTAAACTGATTTAAAACTTTCTTTTATCAATATTTTCAAAAAAAACTCAAAATTTCAACGGAGCAATTTTTTAATACATCTTACATATCAAGAATCCGAAAACAAGAGAGATTTTATCAAATCAACAAAAAAACAACTGAAAAATTCAACAAACTTAAATCTATGCATCCTTACCACCTAATCGCCTACTAATTCCTTATTTAAATAAAATTACTAACAAAATCTAATTCTTGATTCATTATTACAATTTAAAACAATGATTATTCTTTTTATTTTTATAAAATTTACTAGCACTATAAACTAATATTTTTCTTTTTTCAGAATATTTCATTTGGAATTTGAACTATTAACAAATTAGAATATGGTTGATAAATTTGTATATTTTAAAAGTAAGTAAAAATTTTAATATTTATTTTAATTATTTGTGATATTTTCATCATTTAATTTTCTTATTTAATTATACCCTTAATTCATTTAAAAATTAATGTTTAATTACTAACGTATTGGCAACTTTATAAGCTTTTAAATATTTACTTTTCCCATTTATCAATTTCATAATTATTGAAACTTTATATAATGTAGATTAAACCATTTTGAATCTTTAAAAAAAAATCTTTGAAATGAATTTGTATTTTTTTTCTTTCTTATTCTATTTTCTTTTTCCTTTTTTAGGAATTATGAAGAAGATGATGATAACTAATCCTACTGTTACTGCATTTGCGCTCTGACCCGAAATAAGAAAATTTTCCTTTCTCTATTTGCCATAAGATTTTCATTCTACATTCTTATTTAATATAGCATAGTAACTCATATCATCTCAAAATATATATATATATATATATATATATATATATATACAAAAGGGGAAAACTATTGGGCATGTACGCAAAAAGGATCAATAAGGCCACGAGTAGGAATGGTAATGAGCCAGAAACATGCATGTCTGCGGTTACCATTCCTACTCGTGGCCTTATTGATCCTTTTTGCGTACATGCCCAATAATTTTCCCCTTTTGTTTATATTAATACGCATTTTCTTGGCACTTTGTTTATTTCATATCCTGGGCTTAGAACGACTCAAACACAATGAGTCCGTTTCGCCAACGTTGCGACGCTGGTTGCTAGCCGAAAACCCATTGGCACAGCTGGCCGAAAGCACAAAATGGCGATAGGACTCCTGTGTGAGCTTTCGTTGTTTTTGTGTTTTTATGTTTCTTTACACATGTTTCCCCAACATCCTTTGCTCCCAAGTACCCAACGCTTTTGCTAGCCAAGTGCAATACCCTACTTGGTTATGCCGCACTGATGACGGCTAATGAGCCAGAAACATGCATGTCTGCGGTTACCATTCCTACTCGTGGCCTTATTGATCCTTTTTGCGTACATGCCCAATAATTTTCCCCTTTTGTTTATATTAATACGCATTTTCTTGGCACTTTGTTTATATATATATATATATATATATTCTATTTTTTAATTTCGACTTGATGATATAGTTAACAAAATCTATTTTATTATTCAAAAAAAAACTTTTGTTGTAACACACTAATATTATAGTGTTGATGAAAGTTTAATAACGAGCATTTAATTACTTGTAGTGATTAGAAAATTTCCTTACTGTTCAATTAAAATATTACCTGGTAAAAGACTGAATCAATTATTTATTATCGAAGAAACTATAATTTTTAGTGATTATATATAATTGAAAGCAGATATTGATGTGTAATCCATTAATAAGTATTGATTATAATAATTAATAAATATATTAGGATAACAAATATTGAATGTAATAACAAATTTCATGTTTATAGGTAAGTAATGAATTAATTTCCGTTAATTAATCTATGTATTTTATTGGTCAAGTAATATTAACAAATGCCTTACTGTCATCGTTTTTTTTTAATTTTGTAATGTATCGGTAGTCCCATTCCATAAATTCTTTATTATATATTAAACATATACATTGAACTTGTCACATATTGTATATTGTTTTGATCTTAAGAGCGAGGCATCTTCTTAAATAAATAAACGTTAAACTGAAAAGTGCGTACGTTAACATAGTAAAACACATTTTCATGGTTCGATTTTATTATTCAATTAGTTGCATTCGAGGGCGATTATAGCGGTCATACAATTTTTCGATGAAATAGTAGGATTTCAATTTTTTTTTTCAAAATAGGCGATTACCTCTTCATTCTTACTGAATTTTTTTCAAGCAAGCATTCTTATAAGGTGTGCAAATTAGATCTGGAGAATGCGGTGGATGTGAAAGTAATTCATAGCTTAATTCACGCATTTTTGTCATAGTTTTCATTGTTTTGTGATACGGTGCATTGTCTTAATGGACCAGCACTTTTTTTCTATTAATGAAATTGTTTATTCGAGATTCAATCCTTCATATGCTACAACAACGCTATAAAATAATCGCTGTTGATGGTCGGACCCTTTTCGAGGTAATTGATGAATATATGATACCTTTCCTATCCCTAAATATTGTTACGCTTGGGAGTCGGATTATCGCGTTGAGTCCACTTGGCTGACTGTCGATTGAATTCTATAGTGTAGTAGTATAGTCATGTTTCATCCATTGTAATATATCCATCTTTATGACGATTACGTATGCATTATGCAAGATATTTTCAACATGTTCCTTTGATATCTTTAAAGCTATATCGATCAACTTTACTTTACGATCTTTCAAAATTATTTTGTGGACTTTTACGATGTGTTTGTACATCGTCTTCAATGGTTATTTCGCCTCGTTTAAATTTAGTAAACCACTTCTCAACGTTTGATTACCATGGTGAAAAGTCGAATAATGTTTATCAAGCCAAGCTTTGGCTTCAACAGTATTTGTTTCTGACAGAAAGCAATGCATCACTAACTCGAAATTCTTGTTTATCTAACTTGCTTTACTCAGAATGCTATATTTCAGGAAATGATTTTCCGACAGCTGTCAAATTTATATACGTATTTTTTGAAGGTTGGTCCTAACGAAAAATCATATAAATGTAAATATAGTAACGTTATATATATATATATATATATATATATATATATATATATATTAAGATGATATAAGTTACTATGCTATTTCAATTAAGTACATATAAAGAAAATTAATAAAAATAGAGAAAAGGAAAATATATTCTCATTCCAAGGCAGAGTGCAAATGTAGTAAATTTGGTAAAATTTATAATCGTCTTCTTCTCAATACCTAAAAAGAAAAAATAAAACAAAATGAGAAATTAAAATATACAAGTACATATAAGAGATATTCATTTCAAAGAATCAAAATAATATAATTTAATCTATAACATATAAAATTCTAATGATCATGTATTAAATAGATAATGAGAGTAAATATTGAAAAAGTTTATAAATTTTACGATACCTTAGTAATTAAAACCGATTTTAAATAAATTAAGATAAAATGAAATAAGAAAACCAAATGGTAAAACATAAATGTAAAGCTTTACATAAATTTTAGTATAAAATATTAGAACTCATAGAAGGAAATGAAAAAATGGTACTTACTTTCAAAATAGACAATGTTTGTTTTTAAGCCATAGTGTGATTTGTTATTAGTTTAATTTCCAAATGAAAAGTTCTGAAAATAGAAAGATATTAGATTATATTGTAGATAAGATATTATAAAGTTAATAATTCATGGAAAGTATAGCAAATTTTAAAAGAATGATTATTGTATTAAAATGTAAATAAGGAATTAAGTATTAGATTTTTAGTAATTTTATTTGATCAATAATTTAGTAGGCGAATAGAACATAATAATGATAGTGTAAGATTGTTTGGGGATTCAGTTGTTAAGTTGTTGATTTCTGAATCTCTCTCTTGTTTTTGGGCTTTTTAAGTGATAACATGTAATAAATTTTGCTCCGTTAAAATTTCGATTTTTTTTTTAAATACTTATAAAAGAAAGTATAAAAGTAGTAAAAAGTGTTAACAAAGCCACAAGACAACTCCTGATAGCCGATGGTAAGACTTAAAGTTCATATATATGGAGAAATGAATGTTAGAAATGGTATGCTGAGCAGTTCATTTATATAAATGCTTCCTGAGTTAATTTAACTAAAGTAAAACTAGTTTCTAATAAGAAAGAGAGTATTAGTTTACTCACCATTTGATGCAAGAGCAGATTATTTCCGGATGAGAAGCAATTTTATTCGTCTAAATCTATAAAGTGTCCGTATATCATTGATGTCCTGGGAAATGGTGGATTCCAATAGGAAAAAATAGCCTGTGCCTTAGTTTGTCCAGAGAGAATACAAAAGCTTCAAAACACGGTATCAATTTCCAATTTTTTTTAAAAATAAAGAACATTCCTGTGTTTGATTTTTCTGTATTTGATGAACATTTAATTTCACTTGTACACTGTTTCACTGTTTAAATAAGTTATTTTTCATTCTTTGATAAGTTTAATTTGATTTATTGTTTACAAAATTTTCATTTTCATTTTCAACTTTTCATAACATTTGATTTAACTATATTTGTTTTTTTTTTAAAGTAATGTGTAAAGCGCACAACACAATAAGAAAAAGTAAGGTTAAGGTCAAAATAGAATCGCTGTTCTGAAAACATAATTTGGAATATGATTGTTGAATTTTATAATCGTTTAGTTGAAATTTGCAATATTAGTTAAATTTGAATCCATTTATTAGTTGAGATTTTTTGAACTCTGACCCTAAGAAAGAGAATAGATAAGAACATATGTTAAAGTAATAATCGTTAAAATAAAAGAAATTAACTTGAATCTTACCTTCTTCACATCTATATTAAAATAAAAAAAAAATATTTCAAGGTAAAAAGTACTTTATAACATGGTAACTTATAGATGACTATATTAATACTATAATAATAGAACACTAGTTACCACATATGTTATAATATATATATATATATATATATATATATATATATATATAAAGAAGTAAATTTTTTAGTTCAAAATAACTTTTTTGTTTTTTGGGCGATTTAATTTCTTTTTGCAGGTCTAATAGCCCTCGTAATAGCCTAACATGTCGTCAGCATGACTGCAAATTTAAAATCAAAAATAACGTACAGGGTCGGACTTTTAAAAATTTCTTTTTTGCCGAAGTGTTCTGGATAGTTAACCTACCAAAAGAGCATATCAGTTCAACTTTAGCTAAGACAGTTTTCATTTGCAACGAGCTCAAATGCACCGTTACATAATTTTTTTTTATAATTCTGACCCTGTACGTTATTTTTGCTTCCAAATTTGCAGTTTTGTTGAGGACATGTTAGGCTATTAGCCCTACAAAGGGAAATTAAGTCGCCCAAAAAACAAAAAAAATATTTTCAACTAAAAAATGTATTCCTTTATTTTGGCCCACGGTGTATATATCTGTCAGTGTACGAACTTTGAAGCACATCTAATTATTAATGTCCTTTTTTTAGAATATATTTATTTAAAAATGAAATAGACTGTAGACTCGTTAAGAAAAATACTTGTTTTCCTGTTCCTCTTACTCCTGTTCCTCTTACTTATTTATTTAACTCCTTTCTAAGAAAATTGCTTTATCCTTATAAACATTGGAGTGATTGTGAGTGTAAGACTATCTGCGAATTATAAATAATATAGTAAATACAAATACACCATCAAATATTCTTTCAATTATTTATATATTAACTTTTTAACATTATTCATTTACAAATACGTGTATCCAACATAATTCCCATCCTTCTCCTCTGCGTAACCAATCATCTCAACCTATTTTTCTGGAATTCTTTGCTTAGCTGTCCCACTATCACTCTAACATCCAACGCAACATCTTCATCTCCGCTACTTTCTTTCTTGGTCTTTGGTTATTGACCTAGTTTCTAAGTTATACATTAACGCTAGTCTTACAACTCTCTTTCATTTTTGGACTCACATTCCTGTCACACAAAACTTCACTCATTCTTCTACAGTTCATCTATGCACACCTAATTCTATAATTCATCTCAATCTTTTCTAGAACAGATCCAAAATACTTGAAGTGTTGGACAGCTGATAGCACTTGGTTCTGCAAATTGATTTTAAATCCATTCGCTTTTGTTCCATCTTGCACTAATCGGACATAATTTTCCCTACACATTTCTTGTCTCAGCACTCGGTCATACGCCATCTTTCCATCATTTTTCTAACAGCAAAAACAGCATCAGTTGTTTACTTATACTCTTCTTTCAGCCTGTTTTCAACTATTCTCTCCCAAATTTTCAGAGTATGTGATATTAGTTTAATACCTCTAGATTTATCACATTCTTGCACTTTTCCTCCACTCTGAATTCATCACTTTTACAATTAGATGCAACAGAATAACTACTCCATACTTCTGCTGGTATCCCACCCGCTTCCACGGCCTTTCTATTCATCTTCTTTAATGAACTCTTCACTTTTTCCCTCTCACACCATGCCAAAATTTGCAATACCATCTTCAAATATATCTCTCTCGTTTTCGTCGTTTACCAAATTCTCGTAATATTCCTTTCATCGTCGTTTTATACTCCCATACGTTTGTTCTTAATTTGTTGGATGGCAGTTATGTCTTTCGTAGCTTAATCTTTTTCTTTACATATCATTAATAATTCTTTATTCTTTATCACTCTCAAAGTTCTAAAAGAACTTTTTCATTGTCTCTGATTTCGCTTTTGCTGCTGCTATCTTTGCTGCCTCATATATTTTCCCTTATTCCTTGCACTCCCTGATGAATCGCACTTCTTCTTCTTCGCCACCTTTATCGCTTTTACCGTTTTTCTGTAATTTTAATTAATTAATATATTCGTAAACATCTACATTTCTATTGATATTGATATTACGAGAATGGTTTGATAAATCCGTGTCTTCTCCAAAGATGGTGCTGTTATTTTTCACTTTTTTATACATTAAGAATGATATAATTCACTAGAAAGTTTCGAGTCTGCATGTTAGTAAGAAAATTTGTATTGTTTATTACAAAATCGACTTTCGCGTGCTTATTAAACATTATTTTTTAAGGGAGAAAACAACAATGGAAACTAAAGAAAATCTCCTAAATTTTATAGGGACTCTGATCCATATCGCATGACATACCTAGTTCAAAAGTGGTTTTGTTTTGACCGCTAAAAAGAAGTTACTACTCAAGATGTGCTCAAATAAATTCATGTGATACTCAAAGACCGCCTATTGATAGTACATACATGAGAACAGATTTATTGTAAAGATTTCGATTGAACGCAAAGTTTATATTTGTATGAATGTTTGTAAGATCCGGTCCTGTATTTGCTTACCATCAATAACAAACAGAAACGTGTCGTTATATCTCAGCAATGTTTGAACATGTTTCATCGTAATCCAAAGAAATTTTTGCAACGTTATGTTACTGTTGATGAAACGTGGTTTCATTACTATACGCCAGAGGTTATTTGCACTGAACATGGAGAACCTGCTCTGAAGAAATCAAAGTTAAAACCTATTCAGGGGCGCCTGATACAGACTTCAGTATAGGCATACGTAAATGTTTAGTACGCAGAAAAATTCGTCGATTAAGAGAAAAAGTGAGAAATAATTTTAAGACATTCCAAAGCTGGTGCCATGTTAATTATTTTAAATAATTAGATTAATTATATTTTTTATGCATTAAAAATCATTATAATACTATGCAAATGTTTATACGATAATAAATATAGTCCAAGATATGACGGTAAAATTTGAATGTAAATTTTCTGAATTATTCCCGAAAAATCGTTTAAAAACATGCTTGTTTGTCGTTAAATTTGTGAACTTTCAGTTACCAATAACTCCAAAAGTATCTTTTCGAAAAAACATGTTTTTTTTATGATAAATATTTTCCACCCTCGAATTGTGGTGGTAACCACCCTCAGAGAAAACGCACATATTGGCATAGGGTAGATTGTGATTTTTGACCTATTTTCTAACTACTGTCAAAATTTTTAACAAATCCATGCATATAAAAAGAATTGGGAGAAAAAACCGTCATATCCTGGACTAATACAAACTAAGTCTCTTATGTGCTATTTAGTAAAAGGTCGTTCGCTAAAATAGTCTAGTCAACATCTTGAAAAACGTGAAAAATAGTGATAAAGGTCCTAAAAATATGAGCGATAGCTTATTCGATCCGGAATGACAATTAGAAAAAGTTGTTTTGAGGATTTTACAGCATGCAAAAAATTCCAATTGTTATTAACAAATTAAGACAAAAAAAAAGGCATTTCGTTTTTTGCTTATAACTCGAGAAATATCAAGAGTTAAGGAATTTTAAAGAAAGATTCTTAAAGGGGAGGAAATTTCCAATAAAAAAGTCCTAACTCCCGGAACTCTATCTCGGCTTTGACGGCATTCGCGCGCCGCCGCTAAACGCGGTTTATCAGATAAAATATTTTTTTATGACATAAAATCTGATTTTAAAAATTTGAAAAAATTCTATTATTTTCCTAACACTTGAAAGAATCTAATTCAGTTGGAAAAAATATTTTATCACTGTTTTTCAAAAAGTTATTCAATTGTCAACTAACAAATTTTTTCCTAATCTCTGTTGGCATAAACAATGGGATAAAAGGTATAAATAATTGGCCTAAAAATTTGAAACTTCGTGGAGCCCTTTTCATATGTATACTTTACAAGATCCTGCGATAAATGTTCATAAAAGTTTATTAATTTGGGAATTATAATTTTTCATAACTATTGCAAAATGAGATATCTTGCACTTCGCAATAGTTATGAAAAATCATAATTAACAAATTAATAAAGTTTTATGAAAATTTATTGCAGGATCTTGTAAAGTATACTTATGAAAAGGGCTCCACGAAGTTTCAAATTTTTAGGCCAATTATTTATACCTTTTATCCCATTGTTTATGCCAACAGAGATTAGGGAAAAATTTGTTAGTTGACAATTAAATAACTTTTTGAAAAACAGTGATAAAATGTTTTTTCCAACTGAGTTAGATTCTTTCAAGTGTTAGGAAAATACTAGAATTTTTTAAAATTTTTAAAATAACATTTTATGTCATAAAAAAAATATTTTATCTGATAAACCCTGTTTAGCGGCGGCGCGCGAATGCCGTAAAAGCCGAGCGGAGCCCTATTTTCAACGTCAAATTAAAATTATAAATAATGGAGATAGAGTTCCGGGAGTGGGACTTTTTTATTGGAAATTTCCTCCTCTTTAAGAATCTTTTTTTAAAATTCCTTAACTCTTCATATTTCTCGAGTTATAAGCAAAAAACGAAATGCCTTTTTTTTCGTCTTAATTTGTTAATAACAATTGGAATTTTTTGCATGCTGTAAAATCCTCAAAACACCTTTTTCTAATTGTCATTCCGGATCGAATGAGCTATCGCTCATATTTTCAGGACCTTTATCACTATTTTTCACGTTTTTCAAGATGTTGACTAGACTAATAGAGTAGTTAAAAATTCTGTTTTTTTTTTCAGTACTTACATGGTATATTATTGATAGATCGACTTAATATTAGTCTAAAGAAATAGAGGTCTCAATGATCTTTTACTACAAAAACGTACCAGTTCACACGAGTGCTATTTTAACAGTTAAATTTTTGAAACTAATAAATTTTTAATAAATCAATTAAAACGGGTGTTTAATTGATTTTTACACATATTTACAAAATCAATATCTCTCTCTAAATATAGAATAGCGTAAAGAGATATAAGAATTGTTTACTCTATTTATTATTTTCTTGATAAGATTTTATCAATATATCTTGTTATTTCTAGGTTTGCGTCTTCCTTGAAATGGTGTTTGTTTTTGTTCGGCAACTTTTGTTAGTTTTTTAGTAGTGTTTCCTTTGTTATCATTACGAGGTCGTATTAAGTTATTTTTAGGCTCTTAGAAAAACAAACTTTTAAAAAGTTCTCTGTGTAACATTTATTAGAGCCATCTAAAGTAACGTCTTAAATATAAGTCACCAGCTTTTATCTCGAATTTACGGTTCATATAACATTTTTAAATCCACTTCCCTATTTCTAAGAAAGTTAAGTAATTCGTTTTTCCTGTATTATGTATGATATAACATTTTATAAAATCCTTCTTTATCGTTCGTCTGAAGTATTCCCAACAGAGAGAGTGCATTTTTTTATGCAAGGTACTTAAAAAATCTTATTAATTTTTTTTCGTAAATACATTATTTTTCTTCACTTAAACTACACAAAAGATCATGTTATCCACGAAAATTAACCAGAAATTATCAATTTTTGACTAGGAAAAATATGTAGGAAGAATTGAACATTTTTTTTAATACATGGAAACCTTTAACCATAGATATTAGTAGAATGGGCAAAATAACTATATATAGTTCTTTAGTTACAATGAAAATATCGTCCAAGGTAATAAAAAATCTATTAAAATTTCAGCTTTTTATATTAATATTAAGCGGTAGCTCATCGTGAGATTCGTGAGTTTTGTTTTCTCATTTAAATAACCCGGGATTCTACTATTTACATTTTAATGCACTCGATCAAATAATCTTTACGTCCAATAGAAAAGATGGGCTTGTAGCGAATTAAAAGGTCTACACAAAAAAATCTGTAATGATTTAAAACGTTTAAAAGTTCTTCAAGGTTAAAATTTAACCTAAAATGGTAGTGATGGCTTTTCCAATTTTTTTACTCTATTACAAAATAAGGACTCAAGAATATTATATTTTTTTTAATCTTAATTATTCAGATGAAGAAGAAGAAAAACGGGTGTGGCAGTCAGTGGGACTGCTAGTAGGAGTTATAATTCTATGCACGCTCCCGGGTTTAGAAATTTGTATGGCAATGATTTAGCCAAATCATTTTATGCTTGAAGCATGGACCTATTATACTATAACTCCGAACTGCCGTGTCCATTTTATAGGTTAAAATGCAATGTACTGTCAAAAAGAAAATTTCACATCGTATAATAAAACTTTTCATCTTTCCAATAGTATGTTACAAAACATCGCTTATCGATCAAAATCTAGAAATATGTAATGCGAAAATATATATCGTGTGTACATAATATAATATCAACTAAAAACTGTATAAAGTATTAGGTTAATCAGTGCCGCCAACGTGTACAGTATCAAATATTTTGACTGGCGTATAGGTTGGCAAAAAGGTAAAGAATCCTCTTTAATAGAGAAAGATCGAAGAAAGGGAGTGATACAAAACTAGCATTAAATAGCGAAAATTCCCGAAGAAGTAACCTTTACGCATATATAATGCGATAAATAAAAAGAATATTTTAAAAAGAATATTTATTTATAGTAATTTTGTGGAAATAATGAATGAATATTTATAAAATAATTATAATAATAATTAACGTTTTTATTCCAAAAACAAGTGTAAATTACAAAAAATAAGAAAAATTAAAATTTAAAAAAAAAATTAAGTGCAAGTAATAACCTATACTGCAACCATGGATGATGCTATTGACTACAATATCTCTTTTGAATATACTGAATGTTTAAACGGTATTCAAAGGACTTATAGTTATGACTAATAACATGTGATAAATATTTCATCTTTGTTTTTACTGACCAATATATGTGTTTCTGACTCTCTCTAACTCACGCCATAACATATGTAACGTAATCTAATACAAATTTCCAACGCCGGGCGCGCAAATAGAAGTATAACTTCAAAAATTAATGTTTTACCGAAAAACGAAACTTAAGTTTATTTGCCCACTTTATGAGAGATTTTTGATTAATTTTTTTATGATTTATTTGAATATTGTTTTAGACTCCTGAACAGGTTTTGTACATTGATGGTAGAAAAATACTGTTTGTAGAATTAAAATAGACTCAAATTTGAATGACATCATCGGTTGGTTTTACAAACTTTTTTTATTTTTTACTTGCAAAACAGAGCTATCCAGTTTTATTTGAGGTTTTGCCGGATCGAACACAAAGATAATCCGATTTGTGTCTTGTACAGATGGATAAACCGTTTATAAATCCAATCCTCGTACTTAGTAGTCACTATATATCTTTTTTTCAACCTACTTTATTTGTATAATACTAGCTGACCCGGCGAACTTCGTACCGCCTACTGATGTTTTTTACCATTTTTCCAAATTTTTACGGTTTTGTAAATTATCGATTAGATATATTATATATTTCTATAACTTATTTATATTATTTATTATTTGTGTGATTATTTTAAGCTTATTGACAGATGATAGAAGTGAAGTTAGTTGATTTGCTTTTTGAATAGTTCATTTTCAGGAGATACATTGCAGCGCCGCCTGGTGGCGAGTTACATCAATGTGCATAGCATATTCGTTTTCTCCGTGAAAAAATACATATACATACCAATTTTTATGACAATCGGTTGAACGGGGCAGAAGCTGCTACTCTGCAGCGCAACCTGGTGGCGAGTGGCATCAATGTGCATAGCATATTCGTTTTTTTCGTGAAAAAATACATACCAATTTTCATGACAATCGGTTGAACGGGGCAGAAGTTGCTACTCTGCAGCGCCACCTGGTGGCGAGTGGCATTAATGTGCATAGCATATTCGTTTTCTCCGTGAAAAAATACGTATACATACCAATTTTCATGACAATCGGTTGAACGGGGCAGAAGCTGCTACTCTGCAGCGCAACCTGGTGGCGAGTGGCATCAATGTGCATAGCATATTCGTTTTTTTCGTGAAAAAATACATACCAATTTTCATGACAATCGGTTGAACGGGGCAGAAGTTGCTACTCTGCAGCGCCACCTGGTGGCGAGTGGCATCAATGTGCATAGCATATTCGTTTTCTCCGTGAAAAAATACATATACATACCAATTTTCATGACAATCGGTTGAACGGGGCAGAAGTTGCTACTCTGCAGCGCCACCTGGTGGCGAGTGGCATCAATGAGCATATCATATAAACCTTCTCCGTGAAAAAATACATATGCATACCAATTTTCATAATAATCGGTCCAGTAGTTTTTGAGTTCATCGATTTCGTACACAAAAAGACATCCTTTTTAGAAAGTTTTTTATATTTTCGCCGTGTTCTGTGTCTCTGTGTCATTCCGTGGAATTTGCAATCGAATTTAAACCTATTTCCCGACTACCTAGAGCTCTGAAATTTTCAGGATAGCTAAGAACTGGATGACAATGCATGTTTCAAGTGTGTTTAGGCATATACACAGATTTCGAAATTTATACTGAATTGTTATTAAATTAAATATGTATACATATTATCATTTTGAAAGAGTTCATATAAGTTTGCGGTGGCCTATTTGGATAAGGGGTAAAGCGGTAGATTGTGACAATTCTGTTGGGTTATTGAAATAGGATCGAACTCGCGAGAGAGAAGTTTTTTTTCTTTTTTTTTTGTTTATACATGTGAAAACAGTAATTATTATTTTAACTGGTAATAAAATAAACTGTTTTAGAAAGTTTTTAGATACAACTACCCTTGATTTTGTTAACAAGGAAACAATCTTCTCTATGATCAATCACAGCGTTGTATGACTTAATATTTTTGCAAAATCAGGGATGCTGTGCATTGTTGAGATGCCACAAAATATGACCTATAAATCAGTAAAAAACTTTCTATTATAAAAAGTTCTTTTTGTAAATTGTGCTTATTTATATATATAGATAGATTAAGCGACACTTTGCAGCGCCGTCTGGTGGCGAGTTACATCAATGTGCATAGCATATTCGTTTTCTCTGTGAAAAAATACATATACATACCAATTTTCATGAAAATCGGTTGAACGGGGCAGAAGTTGCTACTTTGCAGCGCCACCTGGTGGCGAGTGGCATCAATGAGCATAGCATATTCGTTTTCTCCGTAAAAAAATACCTATGCATATCAATTTTCATCACAATCGGTTAAACGGGGCAGAAGTTGCTACTTTGCAGCGTCACCTGGTGGCGAGTGGCATCAATGAGCATATCATATAAACCTTCTCCGTGGAAAAATACATATATATATATATATATATATATATATACCAATTTTCATAATAATCAGTCCAGTAGTTTTTGAGTCCATCGATTTCGTACATAAAAACACATCCTTTTTTATATATAAGTATAGATATATAGATTATTGAATATGAAACTAGCATTTATATCACTAACGCTACATGCTGGAACGCACAGCGTTTTTTTGTTTTAGTTCCTTTACCGACATATGGACCGGAAATTCTATTTTGGTTCTTAAATGAAAAATATACGATGCGCGATTGAAGAATGTCAGGTGTATCTTAAGAGTAAAAAATATATATAATCAGTTATTTATATAAAAGCTTGCAGTAAAATTACAAATAAATATAAACCATTACGATGCATTTTATTGGTCGTTAGAGTAAAAAAAATTTAAAACGTGATAAATTTTCACGTTGTAAAATGATCATAAAAAAATTTACGTTGAAAAAGTAGGCACGAACTATACCATTAACCTGGTGCAAAGAACTTAATATTTAACCCCGAGAAAATTCATAGCACGACTTAAAATACTACTCCGTGGCAAAAACCCGTTACATGGTATAATGTTACTGTTTGGTTAAGTTGTGAATAAAATTTAACACCTTCTGGAAGGTGATAATAATTTATTCTGAGAAGATAAACCACTGAGCTAGAATATAATTATTATTGCTGTTACTATGCTTTGCATTTTAGATACGACGATCATATCTAGTTAACCTACACCGGTTCCGTGGATAAAGAACATATTACGAAAAATAACTTATTAGACGTACGAGGGCTGTCTTTTTAGTATTGCATATAGCCATAAAGACAAAAAATATATATACTTGAAGTACTTTCTTGCTCTTCTACAAATGATCGATACACTTTTGCATACGTTCTAACCAATTGGTAAAACAGTTATTTCAGTCTTCATTTGACACCTGCAAAATCGCTGTTTTAAAAGGCATCGATGGCTTCTGGTGACTGGAGCCGCTGCCCACGCATTGAATTCGATGCTTTAAAGCTCCAAAAACTCGATTGTCTTTTGGAAAGTGTGAGCACTTGCATTGTCCTGATGTAGGATAATTCGCCGTTGTGTGTTGCTTTGTCGGAGTTCCACGATAACTTCTGATAAACTAACGTTTATATACCAATCGATATATCGAGTAACCGATATTCGAGTACATTTTTTACGATCTATAAACAAATCAGTAAATATGGAATGGAAACGCCAAGGTCTAGAAAATTTTGTGTTGAAAAAGTTGTTGTTTCAGTTTTTTGTGCGCATCACATGAAAACTACTGATTCGATTTGAATGCGGTTTTCACAGATATGTCTTTGTCTTTTTCCAACTTAACATCTGGTGTATAAAATCCCTCCCTCTTTAACGAGGAGGGGGAATTTTTTTTATACAATAATCAACACGCCACGCAAACGACGTCGCGGGTACATCAAAATAGAACCCAAAAATGTGGTTACATGTTTATCTGTATGTTTGTGCGCGCATCACATGAAAACTACTGATCCGATTTGAATGCGGTTTTCACAGATGTATTTGTCTTCCTTCAACTTAACAGCTTGTGTATAAAAATTTCTCCCCCCACTCCGTAAAGGGGTGGATAGAGAACGACGTTGCGAGTATTTTATGTAAATCTGTCTCTGCTCACATTAGGTATTGCACAATCCTGGATAATAATTAATACCTCACTGTATGTAATAAACTATTTTATAGTAAAGCACTAAAGTAAATTAGAATTTTAGTCCATAGTCATTCCTTGTAGGGAGTTTTAGCACTGGTTGTTTTAAATTGATTTTATATGCTAATAATTTCGACATTGATTTTAATTTACTAATTTTTTTTTTGTTTTTCAGGTATGTGCCAATTAAGTATTATTTTACATATTGGTAAGTAGGTACCTAAATATCTAATAATTGTATAATTAATAAATGTTTTACAAATAGGTTATAAGAATGACACAATTCCAAAACTAAGGTTTTAAGATCATTTAGACGCCCTAAAAATATACAAAAAGTCTGAATTAAAGTACTAGATATATTTATGTAAATAAACATTCTAATCTATACATATAATTAAACTGTAAAAATGAATATTCTGTACATTAAAGATATTTAAAAAATAACTAGCGGGGGGTGTTACTACAAAGATATAAAACCCAAAAATTTGGTTAGATTTTTTTGTCTGTCTGTATGTTTGTGCGCGCATTACATGAAAACTACTGATTCAATTCGAATGCGGTGGGGGAGAAATTTTTATATACCAGATGTTAAGTTTAAAGAAGACAAATACATATGTAAAAACCGCATTCGAATCGGATCAGTAGTTTTCATGTGATGCGCGCACAAACATATAGATACACAGACAGACGTACAACAAAAAATCTAACCACATTTTTGAGTTCTATATCGATGTACCCGCGACGTCGTACGCGTGACGTATAGATTGTTTTATAAAAATTTCTCCCCCACACCGTAAAAGTGGTTTTCCTAACATTTCCCTTCACTGCTCTGCTCCTATTGATTGTAGCGTGATGTAAAGTATCTTATAACCAGCTCAGGAGTATGAAAAATAATAATTGTACTAAGTTTCGTTAAAATCCGTCGAGTAGTTTTTGTTTCTATAACGGTTATACAGATAGACAGACAAAAATTTTACTGATTTCATTTTTGGCATCAGAAATATATTTCATGTATAGAATTGACCTCTCTACAGATTTATTATAAGTATAGATATCAGTGCACTCTTATTAATAAAAAAAAGGGTGTGGCAGTCAGTGGGACTGCCGGCAGAAGTTATACTTCTATGCACTGTTAACTAATAAAACTTAATAACTACAAACACAGGCAAGTAGAAATATTTTTTTTTTAATTAACTTTATTCAATTAAGTAAATACTTAGAAAAATAAGACCAGTTGATGTGTGTCCTTACTTTAAACACGAAAACTAAACAGTAAAACGATCAATGTACAAAAAAAGTGTTTACAAAACCTTATAGTGCAAAATATAATGCAACCATGTGACGGTAGTATGGACTACAATACAATACTCATTACTGAGTATTATTATTAATATAAAATACTAAACTTTATATGTTTACTTACGTGACAGAATTATAAAATAATCTGTCAAACACAATGTAATACGTCACTATGATATTCCAAAACATTAGCTCAGACTGTTTTTTGTATATCTATCTCTTTTCAATGTACTGATACCTTATATGTGTTTCTGTCTCTCTCTTACTCACACCATTACATATGTAATGATTTTTCCCATTTAACCCCACACAAATCAAGTCCATGATAAGAAGTATAACTTCAAAAACATAAAAGATCTTTGCTTCTATACGATCTTATTACCCCTTAGTCGTTCGTTGAGTACGTTGTTCTATTGTGTACATATAAATCATTCCTTTAATAAACGCATATTGTTCAGAGGGAGGTGTGATAATATTCAAATTCTCTTAACAAGGAATATAGACCCCGTAATTTCCAGTTATCTTGTTCATCATCTCTATTGTATAGCAGTGCATAGTGAGGTTTCCATAAAATAATTCGATACGCGTAATAAAACCGGAAATTGTACATGTAATTTGTTTGGAGTGTTGCTACACTGTTCTGATTGATTAATTTAAAATAAAATGTTATATAAGATCGGTCTGCATATAGGTACGTTTATTTCACCTTTTTACATAATGTACAGGGTTTTATAGGTAAAAATTTTATAAAATAAATAAAACTGGTTTGAAAGCAGTAAAGCGTTAATTTTTTCGAGTATAAACTCGAATTCTATTATTGTAGTTGTTGATTTAATTTTATAGAAAAATGTGTTAATGGTATTAATTTCTTATTAGTTCTGTGTATCAATGGTTTTTGGGCTGTTAGGCCGGCGTCGATTGTCATGTTGACTTGACGTTTCGCCAACACGAGCGGTTGGCATCTTCAGAAGTTGCTTTCTGGTTGACAGTCTGCGAACTACTGAGCTCTGTGTGAACGGAGCCCGTATTTATACGTCGGGAAGGAAGTGGGCGGGGCCTCAGTTGCTTTCGATTCCAATCGGTTCTGGTCGGTGTTGTTCGTTAAGGGTAGAGTTTTCGCACCCTTAATTATGGGGACCCATGTTTTGTTGATCTTGACTGCTTTTTTTTTTTTATTAAAGTTGTTCGGGTGCTTCTCTATCTCTATGACTTCTCTATAGAGTCTGGAATGGTATGCTGATGTACTAGCGAGGACTTGGGTCTCCTCAAACTTAATCCGATGGTCCATAGTGAGGGTATGTTCCGCTACGGCGGATTTGTCCGTCTGCCCCAGACGACAGTTGGCCTTGTGCTCTTTAATCCTGGTATTGATCGAGCGTTTGGTAGTTCCTATGTACCTACACGCTTCCACATGTGCACGGAATGCGGTAAATTCCCGAAGCCGACAGTGGATCTCTTCTGTCTTTTGCCGATCGAAGACATTCTTTGATTTTTCTCTTTGGTTTGAAAATAGTTTTCACATTTTTTTTTCTTAGCAATCGACCAATTCTGTCTGTCACTCCCGGAATAAAAGGCAGAAATGTTTTTGCCACTGGTTGGATTTGCTCATTTTCTTTGGGTCTACGATTTGTTGGTCCAATCGATCTTTTGATTTCCCGTTCTTTTTGAAAGTATATATTTCAGTGTTCAAAATTTTACTGTAATTATCTGATACAAATGCTTGACTGAATTATTCATATATTTACGCTGGACTGACCTCAAATTGTAATTTTGTCATTAAATAACTAATATTATTGTCAGTTTAGGACAGATTTTAATGTGGATCATAACTGTAATTCTCAACCATAATGATGATGAAACCGTAATATGTAATAAACTGTTTATTTCTAAACGATAATGCGCACATAAAAGTTGTTTAAAAAGTTGATTGAGGTTGGATAGTAAAAAAATTCATGCTTATAAAATGTACTTCTAATGAGCTATTTTCTAGAATTTATATTATGATCACTCTACAAGAATACTTTTTAAATAATTAACTATGAGAATGTAGAAAAAATTCAGTTAATTGTTAGTTCTTAAAATCGCAGTGATTTCTAAAAATTTAAGTACAAGTATACTAGCTGACCCGGTAAATTTCGTATCGCCTAACGTTCAGACGGCATGCCCGGTACGATTTTAAATTCGAAACGTTATTTTATTCGATTTGAGACACTGATTCACACGATACGAACATTTAGTCGAAACGAATCAAATTTCTATATTCATAGTGCTAGTTGGTTTCTGGCAACGATGAAATGGATGTCAATACGTTTGTGACGATATATCGGTATATAAATCGCCGAAAACAACAAAATAGAAGATATTGGAAACTTCCTATTGTAAGGCAAAGATTTAATTTGGGAGCTTTAATAGCACGGTAATCGTTATTTCTGAAGAAGCAAGTACAGTTGTTTAAACATTGGATTTAAAAATAAACTAATAAACAAATGGAATTGATTAAAAACTATTCGACTGATCTGGCTGATATTTTGCACACTTAATAAACACATTCATGGGTATAATTTGAAGTAGTTATATTGCATTTCATTAGTCATAAAAAAACTAGTTGTACCGGCGACGACGTTTACGTGGCGTGTTGATTGTTGTATAAAAATGTCTCCTCCCACACCGTTAAAGGGGGGGGGGGGAATTTTTATACACCAGATTTGGAAAAAGACAAATACATCTGTGAAAACCGCATTCGAATCAGATCAGTAGTTTTCATATAGACAAAAAAAATCTAACCACATTTTTGGGTTCTATTTCGATGTACCCGCGACGTCATTAGCGTGGCGTGTTGATTGTTGTATAAAAATTTCTCCCCCTCCTCGTTAAAGGGGTGGGGGAAGAAATTTTTATACAACAATCTATACATCACGCGAACGACGTCGCGGGTACATCGATGTAGAATCCAAAAATTGGTTATTTTTTTTGGTCGTCTGTCTGTCTATCTATATGTTTGTGCGCGCATCACATGAAAACTACTAATCCGATTCGAAAGCGGTTTTTACAGATCTATTTGTTTTCTTTTAACTTAACATCTGGTGTATAAACATTTCTCCTCCCACCCCTCCTTCCGTGAACGACGTCGCGGGTACACTTAGTATAGAATAAACATTTATTAGACAGATAATGACTTACGCGGGAGAAATTTGACATGATACAGAGAGAACATATCCTTAAAAAATTCTGGTATAGATCTACATACGACGGAGATGTAAAACAGAGACCATTACAATGCATTGACAACAAACAGAGTAATAAAGAGGGCAAGAGACGGTTCTCAAATAATAGTCTAAGATCCCGATATAGGACGACCTTCACCGAGCTGGTTAATGGACCAAACATTTTTTTTATGTAATTTAATATATCAAAAAATATATTGCATATGAGTCGCCTATCGAATTTCAGTCAAGGATATTTTTAATTAATTTTTAAAAAAATTTTGTGCGACTGAGAGGTCCCTACCTACCGTCCCATGCGATAGAAGAGGACACAACATAACAGCGTTTGTATCCCGGCCTTTTAAAGAGAGAGAGCTCTCTGCTCTTGAAGACAAGAAGGATAGCGATAGACGCGTACATTCTGAGCATTATTTTGGAGTAGTTTCATATTAAAATAAAGGATTAGTTTTTAATTTTTTTTTTCAATCAATTAAATATATATGTGTATATATTTTGTTACATTAAAGTATATATAAATCTTTAGTTAATAAGGAGGTTATAGCAATACATATATAATTCTTATCTTACAAATTTTATTTCTTTTTTTTCCTATTTAAAAATATTAACTGAAATAAATTAAAGCAATTTGCTCTATATAATTAATGTATCTATAGATATATACTGACATATACTGTACGCGTCTATCGCTATCCTTCTTGTTTTCAAGACCAGAGAGCAGAGAGCTCTCTCTCTTTAAAAGGCCGGGATTCAAACGCTGTTATGTTGTGTCCTCTTCTATCGCATGGGACGTTAGGTAGGGACCTCTCAGTCGCACAAAAAATTTTTAAAAATTAATTAAAAATATACTTGACTGAAATTCGATAGGCAACTCATATGCAATAAATTTTTTGATATATTAAATTACATAAAAAATATGTTTGGTCCATTAACCAGCTCGGTGAAGGTCGTCCTATATCGGGATCTTGGAGTATAAGGAAAAGATCAGTACGAAGACTACGAAAACGATGAAACGACAACTAACTGGAAGGACGGGTCTAGGACAATTCGCCGTCGCCGACTGGCCGTCGCCGATTGGCCGTCGCCGATTGGCCGTGGACAACTGGACGTAGGAATAACTCGCCGTAGGGACAACTGGCCGCCGATATATGTTTTCTAATTTTTTATTTAAAAAAAATCATTTTGTATAGTTTGGCTATTAAACTTGATAACATGAAGTTGTCTTTTAATGATAAGACGGAATACTTTTTGGATATGTTCTTGAAAGCACAAAAAATAGTCTAATTAATAACATATTTAAACAAAAGGCTTAGGGTTTTCGATGAAAATAGAAAAAAATTAGAAACTATTGTATATTTGGCCAAGTTTTCAAAAAAAGATGTTCTCTGATTTAATCTTATTTTTCGTCTTGACAGAAAATGTAAAGTGTAGGAAAGTTTGGTTAAGCAATAAATTGTTAGTTATTTCTTTCTATTTGGGTCAGAAAATCTCATTTTGTCAGGGGCCGGGCCAGAAAATTATTGTGTTAGTCCCGTAAAAGCTTTTACCGGACTCATTTTTATTGTCTGGCCTTGTCCGAGAAAATGAGATTTTCTGACCTAAAAATAAACCGGAAAGTATTAATTTCTGGCCGGTTTAAAAAATAGTTATTTATGCAACTAGTGCGTAAAGTGACCTTTTTTGACGAATGTGAATGTTGTCGCATGAGCCGCAGGCGAATGCGACAATCACATGAGTCAAAAAAGGAACCTTTACGCACGAGTTGCATACAATATTTTTTCTACAACCGAATTTTTTTACAAGAAATACAAGTATAGGCCTAATTTTTTTTTACGCACTACTACGAAAAAAAATATTAGATTTAAAACATATTTTAGATAACAAAATATTTATTTTCTAAATTAATCTTACCTTATAATACCGGTACGTAGAAACGCGAAATGCTTGAATTTTGAAATGTCAATCAGTCAGAGCCTATGTATATTTAAATAAAAATACTTACCCTTATTCATGAACTGATATTTCTGTCATATTAAAAATCAAATTAAAAATTACTGAATATAATATCTAGTTTTGTATGTATTAAACTGCAATAATTTAACAATTAAATATATTTACACAAATTTACACAATTAAACAATAAAAAAAAAAGTTTCCTTACCCGGAATTGAACCCGAGTCATCTGGGTAGAACGTAAACACCTTACAACCTCGGCCAATAACACACGTAAAAATTTTTGCATAATCTTATAAAAAACAGTGCTTATTTTACTTTTTTTCACTAGTGAAAAAAAGTTAAACTTTACGAACCTTAAACCGTGCGTAAAGGTAATACTTTACGCACTGTTGTAGAAAAACTAATTTTCTTAACAACAATATGCCAGGTAGATTCTTTTTAATAATACGTTCCTACTAAGCTCAAATATTTAATGGAGCATTATGGGAATTTTAATACCAGTAATTGAAATTTGAATCCCGACAATTTGTTTACCATTACGGCTAAATCACGAGAAAGTGTTATTAAATTATATTTTAATTACCTATTAATATCTAATATCTATTTGACAAAATCGAAACAATATCTTTTAACAGTACTTTAACTTTTTTATGTCTACTTTAATTGGGAAAAAGGGGTTGTTAAAAAACAACAACAATATCGGCGGCCAGTTGTTCCTACGGCGAGTTGTCCCTACGACCAATCGGCCACGGCAGTCGGCGACTGCGAACTGCGAGTCGTCCCATTCCCTGGAGGGACACTTTAAAAAAAAGGCGGAATCTATGCATTTATAGGAGAAAAAAAATGACTAATAATACATAAACCAAATATTATTACGTAACTTAATTCTTGTTTCAATATAGATAAATGAGAAACAAAGAATAAAATAAATATAAATTCATTAATATTATTTTAAGTTCAAATTGTAATAACATCAATATCATTATTGATATTTGGAATATAATAGAGGTGACCCTAAAAGATAATAGGTGCTTTGTGTATTTAATTTGGTGGTATTTGTTTTGCGGTATCAAATTGGAACACTCTTTGAGGTTTCCGAAAGTTTTATAATTAATTCATCCCTCTATATGTTCTGGAAACATAAAATCTCGGAATTATTAATATAATAAAAATTATAAATTTATACTGAAAGTGGAATAATTAAGCCCCAAAACCTATTTTAAATAAAATTAAGGAAAAGCATACAATATAACAAGAGTGGTAAACGCATTACCACTGGAGTTATGTACTATATTTTATATACGCCAAATACTAAAAATTGAAAAATACAAAACAAAATTACACTTTTTATTAACAGGTGCCTATTTTCAAAAATGGTAATAAAAGTAACATCAAGAATTACAGACCTATCAGCATACTATCCAAAATCCTTAATCTCTTTGAAAAACTAATTGTTACTGATCTCTCGTGGTATTGCAATAGTTTCATAATTGATGAACAACATGGGTTTTCTCGAGGAAAATCAACGGTTACCAATTTGATGGTTTATCAACAGGATATTCTTTCCCATTTTGAAACCAATGTGCAAGTAGATTTTATATAGGTATTCTGACTTCTGTAAAGCCTTTGACCGGGAAAACCATGAATACAAACTTAATCGGTTAGGATTTCCACACTCCTTAATAGTTATTTAACCGGTAGGATTCAGATAGTTAAAATTAGCCGCCGTACCTCTGACCACATAGAGGTGCCTTCCGCTGTTCCACAGGGATCTCACTTAGAGGCCCTATTATTTACATATAAAGTACGGCTTAGGTACAATAATTTTTGGCAGTTTTGTTTTGACATATTTAAAGTCATGGGAAAAGATACAATATAAAAAATCATAGTGATGTACTAAAACTTCTGTTATTTAGTTTTATTTATAGTTTCAACATGAAAAAACGTTCTAAATTAAACGTTTTAAGTTGCTGAACTCTTTCGTTGAACAGCGTAGTAAAGATGAACCTTGTAATTAGAAACGATAACAATTTTTTTACACTACTAATTTACTGGCGTAAATCTATCGAAACAAGCAATAATCTTTAATTGTTTTCTTCGCTTTTAGTTCCATAAGACGTACGTTATTATGCTTCATAAAGGATTCCATCGTTATATTAAATTTAGTAGTTGCAGGTAACCGTAAGCAGTAAAATTAATAAATGGTTGCCTTAACTGTTTTAATACACCGGCCTACAAATTTTGCTGTAAATAAAACAAAATTTACTGCAATTTGAGATAGGTAGGTTGAAAACGACACCTATTAATCAGTAGAGGAATCAAAATTAATATGCTATTTTAATATTTCATCTTCCATTTAAATACACATAAAATTCTATTTTGATTTGTCAATTCATTCTTTGTTTACTAACCATTTGAAGTTGACGTGTCAGTGTATTTTGTTACAATGGAAAAAACGAATATCATGCATTGATAACATTCTTTGTTTTGGAAGGTTTATTAGAAACATAAAGTTATACAAAAATGGTAAAAGTCTTGAAGGAATCTGCTTCTTCAATTTCATTTTCATTGATGAGTTTTAGAGTATAAACGTGGTCTTACAAGAGTCGAAGATGAACCACGTAGTGGACGTCCAATAAATGCAACAATATCAGAAATCAAGGAGCAAGTCTATAATATTGTTTGTAAAGATTCAAGTTTGACTAAGCTTAAAAATACTGAAATCATAGGCATCTCAAAAATTTTACATGAAGGATTCCATATGAAAAAGTTATTCGGAAGTTAGTGCCGCATTCGTTAACAATTCAACAAAAACTGAATCGAAAACAAGTTTCTTGACGTATTTTGGTGTGTATTAGGGGGAATGAAACCGATTTTGTTCATCGTTTTATAACTATGGATAAGACTTGGTTCTACGATCATGATTCTAAACGTTTGGACTAAATCTGTTTTTTCAGCTAAAAAGAAAAATCGTGAAAAAAGACCCGGTTTACACAAGAAAACAATTATTTTTCATCAAGATAATGCATGTGTTTACACAAGTTTGTTAACGATGGCTAAATTGAACGAATTATTAAAGTACGAATTTCTTGAACACACACCATATTCACCAGATTTGATTTCCTCGGACTATTACCTCTTTAGAAACTTGAAACAAGTCCTTCGTGGAAAGCTTTTTTCGTCGAATATCCTAGTGCAGCCATGGAATAATATTTGCCGAGTTTCCGGAAAATCATTTCAGAGATGATATGAAATTACTGGAGGATGATTGGAATAAGTCATTCAAGCTCAGCGAGATTATATTGAATAAAAACCAGTTTCATTAAAAAATACTCATTCTTTCATTTTTGCTTTCAAAACTTTTCAACCAACGTGTATTGAACGGTCCACACAATTTTACTAATTTCGAAATTTAGTAAGTTAGACTTTTAAAAAGGGGAAAGATGAACCAAAGCAATAATTAAGTTCGAGAGGGTTAAGCGAGGCGAATAATCTCGTTAACGAGTGATCGATTGTTAATTTAGTGATTCTGAAAATGATAGGTGCTCTTCGTGACTGTATACGTACGTCTACTATTTTTGCTAATTTAAACTAACTAACCCTTTTTAATTGCCTATTATCACGTCTTTCAATTCCTGTTGTCTGATATCATATTTTTTATATATTAATTTATTTATTTTTTAAGTTTTTCAAATTTTTGATTTGAATGAATAAGAAAGGTTATTAAGTAAAGTAAATTGAATTTAAAAAAACATTTTTAGTCGAGAAAATTTTATTCGCATTGATTTATTTTAACTTTATACACTTAACTTTTAACTACCTATTAAAATTCAGATTTGTATATTTTCTTGTCCCTAAAGACTTAAATATACTTATTTTTAGTAAATATGACATAATGTTTAAAAAAGTAAACTCAAATTCATACACAATTTTGTGTAGCACATTTTTTATTTCAGTATAAAATTATTTCATTTTTTATAACGCTCATTTACATGTTTATGATTTTAAAAGCTTATACTTGATTGGTTATTTCAATTTATGCTTTCATATCCTTAAAATAATAATGAACTTAATACTTTTAATACTAAGAAATTATAACTTAATTAAAACCAGTAATTATGTAATTTAATATCTAAAAAATAAATTATGAATCCGTAGTATATATATATATATATATATAACACAAAGGGTGCCAAGTATGCGTACTTATGATAAACAAAAGGAGTAAATTATATATATATGACCGGTTTATAGCGTTCGCCGCCTTCCGGTTCCTTGCCTCCAACCTCCTTCTTGAAGGTTTCTTTCCGACATAGCTTTTCGTACTCCCCCTATCCATGTAATTTTTGGTCTTCAACGTTTTTTTCTTTCCAGGGGTATCCATTTCAATATCTTTTTCGGTAGTCGTTCGTGATTCATTCTTCATTCTTTCTACATATCCGTACCAACAGAGTTGCCTTTGTTGTATTTCTTCGATTATGTTTGTTTCGACCTTCATGATTTCCCTAATTCGTTCATTGGTTACTCTTTGTATTCTAGATATTCTGGCTGATCTTCGCCACTAGTCCATTTCTACAGCAAGAAGTCTCTGTTCCATTCTTTTTGATATTTGCCAAACCTCACAGCCATATAGAAGTGTACTTTTAAAAATAGAATTGTACAACTGGTGTTTTCTTCCGTTGGATATACTCTTAAACCATAGAAATGAATTCATTGTTACAATTATTTGATTGGCTTTAACAATTCTCTCCTCTATTTCGTTTTCTGTCCGACCCGAGTGCTTTATTCTAGTTCCTAAGTACGTATAGTTTTTACATCCCCTTATGCGCTCTTCTGTTTAGTACCATATCTTGCTGCTGACCTCCTATACACAGATATTTTGTCTTCGAGATATTTACTGAGAGACCCTAGTTTTCGTATTCTTTTATTAGTATTCTGGTCATAAATTATAGATCTTCTAAGTCTTGTGCTACCACCATTGGTCATCAGCGAAGTGCAGTGTGTAGAGTGTTGTTTCATCATCTACTTCTATGCCCATGCCACTACATGTTCTTCTCCATTTTCGGAGGACCTCATCCAAATAAATTTTAAATAAAGTGGGCGACAGGCAGCATCCTTGTCTAAGTCTCTTGGTGATCGGGAATGCTTCAGAAAAATTGTTATTTAGTTTTACTTTAGTTTAGAAAATGAGTTCTTATATAGTTGTTTAATAGCGTCGATTAAAGTATTATTAAGATTAGTTTGCTCTAGAACCTGCCATAATCTTGCTATTGGGACACTGTCGTACGCCTTTGTGAGATCTACAAATAACAGATGGATTTCACGATTTGTTGCAACTTTTTTTTCATTTATTTGTACTAGGCAAAATATGGTATCTACATAGGAGCGACCAGCTCTAAATCCTGCCTGTTGTTCGTTTTCGTGGGGTCCATATTCTTCTTCAACAAGAGCTCTAAGTATTTTGCCATAGATCCTACTTAGGGTACTGGTTATCGAGATGCACAGTTACTACAGTTATTTTTCGCTCCTTTTTTGTGTATTGGAGTAATGCATCCTTCCTTCCAACTTTCTGGTATCTCTTCACCATTGACGTATCTCTCGAAAATCCCCCTTAGCAAGTTTACAAGTTTTTTTGGCCCGTTTTTTATTAGTTCCGCTGGTATTCCTTCCGGTCCGCTGGATTTACCGTTCTTCATTTACTTAATAGCTTTATTCATCATTTCTTCCGTTATATCAATTTTAGTTCCTTCTATTTGGCAAGCTCTGGGTGAGGTATTCCTGTATTGCTGTCTTTGTTCACTCAGTTCGTTAGCATAGTGTTGTTTCCAAGTATCTAAACTAATTAGTTATATATTGAATGTGATGTTACTATCTTGTCGGGATGATTTAATAAATTTGCAGACTTCTTTTGATTTTGTTCCTCCGATGTATGAATCTATTTCTTTACATTTCCTTTCCCATGTTTTATCCTTGTTGTCGCTGGCCATCTGTTTAACTTAATCCGTAGTATATTAGTATATATTAGTCTTTCTATATCTTTAATATAGATGTCACCCTGGGTTTCGGTCCTATTCTGTTGTGTTTAAACGTCACATTATTTAGCATTTCATTAAATGATTGGTAGATGGTTCTACCTATTTATTAATATTATACAGCTGGAGGAATTAATAAAGAAATTTAATATGCATCTATTGTAATATATTATAATAATTCTAATTTGTAGTACATTAAACTTAAAATTAATAAGTCAACATTGTATTATATATTTCACATGCACGGACCGCAACAGGTAGAGCCATCTACCAATCATTTAATGAAATGGTAAATAATGTGACATACCCAAACAAATCGCTAGACCACTTCTTTTCTCCACTCTGGTATTACATAGATATGATAATATTAAATTATTGTATTATAATTGTGAGTCATTTGTATTAAAGAATTGAAACTGTTTAAAGACTTGCAAAAATTACTTTTCCAGATTTTTATGTATTGAATATAAAACCCAGTGAAAATATAGGCACATCAGTTAAGCTTGTTTGTTAGTTCAAAAGAAAGGGGATAACAATTTTCCTTCACAAAGATCCATTTGATCGTTTCAGCGTATAAGAAATCTCATTATCTGCGATTGGTGTCATGATTACGACGAGTCCTCATTCTTAGGTCATTAACCACGAGCTACCATACTGAGAGGACCATTTATATCGATTGCCCTAATGAAAAAGAACCTTTTAAAAAAGTATGAATCTTTTATTTGGTATTTAAGAAAATCGGTTAAAACTTTAAATCTTAAATTTAGATTATCACCTACTATCGTACACACAACGCATCTACATTGTAATGTAAGATTACTAACAAGGAAAAAGTAATCTATCTAATTTATAAAAATTTCTTAAGAATAAACAAGACTCTCATTTTGTTAAACGTATAATGAAAAGTATGTGTCCAAGTTGGTAGAAAATTTATTGTTGCAAGTAAATAATTACGATTGAAAACATAGACCATGCAATTTTTTCTATCTTTAATTAAAATTCCATGACAGATAATCAATGATGAAATTTTTACTGTAAAATTGGATAAAATTTTAAAATTTGAGTTAAACTTGGCAGCATAATTAATTGAATGATTTGTATAGTAATTTATAATATAATATAATAAAAGAAATTGGGTATGAACTTTTCGATTTTTATTGTAAAAATATATGGACTCGAAAATGACTTAATTCTAATCAAACTGAGGATTTTTTTTATAATTTATAAGACGGAAATAAATGGTCGGAGCTGTTTGAATCAAATTAAATTCGTTGTTCTCACGTCAAATTTTATTAATGCAATATCCGAATAATTTTTAAAAAGGAAAAGTATAATAACTGAACATCAGATTTACACAAAAAAAGAAATCATTGAGTCGACTATGGTTCGCTTTACGACTGACGACACTTCACGCTTCCCTAATATTTTTGTAAAATATCATTTCGGTAGGTTAACAATATGCTTGGCAATTCTCCGCAAGTATCCACCAGCTTGCCTTTACAAATGCTTAACTGCCATGGCAAACATGGTAGACGTAGACGTCAAAGTTTTTTGCCCAGCATATAAATCTACTATTAAGGTATCTTATCTTTGAAAACGTAGGTACATCTTTGAGTTCTAGATATTTTTTTTAACTTTCGCGTTTAAAATTGAAAATATTTGAGTTAATTAAAGTCAATGGTTAATCGCGATGCTGACTATTCCCACGATGATGTTCGTGATGTGTGTTTTTATGTATGTATGTAACCCTCTAATAACCGTAAACGCACCCCGTCTTTTCAACGTTAAATTAAGCTTTGCTACAGAAGTGAAATACTTAGGTGTTATCCTTGACAGCAAGCTGACGTGGAACTCACACATAGAAAGCAGAGTTAAAAAAAGCATTTATATCCTATGGGCAATGCCGCCGAACCATAGGAGAGACCAGGGGATTATCCCCCAAGGTCACCATGTGGATCTACACGGCAATCATAAGACCTATGCTAAAATATGGTGCTGTCGTGTGGTGGCCTAAAGTGAAACAAACGACAGCTATCAAAAAATTAAACCAAATCCAAAGATCGTAACAGGAGCCATGCGAAGCACACCGACCAGTGCAATGGAAGTCATACTCGGTCTCACCCCCTTGATATATTTGTTAAGAAGGTCGCATTGATGACCATGGTACGCTTTCGCACGGTTGGTATCGAACCCACTGTAGGAACTGGCACCCATAGGGACAGTCTGTGGAGGGAATCGATAAAAGCGATACCACTCTTATAGGCAGACACGGATTCCGCCGCACCAAGATTTGTCTTTGACAAACCCTACAAAATAACAGCAAACAAGACAGCAGACCCCAACGTAGTGAACGCTCTGAGCGACTATACGGATGGATCATAAACAAAGCAAGGTGTGGGATGTGAAATTTACTCTAGATCCTTAAACCTAAAAATAAAATGGGCTTTGGATGGCTTGTCAAGTCTGGTTCAGTCAGAACTCACAGGCATAACCATAGCTGCAAAAGAATTAATCAATAGGAACATCACAGGCAGAAAAATAAATATATATATGCCGACAAGCACTACTGACCTTGAATAGTTTAGTACTAGAATGTCACCAATCTCTAACTGAGGCCAGCCAGAATAACCTGGTCATTCTCAGCTGGATCAAAGGACATGGGGACTCTAAAGGCAACCGCATTGCGAACAATTTAGCAAGGAGGGCTGCGGGCTACAAATATGTTAGCCCTCGACCATCTACCAAGCTAACATTGTCCGCTGTCGTGGACCTTATCAAGCAGCACTCTCACCAAAACTTTATACAGTGCTGGGATGAAACTACGAACTGTAGACTGGCCAGAGAGTTATAACCTCATCCTGGTGAGGAAACAGCAAAAAAAATTAAGGCATTGACCAGATAAAATCTCCGAACAGCTGTGGGAATCTTGACAGGTCACTGCCAATTGCGACAACATCTCTTTAGGATGAAATTAACAGAATCGCCGCTATGCAGAGGCTGCGAACAAGAAGAGGAAACAGTAGAACACATAATGTATGACTCCTCTGCTTTTTCTGAAATCAGAAAATCCGTGTTGGGCGAGTACTGGCTTAAACCAGCCGATGTGAGGGAGATCCCCCTCGGGAGCCTCATCACCTATTTTAAATCATTAGGCCTGGTGACAGCCTGAGGTAAGGATATCCCTACACACGGGAGGATACACAATGGGTCATATGTGGCCTCAGTGTTGGCTGAGCACTAGCTCGCCCCTTTCCAAATTTCCAGATCCAGAACCCTCTCATAACTTTTGAACAGCTAAACCGATCGAAAACAGACTCTTGGCGTTCGAAAGAGTTTCAATTAATTTAGACCTCCTGAGAATGTGAAGTCATTTGTTTTAGTAGATTCCCAGAAATTAAAAAAAAAAAACGAAAAAAAATCAATATGATTTTTGGCCGTTGCAACGATCAGCTCTTAACCTCAAAAAATTACGTCTGCTGCTGTTTTGAAAATTAAAATCGGTTGATTCATAGTTGTCGAAAGATGTGTTTTTTCACAATAACAGATTTTTTAATAATCAATTATGCACCAAGAATAGCAATAAAAAAACTGCGTCGATTGCTGCCTCGAACATCAAGATCGCTCAACGCGTTAATAAGTTACAGATTTTCAAAAATTTCATTTTTTTAGCTCAATAAGATTAAGACAGCATAAAAATACATTCTTGAGCTCCAGGAACTCAAAACAGCACAAAAAATACATTTTTGGTGGCTGAAATTAGTGAGAAGTTGCAAGTATTGCCGGCAAGGTCAACCTCTTTCTGAATTTTTACGACTTCTTTCACAAAGATATCAAAATTATTAAACCAAACATGAATTCTTTATCTCAACATAATATTAACGATGGAATAACTTTACCATAACTGTTCATGTAAATAATTACCGGAAGATAAAATTTTAAATAAAGAGACATTAAACTAGAAATTCTACTTTTTTCTGAAAGAATCAGATCGTTCCGTCTGACGAGTCTTTAGTATATGTTCGAGCAGTAAGCAACATATTTTGGAATAGAACTACTACTCTAGTCAACATCTTCAAAAACGTGAAAAATTAAAATAAAGGTCCTAAAAATATGAGCGATAGCTTATTGGATTCGGAATAACCTCTAGAAAAATGTTTTTGAAGGAAAAGTGTGCTGGCAAAAAATCGCAATTGTTATTAACAAAATAAGATGAAAAAAAAAGATATTTATGTTTTTGTTAATAACTCGAAAAATATTAATATTTAAGCAATTTTGAAAACAGCTGGTTAAAGAGGAGGAAATTTCCGAAAAAAAAGTCTGTCCTCCCAAGTCTCTATCTCCATTATTTATAATTTTAATTTGACGTTGAAAATAGGGCTCCGCGCGGCTTTTACGGCATGCGCGCGCGCCACCGTTAAACGGGGTTTATCAGATAAAATATTTTTTTTATGACATAAAATGTTATTTTAAAATTTTGAAAAAATTCCAGTATTTTCCTAACACTTGAAGGAATCTAAATCATTTGGAAAAAACATTTTATCACTGTTTGTCAAAAAGTTATTCACTTGTTAACTAACAAATTTTTTCTTAATCTCTGTTGACATAAACAATGGGATAAAAGGTATAAATAATTGGCCTAAAAATTTGAAACTTCGTGGAGCCCTTTTCATATGTATACTTTACAAGATCCTGCGATAAATGTTCATAAAAGTTTACTAATTTGTTAAAAATACTTTCTAATATCATACGTCACGTTAACTGTAGCGCCTATTTAACTTGTCAATTAAAAAATGATATATCTTTTAAACTATTGGAGATATGATAAAGAACATTCAGGTCTTTTTTATAGAAAATAAATTACTCTTTTAAGTAATTCTAAGATCAAGTTTGTATTTATTGTTTATTAGATACTACATGCATTTATTTATAAAAATTCTGTATTTTTTTTTACTTTTTCGCAATATTTTGCAATAGTTATGAAAAATCATAATAAACAAATAATTAATAAACTTTTATGAACATTTATCGCAGGATCTTGTAAAGTATACATATAAAAAAGGCTCCACGAAGTTTCAAGTTTTTAGTCCAATTATTTATACCTTTTATCCCATTGTTTATGTCAACAGAGATTAGGAAAAAAATTCTTAGTTAATAATTAAATAACTTTATGAAAAACAGTGGTAAAATGTTTTTTCCAACTGATTTAGATTCTTTCAACTGTTAGGAAAATACTGGAATTTTTTCAAATTTTTAAAATAACATTTTGTGTCATAAAAAAATATTTTGTCTGATAAACCCCGTTTAGCGATAGCGCGCGCATGCCGTAAAAGCCGCGCGGAGCCCTATTTTCAACGTCAAATTAAAATTATAAATAATGGAGATAGAGTTCCGGGAGGACAGACTTTTTTTTCGGAAATTTCCTCCTCTTTAACCAGTTGTTTTCAAAATTGCTTAAATATTAATATTTTTCGAGTTATTACCAAAAACAATAATATCTTTTTTTTTCATCTTATTTTGTTAATAACAATTGCAGTTTTTTGCCCGCACACTTTTCCTTCAAAAACATTTTTCTAGAGGTGATTCCGAATCCAATGAGCTATCGCTCATATTTTTAGGACCTTTATTTTAATTTTTTCACGTTTTTGAAGATGTTGACTAGAGTATACCATGCGCGGCCAATCTAGAGAATTTCGGAAGTCAAACTTAACGATTTTTTTCTATTATAAAATACAATAGGTTATTTGACTAATTTCCGGAAATCATTTTAAACAATTCATTACTATTTAATAAGTCCATCCCATTGATATTTCGATAATAATTCTTGTATTTTTCATGAAAATTGAAAATAAAGTTTAAATTTTTCAAAAGGCGCCAAAAACGCTGTTTCTGTAATGGCGGTCGTCATATGATGCGTCTGACGTCATTTTTCAGTAGGCCAGTAGGTGGCATGTAAACATAGTGCAACTAAAGCGTATTAGTATATTACTTTACGAGTGGAGTAAATTGCATATTACAGCGAGTGTGTTTGGCCCATGAGCGAGCTTGCGAGCGAAGGGGCTAAAGAAACGAGCTAATAGGTCAATTCTGTGCCAATCTGTAAGGCCTATAAGAAATATCTGTAAGACTTTACGAGCCTGTAAGCAGCTTACGAGTGGTCCCACTGCGCACATAAAAATTTACAAAAGTTACAGGAATATGTAAGCTACAGACCCACACAAAATTGCATTTTATTTATACGTTTATATGCTCTTAAAGTCTTACAGATATTTCTTACAGACCTTACAGATTTGCACAGAATTGACCCATAAATATGCAATTTGTTCCTCGAGTGAAGTACTATGCTTTACCCACGACTTACCACATGGTTTTTATAAAACTAAAAATAACAAATATAAAATTTAAATTTTGGCATAAGTTGTCAAAAATATTTGATTTCGCAGACGGTCCTGTCTGAGAAATGTCAAATGTTAGTTTAATTTAATGAAAACTGTAGGTAACCAGCATAATAATACAGGTTTCTATTTACTTACTTCACTAGTTTAGTAAATGAAACTATAACACAACTCCTCAATAATTTGACACTTACTGACAGAGTTATAGGTTAAAAAATACGTAATTTACTTATGAGCCATGGAGACTAGACAAGGAGTACGCACTCGACCGGCGGAATTGCCAAAATCTGTCCACGGTATCGTACATATTAGGTTTACTTTTTTCACCACTAGCGTCGCTAGTTTTCCTTTTGTACCAGTATGAATATAGACAATTAAATAATCGTGAATTATTAAATTGGTTTTTATTATTTATATCAGAAAAATCGAACCATTTTTTTCATTCTGTAAATAAATTAATAATGAAATAATTAAAAATTATTTATTTTATTTCAAACGACGTCCTCATTGGTCGCCATTTTGTTACAAATGGAACACCAGCGCCCTCTTATTTTGGTAGCCCTATTTGCATACATGGAGTTCGTACTCCTTGTCTAGTCTCCATGTTATGAGCCGTGGGTAATATTTTATTATTTGCTTTGTAAATAATATTGAATAAAATGTTGTATAAATGGTGTGTAGTGCCACAATGTACCAATACATCTATAAAAACTCCAGAAAAACTTTTTTTTCTGTTCCAAAGAACAAAGAATAGATAGAAGGTCTACTAATTTTGTCTTTTTTATATTTAATTGTTCTTTGTTTATAAATAATAATATTTTTAGATAAATAAAAAAACAAGAATTACAGATTGGTTATTATTTAATGCTTATAATTTCACAAATTTGTGCTACAATTTAAAATTGTATATATGTTACATTTCCAAAAAATTGTTAATTTTTGTATTAAATCCGTAACATAGTCACTGTCGTATGTCACTAAAACTATGTCTACACTTTTTGTCTGTTCAAACTTGCTATCAGCTACACAAAAATAACACTTTTTTACACCAGCTGCATAGATTTGTAACTGCACCTGTGCCTTACATTTCTCTGAAAGAGCACCATTTCTCAAATAATTGTCCTTTGTTTTTGATTTCAAAGGGCATTTTATTTCAATGACAGCATCTTTAATTATGCCATCAGGAGATGCGGCAATCATGGGATAATCTTTACATACGAACAGTCCACATGAATTGATTTTTTTTTTAATTTTTTTTCTACTGTCTTTCGGACAGATAGTTCTAAATTTCTGCCTCTTTTCATGGCAATTGTATCAGGTACTTTTGCACCCATAATTAAAGCTGTCAATGACCCATCTGGTGTATGACAAACACTAACTTCATGTGCCTTTGAAGCTGTAATACGGCCATATCTCATCTCATACCATATGCTGCTCTTGTTCTGCTTTCTTGTTGCTTCTTCAATGGCCTTGATCACAGCTTCAGTGAAAGTTTCTTTCAACACATCTACTACTTTATCAACATCTGCTTTGATTTCTAAAGATTGCTCAATTAAAAACCAGTGCAATGAATATTGCATTACACCACTCTGTCTAAAATCATGCTGATATTTTAGCAACTCACAGTTATTATTTTTTCTTTTTTTGGATTCTAAAATAAACTCGTCGTACACTACTGATGAACTCGGTCTGTGTGGTATTTCGTTTTTAGACAATTGGTCCACAGTAATGTACTTCAAAGTAGTCCCTACTCTGGACAAGGTGGACTTCCTCCAGTAACACTCAACAGAAGTACATGCAGGTTCTTCACTACGTCGATGAACCCACATCAAAAATGCAACTGCATGCTTGCATCCTCCAGCTGAAGCAGCACAGTCGTAGCACTTATAGTATAACTAGACCCAATTGGATAGGAATTATTTTGACGATTTTACCAGGGGAAACTCAAAAGAACGTCATTATATGAACGAACCTAGTAAAATTTTTATTTAATTTTGCATTTAACTTCCCGACTCACACCTTATACGCCCATGAAGAGAATTCTTGGAAATTCGAGCAGCGCGTTGACCACGCCCATTCAATTGGTTTTGGATAAACTATACAGCTGATAATTTGCCTGTCGTAACATTAGTTAGTCTCAAATAATACTTACACAGCTGTTTTTACATTTTTAAGTTCTGCAGCATAGAAATCGACGTTACTTTTAAAGAAAAGTGCCACCATAAAAGCATCGATCGTAGGTAGGTTACTGTTATCAGCTTGTACAAATTTTGGGTCCATTTTAAGTTCCGGAATGAAAAGTTATGTCACAAAATATAAGATTATCAATGTTTGTAAAACAATAGTTGCAAAAATAGCTATACCTTATTTAAAAACTAGGAGGAGCGATTTGAATTTAAGTTGGCAACACTCGCGTTTGTTTATTGGTTAATTTGGAGGCAAGTTTACACTATAAAAATTTGCCACTTACATTTATCAAGTAATTTGTGACATTTATAGGTTATGTTTTCAAAGTGTGAAATATTTATAATGGTGACTTTTGTTAATTGATTTCTTTTTTAATATAATTATTGTAAGTTTACTTTGTGACCATCTTAGACCATATATAAAGTGTCCATAAACATTTATTTTCAACTTTATTTAAATGAAAGAAATGTATTTAAATTTGCCGCCTTGTAAATTTTCTAGTAACTTATTTGGCTGTAAGTCTGGCTTTTCAAATCACTCCTCCTAGTTTTTAAATGAAGTATAGTAGATCGAAATAACACTTAAAAAACAAACAACGAAACAACGCGAACACAATCAGTCGAGGAAGTCGAGTGTTTACTGAAATCTGACGTCACTCATGATTTGACCAATCACAATGCGTTCTCGTCACAGACTAAATTTCAAATAAATATTGATTTGTTTTTCGTTTATTTTGCCAAAAATATACATAAATTAGAATAAATAATAATAAAATATGCTTTATTAAGCGTTTAGCTAATAGGATGACCGCAATTTGTAGAGTATTTTTAATATTGTCAAATAGCCTATTCTGTATCTTTGTAGTAGATCTTCTGATAATTTTTACAAATTTAAGTTAAATTTTCGAAATCTGCTAGAGGAAAACTTTCTGTACTTACTCTGTACTTTTATTTAAACCATTTTGTGTAATTGAAAGGTATGATTGATTAATGTTCTTTTCCGTATAATTCTTGAAATTACAGTATTTATCTACGTAAATACAATTGCAGTGCTAATCAATATAAACATCTATCGTTTGTCCAAATTGCTTATGATTTCAAGCAAACATCCTTTTATGAAAATAATCACAGAACTCATTATTTGTTTTTGTGGAATATCCTCTATAAATAGAATATTTTATTGTTTTTGGTAAAATTAAGCTGAAATAAACATTAGGATTAAACGTGTTTATAATTTATGCTTAAAATTTGTTTTTTAATGGGTTTACTGTATATTATTTTTATATGGAATATTATAATTTTATAAATAATTAAATATAATGTTTTTTAAAACAAATGGATAAATGACGTAGAATCATCTCATAAAACCCATGTCAGTTTATCCAAAATTCATCAACAAAATTCTGTTGAGTGATTGAACAATACATATATCTACTATAACTGTCAATACTGATAGATACAAAACCGGAATTAGAGACGTAAATCTCATTTCCTGTGAGGTTGTCGAGTGAATATTTGTGACCTTTTGATTTTTCTCTGTTCCAATCAAAATATACCGTCTGATATTGACAACTAATTTTAACGAATATCTGTTTCCAAATTGCTTTAATTATCGCTTTTAAGTATAGATAGATTAATTTAGTCTCATCGTTTTTGTATTGTAATTGTAAAACATTATACGTAGCAGATAAGAAAGTTTCATTCTCTTGTTTTTATGGGTTAAAGATAATAATTTATACTTGTATGTATTTATTTTCGATGAATGAAAAGCCGACGATCACAAAATTGAATTACTCATTGATTTAACGGGATAATAAATACTGTTTAAGAATCTAATGGGAACCAAAGTTATTACCTATTATTTAAAAATAATCGTAAAGCACGACTAAAATGATTCAATAGATAGATATATACCTTAATTTCCCGTTACTGGTTGTTGTGATTATTTGCTAGAATAGTAACATTGTATATTAAATTATATTTAAACTTATTATGTTGTAAAAGTGTAGTTTTAGTGCTGACATTATATTTATTATATCATATTTTAAACACTGCATCTCATAATCACTTTTTTGTAGATCATTTTTTTAAATATCGAATTTAACCTCTATTAAGCTACACCATCAAATTTGCAACGCATGTAACGCTATGAACTGTACACAAATAGTCAGGCAGCTATTAGAGCCTTAAAAAACCCTAAAGTGGTCCTTTTTTTAAGGATGTCCTCGTAGGCATAGACCTAAATCGAGAACATCTATTGGGCAGAAGAGGCAATTTATGAATTTCTGATTTAAAGGACTACAGGTTAGGACGAGTGGGAAAGACGTGGAAAGGTGTAAGAAGTTCCACAATCTGGAGACCCTGGGGATGAAGGAACGATCGAATCGATCCGTTCTGGATGTCTGGCACTGGACAGTATAAGGGTGCATGGAGTTGACAAGTCGCGTTGCTCTGGCTGGTCTGGCAAGCGGAGGCACTATAGAGCGGAGTTCTTCTGAGCAAAATGCGTTTATGTATCGGTAAAACAAGGAAAGATCAGCCACTGCTCTTAGGTGGGATAATGGGGCTAGGTTTTTGGTTATACTGGTGTCGTTTATTAGTCGAACTGCTCTTCTCTGTATTGCATCAAGAACTCCGAGCCTTGACGGAGCCGCCGAACCCCATACATGCGAGCAGTATTCAAGATTAGACCGTATTTGGGCTTTGTAAAGAGTAGCTAAGTTGGATGGAGAAAAATATTTCCGTGCTCTAAACAGAAAGCCTAATTTATTTCCTGCTGCAGTTGCTATGGATGCAATATGTTCGTTCCAGAGTAAGTCCTGGGAGATCGTTATATCAACCAGCGTAATGGAGTCACTTGCTACTAGTGTCTGATCGTTCATTGTGATGGATGAGTCGTATATTTGCTTTTATTGGAAGCGTTGAAATTAACAAGATATTTGAAATTTTTTTAGAAATTTATACAAACAAGAATAAGTAAATGACATTAAGGAGAAATTGAAGAAATTTCGCATCCAGCAGGACTCGAACCTTCAACTTTGTTTGTATACTTTCTAAAAAAATTTCAAAATTTTCAACAATCCCATGAGAGATATCTCAAATAATCGTTTACTAAAGAATTCATGGTTCCGGTCTCCTAACCGAATAAAAATATAAGACAGGGCATAAAAAAGTGAAGAGTTTAATGTTCCAATTGTCGATTTGACAAAATATCTCTTTCCCTCTCATTAACGTCATGCTATATGTGCTTAGGGAGAAAGTGTGTAAGTGTCACATGTGACATGAGTTGAATTTAACTACCGAAAAACGATTTAATGGCTAGGCATTCATAGCTTAGTTGTTAGAACACCAGCTCTTAAAGCTGAAGTTTGCAGGTTCGAGTCCTGCTGGATGCGACTTTTTTTCAATTTCTTTTTAGTGTCATTTAATATATTCTTGTTTGTATACTTTCTCAAAAAAAAAATCAAAATTTCCAGATAAATTTAAATATTCTATATTAAATTATCTGAATTGAATATTACGTAAATTTCTGATTTTTAAATTTGGTCTAAATAACTAAATACGTAATAATATTTGGTAAATATTTTGAATAAATCTTTAATTTATCTCTTATGTTATTTATATAAACTATTAATATACAAATTAAATATTATATATTTATTTATCTAATTATTATACCATATACAGTGTAAACTCCATATAACGTCACTGAAGGGACTGGGCAATTAATGGCGTTATAAAGAGGAAACAAAACATATGCATATAAGATACAATTTATTAAACCAAACTAATGTTAAAGATTACATACATATTTACAGAGTATATTTATTATTGCTAATTAATTAATTATCTTCATTACATTCACTATTCTGTATAATCCGTAATTTTGGTTTGAACTCTTCTGCTGGACCAGTAATTTTGTTGCAAATTTTTAGTTAATTTCTTTATGTCTTGCGACATTGAGACATCTTCTTGATAAAGAAAATACCTTTCTAATAACTTAGCTGCTTCCAGAGCCTGTTTAAAATTTGGTGGTGACTCAGGCTCATCCATTTCCTCTTCATCTCCTTGTTCTTCAAATTCTGATTTTCGAACCGAATCTAATATTTCCTCGTCGGTCAGTGAAGCCGTTGTTATAAGGCAGTCGTCTACTCCCATATACGTTTTAAAATTTTCTGTGAAATTTGCTATATTGGCCTGTTTTATCCATTCCGTTAACGGAAGGTCGTCCATATCGCTATCATCCATTTCAGGATTCGTTCGTACCTCCTGATCTGTTGAATTCGTATACAGGCCAGCATGCCTAAATAAGTGTATTGTTGTCGATGTGACTTCTTCCCAGGCTTTAGCTAATAAAGTTACAGCGTGCAGCATATTTATAGACGTTTTTCCGTCAGATTCGACAAGCTCCATCAACAATTTACTTCTATAATTTGGCGGGAGAAATGCCAGTTCTATATTTCGTAGACCGGGTATATTGGGATGAGCTGGACAGTTGTCGATAAGAAGTAAAATTTTCCGCCCCATTAAAGTTGCGTCCCACTTACGTACTTCTTCTTCAAACAGTTGGGCTGTCATCCAAGCAGTTTTATTGGCCTTGTAATTTACCGGTAATTCTTTTATATTCTTGAAACACCGCGGGTTTTTTGATTTCCCTATTACCATTAATTTCTTTTTTTTTGTCCCATCCATGTTAGCGTCGACAAGCACTGTAATTCATTCCTTGGACAACTTTCCTCCAACACACTTTTCTCCTTTGAATTTCATTGTCTTATGTGGGGTTAATTTATAAAAAATTCCTGCTTCGTCCGCATTAAAAATGTCACGTGGGGCATATTTTTCTTTTAATTTTCTCCAAACGTTATTAACCCATTCGTCCGTAATAGTTGTATCAACACTTCGTGCTTCTCCACTTAGTTTTCCATAATTGATATGGTGACGCTGCTTAAATTTTCCCAACCATCCTTCTGATGCTTTGAAATCAGTTACGCCCAATTCTTCTGCAAATTTCTCCGCCTTTGCTTTGACAATTGTCCCCGAGATTGGCATATTATGCTGCCGTTGTTGGCGAAACCATGTTAAAATAGATTCATCTATGTCTTCGTACTTAGGCTTCTTTATTTTTTTCGCGGACTTTCCGGATTCGTGTGCTTGCAGAATTTTTTCTTTATTTTTCCATATTCTGGAGACAGTAGAGCGGCTAAAGCCAAATTTTTTGCCAACATCACTTATCTTCTCTCCTGCTTCTATTGCGCGTATCAACAGCACTTTTTCGTCAATACAAAACGATTTTCTTTTACACGACATTTTCACTTCACTTTATCGGAACGATTTGATCATAAATTTGATTTTGTGTTCCTATTTATGTAAATTATAAACGATTAAATCTTTGGGGGGTGGAATATTGACCATCTAATTAATGAAGGGGTAAAAACCCAGTTGTATAATTCAAGGAATTCGTCATAGTTCTCCGATTGCCGATAATCCGGGAATTGCTTGACGGGACAACCCTAATTACATATATTATAATGTACCTACTTAATCCGGATGGGCCAAGTTCATCTTTCTTTGAAAATGTAATTGAATGTAGGTGTTAAACAGGTACCGGTACAGTTTATAGCAACAATTGAATCAATGTGTTTTTCCAAATTTTTACAACTTAAAAGGTAGCTTTTATTACTTATTGTTGTCGTTATTGAAAGTGAGTGTGACCCTATAAAGAGTGTGTTGTTATATGGAATACAAGCTAAACCAACCAACAACGAGTCTTTTCAACGTTTTAGGGAGTTTGGCGTTAAATCGAGTGACGTTATACGGAGTTTACACTGTATTTTTAATAAATTGTCTTATTTTAGAAATTGAATACTTTCAAGGCTTTAATATTATAAAAAGAATACCTTTATGGTTTCAGAAAAGAGATTACATCGAAATCTTTTATTGTGTTTACTAATTAATTACTATTTCTAAGGCATCCCAAAAGTTTGCTTTCGCACAATTTTTACTTTAATTTTATATTACTCTATTGTTCAACATTTTTTATTGATTTTTATTCCTAAGAAAAAATTTATTTCCAAGTTTTCTGTTATATAAAATACTGGGTGTAACTGAAAAATTGGCCATGTGTACAATTTTGGTTTGACGGATTTCTTTTATTGAAAAGATTCGCTATATATAAATTTTACGATTTATATATACCAATTCAAGATGGTCCACTTCTGCTTTGGCCGAAAATTATGTTAACTTTAAAACTCAAACTCAAACCCACCGTATTCTTAATATTTTTTAAATTAATTTATCCATACGACTCTCTAATAGAAACAAAAAAATGAAAATACGAAAAATAGCAAAACAAGAAAAAATCTGGAAAATTAAAAAAATATTAAAAATCGAATAAAAAATGGAAAACCCGAAGAAACAGAAACAACAATTAAAAAACCATAAACAAAAATATGTACAAAGTAAAAACAAATAAGAAAATTGAAAGAAAATAACACGAAAATAGATAAAAATTCAGAAAAAGAAACGCAAAATTGAAAAAAAATGCGAAAAACAGATAATACTATCAAATCAAGAAAATCAATTTAAAAAATTAAAACGAAAAACAATGGGTAAAAAATGCAAAAAATTTAAAAATAGCACAAGTTGAAAAAAGACGAAAAATGAGAAAAGTCGAAAAATAAAGAAATTGACAAAGTAGGGCAAAATCGGAAAAAGGAAAACAAGAAAATAATTGCAAAAATTGTAAAAAAGGGAAAAATGTGAGAAAACGAAAATACAGGAATAATTGGAAAAAGTGGAAAAAGAATGGAAACACATAGGTAAAAAATTGGAAAATGAAATTACAGAAAATCACGAGAATGCAAACTCCCTTACGGCGCAACAAACACAGAATTATTTGACCACCCAAAACATGGAATTGATATACATCCTCCGTACAGTCCTAACTTAAGTCCAAATGATTTCCACAAATCAAAAATAAATTTCGAGATCCACGCCAGATGATGCCGTTGAAGTATTTACAAAGGAACCTTAGCTTGTGCCATCTTCTGATTGGAGAAAATATTTTTACAATTGGTTTATTCGCATAAGAAAGTGTATCGAATGTAACGTTGAATATTTAAAAAAAAAAGTAAAGACATCATGAAATTAAAGCAGCAGGCATGAAAATTTGACTATTTCTATAAAATAATACTAAAAAAGAACAAAATATTGATAAATTCATTCCTTTAAAGAAACCAAGTAAAAACATTTTAATTTGATTTATTAAATTCCTACGTTTAGCAAAAACCGGTCTTGTAGTGTAACTAAATTTAGATTTCAGAAACATAAACAAAAACTACTGTAAAATTCAAAACGAAAGAGCAAATAAAATTCAGTTATAAACAGTTCTTAAATCTACGAAAAAAGTTCTATTAAACAAAAATTGATTTACTGTGCATTTGACATCATAATTTAGCTACACATCACCAGTTTCTGCAAATGAAAATTATATTTTTGTTAATGTGGAATTAGTTTTATTTGTTACTTTTACAGAGTACTTTGTTAATACACCGTATGGCGTATACATAGTCCGGCAGGTAGGGGGGTTTCCGTGGCCCATTCTCCTCCTGTTGATCAAGAGTGTTTTTCTTACGTATTTTTTCTCGCTGAATACGAATCTGTTTTTCCGAAAAATGGTTGGGTAAATTGTAATTAACAATTTAATTGTTTAAACAATTATATCTAGAAAACTAAGAGAGGTACGAATTTTTTTTTAATCGTTTTTTTGATCCCTATAAAAAAACAAAAATGAGCTTTAAAACATTAAAATCCTTTTGTTAGAACCCGAGAAATTGCAAAATATCACTCCTAATGTTTTTGATCGCATATTTTTGATCATAACTCGGGTTCTAATAAAGCTATCATATTTCACGACCTTACATTTTAAAGGCCACATTATTTGCTTTAAATTGAAATTTTAAACGCTGAAATCTAAATGATTACTCAACTCCCGAATTTATGAGTTTGTCATAGACTAAAAAATTGAAATTAAATAATAGTTTAAAAAAAACTAAAAAAAAACACGTTTTTCTTGCTAATCAAACTAAAAATTAGAAAATAATTTTTAATGACAAAGAGTTTATATAACAGAAGTAGAAGATCGAATAATCAATGACAATAAATCGCCTCGACAAAAATTATAATAAAATTTAAGTCATTAACAGAATAATTCAATTCAGAGTAAAAAGCGTGGGGTGCATTTTATTGCGGTTTATTACTATCCTTTCATAGATAGTTGCCAATAGAATGATTTTAATATTTAAAAAATATCAAGCTGCTTGGTATACAGCCATACTTGTTTCAAGTGTTAGATCGTGGTTATCGAAAACTGCGGCGTTATCTCCAGAAAGCCTTTGGTGCAGCACTAACTCAGTTATGTATTTCTTTCTTTCGCTTGACTTCAAGACCCTATCCTTTAGTTCATTCCAGGATATATTAGGGTCTGTGTGACTGGCTTTCATAGTTGAGGGTAAGCTTTCCCGAAAGACTGCTTTCAACTGTTCTATAATCGTTGGATTCTGAAACGGTTCTGAAACTAAGTCTTGAGTTTAATACTTTCTTTGGTTGATGTATATTTTGCAAGCACAATTTTAATTTAGCTGTTAAGATTCGATAGTCTGTTCAGCACTTAACATCTACACGAGCTTTTGTAACGAGTATTTCGCTTATGTGTATTGCGCGAACAATGATACAGTCCAGCGTATGTCAGTGGCCTGACCTCGGGTGACACCAGGTGCCTTTAAATTGATTGTGCAGACGAAATACTGTATTTGTTATTATCAAATCATGTTCAACGCATTTAATAAATAACAGTTCACCATTAGCATTCATTTTTCCCAATCCATGTCTTCCAATAGCTCCTTGCCAAATGTCATTCGTGCATTGAAGTCCCCGAGGAGTAAGATTCTATCTCGGTCTGGAACAGAACAAAGAATAGAGTCTCAAGGCTCTGGTAGAAAGCGTATTTTGTTTCCTGATCAGCGGTAAGGGTTGGAGCATATACACTTATATATTCAGAGTTTGAGATTCTCAGTTTTAGCGTCATACGTCGTTGTGATATTCCTCAAGGTACTTGATCTAACTGAGAAGCAATAGAATTCTTTACTGCTATGGCTACACCATGGACCGATTTTTTGGTTTCAAGTGGAAACCTTTCCAAAAGAAAGTGTAGTCTGCTTCTTGTAGACTTCCTTCCCATGTTGATCTAGTTTCACTTAATGCCGCGATATCGATGATCTGCATAATTCACTTGATATTAAAGCCGTTCTTCTCTCGGGGTGTTTAGATTTTGTTTTGTCCATTCTTACATTCCAGGTTGCTACTTTTTGTTAAATTTTTCTTTCGATGTATTTAACGTACAATTACAATTTTTTATTTGATCTTATTAAGTATTTTCGAAACTACTCATAAGCTTCAGAAAAAAGTTAAAGAAAAGCAAAACAAATTTTAGTTAATATTGTTAATATAAATGCTAATTACAATTCATTCGATAAACTCAGACATTCGAACAAATTCTTTAATAGAAGACTTGCCAGCTGATTCTAACTAAATTAAATTGCATACATTAAGAGCTTATTACATTGTCTTTCCGCAAGCAATTATTTTGTCTTCGTTTTCACGAATTAGATTCAACACTATTTGGTTTTTTAATTGAAGACGATTTTGTAATACCGGAAAGAATTAAAATCATAATTCCTTCTCTCGATTAGTAAATAGGTGCATGCAACTTTAAAGCTTGCTGTAAAAAATTTTGTTGTATGTGTAAAACATGCATGACAAACCAAACTTGTAAAAATATTAAGAAAATATACCTCATTCTAAATAAATGTATCCTTAATTAATTTTTGTTCCAGAGCGCTGTACATATGTTAATACACGCATAATATCAATCAGATGTTATTTATGATATGGAATCCCTCTTCTAGGACACCTTCCAATCAATAAAATTTTCGGGTGCGTGGATTCTGCAATTAAAAAAATTCGACTGCTATTACAAAAAATATACAAATTACTCCTCTTCCTTCTTCTTCTGTTTACCATTTGTTATCGATTTAATGATCTTCCCCTTCTCGCTTCTGCTACTTTCTCCGGTCTTCTCTGGTCCGCGTCCAATTACATTTTTAACTTCCCGCTAAAAAATTAAAAAAAATTCTGAAATCGAGTTTTCATCGGATCTCAACGTTTTGAGGTCTTTGGAACCTAACCTGACTATTTTTACGAGGGTGTCTGTATGTATGAGTGGATGTGTGAGTGGATGTATGTAAACCTCTTATAACTTTTGAACGGCTTGATCGATCGAAATGAACTAAAAAGCTTTCCAAAGAGTTCCATATAACTTAGATTCTTTGTAAGTTTGAGCCGATTCGGACCGGTAGATATCGAGAAATTTCAAAAAAAAAACAAAAAATTTTTTTTGTAAAAATGATGTTTTTTCGGGCATATCTTTTTGGCTATTACATCGATCAATTTCGTAACCTAATCAGGTCTCAAGCTTAAAAAATCACGTCGAATGCAGTTTTGCAACTAAAATCGGTTAATTCGTTCGTGAGATATTGTCAAAAAATTTCAAAAAAATGTTTTTTTTTTAATTTTTGAGATTTTTTAACTAATTGATTATGCACTTCGAATACCATTTTTATGTCTCAAAAAACTGCGTCGAATGCCGTCTTGAACATCAAAATCGAATAACGCGTTAAAAAGTTATGGCTTTTTAAACATTCCAAAAAAGCTCAAAAACGTCAAAATACGTCACGTTACTATAGCTTTGCGGTTAAAATTAGCGGGAAGTTGCAAGGATGGCCTTTAAGGTCAACTTTTTTTCGATTTTTTTTTCTATGATTTTGTTGATTATTTAGTTTGGTTATATTACTGCAATTATTTTCCTATTTTTAAACCTTTTATTTTATTTTTCATTGTGATATTTTTTATTCCAATTGAATTAATGACAGTTTTATGTAAATTCTGTACAAAATCAGTGCACACTTGGAACCCGACGGTTTTTTGGGTCGCTGAATACGAATATGATAATGGCGATGGTGTCCGAAACACCTGGTGCTTAAGACGGACCTCGTCTCCAGGAATTTTATGCAAATTCGATACAAAATGATTGTGCACTCGGTACTTGGAGGTTTTTGAGGTCGCTGAACACTAATATAATATAATGATTTTGCTAAATCATTCGCATACAAATTTATGAATCCGGGCGCGTGCATAGAAGTATAACTTCTGCCGGTAGTCCAACTGACTGCCAACTCGTTTTTTTCTAATATATTTGATAATGATACCTTAATATTTAATTTTGTTATTTTTTTATTTTAATTTTTATATAGTTGTAATATTATTTTTCTATCTTTTCTATTCTGAACCTGAGACATTACGTTCGATTCACCAATATTCTACCAACTTAACTACCAAAAAAATTACTAACTTCAACATAATTACTTATCTTCGTAGTTCTTTTGCATATGTATAAGTCGAGATAGGTTCTTATATTTAATAATGTTGCAATTATTATCAAACTTTCATCTTGATCACTGAATTGCTATTATTATTATTATTATTATTATCCTTTTTTTCTAAAACGAGTAAACCATCATCTTGAAACAAGTTTGCACCACGCGATCATGGATGCTATCATAATTAAGTTAATAGTATTAGACACACCAGTATTCGGTTTAGTTCGGATAAACATGTTGCATGGAGAGGGGAACTCAAGGTGTTCCCCAGAATTCCGATTTATCTCTACTTTAGCCGTTGAATTCTTGATAAATCCACTTAAAATTCCCATTTGATTTAACTCGTCCGTTAGCACATGATGGTTGTGTATAGTTTTTGATCGCGATCAGTCTTCATCGAGCATCTGCTGCTGTGTTAGTGTTGGTATCCGTACCGATTTCCACTTACGGGTTGGTCTTTATTTTCAAACAAGATTTATTTATTTATTTATATATTCTTTTATTTTTAATAATTTTTAAAGTCTTAAATTTTTATGTAAATTCTGTCTAATCTAAGAATTTTTTTGGGGTGAGTTTTGTTATAGTTTTTATTATTCTATTTATCTAACTGAGTGCCTATACAAGCTAAATATATTCGAAAATAAAGAATTTCCATAAGCAGGTTAAATACGTTATAAACAAAACATAATGAGATTTATCTCATGTTACTAAATATATACAATTTAATTAACTTCATTTTAAGTATCCCGTCGCTGTAAATAATTAAATTACAAAGTAACTTCTGTTTCTGCTTTATAAAGGTCATTTAATTAAAATTTAATGAGGACCTTCATTTTGTAGTTTGCATCAGTGATTAGGATTAACGTGAAAATTTGATGTATTTTGCTGCTGGTTATACCATCATATACGAATTTTCAAGTTCGTGGCACTGTAAATTTTTGTTTTACAGGATAGATAACTCTAAATGTAAAAACGAATAAAATTGTGGATGTCAAAGAGTTTGTATTTATATTAGTAGTTTATCCAATGTTAATTCGAAGAATTAAAAACAGATTAACAATATTTTCCAAAATTTGAATTTGAATTTTTTTTATAAAAATTCGGAATTACTTCAATTTTCGACTAACCCTCTCGTCAGTCTATTATTTTAATTAATTTTATCTACAGTCAATTACATCAGCTGTGACCTGCTAATATTTGTTTAGCTACGAAAAAGGGTTTTGTGCAAAATTTATGAATTTTTATAAAGAAAATAAAACATAAATATATCCCTTTATTGCTGCTACATACCTCCGTTAATCTTGGCTGTAAAAATAGTGTAAGTGTGACAATGACAGGTTTCCTAGTACGAGTTCAGTTTGTGAAACGAACTGCGAAGCGGTGCGTTTCGCAAAGAACGAGTACTACAAACCGTCATTGTAATTCGAGTGTTACATACTATTTTTATAATGAACTTTTAAAAGTATAAAAAAAATAAATAAAATGAGAGTTTTTCGAAAAATTTATGTTGGCAATATTGACACTTTTGACACTTGTCAGTTTTAATGATTTTAAATTTGAATGTTTGTGAAATTTGTATAAAATATTCCGAATTTAGCAATAACGCTGATAATGTAGTTATGTAATAATTTACTACAACATACTTCTTGATTTACTACCTGAACTCTTTCGTTGACAATCAGTGCAGTGCAACCAATTGTGTACAACAAAAAGTTACCAAAAACAGTGTTACAATGAATCTATTTCGATACTGTTTTTAGTGTCGAAATAGAAACTTTGTGAACGTGAATTATAAAAAATATATAGGATTGAATTTGTATGAATGGAATAAGAACCACCTGAAATTTTTTTTAGAGTAGTACCGTTTTGTTAATCATATTTAACAAAATATTGAGCAATTTAATTTTATAAAGTTATTGAAAACATAGCTTTCGTATGGCGGGTTACACATAGAGCGACAGACTCGCTGAGATGTATGCACAGGTATGAACTCCGAAAAACCGATCCAACGACCCAATCGCCGAATGAACTCCCAGTTGTAATAAGTGTATACAGTAAAAGTTCTTTATTCGCGAGGTATATGTTGCGAATGGTAATTTATAAGGGATAAGTTTCTAGGTGACAAAACGAAATTCAAATATATAAAAAAAAAAATTTAATCGAAGTTTTTGACCATATTGATTAGTTGTTATCTTCAGGCATAGGCAATGGTTTAAAGAATTTTGTAATCTTTTTTTGCTTAGCAGTTTTTAAAAGCTTTTTCAGTTTAGACTGATACTCAGCAGGGGCATTAGCAATTTGCTTCTTAAAAATAAGACTTCGTTCCATAGACGGATCAATTTTTATTAAGAAATCACAAAGCTCATTTACGATTCTTAAACTTTCACTTAGATTTTTCAAATTAAATGTCATGTTTTCAGTGCTGGTTAAAGCCCCGTCTTCGGTGGGCTCTGAATTTATCATTTCCTTCTATTCAGTTACAGTCAAATTTTCATCTTTCGATTTAAGCAAATCCTGAATATCACTTGATTCTCACTGTTTGAACCAACCTCGTCCTATTTCATTGGCCATTTTTTGCGATGTTTGCCGTCAAATTTTGAATTTGTTAAGATTCTTTGTCATTTTCCGCAGTCAGAGAAGGCCACAAACTTTTCAAGCAATATTTCAATGTGCATGGCTTTAGTTCTTGCTACGATCCATTTATGTTTACGATTTATTTTGTTTGTCAAATTTTTTCCAGCATTCCATAACATTGATAACACGATCACATTCCATATTATCCACTACATATAATTTTAAAGGTTCGTCTAATGTAGTAGAGCTTAAAGATCAGGATTATTCCTAGTTTCATATATAAGTTGAAGCCCAGTTGGAAGGTAAAAATGTCACTTTTATATTTGGGTGCATAGTTTCAAGTTCGCGAAAATGACCTGGTGCCAAACCCGCGAATAAAGAAATGTTTAGCGGCGACTATAAAAACTCGGTCGCATTTTTTAGATCCTCGAATGAAGGAAGTGCGAATAAGCGGAATAAGTAGCTTTTACTGTACGTACATGTCGCAGTCAAACTACCAAAGTAGTTAAAATAGCCGTTTAATAGCCCTCTCATCGAACAACCTCATTAAACCACACATCTAGTTTTATAGTTGAATCAGTATTGCATTAAAAACGTTGAACTTAAAATCCACCAGAATATTAACGAAGTGTGTTTTTCAGCAACCTCGGCGCTAGTTTTGGTTTGTTAACAGCTATTTTTTATCGTTGTTTGCGAGTTGTTTTAACTTAATTTATAGTATTGGTTAGAAAATCAAATAATGGAGTTATGTATCAGTGACTCAAGCGAATTACAGGTTAAACAAAAGTACTGTCACATAACCATACCTAACCTGTAACTGTTTCCTTCTTTCCTATTTACGAGCCCTTTCCCAACACAATTGGCCCAATGTCAGATTTAAAAAAAAACTGCTTTTATAACGCTAAAATCCGAGTTCTGTACGCAATTTATTATTTTTTTTTTATGTAACATTATGTTCAGATTATTTTAAGTACAAAAGCTATCAATTAAATCAGTCAAAGTAATAACTAAAACACTTAAAGATAAACTGAAGAAATCTAAAAAAGCAACATCGAAAGTTTACCATTTGGTAATATCACCTCTATCTTTTATGATATCCAAAATTATTTAAGGTACACTTTTAACTAAATTCTGGTATAAAGAAATCCCATCTTTCTTGAAGTCTTAGTTTAAATTCAGGGCTTGTTCTGGCAGGATGTTTGCCAAGAACTTTTTTCATTCGAACCAGTAACTTTCTATGGGAGATAGGTCGGGGCTGTTTAGAATTCCATTTTAAAAGCGGTACGAGGATTGCTTTTTATATTTTGGGATGAGATAACAAAAACAAATTTTAATCATTGAGAATCACTTTATTGTTTTTCAAAATATTCCCCATAAAAATCTTTACACTTTTGCATGCGTTTGAACCAATTGTCGAAGCACTTTTGTCACTCTGATTGAGGTATCTCCAAAACATGCATTCTGAATGCCGTTACCGCTTCTTCAGGTGTCGAAAAACGTTGACCTCTCAGTTTGTTTTTTACGTAGGGAAATAAGAAGAAGTCAGGACTATACGGCGGATTACTTATCAAATCGATGTTGTGGGTGCTCAAAAATGCAGTTGTTTAAGCCGATGTGTGAGAACTTTTTCCGAAAAAACAGGTGACCATTTGCTTAGTCCGCGCACAACTTTTGTTAGATTTAGCTCATCTTGAAACACCCTCTGCTGTTTACTTTCGGGCTCATACGCGTAAATCCATAATTCATCACCTGTCACGATGTCGTAGACGTTGTTTCGAAGCACCACCATCGTATTTTTTGAGCATTTCCTTCGACCAATCGACACGAGCCCTTTGTTAAGCGATTGACAAATTGTGTGGGATCCAACGCGAACAATTTTTTTTACAGTCAAATGTTTATGCAATTTTGAATGTATGCTGGTTCCACTAATGCCTAAGGTGGTCTCAATCTTACGATAGGTCACATGACGATCTTGCAATATCAGTTCGCGCACAGCATCAATGGTTTTCAGAACAACAACTGATTTTGGACGACCTTAACGAAATTCGTCTTGGAGTGAACTACGACCACCATTAAATTCACCATACCATCGATAAACACTGGTCCTTGATGGAGCTTCATCACCAAAAATTGAATTAAGTTCATCCATGCACTGTTGCTGAGTTAATCCACGTCGAAAGTAAAAAAATAATCGCACGATTTAATTCCATTTTTGGGCCAAGATGAATCTTTTAAGTTAATATAAACAACACAAATATCAAAACGTTCTGAGTACTTATAACCTCAAAAATCTCAAACTTTACGATAGAGCTGTCAGTTGTCAGATTGCAAAACTAGGGTTACCAAATCCAGAAAATATAAAAGCAACCCTCGTATACTGTAGTTTTAACATCTTTTTCGCATGCTGCAACGTCGTGTTGAAAGATAAAGTCTTGCCCTGAAATCAAATGTTCTTCCGCAACCGGTAAAATAAATTCTAAACAAATGTCAAAATATTTGTTTTTAGCCACAATTCCTTTGGTAAAATTAAGTGTTCCTACATCTTTAGATGACATACTGCTCTAAATCATAACCTATGCAGGAAATTTCACTTTTCTTTTAAGACAGTCAGGAATAAACACCTCATGTTTTCTACGAATGACCCAACTTCGACTGTCTATTGCACACACTATTGATCGCTCGTTTGTATTTCATCCCATTGTTGAAAAATCCAATCATTATGTTCTTTCGACCATTTTACCCGATTTTTCGTTTGTTGTGTCGTCAAACACCTTGAAAATTGTGTTATCTAAGAATTGTTTTTTTTAACCAACTAAGTTTGTATGTACTAAATCCCAACTTGTGAAACTTTCTGTAACATGTGGATCTGGAAATTTGTCTTCCGGCTACATCACTTCACGGAACATTTAGCTTCAAGTTGATTTACACGTTGTTTTTTGAATAATTCTTCTTAATGCTTTTCTATCGACGTCAGTAATTTTGCTTTATCCCATATTTTGAGGCTTTGTGGGAATTGAACCTGTATTTTTATAAATTCAAACTGTATTTTTTACAATATACCGCGATAAATCTAATATATTTGAATTACCGCGATTGACTTTCTAGAATTAAACAACCTTCCAATAATTAAGGTGATATACTCCAACATTTTGGCGCGAAATCTAGAAAGAGCAACGATACTCAAACAAACCCAGTACAGAGAATAAATGTAAAAATTTACCCCGATATTTAAAACAGCTACTGATTCACCGAACTGTACTCGGAGGTTCATAGTAGAGGGCGCCTTAAATCAGCGAATAGAATATTTTAAATCTGTATTGCGCTTTTCTCAAAAATTTCAAAATATTTTGATACGAAATTTTAGTCATGAATAGTTTGTTTCATTTTACGTGGTAGACGCATGTTTTTATTACACAAATTTTTTATTTTTTTTCTATAAACCATCATAATTTTCTTTAAGTTATCATTTATTCAAAATGAAAGTCTCATTATCTGAATAAGGAATTCGGTAGCTTAAACTAAGTTATTACTTAATTTATTTATCGTGAATTTATATGTTTCTTTTTTAAGATTACATAAACAAAACATTGTTATCTGTCACTACTTGTTAAAAATACAATTACTATCGACTTTCAATTACTAAATAAATTAAGCCGATATGTATATTAAACGAAAATAACGCTGTTATATCTAATACTTAATAACGAACATAAATAATATACATAACCATAAATAATCAACAGCAATATCTAGTAATAAACATTTTAAATTCTAAATTAATCTTGTTGGTTTTGATAAAATTTTAAATTAATTAATAATTTTATTTATAATAGATCATATTGTCACCGGGGATAGAGAATGTGCCCTAGTGTTCTGGGATAAGGGGTAGCTTTAGTAGAGGCATTTTCCACCCAGGTCGTGGATAACTAACCACCAGGTAGGTATCCTGTATAAGGCAGAAACATAACCAAGTGAAAGATGAAATCATCAATACATAGTATAAAACAAAGTCGCTTTTTCTGTCCCTATTTCCCTTTGTATGCTTAAATCTTTAAAACTACGCAACGGATTTTGATGCGGTTGTTTTTAATAGATAGAGTGATTCAAGAGGAAGGTTTATATGTATAATAACATCCATTAAGTAGTAGAGAAATACTGTTATTTTTGAGGTTTCTAATATGATGTCGTTAATTATCAATTTTTTTCCGCTTACATTGCAAACGCAGGCTGAACCCTACGAGATTTATCAAAATAATGTACTAATTATTTGTACACATTGAAAAGGTCTACAGAAAACTCCGCGATGGTAAATGTCTATCTCTTATATGGATATACCACAATAACATTTTTTTGTCATTTACTTTTTACGACAAATAATGGCTAATTTTCGAAACGATTTTAACCAATACAGCATTAATCCTGATCCAATTAAATAGCTTAAATACATTGTTGATTTAATATAGATCTATATAGTCCTTTACAGCACAAGATTTAAATGAATATTTTCGAAGATATTGCAGATTTAAAATTGCGGGACGTAGCGCTTTCGGTGGTACTGGCCGGCAGGGGCGGCGGCAACGGAGGCCGCGATTTTCCTTATAGCACTTTGAATTTTGCAGCGATTGGACGCGTTTATTACGAAATTAATCATTATGACGCTATCCTAAGGTGGCGCAGTTGAGATGTTATAAATTTACACCTGTAATTCTTACATAATTAAGTACTATGACGCCACCGTAAGGTGGCGCAGGTGATATCTCATGTATTTAAAAGAGCAAAACTTACTTACCTAAGAACTATGACGCCACCGTTAGGTGGCGCAGTTAATATATAATATACCTAACCGATAAATTACAAAGTACTATAAATAATAGTAAAAACTGGTAACTAACGGGAAAATATGATAAAAAATACAAAAAATTAATCGTAAAAATAAAAAAAAAATGGAAAAACATTAGTGTTAGGCGATGCGAAGTTCGCCGGGTCCGCTAGTAAACAATATAAAACAAACTACAAATATATTAACAAATAACGAGTAATAACAATACGATCAACTATCCATTAAAAACACTAACATAAACTAATCTTACCAATTACACTATCGTGGCAGGAGTGTATATATAGGAATAAGTTTTACAAAATTAATAACCCACCACACTTATGTCAAAATCCGCTCTTCTCGGAGGATATCTTGTCTTGTCCTTGTCTAAAAACCGCCAGGTCCACCGCTGGCTAGACGGATCCCTTTTTGGTATATTGGTCAGTCTGCAACTCTTCAAAGTCATTGTCCATTTCTAAAGTACGTATATTTGGACTTTTTAGACTTTATTTATTTATTTATTTATTTATTTATTTATTTATTTATTTATTTATTTATTTATTTATTTACGGGTAAGAGCCCATTAAAACACAATACAATATTATAGATATGTAATAGTACATATCACAGTCATTCAATACAAATAATATTAATAAAATTCTAATTAATAATAAATTAATTTAAAATAAATACATAATATTGGACAATAATTAAAAAAAAATTAAGATCTAAACCTCTCATATACGTAGCTGGTTACAAAATTCTGATTTAGAAGTAATGAGTTCTATATTCAGTCGATTGGCAGATCTTGTCACTCTAGGAATAAAAGAATGAGAGCCATAATTCGTTCTATAGAATTTTTGAAAAAATGTATTAACATTCCTAGTTACTCTAGAGGGCACAAAAAATCCTATTTGCGATAATAAATAGGGACAATCGACATATGAATTAATTAAGTTAAATAAAACGTTAAGATCCCTTTGGTTTCTTCTACTCAAAAGAGTCTCAAGATGATAAAGAGTGCTTAACTCGTCATAATTGTATCTGAAATTCACAGGGGCGATACCAGATTTGAATGCAACAATGCATAAAAATTTTCTTTGAACCTGTTCTATATTATGGATTAGGTATATGTAAAAGGGATTCCATACAGCAGATGCATATTCAATATGAGGTTTAACCAAGGAACAATAAAGAATCTTTAAGGATGTTACATTCTGAAAATCAGAAGTAGTTTTTCTGAGAAAACCCAACATTATTAATGCTTTATTAACTGATGCCGTTATATGAGGTTGAAAAGAAAGAGTAGAATCAAGGATCACACCCAGATCTCTTACCTCAGTAATAGTGTCCAGTGTTGTGTTATTGATTTTATAACTATATTCAATAGGTCTTTGTTTTCTGTTAAACTTGATAGCGTGGCATTTACTTGTATTTATATCCATGCCATTAGTACTGCATCATTGAACCAAGTTATCCAAGTCTTTTCGAAGGCAAATACAATCATGCAGGGAATTAATACGCACGAATAATTTTAATTTTAATTCATCTGCAAATCACAGAAACTGAGAATTTTCAAAACAATTTTGTATGTCATTTGTATATATATTAAAAAGTAGGGGTCCCAAATGTGACCCTTGAGGAACACCAGATGCAGCAATAAAGCCAGAGGATAAGAAACCAGAAACACGGACAATTTGAGTGCGGTTCGTAATAAAGCATTCGATCCATTTTAGAAGATTACCGCCAACGCCAATGTTATTAAGCTTTAAAATCAAATTACTGTGGTTAACCCTGTCGAATGCCTTTGAAAAATCAGTGTATACAGCATGAACCTGATTATTAGAATCCAAGGCTTTTGATATGTAATCAACATACGTTAACAGGTTAAGTTCAGTTGACTTGTTGGAGCGGAAGCCAAACTGCTGATCTATGATGAAAGGATCAAGTAGCTTCGATAAGTATTTTGTGATAATACTATCAAAAAGTTTAGGAATCACACTTTGAATGCATATTGGCCTGTAATTCCTTATATTTGATTTGTCACTTGGTTTGTAAATTGGTACAGTGAAACTTGATTTCCAAAAATTACGAAAGATTCCATTATGAAGTGAAGCATTAAACATAATATGCAGTGGATGGGATATAACGAAACTACAAGCTTTCAATAAGGAAGGTGGCAAGCCATCAGGACCTGGACCCTTGCTTATATCTAAGCAACTCAGGTGTTCAAATATTTCGGAAATAGATATTTGGTAATCTACAGCATTTAAGTGGGTTGAATATGGTTGATCATAATTTTGGCATGGTTGATCGCTATAGACTGAGCTGAAGTAATCCTGAAACAAATTAGCTAAATCTGTACCCATAGAGCATCTAGTGTTGTTATAGTACATTTCGTATAGTAACTCATTACTTTTTCTTTTTGAATTGACAAAATTCCAGAATGTTTTAATATTATCACCAACAGATGATTCAGTAAATCTAATGTAATCATTGTAATCTTGTTTAGATTTAAGTTTACATTGAGATCGTAAGTTAGAGAATTCCGAGTAGTCGCTGGAAGTGCCACTAAATGTAACAACAATGTTTCTAGTTTATACTAACTAGATGAAGCCTCCAATGCTCTGATTGCGAGTGAAATAACACAGAGATAAAATAAAACTATATCTCTCTTACACCTCGCTCTGATTGGGTGTTAGTTTTATGTATACACATCTTTCACTCCCTAAACCAAATGGTCATGTGGTTACCGTTATCAGAGCTAGGTGCGAGCGAGATAGCTAATACCTGCGTTTTAGTCGTTACTTAGTTCTCGTTCAGAGTTAGAATATACTTTGACAATCTGGCTACCATTTTTTACGCAAGTAAGATTTGTGAAAAATAAAAACGTCTCCTTAGAGCTGTACAGTTTTACTTTTTTTTAAGAAAACTATAATGGGCCCTTTAGATTATACGCGTTCTATAAATACAGAAAAAAACATTTCAAATATTTACTGTGGTTTCATATTGGAAATTGACTTTACCACTATATGTGATGCGATAAATTTATAATGACATTTTGTGACTTTGTATATAGCATAAGAGCAAACGAACAATTCCACCCTTTGCTCGTATATATAACAATCACATCAAGATTGGTTATCGATTCTGCTATATTTCCAATTTAAATTATCGATTGTTCATAAACTAAAATCAAGTTAGCAAAATGTGATTCCACTAACTTTCTTTGCATACGACAAATATGCGCCTTTTAACTAGTGTGGAAGTAATAATGAAAATTAATTATTAATTAATTAATTATTTCAGATAGAAAGAAAAAATTTTTAAAAATATTTGCCATTTCTTGTTTGTCTTAATTTCAAAGTTTTAATAATGATTACGTCCAAAACAGAAAATTGTCATCATTTTTTAAAATTGTTTAAACTGTTTAATTTGACATTGGATAAACTGTATCTTACTTTATTTTAATGAAAAACTTAGATCATGTTTTCATTTCACCAGCTTTTATTTTGGAAGCACTTGACGAATTAAATCGAATAAACAAAATTTACTACTTCTAAATGAATTACAAAATTCACAAGTTTACATAAATGTTAAAATTCACTAACGTTTCTGTTCGATTGGAATGCAGAAAAAAAATCAATTCAGTATTTCTTGTTATCTGTGGTTGACAGCAAACGACTTCGAGCAAAACTTATTGAAGTAAAACTTCTTTAGGCGCGACTAGGGGTAACTCAGATTTTTTTTCTGACGGAAGTAACGGTGTGACGTCAGCTATAGGAGGAAATTTCTTGAAATTTTCAAAATGATTGAATTGTTTAAAATTTTCAAAATTTTCAGTTTTACAAAATTTAAAAATTTTTAAAATTTTTAGAATTTTCAAATTTTCAAAATTCTCAAAATTTCATCATTTTCAAAATTTTCAGAATTTTCAAATTTTCAAACTTTTCAACATTTTACAAAATTCTATCATTTTAAAAATTTTGAAAGATTCAAGAAGTGCTTTCTCTATGCGTTCAGTATAAGATGTCCAAAAATTTATTACAATTCCTTCACTAATTAATCGAAAGGAACTTCGTTCCATATATTATGTATTCTTTAACTATTAGATACTATTCTGTTCGAGTAAAAATGGTGTTGTATTATAATCTTCTTTCGGTTTCAAAAACATTAAAGGTATTTAGAGAGTAAAATCTATTTTTCACATTTTAGTTATCATAACTTTCAAATTCCTATTTCTAATGAATAATATAAATATAACATTATATAATTTTTTGTAAAGTATATAGACAATAAATATAATTGAATTGTAATTTAATATTTATTTTGCGATACGTACGTAATAGTAGTTTACGTAACAAGTCCTGAAAGTGGTCTTTTACTGGACGAGTAGACAAATTGTAGGGCGAGCCATAGGTGAGCCCTGCAAGTCTGCGAGTCCAGTAAAAGCACTTTTGGGACGTATTACGTACAATATTTTTTTAAAACGGGCATTGTTGTACCATATAAACTTCATATAACTCAGTTTACATTTTTATAACAAGAACTATTTATTAACTAATTTTAACATTTTTTTTAACAAACCTTGCTTGGGTGGCCGCCTTAACAATTTCATCTGGTATAATTTCATCTTCCATTAATTCACAATCAAATGCATCATTTTAAATATCCATTTCATAATAAATTTCACGTTTTCAACTAAACGTCAAAATATGTCAAGTTATTTTATAGTTTGAAATATATATAAAATTCGGTTACCATAGAATTGACCGCTATCTTAGACTAACTATTTTATTGTAAATGCGTCCGGTAAGAGCTTTTACCGGACTCATTTTTATTTTCTGGCCTTGTCCAACAAAATGAGATTATCTGACCTAAAAATAAACCGGAAAGTATTAATTTCTGGCCGGTTTTTAAAAAAATAAGTTTTACTTAAATCGCTCGCAAATGTTACAGGATTGTCTTGATCACAAATTGATTTCCTGTTTTTTACCACCAACTATAACACATTTCTGTTAAAAATTTGTCTTAAGGTGTGTTTATATTAATACAAATTGCAATGTATGCCATATTTAGCACATATTTTGATATCGCGTGATTGTAACGTTAACAATAGTATTTTTATCGTAACTGCCTACCTATTAAATTGTTTGAAGCTTAGTTGTTGTTTTTTTTTAATTTCATTATAATTTAATCATTAAGATTATTATGTTATTCCGGCAATTGTTATCAATGTTATGTCTCACGAAAACCTTTGATATCGACTACCAATTAGTATTGATGTGATCAATTTCAAAGCGGTCGTTAAGATATACTGTTGTTATACTTCCATTAGGTACATAATATGTTGCCGTATTCTGGTGAGTTAAAGCTGTATGGGTATTCGCAAACACTATTTTCATCAACATGACAATTTTTTACCTAAATTATTAGTAAATTTAATATCAAACTTCTTACAGTAGATAGATATGATAAACTATAACAAAACATTTTTTAAACTCTACTTTATAATAATACTTTACTTTACTTTTATCAGGTTTATTAATTTCAGTATTCTCATTGAAACGAATAATGAACTGTAAAGTGTGTCTTTCGGTTTTTGGGCTTAGCCTTTTGTGGCTTGTTTGTTCGGGAATGTATGTTAAAAGGTATCCCAGAAGTCTAGTAGATCATTTTTCTACCACTAAAAAATATTACATTGAAAATTATCAAGTATATACAAACAACACCTACAATATCACCACTAGTGGAATTGGAAGTGATGAAATAAGAAGAAATAAAATTAAAGAGGTAAATTTTAATTCCAAATCTTGGGTAATGTAAAGTATTTAATAAATAATTAAATAATGCCAAATAACAAATGCTCGTCATGGAAAAAGCACAAGTTTAGACTGATTTATAGACGTAATTTCCAAAGATAATTAATCGAATAATTTCTTCCTAGTCATAGCTTATCGATCTAGGATAATGAAAAAAGTTTTAGTGAAAGCTGTGAGCTTTTCTCAGTACTCTTGTAGATGTTTATTTTTGGGAAAATAGTTATTAAATTACTGAGCGTACAGTTGTGAAATAGAACAATTTCGACTGTAAATTAATTAGACAATATCTGAAAATGGAAAAAAAAACATTTGATTTGGAATTCGGCCTACGGTATTCTTATATTTTTTGTAATGAATAAGAACGGTTATAAATTATTAATTATGACCATAAGTGGGCTTTCATACCAAAATAGCATGCGACGCGCGACGTTCTGCCTGGAAGCAGAAAGCATGCTACTTATGTTAAAGCGTATATAAATATATGGGTGATTTCACACCGAAGTGGCGTCGCAAAAATGCGACGTGGCAATAGGCGACCCCACTTCGGTGTGAAATCATCTATATATTTATATAGGCTTTAAAATAAGTAGCATAACGACGTGCGACGTGCTGCCTGGAAGCAGTATCAAATTTAAGGTCCTGTTTTATATTATTATTGTATATGGAGTCGCACGTCGCATGTTGCCACGTCGCATTTTTGCGACGCCACTTCGGTGTGAAATCACCCAAATATTTATATACGCTTTAACATAAGTAGCATGCTTTCTGCTTTCAGGCAGCAAGTCGCGCGTCGCATGCTACTTTGGTGTGAAAGCCCACTTAGAGTTTTCACATAAATGAAGACATGCTTTTGGTCCAGATCTCACCAACTATACATATATTTTGCTCATTCATATTAATAGTTATTTGTGACACAAGGACGGAAAATGACATTTTGCAAGAGCGAGTAAAGTTGTGTAGCCGAGGTGCGTAGCACCGTGGCGAAACAATACGAGAACTTGCAAAACATTTCCCGGACGTGTAACACACACTATTTTTTGGTCCGACTAATTTTTAATATATTCAAAAGTTCAAAAACTTTTTACTTTATGACATACAAGATTAGATGTTTACTGACATTTGACATCTATTGCACGATTAAAAGAATTAGTAATAAGGAATGATTTTCTGATAATCGATTTCAAGATCCTTAATTTTTATACATACGAATACTTTGCTAATAAGCAACACAGTAAAAATTGTTATACTGAAAATGTTAACATTAATATCTAATAATTTTATATAAAAATAGTAGAGACAATGAACTATTTTAGTTCAATGAGCAAAAATAAAATCGAAATATGTATTTTCATAATCGAATGACAAGTAGTTGTAAATTGACATAAATGTCAAATTTAAAATAAAAGTTGTGAGAGAAATTAAATGTAAATTAGAATCCTGGTTACCTTTAGAAAAAGTTATTAGTTTAGTATATTATACGTTGTTTTTAAATAAATTTAATTACAATTTGTATTATTCATTATGTATTTTTGATAACTCATAGCGCCATCTCTTTAGATAATCTAAAAGCTACTTTGCCGGCCTAGGCCGGAAAATGTCATTTTCCGGACGATTTTGAAGTCATTAATAGTATTGTTTCTGGACGGAGGACCAAAAACGTTATTTTTATCAATATTTTTCTTCCTTCTATGAAATTAAAAATGCGTTTGATTAAAAGAAACTGTAAAAAGAACAAAACAAAATTCTACAATGATGAAAGATGAAAGTAATAAATTTAGTTGGTATATTTAGACGAAAAATGAATTTCCATAAATATTCCAACGGGTTAAGGGAAAAATGTAACCTCGGAAATTGAATCATTTCAGATAAACTATGGAAAAAGGAATTATTACATAAAAACAATTTCAATTTGCAAGGAGGATCTTTTATTTATTTAACTGATTACATAGAACTTGTTTTTCTAGAAGGAAAATATTAAGTTCATTTTAACTTAAAGTTTTGAGTGAACTAAAAACTTAGTATTTTCTCCTATTATAAATAGTTAGCTTTATTAAAATTTTAAAGGGAAATATAAGCGTAAAAAATACTTCCTCTGTTTATCTACTACCTAAATTTATTTGTGTTTATGTGGGATACAAGCACCTAATTAGTTAACTAAATTTTATAGGAATATATTTGGTTTTGTTTCCTTTAAATTACATTTCCGCTGCCAACACAGGTTTAAGTAACTGAATTAAGGTGGAAATATACTACATACTAAAACGCAATGCAACGTGATGTGTCAACGCTCATATAAATCACGCCACGTCAGTGCCGAGCGGACCCCTACCAGCGCCGTCGGGCAAACCTTACGAAGCGCCTTTCTTAAAATTTGTTTAATTTATATAGACATTTAATTACAGCCATAAATAAAAAATTTCTGATTTTTCTAAATTAGGATGTCATGCAACTACTTTAAAAAATAAAACAAAAATTAAATTTTAACAAATATACTTTACTGAACAAACTTTTTAATTGATGGAAAAAATAATATACATATATTTATACATAATAGATTAGATTAAATTAACAAACTTACTAATTTTATATTAGGTCTATACATAATTTAGGTACATTTTGCATTGCAAACAGAAAAGCAAGAATTGTCAAAAACGTTAAATATACATAAGTATTACATGTTATATTATTTCAACTTTTCTTGCTTTTCTGCTTGCAAAGTCCTTGATTATATCGTGTATATCACATTGTTTTAATATTTCTTCTTCTATTGATATTGTCGCTAAAGATGTTACTCTATCTTGGCTCATTGTAGAGCGCAGGTAATTTTTTATTAATTTTAATTTAGAAAAAGACCTTTCTGCGCCGGCTACGCTCACTGGCATTGTTAATAAAATTCGTAAACAAATTGTAATATTGGGACACATGGATGTTAAATTATTTTTATAAATAAACTCTAAAATCTTTTTTATATTGTTATCAAAAATTTTGAATTGAGAATTAAAAAATTTAATTTCGTCATATAAATCGTCTCCGTCAATATCGGCTGAACCATTTGTTGATAGTTTTTTTTCTAAACAATTGCAGCTACTTTTTAGTGCACTATTTTCTTGGTCTTCACTTAATTTAAATAAAAAATTAAAAACGTTATGATGATTATTTAATAAATTAAATCTTTCATCCACAGAGGACAAGGCTTGATCTAAAATATAAAAATAAACATTATTTATCCTAAACAAAGTTTTTGGATCATTTATTTGTTCATCTGCTTGCTCATAATCAAATTTTTTTTGAGTTTTACGACGTCTTAAAGGTCTACAATTTTCAAATTTATTTTCTATTCGTAATTTTTCAGCAACTTTTATGGCATCACTTATAATTAACAATTCAAAATTTTCGTCAGTTCGCATATCGTTTAAAAACTTTTTTAAATCTGATAAAGAAGCTAAAGCTACTTGGACATTTTGATCAGTAGATTGTAGAATTTTACTAACAAAATTTATTTTACTTAAAACTATATGCCAAACTTTTAGCTAGCAAATGAATGTAAATGAACAAATTTTTTCTGCTAAACATTTGGCATCATAATTTGATTTTTGATCAAATAAATTGTTATTTGAAATATCAAATAAAGCATCGTATATTTCTGGTAAATTGGTAACTAGCGGTTTAATTGCATCGATGCGACTTGACCATCTTGTTTCGGACAATGGTTTTAAAGTAAAATTTGATAAATATTTTTTTAATAAAGCCCATCTTTTTGTTGAAGATGAAAAATATTTGAACAATTCTTAAATAAGATTAAAAAATCCAGTTGTGTGATAATTGAGACTGGCAGCGTCGTTTACTACCAAATTTAAACTATGGCTAGCACAAGGTACAAAAAAAGCGCGAGAATTTATATCTAATAGTCTTTTTTGCAGACCGTTGTTTTTACCCCGCATATTTGAACCATTGTCATAGCCCTGTCCCCTTAAATTGTTTATATCCAAATTTAATTCAGTAAATTTATTAATAATAAAATCTGTTAAGCCAGCGCCGGTTGTGTCTATAATCGGACAAAAAGCTATAAAATGCTCTTTTATTTCTAATATTTTTTCTTCCTCATTAAAATTAACAAATCTAATAATTATACTTATTTGTTCTACGTGTGATACATCAGGAGTGCAATCTAATATAATTGCAAAATATTTATTATTTCGACATAAATTCAATATAACATTTTTAATTCGGTCACTTAATATTAAAATTATTTCGTTTTGGATTTTATCTCCAAGATAAGTCGGCATTTTTTCCGAATTTATTGCACGCTGTATATGATCCATCATTATTGAATCAAAATTTCCAAGCATTTCAATACATTTTAAAAAATTGCCATTATTGCGGTCGAACAATGTTTGACTTTGGCCACGAAAAGCAATATTTTGTGTAGCTAAAAATTGTATAACACATATTATTCTTTTAATAACGTCGTACCACCGCTGTTTTTCTATTTCTATATTTTTTTGATTAATACCATCAATTGTAGTTTTAGTTTTTAATGATTGACTTAAATTTGTGCACTTTTTATAATTATTAAAATGAGCAGTAGGTACTTTTTTCGTGTTTACTGCAAGATTCGGTAAAAGTGCAGTTTATAGTGAATCCGCGTATTACTAAAATTTTTAGTTTGTATGGAAGTATATGTCTCAGGAAGTTTAAAAATAAAAAAAAAACTTGGCGGTCACTTATTTTAATGAAATTAATCACTTTTAAAATTTTCATTTGTATGATATACATAACAATGATTTTTAATTAGTGGTTTTGGCACAACTATAGACGGTGGCCCATGTAGATATCAAGTTGAGACATACCTCGTTTGAGTGCTTTTCAACAAGGTATATCACAACCATACCACACGTTCTAATCCTCAGATATTGATGAAATTTTGTAGAGTAATTTCGTGAAATTACAATGTTAAAGTAGGGTACATTGACATAACCTATCCAAAATCCAACCTAATCTAACCTAGGTTAAATTAGATTAGGTTAACCTGAGTGGAGGGTTTTGAGGTTTTTTTTTTTTTTTTTTTTTAATTTCATGAGACCGCCGGGATTTTTTTTCATTTTTGTGTTTGGAAGGCTTGTTTACTTAAGAAAAAAATAATTTTTGTTTTTTATGACGATTCACTATAAACTGCATTTTTTCCCAAGATTCCGCCAAATGTTTCCAATCGTTTGTTCCGTTGCAAAATGGAGATTTGTTTTTCGAATCGAATAATTTGCAGCATAAACAAAAAACCGCATTTTTTGATACAGAATAAAGCAACCACTCTCTATGAAACTTTTCACCATTTCTTAAATGTCTTTCATAATAAAAATCTGAAAATTTTCGTCCCGAAGAATCACGCGGAAAATTATAATTTTTTATTGCGTAATCGGGGTTTCTAGTAAATATTCAACAATGTTTGCAGTCAAAACTTCTGGCCAAAGTCCAGGATCATCTTTGGAAAAAGCTGGTGCTGGTGTTGATCTTTCTTTTGGTGGCGGCGGTGCATCAAGCGCAGGTCCAGGCAATTCTTTAGGCGCATCATCTTAAAATAAAAACACACAAATGAGTAAATATCGCCCACTGTAGGTACCAAATGCATTTTAAATGCATTGATATATTTATTTAAAATTTAAATAAAATGCTGAATTTTTTATAGCTTTTAAAAATATATACATATCTTTAAAAAAAGCACATACCACTGGAAATGTTTTTTAATTCCTCACTTTCGCAAATCTCTTCCTCGACACCTAGCGATTGTTTTGATGTGGACGGTGAATACACAAAATATTGCTGTATTTTTGTGGCATTCTTATCACGTTCTTCCTCTCGTTTGCGTTTTTTTATTAAATTCTGGTAGCCAGACAATTTCTTTTTTTTATCACTCATCACAATATCCACAATTATTAAGTATCGCAAAAACACAAATACTAAACTAAAACAAGTCTCGATATTGCACCATGCACTCACTTTCGGAAACTAAGAATTCTTTTTGGTCATCTGCTCGCTAAACTCAAAAAATTGTTTTGCATTTTGTCAGTATTTATAAAATGTTTTATTTTATTGGACTTTATTTTATTGAAGGGCAATAACGCTTTTTACCATTGCACCATGCCACTCACTTTCGATAACTGATAATTCTTTTTTGGTCATCTGCTCGTCATCTGCCCGCTAAACTCAAAAATTTGTTTTACATTTTGTCAGTATTTATAAAAAATTTTATTGGACTTTATTTTATTGAAGGGCAATAACGCTTTCAAAGATCGCCTTTGAATAATTCCTATGATATCAATGATATCATTAAAATGTATTTGCCGCATTTGCATTCATCTAAATTGCAAAATACTGACAAACTACTGAGATGAAAAATTGTAAAAATAATAGGGGGTTGCTAAATTTATTTTTTATGTAATTTTAAATTGAGTTTAAAATAATTACTGTCACAAAAAAAATCTAAAACATAAAAACATTTTTTTTGCTACTACCACATTTGCAGCTTTTATCCGGTCTAAAATCTCAGAGCGGCGCCTCCGGCGCCTCTGTCACCTGGGCGCCGTCGGGCGCCGCCCGACTTGCCCATATGGACGGCTCGGCCCTGCGCCACGTGATGCTACAAAATGCTACGCTAATGTCATAGTTTAGTGAAGAAAGAAAGAAAGTGTATTTCCGTGACCATGAATTTCCTATTTGAAGACTATCTCGTTATTGATTCATAAGATTTATTGCAAATTTTGATAATCTATTTTGTAAAGAAACTGTTAATTAAAAAAGATGTAAATGACATTGTATTTATAAAATAAATCAAGAAAGTGTTACTTATGAGGTCGGGTATTAATAAAAGTTACACTGCGTGTCAAGCGTCGGTTAGCGTGTGTGCGCCCTCTACCGACAACACGCCGATCTAGATCGACAGGATTTTTCCGCGTGTGAGAGCGTGTCATCACATGACATGTTTTTTATTTTCTAGGTGTAAATATGCTACTAAAACGTGACGCAACCGACGAAATTCAATACAAATCATGCAGATATTCATCACGCTTCGCTAATATCATAGTTTGGTCATATATTGACATGGCTATGAACTTACTATTTTAGACGGGGGATATTGGACAGTTCAAACATGATTTTCTGAGTCCTGTCTTTTGGAAAACGGAAAAGCTATAGGAGGTACTTACAGTTCATAGAAAAATAGAGGTACTTACAATTCATGGGAAAATACTACTGTTTCCTTGACTAGTTTTCTATAAAAATTAGGTTGCATCGCATTTCTGAATCCTGGCATATTCATAGATCGATTTTTTGAAGAAAATTTTTTGGACAGGTGGGTTTCAGAAGTTCTAATAGTTGAGATATATTGTTAATTTTTCATGTACCTCACAGGACTCAGAAATTTGTTGCATCGTCCAAATGTTTTTAAGCTTATTTTGTAATCCAATTTTCATAGGAAAATATCCAAGAAAACCGTATTTTTTTATGAACCATAAATACCTCCTACAACCTTTCAGAATCCAATGGACAGGACTCAGAAAATCGTTGTTGAACTCTGTCCAAACTCTCCCAATTTATTTGAAGACGACCTGGATAGTGATCTAGAAGATTTATTGTAGATTTTAGAGATATATTTTGTACATAAACAGGTTAATAAAAAAAATGTAGATAATATTGTATTAATGAGATAGAGTTGCGTATGGTGTCCGGTTTTAACAAGAAACACACTACGTGCCAAACGGCGGGTGGTGTGTATGCCCCCTACTAGGGAAGTTCGATATACATCGATGTATCGAAAACATTGATATTTTCCATTCGATGTATAGATATTTTTCGATGTTAAGAAAAATTTTCGATGTATCGATGTTTTTTTTTAATAAATCTGATGTTTAAATGCTCTAATATTGGTGACTAAAAATTACTTAAAATAAACAATATTATAAAATTTCTGCTGACAAATATACCACCAGCAGTAAGATTATACCCATTATATCACCAAAATAAAGGCAATCTCTATTGATGAGCCTATTGCTAAATACATTCTTATACTAAAAGAAACAAATAAGAGAATGGGTGGTATTGAGCTTGGTATTTCATTATCGATAGCAACGGTTTTAGACTTATGGTGTAAAAAAATCATTTTGCTGATGCTAACAAAACAGATGACAATCCAGCAGATGAAATTTCACTTTATTTGAAAAGTCCAATTGGGAGACTAAATGAAGATCCACTAGAAATATGGAATTAATTAAAAATACAATTTTCTAAATTGTATATGGTTGCTTTTAAATATTTAACGATGGCTGAGAGTTCAATTCCATCGGAACGATTGTTTTCAAAAGCTGCTCAAACTATGACTTAGCAAAGTTAACAATGGTAAACGCTTAAGTAAACTTTTGTTTTTACAGGGTTTAAAAAAAGAATATTGGAAATTGTCATTTTTTTTTCAATTTTGTTCTTTTTATTCAATGGTTTCGATGCATCGCAAGCATCAATGTTTTTTACTGATATATCGAAAAAAATCGATGCCCCGTAACAATGCATCGAAAAAAATATCGATGTATTTTTTTCGTGCATATCCCTACCCTATACTACTACAATATGCCGATAAAGACTCACTTGATGTTTTCGCGTGTGAGTTGTAACTGTAGATATTTCCACTAAAGGAATTATATCCCTTAGCTAGCTCAATTGAGTCGTGGCTTCTTTTTTGAGTTTTACCAGTCCTTCCCAAACATAAAATAAAAGGGCGCCAGAGTACAAACAAGGAAATAACACTCAAACGCCAGTTTAAATGATTTATCATATCAGTAATATTAAAAAAAACAATTTTAGTTAGTTCGTACATTAATTTAATCACTTATCTTTGTTGTTGTTTCTTCGGAAAGGATTCCCTTGGACAAATTTCTTCCTGGGATGAACTGTTGCCTTTTTGTACGGAATTAAATATTCTTCGGTTAAATCAAATTGGATGCAAACTGGGATCTAAGTCGAAATTCGGCTTTCTTGTACCAAAATGGCGGACGGCTCGAACTCGCCTCAAAAAAAATATTAGCTCCTACGTAGGTCTCCTCACAAATGTGGCAATAACCCTAATAATGAAATTAATAATCAGAATTTCATTCCTTAATGAATTACAATCAAGTAGACAGTAGAATCACTTTCTGTTTTTCCATATTATTGAGAATAAATTAATTTTAAATACACGTGTAAACAGGACTACAATTCAATCAAGATCACAAAAACTGATGTTTGGCGAAAGTGAAACTACTTGTACTGTTAGTAATATTTAATAGAATCACCTCAATTTGAAAATTTTATACAAATAAAATAATTAAATGAATAACTTACTTGTATTGTTGAGGGGAATGTTACCACCAGGAAAACAGATAGGAAAATGAATTTAAAAATCTATCGTAGCGAAAAAGAAGACTCCGATATCAGTCAAAACCTGTAACAATCAAGTTATAATTACGGCGATAACATTAAAATAAATCTCACCGAATATAGTCTGGTGGATTCCAATACTAAAACAGTATAGATCGTTACAGAGTTTCATCACATGGTGTATTTTTTATTTGCTACTGATCTACATGAACACGCGTAGCGTTGCGTCGCGTTTTAGTAGTATGTTTGTTCCTTTAGAAATACACGCATCGGATGGCATAGCGACCATAGCGTAGCGTCACGTTTGAGTAGTATGTTTCCGCCTTTAAATGAAATGGTATAAAAAATTCAAATACTTGTTACTTTCAAAACTGAAGAAATACAAAAGGCAGTGTTGGAAAAACGCAAAGAATTAAAAACTTCAACTGACTACAATATACCAGGTCCCCAGCGACACATATATATTAATGAAGATGTTCCAAAAGAACTTCGTGTTCTATTAGGAAAATCCAAGATTCTAAAAACCAAAGGTTACAAATATGTGTGGTTAAAATATGGGAAGGTGTTTTGCAGGAAATCTGACGATGGGCCTGTCATCAGAATAGTAAATGAAAATAAAATAAATGAGTTGGTAACTATGTAAAGGTAATGTACCTAATATAACCCATTAATAACATTAATAATATAATGACTAAGATTTCTAATGGCTTATACAATTGATGTAGATACTATTGTTAATAAATATAGCAGTATAAAAGAATTTAATAAAAAATATCAGGGATTAGGTAATTTAACTATATTATATTTAAATGCGCAGTCCATCAAAAATAAAATCGATGAATTAGAAGTTACATTCAAAACCATTAATACAAATATAGATATTATTGTAGCAACAGAAACCTGGGTAAAAAAATGTGAGGAGAAATTTTTCAATATACCCACATATACCAGTGTATATTCTTCCAGAACAAAAAGAGGGGGTGGCTGTGCTATATATATTAAAGATGGCCTAAACCATAATGTTGAAAAAATACTAGAAAAAGACAATGTCACCTATGCTCGAGTATATATAGAATCAGCTAAAATCCATCTTGCTGTCATATATAACCCAAGTAATTCCAATGAAGATGTTGAGGTTACACTTGATCTACTGGAAGATGATCTCGATGCTTTGGGTAATAGCAAGGCAATAGTAATAGGAGATCTAAACATCGATTTATTGGTAAACACTCAAAATACTGAACTATATAAAAGTGTATGTGCTCACAACGGTTTTGACTTCTGTAATAAAAATATTCCAACAAGGAACTCAAAAACTCTTATAGATCATGTGTTAACAAATACTCCGGGACTTGTTGAATCCTTAGGAATTATAAACAACTGCCTCGTTGACCATGATTTTCAAATTTTAACTATTACAAATAAAGCAAATAGTAAAATACAACGTACATTTCAAAAACGTTATGTAAATTATGCCAAAGTAAAAGCTGCACTCAGTGATCTTGATCACAAATTACCTCTAGATATTGAGGAAGCATATAATGCTTTCCTAAACTGTTTTATAAATTCGACTACATACACTACTAAGACCATAAGAATGAGAGAAGACTCACAACCTTGGTTTGATGACACTGTATTAAACGCTATAAATACACGCGACTACTATTTTAGAAAGAAGAAAAAGTACCCATCTATTGAATATTTCAAAATTAAACACAAGGAGTGTATTAAGGAGGTGAAGGTGAAAATTAAAAAAGCAAAAAATAGTTACTATGAAAATCAGTTCAATCAAGCAAATGGTAATGGTAAAAAAACATGGCGGATAATAAATCAAATATTAACTAATAGATCTAGAGCTAAAGACCAAATCTCATCAATTAAAGTGAATAATACAGATATAAAAGATAAAAGTCAAATTAGCGAGCATTTTAATAACTTCTTTGTCAACGCTGGAACAAACTTGGCAAAAATTATTCCATTTTCTCCTATAGATGCTGCAAATGAAACAATAACACACAAAAAGTTTTCATTTGTTCCTACTACTCCATCTGAAGTCACTAGCATCATTAGTGAGATGAACTCCAACAAAGCTACAGGTACTGATGATGTGGATGTAAAAACAGTGAAGAAGTGCAAAAGTGAAATCGCTAGTATATTGTACAAAATTATTAATATGTCTCTAGAGAGTGGAGTGGTTCCAAGTGCAGTTAAAGTGGCAAGGGTGACACCACTGTTTAAAGGAGGTGACAGAGGTTTGATTAGCAACTATAGACCTATATCTGTCTTATCCATAATATCTAAAATTTTTGAAAAGATTGTGAATTCTCAACTTAATAATTTTTTAACGAATATAAATTATCTTTATAAATATCAATATGGCTTCCGTAAGTCGAGTGACACTTCCTCAGCTGCAGTAGACATGATAACTAATATTCAAGAGAATATAGATAAAAATAAAAAATGTATTCTTGTGTCACTCGACCTATGTAAGGCATTTGATACAGTAAACCATAATATTCTGCTAGAAAAACTTAGGAAAATAGGAATCAAAGAAAATTGTCTAGATTGGTTTCGAAATTATTTAAATGGTCGTAGACAGTGTGTTTGTATCGATGGGATAAAAAGCTCTGAACAACATATTCCTTGTGGGGTACCTCAAGGTTCGATTTTGGGCCCAACTTTGTTTCTCATCTATATTAACTCACTGTCAAATATTAAACTTAAAGGGCAGCTAAGGTTATATGCAGATGACAGTATCTTGCTTTATTTTGGTGAATCTATAGAAGAAATTATGGTGGAGATAAGGGATGATATGTTTTTGTTATCACAGTGGATGGCGGCTCACAAATTAACCTTAAATATAACTAAATCTTCGTATATTATCATCTCTAAACAAAAAAATGCTTATAACCAACCACTGTACTTTGGCAATGAAGTTTTAAGTTGTTGTGAAGAAATAAAATATCTTGGTTTGTATATTGATCAAACAATGTGTTGGCAAACGCATATAAACAAATTAAAAAACAAACTTGCAGCTCCTGTAGGAATATTAAGGAGATTAAATAATATCGTTCCGAAATATTTGCTACGTTCTATATATTTCTCACTTATTCATTGTCACTTACAATATCTAAACCTTATTTGGTTTTCCACTTGTGAAAAGTATGTTAGACCTCTTAAAGCTCTTCAAAATAAAGCTATTAAAAATATTTATTCACTTCCTAAATTATATAGTAGTCATAAGTTATATAAAGACTATGAAATATTTAACTTGGAACAATTATATACTTTTCAAGTATGCATTTATATTCACAACGTTAGACATAAAAAAAAACATTCCCATATTGTACTTAACTCTAGAAAAGAAATCCATACATATAATACGCGTAACAATAATCACCTACAACTCCCTATAATAAAATCAAATACTTTAAAAAACTCAATTTGCTATAAAGGAGTGTCTTTGTATAATAATCTTCCTCAAAAATTAAAGGACCACCCTGTACCGGCTTTTAAACAAAAATTAAAACAATATATTTTATAACAGAACCTATTATATTTTATTCATTACTTTAATATATATGTAAATTTCAGCTTTTTATTTTTTTTTTATTTTATGTTATTTTAGTTTATGTTTTATTTTATATTGTACATTAGTTAATAAGTATTTTCTATTATACACACTTTATATTATGACGTATCTCTATCTCGTATAGATATAAAATAATAATATTTACCTGTAAAGAGGAAAAACCTTTATAGAATGTATAATTCTTTTGGTTTAATAAATATTTCATTCATTCATTCAAATGTGTACCAAAAATCTCTTCGGTCGAAATCATATCATAGGAACAGCTTATTTCATCCTTCGCAATACATAATTATCACATTAATATAAAAATAGTCCTTTCTACTTTTTTACACGATTTCAAACAAAGAAATGCACAAATTTTGAACCGTAGAATAATTTTAAGTTATTTATAACATTTTTTATTTTTCAGATGACAAAACATGCATGGAATAACTATGTCAGGTACGCTTGGGGAAAAAATGAACTGAAACCTATTAGTAAAAGAGGTCACACTGGCAGTATATTTGGTGTTATGCCTCTGGGAGCTACAATTCTAGATGGATTAGACACCCTATATATTATGGGATTAAAAGATGAATTTAAACAGGCTAGAGATTGGGTTGCAAATGAGCTAGATATTGAACAGACGGTAATTATTTTATTCTTTTATCGACAAAATACGAAAGTATTGTACTGTAAATATATCTTATATAATATTGATTAAGAATATAAATTTATCTTTTGTTAAATACTTTATCCAATTAATTATTTTCCGCTGTTGGATCAATATCAATTTAAGCATTTTCAAATAAAAAAAATAATTGACTGTTTTTTTTTGGTAGGGCCCTTCAAGCTCTATTATCTTTCTAAGTTTGTTTTCCTTTTCAATAAGCTTTGTTCCCTCGCTTTTTTAACAATACCAACTCATTTCTTTTTTACAAATATTTGCTCATTAGCTATTTATTTTGAATAACAGGTAAATACATAAGCAAAGAAAAATTGTAATCAAAAGTTTATCTTGATTTCAATATAAAGCTTTTTCTTTTTTGTAAAGCATAGAAAATTTTTTGTCACTAGCTTACCTGCACAAAAATTAATGATTTTGTTTTCTCATTTTTCGTTTTTTCCAATTTTTAACTTTCACTTTTTTCTCTATTTTTTTTAAATTATATTTTAATCCTAATTGTTACACTATTCCAGCAATTAATAATTGTTTATATATATATATAAATTTGATACTCTTAGGAAATAAGATTGAAGTACATTTATTTGCGTCATAAATTTGTTGGGAAAAATAATTCTTCCCTGTTTAACATTAACTAAAACTAACAAGCCATTAAGATTTTAATTGTCTGTATTTATTTTTGAAATCCGACACTAATTCCACTCAGAATTTTTTGACAAACTCTAAATATTTACATCAACCGAATTGACTGTTGCCTGAGTAAAGTAACGGATCGTAAATAAAACATAAATTTCGCTTAGGTGCATGTCGAATTTCACCTTCATTTACATATCTGACGACATCAGTGGCGGATATTTAAGCATGTTGAAATTAAAATCCTAAGACCAAAATTTTCATCGTGTAATCGAATGTAAATTAAAAATTTTCATTGTATATAGATAGCGGAAAGGGTGTTACGGTGCAATTAAAAATTGTTTGTCAAATAGGGACGGAAATCACTTTGAACCACGAAGTGGCGAAGGAAATTGTTTACCTCCTAAGGTTTTTGGTCGATATTACTCTGATCTCAAGAAATTGTGTCAGCAACGGATTTTACAGATCTGCGTTGTACGAAGATTTCACTATAATCATATTCTCATATTAGGACACTCGAAGGCCATATCCCAGATACTTATTCTAGTTTATATTTATAAAAAATACTGTATTTACTAAAGATTTTGGATAGCTTTTTCCATTTTTCATTTTCCTTGATAGACTAAAATCAATATTAATAGACATTGGCATTTATATAATTTTGTTATCTGTTTACTGTGCTTTTATAAGCTGAAAATGATAAAATAAATAGCTTAATTTTGTACATTTTTTAGTATCTTAGTTTTCTATTATTTTATTCCGCTAAATTACTGTTATATATGTAATAGTACATATTTAATATTATTCTCAGAGCCACCACTGTTGTATAATTTACAACGTTAACATTTAAAGTTTCCTCTGGTTGTTTTTGCAGGTCTCAGACGTGTCTGTTTTCGAAGTAAACATCAGATTCGTGGGCGGATTGCTGGCGTGTTTCGCTCTCACCGGCGATATCGTTTTCCGCGATAAGGCCCAGCAAATTGCCGACAAATTATTGCCAGCATTCGACACCCCTACTGGTATACCTAATGCTCTCGTCAACTTTAAGTCTGGGGTAAGTAATTTTTCCTCAAATAAATTGGAAAAGAATAAAATTTTATTAATAACAATAACATCAACGAAATTTTTAGACGAGCAAAAATTACGGTTGGGCTAGTGGTAGCTCTAGTATTTTGTCTGAATTTGGTACTCTTCATCTTGAAATGGCCTACCTTAGTGATGTTACTGGTAAACCGATTTACCGAGCAAAAGTTGACCATATTAGGAAAGTTTTGAATGATTTAGAGAAACCTAATGGATTGTACCCTAATTATTTAAATCCTAAAACAGGAAAATGGGGCCAGCGTAAGTATTATGTCTTTTCAATTATTTTTTACTACTACGTTCATATTTTCCACTGATCTGTTCTGTAAATAGTTGAAAACCACCTAATTAGGTAAGACAGGTTACGTTTATTAGTGGATTTAATTGGTTTTTTCTTGAAATCAAGTATTTTTTACATTACTTTTAGATCATATGTCAATTGGGGCACTGGGTGACAGTTTTTATGAGTATTTGCTAAAAGCTTGGTTACAATCTAATAAAGAAGACAACGAAGCCAGACAGATGTTCGATGATTCAATGCGAGCTATTTTCCAACATATGTTGAAGACATCGCCAAATGGACTTATGTACTTTGCTGAATTGAAATTTGATAGACCAGAATTTAAAATGGATCATCTTGGATGCTTTTCTGGTAATTAATTTCAACTTGCCTAAGTATTTTCATTATTCTTATTATTATATTTTTCTTATCTGAAATGAAACGTCCAAACTGTTCTTGAGATCAAATATATTAATTTTAACATAAGCGAACCTTATATAAAATATATTAATTAAAAGTTATGTTCAGGTCAGTCGCCCAATAGCGTTTTCTTTTTCTCATTTGAATTTTTTATACTATAAAATAATGCCAAGTTGATTGGACCTTATTATAATATAATTAAAAAAATAAACCGAATTCAAATAGAGAGAGAGAAATACAAAAACAGATTTGTGTATTTCAAAAGGAATTATTACTATACAGAGCGATGATATGGCAACTGCTCATAGTCTGCTACAAGGCCAGGCTCCCATTACCTTATTAAAGGGAAAAAAGCAAGCTGAGCTATATGATAGGTTTAAGGCGGATCAAATAATGAGTATGCCTCATTACAGAATAGTCCCCAAGTATAACTTTGCAACAAACTTTCGAGTGGATTTACTGGAAAGGGACTCATAGAACAATGGCCCCCCAATTCAAGGGGAGTCAATCTGGTATACCGATGGCTCAAAGGCTGAGAAAGGCACAGGGTCGGGTATGTATAGTAGAAGACAGGATACAAGTCCAGCTAAGTCTAGGTGTGTATGCTGCAGTATTTCAGGCTGAAGTAATGACAATACAACAGTGTACAACAGAGATCGTAAGTCGGGGTATAACAGGTAAAACCTTAGTCAAGCAGCTCTCCGGTAGTCTCGGCACAAATAAGCTCACAGCGGTGTGAGACCGACACATGCCGCAAGTCAGAATTCTCTGACACTGGCATGGATACCAGGACACTCAGGGTTTCGGGGCAATGAGATTCGCCCGAGCGGGAGCTAATATCCCAATGATTGGCCCGGAACCATTCGGTGGGGTTGCTGACACCTTCAGAAAGGCAGCCAATGAAGGCTAGAGAAGGCCCAGGATTGGTGGGAAAAATCACCGGGCAAGCGGTAAGCCCAAGTCTTTATAAAAGGATACTCAGCGAAATTTACTGCAGACCTGTTATCACAAAGACAAAACGATGTCACCCTCTTGACAGGATATTGTCGGTTCATAAATACATGAGTCAACTGAACTTAGAAGATGAAGACATCTGTCGTTACTGCCAAGAGGCGGAGGAAACCGCATTTCATGTCCTATGCCAATGTGAAGGCTTTGCAAGGACGCGGTATCTAGTACTGGGAGAGGAGAAACCGGCTGCTCCAAGTTACGTGGAGAGGTCACTGTCAAGGCTATTAAGTCTCTTTAAGAAGGCAGGGCTAGACAAGGTGCTCTAATCTTATTCTACAGATGATGGGTGTTCACAATAGATCTGTAAAGGTCGCAGTATAGCCTAACAGCCAATCCAATGAATATATATCTATATTACTATACAACTACCTACCTATATTTTCTTAATTTTCCCCTAACAAATCGATTTTAATGAAACTTGTACTGTTCCCTAACTGAAATTAAAACAATTTATCTCAATATGAGATTTTGAGAAATTCGTGGACAGACATACATTTACTGAATTCAGAACACGTGCTTGGTAGCCTTAATGGATCATTATACTCAAATATTATTCAATTCCAACAATATTACTTACATTCATTTCAGATAGATAACCTTTTTTTGAATTCGGTTAAAAATGAATAAACGACACATCAGATTTTTTAGAGGTAGAAAGATAATGATCTTTAGTACTCAGATTATACATATTATCTATTGTTTATTTTTTAGGGGGATTGTTAGGTTTAGCAGCAAAAACTCTCAACAATGATGTATCCAACCGTTATATGAAAGTAGCTGAAGAAATTACTCGAACATGTCATGAATCGTATGATAGAACGCCTACAAAATTAGGTCCTGAATCGTTCAGATTCACTGATGGATCAGAAGCGAGAGCATTAAAAACATCTGAAAAATACTATATTTTAAGACCAGAAGTTGTAGAAACCTACTTTTATATGTGGAGGTTGACAAAGGATAATAAATATAGAGAATGGGGTTGGGAAGCTGTTCAGGCACTGGAGAAATATTGTAGAGTACCTGGAGGTTATACTGGATTGAAGAATGTATATTCTGAAGAACCACAACAGGATGATGTACAGCAAAGCTTTTTCCTTGCTGAAACGTTAAAAGTAATTAGTTTGATTCTGCTGTTTACCTATTGTATTATTAATTAATTAAATTTTTAGTACCTTTACCTTCTCTTCTCTGATGACAGCCTGATATCACTGGATGAATGGGTATTTAACACTGAGGCTCATCCGTTACCCATAAAAGGTGTTAATCCTTTTTATAGAGAATTCTCACCATAACATCATTGGTTTACTTCAAAATCGACTGATATAGAAACAATTACTAATTAATTAACCAATTAATTTATTGAACAGATGAGAGATAATATATATTATAAAAATATTTTAATGTGTACGGTTTGACCCAAAAATTGCTGGCCAAGCAATTGTTTTATTGTAAATAAATGTATATTAATTAAATAATTCTGTATATTAAATCAATTTAAATTGTTAATACATAGTGTAATCAGAAAATATAAATAAATTATATTCTGTATTTAATACAGAAATTGGCAGCTCAATCTTTAATTTATCAATCAAAATTATTTTTATTACTTACGTAATAAAACAATAACTTGTCAATTTCTGGGGCACTCCGTATAAAAAGTACGTAAAAAGGGAAATGACTGGGCTGTAAAGGTACTTTATATAGTTAAAAAACTTAGTGTGCAAATCTTGTTGTGTGTGAGTATTTCTGTGATCTTGAAACTTGATAAAATTAAAGTGGGACACTTAAAAAAACAAGTTAGAAGATGTTTAGGTACTAAATCTGATAGCACAAAATTTTTTTGAATATTATTTTAGTTAACTCTAAATAAAGAAAAATATATTTTGTTTATTTATTTGCAACCTTTATAGTAAATTCAATTATGTATTATAGTAAATTAACTTATCTTATTTTAACTTATATTTCCAATATTTTTTTTCAATATTTTTATACACAGAAAAGATTTTTTTAAAATCTATGTTACTTTTACCATTTTGATATGATATATTCTCTCTACTTCATTATTTCCATATGGGCTTCAACTTAAAATAACACAATTTTTTGTTTAGCATTGAGATACATAAAATAATATTAAAATACATTTTCATTAGAAAAAAAAACGTCTTTTTGTTTGCAAATTGGCATTTTGATAACTAAGTTTTAGTAAAGAAAAATTATATTTTTGAAGTAAAACTTCTTAGGCGCGACTAGGGATAACTCAGTTTTTTTTTCTGACGGAACGAAGTAATTCTGACGGAAGTAACGGTGTGACGTCAGCTATGGGAGGAGCTTAAAAACCTCTTTCGCATAGAGAAAGCACTTATTGAAATTTTCAAAATGATTAAATTTTTTAAAATTTTCAAAATGTTTAGAATTTTCAAATTTTCAGAATTTTCAAAATTTTAAAAAATTCAAGAAGTGCTTTCTCTTTGCGTTCAGTATAAGATGTCCAAAAATTTATTACAATTCCTTTACTAATTAATCAAAAGGAACTTCGTTCCATCCGGGTGTCCCTTGACACCTCTCACTTTTTTTTCATATATTATGTATTCTTTAACTATTAGATACTATACTGTTCGAGTAAAAATGGTGTTATATTATAATCTTCTTTCGGTTTCAAATATATTAAAGATATTAGCTATTTTCGCGGAGAACATTCTGAACGTATTCGGAGGGAATTCGCATGCGCAGTCTAAAATTTAAGTGTTCGCGGACTAAAAATATTCTGTTCAGGTTATAAAATCCTGCGTTCGTGGAAGGCGTAGATGACCTTCCGAACATGCTCGTAACGCATCCGATGTGTCCGAGGATTAAAGCAGGGATTTTTTGTTCTGAATAAATTCTAACCTTAAAATTTGTCTGTTTAATAAAATATTCACGTTTAATTATTTGAATGCTTTGTGTTTAATGTTTGTTTTTTTATGGTATTTTGACTTCTTGTTTGAGTTTTACTTTTTTAACTTAGTTTCTTTGTTTATTGTATAGGAATCAACAAATTCGCTTACAGATGAGTTTTTCAATATAAAATTAATTTACATTAATCGGTTAAAAGTTTTAGATAAATTTCAGTTGTAGTGATGAGGATTTAAAAGATATTGTTAGATTTATAAAGGTTCCAAAAAAACATTCAAACATTCGTAAGCGTTCGCGGTACCTTAAAAATTCAGAATATGTCTGTTGAGTGACTTGCGCGTTAAGGAAATCCAGTACATACTCGGTCCTTAGTCTGAATACGTTCAGGATTAGCTCCGCGAAAATAGCTATTTAGAGAGTAAAATCTATGTTTCAAATTTTATATATAAAAAATAATGATAACTTAATTCCTATTTCTAATGAATAATATAAATATAACATTATATCATTTTTTGTAAAGTATATAGACAATAAATATAACTGAATTGTAATTTAATATTTATTTTGCGATACGTACGTCAAATAAGTTTTACTTCAATCGCGCGTAAAGGTTACACGCACACTCTTTTTTTGGTTATTAGTAAAATTTTTAGAATTTCCCATTAAATACAATCTTCAGATTTAGTAATAATTTCAATACTAAGTATTTCTGATACGTCTGAACCAATTTATCCTCTTTTACTCACTATTTTCTGTGTGAAAAGAATATATTAATATAATTTAATACAAAACTTCATCAGTAACAATACATTACATAAATTCAAATAAACAGATTACGCACAAATATTCAATTTTTTTATTTTTAACAACAGCAGCCTTTTAGATTTCACATCTAAGTCTATGTAAAAAAATATATATAGAGCTCCTTAAAATATATTCATACTTCAATTAAAAATACACAAATAGGCGTCCGATATAAGCTCACATTTTCATATTTAAGTTTATTCACACCATTAGTTAAACTTTACATTCCGTGTTGTTATCACTCATTACTTTTGAAGAGTATTTCTGGAAGCGAATATCTGATTGAGTCAATAGCACCACCAAGAAAGTAACGACGAATCAAGTGAAAGTATACAATCTGCCCAATTTCACTTTAGCTCTGACGTTGAGATGATCACTGGTTTATAATGAACCAAGGTGGGGAGACGCTCAGATCGTCGGTCTCGAGACAATGTCTTCTGGCTTTGTTGCGATGCTCTCTCTTCTTTATTTGCGCATATCACAGCTAAAGTAAATTTGGGCAGATTGTAATTGTAGCATCTATCGCTGCACTGACCCTGAAAATACTTCTACGATACAGCTGTTAACTAGATTTAGACTTTAAATTAAGAATTATAATCAAGGGTAATATAACAAGACCTTGATTTTAGTAGGCTATTTTTGTGGTATCTAGATTTCGAGAATATTTTAGTATCAATTTGTTCAGACATAATTTGACGTTAATAATCTGATTAAAGCCAGAGAGCTTTAGCTCGAGGGCTTTAATCTTTGATTATTAATGTCAAATTATGTCGAAACAAATTGTAAAATATTCGAGAAATTTAGCAACAACAAAAATAGCAAACTATTAATTAAGGTTGTGTTATATTTAGGAAGATTATTTCCTGAGAACAACTTTTTCGATGGCATTAGAATCTAATGCACCAAATCTTTCCATTGTGGAAAATTATAACAATAATGATTAATGTCGTTGTTAAACTGACAAATATTTGACATTTATATTTGACGTGACTACCTATTTCTCTAGTGCAATAGTCGCTGATATTTGATTGTGATTGGTCCAATTTCAAAAAATTATGACATTCTATTGGTTAATTTGAATCGAAGGAAATAATCACATTTAAATCGGACTGGTAAAACATTACACTATAATCTGATATTTCTGAATTACAACTGAAAGAGTGGTAGTAACTAAGAGATTATTAATTTCGTATAGTTAGAGAAAGATAAACGTAAAATAAATGTAAAGTGAATTTTGTGCTGTCAGTTAATGTTTAAGATAAATGTTACTGAAATATTAAGTTGGAATTTAGTTATTACAATTACATTTTTTATAATTATTCATACAATTATTAGTAAATTGCGTTTGTTAACTATAATTTAGATATTTAACGTGCGATATTGAACATAAGACGTCCAAAATGATTGATCACAGATATCGAGTGCCTTGGATTATGAATTTTTACATCAAAGAAAAGATGCTCAAGTTACCTTCTAATACAACGCAATTGACTAATACAAACAATTTCCATACAAACAGTATTAAATAAGAATTCCTAGCATTTCATAGATGTAAATATACCACTTAATATTTTTTATACAAAAGTTAAAAATACTTAAATGTAGAATATGTTTACTTTATGAACTTGTTGCCAAAAAACTCCAACTTAATATTTTAGAATAAAACTTACAATATATAAATAAAGTATAGTGTAATTCTTATGATTTGTACAATCCTTGTAACATAATCTTTTTAATCATACGTATAATACACAGACGGTTCCTAACATAGGGCATGGTCTTATTTACTTAAAAAACAAAATTTTATTATCCTAATTGGAATTCATGAGCATTACAAAAGTTTTATGTTGATGGTTTTATCTATGATGCTTTTATAGTTATTATCCTAACAAGTGCGGAAAGTTATACTCTCCCGCACGCGAACTGCAGATGCCCGAACGACGCGAAGCGGAGTTCGGGCAAGCAGTTTAAGTGCGGGAAAGTTAATTTCCGCAAGTGTTAGGATCAATACTTTATACAACTACTGCTCTGGAGGTAGAATTTAAGAGGAATATAACAAATAATTTTTTCTTTTGACACATCTGGCAATAAATTTGTTGTTGCATTTTTAGCTGATTCAACTAGTTCAGGTGGAGTTAAACATCTTGTTAAATCGACCATTATTTTAAATAGTACACTTTTTTTAATTACCTACACTTTCTTTTTGCGTTTAATACAGTTGCGTTGTGACAGTTGTGACATAAATTAAAAAGGGTTAGGACTGATCGAGTAGTCTCTCTAGTCAAATAACAGATAGTTTAGGCGGAATCCGTGTAGTTATGTGGTCATAACCAAACATGTGCGTTTATGAAATACATATAGTCAAGTATGCGACTATTGTGTACTTCGGAGATGACATACTGCGCTCGAAAAGTCAACTTCCAGAGCAGGCGTTGTATAAAATCTATTACCGTACCAAAATGTAGTATTTTCCTATTTTTTTTTATTTCCCAACCCATTCGTAAAAGCAGTAAAATATATATTAACAAATTCTATTATTCATATGATTAAAAGTGTATAAATAAGTTTAGAATAAATAATTGTGCATTGTAATAGCAGAACCTTTAAAATTGATTAGAGATTATTTTCATTTTAATATTGACTGATACTATTTTCTATTGTTTTTTAGGTAAACGGATCATATTATTAAATATTATATTAGTAATTCATTGTGTTTTGTAAATATTATTGTTGTTTGGTTGTTAGTATTTTTACTATATTTTATTTATACAATACTTGCTCCATATTTTTACCATGTTAAAACAAAAAAATCTTTTTGTAAATATCACCATCAAATTAGTAATTTCAAAAAAAAAACTTCAGAAAATATAGTGAATAAGAAACTAAAATTAATATATAAGAATTAAATCTTTTGTAAAATATATTTTGTATTATTTATGATTCCTGTTAATTACTCTAGTCCTAAAAATATGAGCGATGAAGGAAAAGTATGCAGGCAAAAAATTGCAATTGTTATATCAAAATAAGATGAAAAAAAAACGAGTGTGGCAGTTAGTGGGACTGCCGGCAAAAATTATACTTCTAAGCACGCGCCTGGATTTATAAATTTGTATGCGAATGATTTAGCAAAATCATTATATGATATTCGTGTTCGGCGACCTCAAAAACCTCCTAGTGCCGAGTTCACACTCATTTTGTATCGAATTTGCATAAAATTCCTGGGTACGAGGTCCGTCTTAAGCACCAGGTGTTTCGGACACCATCGCCATTATCATATTCGTATTCAGCGACCCAAAAAACCGCCGAGTTCCAAGTGTGCACTGATTTTGTACAGAATTTACATAAAACCCTAGTAGAAGAGGTAAATACCCTAGGCACCAAGTGCCGCGGAAACTTTCGACATCATGATATTCGTGTTCAGCGACCCCAAAAACCCCGAGTACATAAATTGAACCCATTTGGAATACTAACCGAGTTGTAATTTTTCTATCTATTGTCTGTTCGGAATGCACGTTTTGACTATTCTTAAAAACTATGTTTATGTAGCCAACAATTAACCTCAAAAGCATAGTGCAGGATATAATGCAACCATGTGATGGTACTATGGACTACAATACTCATTGCGGAATATTATTATTAATATAAAATACTAAACTTTATATGTATACTTACGTGACAGAATTATAAAATAATCTGTCAAACACAATGTGATACGTCACTGATATTCAAAACATTAGCTCAGACTGTTTTTTGTATATCTATCTCTTTTCAATATACTGAATGTTTAAACGGTATTCAAAGGACTTATAGTTATGACTAAACATGTGGTAAATATTTCATCTTTGTTTTTACCGACCAATATACCTTATATGTGTTTCTGTCTCTCTCTTACTCACACCATTACATATGCAATGATTTTTCTCATTTAACCCCACACAAATCTTTTCCGCCGAGTGCACGAATAGAAGTATAACTTCAAAAAAAGATATTTATGTTTTTGTTAATAACTCGAAAAATTTTAATATTTAAGCAATTTTAAAAAAAGCTAGTTAAAGTGGAGGAAATTTCCGAAAAAAAATCAGTACTCCCGGAACTCTATCACCGTTTTTTATAATTTTAATTTGACGTTGAAAATAGGGCCCCGCCCGGCTTTTACGGCATGTGCGCGCCGCCGCTGAACAGGATTTATCAGATAAAATATTTTTTTTATGGCATAAAATGTTATTTTAAAAATTTGAAAAAATTCTAGTATTGAAAGAATACTAACTTGAAAGAATCTAACTCAGTTGGAAAAAACATTTTATCACTGTTTTTCAAAAAGTTATTCAATTGTTAACTAACAAATTTTTTCCTAATTTCTGTTGACATAAACAATGGGATAAAAGGTATAAATAATTGGCCTAAAAATTTGAAACTTTGTGGTGCCCTTTTCATATGTATACTTTACAAGATCCTGCGATAAATGTTCATAAAAGTTTAATAATTTGTTAATTATGATTTTTCATAACTATTGCAAAATAAAATATCTAAAAAAAGTTGATAATTTTTTAACTTCCCGCTAAAAAAATTAAATTTTTTTTTTAAAATCGGGAAGTTATTGGTTTCACCCCGTTTTTCGAAAATCGAGTTTTCATCGGATCTCAACGTTTTGAGGTATTTAGGTTCCAAACTGACTATTTTTGCGAGGGTGTCTGTATGTCGGTATGTACGTGTGGATGTGTGTGTGTGGATGTATGTAAACCTCTTATAACTTTTGAACGGGTTGACCGATCGGAATGAAATAAAAAGCGTTCCAAAGAGTTCCATCTAACTTAGATTCCCTATAAGTTTAAACCGATTCGAACCTGTAGATTTCGAGAAATTTTAAAATAACCGAAAAAAACAATTGGTAAAAATGAAGCTTAAAAAACCACGTCAAATGCCGTTTTGCAAATTAAAATCGGTTGATTCGTTCGTGAGATATCGTTGTCGAAAAATTTCAAAAAGTGTTTTTTTTTTCAATAACTTAGAGATTTTTTGACTAATCGATTTTGTGCTCCTAGTAACGTTTTTAGGTCTCAAAAAACTGCGTCGAATGCCATTTTGAACATCAAAATCGGATAACGCGTTAATAAGTTATGGCTTTTTAAACATTTTAACAAAAGTCAAAAACGTCAAAATACGACACGTTACTATCATAGCTTTACGGTTAAAACTAGCGGGAAGTTGCAAGGATGGCCTTTAAGGTCAACCTCTTTTCGAATTTTTTTATTATTATTTAGTCATGCCTGTTTTAATATTAAACAACGGCAGTAATTAACATAGGTTTTTAATTTTTTACGTAATTTGTTTATAAAATTGTTTTAAACAATTGATGCATAGTACCTAGACTCGTTTCACACTTAAACGGTTCGATTCGGTTCGGTGCGTATTCGATTCGTTTTCGGTAGCGCCTAAAACGAATGAACAACTCTTCACACACACTCGGTTAGTATAAGGTTTGATTTCACGACCGAATCATCGAATACGCAGTACTGAATTTTTTACTCACTTCTCCCACAATGCTCACTATGGAGAAAAGATAAATTGCTGCCATGTTATTTCTCTATAGAAGAATCAAAAAACGAAAAAGGAATAATCGACTTCACTGGGTACACCCAATCCTCACCAAACGGGTGGAATTTGCCGATCAGTGTCAAGTGAATCAGACATTGCCAAATGTAAATTACAAAATTTAAAATGAGTAAATAAAAATGAAATATTTTCCCTTGCTGAAAACGTGACCGAACCGAAACTAAACCGTATGTGTGTAAACGACCAATTGCTTTTGTGAACTCTGGACCCGAATGGAAACCGAACGAAACTGATTCGTGTCGAGGGGGTTTTCCGTTCTATCAGTTATCTAGTAGGTACCGAACAGTATCACCGTTTCACACTTTTCCAGCGGCTACCGAAAACGAATCGAATACGCACCGAACCGAATCGAACCGTATAAGTGTGAAACGAGCCTTAGGAGACTGTTTTTCTGATTTAAAAACAAATCTGTATAAAATTAAGAGTATTCGGAATGACTGACTGAACTATAGAAAAAAATTAACTTACCGTTATACACAAAATTTTATACATCTAAAAACTCTTTGTTTTTTTCGTCTGTTAGTGGTAGGATTTGGAATATCTATATTTCCATTATTAATGTTTTCATCATTTACATATTCTGCAATCACATTTTCATTTTTCTGCATAATAGTATGATATTCAAGATTCTGAGATGGAATCGTTTTAGGTTTTAATTTGGTAACAGAAACATACTTAGATAAGTCATCTTCTTTAAAATGCCGAATAAAAACCTTAATAACAATTAGTGGAGTGCCTGGAGGTTTTTACCTCGGATTAGAGTTATAGTGAATGAATTTATATAATAGACGTGGGGTTTTATTTTTTATACTATAAATTACAATGTTTACCCAACATTTTTTTGTGCACTCAATTTTTTCATTGTTTAAACATATTATTATAAAAAATTAATTTTTGAGCATATAATTTTACTTTAAATAGTAATTTTTTTTCATTTATACGTTAAATTTCACCTGAATAGACAAGAGGAACATCTTTCGAGAATACCTGTGTATTAAAATAGCAGTAGCGATTTCGAAGAGGTAATAAAACGTGGAGGGGAGAGCAAAGCGGCAGCTGCTATGTAGCGCCTATCCGAGCGCCTAGATGTGAAATATCCTTCCGAAAGTTTTTTAAACTCTGTCGGGTCCTTCATATCTTGTAGATAAATTTGTGAAGCCTTCGCATAGGGAAAATGCCCTGATGCATGAAATAATGGAATCATTAGCTCAATACTATATAAATGTAAATTTCAATCTCCCAATCTCAGCAATGAAGTCCTTCAATATAGTAACCATTCGAAAATAAGTAATCCATAGTTTGGACGTTTTATTTTTATTTTCAAGCTCCAGTAACTTATTTTCAAAAATTTTAGTAAGCGTTTGAAATCCATGATTTCCTAGTTATTTCTGTATAGTTGAACATTTCAAAAATCATAGAGTTATCATCATCATTTATTACATTCAGCAACTTTTACAGCTCCACCAGTAATAAAACCTGACATTTTTGTTCAATTTGTGCATGATAATGCTGATTTCAATATCAACACTATTGATGGTGAAGGAACGTTCCATTATGTGGAAAGCATTGAAATAGTTACTCCAAGTGATGGTATACAACATACAACCTCGACGACATATCAAGCGCTCGAAGACACTTCCACCTGAATCTGAATTTGTTAAACACGGAAATATCCCTCTGCAAATATATCCAGCTTCTACAGGTATAGGATTTTCAAAGATAATAATCAAGTTACCAGAAGTTAAACCGGATATCAAGAAATTTACTACAAATGGACAATTAAATATTTTGTGGACGTATTTAAAGTTCAAAAATAATAACAAATTTTCCGGATGGAATGGATTTATGAATTTATTAACTAATGCCCATGATTTTGATGTGTCATCGATAATCTTTTTGCCTTTCATTAACGCAGCTCCAAGTGATTATCACACAATTTACACAAAAATAAAAAATTCAGTAGATAATGCTAAAGAATTGGATATGAGAACATGCATTTTAACGTTCGATCAACCTCTATACATGAAAGCACGGGATATTGCTTCTGCTGTGTATTTTTTTTTTATTAAGGATGTCCTCGTAGGTATAGACCTAAATACAAATGTACCGAGAACATCTATTGCGGCAGAAGAGACAATTTATTAATTTGGCATTTAAAGGCCTGCAAGTTGGGACGAGTGGGGAAGACGTGAGAAGGTAAGAAGTTCCACAATCTGGAGACCCTGGGGATGAAGGAACGATCGAATCGATCCGTTGTCGATGTCGGGCATTAAACAGTATAAGGGTGGATTGAGTTGACACGTCGCGTTGCTCTGGCTAGTCTAACAAGTGGAGGCTAGGCTCTCATACTCTAATATCTTACATGGGATCCATTGGTTATATTATGGCTGGAAGTGGGATAAAAGAAGCTCTTTCTACCATATATGCTGAAAATACAATTGATCGCATAACTTCTGGACATGCATATGCTAGAGCAGTACGTGCTCATACTTTATTAAAGCAAGCTTTATCACAATCGGTTTTTGAAAATCTTATGGAACACAATACAGATTTTGCAAATGTAATAAGTTATGATGATAACTCTATTACTTTTGAAATGTTCAACTATACAGAAATTACTAGACACCATGGATTTCAAACGCTTACTAAATTTTTTAAAAATAAGTTTCTGAAGGTTAAAAATAAAAATAAAGCGTAAAAACTATGGATTACTTATTTTCGAATGGTTAGTATATTGAAGGACTTTATTGCTGCGGATTGTATGGGAGATAGGAATTTACATTTATATAGTATTGAGCTAATGATTCCATTATTTCATGCATCAGGGCATTTTTCCTATGTGAATGCTTTCGAGATCGTTTAGGTCGGACAATTCTCTTCTAAATGAATTCCAACGAGTAAAAATAGACCGAGGAACAGATTCGTCCCAGCCCTGTTTTTCTTGCCACAGAGCTTGCAAGAGGATTTTTGCTGAAACAGTACAAGCACTGAGCAATCCCAAAGGATCGTATATCTGAGCGATAGCAGAGAGAATCGTCCTTTTGGTCACCTTTGCGGAATGAGATAGGTCAGTCACCTTATAGATTAAAGCATCAGAATCGCACTTCCAATGCATGCCAAGAACCTTAACCTCTTCATCAGCGCTTAGGGGCTTAAGCGCCGAGAAACGTTTGGAGCTCTGAATCCGATTAAGAACGGATGGATCATTTGACACCCACTTTCTAAGTTCGAAACAACCCTTGCTTAGGATATCATTTACGTTGCTGCAAAGTTCTGAAAGCTCGGCTGCACAATTTCCGCCCGTTAACAAATCGTCAACATAAAAATCGTGCTGAATTGCCCTTGCAGCTAAAGGGTAATGAAGTTCATTTTCAAACGCAAGTTGGAAAAGGCAACCAATGGCCTGAAAGGAAGCTGAAGCTGTCCCATACGTGACAGTGTTCAACTCATGGATCAGAATGAGAAAAGCGCCAAAAAATTTGTTGTAAGGGTCTTTGTTTTGGATTAACCAACACCTGCCTATACATTTTTGTTATGTCGGCGGAAACAACAAAAGCATACTGCCTGAAACGTAATAAGATCGAGAATAGATCATCCTGTATGGTAGGACCAGATAGCTGTATATCGTTAAGAGAAAGACCAGAAGATGTCGGCGAAGATCCGTCGAACACCACTCGAAGCTTTGTGGTGAGACTATCCTCTTTAAGAACTCTGTGATGAGGAAGATAATAAGATATCGATTGATCACGATTACCAGTATCAATTTTTGACATATGACCTAGACTGATATACTCCTCCATGAATTGAGTGTATTTTTCCTTCAAGACAGGATTAGACTGGAGTTTCCTTTCCAAATTGTAAAAGCGTTTTAAAGCTTGATGGCTAGAATCGCCCAAGCTCTCAGGAGAATTATTTAAAGGTATATCGATTATAAAGCGACCAGATAAATATCGTTTGAAGGTAGAAGAGAAGTGACCTTCGCAGATTGACTCATCCTTGGAAAGAACCGGCTTTTTATATTCCTCAAGCTCCCAAAACTTCTGGAGTTGAGTACTTAAATCTTCGTTCGTAATAAAGTTGCAATAAGACATTGAGCTTCCCTTATTATTAAACTGACCAGAGATAATCCAACCAAAACGTGTTTTTTGCATGATAGGAGCAGAAGGTCCTAAACTAAGTTGCCCTATAGAAAGTATACTCCAATATGTATCAGCACCTATTAAGATGTCAATTTTGGGTCGTTGTAAAATTCTGGGTCGGCCAATTTCAAATTCCTTGGAATGTTTAGGTGGTCGATTTTGAAGCTGAGTGTCGGAATTTGATCACAAATCACGGGCACAATCAGACAATTAAGAGATGTAGAAAACGAGTAATGCAACGACTGAATTTTTGCAGTACACTTAGAGGTGATGTTTGAAACTGATTGGCCTACTCCAGTTATTGAAATATTAACATTTGATTTTGCAAGACCCAATTTTTGCGACATCTCGTATGTTATGAGGTTTGATTGGGAGCCGCAATCTAAGAGAGCTCTACAAATATTTGTACAATAGCTGTAGACAAAATAGTTTGACATACAGTTGAATAACTCGAGAATGAAGTCTGCGTCTGAAGTTGAGACGATGATGGCTGATTAGTATTATTATTAGATGTAACTGGCTCCGTATCTATATGTAAAAGAGTATGATGATTAGCCTTGCACCTTTTACAAGACCCATATTTACACTGTGAACTGAAATGTCCAGCGTGAAGACAATTGGTGCAAAGCTTGGAAACTTTAACCTGATTAATGCGTTCTTGAATTGAGAGTTTAAGAAATTTGGGACAATTGTAGACCTTGTGAGTATCCTTACAAAACGTACAGGGGTTAATAGATGAAACGAATGAATGCCTTGTAGGTCTAGGTCTAGATGATGATTTTTCAACAATGAATGCACTTTCAGATAGCTCCAATTTTTCAAGAAGATCTGCTCTACCTTTAAGAAAAGATATTAAATCTAGAAACGCAGGAAATTCGCCGTCGCATTTGTACGACACCCATTCCCTTGCAGTGGTAGCATCCAGCTTGCTAGCCACCATGAACATTAGGAGAGTATCCCAACACTTGACAGGCTGTCCCAGTGACTCGAGAGAACGTAAATTTTTTAAGATATTGTCAACTATTTGACGCAAATGAAAAGAAGATTCTTTATGAATTGATTGCAAACCGAATAACGCTTTCGTATGATTATAGACTAAAAGACGCTTGTTTTATTGAAAAATCGCCACAACAGTAAAAATATTAAAAATTAAAATATAGGCTTAAAAGTACATATTATATAATATTTAGGTAAATAAATATACAAACTAAATAATAAACAAATTTTTAATAAAAACAATTTTAACACTTGAAAAATTACATATAAAATAAGGAACAACTTTTATTTAGCAACAATTGATAATTTAATTATAAAATGAAAAATATTTTTAGCAAAATAGATAAAATAAGCAACTGGTAGTGTGAGAATTACTATTTATAAAAAAATACAAAATAAAAATTTCAAAAATTAACATTTTTAAGTTTTATAGATTAAAAAATATCTTTACGTATTAAAATATCACTTATATTTTATTTTACAAGCCATTAGTTATTGAACATAATAGATTTATTAAGTAATAGAAGTTTATCGAAAAATGTAGTAAACTTTCAAGAACAAATATTTTCTAAACTATATTCACAAAAGTTATTTCTGATAGTGACAAATTTTATCGATTTATTAAAACTGGTAAAAAAGCGATGCCTGACACTAAATATTTTATGAAATCGAATAATCGCTAGATTATATTGTAGTCGAAAAAAAGATATTTTTTATTACAAATCACCAGTTAACCGAAAAAAAAAAATAATGAATTAATACATTTTTTAGCAGTAAATAAGAATCAAGAAGTCCAGGCATTACATAATTGTTCAAATAAAATTCTATTTGACAGTAGATTCTAAAAATATATTATACATTTAATCAAAATAATGATCAAAATATTTACCTGTGGAAAAATTGTCATACTTTAATACTAAAATGTCCACAGATTTGACTTTAATTATTAAGGTTTTATTTGATAACAAAATATAAAGCAAAAAGTATCTAATAATGGGTTAATAATCCCTTAAAGTAGATCACATATAACTGAAATATCGATACCTTTGTTAAAATTTGAACCTAACCCTAAATAATGGAAAACAAAAGATAATTAAAAATAAAAACACCACTGTGGGTTTATACAGCGAATAAGATAAAATAAGGAATAAGATAAGAAAATATAACATACGTAATTCAATGAGAACGTTTATACATGTACTGAAATAAAATAAGAAATAAGGAATTAAATAAGAATGAACTTATTTTTCATTCTTATCTTATTTTAGTTCGGAAATTGAAGTACGCATGTGCAGACTGCAGACAGAAATGACAGAATTGTTTCATTCCTAACCTTCAATAGTTTTTTCGTGAAGAAAGAAAAATATAATTTACTAAACAAATATAAAAGAGTTCCCGGTGAAATGTGAAACGACCATACATGAAAATTGAAAATTAGGTAAAAAGTTTTGGCGCACAAAGTACAATAAACATGAAGTTATCGGTAGACATGAACGTCATTGTCATAAAAAGCCGTGATTTCATTGGTTGATTCTTATTTCTTAATTGACTGTATAAACGGATCAATTTTTGTCTTATTCCTTATGCTATTTCTTATTTTATCTTATTTGCTGTATCAACCCACGGCTATTTACACAAAATAATACAAAATAAAAATTTAAGTCCCTTGATAGACAAAAAAAAAATATTGCACACTTTTTATACTTATATTTTTCAAAAAAATTTAAAAAAATCATTCATAGAATATTAAAATACTAAATGTATTGAGATTTTCACAATTTTTATTTAATGTATGACGCGTTTCACTATCTTATAGCTTCTTCAGATACATTTAAACTTACAAAGTTATGGTAAAAATAAAATGAAATAATGGCATGACATAATGACATAATGATGGTCGAAAGACATTGTATAAATAAACTGAAATAAAACAAATGTACTACAAATTGCAATAAAGACAAAGTTAATAATAATAAATTTTTACGATAGTAGTAATATATACAGGATTAGTACATAGACCTTTGTGTAAATAAATTTAATAACAGTGAATTATTTAATTCTGTTTGATCATTCAGTAATGTATCAGAGTGTTTACGTTTATTAATTTCTAGACTTTCTAATAAATTTAATTTAAAACCTTTATTTTCTTGGTGTAAAATATCAAAATTATTATTAAAGTTATGGTTTTCAGAAATTAGATGATTTGAGTACGTAGAATCAGTTTTTTTTATTAAGGAAGCTTCTGTTATGTTCTGTAATACGTTTTTTAAAAGTTCTACCTGTTTGTCCTATATATACTTTATTACAAGAACCACAACTAAGTTTATATACACCCGATTTTTGATCTTTTGAATTTTTAGTTTTATTGTTCTTAATGTATTTCCCTATTGTATTATTGGTTTTATATGAAATCGTAAAATTTTGTTTCATTAAAAAAGATTTTAATTTGGTACTACTTTTACCTAGATATGTTAAACTTTTGTATTGTTTAGTTTCTTTTATGTACGGATAAACTTCTTGGATGGCCTGTTTATAAGCTTTTTTAGAAATAATGTTGTCAATTAATTTGTGGTCGTAGCCATTATTAACTGCTATTTGTTTGTTAATCAAATATTCTTTATTATAATTATTTTCAGTTAAAGGTGTATTCAATAATCTATGGATCATACTATTGAATACACCTTTAACTGAAAATAATTATAATAAAGAATATTTGATTATCAAACAAATAGCAGTTAATAATGGCTACGACCACAAATTAATTGACAACATTATTTCTAAAAAAGCTTATAAACAGGCCATCCAAGAAGTTTATCCGTACATAAAAGAAACTAAACAATACAAAAGTTTAACATATCTAGGTAAAAGTAGTACCAAATTAAAATCTTTTTTAATGAAAAAAAAAAAAAAAATTACGATTTCATATAAAACCAATAATACAATAGGGAAATACATTAAGAACAATAAAACTAAAAATTCAAAAGATCAAAAATCGGGTGTATATAAACTTAGTTGTGGTTCTTGTAATAAAGTATATATAGGACAAACAGGTAGAACTTTTAAAAAACGTATTACAGAACATAACAGATACTTCCTTAATAAAAAAACTGATTCTACGTACTCAAATCATCTAATTTCTGAAAACCATAACTTTAATAATAATTTTGATATTTTACACCAAGAAAATAAAGGTTTTAAATTAAATTTATTAGAAAGTCTAGAAATTAATAAACGTAAACACTCTGATACATTACTGAATGATCAAACAGAATTAAATAATTCACTGTTATTAAATTTATTTACACAAAGGTCTATGTACTAATCCTGTATATATTACTACTATCGTAAAAATTTATTATTATTAACTTTGTCCTTATTGCAATTTGTAGTACATTTGTTTTATTTCAGTTTATTTATACAATGTCTTTCGACCATCATTATGTCATTATGTCATGCCATTATTTCATTTTATTTTTACCATAACTTTGTAAGTTTAAATGTATCTGAAGAAGCTATAAGATAGTGAAACGCGTCATACATTAAATAAAAATTGTGAAAATCTCAATACATTTAGTATTTTAATATTCTTTGAATATGGATTTTCATGAAGTAACGACAAAAGCTGGGTTCATGTAAATGCGAATTGCGAAGACAGCTCCTATTGGTTAATATCAAAATTACGTCAGCCGAGAAATTTTGACATATGTCAATTTCAATTTCTTGCGAATTCGCATTATTTAAAATCTGAAGGGCGGGAATCTTGAAACTGTTTTAATATTTTAGCGAATTTCGCAGTTTTTCTTGTTAACGCATGTGCAGTTCCTATCAACGTTTTGTTTTGAATTTTGTTTGTTAGGTTAGGACTCCAAAACAAGTGTAGATTTAGATGTATGAAAGTGAAGTGGTAAAATACAAAATACATAACTATATTACTTTACTCAGTAGAAAACTAATATAACAGACTATTATATGGATATACTTATTTTTCTATAAAATATGGGTGGATTCATGCAGCTTGTTTTATTCATTATTAACATAATGTAAGGGTTTATCGAACTTAAAAATACTAATGTTTATGTAGTTCTATATGTTCAACTACATTGATATATCGCCAACAAAACAAATCAGTTTCTTTATCGTATTTGTAGTTCATACTTATAATCGTATTAACTTTGATATTAAATTTAATGATCATACATTATTTGTATCATTATTTAGGACGTTCAGTATAAAAATCCCCAGAATACTATCAAAACATTCGCTGATACATGAATTGAGATAAAAACGCGATATTTTTTTTTTGCGAAGATCGCATTCGCAAATCGCAATTCGCATTTACATGAACCCGCCTTAAGAATTACAATATTTAAATTATTCATGTGTTTTTAGGTGTTCCTTAAATCTTCGTTGGGTTGCATAGCTTTTGTAGCATTTCTCGCAATAATACTGTTTTTCACCGCAATGGTATGCCGTGAAATGATTTGACAAATTGTTGTCACTGCTAAAATGGGCCTCGCATAGCTCACATTGGAAACCCTGAAAAAAATAGCCCATATTAATGATAACAATAATAATAATACAATCAGCAATAATAAAAGCAAATATAGATATATGTATGTTCTAAAATCTTTGGAACAAAATAATTATTACTTTTTTTACTAATAAAAAAATTTATTGGAACGAAGTTCCTTATCGCGCGTTACGACGGAAACTAGGCGGAAAAAATTCATACCAAAAGTTCTCTCTCTCTCTCTCTCTCTCTCTCTATCTCTCTTTATTTAAATAGGAAACCCTAATATGCATAAATAATAATAAAAGTACAATTAAAAGAAAATGTACAATAAAAAGAAAATACTGTAGAAAAAAAATAAGTACCTATTATATAATAGTATTATATTTTATTTCATCCTAAAATTCATAAACATTTTAAAAATAGTTTCTAACTTTACTAGATAGGTACGTCAAATTACCTTAACTGTCAGTTACTGTCAAATATTTTAAAATTTTGTATTAATTGTTAATTTTGTAATTCCCCCGTATATTGAAAATTTTAAATTTCGATAACTTTTTTATTTGTAAACGTACAAAAAGTTATAACCTATCAAAAGATAGGAAATTTTCACAAAAATTTAGAAATGTTATTATTTTTTTATAACTTTTTTAGTTTTCAATATACCAGGGAATTACACATTTTAACAAAAAATTTTGTAATTCCACCGTATATTAAAAACTATAAAAGATATGAAAAAAGTAATTAGAATTTTGGATTTTTGAGAAAATCTCCTATCGTTTGATAGTTTATAACTTTTTGTACTTTGCCTACTTAGTGGCACCGTAATGCATTACGTTACAAAACAGTTTACCCTCCTATAAGAAGTTATCACTTCAAAAAACAATGATTCAAAGCTCGACACAAATAATAACCCTCCAGTGGCTTTTAAAATAATGATATAACAGCGATTTTATATGTATGTGTCATTATCCATATGTGTTTTTTATCTTTTACTATGTTAAAATTAACATCAATACGGTCATTCTCACATAATGTAAGTAATTTTTACTGTAATATTGCTATTGTAGCAATATATATATATATATATATATATATATATATATATATACAAAAGGGGAAAATTATTGGGCATGTACGCAAAAAGGATCAATAAGGCCACGAGTAGGAATGGTTACTACGGTTACCATTCCTACTCGTGGCCTTATTGATCCTTTTTGCGTACATGCCCAATAATTTTCCCCTTTTGTTTATATATGTATATATATATATATATATAAATTGAATAGTGGAAAATTCAACTTACATGCGTACGCACAGGTCTTTCTCGTAGTTTTTCTCTTAATAAGTCCCCTGATGGCCCTGGGACAGCCGCCGCCGCGTCTTGCTTACCAGTTAACTAAAACAAAAAAATATAAACAAATCAATAATTATAATAAACTAAACTGTATTCAAGTGATAACTTCTTATGGCTGGGTAAACTGCTTTATAACGTACAAAAAGTTAAAACCTATCAAACGATAGGAAATTTTCTCAAAAATCCAAAATTCTAATTATTTTTATCATATCTTGTATAAGAAGTTATCACTTCAAAAAACAATGATTCAAAGCTCGACACAAATAATAACCCTCCAGTGGCTTTTAAAATAATGATATAACAGCGATTTTATATGTATGTGTCATTATCCATATGTGTTTTTTATCTTTTACTATGTTAAAATTAACATCAATACGGTCATTCTCACATAATGTAAGTAATTTTTACTGTAATATTGCTATTGTAGCAATATATATATATATATATATATATATATATATATATATATATACAAAAGGGGAAAATTATTGGGCATGTACGCAAAAAGGATCAATAAGGCCACGAGTAGGAATGGTTACTACGGTTACCATTCCTACTCGTGGCCTTATTGATCCTTTTTGCGTACATGCCCAATAATTTTCCCCTTTTGTTTATATATATATATATATATATATATATATATATATATATATATATATATATATATATATATATATATATATATATATATATATATATATAGATATATATATAAAATAAACAAAGTGCCAAGAAAATGCGTATTAATATAAACAAAAGGGGAAAATTATTGGGCATGTACGCAAAAAGGATCAATAAGGCCACGAGTAGGAATGGTAACCCAACACTTTTGCTAGCCAAGTGCAATACCCTACTTGGTTATGCCGCACTGATGACGGCTAATGAGCCAGAAACATGCATGTCTGCGGTTACCATTCCTACTCGTGGCCTTATTGATCCTTTTTGCGTACATGCCCAATAATTTTCCCCTTTTGGATATATATATATATATATATATATATATATATATATAAAATGAATAGTGGAAAATTCAACTTACATGCGGCACATTTTTCTTTTTTTTGCGTAAATAATATCTTTGTCCAGCCACCGCCGTCTCCGCTGTCTCTTCCTTACATTCAGTTAACTAAAACAAAAAATATAAACAAATCAATAATTATAATAAACTAAACTTTATTCAAGTGATAACTTCTTATGGCAGGGTAAACTGCTTTATAACGTACAAAAAGTTAAAACCTATCAAACGATAGGAAATTTTCTCAAAAATCCTAAATTCTAATTATTTTTATCATATCTTGTATAGTTTTCAATATACGGGGAAATTACAAAAATTAAAATTACGAAAAATTAAATAAAGCTAGTAACTTTTTTATTTATTAACGTATAGAAGGTTATAACTTATCAAAAGAAAGGAAATTTTATCAGAAATCCAAAATTCTAATTAGGTTTTTCATATCTTTTATAGTTTTCAATATACGGGAGAATTACAAAATTTTTGTAAAAATAGTTCCATTTTAAAATTTGTTAAAAAATTTCCTATCTTTTAATAAAAAAAACGTGTGCGTCTCCGAACGAAAATTAAAACTACAAAAATTTCAAAGTTCGATAATTTTTTTATTTGTAAACGTCAAAAGGTTATAACCTATAAAAGGATAGAAAATTTTCTCACAAATTTAAAAATGTAACTATTTTTTTTATAACTTGTTTAGTTTTCGATATACGAGGGAATTACAAATTTTAACAAAAATTTTGAAATTCCCCTGTATATTGAAAAAACTATAAAAGATATAAAAAAAAATAATTAGAATTTTGGATTTCTGAGAAAAATTTTTTTCTTTTGATAGGTTATAACTTTCTGTATGTTAATAAATAAAAAAGTTACCTGCTTTTTTAATTTTTCGTAATTTCGAACTTTTGTTAATAAAAATATAAAAATTAAAAAATTACAAAAATTTCAAAGTTCGATAACTTTTTTATTTATAAACGTACAAAAAATAATAACCTATTAAAAGATAGAAAATTTCTCACAAATTTAAAAATGGAACTTTTTTTCTATAACTTTTTTAGTTTTCGATATATGAGGGAATTACACATTTTAACAAAAAAATTTGTAATTCCCCCGTATATTGAAAACTGTAAAAGATATGAAAAAAGTAATTAGAATTTTGGATTTTTGAGAAAATTTTCTATCGTTTGATAGTTTATAACTTTTTGTATTTTGTCTACTAGACATAGTCCCTGTTTTCCAATTACAGCATTATAGAGCATTGTGCGGCATAATGCTCAAGTTGATTGTTCCAACTACAACAGCGCTTCGCACAATCGAGCAATTTAAAAAGTACTGCTTTCGTCTGATGTGCGCAAGGGATACCAACTTAGTAGCAGAAAATATAAGAAATGTTTGAGCTTTAAGTTGGCGTTAATAAAAATTTAATTTACACTATCGCCTATTGTTAGTAATATTCTTTATTATTGAACTGATCTTTTAAAGTTTCTACGTATAATCTGTTGAAAAAATAAAAAAGTGAATTGAAACTGTTACAAAAATAAATATAAGTAAGGATGAAGGTACGCGGCGGGCGTAATTTCGGCCGGTAATCCCTTGGCCTACCTGCATAAATCAAGGGGTACCATTTATGACAGGGGTAATGTCGGCCGAGGGGTTGATGTTTACGATGAGATTAAAATATTGGTAATTACGCTTAATAGTTTCTGTAAAATATTAATTGTGTATTTATTTGGAAATACCTAATCCTGTGTACCTGTCGGAAATACCTTTAATTTACTTATCTCTTTATTCTAATAACTATGTTGTACCTACTTAAGATTATTCCTTTAAATGTATAAAATTCACAAATAACACGTATAAAATTATTATAGCTAGTCAGTATTATAACTTATCTTGAAGCTACCAGTCGATAGAAAGCATAAAATATATTATTTGTATACGATGGCATCAGTTTCAGTAATTAAGAGTTCACGCGGTTGTGACTTACTAGTTGTAGAAAAGTTTCAGTTTTGTAAACAGGACGTATTAAAAAGTGGTGAAGTACGTTGGAGGTGTATAAAGAAAAATTTAAGATGTTTAGCCAAACTGTACACTGTTGGTGCGGAATACACAGTTACTAGACGTGAATTAATCCACAACCAAGAGTCCGATGAAACTACGTTGGAGAGAAAAATAGTGACGACTTCATGCAAGCGCAAAGCTGAGGAAGACATATCGGAGAAACCTTCAAAAATTATTAAAAGCGTTCTTTCAAATCATTTGCCAGAGAATTTGTCATGGTTAGATGTCAGTCTAATAAGAAGAAATTTGTACAACAGCCGCCGTAAGCTCTTACCAGCCCTGCCTAAGGATATTCACGATGTACATTCTGTACTCGATAGTTATGGACCGAAAACCACAACAGGTGAAAATTTTTTGTTTATTAACAGCACAGCTGATAATATCATTGTTTTTTCTTGCCATACAAATATAATAAGTTTATGTAAAATGAAAGATTTTTACATGGATGGCACATTTTCTTATTGTACAAAATATTTTTATCAGTTATTTACCATCCATGGACTGGAAAATGGGCATTATGTTCCTCTTTTGTATTGTCTGTTGCCCAATAAGACCAGTGACACATATATAAGACTTTTTCTGTTGGTAAAATCTAAAATTTTTGAACTTTATAATATTGTTTTTGAACCGAAGGAGGTATTTGTGGATTTTGAAATCGCAATTCATAACGCATTAAAAGTTGTCTTTCCCAAAACCAAACTAAATGGTTGTAGATTCCACTTGCAACAGGCGTGGTATAGGAAAATACAATCATTAGGGTTAACCCAAATGTATAAAGATAAAAACTGCGAGGAAAGCAAATGGCTTACTCATACTTTTGGGCTAACTTATTTAGACCCCTCTGAAGTTGAAGATTGTTTCATATTTGATCTCATGTCATAGGTACAAACCGGACCATAAACTTATAGATAAATACGCAGACTATTTATTAGAAAACTACATAGCGCCAGAATCTCATTTTCCACCAAATATATGGGCATATGAAAACCCATCAATTAAAAGAACCACAAATGCCTGCGAATCATTCCATTCGCACTTTAATTCTAGTTTTTATTCAAGTCACCCTTCTATATTTATTTTTATAGAAAAATTAAAAGATTGTCAGATCGATGCATATTTAAAAATAAAAAATTTAAACATTCCAGCAAAAATTAAAGACAAACAAGTAAAAAACAAACTAAAATTTATCGAAAACATGGTAAATATGCTTCGATCTGACAATATTTCTAGAATTAATTTCGTTAAATCTGTATCACATCAAAACGTTTTTTAAAAATTTATAGTTTACCTAAGTTATAGAAATAAGTTGATGTAATAATTTTATTGAAATAAAGAAATATTTTAATATAAAGCATTGTGTTATTTTATTTGATTTGCGGCCGAAAATACCTATGAGATAAGGAAGCAACTTAAAACCTCCGGCCGAATTTACCTACCGGCTTTTAGTACCTGCCCTTTTTCCGGCCGAAATTACATCCGCCCGAAGGTACGAACATGACAAATTTATTTTTCGCTATTTTATATAAATAAATAAAATTTTATTGTATATCATTTTGTTTATTAAGATTGCTAAGTTTATTAATGTTTTTGTCTCACAACACTGAACCTTGCGCACTCTGTCGGTGCACTTGAAAACCAATTCGCGTTCCAATTAAGCGTTAGCACATTTCGGCATTGTGCGTCACTGAGTCGCATTATGCTCTGTAATTGGAAAACAGGGAGTGGCACCGTAATGCATTACATTACTAAACAGTTTACCATCCTATAAGAAGTTATCACTTCAAAAAACAATGATTCAAAGCTCGACACAAATCATAACCCTCTAGTGGCTTTTAAAATAATGATGTAACACCGATTTTATATGTATGTGTCATCGTCCATATATACGTATTTTTTATCTTTACAATGGAAAAATTGTTTAAAAAACATTGAAAATCGTTAAAGAAAGATCGTTGATGATTTAAAAAAAATAGTTGAAAATTGTAAAAAATTGTTGAAAATCTTGAGCAATTATTGAGATGGTAAAAAATTGTTAATAATAACACTGTAGAAATGAAAATTCTGTTCATTAAAGATATTTAAAAAATAACTATCAGATCGATATAGAACCCAAAAATGTGGTTAGTTTTTTGTTTGTCTGTCTGTATGTTTGTGCGCGCATCACATGAAAACTACTGATTCGATTCGAATGTGGTTTTCACAGATGTATTTGTCTTTTTTTAACTTAACATCTGATGTATAAAAATTTCTAACCTATTCCTTTAACTGTTCTTGACAATGACTTAATACTTATGACTGAATATTTTAAAAAATGGCGTCTATGTCCTAATCCTACTAAGACAGAGGTATCCTGTTTTCATCTTTGTAATTCTGCCAAAACTAGAAAACTTGACGTAACATTTAATTCTGTAAAACTAAATCACAATTTTCATCCTGTTTACCTTGGTGTAACTTTGGATACAAGCTTAACATATAGACAACACATTGAGAAAGTTCGCCAAAAACCAGAAATAACATTATTTCAAAATTATCTGGTACAAATTGGGGTACTGACGCACATACATTACGTACATCCTCTCTTGCTCTGGTTTTTTCTGTTGCAGAATACTGCTGCCCAGTTTGGATGAACAGTGTCCATGTACACAAGACTGACACTCAAATAAATACAACAATGAGAATCATCAGTGGTGCGTTGAAGTCTACTCCAATCCCTTGGTTACCTGTTCTATCAAACATTCCTCCACCAAGTTTACGAAGAAAACTAGCTGCGAAAAAATTGTGGCAGAAATATCAACTTAATGAAGACTTCATCATCTGGCAAGACCTCCATGACCAAAATAATAGATTAAAATCTAGAAATCCTTTTTGGCTATTAGTAAACAGTATCGAACATTTCTCAATAGATGAAGATTGGAAAAGAATTTGGTTAAGTGAGAACGTTTTTAACCGAGGTTTAGTAGAAGATCCAACAAAACCACTACCTGGATTCAAACATCCTAGAAATATCTGGTGTAAATTAAACCGTCTACGCACTGGTCATGGACGCTGTAATTCCACTCTCTTTAAATGGGGTGTTGTAGAAAGCCCATTATGCTCGTGCAATATAGCCGAAGAAACTATTGAACATTTAGTCAATAAATGTCATCTTACAAGATTTGCTGGCGGTTTTCAAGAATTACATGAATTGACACAAAATGCCATTGAATGGCTCACACAAATCAAGAGTCTTTGAATATGCAGCAAGTAGTTCTGATTAAGTTTTTTTTTCTGCGGTTTTTCCCTTAATCTCCAACACGAATGTGAGAACTGACCCCCTTTAAAAACTTTCCGTAGATACAATATTTAGAAGAGTGTTTTCTCTATAGAACAAATTCTTCAAATTTAATGACTATATTATTGTTAATAACATATATTGTACTACTACTATTTTCATACGAATATATATATCGCAATGAAACTCTGGATTTATGTCAACAAAAGATTGAGGTTAGATTTGTTTCTAAAGGTTCTATTGCCCAACTAACAATTTGGTTTTATAACCTTTAGTCAATAGAGCGATTCTGTTTTATTATAGTTTTTTAGCTGCTGTAGAAATTCAAAATTGTTTTTTAAATGCCGTCTTAACAAGTATTTGGTCGTCAGGACTATTTAGTTTTATAATTTAACAGTAAGAACGTTCTTAAAACAAAATTATAAAATATCTTACAACATCGCAATAAAATTGTTTTATAAACGTTTATAAAACAATCCTTCAAAGCATTTTATCCTATACAACTAAATTGATTTATAACGGTTGTATGTGTTAACCTTTTGAAACATATTTATTTCTTTAGGGACGATTATAAAGCAGTTTTATAGAAGTTTTTAAAAATATTAATAGAACAGTTTTATTACAGTTTTATAGAAAATACATCTTTAATAAAATCAAATTGTTTTTACAAAAACTTTAAAAAAACTATTTTATAAGAGCTTTAAACATGTCGTGTATGTATCTTTTATAAAGTCGCTGTGGAATAAGTTTTAATAAAAGTAAATAGATTTCATAATGTACATTTATAAAAGCATAATAAAATAACTGTAACACTCAGAACGCGATATTTTATCTGTCAGTTTTCTATGTTTATTTATTTTTGTACGTTCGTCTTTGTATACAAAAAAGTCTGCTTCAAAAATTAGTGCCTGGAAAAAAATAAAACGAAGTGGTTATTTTTGCTGAAATGTAAAAACCAACTTTTAAAACATTTTAAGTTTTAATTTTCTAAATAGTGTTAGAACTACTGCGTTGATTCCAATGAATGTGTAGATGAAAATATTAATTATAATGATTTAACAACAAGACTTGTTATTTTGGGATAAGGTAATAATTGTGTGAATTATTAACATATACGATTGAAAAAAAAAGAAGTATTTCGCTCTCTGAGTAATAATTATAATTAATTGTATAAATAAACTAGAAAGAAAAAAATTAAATGATTACCGATTTTATTTAGAAGCGCCTCTGTCAATGAGGATTATTTTATCTATTTAAATACAGTCCTTGCTGGTAGCTTTATTATTTTTTTAATGTTGCTTCTGCAACAAAATTATTTTATAGGTATGCAGCCATTTAATTGACATTTCAAAGTCGTCCATTTTGGATTTAGTTAGATAAAACCTAGACATACTCACTTTTTGTTTTCTAATCACTTATAATAAAGGAAAATTGGATTTAAAACAATGTTAATTATCATTCTTAATAAAATTTCACCAATATATTACGAAAATACGAAAAAAATAAAAAAATATATTTTTTTGTGTTTGCAATCATTTAACGAAATAATGCAAAATATAGCGTCGCGTGAAAATTTCAATGTAAATGTACTATATATTTTACAGTAAAGTTCTCTGCGTATCAAAAATTGGTACCAAGTGTCCACTAAATAATACTTCAAAGTTTAAACTGTTTATTGTTTTGAAATGTAGGTGAATAAAATTAGTTATGGCCTTGTCCAAGTTTTCTCTCTCTACAAAATAAAATAGTTGTTTTCGAAACAGTTAAAAAATATTTTGGTTCGTCTGGACATTTCTGTATCACTAAATTTGTTTTATAAAATAAAAGCATGAAAGCATTATGAAGCTTATAAAAAACGGTTTTATAGTGATTTTATAGTATTTTTTAAAAGCTGTATAAACGTTTATATAACTATTGTATTGCAGCTACCGCAAACATTATAAAACTTGCTAAGCAGCAGAAATATTTTATAAACCTGCGCCTTTTTGGGCTTTATAAGGGTTGTATAAACGTTTTTACAATGTTCTTACGATAAACGATGTTTTATAAAACATGTTCGGTAAACGTTCTTACAGTTTTTATAAAATATAAAATTGTTAGTTGGGTGGTGGCGCCATCTAAGCAACTATATCCAAAACTAAAAAGACAATCCTCCTATAATCTGACGCGATGTATTCTGTACTGCTGACTATGATATTTTATACGGTAACGTGGTGCGTCTTCGACTTACTAAGTTGGATAAAATAAAACTACAAATTTTCTGACACTGAAGGGAAAATTGCGAATAATAATACCTATGTTATAAATTATAATAGCTCAAAATGTTTTTTAATAAACGATTATTTAATATATCTCTCATAAGATTTTTAATATTTTAGAAAGTATATAAACAAGAATTTGTTTGCATAATTTCTAAAATAAAAAAAATTTCAAAAAGCTCAATATGTTATTACGTTTTCATAAACGCACTATAAAACGGCTATATAAACAATGCAGTAAAATAAGGTTAAAACAAGGGTATAAAGTCAATTACTAATTAATTTATTTAAGTTAAATGACTTTATATTCCGCTCGAAATAATTCAGTTTGTTCAAAGAGCTTATTCCAGTGTGAATATAAATTATATCTGTTCATATTTCGTTATACAGAGAATTTAGCAAGTATTAGGTATGTTTAACTTAGAGAAATATTAAATCCAAACATTGATTTTATTTTGCGAAATAGAAATTGTATGTGGGTTTATACACTAAAGTTTTTTTTTTGTAAAAAAATATGAATAATGTTAATAAAGTTAATTTACAAATCTTCTAGAAGGGACTGTTTATAGAGTAATAATAGAATAATGATGGTACAAAATTTTTGTCAACTACCATATTTATGAACATGATATAAAAAATATCGGTAAAAAAGACAAAATCCAAGCGGTTACGAATATAAAGTGGCATATATTGATTTATATTAGGTTCTATTAATATACATATATTTACTTATTTATATCTTACATATTTTTTTATTAAGTATATTTTATAACGTCGGTGTTTTGGAATATCATTGAAAGTAAAGTTTTATAAATGATATTAAATTAAATATTAAATTATTGAAATTAGAAAAAAACTTTGATTTAAAAACTTTTTAAAATTAAAATGCTACGAGGCCACTCTAAAATTCAAATTCATTTCATAACTAGTGAATTGTGAATGAAAATTAAATACAAAAATCCTGAGCGAATCAAATCAAGTTCGGGCAAATGAAGAGTATAAAATACACACACTTTTCTGTAATTAGATAAAACCGTTTTATTTATGAATTTAACTGAAATTATATCTACCCTCGACAGAGATCAGTGCTATCTCATCAGTGCTTCGATACACCAAATGAAATATGCATTGTCTGTTGTTTTTTTGTTTAATAGAAATATTGACCCTTTTACGTTTACATTAATAATTTATACACTTATTATCAAATTAACGTATTTTCTCATTTTTACTATACATATACATATACATACACAAAACTAAACATTATTACTATTGGTTATTGAGCATCACAATTTAGATCTTTTTTTAAACTTTCTTAAACCATATCTAAAAGATTACAATTATTAAGGCTTCGAAGGGTTCTATAAATAGGAAAAATATTGTCCATAGGTACTATTATCAATACATAGTATAAAATAGTCGCTTTTTCTGTCCCTATTTCCCTTTGTATGCTTAAATCTTTAAAACTACGCAACGGATTTTGATGCAGTTTTTTTTAATAGATAGAGTGATTCACGAGGAAGGTTTATATGTATAATAACATTCATTAAGGAGTGGAGTAATACTGTTATTTTTGAGGTTTCTAATGTGATGTCATTAATTATCAATTTTTTTCCGCTTACATTGCAAACGCAGGCTGAACCCTACGAGATTTATCAAAATAATGTACTAATTATTTGTACACATTGAAAAGATTAACAGAAAACTCCGCGATGGTATATGTCTATCTCTTATGGATATCCCACAATAACATTTTTTTGTCATTTACTTTTTACGACAAATATTGGCTAATTTTCGAAGCGATTTTAACCAATACAGCATTAATCCTTATCCAATTAAATAGCTTAAATACATTATTGATTTAATATAGATCTATATGGTCCTTTACGGCACAAGATTTAAATGAATATTTTTAAAGATATTGCAGATTTAAAATTGCGGGACGTAGCGCTTGCGGTGGTACTGGCCGGCAGGGGCGGCGGCAACGGAGGCCGCGATTTTCCTTATAGCACTTTGAATTTTGCAGCGATCGAACGCGTTTATGACGAAATTAATCATTATGACGCTACCCTTACCAGAGATATTAATATGCCAATGTTGGCAACACTTTCTTTATCATCTGTCAGTAGTGTCAATAGATATTGTAAGAAGAGAAGTAGTTGTTCTGATGTTAATGAATAAAGACATTGTGTTCCTTTTGTCACGTTTACTAGTTTACTATTTTTACTGTTTTATTTCTAATTACCGCTGCTCTGCAAACATCAATCACAAAAGGTTATGGGCCCAGTTGTAACGATTCCAAGTATATACTTTCGTGAATAAGAATATACAATAATAAGTACTTTGATAAAAAAGATAATTTGTAGTGAAAACGTGACTAACTAAAAATGGCTGCTGTAACCGCGAGTTTGCAGTTACCTCAATTAACAGCGACAAATTTTTCCAGTTGGAAATTTCGTTTATTTAACATTTTAGATGAGAAAGGTGTAAAAGACGTTATAGAAAATCAAATAACAAGTGATGATTATGAAGCAATGTCAATAGCTGATAAAAATAAATATAAAACAAAAGATGCTAAAGCGAGATCCACCATTGTAATGTGTATATCAGATCAACATCTTGAATATATAAGAGATGCTCAATCAAGTTTTGAAATGATTAAAAACCTCGAGAAGATTTTTGAAAGAAAAAGTATTTTATCAAGATTATATGTACGAAGAAAATTATTAACTTTAAAGTATACAATGGGTACTGATTTACAAGAATTTTTTGCTAAGTTTGATTCCATCATAAGAGAATTAGAAAATACAGGAGCAACAATTGAAGAAGACGATAAGGTATGTCATCTTTTATTAACAATGTCTGAAACTTTTAAAACTGTAATTACTGTTCTTGAAACAACAAATGAAAAAATTACCTTCGAATTTGCAAAAAGTAAATTATTAGATGCAGAATTAAAATTAAAAGATCAATCTAAAAACGAAACAAGTGGTGAAACATCATTTAAAGCAGTTGAAAGAAAATGTACATACTGTGGAAAGTTAGGGCACTTATATGCTAACTGTTATCAAAGAAATAATAAAAACTTTAGAGGAAGAAGTAATACGGGACCACATCGTCAGTTTCATAATAGAAATTATAATAATAGTTATGACAGATATAATAAAAATAATGCCACTACTAGTCAAAATCAAAATAATGATCACCTAAGGTTAACAACAGAAGACGAAGTTCTATTTGTAGCTTCACCAGCAGACTATTCAACAAATGACGATAATAATATTTCATTTATAATAGATTCAGGATGTACAAATCACCTAATCTCTGATAAATTAAAACATTTAGCGGTGAATATTGAAAAAATTAATCCAGTAGGAATAAAAATAGCCGATGGAAGAGTTATAATGGCATATGAAAAAGGAATATTAAAAGTTTATTCTGGACAAACATTAGTTACAATTGAAGTATTAATAGTTCAGCAACTAGAATATAATTTATTATCAGTACATAAAATTAATAAATCTAACTTTGAAGTTACATTTAAAAATGAGCATGCTGAAATCAAACGAAACAATTTTAAAATGATATGTCTTAAAAATAAAAGCAATTTATTTATAGCAGATTTTCAGATTACAAATAATAATAGTCTTGTAGCAACTAAAGAAAAAGATCTTTGGCATTTACGTTTGGGTCGTGCAAATAGAAGAGGATTGCAATTATTAGGATTACCATTCAGTCAAGAAATTTGTGAATCATGTAATAAAGGTAAAGCGACTCGACAACCATTTAAAGAGGTATACTCTCCAAAATCAACCCGCATAGGAGAACTTTTACATTGTCATGTTTGGGGACCAAGTCAAAATCCCACGATTTCAGGTGAAAGATATTTTTTATCAATTACAGATGATTTTTCACACTTTTGTGTTATATATTTGATGAAAGAAAAAAGCGAAACAGAATCAAATTTAATAAATTACATTGAAAAACTAAAAGCAAATAACAAAAGAGTATCACGTATCAGAATGGATAAAGGAGGTGAGTTTTCGACAAACAATTTTAAAAAATTCTGTTTTAAAAATGGAATTACACAAGAATTTACAGTAGGATATACACCTCAACAAAACGGTGTAGCAGAAAGGCTAAATCGTACAATTTTAAATAAAGTTCGTGCTATGTTTATTGATACTAATCTACCTAAAACACTTTGGGGAGAAGCAGTACGAACAGCAGTATACCAGCTGAATAGAACTCCAACAAGAGCACATGGAGGCAAAGTTCCTGCAGAAATATTTTTAGGAAAACTAGATTTAACAAAACTTAGAATTTTTGGAAGTAAGACATGGTATTACATTTTACCAAAACGAAACAAGTTAGAACCTAGAGCCGAAGAGGCAAGAATGGTTGGATATAGTGGAGCTGGATATAGACTCTGGAATCCAAAACTAAACGAAATAATTATTTCACGCGATGTTATTTTTGATGAAACACAATATAACTTTATACAAACTGTAAGTATTCCTTCAAATTTACCTAACAGAGATACATTTACAAATAATGAAAGAAGAGAAGAAGAAGAAGAAACAATTGTGGAAAAAGATATGCAAAATGAAGGCGCAGATGAAATAATTACTGATGAAAATCAAAAATTTAAACGAAATATAACAACACCAAAATATTTAGAAGAATACGAATTATATATGGCTTTAATAACATGTGAGGAAGATCCAATTACCTATACAGAAGCTATGAAAGATAAAGATTGGGAAAATGCTATTAAAATTGAATTTGAAGCACATGAAAAAATGGGTACTTGGAAATCCGCAGAATTACCACCAGAAAAAACAGCTATAGAAAAACAAAATGGATTTTCAAAACTAAACCAAATGGGATAAAGAAAGCTAGATTGGTTGCAAAAGGATACCAAGAGAACTGTTATGAAAATGTATATGCACCTGTTGCAAGAATGTCAAGTTACTTTCACTTGCAGTGCAAAATGACTGGCCTGTACGTCAAGTTGACGTTCCCACAGCATTTCTAAATGGTATCTTAAATACTGATATTTACATAAAAACTCCCGAAGGATATAAAAATCAAGGTATTCTAAAACTAATCAAACCACTCTATGGATTGAAAGAATCTCCTAGAAGTTGGAATGAAACATTTGATAAATGGGCAATGAAAAATCAGTTTAATCGATCAAAAAGTGATTTTTGTGTTTATTTTAAAAAAGGTGTTATAATGTTAATTTACGTTGATGATATTGTGTTAACGGGAAGTGATAGTGATATAGATAATACTGTGTTAATGTTAAAAAATAAGTTTAATATAGTAGATTTAGGTGAAATTCATTTATCTCAGATAACATTAATTAATAAAATATTAACCAAATTTAAAATGAATGATTGTAAAGGTTCAAAATCTCCAATGGAAACAGGTTTTCAAATAAATATAGAAGAAGAACAAATTCTCGAAAATTTACCATATAGAGAATTAATAGGTAGTATTATGTTTATTGCTCTAAATACTAGACCGGATATAATGTATGCAATCTCTTACTTAAGCCAATTTCTAGATAAACCAAATTTAAAATGTTGGCAAGCAGGAAAAAGAATATTACGTTTTTTGAAAGAAACTAAGAATGTTAAATTAACCTTTAAGAAAAAGAATTATGAAAATGTAATATTAGCTTATTCCGATGCCGATTGGGCAACTAACAGAACTGATAGAAAAAGTATGTCTGGAGCAATATTGTATTTTTTAGGCAATCCAATAGCATGGTTATCGCGTAAACAAACTACCGAAGCTGAATATATAGCAGCTACAGTTACAATTACTGAAGTAATGTCATTAAAGTATCTTGCAGAAGATATACTAAAAACTGCTATAACTCTAGTAATACTTATTGATAATCAAGGTGCAATCTGTTTGGCAGAATCTTTTGAAAATGCACGTCGTTCTAAACACTTTGATACCAAATTACATTTTATAAAAGATTTAGTTTATAAAAAGGTAATAAATGTAAAATACATAGAGACAAATAAAAATATTGCAGATTTGTTTACAAAGGCGTTGACCGTTAATAAATTTAAGAATCTTTGTTCATTAATATTTTTTGGTGAAATTTAAAATGTATTTTATATTTGGTTACTTTCATGTATTTGTTCAGTTTTATTATTAGTTAGTTTTATACTGGATTGACCACTTAAAATCGAGGAGGGGTATTGAAATATATCGATTTAATATCGATTCTTAGTGGTCAGAGATATTAATATGCCAATGTTGGCAACACTTTCTTTATCATCTGTCAGTAGTGTCAATAGATATTGTTAGAAGAGAAGTATAGTTGATTCAAATAGAAGTGTCATCAAGTGGGCTGGGTACGTGTGAGATCATCTTTAACTTTATTACTAGATTCAATGGAAACAGAACTTTAGTTAGGAAATCTGATCACAAGCTGGCTAATATTGCGATTCAAATTTCACTAAACGTGGGTACTGCCACTACAAATTTGAATTTTCCAGAGACTACTTGATGACACTTCTATTTGAATCAACTATAGTTGTTCTGATGTTAATGAATAAAGACATTGTGTTCCTTTTGTCACGTTTACTAGTTTACTATTTTTACTGTTTTATTTCTAATTACCGCTGCTCTGCAAACATCAATCACAAAAGTTAATATATAATATACCTACCTAATCGATAAATTACAAAGTACTTTAAATAATAGTAAAAACTGGTAACTAACGAGAAAATATGATAAAAAATACAAAAAAATAATCGTAAAAATAAAAAATAAATTGGAAAAAACATTAGTGTTAGGCGATGCGAAGTTCGCCGGGTCCGCTAGTAATTAATAAGAAACAGTTCACCATTACCAACCATTACTAAGGTTACGCATTGAAACATTTAGCTTAATTAAAGACCATAAATCAATACAATCTGTAATATCATTGATCAATTTAAATATAAAGCATAAATCATACAACACACGTGTATTTTCCAAACTAACTAAATTTAACTCGTTCAACATACAAGCTCTATTATATCTAGATTAAAGACAGTGTAAGTAAAAACCAGTTTAAATAAATAGACATTAAAGTGAAGATGGCGAAACGATTGTGTGATCTAAAGATAGCAGAGAATCTCATTCGGCATGAGAGAATATCTTTTATATGGTTCTGCTTGATTATCCATTTAATTCAGAGATAAACATTGAATTGCAATTGTATTTAGTAAATAAGTTAATCTCTTTAGCAGGAAAATATCAGAATCGCCCCTGTGCAGAGTTTGAAAACAAGAAGAGGAGACAGAAGAGCACATAATACAAGGTGTCTCATTATATTCTGACTGTTTTTAAGAGTTTATATCTTCGTAACGGTTCTAGATCATACGATGCGGTTTTTACAGTTAGGTTTAAAATTACCGTAAGTTTTGTTGTGACACATTTATATAAATGGCCTACTTCCGGTTTACCCGCTAGAAAAGTGGCGTATTTTCAGAAAACAGTAGATGTAATTTTTTAAATAGGAGACCCTGTATATTTAGCAATTTTCTAAAAGGTGCATATTTTTACTTTATAACAATACCTTAAAGTTTAAAATCGGTTTACAGAAAGGGAAGTTACAATTAAAAAATTACATCTACTTTATTTTGAAAATACGCCATTTTTCTATCAGGTAAACCGGAATTAGGCCATTTTATATAAACATGTCACAACAAAACTTAAGATAATTATAACCCCATAGACAAATTAAGAGACTTTTTGAAACATAGCCCAAAGGCGCCAACATGTTTGTGCGCACTCCTGGAGGCGCAATCGCATTCTGTAGTGGTGAAAATTGGAACTAAACCAGCAAAATATGAAATATGATCAGCTGGTAGCCCGAAACAGCAGTTATGGTAGCCCGAAACAGCAGTTATGGCGGCATAGTGATAGGTTAAGTGTTAATAATTTTAGTTTAAAATAAATTTAAGGTAGTTTTACCATAAAAAAAGTATAGTGAATAGTTTTGAACATGTCACTACCAGGTTATTTTGGATATAAATGCTGTGTTGTAGATTGTAAAAGTAAGTATTTTTATCCTGTATATGAAACATATTTTTATTATTAGAAGTTTCAAATATTTCTTTCAAATTCCTCACTCAGGGTAAAAAGGTTAACTGATTAAAATTGAATAATAGAAAAATAATATGTTTAAGTAAATTTATTGATTTTGATTTGTTTATGTGCCAAGAGCATAAATCTTAGTTCTTTGTATAATAAGGAAATATTATAGAGATCTTTTTAGATCGAGAGCAATCATTAAAGTTTATATATTAGAAGTACTGCTCGTTTTTTTTTGTTTTAGATGCTATTCAGAAGAAAGACCACTTTTTTGAGAAATCGTAAGAAAGAACTAGTCATCGGAACCATCTCTTTCAATTTGTGTAAAAACCCTATACCTATTAAAATATCTGTTAAACATATGTTATTTATTATTAAGACTTAAATACATAACTTGTGCAATATTGTATTTATTTTTTATGTTTTTGTGTTCAAATAAAAATAGTAATTATTAAAACTTGATTTTCGTTGATTTTATTTTTACTAGTAAGAAAATATATAAGTACCTTATATTTTAAAATTTATATATTCTTGTTTTAAATCACAGTAAGAATATAAAATTTTCAAATATAAGTGTATCTATTTCAATATAACGTTTAAACTAGATATGCTGTATATCCCGCCAATTTTTAAATCGATGAGCTTCTTCCAGGAGACCATGGCGCGCTGATGTCGGAACTTGTTGCCAACTTTATGTTAGGTACCAACATATCTGTTCTATTATCTCTGTATAACCCTAACTGTGAAAACCGCATCTTATTATCTACAACAGTTTCGAAGATATAAGCTTTTAAAAGCACTTGGTCGCCTCTCTCCAGATCCAGAACTTTCAATAACATTGTAATTAATCTCTTAGAATTTGGTTCTTGCAAGTAACTATCTTATAAACTAAATCCGTTTGACAAGAGGCTACTATCTGATAAATGATAAAAAAATACATACACCTTTTATCAACTGACAAATAACTAATAGAATGATAGGTTGACGAATTGGTATTAAATCACTTTCACCATAATAGGTTTGTTACAGAATTCAATAAATAATGCAAAAAAAACTTACAGCCTTCTTGTCCTCTTTATATCTTGCAGAAGATAATTTTAATACTCCACATGCACGGAGTTGCTCAACTACAAATGAGGACTGGAATGAAAATCCGGTTTTCGAGTCATTCGGTTTAATGCAACGAACGTAATGTGGAGTTGTGGCATTTAAGTATGGAGGGTAGAGGTAAGGAGAACGATCTTAAATGGGAAATGATTAAAAATGTGTCCACTTTTTAGAGGAACATAACACTTCTCAAACTTGCCACTACAATGGCGCTAAAGTAGATGTAGGGTACAGAAGGAATGTAGCAGTTTTTGACAAATTGATTGAAATGTCGTATGATTTCATAATATAAGTCACAAATTATATAAGTGCTATAAAAAAACGTGGTCAGCAAATTCAGTTTAGTGTATTTTAAATTCGTTTTATACTTTATGATTATCTTATGTATCTTATGATTATTTTAAAAATGGTGTCATAATAAAGCGGAAATGTGTCTTTCCTTGTTTATTTATCTATCCTACTCTAAGAAATTATGGCGCTTTTTTTAAAATTTACCCTACTACGATCGTAGCGCCACCCTTATTTACCACATTTTGACGGACACATTCAATACACGGAGACAGTTCTCCTTACCTCTACCCTCCATACATTTAAGGTTGTCATTAGGTTATTTAGAGATTCCTTGAACTGAAAAATATAAATTTAGAAAATAATTATAAATTCTGTAAAAGAAATACAGTTGTGAATAAAATAATTTTTTCTACGGTTATTATAAAAATGTATCATTTTTTGACAGTAATCTCTAAAGAAATAGGGTACGTTGTTATATCTAATAAAGAAATATCTCATTTCTTTATCTGATAACACAAAATGTTCATTTCTTTATTGTTTTAACTTAATCAAGTATACTGTGACAATTATGTATTCATATATTTGACTAACAGTATAGATTGACAGTAATAAAGTAGTGACAGGTACAAAAGATAGTTTTTAATACATTATTTAAATTAGATTCTTATTTAAGTAAAAATGTTAAGTAGTGATAAAAATGAATTAGAATTAACTCTTCCTGAAATAAGAGAAGCGGCAAATGAAGCTTGTCAGAATTTGATTCCCGAAATTTCAAAACATAAGTACCAGAATGTATATGAAAGTTTCGTGACCTGGCAAAAGAAAAAGCAACAAATTCCGTTTCAGAAACTGTGCTTTTAGCTTATTTTTCTGAATTAACAAATAAATTTAAGGTATGATAACTGTAAATATTGTAAATAATAGTTAATTTTACTTAAATAATATAACTTATATCGTTATGTTTTGTTTTGTATTGGATTTATTTTTGAATTATTCTATTATTATGTGGTATAACCGTAGAAAAAGTATAGTGTTTGACTCGCAAGGAATAACTCATTTCCCACTCGTACGATTTGCAGCATTCGCCTGCGGCTCTTGCTGCAAACATCGTACTCGTGGGAAATGAGTATCATTCCTTGCTCGTAAAACAATATACTATTAAATGTAACATAAAAACGCTTAAAAATTCAAATAAAATGCGAAACCAGTAAACAATTTCTTAGTTTTGTAATTAATTGTAAACTTCGAAAATTTATAAAAATTTTCCCTTAACTTAATATAAAAGTCATAAAAAAAAACTGGAATATCCTTAAATAAACATATATTGTAGAAAAAATAATAAATAGCAAAATAGCATAAAGTTGATGACAAATACAAAAATCCGTAGTTTAGTTAAAATAAAACTTACTCGCGAACAAACAGTTTGTTTGGTCCTCGGTGATGCCAATTTTTGAGTTTCTGTTTGAAATAATTTTCTGACCAATTGATTTTTACTTCCACGAATCACATCCATTTGTTCTTTTAAAATAGTGTCGCGATTTTTTTCCAAAAACCCACCACTTTCATACTGCACTCTACCCGCGGAATGTTCTATTGTAAATGAAGATGTTCCGAATCGTGCCTTTGAAAAATGTGGATTTTTTGAGCATTTTGAATAAAGTTTTTCGACCCAAGCAGCATCTGATCCTCCTGGCAACTACAATATATGTAATAATACAAAATTTAATATTTCGGAACATCACTACTGCTTTCTAAACAATTTTTTAGTGAAAATAATGTAATATAGAGAAATTTATGCATCATCTTTCTTAAATTACTCACCTTACATTCTTCATCTAACAAATCTAAAACTCCTAATTTTGCTTCAATTAAATCTATACAAAGTTGATTGTCATAAAAATCGATCATTTTCCATTCGATTCCTTCTACAATATATTCTTCTTGTTTTAATTTCTTTACGTGCAAATTAAACTGCTGTTGCAATTTTTCGTTAGCATAATTTATACACAATTGCTCCATAGAATTTGTTTCAAAAGTTTCGAATCCATAAATGTCCAGCACTCCTACAAACCTAAAAATACACGCTTTTAGAATTGGATTAAAAACTGTAGATTTATATAAGATTAAATAATAATTAAAAAAAACATCGGAAACATCTGAAAATTTACGAAAACCTGGAGAAAAGTTGAAAAAAGACAAAAAGGAAAAAATTGGAAAAGGTCGTAAAAACGTGTTACAACGAAAATAATCAAAATAGCTCTTATATTTTTTTTATGCGAAGTAGGAGGATAACTTCTGTCGGTCGGTTCCTTGATTGCCACGATCCATTGAAAAAACTGTGAATATAATTTAAGAAAAATATTAATTTATCTAACCTATATTTCGGTTCCTCTGATTCTAATGTTCGATTAATCATTAAAACAATCCAATTAAACAGTTCGGAGTAAATATTTTTAGCTAATGCATCCCTGGAAGTGATCGCCTCTTCAACTGTCATGGGCTTTAAAAAAACTTGACGCATTGAAATTATCTTCCGCGTACAAAGCCATTGTATCATTTCTGTTTCGTCGATGTCTAGTAATTCTGATACAATTTTCACTGACGGATCTGTAGTCTAAACAAAAAGACATTATTAGTATTCTCATTCGCCATCTTGGGTCAACTGTCATTGTCACTATTTCTTACAACAATAATTTAAAAATAACTCTTACAACCACGAAGACTAGACTTCGTGCTTACAACAATAATTTAAAAAAAAAATCTGGTGTGGGCACCACACGACCTTCCGAACAGTAGCATGTATAATAACAAGTAGTGAAAGAGCAAATCCACAATTTTTATTTCACATATTTCCAGTTTTTGATAAAAGTGTCAATATCTCGAAAACTAATGAAAATATCAAAAAAATGTATTCTTTCAAAAATGTCGGAAAATACATGTTCTTTCCACAAAGTATAAATATTTTGCCAATAACTATATGAAAACCCAATATTTTCAAAAAATGTCATTTTTTGACAAGAGTACACGTCCACTTCCGGTCGGCCGATTTTACTCAAATTCTATCAGATTCCTCCGATGGTGATTATAAGTAAGGTTTTATAGTTTCATTCCGATCCGATAAGCCGTTTAGCCGCAAATGTGTTCACAGACAGACAGACATTTTTTATTTTTGGTTTTTTTAGGCTCAGGGAACCCTAAAACGCGTATTTCCGCTAAAAACCCGAGATCGAAATTTTTCGCGATCACAATACCTTCCTATAACAGCGTTGCTGTTCGGAAGGTAATAACCTGAAAAATTAATCCACCAAATCAAGTAATATATTTGAATATAATTTTTTTTTAATTTCCATTTTTTTGTGTTTATTATCTAATATTTTGTTTTAATTTTTAATTTATTTCAATTTTGAAGAAACTGTATGTATATTTCAAGGCCCAATTGTCCGGCAGTGACGTAAATGCAAGTGGAACCAATGCGAGGTTGGAATGACTGCTAGTTGCCATGTTGAACTTAGAAACACTTACTATCTTTGTCTCATTAACGCGCAATAGAAACAGATACTTTTAAGAAAAATGTCAAGCGACACTAGCGCACTTAATAAAGTTCTCCAGTGTTGACATTTTTCTTAAAAGTATCTCTTCTAGTTTTTCTAGTTAAACATGGCAACTATCATTCATTCAAACCTCGCATTGGTTCCACTTGTATTTACATCACAATGATGTCACTGACAGACAATTGGGCCTCGATGTATAGTTAAATTGCCAATTAGGTGACTCAAAATGGCTGATCATAAAATCTATAATATAAAAATAAATCGCTGAATGTATTCATAAGCGCAAATCTCAAGAGATTCTTTTTTTTTATAATTCGTTACAATATTGAAAAATTATAAAAAAAAAATGATAAAAATTGTAAAAAAATTGTCAATCGTGAAAAATTGACGAAAACCGAAAAAATCTTAAAAATCCAGAAATCGTAAAAAGACGATGAACATTGTGAGTCTTAAAAAATTGCTGAAAATTATAATAAATATTTGAAAATCCTGTTGAAAATCTGGTGAAATTATGTCGAATATCGTACAGAAATGTTGAACCAAGTAAAAAATTGTTAAAAATTATAAGAAAATCTTAATAACCTTGAAAAACTGGTGCAAATGTTAAAAAAATGTCAAAAGTCAAACAGAAATCTTGAAAAACATGAAAAATTATAGAATAGTGTAAGAAATTCTTGACAAACTTGAAAAATGAATAAATACGGTTAAAAAAACTGCCAAATATCATAAAAATGATGAAAATTAAAAAAAAAATTGAAAATGGGTCCGTAAAATATTGAATATACCTAAAAAATGAAAGAAAATTGAAAATCGTCAGAAAATTGTCGAAAATGTAAAAAAAATTAAAAAAGTGGGTAAATTAAAAAAAAAATATCAAATAAAAAAACGGAAAAAGCAGAAAAAGTTAAAAAAACTAACAAAATTGAAAAACGACAAAAAAAAGAAAAATGTAAAAAACTACTAAAAAGGAACAAAAGCGTAAAAATGATAAAATACAACAAAAAACTAAAAGTTAAATAAAAACACAAATGTTTTCACGATATCCACAATATATTGCGGATATCGTGAAAAGAATTGTGTTTTTATTTAACTTAGTTATCCATCAAGTAACAGCCAATTCAATAAAAAAAAAAGTGAAAAGCTGTAAATACAAAAAATATGATAAGATCGACAAAAACAGTAAAAAACCATTAAAATCAATCAAAAATATCGCAAAAATAGAAAAAACGAAAAATGAAAAAAAAAACAAAACGTTAACAACTAATGTTAATTAAAATATTATTTAATTAATTAATACCTCGATGAGACATCTTTCTTGGTCCATTCCATTTTCATCTTTAACTGAACTTTCATAAATTTTGATGTTTCCTAGATGTAAAATGGCGGCCAAAATTTTAAACATGTCGAATTGTTCCGATTCGGAAAATTCGAGAAGATTTAAAGCATTTACGGTCTCTTCGAAATATTTCAAGTCGTCAACTCCTGGCACGTTCGGACTCCCTCCTTGATTCAAGTAGTGAAATCTATCTGGATGATCTAAAATATAAAATTGCGTTATTTTTCGAGGTTTTAAAGCAAAGTTTTTAATGTATGGTTCGAAAAAGAAGTTGTTACAGAAAAATCGTGACATAACTAAGTAACGGATACTCTCGTTTTCGAGTAGGTATACCAAGTATGCGCTGACTCAAATCAATTCAAATTTTAATTTATGAAGTATCCATGTAATTATGTTTAATAAATTTTAATAAGTATATTTTTTTAAATGTGGATAACCGTTTAAATCTATCCAGAATGTGTAATAAATATAAGCCTAATATAAAGAATTGGGTTTTTTAGTTAAATATAAAAAATACCTAAATGTAAATGTTCCAACTGCCCTCTAGCTGCACAAATTTGATAAAATATATGATAGTTTCGTTCATCCGGTGCTTGGAAAACCACTCGACTTTTTTCCAAAAGATAAGTTCTCATCGAGGCCCCACTTATATGAAATTGTTTATTAAATTGTAATTCGATGAATTTTCCATATCTCGAACTATTATCATTTCGTGTAGTTTTCGCAGTTCCAATTGCCTCCATGATAGGACTGCTCGCTAAAACTTTTTTGTCCACTTGTGTTTCTTTGGTACTCCCACCGACAGTGGCGAAATAACGCATGATATATTTGGCAGAAACGGTTTTTCCTGCACCACTTTCCCCCGTCACAATTATGCTTTGATTTCGTTGTTCTCGCTCGAGTGTTCTGTAAGCTTCTTCTGCCACACCAAAAATGTGTGGATCCAAGTTACCAATTTCTTTGCCACGGTACTGTTGCATTTTTTCAATATCTAAAAACAAATAAATCTGATCAAAAAGAGTACGCAGAAAGATAATGCAAGTTTCAGACACTGTCCAATTTAAACACAAGTAGAGTGAGGAGTGTGGATTTGTAAAAATGCTATGTACAAAAGAGTAATCAACCAATAAGAGAGCGAATTTACATTAATCATATGGTATACGGTTGGAAATTCATACTGTTAATTAAGCTTTTGAAGAACATAGGGAAGTCATTTTAATAATGGTACAAATGGATAAAGAATTATTTTGATTCAGAGACTAATTTAACAACGTACTTTTTTAAAAAATAAACAATATGGATTCATTAGGAAAAGTGAGGATTTAATATAGGTAAATCAAAAACAGTTTTTACAACCACTTCTAAAAGGTCTAGAGCAATTTCAAATCACTACTTATATAAGCATCATACTTAAATTTAGAAGCCGAAGCTTACGTGAAGAAACTAGTTCAGAATATTGATAATAACTGATGCCTAATTAGAGATACTAGTTAAACGACAACTGCAAAAGAAAACACTAGAGCATCAGGACAATATGCCCATTGCCTTCATCGATATTAAGAAGACATTTGATTCTGTAAACAAGATTTGTGAAATAAAATGCTTCCTAAGACCAACAGACCCTTGCTAAGAAGCATATGAATAGAAGTCATTCATATCTATACAAATACAGAAGAAACGAAAAGTTGGAGAACATTATTAAACGCGTTAGTGCGGCTTGACATTTTTTTTAAAAGTATCTCTTACTATTGCGCGTTAATGAGACAAAAAAAGTAAGTCTTTCTAAGTTAAACATGGCAACAAGCATTCATTCGAACCTCGCATTGGTTTCACATGCATTTAAGTCAGAATAGCGTCACTGCCGGACAATTGGGCCTCGAGGTTTCGCATTTAAAAGATTAGTAAGATTTGGATACTAAATGAATAGATCATACGACAAAGTAAATTTATCTTGGTTAATCCATTATATATCAGAATTATCCACCTAAATCCCACAATTTAGTCTTCTGAGGAAGAAATTATTTAAAGCTAGAGAGAGATGTAGAGATCTTAGTTTGGTAGCAAAATAAATTTCTTTGCATCGAGAGACAATAAGAAATGTGACAATTTTGTTCTAGAGAAAAGACTTTGGCGCTTTCCAACTTAATGTTCTTAATGGTAGACAACATTTAGATATAAGAAATAAGAATCAAGATGAGTTTTCTAGTGATGAAAAATATGAAAAGTATATAAAAATATACTCACCATAAATAGGTACATCAGTGTAAGGATTAATAGCAAACATCACAATTCCACAATAAGTATAAATATAATTTTTCTTGCAAAATCGGTATTTTAAATTATGCAAGACCGCAGGTTCGTGAAGATATGACAACGATATCAAATCATTTTCTCCCAATAAAATATGCGGATTTCTTAAAAACGGTAAATCTTCTTCGGATTTTATAACTAAGGATTTGGTTTCTCCCGATTCCTTTTCAACATTTAATGATTGTTTTGTGGGTGAGTAATTTTCCAACAATTTCGCACTTTCCCATATTTCTTCTGGATGTGGAATCCATACTTTTGCGTTCTGAAAATAGAAATAATACTATAATTAAATGTTTCCTTTAAAGAAAATAAATGTAGAACGTTTTATATGCTAAGAAGCGTCGACTTAAAAAACAAATGGATATAGAATATACAAGAGACGGAGCTTTCAAAAATATGTAGGCAAAAAGTTAGTTGACCTACAGCACTAAAAACAGGTTTTATAGTCCACCATTTTGATTCCGCTGTCAGTAAATTGACATATCGTTAAAGGTATTGTAGATATATCTTCAGACTAAACAAATACCCGTTTAAAATATTTTATTACAAAATAAATAAGATTATTATTTTTAATAGCAGTGTATTGACCATTTACTGCGAGGAGTGACAAAACTGACAAATGACAGTCAGTGATAGAGGAATCAAAATGGTAGAGTTTATTTCTGGATAGGTTTAGTACAGTACATTTTGATCGTGAACTGTGATTGATTAACCGCAAGCGAGAATATATTAATGTTTCCTTATTAATTAGAATGTTTCTCGTAATGTCATAATTTGTCCCATGAATTTCAATTAAAAGAAACATTAGTCTTATCTGGAATCTTTATTTAATGGAAACAATCTGATTATAGTCACCGTTCGTACTGCAACCTAGTTAGGCTTATTATACTTTTTCCATTGGTTCATGTCATCCACTCCAGAATCTTGGCAGCCTCTTCAAATTTATACAGGTCTAAAGGATAGGTGCCATATGTTTGTGAAGACACAATCAAATCTCCAAAAATTGGCTGTCTTCTGCGATCCAATGCCTCGCAATGATAGAATATAAGTTTAACTGTTTCAGGTACCCTGCCGTATAATCTGCAACTTGGGTCTTCATTAAACAGCCGCAAGGTTTGCAGGTGTCTCTTAACCGATAAGGAATTCTATAATTACTCGTGGCTAATTCCTGCTAGTTTTGCGTAGTGTTTCAGCTCTTCTAGCACATTTTTCTGTGTGTTTGGCCAGAGATGTGTTTCCAGTGTTGGTGGTGTTTTCTACGGATCCAGGCTTTCATTCGGCTCTTAACCGTTATTTTAGGTACCACTAGAGCTGGCTCAACTAGTTTGGATATCGCTACTTGACAGTCGTGTACTTCTCTGGAGACTACTTTAGGGGTCTTTAAAGCCTCAATAGGCGCCTAACTATCTGTGCATAGGTTGATCCGCTTAGATTTATAAGACCCCCAATTATTTTCACTTGTGCATTGCAAGATTGCATTTACTTCTGATTGAAATACATATGTATATCTTCCCAGAGAGGCAGAAATTTTCACGTTTTCGTCACTGCTGTAGATTCCTGTTCTGAACCCTCTTCAGTCAGACCCGTCGGTGCACCATATTTATTAGTCAGGTATGTCTTCTCCAATTTCCTGCTTAATTTTTTGTGTCCTAATCTAACAAAAATGTAACTCAGATTTTCTTGTAGTTCGTAGAAGCCCATCCTTACTTTCCCTTTCAAGATTATATGAATAGGAGGAGAGTCTAACAGTACTTCCAGTGTTGCGGTTGGAGTGCCTCTTAAACCTCCAGTTACCATACCATACCATAAACGCATATGCAATGGTTGGTTTAATCACCAGTTATAATATATCTAGTTTTAAACCTCTCTTGGTTATGTACTCAAGGTATGTTTTGAGTCTAATATCACCCCAAGGTGATATATTTGTACCATAAAGACGACCTCTAATGGATAAACGCAATACATCAAAGAAATACTAATAAATTTGAAAGAATTGAAAAAACACAAAAAATTTAAGAATATCTGTATCCGAGAACGATCAAAAAATCAAACAGACTTACAGAATAGTCTGACTAAGCCTTTCATCAAGCAAAGTGAATGGGTCAGCTTTCTTATTTTTTTATTGTTGAGATAAGGACATTAATTGAAAGATCTTTTTCCTTCATACGCAGGTGGAAGTATTGCTAGAGAGAAGGAAATTAGGCTAGATTCTTAGATATAGTTTTGTTGTTAAAATAAATGTATTATATATCGCGGACGAAACTATTATTGTACTGACAAAAAGAGAAATAAATCGTAAGATTTTATATTTTTTACTATATTTGAATAAACACGTTTTTTATATAATTTAATATTGTAATTTTTATTATAGACCTGATGTATTATATTTACTTCTTTATAAAAAGTGTTATTATGGAAAATTATGATGCGTTTAGTAAATTAAATATTCAATTCAATCATTACATTTAAAAGATATGTATCTTTTTATTTTAACCGTAAAGCTAACGGTTTAAATTTTCACAAATCGATATTTAAAGTAATTCATGTTTAAATATACTAAAAATTTAATATAACAATGATTTGTTTTTAAATTAACATGCAAATACAAAGTAGCTATATAAATGTGTTTAAAATAATACTTTTTTGTACAACTGTCATTAAAAGTGACACTTTTAATGATAGCAAACAATGTTAAAAACGATTGTTTACATAGCAGCGTGTTAAAAATACTTTTTTGTACAACTGTCATTAAAAGTGACACTTTTAATGATAGCAAACAATGTTAAAAACGATTGTTTACATAGCAGCGTGTTAAAAATACTTTTAACACGTTGCCATGTAAACAAGTTTACCTACTTTTAACACGGTTTAGTTTACTTTTAACACGGTTTGGTTTATTGTCATTGCAAATTCGCTCGTTTCATTATCAAAATAGGGAAGTTGTACAAAAAACATTGTATGGTATTTGTGTTAAAAGTGATTTTATTTTGTTCGTGAAATTGTTCAATTCGCTCCGCTCATTTCACAAACGTTTTCACTCACAAAATAAAACCTCACTTTTAACACTCATATCATAAATAACTATTTTGTACAACTGTCATTAAAAGTGACACTTTTAATGATAGCAAACAATGTTAAAATTGATTGTTTACATGGAAGCGTGTTAAAAATACTTTTAATACGCTTCAGTTTACTTTTAACACGGTTTAGTTTACTTTTAACACGGTTTAGTTTATTGTCATTGCAAATTCGCCCATTTCATTATCAAAATAGGGCAGTTGTACAAAAAACATTGTATGGTATTTGTGTTAAAAGTGATTTTATTTTGTTCATGAAATTGTTCAATTCGCTCCGCTCATTTCACAAACTTTTTCACTCACAAAATAAAACGTCACTTTTAACACTCATATCATAAATAACTATTTTTTATTAATATTATAAATTAATATAAAAATTGAATTTTATATATGAGTATTCAAGCTTGAAAGAAGTTTTTTACGACAACCTAAACGAAGCTTATTACAACTTAATAACAGGGGACCTAAATGCTAAATTAGAAAAAAAGCAGGATGAATCCGAAAACGTCTTGGTTAAATACGGCTACGGAGAAAGAAATGAAAGGGATTGTAAACTCCTCAATTTATTGCATATATGGCCTCCATATATTAGCCCAAACGGAAACACAAGAAATGAAATAGATTATATCATCTCCAACATGATGTAACTGTTTTAAACAGTTTTTGCTTACGTAGTGACCATAGAATGAAAAGGTCTAGCGTTTCAATAAACAACTAAGAACATAATGAAAGAGAGAAAAGAACTGCAGAACAAACACACCAAAACAAAAACAACTAAACAAAGATATAGCTAAAGTCATCTGCAAAGATATTCAAACATCCAACTCTGAAATTATTACTAAAACAATAGAAGAGAACAAAAGTTTAAAAGTACTCAGACGGAAATACCTATATGTTTAAATCGGTTAACATTGAAAATGTTGGCATCAACATTAACAGTAAATGCCTTGCGCTCACCTAGGATTAGCAGATGATATAGTCTTAATAGCAGACTGTTTCGAAGATGCCATGATGATGTTACAACAACTAAATTTAGCCTCACGTAAACTTGGTTTAAAAATAAACGTAGCAAAAACTCAGTTGATGACCAACCTCGTATTCAGTGAAGGCCTGTATATCGATGGAATCCACGTTGAGAAACCGTCATTTATGGGGCAGTAACTTGCGAAAGTGGAAGTAATCTTATATAGAATGGTTAAAGAAGTAACAATCAAGGAAAGACCTCGATCACTTCAATTTGAACAAACTTGGAAAATGACATGCCAAATAAATTTAACTTTGTGGGAAAATTTACCACAAAACTGGGTAGTAAATCTGAATAGAACAAAGACATCATATTGGGACTAAGCTAATATGCCCCAAAATGGTATACGGATGGCACCAAGTTAGATAAAGGAACAGGAGCAGGGGTTTTGGACAGAGTGCCAAATACTAAGAAAGCCTGTGTGCATACCCAAGTATTTTATCAAGCGGAAATCTGTGCCATTGAAGGATGTGTAATATAGATAGAAACTGTCGTAGAAAAGAGATTGTAATCATGTCAGATAGTCATGCAGCTATCCAAGCTTTGAATTCACACACAATCAGTTCAAAGATGGTCTGGGAATGTCTAAGCAAAGTAAATGTACTAGGACAAAATAACACTGTTACCCTCTTATGTGTTCCAGGACACATAGGTAAAGATGGAAACGAAACAGCAGATAATCTAGCAAAAGAAGTAACTGGAACCCCTTACTTGGGACCAGAACCATTTTGTGGAATGAGTCTTAGAAAAATTAAGAAAAGAAGTCGACAGAGAAAAATCAAAGAACTGGAACGATCTAGAAGGAGTATGACAATCGAATACACTCCCGGAAAACTATAACCAGAAGAGATCTTTAGCTGTCTAAACCTTAGTTAGAAGAACCTCCGTATTATAACAGGAATACTAACCGGATACTGCCGATTAAAGGACACATGAAGAAACTAGGATAAAAACCTACCTAAGTTGATGCCCGACGATATCCTAAACATTCTAAGAAATATAGGATTAGAAGAGCTGCTATGCAATTCATTTAAAATCAAACATAAAAAAATAACAATTTCAGAATAGTTTAAATTTCTTTTTAGGGCAAAACATATTAAATTTAATCCAAAAATATGTTATTAAAATAATTTTAGAATTAGTGATGATAGCATGAATCATTTATAAATATTTACATTGTTACTGTATAAATTTATTGTTTTTTTCAAAATAAATTTTTAATCTTTTTAATTAGAAAACTGCAAATTTTTAATAAAAAATTGAATTGAGCGTTTCAGATTAAATCAATTTTCAAAATTCAGTAAATATTTGTAAACAAATATTGAAAAGTGTTTTTCTTCCTACCCTCTCTACGAAATATTAAGAAGATTATTATTTTGAAATAATTTTTGGGTTTTTAAAATCTCATAATGTATTTTAAAAGTGGACAAAATTTATTTTCAAACAATGACAACTGTAGATATATGTTTATTATCGATTTCGAGAAACCAACAAACATATCGAATTAAATTATTAAAAATTATATTTCCAAATTTATCTACCGAAGCCTTATCATCGATGCTTTTTGTTTGAACAAAAATTGTAATCATCTTATGGGACGTTTAGTTGGACGTTAGATGCATTAATAATAATTTAAAGATACTCCATGAAAAAAGAAACATCTCAGCCAATGAACAACATAGATGAAAAATGGAAAAACGTAAAAACAGCAATAATAAATCCTGCGAGGAAAATTCTGTCTAAAGAAAAATTAAAAATTAAGCAAAGGTGGATGACTGATAAAATCCTTCTTCTCTTCTTAATCGGAGGAAAATTAAAGGAAAAAAACCAACAAAGATATAAACAAGTACAGAAAGAAATTAAAAAAGAAATCAGAATAGCAAAGGAAGATTTTTATAAAAGAAAATATGAAGAATAATAAAAAATTTGAATCAAAAATGTAAGTAATGACTTTATTAAGTTGGTTTAAATTTAATGTGATATGTTGGGCAATAACATTCCAATATGACGTAATGCTGATGAGGATAGTTTCTAAAGGAAGATTTGTGTAAAAGGAGACGACAACAAAACTGACCAGAACATAACCATTAGGTATTTAGTTATTGAAGACCTTACTAAAGAATAAGGATTTTTTGAATTTGAAAAAGACTATTGTTGTTACACGCCGTGATTAGGATTTGGGTAAGAAATTTTGCAAATTTTGGGGAATTAATGGAGGAAATGATGGGTTATATATTCTTAAAGATCTAGCAACTTCCTTAGATAGCGCATTTATATAAAATAATACAAACAATAATTACATTATAAAAATCTTTGCTAATATTAAATTAAATAAATTATTCAAAATTATACAAATTAAAAAAAAACAAAAACAAATAGAAAAATAATGTGCGATAAGAACTAGTCACTTGTGTCGCCATTTACCAAGTGCCACGCGCTATTTTGTTTATTTATTTGTGATTTTTGATACATCCATAAAACCAATTTTCTCAAAGTTTTTCGAGAATTTTTAAATTTATATTGTTTTAGAATTTCTGGTGAACTATTTGTATTTTGCTGTCAATTATGATATATTCAGTTGCAGATTTTAAGTTACTTGTGATACAATTTCTACAGTAATATAAACTATTTAAATAGTTTATTATTACAAAAAATCTGAAACGTTTTTTTTTATATTTAGTTTCGAATATCAACAAGTTTTTGTAGGCGTATCTACACTATTTGACTTAAAAAATACATTCACATCACTTACTAATACCCAAACTTATTATTTAGTGTATATATAATATCACGTTCGGAATTAAATTAACAACTTATAAACCTATTTTTCTTCGCTCAATTGAATATTAAATTTACTAGATTAGCTAATGTTTTTATAAAACGAGACATTTTTTAAACAAAGTTTCGATGAAAAAAGATATTTTCGGAATTATTGTTTAAACCATAAAAAATTGGTATTTGTTGCACGCAATTTACTTTTTTAACTGCTGTTGTAATTCATATTTTTTAATGAAAAATTGTCACAAAAATGCTGACCGTACTTAAGACGTGTTAAATTAAATTATTATCATTAGTATTAATTAATTATAATCATCGAATTTTAAAAAAAAAGTTAAATCTATAGCTACGTTTACATTTGGCAAGTTTACTGACGGAAAGTACTTGCGGCCACTAAACTTGCTTGTTGTTTTGTGTTTACATATTTTCAAGTTTATTTGCTAAAAGTAGTATTTAGAAAATGGCACCTACTGCAGCAGTGCGCGCTGCTGTTAAAGTTGTTGTACGTGAAATTGCCAATAATTTAATAGTAAAATTACAACGCAAGAGAAATAGAAAAAAAAGGGTTTGGATTAGAGACTGGATAAGACGCAGGAGTTCTCTGGGTGTGTCACAACGACTCTTAAAGGAGTTATCAGCTGAAGATCCCGATTCTTATAGGAATTTTATGAGGATGTCACACGAAAAGTTTCAGGAACTGTTAAAACTAGTTGAACCTAAACTTACAAAGTCAGAAACATGGATGAGAAATCCTATTTCCCCTCAACTGAAATTGGAAGTAACATTACGATATCTTGCCACTGGTGATAGTTTTGCTTCCTTGCAGTATTTATACAGAATACCGAAATGTACTATTTTATAATTCACGTTCACAAAGTTTCTATTTCGACACTAAAAACAGTATCGAAATAGATTCATTGTAACACTGTTTTTGGTAACTTTTTGTTTTACACAATTGGTTGCACTGCACTGATTTTCAACGAAAGAGTTCAGGTAGTAAATCAAGAAGTACGTTGTAGTAAATTATTAACTACATTATCAGCGTTATTGCTAAATTCGGAATATTTTATACAAATTTGACAAACATTCTAATTTAAAATCATTAAAACTGACAAGTGTCAAAACTGTCAAGATTGCCAACATAAATAAATATTTTGAAAAACACTCATTTTACTTTTTTTTATACTTTTAAAAGTTCATTATAAAAAATAGTATGTAACACTCGAGTTACAATGACGGTTTGTAGTACTCGTTCTTTGCGAAACTCACCGCTCCGCGGTTCGTTTCACAAACTGAACTCGTACTACGAAACCTCTGTCATTGTAACACTTGTATTACAATATACTATTTCAGTTTTTTTACCCGAGGTGCTTTTGGCAATATATGAAGTCCTTGCGAAATATATAACGGTAAGAAATATCAAATATATTATTTTAAAGTTCAAGTAGGTAAATGCTTTTACTTAATTTTTTTGAAATAATTTTGTATACATTCTATAAAATACCAACAATGATAGTACCTACTATAGTAAAAGCATTTTCCTTTAGTTTTATATATGCATACCACCCAATCAAACACATTTTTACAACGCTACTTTTATTTAGAAAAACAAAATACATTTCATTTCTTCTGTACTTTAAAGATCAGTATAATCTCCGTCATAATCTTCATCAGAGATAAAGGCTTGTTCTTTTGCTTGTTGTACTATATCTGAATAATCAGAATACGATGTGGAAGGTCTGGAAGGTCTGTTGACAACCTGTTGCTGCATTTGTAGTTGTTCAATATCCGAATAATAAGAATTAGATGTTGAGGATCTTCTGTCGTTTTGGTGCTGCATTTGTTGCTGATTTAGCTGGGAATAGTCTGATCGAAGGTTTTGCTCATTGCTATGGAATACTTGGTTTGCAGATGGAAGGTGGGCTAATCTTTCACGAGTAATAAGATTCTGAATTTCTGATTGCAAAATAATAAAACTTCTCTGGGAAAGTTCTCTTAATTGAGATGAAATATGTTTTGCATAGGCATCATATTGATCATCGGGCTTATTCTCATTTTTCTCGACAATTTCTTTTAGAGAGTCAATTGCTTTATCAACTCTAGAAGCTGAATTGACGTTTCTGGATCTTTTATTGCATTTGGGAGGTTGGGATATGCTTGATGGTTCAATACGTTTCAAAGACTGAGGTGTAGATGGTGATTCTGGTGGGATAGTTTCTTCGGCGTCACTTTCTGCAGTTTCTTGCTGTGTTGCTTCCTTAAAAAAATGTTTTTGTTAATAGAAATATATGCATATACACTATAGTGTCCGAAAATTATGTTCTAATAATTTCTTAAGTCCACAAATGCATAGTTTTAAAGATGGGTACAGGGTGCCAAACTTTTTTTAATAATTTTTTTGTAAATATCTTAAAAATCCTTTAAATTATTGGAACGGATTTTCCGGTTACCGTATAGATTTAAATATTTAGAAATAATGTAATTCCCAAAACAGTAGTAAATTTGTATTTTTTTCAGGTACCCTCAACAGAAGATGATTGGAAGGTTATTCAAAGAGGGTTTTCTTCAAAGTGGAATTTTCCTCAATGTTGTGGCTCTATAGATGGGAAACATGTTCAGGTGCAACGACCGCCGAATAGTGGATCAGAATTCTATAACTATAAAGGGACTTACAGCATAATTTTATTTGCGTTAGTAGACGCAAATTATTGTTTTAAATATATAGAAGTTGGAGCTAACGGCAGGGCAAATGACAGTACGATATTTAGGAATTCCACCTTGAATAGAGCTATGTTAAATGGAGACCTACATTTTCCACAAAATTCCGTTATTGTCGGAGATGATGCATTCCCCTTGAGGACAAATCTACTAAAACCTTACTGCGGAACGTTAACTACTAAACAAAGAATATTTAATTATCGTTTGTCACGAGCTAGGAGAGTTGTAGAAAACGCCTTTGGTATTTTAAGCGTAAGGTTTCGATTATTTCGAGGGGTAATTAATTTAAAACCAAGTACTGTGGATTTGGCTGTAAAAGCTGCTTGTGCATTGCACAATTGGCTTAGAATGACTGATGCCCGACAATATTGCCCATTTGGAACAGTCGATCGTGAAGATATTGATACAGGGGATATTATAGATGGTTTCTGGCGTTCAGAAGGTCAATCACTAGAGTCAGTGAGGCATTTGGGAATTAATAATCATTCACAAGCTGCGAATTCTTTGCGTGATAAGTACGCAGATTATTTCTCCGGGGAAGGTGCCGTACCTTGGCAAGATAAAATGATTGGTTTATAATACAAAATAAAAATAATTGAGATTGGTTTATAATACAAAATAAAAATAATTGAGTTATGTATGTTTTTTTTGAAAAACACTTACCATGTTGTTTGTTGTTTCCCTGCTTATGACCATGTTCCGTAAAAAACTATCTGCCCTGGCAAACCACATAAGCTTTGGCTTGTATAAATCATCAGTGCCACTTCCACTTTTTTTCGACTTTAAAATTTTATTAACTTCTTGTCTATAAACGGTTTTTATTGTTTTTATCTTTGTTTTCAATACGGTTATGTCAATGTTTTGAAATCCAGATTCTTCTAACTCTTTTAAAAGTTTTTCCAATGCGTTATCTCGTCTTAATTTATTCATATGTTCTTTTAATTTTATATTCCATAAAATTTCATATTTTTCATAAATATTTAAAAACAGAATTATCTGATTTCCATCCCACTTCATTGTTTACGAACTTTTTAGTAGTAAAAAATCCGTCAAGTCTGCAAGTAAACTAGCCAGTCCTTCAACTTTGGCAAGTCGCTTGCCGGCAAGTAGCAAGTCACTTTCCCGCTGTTTACACATGGCAAGTTTAGTGGCCGCAAGTACTTTCCGCCAGTAAACTTGCCAAATGTAAACGTACCTTTAAGTATAAAAATGAATCTCCGAATGTGTTGCTATATAATAGCAAATCTCGAAAGCAGCTAAACCGATTTCACTAATTCTTTTTTAAATATTCCTTGAAATACAAGTATAGTTCTTTATTACAAAATATAAAATAGATTATTATCGTTTACATATTATGTAAAAAACAATGGTATTCGTATTCACGTAATACCTAAGTAGGTAGTAAGTTTCTCATTGTATACTCCAATTTTCTGTATTATTAACACAATATGATATAATAAATTCTAAAAATATATTAAAACACACTTACTTTTGTATATAATTCTAAGCTCATTTTATTTTAATTGCAACTTTCCACCTAATATATATAAAGACTGCAACCGGTCAACTGGGTAGGATTTGAAAACTAACGTGTTTTAAATATCACTTTATCTTATCAACAAAACTTTTTTGTATATTCAACTTTTACCAGTCCAAACAACTAGTAATAAAATAAAATAATTTTACAAATATAAGTTAACATGATAAGTTGAAAAATATAAAAATTTTAACACTAGTAATATAAAATATGAAATAATTAATAATATAAACCAGTAAACGTCTAAGTGAATGAACACTTGTATTGCGCTGGTTAGTAATTTAATTTCATTTTAATAGAATATATAATTCTATGATTAGTATAAGTCAAAATAACTATTCGATAAACAGACAAGTTTATCCATACCCTACTCTATTAGTTTTAAAAATTCATAATAATGTTGAAATAGTTATTTATGCAACTAGTGCGTAAAGTGACCTTTTTTGACGAATGTGAATGTTGTCGCATGAGCCGCAGGCGAATGCGACAATCACATGAGTCAAAAAAGGAACATTTACGCACGAGTTGCATACAATATTTTTTCTACGACCGAATTTCTTTACAAGAAATACAAGTATAGGCCTAATTTTTTTCACGCACTACTGCGAAAAAAAATATTATATTTAAAACATATTTTAGACAACAAAATATTTATTTTCTAAATTAATCTTACCCTATAATACCGGTACGTAGAAACGCGAAATGCTTGAATTATAAATTAATTGAAATGTCAATCAGTCACAGACTACGTATATTTAAATAAAAATACTTCCTACCCTTATTCATGAACTGATATTTCTGTCATATTAAAAATTAAATTAAAAATTACTTCATATAATATCTAGTTTTGTATATATTAAACTGCAATAATTTAACAATTAATAGTTATTTATGATATGAGTGTTAAAAGTGAGGTTTTATTTTGTGAGTGAAAACGTTTGTGAAATGAGCGGAGCGAATTGAACAATTTCACGAACAAAATAAAATCACTTTTAACACAAATACCATACAATGTTTTTTGTACAACTTCCCTATTTTGATAATGAAACGAGCGAATTTGCAATGACAATAAACCAAACCGTGTTAAAAGTAAACTAAACCGTGTTAAAAGTATTTTTAACACGCTGTTATGTAAACAATCGTTTTTAACATTGTTTGCTATCATTAAAAGTGTCACTTTTAATGACAGTTGTACAAAAATATATTTACACAAATTTACACAAATAATAAAAAAAAAGTTTCCTTACCCCGGAATTGAACCCGAGTCATCTGGGTAGAAGCTATACACCTTAAAATCTCGGCCAATAACACACGTAAAAATATTTGCATAATCTTATACAAAACAGTGCTTATTTTACTTTTTTTCACTAGTGAAAAAAAGTTAAACTTTACGAACCTTAAACCGTGCGTAAAGGTAATACTTTACGCACGGTTGTAGAAAAAATAAATTTTATCTACTCTACCTCATATTATGTATCAATTTTTAGTTCCTGAAAACTGTCATTATAGACAGCAGTGCGTGAAGGATTGAAAGTGTGCGTGAAGTAACAATGTATTTTAAATGGGATTTACTTTTTCGCACTGTTTTTGACACACCTTCATATAATCAAATATCCTTAGCATTCGCGTTGTCATGGTGTTGCTATGAGAGCATTACATTTCAATCAAAGCTATTCTGACAGTTTTAAAGTTTAAACTTTCAAATTTGAATTTGTAATTATTTTTTATTTATTTATCGTAGATAATAGTTATTTATGATATGAGTGTTAAAAGTGAGGTTTTATTTTGTGAGTGAAAACGTTTGTGAAATGAGCGGAGCGAATTGAACAATTTCACGAACAAAATAAAATCACTTTTAACACAAATACCATACAATGTTTTTTGTACAACTTCCCTATTTTGATAATGAAACGAGCAAATTTGCAATGACAATAAACCAAACCGTGTTAAAAGTAAACTAAACCGTGTTAAAAGTAAACTAAACCGTGTTAAAAGTAAACTTGTTTACATGGCAACGTGTTAAAAGTATTTTTAACACGCTGCTATGTAAACAATCGTTTTTAACATTGTTTGCTATCATTAAAAGTGTCACTTTTAATGACAGTTGTACAAAAAATTTTGTATGAAACTGTGCGTGAAGTGCTTTTTGCGCACTTACGCGATATATAGCACTCGCTTCGCTCGTGCTCTAAACATCGCGTGCGTGCGCAAAAAGCATACTTCACGAACTGTTTCATAAATTTTACATATTATATATATATATATATATATATATATATATATATATATATATATTGAGATGATATGAGTTACTATGCTATATTAAATAAGAATGTAAAAGGAAAATCTTATGGAAAATAGAGAAAGGAAAATTTTCTTATTTCGGGTCAGAGCACAAATGCAGTAACATTAGGATCAATTATCATCATCTTCTTCATAATTCCTAAAAAAGGAAAAAGAAAATAGAATAAGAAAGAAAAAATACAAATTCGTTTCAAAGATTTTTGTTTAAAGATTCAAAATGGTTTAATCTACATTATATAGAGTTACAATAATTATGAAATTGATAAATGGGAAAAGTAAATAATTAAAAGCTTATAAAAATTGCCAATACATTAGTAATTAAACATTAATTTTTAAATGAAGTAAGGGTATAATTAAATAAGAAAATTAAATTATAAAAATATCACAAATAGTTAAAATAAATATTAAAACTTTTACTTACTTTTAAAATATACAAATTTATCAACCATATTCTAATTTGTTAATAGTTCAAATGCCAAATGAAATATTCTGAAAAAGAGAAAATTATTAGTTTGTAAGTGCTAGTAAATTTTATAAGAATAAAAAGAATAATCATTGTTTTAAATTGTAATATTGAATCAAGAATTAGATTTTGTTAGTAATTTTATTTAAATAAGGAATTAGTAGGCGATTAGGTGTTAAGGATGTATAGATTTAAGTTTGTTGAATTTGTCAGTTGTTTTTTTGTTGATTTGATAGAATGTCTCTTGTTTTCTGGTTCTTGAAATGGAAGTTGTATTAAAAAATTGCTCCGTAGAAATTTTGAGTTTTTTTTGAAAATATTGATAAAAGAAAGTATTACATCAGTTTAAAGTATAAAGATTATCACAAGGTAACCAGAGAAAGCAATTGGTAAGAGAAACTTATATTATTTTATGAAGAAATAGATATTTCAATTGGGGGTTGAGCAGTATATGGTATAACTGCATTTTAATTAAGTTAATGAAGATTAAACTAATATTTAACAAGAAAGAAAGCCATAATTACACTTACCAGAGGAAATAGCAGCAGTGTATCTTTTGGTTTGAAGGGCAATTGATTGTTTGATCTCTACAAAGTTTCCTGAAATCTTTGCTGTTCCGGGGAAGAAAGTAGATTGTCCTGAGAACTGAATCCTGGTTTTCCAGAAGAGGAGCGAAGCTTCATACAAATGGTAACCACTTTTCACTCGTTACAATAAAGAGTTTTTATGTGTTTGATTTTTGTAATTTTAATGAACATTTTTATTTCACTGTTTTACATGTAAATTTATAACATATATGAGTGTGTATGTATAATAATTTGTTTTGATATATCAATTACTATGTTATAAAATATTCCTTACCATGAATTAATTTTGAATTTTAAATATAAATAGTGAATAGGTAAGAATTAACTTAATGTAATTATTTTCCAATATGATTATTTAAATATGCTACCGGCTATTCCCTTATGTCAAGGTCAGAGTTCAAATATTCAACAAAACTAGATTCAAAATCAGTTAATATACAAATTTTCAATAAAATGACTGTAAAACCACACTATCCTAGACCAATGATGTTTTCTAGGCATGAATTGTATATAAATTTCTAACCTTACTAATTCAAAATGTGTCAAACTTCAAAGAAACCGTTGTTAACCCAAATATGTCTCAAATATATAAAATGAAATATTCTGATTTGAGTTAATAAACAATTCAAATTAAACTTATCAAAAAGTGAATAATAATCATTTAGTTAAACATACTCCCGCGTCACCCCTTACCTGAGCCCAGTAGGGTGCTAATAAAAGAGCAATAAAAGAGACCTTTTCGCCTACCCTCACCGCATGTGGTTGTATGAATTCACGATCTTACAATCTATTGTTTATATTTAACAAATATATGTGTTTAATTTTTTATAAATAAAAATAAATAAATATCAGAAACGTAAAGATATTTTTTTTCTGATTTCAACCATATATAATACTTACGCAAAATTTTATAGTTTACAGTTATGTCACCAAAATATTCTAAATTACACTGAGAAACAAACAAGAGATAATCTCATAATGTGGTACAAAAATACCCAACGATTATTAATACTACAAAAATGCTTAATTGTCAAATTTAAATCCAAAACAGCAAGGGATAATCTCATAATGAGGTGTTGAAAATAGATAAACTTTAACAATTCCAATAACAATCAGATTGAAAGAGATTTACCCTAATTAAAATGCTATTGCATTACAAAACATCCTAATGTTTTTTTAATATCAATTTGTATTGTTCGGTTATAACAAAAAATATATAAAATGTTAGCCATTATTCACAAACAATTATTTGTGTCTTGTTTTACGCACGGTACCTATACATCATCCTATTGATTGTTCGGTAGTGATAAAAAATATATGTGTTTGTGTATGATGGAATTCCTCCGCAGTTCTACAGCTTTTAAGAATCACATAAAGGAATTGGGTTTGGTAAATTTTTTGATAGTACATGGATTTGTTTCACGTTCCAGGACATGTGTGTGTGGGAATAGAATCCAACTTGGCCAACAAAAAAGGCAAGGAAGAGAACCAAGTTATCGGTGTCGCAGACGGAACTGTTGTACTGAAACGTCCTGTAGGACAAATTCATTTCTAGATTTTTCGACACTTCCTATAGTTCAGCTGCTGATTATTTTAGTACTGTGGATTAATGAGTATCCAGTCACAGTAATAGCAGCGGAAACTGGAGTTTCCACGAAATCTGTGAGTCGCTGCCTTCAACATTTCAGAAACCTTCTTTTTCACTGGATGCTGGAAATCGATGAGCAAATAGGCGGTCCTGGACACATAGTGGAAATTGATGAAAGTGCTTACGGAAAACGAAAGTATCATCGCGGACGTCTGCAAAGGACACGGTGGGTGGTTGGAGGAATAGACCGACAAACAAAGAGAATTTTTCTTACGTTTGTGCCTAACAGAAACGCTATTACATTACAGCGTGTTATTCAGGAAAATGTTTTGCCTGGATCCATTGTAATGACTGACTCGTGGAGAGGATATACTGGTTTAAACCACCTTGGATACCATCACTATCAAGTCAATCACCAACGAAATTTTGTGGATCCAAACAATCGACTTATTCACACCCAAAATATCGAAAGTAAATGGTCTGTCATTAAGAGGAATCTTCGTCGACGATTGGGAAGGATGTGCACAACTAGATTTGAAACATATTTGGTGGAGTATGTTTGGCGTAGTCGATGCACCACACATGAAGAGCAATGGACGGATATTACCAATGCGATACAACATTTTCACCCACTGATGAACTAATCACTTTTTTACATTGACAAGTAAGTACTACTATTACATACATTTGCCAGAGGTATTTTTTTGCATGTTGGTGAGGGGTATATTTATTACTATTAATATTTAGATATGCATTTTTGGGGTATTTAAGGTTCTTTTCTATTTTGATTTCTTTTTGCATGTTGGTGATAGGTATATTTATGACTATTAATAGTATTAATATTAATTGACAAGTCCTGTTAGATACAGGCGCTAAAGGTATTTTATGTTATATTGGGTGTTGTTTGTTTCTCAGTGTAATTTAGAATATTTTGGTGTCATATCTGTAAACTACAAAATTTTGCGTAAGTATTATATATGGTTGAAATCAGAAAAAAAATATCTTTACGTTTCTGATATTTATTTATTTTTATTTATAAAAAATTAAACACATATTTGTTAAATATAAACAATAGATTGTAAAATCGTGAATTCATACAACCACATGCGGTGAGGGTAGGCGAAAAGGTCTCTTTTATTGCTCTTTTATTAGCACCCTACTGGGCTCAGGTAAGGGGTGACGCGGGAGTATGTTTAACCGTTAAATATATATATATATATATATATATATATATATATGTAGCGCTCTTAGTTCCAAGACATTTCTAGCGGCCTAACTCCTAGTTCCAAGACATTTTCCGTTTTCCAAGACTGTCTTGGAAGTTTTATATGCCGAATTACGAGTTCCGGGACAGTCTCGGAACTCTTACTTTCTGTGTGTCTCTGAGTTCCAGGACAAAAAATGTCTTGGAACTATTATTGATGTTTATTGGAGTTCCAAGACATTAGTAATTTTTTTAATAATATGTAGTCTTTTATGATTCTTTCTTCTTATCGTTTAATTTTTTTATAATTTTCAATATATTTATTTTACTTTCAAAATTACGTCAACTCTTGATTTAATCAATTTTTTAAATATTTTTAATTTTATTTGTATAATGTTCTTAAACAGATTTTTGAGTTTTGTTAAATTTTCTCAGTAATGATTTGTTTAAAAATACAACAAAAAAAAACAAATAATTTTGATCTAAATTTTTTAAAAAATGTAATAGGTAAATTTCAAAACAATTAAAATTGAATTTAAAAAATACCTTTTTTTAATTTTTCATAAAAAACAAAATTTTAGAAAAGCTAATTTTGAGGTCAATTGTGAACGCATTTTACGAAATTCCACCCACAAGAGGGGTTGCGAGGGCGTGAAAAATAAAAAAAAATTAAAACCTAAAATCTGTAAGTCCTACAGGTCTGAAACTTTGCAAAGTAATTATTTTTATAATTTTGAGGTCAACCGTGAACGGATTTTACGAAATTCTCCCCACAAGAAGCGTTGCGTCGGCGTGAAAAATAAAAAAAACTTAAAATTTAAAATCTATAAGTCCTACAGGTTTGAAATTTTGGAAAATAGTTATTTTTATCAATTTAAGGTCAATTGTAAACGAATTTTACGAAATTCCACACACAAGAAAGTTGCGGGTGCGTGAGAAATAATAGACCACCGCGCAAAAAACTTTTTTTTAAATGATTAATACATACTTGAAACTCTGTGTAAGTAGTTGTTTTTTTACGTTATTACTAAGACTACAAAAAAATGAAATTTACTACAATCCTCAGAATCGTTTGTAGTTTTACTTAAGCAAAATCAAATTAAATTTTATCAAAGTTAGGTTCCAGCGTAATGGAGCTCGACTTTATTGCTGCGTTTTTACTGTCCGACAGCTTTAATATTACGTTTATTTCTAGCTCGAAAAAGCAGCATTTTTAAATTTAGAGAATTTTAAACTTTGTTGGACTCGTCAATAGGAAGCTATACACAAAGTTTCAAGTATGTATTAATCATTTTAAAAAAAGTGTTGTGCGCGGTGGACTATAATCTATACATATAATAAAACTGTAGAAATGAAAATTCTGTACATTAAAGATTGGATTAAAAATTGGAAACGTATTTTTATTTCGCAGAAAAGGATAATACGTTTGCTTTTTAATATCCAACCTCATTACTCCTGTAAATCATTTTTTTTAATTATAAAATTTTACCAGTTACTTGCATATACATTTTGGAGTGTTTGTTTTATTAACGACAAAACATTCACCGATTACCTAAAATAGCAGACTACCACAATTATTTATAATACACGTCATATGGATTTGTTGGCTATCCCATAAAACGTCCAAATTTAAATGTTCACCTACGTACGTGAGCATTCAATTCTATAATCATCTTCCTAAATCGTTTAAATGCTTAAACACCACTAGGTTTAGAAAAGAAGTCAAAAAATTTTTGCTACCAAATGTTATTACAGTGTCGGAGAATATTTGGCTGACAATTTTACTTAAATATGTAAAAGGTTATTTGTAATTTAAATGTTTTTGTTTATTACTGTTTGTACACTTTTTTTTACTTTTGACTTATCCTATACATTATTTGTAAATGTCGTAAAGAATCAATAAAATTATTATTATTATTATTATTATATAAAAATAATTAGCAAGGGGTGTTACTACATCGATATAAAATCCAAAAATGTGGTTAGATTTTTTTCTGTGTCTGTCTGTACGTTTGTGCGCGCATCACATTAAAACTACTGATCAGATTCGAATGCGGTTTTCACAGATGTATTTCAACTTAACATCTGGTGTATAAATATTTCTCCCCCTTCTCCTTTAACGAAGTCCGGGCAGATATTTTTATATAACAATCAACACGCCACGCGAACGACGTCGCGGGTACAGCTAGTTTTTAATAAGCGCTAATAAAAATTTAAATAATCTCGTTCTAACGGGAACGCAAATATTTATGTAATAACTGTTTATACATATAAATAAAATTGAGAGAAGCCGATATAGCAGAGTAAGGTAGCCGGTAGCATCATCAGAATTTGTCCCTTCTGATAGCGGGTTCGATATTCTTAATAACTTCACTTTTTACATTTCTAAAACGTTTGTTTTGCTTTTATTATCTATACGAATAAGAAAACTGTAACTGATTGCTGTCTGTACATCGCAAATAATATATAATATATAATGGGGGACATTTATACACACAAGAGAACCCAAACAATGTTTTTATATTTCGCCTGTTTGTCTGTATGTTTATTAACGCTATTCTCAGAAGCGTCTTAATCGATTTGGATGCAATTTTCAGAAATATATTGTGATGCACTTAAAATTTAGTGTTTTTTCAATTTAAGTCGGTTAACAAATAGAGAAGTTATATCATTAATCATATTAAATAGGATTCAGCTTAGGATGTAATCACGTCAGTAGAACGCGACGTGTGAGAAGTGTGACTGTATGGAGTGCTGGAGGAGCACAAACAACCTGATCGGCGTCATTGTGAAACGTAACGAATGTATGATTTTTTTGCCTAATCTAGAAATGTACTATTTTTTATTCAAGTCCTTGATTGAAAACAATCAAAGGAAACAGTTAAGTATATTATATTTTATGCGTCCGTAATACCAGGCATTTTTTTATGCGAACGAAGTGGCGGGTAAAAGCTATGTATGAAATGTAATTATACTTTTTGTAGTACTGAAAAAGTTAATCACATACATATACGTTAATTCTCTATAATAATAATAATTTTCTAATTAAGAATTTAACAACTATACTGAAGGTATTAAAATTCTACTGTCTTATCTTTTTTAATTTATAGTAGTTTGCGTAGGTAAAGTATATTACCACAGCCCTACTCCACTTATATATAGTCAAGTCCGGCTGTGATATTACATAACTGAAGTGGTAATTCATTTTACACACTCGTGTATAATCCGCTACTTATCACTCGAGCAACATGCCGCACAAAATGTATCATAAATGATTAACTGAGTTGAAATTGCAGCAGCGGCAATACTTTAGTGTTGATAGATAGTAGATTCGCCTCGACAATTTACACAGTATTTGATAAATTAAATTTTGTTAATTAAAAGAAAGTGTTATTTTAAAGTGTACGATATAAGTTATCTAAAGATCTCTCAAATTTGTTAAAAAACACCTCCATGTCATAACGATACTTGTCAAATCCAATACAAGTGAATACCTACTTGGTTTTATGGGCAAGACAGTTTCAGTTTTCTGTTGGTTTAAATCATTTAATATATCCATCCCACACTTGGAAGAATATTCTTTGTGATTAACTAATTAAAAAAATAATATCCAACTATTTAAGATAGTAACTGAATTAAAAGATTTTATGTCGGTGCTATATGGACACTGCGTTATGTAGGTACTTATTTATAATAAAGGAAATATTTAGAGGCAGTGTTTCTTTGTTGAAACTGAATATGTATTAATCTAAGTGGAAATTGAGTCGTCAAATATTAATAAGTATCTAAGTAATATGTATAAAAGTTAAACAAAGGCAATATATCGCAGCTTAGATCAAATAGTGTCACAACCCAAAAAAAGTTAATCAAAATTAGTAATTTATTATATAAATAAGATTCTTGATGAAATAAATATTCTATCACGTGGTAAGCTAAAGCCAAAAAGTAGTACATAAAGTAGATAAATGTGCTTTTCTCGGGGGTTGTTACTATTTGTTTACTATAATCGTAACTTAGATAAGGAAAATGATTATACTTTTAATATCTAAGACTTTAATATCGAACCAGCTATTATAATTTATTCTCAATAATCTTTCTTAGAATTCCAGGTAATTTTATTTCTGTTAGTCTTGTTCACTAGAAAACATTATTATATAGTTTCTTTTTCTGGCATTTTTTTTTGATTCTATTAATATTATTAAAACATTGTTTCTTGTAACTATAAGGTTTCTATAATAATGTATTAAAAGTATCATTATTCTATTTGTTTTTTTAATTAAAGAGAACAATAAATTAAAGAATACAGTCGTCACTTATTAACTGTGAAATTAATAAACTATAAACCTTTTTAATTTAGCTGGGTATCTACTTTATATAAATTAATTATGTGAGAAATTTAAAAATAAAGATTAGTTATTATAATAAGTACTAATTACTTACGAAAGAAAAAATTTTCACTTTTTGATAATAGGGGATAAATAAAAATAAGCGTTTAAGTACAAAATATTCAACAAAGTTTATATTATAAGCCCAAACGAAGAAATAAAAAAAATAATTTCAAACTTCGACTTTTTAATGGTTTAACAATTGAACAAAGCGTTTCGGATATTACTCCATGGGAAACATTTTTTCTATTTTTGTTTTTTTTTCTTATTTAATATGACCACTTAACTCTGAAACACCCTGTAAAGAGTTGAGCCCGTTTGATGTATTACGTTAGCATAATTCTTAAAAAAACAAAACTAAATTCTAAAGAAAAATTATTTAATTAAGTATTAGTTCACAAGTATTAGCAAAATCTAAAAAAAAAATGTTAATATAGACATCAAGCACATTTTCAATTGCTGTATAAAGTTTTATTACAACACCACATTTTGAGATGGGAAATGGTCAATGTAAATCCAGTTGCCAAAAGGGCAAAGCAGGTAAAAAACTAACTGTCGTCAGAAAACAGTGGTGTACCGAAAAAAAAGTCTTCCATAAATAATAAAAAACAATAGTTAAAAAAAAATATAGTTTTCTTTTTTTCGATTTTGCTGTCTTTTTATTAATTATATTTAAATGGCAATGTAGGCTTGATAGTTCTTGTTGTGCTGGCTGAAGACTGTGGTACTGCTTAAAACAAGTGCTAAAAATATAATATACATTTTTTTTTATTTTTCTATGTTTTTCTTAAAGCCCGATATCGAGTCGGCATATCGTGTATAATTTCTTAATGGTAATAGTAAAAAAAGTATCGGTAAAGAATAATAGTGAATAAAAAAAATTAAAAAATTTGACAAAAATCATCAAAAATTTATTGTATTTAACGACAGCGTCTGATAATAGACGTATTTATTTATAACCCATTTTAAGGGATTTAATTTTTGTAAGGTGCGTCATTGTATAAATTATAAATTTTTGTGCAAAAGATTGAAAAAGAATATTTTTTTTTAAATAACGTAAAAACTGGTGTATTTAATTGTCATTTTGAAAAGCAATAAAATAAAAATTCCGTGTTCCCTAATCATATCCATAAAATTTGAGTTTTGACAAAAAAATGATCACTCAATACACCTTCTACGGGAACGGGTAATTTTTGGGTAATTTTTTATTGAATATTTAACCCCGTTCTAATAAACAATTCAAATAATATATCTCATAAATAAATAAATATTGGTTAATGAAATTTTTATGGTAACTTTAGGGTCACCAATAACTAATTTTTAGAAAGTTTTTATATTTTCGCCGTGTTCTTTGTCTCTGTGTCATTCCGTGGAATTTTGTAATCGAATTTAAACCTATTTCCCGACTACCTAGAGCTCTGAAATTTTCAGGATAGCTAAGAACTGGATGACAATGCATGTTTGAAGTGTGTTTAGGCATATATATAGATTTCGAAATTTATACTGAATTGTTATTAAATTAAATATGTAAACATATTATCATTTTGAAAGACTTCATATAAGCTTGCGGTGGCCTATTTGGATAAGCGGTTGAAGCGGTTGATTGTGACAATTCTGTTGGGTTATCGTAATAGGATCGATCTCGCGAGAGTGAAGTTTTTTTCTTTTTTTTTGTTCTTACATGTGAAAACAGTAATTATTATTTTAACTGGTAATAAAATAAACTGTTTTAGAAAGTTTTTAGATGCAACTACCCTTAATTTTGTTAACAAGGAAACAGTCTTCTCTATGATCAATCACAGCGTTGTATGACTTAATATTTTTGCAATATCAGGGATGCTGTGCATTGTTGAGATGACACTAGTAATATGATCTATAAATCATTAAAAAGCTTTCTATTATAAAAAATTCTTTTTATAAATTGTGCTTTTAAAGAGTTGTATGATTATAGTTGCTTTTCCGACAAAACCAAAAACATTTCAAAATTTTGCGGTTTTATAGATTGTTTTCAGTTATGGAAGCAAATAATTAGCCGATTTGAAGTTCCCGAGTCTCAAATTAATGGAAATTATCTAATTTAAATAGTCTTCATGTTATCTAAAAAAAATTTTTTATATTTTTTGCACAATAATTTATTGCTTAAACAATGACCCACGTTATAAAAATTGAATCCCTATATTTGTCGGTAATTACAATAAACAATGTTACTAATTTAACTAGACTAAGTATATGCCACTTTAGATGGAAAAAGAATAATATAATTTCATTCTGAACGCTTTACAAGTTTTTGAAAAAACATATTTTCAAAGAACAATGACCGTTCAACTAAGAAGAAACAACTACTTCCTGGGCTATATGCCCCAACGGATATTGGATTATACTTCAAAGTCAAACGGGGTTGGAATATCTACAAGATAACTTAAACCCAACCATTCCAGTTTGCAGTTAGAAGGGACAACATAACTTATAGACCGGTTTCGGTGTTTTTGCACCTCGTCAGTATAAGGTATATGTTATCCGTCAGCGAGCTGTAAAGCATAATCACTGACTAACACGCTTTATTAAATATGACAATGATACAGTTTTCTGTAATTATTCGTTTATATGCCACTTTGCCACAAGATTGTACGAATTTTTCTATCAAAAATCTATTAAATCTACCTAGTAAACACAAGTTTTGGGTAGTTTCATAAAAGGGAATACTTAAAACTGGCAAATGTTTGGTTTTGCCAGATTTTTTATTACAAGGAAATACCTAAGTTGTAAATTATGCGATAATTTTAGCCCCGCCATTTTATAATGGTTATTACTTTGGTATAAAACTGCAAACCGTGGTAGTTTTTTCTCTTTTACTATTTAGTTTATTCTAAACTATAAACATGTTCGGTTTGGTTTGTTTTGGGAAACAGTCTTACGAGATATACCCTATTAAACAAATAGCAAAGTTAAATAGTGATGGTGACAAATGTTTGGTAAAGCATAGAGGATGCAAATATGAGGGGCAGTTACTTCTTGTAAATGGTAAGTATCTTATGTACTGGATAATTCACATAAAAACTATTAACAGTTAAATTATAAAAAGGTCCGTGAGGAATTTTTTGGAATTTTGAAGATTATATTTAAATATTTCAATTATTCATTCGAAACTTATGCTTCTCAATAACTAGCAACATCTGTTTTAGAAAAATGAAAATATAAAAAAATAGGCTTATAAAATGTATAATTATACATTGTATAATGTTGATAGTACTTAAACAAATAATAACAACAAAAATTTACAAAATAACAACATCTCTAATTGAAAGCTAAACAATATTTTACGTTGTTTAAAGATAATCAATTGAAAAGTTTTTTGTTAAACTTCCATAGGTGTAAACTACTCTAAACTGTTTACAAACCATTTTTGTGTGGTTTTAGACGAAACCAACACGTGATTATTAAGAAATGGGATATTATTAAACCCTTTTATAAATGCCAATGATTTAGTAAAAAAATTCGTACATTTGGTAAAAACAAAGCAGTGCAATTCAAAATTGAAGAAACGACTTCTTTGAATAAAATTTTCCTAAATTCGGTCAAAATTTACCAATTGTGTCCAGTTTTAAATCAAATGATCAGTGTTCACAGATAATTGACAAGTTTATATTTTCTCCGAAAGAATTGTGAAAATTCCTATACCTGTCAGAACACTGTATTGTACAATTTCAGATGTGTCCGACGTATTTATAGATATTGTATAAAAATATTTAATTTTTAAAAGTTTTTATCAATTTAATATAGGTACAAGCGATTGCGATCATATTTATTTATAATTTTAGAATCCAAAGAACATTTGCAAAATATTATTGATAAAGAAGAAAAGTCTTCAAGTATCTGTTCTGATATTGATGTCAATGATTTAAACAATTGCGGTAAGTAATCATTTATTTATTTGTTTTTACACAATGTATCAACAGCTCGGTGGAATTAAAAAAAAGTATTAGTAGTAGCGATTTCTAGGCAAAAATGCTTAGAGGTTAGAGGTATTGGATTTTCTCGTGGCAGCTAAGTCATCGTAGGCAAATCCCTGTTATTCGTCTAACGATCAAGTTACTGTAGAATCTGAAAACATCGCCAAAAACAGATCGCTCCGTAGTGAACGTATAATTAGTCTGGTAAAAAAAAGGTTTATTTTGTGTCAAATTTTTTTAAATCTATATTTTATTTTTCTTTTGGTTATATTTTTTAGATTATTATTAAAAAATAAATATTTATTTTTTACTAATTGTAATAAAACAAACTGATATTATAATAAGGAATCTAAAATATTATAGTATGAATTTATAATTAAATATTTTTCAAAATTTTTAATTAAAAATGTTCTATCACTAAAAATGTGTTTGGACACAGAATAAGTTCGTTCTAGATCTACTGACATTATAGGACAAAATTTTAATGGCATTTAAATTAATTTGCCAACTCATAAGATCTTCAGAAAAGTTGCCTTTAAAAATACGTACAACTTTTCTCAAACAATCGTTTTTCATATTTTTCTAATAAACTTTTTTTTAATTTCTAATTTAAATTTTTGTATTTCTGGGAATTTAGACCCTTAAAAACAGGTACCTACGACTTGCTACTCTAATATAATTATCTTGTCTTGAAAACCCGATCATTTTTAAATTCAGGTAGTAATGGGTAATTCCAGATAGATAATGACATTGTTCATTCCAAGTTATAAAATTTAAATTAATAAAGGAAAATTTAAAATTTTTATATTATTTATTTTTAAAATATGCAAAATAAATCATGTTTAGCTTAAGTATACATTATTGTTTGAAATGAGCAAATATATGCAATATATGCATCTATATGTAATTTGCATATATTCCACTTTCTAGTTATCACTAATTGTTAGAAAATTGTACGTAGTAAGGGTTGAAACAATCAATTTGATAATCAGATATTAAAATCCTCTTATCCCGTGGGTTAAAAAATAATTGAAATGCTTTTTCCAAAATATAAAAAAAAACTATTTATCGTAGGGAAATTAAAAATTTTAATGCTTTGTCAATTAAAATCAGTAAACAATAAAAAAATTGTGGAAAAAAAGCACGAAAAAAGAGTCTTTGAAGTCCATAAATAAACCCTTTTCTCGACCCTCGATCCAGCATATAATTGTATGCACGCATAATTTTACAATCTATTGTTTAAATTTAAAAATATATGATTAATTTTTAATAAATAAACATAAATAAATACCAGAAACATAAAGATAATTTTTTCTGATTTCAACGCAAAATTTTGAAGTTTACAGGCGTTAGAGGTATTTTATATTGTTAGTGTTATTTTTTTTTTCAATATCATGATTTGGTGTCTAGTCTGTAAAATTATGAGTGCGTACAACCACATGCTGGATCGAGGGACGAGAAAAGGGCCGCATTTATGGACCGTCCGCTGTTCGCAGGTAATGGGTGACATCAAAGAGTCTTTACCCAAGTGTTTTCTAATTTTGTTTAAATACATACATGTCGGGAACAGTTTTACTTGCTTTTTCTCGGGGATAAGAGGTTTTTAACTAAAAATTGCTACTGCTCATGGTTTTTACCAGTTTTTTTTCTAATTGCACTAAATTTGTTAAGTATACAAAGTAATGCTGAATTGTTTAATAAAGTATGACTATTTTTTTACAGAAAATACTGAAAATAACTCTTTTGATGATCCTGATGACTCGCTTTGTGACCCTGTTTATTCTCCTAGTCCTAGCGAAGATTCAGAGGACGAAGAAAGGGATTCAGTATTGTTTATCAAAAATCAGGATGTTGTTTCAGTATCTTCAACCAATGATAATATGCACGGAAATTTTACCGCAAACGTTTGCAAAGAGAATACAGACAATAGCGAAAATACTTCGGTTTGCCATATTATGCCAAACGCTGACATAAGCATATGTAACGTTGATCAAAATGTATTACTTATAGATAAATCAAGGGGAAAGAAAGGTGACAAAAAGGAAAACTTCTGTTTCTACTGCCATACCAAACAACAAAAAATTGCACGGCACCTTGAATTGAAACATGGAAGTGAAAAAGATGTGAGGTCCTTTTTAGATTTACCTCCAGGACATCCTATGAGAAGGCAACTTATAGGAAACATACGAAAAAGAGGAAATTTTATATACAATACAAAACAGGAATACAACGATGGAAAACTCATTGTATCTAGGCGACCGAAGCAAAGAAAAACGGCACCAGAGTACAAACCTTGTGCCAACTGTCAAGCGTTTTTTTCAATAAAAACACTATCTGCGCATTATAAATTTTGCAGCAAAGGGGACACTTCAAATCGGCAGCAAGGTATTCTGTTTCTTAGCAAACAGATTCATGGTAGAGTACATAGTAAAGCGTCGGAAGCCGTAAAAAAGTACATTATACCGAAAATGAGGGAAGACCATATCGTTGACATTATTCGTTACGATTCACTCATTACTATTTTTGCTAACAAAAATTGTGAAAAATATAGGCATCCCCGGCACTATGAAATGATCAGACAGCGAATGAGGTTGTTAGGACGATTTTTGGTTCAACTTAGAAAATATAATAATGTCATTTCTGATTTTGCGTCAATATATGATCCTAAATTTGTAGATGATGTCATGAGAGCTATAAATTCGACGGCAAGATTTAACCCTCAAACCAGCAACTATGAAGCTCCTACAGTAGCGTTTAACTTGGGTACATATATTAAGCAAAGTGCCAATATTTTTATTACAGAATGCATTAAAGAACATAGGGATGAAATGAAGAAAAACGCAAAAAACTTTTTAAAAATTTTTACGCAGGAAATAAACATTAATATTAACAGAACAGTGTCGGAATCACAACTCCAAATTAAACGGGCTAAGAAAATTGAACTTCCCAGTATGGAAGATATTAAAAAATTAAGAAATTATTTAGTCCAACTTCGAAATAAATCGTTGCGTGAATGCAAATGCGACGTTAATTTAAAAAATTGGATCAGTTTAGGGGAAGCTACTTTAACAACATTACAATTGTTTAACCGCCGAAGACCAGGTGAGGTAGAAAGAATCCTTATAGATGATTTTAAAAGCTATCAGAGAATGGATGAGACATGTAACTCTGATTTATACATGTCATTATCTAGCATTAATAAAAAGATTGCAAATAAATATGTTCGATTCGAAATACGAGGAAAACTAAATCGAAATGTGCCTGTTATTTTAGACGACAATACATTACAATGTATAAAAACAATTTTAAAATATAGAGAACATCTAGGAGTCATAAATAGCAATCCTTATGTGTTTGGAATTCCTGGAGGTCAACACCGGCATTTAAGAGCTTGCAACCTATTACGTAAGTTCTCTGTTGAATGTGAAGCAATAAACCCTGAACGTCTTCGAGCTACCCACCTCCGAAAACATATTGCAACGACCTGCATAACATTAAATTTGCAAGAAGATCAAGTTGCGGACTTGGCAAACTTTATGGGTCATGCTGAAAAAATACACCGAAATATTTATCGGCAACCCATTATTAGTAGAGACGTTCTCGGTGTAAGTCAGTTACTAGAGGCGGCGCAAGGTGGAGAATCGGACGATGATAATGACAGTGACACTGACAGTACCAAAACTAGAAATTGCGAAAACAGCTCCCATTTTGAAAGTGATGACAATGACGAAAATTTCACACCAAGGAGAGAACCCTGTATTAAAAAGAGAAATAGTAAGTAAAGCAATTGAAACTTAATTTTTTAAACTTTATTTTATTTAAGATTTAAGATCCAATAAAGAAATGTTAGATTGTTATTTAATTGGTTCCAATAAAAAAATTTTTTACATTAATATATCAATTGTAAAATTTAAAATTTAAAATTTTAATTAAAAACTAATTTACTGCTTTTGAATTAGTTAATAATATTTATTTTGTTTTTCTAATTTTGTTTCTTTTTTAGCAGGATCGTTCGGTAGTGTAAAAAGGACGAAATGGACATCGGACGAAAAACAGATAGTAACCAGTGTTTTTAAAGAAAATTTTGAAAAACTAACTCTTCCATCACTCAAGCATATACAGGATGCCATTCAGAAATACCCTGGTTTGGGTAACCGAACTCCTCCTCAGATTAAAACATGGATTAATAACCAGCATAAAAAAAAGGGAAGAAAAATATCATTTAATATTTAAGTAGTATTTATGTTAACTTAATAAAAATAATTTGTTACTAAATTAAAAGTGTGTTAATTTCAATAATTGAATGTAATTATTAAACGTCAAGAGGATATTTAGTACATATCTGGTGTATTTATAGTTTTTTTTTGTGGCTATTATTAAATAGTGTTTTGTGCCATAGAATCTAATTAACCTTAACTGAGAGTAGCCTGTTTAAGTTATATTTTTCCTATAATTTTACTACAAAATTTTTGATATTAACTAAAGTAATTTACCAATAAAAATAAAAAAGGAGAAATCAACCCAATTAACATAATGCAATAAAAATAACAGGATTTTTTTTATTATATTTGGAACCAAGTTTAAACCATATAGTGTCGTAAACAGGTGTAATAGCTTACACAAAAGCCAGTTTAGTTAATTTTTATTTTTAAAAATAACAGTTAATAATTTAATATTAATCAAAGTTCAGACGTAAAGAAACAAAGCAATATTTAAAGTTCAATGGTAGAAAAAAATTTAAGTCCCAAAATAGTAGTTTACGTAACAAGTCCCGAAAGTGGTCTTTTACTGGACGAGTAGGCAAATTGCAAGGCGAGCTATAAGGCGAGTAAAAGCACTTTTGGGACGTATTACGTACAATATTTTTTTAAAACAGGCATTGTTGTACCATAACCTTAATATTATTCAGTTTACATTTTTATAACAAGAACTCTTTATTAACTAATTTTAATTTTTTTTTAACAAACCTTACTTGGGTGATCGCTTTAACAATTTCATCTGGTATAATTTCATCTTCCATTAATTCACAATCAAATGAATCATTTTAAATATCCATTTTATAATAAATTTCACGTTTTCAACTAAACGTCAAAATATATCAAGGTATTTTATAGTTTTAAATGTATACAAAACTCGATTACCATAGAATTGACCGCTATCTTAGACTAACTATTTTATTGTAAATGAGTCCGGTGGAAGCTTTTACCGGACTCATTTTTATTTTCTGGCCTTGTTTGACAAAATGAGATTTTCTGACCTAAAAATAAACCGGAAATTATTAATTTCTGGCCGGTTTAAAAAAAATAGATTATTGATATTTTTCTAGTTGTCAAGTTGATAGCTTGAAATATCTAAGTTTATTATCGCAGTTTTAGCATTTATATTAAAAACTATTGATAATTATGTATAGTTCTGCAATTTTTATAATTAGTTTGCATTCGTTTTTCTGTGCTAATTACCACTAACGCAGCCAGCTTTCAAATTTTCACTATTACAAATTATTCATCGGGATATTTTATCAAAGGTAATACCACGAGTCCTTAAAATTTTATCGATAAATTTTTAGTTTCCACGAAAACTTTTTTATTTGGCAAAAATACGAAAACAAACTGAAATGTGATAAAATCACGAGTCCGTAGGACTAGTGATTTTATCATATTTAGTTTGTTTGAGTAGTTTTGCCTAAAATAAAAAAGTTTGAGTCCGGAAAATAACAATTTATCTAGTAAAATATTACAGGACGAGTGGTATTTGAGAAGATTATTTTTTGAACCATTCTGTACAAAAACTACTTTATTTAAAAAACTTCCTAGAACAACTTATATTTCATAATTATCACAAACGAAATGCCGTTACCCCACCTATTAACTTATCCTGTACACTAGATAGTATTGACAGTTGTCAGTTGTCGTGAGCGTCGTGAAAACAATTTGAATAAATAATTATTTTTATACCTATTTATACAATTGTATTATTAAATAGAAAATTACCAAAATAAAAATTATTAGGTATATCTATTTAAAGTTTACCTACAAGACCACATTTGCCTGTAGGCATATAAAAGTTTTAAATGCATGCAGAACCAGGAAGCAGGTTAGTTTTAAAGTACCTACATATTTGATTTTTCATTATCGTTTAGATGAATTGAATTGTGATAATAATAATAATAAAATATATTTAAGAATATTTAGATAATATAAATGAATGTTGATTTATAGTAAGGTACTTATAAACAAGAAAATTGATTGTTCAATATTGTTATTGAATTTTTGACAGTTCTATAATTTTATCAATACTAGTAAAACCACTAGTGGTTTTATCAATATAAACCGGAATGATTGGCTAGATTTAGCATAAAACATTCAAGATTAAGCGTTTTCATTGGACGAAATCACAAAATTGTGATATTTTGACAGGTGAAAAAAATAATCAACATAAAATTTTATTTCAATGAAACTTAAAATTTTTGTTTATAGATTTACGGAAGCTGAGTACCTAAGTTTCCATCGAGTTATTTTTTGTTAATGATGAATTTCTAAGACCGAATTACAATTTAACACCAAGAAGTGCAAGTCGTCTTAGGTTTAAGATACTAGAACAGATAAGAAGGCTAAAAAAATTCTGACCTCCTTTATTACATACGAACATAAATAAAAATATTATTTAATCATTAAGTTTAACAAAAAAGGTGTTTTTTTAGTTCCTCTGAACTAGAGGGCGCCAAAGTCAATGTTTTAAAAAAGGTGCCCGATAGATTGAAATTGAAAATTTAAAATTATTGCAAGAAGAAATACATTTTTTTGTCTTTGAAAACGACAACCGATCTAGTTGTCGAAAGCTAAATAGACAAAATTAAAAAAAAAATTATAATAATATTAATTAGCAGTTTTCAAAGACGTTAACAAATTTGACATATCAATCAAGATAAATTAAATAAGCGAGGGTCATTTTGAAAATAATGATTAATTGATTTATTTTTAAGCTATTGTATGGCTTTTATCGCGGGCCTTAAGTGCGGCGACCGAATCAAGAAATTCCGTAACAAAAAACCTAACACTTAAAAACCTAACACTTCGCGACCCTGCCTACGGCGCCTACTATATTAAAATAATTTGTTTTTAAATAAAAGTTAAATCTGTAAATGTGTATGATAGGCAACATAATATACATATTTTGCTGACCTGTCCAATTGACAGCTTACAACCAAAATACAATTGCTGGTGAATAGTTGCGCGCGTAAAATGTGTGTATAAAGTGTTTTAAATATGAACAAACAAAGTGCATTTATTAATAAAGAAAGTGATGAAAAAATATTGAAGAAATAGGCCACCACGTTCAAAAAGTGTAAATAAATTAATAATTATAATTGCATAAATTGATAAAAAATGCTATGCAATAGCTTTACCGCGGCAGTCTCCGAGTGCCACACGTCTTTTGTTATTGTTTTTATTCTAGTAGCGAAAGTTCCCCTAATAAAAGAAGAAGAAAAAAGAATCACGGCAATTGGAATCGGAAACTTTGTGTCCGCCATGTAAAAAGCGTCATTTCGTGAATAATGCGTTTTTTACACCTGCGAGAGGTTGTGAATGTGAAGGCGCATGCGCATGTGCAACAGTTATACAACTTTTATATAAATTTGAATATCGCTAAGAAATTTCAGGAGATGATGAAGTGTAAGAATTTTTTTTAATCTCTACTGGTACCTTACATTTTTTAATATGTAATACCTAAGACAACCCGATACAATTTTTTTTATACATGTACGTATTTTGTTTCCTACAAATCCCTTAGTTACTGTCATAATTGTTTTTCTAGGATCACACTTTCAGACCAATGTATGTGGCTTCTTATAACAACTTTTCGAGTTTAAAGTGGTCTTACACAAAAACTTTTAAATTCAAAATTTATTTATTCAAAAGGTACCTACATGGTACCTACATTGCTCACAATTATAAAACTGGTGCTTAATTCTTAATTTATTAAATTTCCTTTTTTATTGAAAGCCAGGCAAACTTTTTTATAAAAGACTTTATTAACTATTAAAATTATATGTTAATAAAATAATAAAATGTCCCGGAACTAAGAGTGTGATACATACTAATTAATTAAGGCAATTCTTATATATACATTTGAATCACATCCAGTTTAAATAAAACAAATATATTTTTATAGTTATGTAAACCGTATGTATACGGTATGTATACAATATTTTAGGATGTACAAATGTCCCGGAACTGGGAGTTCTACATATATATATATATATATATATATATATATATATATATATATATATATATATATCGTAACCGTAAATTTCGCATTTTCGAGGTTACGTTTTTTAATATATATAATATATATATATATATATATATATATATATAATTCATTTTTACACAATTTGTTTATAATTAAGTATTAAATCAAATGCTCACATTGTCCGACAAATTTATTGCTGCGTTTTTGCTGTCCGACAGCTTAAAAATTTCGTTTATTTCTAGCTCGAAAAAGCAGCAGTTTTAAATTTAGATAATTTCAAGCTTTGTTGGACTCGTCAATAGGAAGCTATACACAAAATTTCAAGAATGTATTAATCATTTCGAAAAAAGTGTTGTGCGCGGTGGACTTAATCAATATCATTACATTTTGGGTTGTGTAATTTTATATTTAATACGGGTTGATCCGTTATGGTCGGCGAAAAGGTAATATATTTGGTTTTATCAACATTTAAACTCAGTAAGTTATGATTTAACCATATTTTAATATTTTTAAGCAGGATTCTGTCATCTCTTGAACTTCGTCCCAACATTTTGCGGTAAATACAAGTGCGGTGTCATCAGCATAGCAAACCAATTTTCCACCAAAGCTTTTTATTTTAGAAATACTATTTATATATATTAGAAACAGTATAGGTCTCAATACTGTTCCGTGGGGGACGCCTATTTTTACTACCGATTCAGAGCTTAATTCATTTCCTATTTTAATTTTTTGTGTTCTATTGATTAGATAATTTCTAAAGAGGTCAAGTGGTATACCTCGAATACCATAATTGTTCATTTTGCTTATGAGTTTGCTATAAGAGACGGTGTCGAAGACCTTCGCCAGATCAAGAAAGACGGCTAGGCATTTAGTTGATCTGTCCAAGGCCCTAACTATTGGCTCAAGTAGATTTAGGGCAGCATCCTCTGTACTGGAGTTTTTGATAAAACCGAACATTTTCAGAGAGAACTTCATGTTGTTCTAAGAAATTAACTAGTTTTTTCTTTACAGCTTGTTCAAATATTTTTGTGAAATTATTTATTACCGATATTGGCCGGTAGTTCGTTAGTTCACTGCGCTCTCCAGTTTTAAACACAGGGGTAACTAAGGATTTTTTCCACTGATGAGGTATTTTTCCAGTTGACAAGCTAAGATTTATGATATGAATTAAGGGAATTAATATATTCGTATGAATATGCTTTATGAGTTTGCTACTAATTCCATCAGGTCCCGTAGAGCAATTGTTTTTTAGGTTTGATATTAGAATAATTATTTCAGCTGTTGTTACCGGTTCCAGAAAAAGTGAAGATTGTACTCTAACATCATTTAAGAAGTTATCAGGTAGACTTCTTTTTTCAATATTATTTGCCATTTCAATTTCAAGATTTGTGAAAAAATTGTTAAACAGGTTCGCTTTTTCAGCATTATCTTTAACTAAAGAACCCTCTTCATTTCTAATATTAGTGTCTGAAATTTGTGAAATTGGTTTACTTCCTGATATATCATTAATAATATTCCAAATTTTTTTACAGTTTCCGTTTGCGTCACTTAATTTATCTTTGTAATAATTATTTTTTGTTTTTTTAATAAATGCATTAAGTTTATTCGTATATTCTTTATAATGTGTATAGTTAAAAGTTCGAAAACTAAGAACTTATTTTAAAAAAAAATTATTTCTGAAAGCTACAATAGAACTGAATAAGAATATGGTTGTCTACAATTTATAAGCTTGATTAAAACATATTATATTTCTTTGATAAGGTATGTTCCTGGAATGTAACTCCTCTATCCCTAGACTGAAGCACAGCCCTTAAGGATGTGATTCAGGACATCAAACAACAATTTTCACCCCTTCAGGTTGCCGATGGAAATTCTTGAGGATTTTTCTCAATAGCCAATATGCCAATATGGTACCAATTAGTAAATATGACAGGATTGTCCAAATGCTCGTTCTGGAGTAGTAAACTGAGGTATTGATGTCTTCCAAATTTTCTTTTTGAATTTGTAGTTTAGCTTGAATTTCTTGATTTTCTTTTAAACTAATACTTCTTAGGTCCAGTGACGGCGGGTCGATTTCTTGGACTTGATTATTTTTACAATTTACTCTTAAATTCATGATTGGAAGGTGGACATTAATGAATTTTGATTTACTTTGTTTTGTAGAAGTAATTATTAGAGATTTCATTCTAACGGTACAGTCAGGATCGGATTCCAATAAAAAGGTCCCATAAATTGGAAGATTATCTTTGGAATCTTGGCAATCAATTGCTGCTATTTCTTTTTTTGGAGTCGTGATGAGCCATTGACCATCAGTAATTTTGGTTGACTGAGTGGTATGTAGTCGAATACGAAATGGTTGACAGGTGGTGATTTCCTTTTTGTAGGTTAGAAGCTGGACAGCACATGGTGATTTCTCTGTGGTAAGGCTTTTGTGAGCTTCTTTACAAACATACTCCTTGGATTGTATCTGAGTACAGGCCTGGTCCATGTAGGTATGAGCGATGTCCGTAAGTGCAAGGAAGGGTTTATAAGGGAGGTGGAGATAAAATTTGAAATCATTTCCAAGGATGGGTACAGGAAATAATTTGTAATAGTGATATGATTCTGATTCTACTAGAGGCATTTCTAGTATAAATGTTACAACAAAATCTTTAGAATAAACTTTTACCTGAATTAATTTTTCAATTTTTAGAATATTTTCCAAAATGGGTTTAAATGGTAAAGGATTTGTATTTAATTTTAATTCTGGCCTTTTCATTTCGTTTAGCAATTCTGAAGGATTTACTATAGATTTATGCAATGTATTGATTTTGGCAAAAGATATAGCACTTTCAATTTTTTTCAAAAATATCATATATAGCTTGGTATAACATTGTAATTTGATTTATTACTACAAATGATTGGAAATAGTCGTAATACTAATTGTCTAGAAGAATCTGTTCTTTTATTTTATATTCAAGTGCTTCTATTTTTGATCGCAAGATCAATTGATTGTGTAAAATGTTAGAAATCATATGATTAAAATTATTGATTGTACTTTCCAAAAGTGAAATCTGTTTTTTAGAATTTATTTTTAACTTATTCTGATTTTCTTGTAATTGTTTGATTTGGTTTTCATAACGTTCCGCATCTTCTTGATCCAAATTACCGGTTATGCATTTTAAAAGTGAACCTAAAGGGTTGAGCAACCCACGCTTAACCTTATTTTCAAATTTAAAAACAGGGTTTATTTGTTTAATTTGTGATAATATTTTGTCTTCCAAAGACAAAAGAGGAATAAAAGAATTTTCAAATTCTGAATGATATTCAGTGTGAATTTTAAAGTTTTTATGCAGTTCTTTTGCTTGATTTCTTATTGTTGAAAATTCAGTAATTATTGAAGTTAGATTAAAATTTTTTACAAAAGACCAATAACTTGTTACTAGTTTAGTTGTCCCTAGTTTATAAGGGAGGAGTCCAGGGTAATCATTTAGGCTATGGAACTTGACTCCGGCGGCGGCGAGTCCAACGAGCCATCTGAAATTTTAGGCAAAATTTTAGTTTCATTAATATGCACAATTTTTTTTCTTTTATTTTTTGGATTTTCTATTTCTAGTTTTCCATTTTCTAAAATTTTAGTTAGTATATAGGGTGCGTTGAATCTACGATTTAATTTACCTGCTCGATTTTCTATTTTTCTATAAACTTGTGCACCGACTTGAGGTCCTAAAGATTTTTTATTTTCATTAATGCGATTTAATGGGATTCTTCATGTATTTTAGAGTATAAAGCTTTAGTATTATTTTGGTGAGAATTTATATATTGCGTATAGGCTTGTGCCGGTATAAGTGCCATGGGATCGCGACTATTAGTGTGCCCTAATACTAATTCGTGAGGGGTATACCCTGTACTGGAATGATTGGTACTGTTATAAGCTATAATTGCGTAAGCCATCAATGAAAGTACATCAGCATCTTTATCCTTTTCCTTTAAAAGACGTAGATGTTCCGTTAGGGTAGAATGAAATTTTTCTACAGGTCCATTTGATTCGTGATGATAAGGTGTTGTGAAATGAACGGTAATTTTATGAGATTTAAATAATTCTTTAACAACATCATTTTGAAATTCTGATCCCTCATCTGATACAATTTGTTTTGGAATGCCGAAAAAAGAAAAGAAATGTACTAATTGCTGACAGGCTGAAATAGAAGTACCAAAATATGGTAAGGCTTGTCCAAATTTCGAAAATTTATCCAAAATTGTTAGAAATCTATAAGTCCCTATTTTATAAGTATCTATATGTACAATTTCAAAGGGTTTAGAGGGTGTTTCTGTCAAGACTAAAGGCTCCTTAGGAGGGTTTCTATTATATTTAGCCCTATGGCAAATTTCGCAAGCGTTAATGTAATCAGTTACATCTTTTTTTCATTGATTTCTAGTATGTAATAATTTAATTTTAAAGATCTTAAGGTTTCCTCAATCCCTCTATGGTTGGTTTTACCCTCATGTTTATATTTTAAAATCGTATTACGTTCCTCTGGTAGCACATTATTAACTATTTTAGTACATTCGATTAATTTTATTTTTGTAAAATTTTTTGATACAACCTTTTGAAAAATAGGTCTAAGTTCTTTAGATAAAAAATATATGTACATAGTATTTTTTGAAGCGTTTTCCCTAAGAAACTTGGTAATGATCTTTTCGTCAGCTGGAATTGTAGCGCGAACAATTTTGTGACCATCAAATGTTTCAAAGTCTCTTTCGAGATAAGGCACGTATGGAGATTTTTTTACTATTAATTGAAATCCTTTATGATTAATTATATCATCTAACAATGTGAGGCATGTATTTTGAGAAGATTCGCAGCTGTGAGCCGTATCTGTATCTGAAGTATCATTTTCTTGAATTTGGTATTCATTACTATTTAAATCTTGGTTATTAATTACCGAGGGTAGTGAATTATTAGTTTCAATCTCTTTTAAGGTATTATCTATTTCTAGAGGATCTAAATTATCAGGATTAAATTCTTCCAAAAAATTTCTTATATCGATATCAATGTCTCCAGGGTTATTAAAATTTAATTCAGTTTCTAAAGCGTTTAAATTAATTCTAGATAAAGGATCTGCAATATTATTTTTTCCTGGCTTATATTTTATTGTATAGTTAAATTCCTCTAACTTGAGGCGCCATCTTAAAAGTTTTGAATTGGGTTCCTTTAAATTGAATAGCCACACAAGAGGACGATGATCAGTTAAAATTTCGAATTTTCGGCCATATAGATAATGACGATACATTTTACAAGCCCAGACTATTCGCTATGTGCACGTAACCACGTGACCCACGTCGCCTGATCTTAGCGCTCGCGGCGGATCTAACGCGAAGTTCAACTGCAGGACCAATTTACATATGATTGTATGTGTTTTTATTAAAAAATATGGGTCATAGTGTTTGTTGCATTCCTTTTTGCCCAAATAACGGTAAAAATACTAAAAGCACATTTTTTACATTCCCTACGAAAATAAAAAGACCAGAAGAACGTCAAAAATAGATATCTAAAGTAAAAATACAAAAATAAGTATAACCTTTATATAGACCTAAATATGTATATTTTTATACAGGTGATATCAGAATGGATTATACAACAAACATGTGGATAAATGTAGTGAAAATAAATGCTAAAATATCTTTTTAGCGGTGAGAAATCTTCTTGGTCACCAACACCTAGCTATATAATTTGTAGCGATCATTTTATTGGAAACAAAAAATCTGTTCTACCAAATAGTCCGGCTTATGTGCCAACAATTTTTTGAAAACAGTTATTGTGTCACACAGCAAATGCTATTCAAGTTCTCAACAGGTACAAAGTTTCTACATATTGATGGTAATGCTTTTAATTATTAAATTAGTAATATAAAAAATATTTTATTGCTGGTATAATTGTTACTTAAAGCGTTGCATAGATTCATCCCAGTCAACAAGTACTTAGGTTTCTTCTACAGAACAATCTACTACTACTACCCTTATTGCGCAGTAACTAACAATAAATTCATTGAAAATGAAGAATATTATGAAAGAAGCGCAAGTTCTTGTTTAAAAAAAGCTTCTCAAGCTTACATAATCGATGAAAACAACGAAAATCAGATGTTGTTAGAAAATCTTCTTTTTGTTGTATTTATAAATCTCTTGAAAGTGTAAAGTGTGATCTCCAGACCCGAACTGATATAGTGGTTCCATAAAAAGTGTTTCCTAATACATTTCATATAATTACTTTTTTACCTCGTAATGAAATAAGATACGAAGATGGTCAGAAAAATATTTAAAAACACTATGAAATATTTTAAAAATTTAATTAAATTGTATTTCAATTTTTTTTTTCTATTTAAACCCTGCGTTAGCGGTCCTGCAGTTGAGCTTCGTGATTTGGCCGCAAGAAGCCTCTAGTGTCGTGCGCATAGCCAATAGCTAATAATTCCTTCTCAATGGTCGAATATTTTTGCTCGGTTTGGTTTAAAGTTCGCGATGCATATGCTATGGGGTGATCGTTAGGGATTGTACCTTGTGACAAAACGGCACCCAAGGCTACATTAGATACATCTGTCGTTAGTATGAACGGTTTAGAGAAATCTGGGTATGCTAGAATTGGGGCATTTATTAAAAGTTCTTTAAGGTGGTTAAATGACTTTATGAATTCTGGGGAATGAAAAACTTTAGCGTTCTTTTTAAGACACAAAGTAAGGGGTTTCGCAATTTTGGCAAAATTATTAATAAAACGCCTATAGTAACCGGCTAGTCCTAAGAATGAATTAATTTCCTTTTGTGTTTTGGGTATTGGAAAGTTTTTTACAGCACTAATTTTATCAGGGTTTGGTAATACACCTTCCCTAGTGATTTTATGACCTAAGTACATGACTTCTGTATGCAAAAACTCTGATTTTTCTAGCTGAACTTTTAAATTAGCTTGTCTTAATCGCTCGAACACAGATCTCAACCTTTCTATGTGTTCCTGTAACGACGAAGAAAATATAATTATATTATCTAGGTAAACATAACAGGTTTCATTTTGAAATCCTCTTAAAACGTTGTTCATTATTCTTTGAAAGGAAGCAGGGGCATTTTTTAGTCCGAATGGTAGTCGCAAAAATTCATAGTGGCCTGTTTCTGTGGAAAATGCAGTCTTTGAAATATCATTTGGGTCCATCTCAATTTGATGGTAGCCATTGGCTAAATCCAATGTCGTGAAATACTGCGCATGCCCGAGTTTGTCTAAAATATCAGAAATAACCGGAAGTGGATGCTTATCTTCGATCGTCTTTTCATTTAGTTTCCGGTAATCTATTACTATCCTATACGTTTTTTTGCTGTTTGAATTTAACCGCTTTTTCTCTACTATCCAGATTGGCGAGTTAAATGGGGACTCCGAATGTCTAATTATACCATCTGACAGCATTTTATTTATCTGCCTATCTACCTCTTTTCTAAAGATTTCCGGATATCTGCAATTTTTTGTATATACAGGACTATCATCTGTAAGATTAATTTTATGCTTTATTTGATTTGAAAATGTAAGGGGAACTCCCTCAACATAAAAAATATCTCTATATTCGTAGCAAAGATTTCTAATAGCGTCATACTCTTCTTTATTACAGTGCTCTAGCCTAATCCTATTTAAATTTTCTTTTTGTAATTGATCAAGTTCATCCTCATCGATTTCCATTTTTTCAACAAAGTTTAAATCAATGGTAGGTCGCAAATCATTTTCTTGCACTAATTCTATATCAAATGGTTCAGTAATGGTTTAGTAATTACCGTAAAAGCGTACGAATCTATAATTTTTACCAAGCACTGAGGCATCTCGGCTTTTCCAAAATTTACATAATTTAATATACCTATACCGGAACTTTTATTTACAGGTATTTTTACCTTTTGCGATCCTCTCGGTGGAATTACGATTTGGGTAGGTTTAAAAGGTTTGGGTTAAAAATTAAATAAGGGTAATACAGCACTAGGGGTTTCCAAGGAAAAATCTTTAAAACTGATATTAGCACCAACATGTTTCAAAAAATCATACCCTAATAGGCCGTTAAAATTTGGATAAAAATCGAATAAATAAAATTTGTGATTACCACTAACATTGAATGAAGGAAAAATAGGTATTACCATAGTTTCGTCATAGAAAGAGGTTGCGTGAGCAGTGCGCACAGAAAACTTTTCCGGTTTGGAATTAAGGAGATTTATTACTTCGTTTCTCGTATCTTCTATGGGTTTTTCTTTTAGATTAAAGATCCTTAGACTAGCCAGGCGACTTGCCTGATCAAGACGATCGAGTTTGGCATCAGCATCCTTAGATTTTCGGGTTATATCCAGTACGGTTTCTTCTAACAGTTTTAATTTTCTTTTTTTTTTTCGGTTTGAATATTAATTATTTCCGTTTTAAGGGACGCCACTGTTTGTTCTATCTCAGCTAGCCGTGTTTCAAGCGTTTTTACTACTGCGTTTGCCACATTATCAGTACCTAATTGTTTTTATTAAATCTTTATTTTGGAGGCTTTTACTTACAGCTAGATTTACCGTATTTTCTATTTCTTCTTTCACATCTCGTGTTATAACCTTGTTTATGAAGAAATGCAAGCTGTTACCACTTGAATACACTTTATGAACACTTTGAAATTAAATTTGTTTTTTTTTTAAATCGCCAAAATGTTTAGAAATTGATTATATTTTAGGAGCTCAGCTAAAATGTGACTATTCACAATCTGCCATAGGCGCAGTCTTCTGATGACCCTTTTTCAATGATCGCCTACGCATACGTCAAATTTGGCTTCGTCACTAAATATGATCTTGCTCCAGTTCTCATACGTCCAAGAGCGCTTTGATTTAGCCCAAATTAAGCGCCTTTGTTTTTGGACTTCAGTTAGAAGCGGTTTTTCTTTAGCCTAATTAATGAAAAAACATTTAAAAAATTATTTTGGAATAATAATTTTATAATGCATACCTTATAAAATTTGAGTCCAGATTTATTTATTTCTTCTGTCACCTGTGCATTTCATCAGCATCGCTTCTGCTATTAATTTGTGATAAAATTAAGCGATTTAAAATGAAAATGTGGGATCAGTTTGATCGTGAAGTCGCCGACTTAGTGCGGTCTTCTAAAAAACACAATATAATGACTCAGTCTCAGTATTTGACAATTTTAAACGAGGTTAAGGAGGCAACAGCACGTAAGTCACAATCTAAGCCTCTCACTAGTAAGCTTTATAGAAGACTAAATCGCTATGATATAGACCGGGAGATAGTGACAGATTTTCAGACGCGATTTAGGCCAGTATGCCTTTTTCAGTACATTATACTATTGACAATTCGATAATAATAATCAATTAATGGAAGTGTCATCGTGTGTTCTTCATCTATAAAAAAGTTAACAAATTTGTTTAGAAATTAATCATTTTTATATGATTTTACTCAAGCTGCCATTTATGCTAAAATAAAATTCGATCAAAGTATTACTTGAATGGCCATTGGCATACCGTTAGTGTGAACCTAGCAGGTGGGCATGCCCAGGTAGATATGCTTTCTAAAATATGATTTATCCGTGCTCGGAAACAGGCTGCCAATGTAGAATATACTTGATATTACTATACAATTGCTACAGGTAACATGGCATACCCTTTGTGCATGTCCGTGTATATCTCATATGGTAGTAATTTTGCGATGTTAAACGATAAGTTTCCGTCATTTTACTCAAGTCCAAATTGATACCATAAAATATATGTATCCTCAAATGTCAACATTGAAAATGGCATACGATTCAAACAGGTTTGACATAATAAATAATGAAGATCAATTTGTAAAATAAAGAGACAATTATCTGTGTATTTATTCAGTATGACATTTCATTGTTGATGCAATTATTACCTAACAAATCAAAATAATTAATGACATACAAGTTGTGCGAGCTTTACTGGTGTAATTTCGTGAAAAACATTGCGAAGTTATAGAAAAAATTACCGTGCTTTAGGTCAGTATGCCTTTTGTTCTATACATTAGGTTTATTATTAACTTGCAATAAACAACTATGGCAGACAAGTTATGCGAGTTCATCATATGAAAAATTCATATGAAAAAACATATTACCGCACATTTTATGACGTAGCAACACCCATTCCTCTAATCCCAACAGTGATGATCCCTGCAATTTGGCTGGAGCATCGAAGAAAACGGTACATACACGTTCCGTTGGTTTGAAGGAGATGAGGTGCCACACTTCGTCCAGAAAATCTTTCTAACACCCGACGAAACTGTAGGTAATATAATAAGCATGATGATTTCTTATTATTTACATCAGTTATTAAAATTCATTAAATTGTTTGATATTATTATTTATAGTGTCACATACGATAATAGGGTAGTTTAATTGTTTTATATTTCATTGTAATATTTTGTATTATTTTTTATTGTAATCATTCAGGTCAAAGTCAGTACGTTAGATTTCAAGGCGACCTTATATACATAGTTTAATTCTTATTCTCACGTAGCGTATGAATTGGCTATAAAAGAGCGTCGTTGAGGTCGCACTCGAGGAGTTCGGTGTCTGAGGTTGTCTGTAAGGGTCACCCTTGGGGTGTCCCTAAAACAGACCCTTAGGTCTGGGCCGTTGTGACTCTTGAGGTATTTTCGGGAGTAAATGTGACATGCCACCATGTAGTTATTTGGTAAGATTAGTATAGTTAGTGAGTTATTCGTTATTCATTGTTTGTTTCTTGTTAATATATTTGTTGTTTGTTTCCTGTTGTTTGTCTTATCTTCCCCTTGGTTAATTTTCTGTCTTCAGCAGGATACCTAACCAGGGGGTAGATAATCACGACCTGGGTGGGAAGTGCCTTCAGTTAGCTACCCCTCATCCCAAAACACTAAAGCACACTTCCCCAATCCCCCCCAGGCGTGACAATAGATCCAGAAAATGATTGCCAGCATGATACCGTCATCGAATTTTCGGACGATGAAAATGATGAGTATGATGATGACAACGGTTATGAGGATGGAGAGAAGGATACTAAGGACCAAACTCATATAGATGGTGATGACGAGGAAGAAGATAATGAAAGCGATAAAGACTATAATACGGAAGTAGACTTTACTGATGAATAAAAAAATTATAAGTAATATGTATGTGAGTAATAAATTTAATTTATATGGAATAAATGACTTTATTGTGCCAAATCGTACCTCAATTTGCTGGAATAATTTGCCCTAAATATAGATTTAATAACATTTAATGAATCCCAAAAAAATACAATTTTCGCGGTAATGAAATAAATAATTATATTAGTGTATAATAAAATGATCTGTGGAAGAAAAAAGAAGAGTTTTAACAAATAAATAGTATATAGAATTTATAAATTCGAAGCTGAAATAAACGCAGCATAAATGATTTTTTCCATAATGAAAATTTTGTTTTTTGAAAGCGGCAGACCAGTCTAATCAGTATGCCCGTTATTATTTGATCCAAATATACCGCAATTCAATATTTTACAAAAAGGTATACTGTTTACAAAGGAAGAAAATCGTCCATTTCATTTGCACTAATCCTTCTCCGTATTCACATACTATTTCATAATTTCAGAACTTCGGACGTTATCAAACGATATGCCATTTTTTGTAGCACCCAAATATATCTCAAATATGTTAAAAACAAAGTGGCATACAGATTAAACACACGGCAATTTTCCATACCATTTCGTAAATTTTTTCGCGTATGCCTACATCAGTTAACCACCCAATTGCAATGCCAACTTTATATACTATACGTCAAACGCTATCATGAACTGCATAAAACCAAAATCGCATACTGATTTTAATGACGGAAACTTATCGTTTAACATTGCAAAATTACTACCATATGAGATATACACGGACATGCACAAAGGGTATGCCATCTTACCTGTAGCAATTGTATAGTAATATCAAATATATACTACATTGGTAGCCTGTTTCCGAACACGGATAAAGCATATTTTAGAAAGCATATCTACCTGGGCATGCCCACCTGCTAGGTTCACACTAACGGTATGCCAATGGCCATTCAAGTAATACTTTGATCGAATTTTATTTTAGCATAAATGGCAGCTTGAGTAAAATCATATAAAAATGATTAATTTCTAAACAAATTTGTTAACTTTCTTATAGATGAAGAACACACGATGACACTTCCATGAATTAATTATTATCATCGAATTGTCAATAGTATAATGTACTGAAAAAGGCATACTGGCCTAAATCGTGTCTGAAAATCTGTCACTATCTCCCGGTCTAATATAATAAGTATAAGCGGAAATGAAAAATTAATTCAAAAACGAATTGAAGAGAGTGACTCGCACACACTTAAATATTTTATTCCCAATGAGGAAATGTTCGACGTAATCCATCAGGCTCATCTAGACACTGGACATAAACGTAATAAAGGTTAGTTTTGTACATTAAAAACTTTCTCTCTTAGTATAAATTCAATCTTGTTGCAGGAATGGAAGAAGAGTTAAAAAAGAAATATGCTAACATTACAAGAGAAGTAATTACCGTGTATTTAAAATTGTGTGAAGCTTGTCAACTCAAGAAAAAATCAGCTAAAAAGGGAATTGTAGTTAAACCTATTATAAGTAGTCATCTAAATTCGCGCTGTCAAGTCGACTTAATAGATATGCAGAGTGAACCTGATGAAGATTTCAAATTTATTTTGAATTATCAAGACCATTTAACCAGATTCTGTGTTCTGCGTCCAATGAAAACGAAAACTGCCAAAGAAACGGCAAGAAATCTGATAGAAATTTTTTGCTTATTTGGTGCTCCATATATTCTCCAGTCGGATAATGGACGCGAGTTTGTCAACCATGTAATAAACAATTTAAAAATTGAGTGGCCCAACTTAAAAATAGTTCATGGCAAACCGCGTCACTCACAGAGCCAGGGTTCGGTAGAAAGATGCAACCAAGACGTTAGGGATGCTTTAATATGCTGGATGTCTGATGAAAAATCAAAAACTGGGCTCAGGGATTATGCTATGTTCAGTCAAAAAAAATAGAAGTTACCACAGTGCAATCAAACGGTCGCCCTACGAAGCCATGTTTGGGTGTCCTCAAAGAAATGGATTAAAAGATAGTGATTTACCCCAAGACATGGTTAAAACGCTTGAATCAGAAGATGACCTTGCCCACGCATTGGAAGAATCTAATAAATCTTAATCCAATACAAACGAAGAAGACACTTCTATCAATCATGAGGGGGATGCGGTGGCAGATGAAAATACCGAAGAAGAAGTTGAAGAAATAGGAGAAATCCTACTTTTTACAGAAAGCGACAATAATGTAGATCTGGGAGGAGCAAGTATTCCAAAAAATGATCAATATACAACTGATTCTTGTGCCGTGTGCCAAGAATTAATACCAGTATCCGACTTGTCACAGTGCCTGCAGTGTAACGAAAAAATTCATATCAAGTGCGGAATTTTAAAGATACAAAATGAAAATGTAACAGAATTACACTGTTTTCTTTGTGAAAGAAAATCAAATATTTTTATTCATCGTGTAGCAGCCAAAAGAGGCCTAGAAACGCAAGCCGATTCAATGCTGGCACTGTCAAACAAAAAATTCAAACCTGCTAATATTGGTGATAATGTTTTGGTACGAGTTCCAGACGTTGACCGTGGAAGATTAGCTCCCAGAAACGTGATGGCAGTTATTAAAGCAGTGGAAGATGGATTTTATAAACTAGCTACAAAAAACGGAATTTTGCAAAAACTGTTTTGTCGAAATGAGTTTCAATTAACAGACAATAATGATTTTGTAACAGACGATTTTCTTGATAATAATAATACAGAATTATCAATTAGAGCTGCTTCACCAAAGGAGTCTGGTTCAGCACAGGGTTTTGTGTCATGCATGTGCAATAAAAAATGTGCAAATAAAGCTTGTTCCTGTAGAAAGAAAAACGTATTGTGCAACTCAAAGTACCACCATTCCAGTTCATGTTTGAATAAATAATTTTTTGGTGAAATACTTGTGTTTTCCTTAATTTGTCTGTAAGAAAGAAAACGTATATGTTATTAAAATAAAATTTCATTTTTTTGTATTTTTCATATAATAAATCTATGTTTATAAATCAATGGTGTGCTTTAGTTTATCAAGTCCACTATTGAGCAGTGGAGAATGCGCAATACTAGTTTTGTACATTGAAAGATGGCCAATTCTAGTTTTGTTCAATTTTAATTGCGCAATATCCGTTGAGATGTGAGATTTCGGGTTTGGGAATTTTCAAGTGCTCAAAACTAGTTCTGAGCAAATATTTCGGGCAATGCCCGAGCGTAACAGATACAAATTTCTTCCATGTATTGGTGGGTATTATTGATTAGAGCTAAGTAGGGCTTTTTGGGGATAATTATAGTATCATTCTTTGTTGGAATTGGAAATAATTGAAAGTATTGGAAGATTTTGAGATATAGGATAGGAACTTCTATAGCAAAAATTATGTTATCAGTTGTAAAATAACAATTTGTATGAATTATTGAATACCAAGAATTTATATTTAAATCTAATATTTCATCATTTTTATAATGTTTACGTAAATCCTTTAGAATATCTTGTAAGTTCTGAGGGGTTAAGATATCTGGATGTACAATATGTAATTGAGCAAAAGTAATAGCATTCTCGAGGTTTTCTATAAAATTATATATCATATTTGTATTTAAAATTATTTGGTCGAGTAAATTTGAACATAAGGAAAATTTATAAAAACTATCAGTAACTTCGTCCATAACTATTTTTTGGTCGTTCATGAACTTTTCAATTCGTTTTTGGTTAGTGATCATTGAGTCTATAGTTTTTGAATATTTATTTACTAATTCTTTAGAAAGTGATAATTTAGTATTAATGTCCTGTACTATTTTTTGTTGATTATTAAAGTGAAACTTTTATTAGATCGTTTTAAGTGCATGTTGCATGTCGCATGTCGGTCGAACGCCGAGTAGGTATAAAGTAGGCGGCGCTTATAGTTTAATACAAAAATGTACGGGAGTGAGCACATCTGCTAATGAAAACAATCCTACTATTCGTATTAATACGAACTTCGACTGCGTAAGTATCTACGACATGTAACGTCGACGGTTATATTTTATCTATTCGTATTAATACGAACTTCTACTGCGTATGTATCTACGACATGTAACATTTTAAAAATATTACAGTCGTAAATAATAATTTTTGAAACTGAAAATATGGAACTTGAGCAATAAATTATGTAACATATATGAAATAAAATCTTTTAAAATTAATCAAAACACTTTCATTTTTAAACAAATAAACTTTGTAATTATCCTACCCTTGTTATATATATTCATTTCATTCTTTTGTCGATTTACTGAAGTTTTCACTTATATCGTGTGTGAATCGCACACACACCTTTTGATTTTGATTTCGATTTCGATTTCAATTTCAATTTCAATTTCAATTTCAATTTCAATTTCAATTTCAATTTCAATTTCAATTTCAATTTCAATTTCAATTTCAATTTCAATTTCAATTTCAATTTCAATTTCAATTTCAATTTCGATTTCGATTTTGATTTGATAAAGCGATTTTTATATCCTTAATGGAATATGATTCGAAAAATTTTTAGTTAAATATCTATAGGGTAAAAAAAAGTTTCACTTTTACCGTGGTTTCATAAAACCACACAATTCCTTTTTTGTAAGTATTAATTGCTTTTTTAATTCTTTCCCCATCTGAGGCGTCAAGGGTTCCAAATAGGAATTTTAAAATACTACCACCTAAATTAATTAATCCACGTTTAGGTCTTTTAATTTTAAATAAATTTATGTTTTGTAATTTAATAAGTAAATCATTTACTATGGGTTTCATATGTTCATATTTGTTTTGCAAAGATAACAATTCTAGCTATTATCACGGTATACGGTATTGTTCAAAAGTTTGAATGAATTTATTATATTTTCAATCTGAGTTCTCAGCGTTTTAATATTAATATCATGTAAGAAAATATGCCTTTTTGTAACTATGTTTACTGTACCTAATCTAAATGGTAAAATACCAGGAGAATCGCTGATATCAGTTAAAGTTATTTCTTGAGTCCTAATCTGTATTACTAGGTACAATGGGATTATTATTGTCTGGATTTTCATTATCTTCCTCCTGAAAAAGACAATGAGGCTTTTTTAATTCTTTAATATGAACTTCGTATAATTTATTTTTCTGACTTTTGATTTCAACTTTGTTGTTTTTTAATATGTTAGTTATTATAAAAGGACCTATAAATTTGTTATTTTTCTTATTTCTATAATATGGATTTTTCTTATATACTATTTGATTAACTTTAAAATCTATATTACTATCTCCTTGTACATTATGTTTATTAACTACTTTTTCTTTATCCTTAACTATCTTTTGATTACCATTACTGTATATATGTTTTAATTTTTCTTTATGATTTTCAACGTAACTCGAAAATAATTCTTTCGAATTGAAAACCTCGTCGGGATTACGAGAATTTGTATGTCCAAATACTAACTCGAAAGGTGTAAAGCCTGTAGCACTGTATATCGAGCTATTATAACCCAACACAGCATAATTTATTAAATTGTCTTCCTTATGGTGTATTTCTTTTAAAATTCGTAATTGTTCTATCAGGGTTGAATGGAAACGTTCCACTGGTCCATTTGACTCATGATGGCCAGGTGTAGTAAAGTGAATTTTGATTTTGTGTAAATTTAGAAGTTCACGAACTGTATCATTTTTAAATTCGGTTCCACTGTCTAAAACAATTTTATGTGGAACACCAAAACTTGTAAAATATTTCATAAGTGCATCACAAACATTTATGACATTTTTTCCTTCAATAGGGATGCATTGCGCAAATTTTGAAAATGGATCTAAAATTGTTATATACTGATTTTTATTATAATGAAAAATATCAATATGTAGAATTTCAAAAGGTTTTGAAGCTGTTTCAACTAAATTTAGTGGTACGTAGGGTAATTTACGTGCGTACTTGGTTCTTTGACAAATTGATTTTTTCATATTTGACCAAAAGTAATTTCTTTTTAAATAATTTAATGTTTCATCTATGCCCCTATGATTAGTTTTTCCCTCATGGTGATTTTTGATTAGCATTATTTGTTCCTCTAAACCTCTAACTGTGTTTATCATTTTTGTACACATAGTTAATTTTAAATAATCTTTTATAAATATTTCTGTGTAAATTACATTAAACTGTGGAATAAAAGTTCTTTCGTCAAAATACATAAAATATGATTTGTTTGGACTTAAATAATTTTTTAAAAAGTCTATTATTAATTTACGGTTATTTCTTATAGGTAATTTAACAGTAATTATTTTTTGATTATTATAATTTTCTGTTTCTACTGAGAGATTGTTCAAATTGTGTTTAAAAACTAATATTTGATTATTTTTATTATTAATTATTTCGTCTAAAATCAAAATACCATCATTTAAAGCATTCTTATACAATCCACCCCAGACTAGAATACCATAACGAAATAATGATTCAGCTAAAGATTTATAAACTAACATTAACAAATTTTTTGATAAAATTTCACGCAATTGATAAAATTTATAAATGAGCTTCCTTACTTTTTTTGTCAGGTAGTCGATATGATTACTCCATTTTAAATGCTGGTCAATAATTATTCCCAAGTACTTGATCTCATTCGTTTCTTTAATTGACTCATTCATACCTTTAATTTTTATATTAGTGAAGCAAGGTCTATTTGTATCTGTAAGACTAAAAGAAATGTATCGAGTCTTATTTATATTTAGTGATAGCTGGTAGAAGTTTAACCAATTTATAATCTTTTCCAACCCTACCTCAACTGACAATTTGGTCTCTGCCCAGGTTTTTTCACAAAATATTATAACTGTGTCATCAGCATATGATACAATGGTAGAATTTGTCTTTAATGAGAGTAACGAGTTAATATAAACTAAAAATAAAACTGGGCCCAAGACAGTACCTTGAGGAACTCCTATTTTAACAGTATCAGCTTCACTTATTTCTTCATTTAACTTAACACGCTGCTCACGATCTGATAAGTAACTCTCAAAGACGTCCAGCACTGAACCTCGAACTCCATAATTTTCAAGAACTTTAAGAAGTTTTCCGTGATTTACAGTGTCAAACGCCTTTGCAAGATCTAAGAATACTGCAATACATTTTTTATTTTCATCTAGTTTGTTTGTTATATCACTAATAACAGTACACATTGCATCAGATGTCGTTTTACCAGTTCTAAAACCAAACTGATGATCATGTAAAATATTATTCTGATCCAAAAATGATACAAGCCGATATTTTAAACACTTTTCAAAGATCTTGCCAAAGTTACCTATCACACTAATTGGCCTGTAATTACAGATTTTTGTTTTATTACCTGTTTTATAGATAGGTGTAACAAGAGAAGATTTAAATTGCGATGGAACAATACTTTTTTCAAAAATTAAATTTATTATATATTTTAGTGGTTGTAAAATAAGCAAGTGAGTTTTTTTAATTATCTCAGCCGTTATCATATCACTGCCAGGTGCACTGTTATTTTTTAGAGTTGAAATGTAATTAATTAGTTCAGCATCTGATACCGGGGTGAGAAATAATGAGTTAACATTTCTAGTTAGGTACATTTTCAGTGAAAGTATCTGGGGCTTTAATATCTTTAAGCATATTTAAACCGATGTTAATGAAATATTCATTACAATGGTTTGCCAGTAAAAGGAATTCCATCATCAATACATAGTATAAAACAAAGTCGCTTTTTCTGTCCCTATTTCCCTTTGTATGCTTAAATCTTTAAAACTACGCAACGGATTTTGATGCGGTTTTTTTTAATAGATAGAGTGATTCAAGAGGAAGGTTTATATGTATAATAACATCCATTAAGTAGTGGAGAAATACTGTTATTTTTGAGGTTTCTAATGTGATGTCGTTAATTATCAATTTTTTTCCGCTTACATTGCAAACGCAGGCTGAACCCTACAAGATTTATCAAAATAAGGTACTAATTATTTGTACACATTGAAAAAGTCTACAGAAATTTCGCGATGGTATATGTCTATCTCTTATGGATATCCTACAATAACATTTTTTTGTCATTTACTTTTTACTACAAATAATGGCCAATTTTCGAAGCGATTTTAACCAATACAGCATTAATCCTTATCCAATTAAATAGCTTAAATACATTATTGATTTAATATAGATCTATATGGTCCTTTACAGCACAAGATTTAAATGAATATTTTCGAAGATATTGCAGATTTAAAATTGCGGGACGTAGCGCTTGCGGTGGTACTGGCCGGCAGGGGCGGCGGCAACGGAGGCCGCGATTTTCCTTATAGCACTTTGAATTTTGCAGTGATCGGACGCGTTTATTACGAAATTAATCATTATGACGCTACCCTAAGGTGGCGCAGTTAAGATGTTATAAATTTACACCTGTAATTCTTACATAATTAAGTACTATGACGCCACTGTACAGTGGCGCAGTTGATATCTCATATATTTAAAAGAGCAAAACTTACTTACCTAAGAACTATGACGCCACCGTTATGTGGCGCAGGTAATATATACTATACCTAACCGATAAATTACAAAGTACTATAAATAATAGTAAAAACTGGTAACTAACGAGAAAATATGATAAAAAATACAAAAAATTAATCGTAAAAATAAAAAAATAAAAAATTGGAAAAAACATTGGTGTTAGGCGATGCGAAGTTCGCCGGGTCCGCTAGTTGTTAACAAATTGAAAATTATTGACTTTATTTGTGTTTTCATTTGTTGCATCATTAATTAACTTATACATTTTTTTTAGGTTATGTTTATTCATTTCGATTTGTCTTAGATAATAATCATTTTTTGTTTTTTTTAATAGTTTATTTAGAGAGATTCTATATGTTCTATATTCAAAATCCAATTCTGGGGAGAAATGTTGATTTAGACGTTTTTTTAATTTATCTCTATTCTTTATAGATACTACTAAGCCATCTGTTATCCATGGTTTGATTTTGTTAGCTTTTTTTACAATTTTTTTAATATTAGTGGAAAGTTTAAGATAACTTTTAAATTTATCAATGAATAAATTAAAAGCGGTTTGAGGATCATTTGATTGCAAACAATTATTCCAGTTCTCATTTTTTAAGAACATTTGTAGTTTATTAAAATTAATTTTTGATATGAATTTTTCAGAGGGGTTTATAACTTTTTAACTTCCCGCTAAAAAAAATTAAAATTTTTTTTAAAATCGGGAAGTTATTGGTTTCACCCCGTTTTTCGAAAATCGAGTTTTCATCGGATCTCAACGTTTTGAGGTCTTAGGAACCTCCCCTGACTATTTTTACGAGGGTGTCTGTATGTCTGTATGTACGTGTGGATGTGTGTGTGTGTGTGTGTGTGGATGTATGTAAACCTCTTATAACTTTTGAACGGTTTGACCGATCGGAATGAACTAAAAAGCGTTCCAAAGAGTTCCATCTAACTTAGATTCCCTGTAAGTTTGAACCAATTCGAACCGGTAGATTTTGAGAAATTTTAAAATAACCGAAAAAAACAATTGGTAAAAATGATGTTTTTTGGGCATATCTTTTTGGCCATTACACTGATCAATTTCATAACCTAATCAGCTCTTAAGCTTAAAAAACCACGTCGAATGCCGTTTTGCAAATTAAAATCGGTTGATTCGTTCGTGAGATATCGTTGTCGAAAAATTTCAAAAAAAGTGTTTTTTTTTTTCAATAACTTAGAGATTTTTTGACTAACCGATTTTGCACTCCCGGTAACGCTTTTAGGCCTCAAAAAACTGCGTCGAATGCCATCTTGAACATCAAAATCGAATAAGGCGTTAAAAAGTTATGACTTTTTAAACATTTCAAAAAAAGTCAAAAACGTCAAAATACGTCACGTTGCGGTTAAAACTAGCGGGAAGTTGCAAGGATGGCCTTTAAGGTCAACCTCTTTTCGAATTTTTTTATATTATCTGGTTTATTTATGTTTAAACTAACTGGGTAATGGTCTGTAATGTGACAATTAAGTATATATGATCTATAATTAAAATTTTCTTTATTACTGAATGCTTTTTTCAAGAAACTATGATCCAAACAGGAGACAGTTTCAGGGGTAATACGAGTGGGATTTAGTATGTATGGCACAAAACCGTATTTCGCAAGCATGGAAAGATATTTGTTTACATTTATATCATTTTCTTCTAAAAGGTTAATATTAATATCACCAATTAATATTTCATATTTACTATTTTGAGTATTTTGGTCTAGATACGTATCTAATTCCTCGATGAATGAGATCAAATTACTTTGGATTGGTCTATACAATGCAGTTATTCTAAAAGATACATCATCAAACATCAGGTTTGTGACACACAAAGTTACACCACAAACAACTAATTTTTTAACACAGATATCATAATTTAAATCAGATTTAATCATAACTAAGACACCATCATTTCTGTTAAAATCACCACCATTATGAATAGTTGTGAATCCAGGTATATTGAAATTATTAGAGGATGCTGACTGAAAACATTCGCTTAAGATAAAAATATCACACGTTTCTAAGTTATATGTTTCAATTAATGCTAAGAATTCATCAAAGTTTTTGTTTGCACTCCTAATATTGAAATGCATGATATTCAAGAATTTTTTTGATGATGATACTTTCGAGTTGAATTCGCCTGGGTCTATAAGGTCACCACGATGATCTTGTTCAAGTTGTCCTAATTCTTCTAATACTATATCTTGATCGATTATTACCATAAAATATTTAGATGAGTGAAATAAATAAGTCAATTTGCTACAGGCTACTTAGAGTGATAGTAAACTTACCCACAATAATTAATATACATATGTATACAAGAATTTGTTAACATTATAACATTGAATTTTATAAACCATAATCTATTTTGCTTCTTAAAATATCCAAATGATATTTAAGTGTTGGGCATTTTGGATCAGTAGCTGGGTGGCTCACTTCATAATTTGTTTTATACAAAAGATTAGCAGTTATAATTCATTCACTTCCTATTTCAATCTCAGTAGACTATGCATTTTTTTTCTTGGATTGGCACTTCAATTTGTTGGGTTGGTACCTACTGTCGAAATATTGACAGCACATTGTCAAAGGTAAAATTGTTGAAGATTCAATAACGAAATATTTGATGCTTTCTTAGATTCAATATACAATGCCAAAAAAAATAAGTACAGAAATTCACAACAGCATCGTTAGATGTTATGGTATGTTTAGGAAACAAGCTAACAGCTGTGAGAGTGTTTATTTAAATCAATTGGCCGAGGTTTTTCAAGTAAGTACGATTTTATGTGTATTTCTTTTAAATCAATGCTAGTCGCTAACATAAACTTATATATTTTGCATTAGATTAATTGAGAGAGGTTTTTGTAATGAATTTATAAATATGTATCACTTTTTTAAATAAAATTTATATTATTAAAAGAACACATAACCTTTTTTGACAGATATCATAATAAATTATATACAATGTTGTCAGATTTCAAATTTCGAAATTATACATTTTTGTAACTATAATTTAATTCAAAATTTTGTTAAATATTTTTAAATCTCTTAACTACCGTTGTGTAACTGAGGTATATTTTTTGAATCTAATTAATATGACAAACATTCTAAATGCTTAATTTTTTTAGATCAGTGTATCGAAAATACGGAAGATTATTAAAGAAGGATTGAAAAATAATGAGAAAGTCGCAGATAAAGGATGTAAAACTGATACATTTGAGAAGTTTATTTTAAAAAAAGACTTACAGCGACAGATTTGGATGTACCATGCTAAAACTGAACATTTTACTTTAGACAAACTTTTGACTGATGCTAAACAAAATTTTGATTTTAAAGGGGGACGTACGACACTATACAAACTTATAAAATTAATGGGATACAAATTTAAAAAAGTAAATGGACGACATATTTCATGTGAACAACGACACGTTAAAATTAGAAAGATCGCTTTCATTCGGAAATATAAACAACTAAAAAGTCTTGCTGAGAGAGTTAGATTCGTGTACCTAGATGAAACATGGATCTATCAAAATGGTAGTTCAGTGCATCAGTGGGTGCACGATTCTGACCTAAAAAGTAATACAGCTCGTACAAAATCCGAAGGAAAGCGATTTACTATTTTACACGCAGGGACTGATACTGGATTTTTGGAAGGATGTGACTTGTTACTAGACTCTTCGAATACAGACCTTGACTATCACAAAAGTATGAATGGTGACCTTTTTAAAAACTGGGTTGTTAATCAACTCATTCCTGCTCTATCTGTATTTCAAGAAAAATGTGTGGTGGTCATGGACAACGCGCCATACCATTCAGTTCAAATTAACAAACCACCCTCTTTTTCAGCGAAAAAAGCAATGATGCAGGAATGGTTGATTAACAATAACATTAGGTTTGACACAAAAATGACAAAGAAACAACTGTACTCTATAATCTTACCTTATAAAACTGACGAAAAGACATATGTAGTGGATGAAATTTTAAAACAACGAGGACATGAAGTACTTCGACTACCACCATACCATTGTCACTACAATCCAATAGAACTAGCATGGGGGTTTACTAAGACATATTATAACAAACATATTACATCTACTTATCTTGACCAGGAAAGAGTTAAAAAACTTGGACAGAAGCATTGACTAAATGTACACCAGACATGTGGCAAAATTTTTGTAGACATACAGACGAACTTATTTTGGCAGATTGGACTACTTACATGGGAAACTGCTCACATGACAATATTCCTCCTTTAATTATTTCATTGGAGGAATCAGATTCTGACGATTCCGATTTTGGATTTGATAGTGACTCTGATTCTTCCAGTGAAATAATGGAAGAGGATTAATCATACAAATACACCGACAACATTTACATGTTACATCTAAATCTGCATCTGTATTTGTTTTTATTTGCTTTTATGTAATTTATTAAAATATTTTTTTCATTGTATCGGTTTGAAATGTCTAACAAATCTTAATTTTTCTGAAAAATTTCTGTTATAAAGAACATTATTAAAACATCAGCATATTAAGTCAAATGCGACACCACCTGGGGCGGACCAGGAAAATCAAATTTTTACTGGAGTATAGTTTCCTCAATTAACCCATTGGATGTGAAATTTTATTATCCTACAGCCACTAATACAATAATGTTACACTACGATGCCATATGGATGTAAAATAGAAGACTTTAAAAAAGATGGATACCTATAGACTTTGAGTACTGTGTTTTTATGTTAAACTCAAAACTGATGAAATAATTTTTTTACTACTGCTTGAATAATTTAAAAATTTTATTATACATTTGTAAAAAGGATCTTTTACTATTGCTTGAGTAATTTAAAAGTTGTATTAAACGTTTTTATTAATATATGTATATGTGCTACATTCTGAATTTTACTTATATTATTTATTTGTAATAAAATGTAAATATAAAAGTATATTTGTCTACAAGCATGCGTAAAACAACACTTTTCCGCACGCATTTTAATTTAGAAAATATCTCTTTCTCTTTTTTTATTAAATGAATATGTCCTTCAATAACCTTTTGGAAAATTATTGTATTATTACTTTTATGTTGTTGTACCTACTACATACAAATAGTAAAAAAAAGATTATTTTGCATAAAAATAGAGATTTTTAAAATGTTTGTTCTTAAAAAAATCATAATTTATTAAAACACCTCTGTAAACGTTACGCAAAGCAACAACAAACTTTAATTGTCACAAATTAAAATTTTGTTACATTGTTAGGAGTTGAAAATAAAATTTAAAAAATGAATAAAGTATCTTTTTTATGCTTGTAGAAAAAATATTGATCCTAACTCTTGCGGGATAATAACTATTTTCGTTCTAGATCAATAATATAATATGATAATTGACTATAAACAGGGATCTGTTCTGTGCAAAGGAATGTGTTATTTTGAATATCAGTCAAAATTCATGTGAATTTAAATAGACCATTCTTGGATATTAATAGTACCTACTTGCAGCGAAAACTGACGTATCTACTTTAGTACCTATTCAATTTAATATTAAATACATTGACTTATTTTCGGCAAGTTTTAAATTTGGTTTGCAGATTTAATTACTTAAGATATTTGTAATGAATACACATATTTTTATTGAAGACGTGACAACATCGTATTTACAATTAATAAGACCACAGAACAATATGAACAGACGTGTATTATACTGGGCGAATTTCATGTAACTAACAGAGCCTACTGAGATGGAAATAAAAAGTGAATGGCTTATAAATATTCGGACACTTCAAAATATAACTTAACTAATAACTTGTTACGTCGCCTTTTGCTTTAATTACCGCCTGAATTCTTAACTAATACTTGACAGTTTTCTTGTCTTGTGTAAACGAATTCCAAATTTCTTGCAATTTCACACGCAGTTCAGGGATTGTTCTCTGAGGATGGTTTCTCAAATGTTGTTTCATTTTGTGCCAGACCGTTTCTATCACATTTAAATTGGGACTACTGGCGGGCCAAGAGAGGACATGTACGTCATGATCCCCAAACCATTTTTTTGTGCTTTTGGCAGTATGGCATGATGCGTTGTCCTGCTGATAAATGCAATCTCCGTCAGGATATAAGTCTGCTATGGTCGGCAATAATGTGTTCTCAAGGATTTCTTGGTATTTAGCTGCATGTACTGTGCCATCTACAAAATGAAGACGTCCCATTCCAACTGCAGACATACAGCCCCACACCATAATACTTTTGGGAAATTTCACTAAACGTTTAATGCAGTCTTTGTGGAAGGTTTCAGTTTTGCTTCTCAAATCAAATCAAACTTTATTTCCACTCCCAGACATTTTGTGTTTAGATACACATTACATAATACATAATATATATACATATAATAAATATGTGCTTCATCGAAGCAGGAGTGACCTAGGACCTAGGCACTAGTGCCTGTTTTGTCGACTCTCCTCCCTCGAAGAAACCAAAGACAATTATTAATATGTAGAGGAAACGATGGGGTAGTGGCAGAGAGAGGCAAGACTTGAGAACTAGGGGTATGTAGACATAAAGATATTTAGAAAGGTAAGGTAGGTTAGTTGTATGTTTTGTTTATTTAATACCGAGAGAACTAATTAAAAAATTTCGAAAATTCTTGGATTTTTTAATATCAGGTTTTTAACTTCTGTTTTAAATCGGAGCGGTCTCTTAATTTGCTTTAAATGAATCGGAAGTAAATTTAACAGTTTTGGTCCGAAATAGAAGAAGGTTCTTTGCGTTACAGATTTTTTGAAAAGGTCGATATTTACATTTAAGTTGGCTGCTGCCCTAGTATTCAATATTTTTTTGGCAATTTCTCGTGTTTAAGGTGAGCTCTTACAAGACATTGAAATGTGTATATTTGTCTGATTTTTAATAATTCTGTCTCTTGGTAAAGTAACTGAGATAAAAAAAAGTCTGTCTTTACGGAAAATTATTTTTAATAGGGTGTTTTGTGCAGTTTGCAAATTTTGTAAGGATGTTGTGAACGCACCTCCCCAGATAACTATGCAATATCTTAGAATTGATTCTGCTAGTGAATTGTACCATGATACAATAAGACAAGGTATGTTCTTGCGCAGGTAGGGGTAGGGTAGGGGCATTCTCTCTCTCTCTCGGGCCCAGCGGCCGCCATATTGGTTGTTTGTTTACATCGTTTACATGTCACCCGTAAGCCCGTGAGCCTCGTAAAAGTAGTCGAAATGCCAATAAAAACTTAAATTAATAGGGCATTTTCTTTGATAATTAGAGCAAGAATCGTTCGCGCATTAACGTACACAATTTTCTTACATTTGAATTTTTGGGCGGGAGCAGGCCAAGATGGCGGCGGCTGGGCCCTGCGCGAACCGATCAAAAACTCGTACCCAAAACGAACATACCTTGTCTTATTGTATCATGAATTGTACATCATAATTTGGTTCTTTTTACATAGAATATCTCTTATATTGTAAAATTTATGCATGAGAGCTCTTATACGTTTAGTAAGATTGGTAATGTGATCAGACCATCTTATATGTTGGTCAAATATGATGCCTAGATATTTTATCATTCTCGTTTTCTGTAAATTTGGGCAATTACAATTAGTTCACCGCGCATAACACTTTTTTCCAAATGATTAATACATTCTTGAAATTTTGTGTATAGCTTCCTATTGACGAGTCCAACAAAGGTTAAATTTATCTAAATTTAAAACTGCTGCTTTTTCGAGCTAGAAATAAACGAAATTTTTAAGCTGTCGGACAGCAAAAACGCAGCAATAAATTTGTCGGACAATGTGAGCATTTGATGTAATACTTAATTATAAAAAAATTGTGTGAAAATGAATTATTCAGCGGATAATGCTAAAGAATTGGATATGAGGACATGCATTTTAACGTTCGATCAACCTCTATACATGAAAGCACGGGATATTGCTTCTGCTGTGTATTTTTTTTTTATTAAGGATGTCCTTGTAGGTATAGACCTAAATACAAATGTACCGAGAACATCTATTGCGGCAGAAGAGACAATTTATTAATTTGGCATTTAAAGGCCTGCAAGTTGGGACGAGTGAGGAAGACGTGGGAAGGTAAGGAGTTCCACAATCTGGAGACCCCGTGGATGAAGGAACGATCGAATCGATCCGTTCTCGATGTCGGGCATTGAACAGTATAAGGGTGAATGGAGTTGACACGTCGCGTTGCTCTGGCTGGTCGGACAATGGAGGCTAGGCTCGTTTGATACTCTAATATCATACATGGGATCCATTGGTTATATTATGACTGGAATTGGGATAAAAGAAGCTCTTTCTACCATATATGCTGAAAATACAATTGATCACATAACTTCTGGACATGCGTATGCTAGAGCAGTACGTGCTCATACTTTATTAAAGCAAGCTTTATCACAATTGGTTTTTGAAAATCTTATGAAACACAATACAGATTTTGCAAATGTAATAAATGATGATGATAACTCTACGATTTTTGAAATGTTCAACTATACAGAAATAACTGGAAACAATGAATTTCAAACGCTTACTAAATTTTATGAAAATAAGTTACTGGAGCTTAAAAATTAAAATTAAGCGTCAAAACTATGGATTACTTATTTTCGAATGGTTACTATATGGAAGATAGGAATTTACATTTATATAGTATTGAGCTAATGATTCCCTTATTTCATGCATCAGGGCATTTTTCCTATGTGAAGGCTTCACAAATTTATCTACAAAATATGAAAGAATTACAGTATTAAATGGACCCGACGGAGTTCACATCTACGCGCTCGGATAGGCGCTACATAGCAGCTGCCGCTTTGCTCTCCCCTCCACGTTTTATTACCTGTTCGAAATCGCTACTGCTATTTTTATACACAGGTATTCTCGAAAGATGTTTCTCTATGTCTATTCAGGTGAAATTTAACGTATAAATGAAAAAAAATTACTATTTAAAGTAAAATTATATGCTCAAAAATTAATTTTTTATAATAATTTGTTTAAACAATGAAAAAATTGAGTGCACACAAAAATTTTGGGTAAACATTGTAATTTATAGTGTAAAAAACAAAACCCCACGTCGATTATATAAATTCATTTACTATAACTCTAATCCGAGGTTTTAACGTTTTGAATGCTCCAGGCACTCCACTAAATAATTAATATCAGATGTTTCAAATTATACAGGGTGTCCAGGAACGTAATGCCAAAAATTCGGGAGCAAATAGAAGAGGTCAAAATAATGTTAGAAGTTCAAATAAATTTTTGTCATACGAGCCTTCGTATCCGAGTTATAGACCTCTAAAGTTTCGAAATAAAAACCTTTGTTTTGTCATAATTTCTAAACTATACATTGGAATACTATAAAATTCCAGTGACGGATTGCATACATCCATGTCCTGTGTTTGACGGTATAAATGAATCTACATTACGTACAGATAAGCAGAGACGGCTTGTGCCCATTGGTTAATAATCCGTAATTTTAATAGGGACCATCTGAATAATATTTAAATTTCAAAAATAAATTTTCCAATCCATTTACTAATGAAAATGTACTCTTGTTTGAACTCGATAAAATTAAGGGTTTAGGAGAAATTTGAACTTTTAGATCTGATCGCCATATTTTGTAAAGACAGACATTCTGAAGAGAACTATCAATAATTGTCACAACTTATAATTAAAAATTCCTTAAGATAGTATTTAAACGCAATAAAACAATTGCTTTGCAGTTTTAGTTTTAGTTCAAGCGTTTAAAGTCTGACCATGGGACTGGCTTAAGAAAAAGTAACTTGGAAACGAAGGCTCGTATGACAAAAATTTATTTGAACTTCTAACATTATTTTGACCTCTTCTATTTGCTCCCGAATTTTTGGCATTAAGTTCCTGGACACCCTGTAGTTATAACATACCCTTGCCTTCCTTATTGAATCCGGATCTAGTTTTTATATTTCAAACCACCTTTCACTTATATTTGATGTAGGAATACAAAACTTGTCACATAATTACATAATTTTTAGTTTTTGAATGTGGACAATTTGCCCCACAACACCGCAATATTTAATTAATATAAAACTAAATATAACTATAGTAATAACAAAAAATATTTAAAACAAATATCTAAACAACACTATTAACATAAAAATATCTTTCAAGTTTTGACTCAACACTTGACATAAACGCCACCGCTATCATACTTGAGTTTGAGTTTTATATATTTTTTATTAATAATTTATGAATTAATTACAATATATTTTATAGTTTAGTTTAATCCCTATTATGGAGTTTCCTTTTTTCAGGGTATGGTTAATGTTTTTTTGCTCGTTAGAAATGCTGGGGCAGCTTAAGTCTTTTGAACTAAGGTATCCATTGGGCTTGGGTTCAGGGAAACCCCCGAAAACCTGAGCCATCATACTTATATTTCCCCTCTTTTTGTAGATATTTCTATCTAAATTTGAACGGAGTAGAGTTCGCTCCCAATCTGTCCGTGCATTGGTTTTGGAAAAAATTCAAGAAACGATAAAGATGCATACCTGCAATCTGCAATCACTTACTAAGAGAGAAGGATCAGTACCAGATGTCAACTTGAGATTGATAGCCTTTAAGGCAGTCAGAAATAGAAGTCAGAAGAAGAAATAGAAGTCAACGTTATAATGTTACCTGAATAATCTACACAATCAGTCAACAATCAATCACATCCTAGGGACTCTCTCTTGGCACTCCATCCAACATCATCCTTTCACTGATAGATCCACAACTAGGATTATTTTGTATACTATATTCAGTAGTTTTAACATACTGATGATATAAAAATTGAGGGTGAACATTAATTATAGAGCCTTCAAAGCAGCTTGGCTATTTGAAGCAATAAATATTCTAACTGAATTTATGCATTTTTTAATACACGCTTGAGCACAGAAGTCTATCAACAATAGCTGCGCTGAGAAGATCGTAAGAGTGTTTCCCAGGACTATTGAGAGCCTAACATTAGGACCTACTCCTGGTGTTTTACATCCATGAGTATAATAATTAAGTAACTTCTTATATAAATGTTTATTTAAAAATGAACATAAACAAAATTTGAAAGGTACTAGGTTAAATTAAAAGTTCACAGGGTTCCCACTACTTTTTTTCTAAATTCATTAGCTGTTTTAATTTTTCTTATTCATTATCAATGGTCCAACATTATCTCCTACAGTCTTATTATGAGTATTATGAGTACCATCACAGTAAGGCCACTAAAAAATTAAAAAAATTATAACACAAAATATTTGATTCGAAGTATAATAACATACATTTTTACTTCTCCAACATCTACAGAACGTAGCTTTATCTGAAATATCTTCTATGTCAATTGTATCTACAACTTTAGCACTGCTCTTTAAAAGGTTTTGATTTACTAAACCTTTAGAAGGTGCTGGAACTCGACCTTTTGGACAAAATGCTCTATAAGACATATAACCAACACCAGCTACTGCAGCTGCAGGAGGAACTAGAGCCAACCAATCTTTAACTATAAACAAAGTCAGTTGATCATTACTAACATAATTCGAAATAATTAATAAGTAATTTTCGTTGATTATTCTAATCAACAAGTGTTGTTGAGCAATTTCAATGAAAGGTATTTGTTTATCTTTTAATAGAAATTATGTTATTTCAAACTTTTAGATTAATATTAGTTTTGTTGGATCTCTGCTTTTTTAATTTTTGATATGTTTCTAGAGAAAAGATTGTTGTGAGTGTCGGGAATGACAGAGGAGGGGAAGCACAGCGTTTTCTTGAGTTCATATGTCTCACCGATTCAGCCGCTCTGTCATAACCTACCTGGAATGGTAATCTGTGACCCTACCATGAGAAAACTAATATGCTTAAAATAAATAAAATTCATAGTATTTCTAAGAAAATAACAAACAACATTCCAGCAAACATGTGTATAATATCTATAACTATTACGTATCACATAATGCGATGTATAACTTTCAGCTAAGCAGTTTAAAAAGTTCTGTACCGGTTAAATAAATGGAAAAGTAGTTGGTATCCAAAAAATGTTTAAGACGAAAATTATAAGAAAGTTTTCTGGCTATTCAACAGCGTTGAAATCCTTTTTTTAACGTGATAGTGCGTCACTTGATTTTTAGAGGTACATTGTTTCGAAAGACCATTTCTTGACGTAAAATTTTTTGCTACTTTTAATTCCGTATTCAAAACTATGGGTTATTATTTGAAACAAATGGACTTGAACTTGAAGGTAAAGACCTAGGTCACGACCGACTGTGACATTGGACAGCCACAAAATTTTCCCATAACTTTTGTCTTCATCATTTTTCTGAGCGCCGTCTATTTTTAAGTTATTTATCCGGTTCGGTACGTTTTGAATAAACACCCTTTGGATTATAATGTCTACACTTGTTAGGTGTGGTAGCTCGTTCAGCTCGTTTTATGGTTTAGCAAAATATTACACCTTTCTTCAAATACAACTTATTTTGATAGCAGCGTTGTATAATGTTTCTTTTTTTTTGTAATTAGGGAATCTTTGGAAACGACAAAAAATCTGATTGTCGAAAGCTTAGAAAGATAAAATCAATATAGTTTTTGTATTTAATCGGTAGATGTTAAGTATTTTTACATTTAAAAGATAAATCTGTCAAAATCAACATTAATAAAATATTTAATGACGTTTTAACGTATATTGAAGTAAGTGGCAAGAGAAGTGGTCAATCAAATAATAGACGGAAGGTATTGAGTTTATTTCAATTACAGCTGTGTCTATAAGCATGTTCCGATTTATGGAAATAGTGTAAATGGAACTTATAAATATTAAAAAAATGTATAAATATTCTACTTTGTAAAAATTGTTTAAACAGTCAAGCAAAAAAATCATAATAGCTCTAGATCTTATAAAATTATTTTAAAATTTAAACACTTTCTACAACAGTCTGAAATTGTATCGGGAAATTTTGCAGTTTAGCGGGATAACAACCTTAATAGCGTTTGAGCCTTTTAAATTTACCACCTCTGTTCCAGCCCGAAAATTACGAAAATTATTATAAAAATTAATAAAAATAAATAATTGCGCATGCGTTCACTACCGTTCAAAGGAACTGTTTTGCAAAATTGAAAGTGTGTTCGTTTTAGATAAAAAGTTGGTATAATCTCTTATACTATGATATTTATCGTCTGGTCCATTAGAATGGTCTAGTCTATTATATTTTCTCTATGGTCTGGTCTGAGTCGTCTGTGTGTGGCATACCAACTGTTCAAGTGATACCAAGCCATTTTCAAACTTTTAACAAAAAAAAGTTCCTTTGAACGGTAGTACACGCATTACTCTAGTCAACATCTTCAAAAACGTGAAAAATTAAAATAAAGGTCCTAAAAATATGAGCGATAGCTCATTGGATTCGGAATCACCTGTAGAAAACTGTTTTTAAAGGAAAAGTGTGCAGGCAAAAAATTGCAATTGTTATTAACAAAATAAGATGAAGAAAAACAGATGTTTATGTTTTTGTTAATAACTCGAAAAATATTAATATTTAAGCAATTTTGAAAAAAGCTCGTTAAAGAGGAGGAAATTTCCGAAAAAAAAGTCCGTCCTCCCGGAACTCTATCTCCATTATTTATAACTTTAATTTGACGTTGAAAATTGGGCTTTGAGCGGCTTTTACGGCATACGCGCGCTAAACGGTGTTTATCAGATAAAATATTTTTTTTAAGACATAAAATGTTATTTTAAAAATTTGAAAAAATTCCAGTATTTTCCTAACACTTGAAAGAATCTAAATCAGTTGGAAAAAACATTTTATCACTGTTTTTCAAAAAGTTATTCAATTGTTAACTAACAAATTTTTTCCTAATATCTGTTGACATAAACAATGGGATAAAAGGTATACATAATTGGCCTAAAAATTTGAAACTTTGTGGAGCCCTTTTCATATGTATACTTTACAAGATTCTGTGATAAATGTTTATAAAAGTTTATTAATTTGTTAATTATGATTTTTCATAACTATTGCAAAATATTGCGAAAAAGTAAAGAAAAATATAGAATTTTTCCAAATAAATGCATGTAGTATCTAATAAACAATAAATACGAATTTGGTCTTAGAATTATTTGAAAGAGAAACTTATTTTCTATAAAAAACTCCTGAATATCCTTTATCATATCTCCAATAGTTTAAAAGATATATAATTTTTTTAATTGGCAAGTTATTTGGCGCTACAAATAACGTGACGTATGATATTAGAAAGTATTATTAACAAATTAATAAACTTTTATAAAGATTTATCGGAGGATCTTGTAAAGTATACATGTGAAAAGGGCTCCACGAAGTTTCAAATTTTTAGGCCAATTATTTATACCTTTTATCTCATTGTTTATGTCAACAGATATTGGGAAAAAATTTGTTAGTTAACAATTGAATAACTTTTTGAAAAACAGTGATAAATTGTTTTTTCCAACTGATTTAGATTCTTTCAAGTGTTAGGAAAATACTGGAATTTTTTCAAATTTTTAAAATAACATTTTATGTCATAAAAAAAATATTTTATCTGAAAAACACCGTTTAGTGGTAGCGCGCGTATGCCGCAAAAGCCGCTCAAAGCCCCATTTTCAACGTCAAATTAAAGTTATAAATAATGGAGATAGAGTTTCGGGAGGACGAACTTTTTTTTCGGAAATTTCCTCCTCTTTAACGAGCTTTTTTCAAAATTGCTTAAATATTAATATTTTTCGAGTTATTAACAAAAACATAAACATCTGTTTTTTTTCATCTTATTTTGTTAATAACAATTGCAATTTTTTGCCTGCACACTTTTCCTTTAAAAACATTTTTCTACAGGTGATTCCGAATCCAATGAGCTATCGCTCATATTTTTAGGACCTTTATTTTAATTTTTCACGTTTTTGAAGATGTTGACTAGAGTACATACGCAGTTACTTATTTCTGAATGTACATCAGTCCGGAACTAATTTTATTAATTTTTATAATAAATTATTACCGTTTTTCGCAACTTTTACAATGGTACAAATTAGAAAATTAAAATTGCAAATTTTTGGTAAAAGGCGCATATCGAAAACACTTTAGGAAGTGAGATATGAGCATTTAAATCTGGTTTGAGAAATGCAAATTTTTAATCAAATTTATCAAAAAAAGTAGAGGGTGCAAATTATGAAAAATACATTTTTGAAAGGTGCAAATTAAGCTCTTTCAATAGGTATAAACTATTTTTTTAAAGAAATTTTTGGGACTGGAACAGAGGTGGTTTTAAATTTTGGTTTGTAACAATAGAACCGTATTTAAAATTTTTAACTTTTTTTGTTGTTGCGAAAGACGATTTTTGATCAGTTTTTGTTTATTGTGTTTTTTTGTAGGTAGGTGTAATGTCTTTTGGTGTTAGTGTACTGACAATGAGAGATTGAATATTGTACTAACATTTAACTTCCAACGATATCCGCGATGAGATTGGGCTTAAGGTTATCGCCGTAAGCTCGGGCCGCTACAGAACAAAATTACATTTTACATAAAGTTAAATAGTTAAATATTTATAAGTGACTTACTTAGGAAATATTTAAATTTTAATAACTAACTGATAATAATTATGTTTCTAATTGATTAGGCATGTTGCTTTCGAATTACACATTCATTAAATCCTAATAATACAGCATAAAAATATTTTTGGAAGCCAATTATATTAAAACGCATAATTTTGAAACGCAAAAAAACAAAAACGTGCGATAGTATTACAAAATATTCAACTTAGGTAATCATAAATCCTTGAAATTTAAAAAAAACAATACTTACTTCCTAACCTAAACCATCCTCCTATTGAATCAGGTATTGGCAAATTAGACAAATAGTTTGGAAGTGCTTCTTTTACCAAATAAGCTACAGGTTTCATTTTTTACGCTTTGGCACTTACTTATTTTTTGGATAGTGTAGTAATGAAATCACACTAAATAATCTCGTTTATACTCCAAATATGTTTTCGTAACTAAGACAGTTATACGCTATACAGTTAACACACTGTGACTGTGTGTCAGTTTCAAATTTCAAATGTCAACATTTTAGTGTAAAAAGTATTGCCTATAAATAAAGATTTGGTACTAAAGTTAATCTGTAATATATAGTACAAGGGGTTCCCGTGGCCGATGGAGGTCCATGGAATTTTAATACGTTTCTTATAGTATTTTGACCTCCTGAACACGAATTTCGAGGTTAGAATCGCTAAAAATGGTCCAGAAAAAAGTTATAACAAATTTAAATGTTTAAACAATAATAGTAACAATTGTATTGCAGATATGCATATTTTAATCAATAGAATATGTTCCTTAATTCTTAGTGAACAAAACGCGCTTTGAATTTTGGAAAAATATTAATTATAACCGGAGATATGAACAATTTACTGAATAAACTTTCTGTTTTAGGCGTTTCCACCCATTGTTTTTCTTATATCTTCGGTTCTATCCAATATTTTTAGGCCAAAAACATCTCATTTTGAAGGTAATTACTTATTCTACACCATTGCATAGTTTAAAGTTGATTATTCATCGATGGAAATGAACTATAGCAAATGAAAACGTCGAATTTCGCCTGAAAATCGAAAGTTAATTTGTTTATTGGCTATTTTCACCCTCTAACACCAAAAATATTAGCAAAAAAACTATTCCATCTTATTCCCACAACGTTGAAGATGAGAATAAATTAATTTCTTTTATGGTTTATTGCCATATTAATATTAACGTTATAAGCAACGATTTGTCAGCGCGCATGGCCAAGCGCTCGACAAGCAGACGTGCGCCGATCAAGCGGTTAGGAAGTAAGTTCTATTACGAATATCATTTGATAATTTTTCCTTTTAATAATGTTTTGAATATACAAAACAATAATTCAAAATTAAATATTTTTATTATAAACATTCTTACAACTTTTATTTTTCATGCAAGAACAGAACGAACAGCATGGAACTGATGATAAAACACATCGACAAGCTTTCGTAGAACAAATTTTACAAGTGCAATTGCTTAACAATTCATCACAAGGAGGTATTAGTATTTCTATTTTTTTTGGCATACAATACATAATTTGTTATTGTATCCAATATTGCGAATCACTCTTTGTTCACTTTGCATAATGTAAAATTGGACTACGAAATGAACACGGAAAAGGGTTTGATGCAACTGACTATGAAAGCAGGAAATTGGAATGACATTTATAAAGAAAAGAAGGGAGACATACTCAGTCTTTGGACTAGTTACAACAAACTCGCGTGAATATAATACAGTCTAACGTCAAACAAGTGACAACGAGTTTTGTTCAACACTGTGATGAGCGACTAAAATAAGCGCGAATCAGATTTTTAAATTCAAGTGCGATATTACATAAACTAAACTTTGAATGTGCAAGAAACAATATTTATTCAAAATCAAATTATTCCAATCCCATTGTCAAATAAATCAATAAATATTGGAGCATTGTTTATAATATTGATTTTATAATATTGATTATAATATATTATAATATTCATTTATACTATATTAATCTATTTTATATGTAATTAAATTATGAAAAAAGAAGTATAAACTTATTAAAAGATATTCGCAATAGAACTTGCTAACCGCTTGATCGGCGCACGTCTGCTTATCGAGCGCTTGGCCATGCGCGCTGACAAATCGTTGCTTATAACGTTAATATTAATATGGCAATAAACCATAAAAGAAATTAATTTATTCTCATCTTCAACGTTGTGGGAATAAGATGGAATAGTTTTTTTGCTAATATTTTTGGTGTTAGAGGGTGAAAATAGCCAATAAACAAATTAACTTTCGATTTTCAGGCGAAATTCGACGTTTTCATTTGCTATAGTTCATTTCCATCGATGAATAATCAACTTTAAACTATGCAATGGTGTAGAATAACTAATTACCTTCAAAATGAGATGTTTTTGGCCTAAAAATATTGGATAGAACCGAAGATATAAGAAAAACAATGGGTGGAAACGCCTAAAACAGAAAGTTTATTCAGTAAATTGTTCATATCTCCGGTTATAATTAATATTTTTCCAAAATTCAAAGCGCGTTTTGTTCACTAAGAATTAAGGAACATATTCTATTGATTAAAATATGCATATCTGCAATACAATTGTTACTATTATTGTTTAAACATTTAAATTTGTTATAACTTTTTTCTGGACCATTTTTCGCGATTCTAACCTCGAAATTCGTGTTCAGGAGGTCAAAATACTATAAGAAACGTATTAAAATTCCATGGACCTCCATCGGCCACGGGAACCCCCTTGGCGCCCGTACTAATAAATTAATAGAGTATTAAAGATTTATTTATTCATAATTTATAAAGACTAAAGGAAAATAAACATTTTGCAAAAAAAATTAATCGAGATGAAGGTTAAAGAGTCTTTCACGTCACCACTTACCTGGGACCAGTGGGAGGCCAATAAAAAGAGACCTTTTCCCCGACCCTAACAGCATGTGGTTGTATGCATTCACGATTTTACAATCAATTTTTTAAAATCGGCCAGAAATTAGTACTTTCCCGTTTATTTTTAGGTCAGAAAATCTCATTTTGTCGGACAAGACCAGAAAATAAAAATGAGTCCGGTAAAAGCTTTTACCGGACTATCACAATAATTTTCTGGCCCGGTCCGACAAAATGAGATAAAAAATAAACTGGAAATTACCAAATTCTGGCAGGCTTAAAAAAAATATTGTACGTAATACGTCCCAAAAGGGCTTTTACTGGATTCGCAGGCTTGCAGGTCTCGCCCTGCAATTGCCCACTCGTCCAGTAAAAGACCACTTTCGGGACTTGTTACGTAAACTACTATTGTTTAAATTTAACAAATATACCTATGTCTTTAAAAAAATATCAGAAACGTAAAGTTATTTTTTTCTGATTTTAACCACTTACTTAATTACGCAAAATTTTGAAGTTTACAGACTAGACACCAAAATATTCTACATTACATTGAGAAAAGAACAACACACATAATAACAAAAAATACCTCTAGCCTTTAGCCGCCTGTTAACTTCAAAATTTTGTGTAAGTATTATTGTATATGGTTGAAATCAGAAAAAAATTATCTTCACGTTTCTGATATTTATTTTTTTTTTCTATTTATAAGAAATTAAACACATATATTTGTTAAATTTAAAGAATAGATTGTAAAATCGTAAGTGCATACAACCACATCCTGTTAGGGTCGGGGAAATGATCTCTTTTATTAATAAACTTTTATAAACATTTATCACAGAATGTTGTAAAGTATACATATGAAAAGGGCTCCACAAAGTTTCAAATTTTTAGGCCAATTATGTATACCTTTTATCCCATTGTTTATGTCAACAGATATTAGGAAAAAAATTGTTAGTTAACAATTGAATAACTTTTTGAAACACAGCGATAAAATGTTTTTTCCAACTGATTTAGATTCTTTCAAGTGTTCAATTGCAATTTTTTGCCTGCACACTTTTCCTTCAAAAACATTTTTTTAGTGGTGATTCCGAATCCAATGAGCTATTGCTCATATTTTTAGGACCTTTATTTTAATTTTTCACGTTTTTGAAGATGTTGACTAGAGTATATAGGCAGAAATAATTAAAAAAAATTTTTAAACAAATTTCAAAAATAAATTTTTTTATTTTTTTGCTCCGCAAATAATTTTTGAGCCATTCTAATCGAAAAAGGTCTTCTGTAGTTTTTCTCTTACATAGAGTTAATCGTTTTCGAGTTATTAGCGATTTAAAATTTGAAAAACGCGAAAATCCGCAAGGCTCAAAAACTCAATGACAAATCAATATTTTTGAGCTTACCAAGTGCCTAAATTGAAGTTTAAACATTCAATTTTAAGATTCCGAAGACTAATGCATATAATACATACTAAGGCAAAAAATTCTGAAAATTTTGTTCTTTATTACGGTCAGGTTGTCTCCTGAGGTGTGAAGGCTGCTTGGGATAGTCTTTTTTTGTGGTGGCGCCTCGAGGGACCCCTTAGGCACGACCGGTAAAGCAATCATCGCTGTAACGCCGATCATGCAGATTGGCCGACCCTTTAGTAGTCCCCACCCCCGGAGTCGCACTCGCTATACCATATTGTAGTATTATTTACTCAGGTAGAGCAAGGACCGTCTCGGGGGTCCTCGGCTGCCATGGAGATTTTCCCACGAGGACGTGTAGTGTTTCTTGGCTCTGGAACGATATCCAAGTGAGCAAAAAATGCTCGCGAGGGAACCGCGCCCGAGGGCCCCCAACTACGACAAAGTTGGGGGCCAAGTCTAGCCTAGGGCTACTCATACTCAACCAATCAACCTTTCTCCCTGCACTTTATCGATGGCAAAAAAAATTATAAATAAATAAACGAACAAATTACATAAGGGCTACTACGGACACAAACAACGCTTTTTTACTTATATCTATTTACTTTATATTTGTTATTAAAAAATATAGCACCAAATTACTAAATAAGAATTGGAATATTTGGTTTTCTAATAAATATTTGTTTACCTTGATTTTAAATGTATTTAAATTAAGATTTTTAAACACATTAGGTAATAAGTAGTATTGTTTAATTGCATTATATTCCATAGATTTTAACATAGCAGTACGATGTCGAGGAATGGTTAATTTATTTTTTGGACGTACATTTACATCATCTAAGCCAGATCTAAAGATAAATTTATTCTTCAATATTTCTGATGTATGATGTAGGTGGGAAATTCGTCTGTTTTCCATGTAAAGCCAACCCAATCCCCTGATTTTAGAGGATTTATGAAAACGCCTGTGTAGGTCAAAAATTAAACTACAACATGAATTTTGAATCTTTTGAATCCGATTTTTTGTGACTAAATCAAGAAAACCATTATATACAATATCACAGTAATTAAAGTTAGACAAAAACTAATGAGTCACATAAATCTTTAAGCATCTTTTTACTAAGAAAATGTCTGCTGTTATACAACAATTTAAGTTTAAAAAAAGAAGTCTGAAATATATTTCGTGAAACTAGTAAATGATTAACAGTGTCAAATATATATAATATATTGTAATGTAATAAAATTGGATTGAAAAGATTTAATCTGGGATATATATCAGAAGTATGGAGGGCCAGAATCATCTTCATTTCAAAAGCAGAGAAACGGGACATCAAACACCCCAAATTCCTTAGAACAATCAGCCTCACATCGTTTGTTCTTAAAACGATGAAAAAAACTATACGCATTTACATTAGAACAGGAACCTGGAATAGGTGCATGCCACTGCACCCTCCTGAACATGCATATCACGCAGGCAAATCCACCGAGAAAGCCTTGATATAATTGAATGATGAAATCAAAGACACTCTGAAGAAAGAAACCGTGGTATGTGTCTTTCTAGACATAGAAGGGACCTTATACATTACTCCACATGAAGCTGTCAAAAGAGCACTTAGGACGTAGGCCAAGACACTATCTCCATGAATACGACCAGAGGTTGCACTCTGTGAACCTTGCAAAAGGTTTTTTCGACGACGTGGTTATCCTCCCAAGAGGAAAGTTTGAAAATGTCCTCGGCGACATAGTACAGAGAGAACTGAACGAAGCAAAGCAATGGTGAAATTCGGTGGGACATTATCCCCACCAAGACCAATTTAATAGCCTTTAAAAGGAAAAAGAAACCTAACTTAAAAACCGTGAAAGTAGGTGAAAACATCTTTGAGTAAAAAACAGAGGTTAAATATCTAGGGCTAATCCCAGACAGCCAGATTTTTGTAATTTATTAAGAGACCACAGAGGAAGTCAACGATAGCCAATAAAGCAACAGAAACAGGTAACAGGTATAGTATAACTAGACCCACTTGGATAGGAATTATTTTTACGATTTTACCAGAGCAAACTCAAAAGAACGTCATTATATGAACGAACCTAGTAAAATTTCTATTTAATGTTGCTTTTAACTTCCGACTCACACCTGTACGCCCATAAAGAGAATTCTTGAGAATTCGAAAAGCGCGTCGACCACGCCCATTCAAGTGGTTTTGGATAAACTATATAGAGGAGTAGAAAGAAAACAAGCGATAAAAAAACTTGATTTCCTTCAGTGCAGAATCCACAACCCAGGTAATTTTATTGATTGGATGGAGTCCTAAGAAGAGACTTTTGGAATAGTTACATAATAATCATTGACATGTCATTTAAGATTAGAAATAGTTTACAATAGAACATTTTTAAATTTATTTATTAATGCAAATAACTCAAACATCAAAAATATCTTGTTTGTATATACTTTGAATTAAAAAGGAATGCAATAAGGATAATATAAAACAATTTTCATGATACATAATTTAATTTACATTTCAGAAAAAATTCAGTTATTAGTATACATTGAAAGATTTACAAAAGTAGAATATATAAATTGAAACTGTAACAACTCCCTCCTTGATATGCACTATTTTGGTGAAATTAAACATTTATATTTATAAACTCATCCATAATAAGATATTAGTGCAACCTGCAGATAAATCTACTTAGAACGATTATAAATCTAGAATATTTACTTTAACTTATAACTTGTACTTATTTTTTATTGTAAGGTGCAACAAAAGTGGTTTATATTTACAAGATAATGTATTTTTTGATCAGATTAGAATAACGACACATTTAATATACATTTAACTTCCCGATACTTTTAGAATTTCCGACGATGAACATTGCTTGCTAAATTAACAATTCTCATTACCAGGACTTACTATTCCCTTCTAATCTTTTCTAATACTAACAAAAAAACAACACAAAAAGATAAATACTTTATAGTGAAGGAATCTTTATACTATAATTTTGGCAAAAACGTTCTTAGTTAAAATAAAATTTCTTATGAGTAAACAAATTTAGCACCAATGTATATATTTATTTTACACGTGAAGACATTCCTGAGAAATACAGAGAGCTAAAATTTATCTTAAATTTATTGAGATTAGAAGTGAACAAATAATCAAACTAACAAACAGTTGTAATGGATAAACTGGGTTTTGTAGGAACAATAAAATGTTACTGTTTATTACAGTACAATTATTTATATGTACATGGAAATTTAATTCGAGACTTGCAACTACAAAGCACAAAGATATTAGCAATAAATTTTCATGTACATAAAAATTATTTATTTTAAATTAAATTGAAAATATTTTAAAATGGCCACAAATAGAAAGTTAATTACATTTTAAAACCACAAAAATACCTAAAATTAAGAACAGATACTTTCGTAGTTTTGAACTCGATAAGTTCTTTTTTTTTATATGGAACTAGAATTGCTATAATGTGTCAACATATGGCACCTTTCTTCAAGCCTTTGAACACTAGCGATGAGGTAGGAGTTTTCAACATAAAGATCTTTAACCAATATATCAGTCTTTTCCAATTTATCTAATTGCTCTTTATTAATCCTCACTTGTTGATCTAATTTATCTTGCAGATATGTTAGTTTGGTATGGAGATCTGCACGTTCACCATTGAATTGATGCCAAATACCTACAATATATTTAACTTTATCACTACATAGTATAAAACAAAGTCGCTTTCTCTGTCCCTATGTCCCTTTGTATGCTTAAATCTTTAAAACTACGCAACGAATTTTGATGCCGTTTTTTTAATAGATAGAGTGATTCAAGGGGAAGGTTTATATGTATAATAACATCCATTAAATAGTGGAGAAATACTGTTATTTTTGAGGTTCCTAATGTGATGTCGTTAATTATCAATTTTTTTCCGCTTACATTGCAAACGCAGGCTGAACCCTACGAGATTTATCAAAATAATGTACTAATTATTTGTACACATTGAAAAGGTCTACAGAAAACTCCGCGATGGTATATGTCTATCTCTTATGGATATACCACAATAACATTTTTTTGTCATTTACTTTCTACGACAAATATTGGCTAATTTTCGAAGCGATTTTAACCAATACAGCATTAATCCTTATTAAATAGCTTACAATACATTGTTGATTTAATATAGATCTATATGGTCCTTTACAGCACAAGATTTAAATGAATATTTTCGAAGATATTACAGATTTAAAATTGCGGGACGTAGCGCTTGAGGTGGTACGGCCGGCCGGAGCGGCGGCAACGTGCCTATAAATAGCGCGTCGGAGGCCGCGATTTTCCCTATAGCACAGTTGATATCTCATATATTTAAAAGAGCAAAACTTACTTACCTAAGAACTATGACGCCATCGTTAGGTGGCGCAGTTAATATATAATATACCTAACCGATAAATTACAAACTACTATAAATAATAGTAAAAACTGGTAAGTAACGAGAAAATATGATAAAAAAAAAACAAAAAATTAATCGTAAAAATTAAAAAAAAAAAAATTGGAAAAAACATTGTTAGGCGGTGCGAAGTTCGCCGGGCCCGCTAGATATAAATAAAAAAAGAGTCGCCGAAATGGATGTACGCGCATAACTTCAGAATCACTGCACGAAATTGGATATATCATTTTTTGTCGAGTTTATCAGTAAAAGGTTTGGATAAAAATAATTTTTAAAAAAATTGTACGGAAGGCGCAGATAAGAACTTTTTTTCTTTTCCGTAATTTTAAATCGCAATATAGGAGTTGGCATAAGTCAATTAACGCTGTTCTACGCTAGCAAATTATTAGTTTACGATGAACTCACCGAGATGTATCCTACAAGACAGAAACTAGCTAGTATTAGACGCCCAGCGTAGTGTTCGTAATCTGTTGTAGTGAAAGATGACAATATGGAACTCTTTACTCAAACATTTGTTGGGACACCCAAGCAATCCGCTTGATACATGCGCTAGGAAGATTGGAATTTTGCGAGTGGTATACTAGTTGCGCAGAAGACGAGTGATGAGGTGCAGTTCGAACGAAACAAAAGGATTAACCGACACAATTGTGTTTTCTGGGCAGATGAGAACCGTCAAGAAACCATTGCTCGTGAGTTAAATCTTCCTAGAGTAAGTCTGGGCTGGGAATTACGTATCGATTTTTTTGAGTGTAGCGTAAAAGCAGAAAATTATATTCAACTATTTAATGACTTTTCAAGGGTACTAAGAGATATAGCTTTAGGAAACTCTGCGACCAAATAGACACCTTCTGCTGCAAGGCTGCACAAAGTTCTGGCAAAAGGAAGAATAGACACAGAAATGGCATTGCGAAAGCCAAAAGAACGCTTCACAGAAAGCTAAAAAGAACGAGCCATGCTCTTGTTTGAGACTCACTTTAAAAGAGGAAAAATCTTTTCAGGAAATACGAGTTATCAAAATAAAATACCAACCAGGGAAGATACTGCAATGGAAAAACATATGCAGTGAAGAATGGATGAGATGGGCTATAAACACCTTTCAGCCATTCAAAACCTCTAAAACTGACAGAATATTTCCTGTCCTATTACAACAAGGGCAAGAGGCGATTATTTCCCACATTATCAGAATTAGTCGAAGTATTTTTGAACTGGGATATATACCAGAAGTATAGAGGAGGGCCAGAATCATCTTCATTCCAAAAGCAGTCCTCACAGCGTTTGTTCTTAAAACGATGGAAAAAGCTGTACACAATTACATTAGAACATGAATCTGGAATAGGTGCATGCCACTGCATCCTCGTGAACATGCGTATCAAACAGACAAATCCACGGAGACCGCCTTGATATAATTAAATGATGAAATCAAAGACACCCTGAAGAAAGAAACCGTGGTATGTGCCTTTCTAGGCATAGGAGGGGCCTTAGACAATACTCCACATGAGGCTGTCAAAAGAGCACTTAATGATAGAGGACTAGCTACACCTGGATGTCGCAATTGCTGTCTACAAGTAACGCAAAATGGAGGTAGGCCAAGACACTATCTCCATCAATATGACCAGAAGGGAGTTGCATACCCACTTGTGTGGAGTCTCACTCTGGACAGCTTACTCTGGCAATTATAACTTGCAAAGGGTATTCCGACGTGGTCATCCTCGCAAGTGGAAGTATTAAAATACCCTCGGGGACAAAGTACAGAGAGGACTAAATGAAGCAAAGCTAAATAGGTCCTGGTGGGGTTGATGTTAAGTCGCACTCCAAAAGTATACTAAAAATAGCAGAATTGAAGAAGTCTTACAACTTTCATAGTGACCTTCAGTGTTACTTACAGCAAGAGGGTCTTCTAATGTTTTAAGAAAGTATATTAATATACCTGGAAAGCAATTATTCCTCCAAAGAACAAAGTTTGCTCACTCACCTGCTCACCTCTGACTTAGAGAATATCTCTGCCACAGGGACAGGTAATTTTGCCGCAATATACATTTTCTATGAGTTTAACTGCTAACAAGGAATTGTTCATTTCATATAATTTACAATCTATCTTGAATGAGACCCAACATGCGCTCTCTTTTCAATTCATACATATGAATTTAGCTGTCTCGCTCGCACTCGCACGGGAATTTTTTCCCTCTGGCCGACAATAAGTGATGAAATTTATTTCTGGCTTGCAATAATATATTTTCTATACATATTTTCTGTATTGTGTTAAAATTTGAAGACTAATGAAATAACAAAACTAAACCTATTTTCTATAAATATTTATAGCGTTCTGTCAACAATTAGGAGGGACGCAAATATTCTGGCGAATTTTTTATACATTCAGTATACTGTAGAAATTTCATGACTGATACTTTAACTAAAATAATTTTATTTCCTACCCTATTTAAAATTTTAGGGTAATTTACCCCTGCTATTGGGGGCTGCCAGAAGTGGTTGCTATTGTTGAGCAGATATTAAACATTGATAAGAATTAATACAGTAAACTGTAATATTGTCGTATTTAGTAAAGCGACTTACTCATAGGTTACTAAGAATATATAATAAATATAATTCAACGCTTTACAAGTTTTTGAAAAACAATTTTTCAAAGACAATGACCAGTTCGACTAAGAAGAAACAACTACCTCCTGGGCTATATGCCCCAACGGATATTGGATTATACTTCAAAGTCAAACGGGGTTGGAATATCTACAAGATAACTTAAACCAACCATTCTAGTTTGCAGTTAGAAGGGACAACATAACTTATAGACCGGTTTCGACCTTTTTGGGTCTCGTCAGTACAAGGTATATGTTATCCATCAGCGAGCTTAAGGCATAATCGCTGACTGAAGATTTCACTAAAATCACGAAGATATATTACTTTCAGTAATGAAAACTCCGCGGTAGTAGTGACATCCTCACCTCCAACTGCAAACCAAAATTCAAAAGGTTTTGACAACGAGACGTCTGCCCGTCTTATAAGTTTCGGGGCAGACGTCTCGTTGTCAAAACCTTTTGAATTTTGGTTTGCAGTTGGAGGTGAGGATGTCACTACTACCGCGGAGTTTACACTTTCATTACTGAAAGTAATATATCTTCGTGATTTTAGTGAAATCTTCAGTCAGCGATTATGCCTTAAGCTCGCTGATGGATAACATATACCTTGTACTGACGAGACCCAAAAAGGTCGAAACCGGTCTATAAGTTATGTTGTCCCTTCTAACTGCAAACTAGAATGGTTGGTTTAAGTTATCTTGTAGATATTCCAACCCCGTTTGACTTTGAAGTATAATCCAATATCCGTTGGGGCATATAGCCCAGGAGGTAGTTGTTTCTTCTTAGTCGAACTGGTCATTGTCTTTGAAAAATTGTTTTTCAAAAACTTGTAAAGCGTTGGATTAAACATTGAGTCAGTAATTTTTCAACAGTTTTGAAATGACAACTGAAAATTGGTCACTGGCTCTTCTTCTTATCACTGGAGCAATGGGAACATGCCCCACTGCTACAATGCAAGTGAAAGGAACAAAACGATATATAGAATGGTCAAAGAAGAAATAATCAAGGAAAAATCCTGATCGCTTCAATTTGATCATATTTGGGAAATGCCCCAAGATGACATGTCAAAGAAATTGAACTTTGTGAGAAAATTCCCAATAAAACTGGGTAATAAATCTGAATGAGACAAAGACACCATATTGGGGCTAAACCAAAATGCTATAAAGTAGTATAGGGACGGTTCCAAGACAGCTAAAGGAACTGGAGAAGGGATTTTTAGACCTAGAGCCAAATACTCCAAAAGCCTGGGTGCGTACCCAAACATTTTTAAAGCGGAAACCGCGCCATTAAAAGATGTGCAGAATTTAATATCAAAAGTAACTATCGTAGCCAAGCGATTCTAATCATGTCAGATAGCCAAGCAGCCATCAAAGCACTGAACTCACACAATCAGTTCAAAAATGGTCTGGGAATGCCTAGGCAAACTAAATGAACTAGGACAAAAGAACACTGTTACCATCCTATGAGTTCCAGGACACAGGAATAGAAAGAAACGAAACAGCAGATAAGCTGGCAAAAAAAAGAGCTGAAACCCCATATTTGGGAACAGAACCATCTGGTGGAATCAGCAATAGAAAAACTAAGTAAAGAAGTGGATAGAGAAAAAGCCAAGTACTGGAACGATCTAGAAGGGCTAAGACAAGCGAAGACGCTCCTAGGAAACTATAACCAGAAGAGATCTTTCAGCTGTCTTGTAACGGGACTATTAATTGGGCACTGCCGATTAAGAGGACACATGAAAAAACTAGGATTAGTAAATGAAGCAATGTGCAAATTCTGTGAGGAAAAGGACGAAACCTCAATACACATACTCTCAGATACCTAGGATCATACAAAACAGAAAAGAAAGATAGGATTAGAAGAGCTGAGAAAACATATAAATGATAGAATCAAAAGGGGGACACAATAGATCTTATAGGTCGCAGGTGTATCTATCAGCCCTGATTACACACATACAAAGGGTATCCCAGAGTCAATAGCTATTTTGAACAAGACAGCGCTTCGCCGCATTTCTGACTTGCAGTTCGCGAAAACTTGACTGCCGAGTTCGCCATATGAATAGGTAGAAGAGGAAGAATTCAGTGGCCAGCAATATACTAGATTTCTGTATAGTGTTTTCCTTTTTCTTGATATGAAAATTGGTTAACTAACTTATGGAGCCCCTGTATAACTAATAGATCAGCTAAACAAAAGAAGCTACGATTAACAAATTAAAAAATAAATGTCAGTATTAATAGATTGGCATTCATTAATATTCCGTTACCGTTGCTTTTGTACTAAAAAAGTAAAGTTTTGTTTCCGTGTTTCGTTCTGTTCTTTATTATAAGTTTTCGTGTGTTTCAACGTTTGTGCAACGTTTGGTTTTTATTGACCCAATGGAAGTTTTTTTGCGAGCATTATGGGGAATGTTCGAAAAACCTAAATATAAACGAAAAAAATTGGGAAAAAAAGACAAAGCAATCAAGAATAAAATACAAAAAAAAAGAAAAAAGATAAAAACAATTGAACAAAATAAAAAAAATTGCAAGAATTACAAAAAATGAAAAAAATTGAAATAGGGCAAAAAAACTAAAAAACGGAAACAATTTGAGCCAATTGAGAAAATTGAAAAAAAAACAGAAATATGAGAAAAAAATTGAAAAACAAGTAAGAATAATCGATTAAATAAAAAAAAGTACGAGCAAAAATTGTAAAAATATGGAAAAATAACCAAAAATTCTAATAAAACTAGAAGATTGATTGTTACACAGTAACAATTTTGCCGGTTCAGCTAGTTTTTAATAAAAAAGAAATACTTACGTTGTAAAGCTTGTTCATTACAATACATTTGTTGTTGAAGGCAGATTTGTAAGTGTCGCACTCTCTGTTCCAAAAAATTCCTTCGTGCATTTAAATTTTGAAAAGATCGTAAAGGTAAAATAACTTTCTGTTCTTCACCAAATGTTTGAAAACTGCTATTAGTATCAACATCGGTTTTACTATCAGAAATATTCTTTTTATAAATATTTTTATTAAATTTCTTGGTTCTTTTAGGTCTGCATGGAGTACCAGGAATTGAATTTTGATCTAAACTTGTAGTACTACAGGAAGTAGAAGGTCCATTAGAATCAGGTTTAGAATTATATAAGTTAAAATTAACTGGTAGTGATTTCGAATTTTCAGAATATTCATCGTGATTAATATGTTGATTCCAAACAAGTGATTGATTTACATATTCCATATTGTTTTGAGTATTTGGTGTAGAAGCTACCATTTCTTCTGAAAATCGACTAGTATTTTCAATTACATAACTCGATAAATTCTGCATTCGATTTAAAATCCTTGTTTCTTCAGTTTCAACCTGAACTTGCACAGCAGCATCATTAGCTTGTTGATGTTTTAATGCTAGTTCAGTTAATTTCTCTTTTAAAACATTAATTTCTTCGTCTTTTTGTAGTAGTTTACTTTCACATTCTTCTTTGTAATTCTCAAATTCCTCTTCTAAGTCTGTAAATTGTTTTTCTAAGTTATACGTTTCTGTTATAGTAGGTAATCGATTATCTATCATATCTTGTTCTGCATATTGTTCTTCATATTCTTTCATTTTAAGAATTAGTTCTGCTAATTTTTCACTATTTATTCTTTGTTCAGCTTCGTACATTTGCCGTTCCTCATCAACTTTACTCTGCCAATAATCTTCACATTTTTCATATTCATTTCTTAACAACTCAACACAATTCTCCAGTTCCCCACATTTAGCACATAAATCTTTATTTTCATTTTCTAACTGATTCACTCTTTCCTCAAATTTGTCTACAAAACTCGTTTGACAACTTGAAGAAGTACAATCTTTAGTTGGAAATTCGAAATTGAAAGTACTGTCTTTATTTCCTAATAGATTCTGTTCTATTTTTTCACTAACCATTTTTAAATTATCACAGCTTACGTTATCTTTTTCTATCATTATTTTCATAGCTTTTTGAACGTCTTTTATAAGTGTTTCTAAGTCTTGAACTCGTGTATTTAAACAATCAGTGTTTTTTATCCAGTTTTTACCTAGGACCTGTTGAAATAAAACATTTCAAATTAAAAATTAGATAATAAATAGTTAATTACTTAATAGTTTATGAAAGTAGTACATTATGACAGTATTCACTTGCGCCTTGAGGTGATTTCAGATTCATCTAACAGATGTCAATAAAAATCGTTTTGACTAATATAATACGGTGTCGATTAAAACCTGAAATAAGTATTTGTACTATACACGTTAATTCAGCGTAAATAATTGTACTGCTACTATTGATTTCAATATTAAAAATAGAATCGGCTTCAATTCTCTAACTACGAATAATTAAAAAACAATATAAACACTACGTAACAATTAAAAAAATCTTTCAATGAAATTTATTTTAACGGAGCAAAAGAGAGTCAATGGTAATTAAAAATTAAAACTTATTTGAGATATCTTACACTTATATACAGCTGTCAGTTCCAATTATTCATAATGGAACCATAGCAACGATTCAACAAAAAGGTAGGACAGTAAAATCTATTCAAAAAGTTTGTTTTACAGAAATACGTAACATCGGCACGAAATGTAACTGTTAACATGATATTCAGTAATATTTCAACCACTTAAGAATTAAAAAGGTAGTTTTAAAAAAAATTGTAAATATACTCAGTGACATTAGGAGTGTTACACCCAGAAGGAATAATTTCTTAATCTTAATTTTTTGACAACAGAATGAATATATTTAAAGAATGCTATAATAAAAATATCAATGTTTTATCTTTAATAGTTTTTGTAAAAATAAAATTTTATCTTAAATTAAAAAAAAAAAAAACGATTTATGAAGACCGGTTGGTAAAGAAATTTTTAATTATTGTTCTTCAGTCTAATTGTAGTCAGTGTAACAAAATGCCTCGAGTTCGAGGACATCAAAATTACCACCATGTTAGCGATTTTGCAGGTGTAGAATTGTTGCCTATAAAGATATGGGTTTGTCGTATCGCCAAATTGCACTTCGTGTTAATTGTACGGTACTGCGTGTGTGTCGTGTGTGGACCAGATTTAAATCCTATCGAACATGGGTGGGATATGATGGGAAGAAGACTGTCCAATTTACACCATCCTCCACAAACTCTGGCACAGTTAATCCACGAAGTTCAAGTTGCATGGAACGAGATACCACAAGCAGACATTGATCATCTCATTTTGTCAATCCCTAGACGTGTACATGAGTGTATTCAGTTACGGGGTCGCCAAACACATAATTAATTTTTTTTTGTTATACGTTATTAAAAATTCTTGAAAATGTAATCGTTTTATTTTAAATCTACCATGTTGCCAAAAAATTAAGATTAAGAAATTATTCCTTCTGGGTGTAACACTTCTAATGTCACTGAGTATATTTATATTCAAATTTGCTAGTAATGATATAAAAGATAAAAATAAAAATCAAACAGAAGCTTCTCCATTAAAATGATAATAATAAAAATAAAACAACACAACTCTAAAAATATTTTATTCATAAAACTTAAAAGTGCACATGCTTACAACATTTACGATAAAAATATTATGGAGAAGCTTCAGAACGATAACACTAGAGCTTCATAAAAAACCAGATGTAATTACAATTTAAAAAAACAAAACTTTAATCCAATGCCAAAGATTCTTTAGCTTCTCCAAGTAACAATAACAAGCATTTTAAATTAACTGCAACAAATACAAAGCTCTTAGTGCAACCATTAGTGTATAAAAAATAGCAATAAGTTAAATGAATTCGATTGTAGCAAAACACATTAAATTTAAAAAGTAAGTAATTTTGCAGTGTTAAGGTACGGACTTGAAGACGATAACCTTAAGCAACGAGCACGTTGTTCTTTTGCGTTGTTGACAGTTTTTGGGAAGTTGAAATGAAATTATTAGGGTTTTATAAGAACACTGTTAAAAAATGTACATGTAACCTTTTAATTTCCATTTCATTTGTAGTACTTACTTCTTTATCATTTACTACGCATTTAGCTGTTGTTTTGTTATTAAACTTTATTTTAACTTTTTTTTTTCTTGTGAATTTGTTTAAAATTTTTGAGTATTCGTTAGTGGCAAATATTAATAATTTTAAACATATTTTGTGGCAATAGACTATTTTTAAGTTTGTTGTAGTACGTTGGGCAGTTTTGTATTTTTTCATTAATGTTTGTATTTTTTTTAAAGTTAGTGTAGGGGCAATGGGAGGTCTGGCACCCGGGAAACAATGTGCCACCAGATGAATTTTTAATACCCGATGAGATTCGCAATGCGTTTGTAGAATCAAATTTAAATTGAATTTCAACATGCTTTTTGCTCACTGTTATCGCTGTCAAGCCCATACCTCAATAGTGCAAAATTACCAAAAAGTGTTTACAACGTCTCACATGCACGCATACATATCTAAAGAGTATTTACTATACCTCTTCAAGTTCAATCTTGGACTAATCAAAATCAATGTGTTAATTAAAAAATTTATATTGAGATTGACAACTTCCAATATACAAAATCAAAATACAATCAATCAATAATCAAATCAATAAACAAATTCAAAATAGAATTAATCAAAATCAAGTTGACATTAAACAATAGTAATTTGACATAAGTTTTAATAAATTCGTTTATTGAATTGTATTCTAATTAAACTTAATCATTAATTTGAATTTGTTAATTCTCATTATGATCTTGCTTATGCCAATTTGTATTTGTTTAGTGCCAAATAAATTTTGTTTTTACCAATTCTAAGTTGTTAATCTCAGTGTGAAATTCTTAATTATCACATTGATTGTGATTAGTCTAAAATTCAAATTTAAAAGGTATAATTGACAAAAATCGATATTAAAATTCAAAAATAATTCAAGAACCGAACCTGCAGTAGAAAATAAATTGATATAAATCATGTTTTGGTAAATAAAATTTGTGAGCTCGGTTATTAAGCTTTTTACCAAAATCATTGCAAACAGAATCGTGGAAAAGGTACCAATATCCGAAGAACAGCAAGGATTTAGGTCCAATAGATCAACGGTAGACGCATTATTCATATTACGTCAAACGATAGAAAACAACAAACTCATATTCATCTCTTTTGCTGATTTGACCAAGGAATTTGACAGGGTGCGATAAGATGATATAATTAAGATTTTGGATCAAAAACAATATGGATTATATGTACCACAGAATCATACAGGAACTAAAGAATAACCAGAACCAGAATAAAAACGAATGAAGGACTGTCTGGGGAACTACGAATCACTAAGGGCATACGACAAGAAGGCCTACCCTGCTCAACATCGTCATGGACAAAACCAATGAAAATATTAAACAAAGTGAACGCTGGATATAGAATGGGTAATCGAGCCATTAAAGTACTATGATTTGCAGATGACGCCATACTCATAGCAGAGAATGAGACGACCTACAACGTCTACCATACAAGATGAATGTGACAGGACATAAACTTAACATGAGCATCGCAACAGAAAAAACAAAATCAATGGTTATCTCCAAAGAACCCATAAAGTGTAAACTGGCAGTCGACAACAAAATAGTTTAGCAAGTGAGAAGATTCAACTACCTGGGAGTAGAGGTATCAAGTGAGAGAAATCTGATTGAAGAAACAAGAACACAAGCCCTAATAGCAACAAGAGTCATCAGATACCTGAGGCAAAACATAATGATGACTGCAAAGAGCAAGATGAGAATATACAAAACATGCGTAAGACCTATACTAACATACGCCACAGAAACCAGAGCCGAAACATCAAAAACGAAAGGAATAATGAGGACCACCGTAATCAAAATATTAAGAACCATCAAAGGGATCGAATAAGGAGCCAGGGCATCAGGGAGGAACTGGGAATACAGGATGTGGTAAGATGGGTTAGAACACGCAAGCGGTGTTGGAGAGACCATGTAGAAGGATGCCAGAAGAAAGATGGGTAGAGTCGCAACAACCAAATATGCGAAGACCGGTAGGGCAGACCACCAAAAAGGTAGTACGATAGTTGGAGGTCAATATTACAAGAAGAGCTCCAAAGGAGGCTAAACGTATCGGATTAAAACAGGGCTAGGCCATATAAATAAGAAGAATAAGAATGTTTGTGAATTCGCATTCTTGTTTGTTGAAAAAATTTCTACAAATGACCATCTTGAATTATTATGTTTTAATATCTAAAGTTAAACATGTATTAAAAATATTATGATAATACTGACAGAACGAGATCAAATACTAAAACAGAAGATACTTTTTAACCGGCTTCAAAACAAATGAAATATATATTAATATACCAGTCTAAATATGATTTTATTATTGCACATAATCATTATCACTACTACTAACCTCGAAACCATTAGAAGGTATTGGTATGCCGTTTTGCTTTAAAACCTGTTCCAAAAAGGCTACTTTGGACTGGAGTCTGGTGACTTCTTCATTGTCATTTATTGATGTTGTTGAGGAATCCAAACAATCAACTTCGTTATCAAAACCACTTTCAGTTGAACCGAATGGAATATCTAAATGATCACGTTTCGTTAAGTTAAACTTTCTGATTTTTCCTAATCGGGGGCTTCTATCAACTGCAATAAAATCAATCATTATTTTCATACCTGTGATGCGGCTTTTAAATATATTATCCAGATTAGAATATATGGTAGAGTACGTAATCTGACCGAACGCATTTTAGTTTTTTTTTTTTGTTATCCACTTACGGTGATCCAAATGTTTTGTTTTGACTGATGATAAAATTAATGTGCCAAAAAGAGTGACTATTAATCAGACTAAATGAGGTTTAGCTAGACTATATCCCAATAAGTTACTTCTCTCAAATATTCTAAACCTACTTGCGCAGATTTTTATGATGCAACCAACTGTCATTTTGATGATTCCGACAAAAAAATAAAGAAAACATGTTTTAAATGTCGTTACGTGTTTGACTCGCGCAATTAAAAATTTTTCTAGACAAACTATGTTTATTTCTAGAAGAGATTTGTAAGCTTCGTGTGTACATAAGAATAATAGGTGAAAATTTATTCAAAACGCTTCCAAAACTATAATAAACAAACTTAAAAAAATTAATTCTCACAAAATTAACTATCAAAAAAATAATCTGGACGGCTTTCACCTTAGTTGTAAAAAAAAATTTTATATACATAAATTTCAGCATCAATAACCTTTTGTTTCGTTTTATTTTATTGGTTGATGGTGAAACACGTTCGTCCACACACAAAGATGACTATAGTTAATTTGCCTCTGAACTACGTTAGACCTTTTATCTTTTGGCCTTGATTCTGTTTTCTCTTTCTCTACTGTAGCGGTATGCTGTATGCTAATTGATTTCAATACCAAGGTCTACGAGGGTACGTTAAAATAATGTAAATAATATTATTTTTGATGGCATATATTGTTAGGGCTTAATTAAAGTTTAATTTACATTTTATTACGGTTTTACTCAGTAAATTAATTATTTTAAAGTGGTTAGAGGCATTACCGGCTATTGGTAAAGATTACAGGTTCGAGTCCTGTCAGATGTGACATTTTTTCCATTTCTCCTTAATCTCATTTTTTTATTTTATAATTTCTAGTATTATTTAGTTTCTTCTCGTAGAAAATTATTAGAATACAATAAATTTTTTCATTTGTTCGAATAATTTGTGGTATTGGTTAAAAATATTTTGTCCTTGAATAAGAGATAATAGATTTCATACTGAATGTCAATTTATGTTAAGGAATTTTATATAGATATGATATTTAAATAAGAAATTTACTGTTAGGTTAACGCAATTCAATATGTTGTGATTTAATTACATATTAATACACAATAGATGTTAAAAGTAAATAACTAATACCTAAAATCAATCTTGCTAGGCTTCACCCGACTTTTTGTAATCCATGAAAGTAATAAAATCACAAAAAATATTTACTTACTAAAAATATAATCAAAACACAAGATGAACTAGAAAAATCTGAAACTGTACTAAAATGATAAAAAATATTTACCCATTCGCAAGTGGTTTTCCTTAGATGGCGAGTACTCACTCCTACGTTTCGCACCAAGACCAACACCTTCGCATATTATTGAAATATTATCTTCCAACGATTGATTAGACACTTTCAGTCTCATACTTGCCACCTAAATAAAATTTTCGATTTTAAGAACTATTTTAATTTAAATCATTTTAGTTTACGTTTTCAACCATTTTTAACGTACGGAAAATACGCGGTTTGCTACACTTTTTTTTTATTTTTCTGTAACAAATTTTGAACTACTGTTTATGTTGTAACAGTCCGGCAATTGCTGATTATCGAAAACTGTCGAAATGCTTGGGCTCTTGCCGACTGTGTTGTACTTGCGCGTTTTCATTTTACTTGTTTATTTCAGTTGCTTTAAGTTTACTGCCAAAAAAATCTCAGGATCGGTACGGCAGTACGCTTTCAAAAATCTCAGGATCGGTACGGCAGTACGCTTTCAAAATATGCTGGCTGTTGTTGACAACTGTCATGAAGATCAAATTTCGGTTTCATGAATTAAGGAAACGTCAGACGAACGATCTGATTTTTTCAGAGAAAAAGAGACCAGACTTTCTAGAATAATGTGCTATGTTTATTTTCTATTACAATTTTGGTAAGCGATAACAGGATACAATTTAGTCTAAGATCCGACTATAGAATGACCTTCACCCATCTGGTTACGGGTTGAAACCTATTTTTTTATATCATTTGATATATCGCAAAATATATTTCGCAAAGGTTGTCTGAAAATTCCTGTGCAAAGTATAATTAATTAACAATTAATTTTTTTTTTTTTCAACTTTGCACTTATTCGGTTACGTATTAAATTGTATACAAATCGTAAGTACGTAACTTGTGCAACATGCATCCACTGGGTTGGCTTATTTTTTCTTGTGCAGGTATTAGGTAGCCAGGTGTATACAGGTAAGTCGCGGTAGTAATATGTAACTATCGAGTTACGCAATAAAACTTATATCAAATTAAAGTTAATTTTATTGCAAACATTACGGTATAGGGTTGACTGCGGATAACTTGTGCAAAGTACCGGTTGTCGATTTTTAAAAATCTAAATTTTTGTGCGACTGAATAAGTGCGACAGAGAGGTCCGAGAAATATATCTAATGCGATAGAAAAGGACGCAGCATTACAGCTGTGTTCAGCGCGTGTGTCGAATGAGAAAGAGTGCGAATGCTCTTTATACGTGAATTTGAGAAAGATAGCGACAAACTAATCAAACTATAGTATATGCATTATTTTAGAGATTAGTTTGTCGCTAGATATATTTCTTGGACCTCTCTGTCGCACTTATTCAGTCGCACAAAAATTTAGATTTTTAAAAATCGACAACCGGTACTTTGCACAAGTTATCCGCAGTCAACCCTATACCGTAATGTTTGCAATAAAATTAACTTTAATTTGATATAAGTTTTATTGCGTAACTCCATAGTTGCATATTACTACCGCGACTTACCTGTATACACCTGGCTACCTAATACCTGCACAAGAAAAAATAAGCCAACCCAGTGGATGCATGTTGCACAAGTTACGTACTTACGATTTGTATACAATTTAATACGTAACCGAATAAGTGCAAAGTTGAAAAAAAAAATTTTTTAATTGGTCATTAATTATTATACTTTGCACAGGAATTTTCAGACAACCTTTGCGAAATATATTTTGCGATATATCAAATGATATAAAAAAAAAGGTTTCAACCCGTAACCAGATGGGTGAAGGTCATTCTATGGTCGGATCTTCTACTAATTCGAATAAAATGATTTTATTACGGAATGGTGTAAATAGTTATTTTTGTACAACTGTCATTAAAAGTGACACTTTTAATGATAGCAAACAATGTTAAAAACGATTGTTTACATAGCAGCGTGTTAAAAATACTTTTAACACGTTGCCATGTAAACAAGTTTACTTTTAACACGGTTTAGTTTACTTTTAACACGGTTTGGTTCATTGTCATTGAAAATTCGCTCGTTTCATTATCAAAATAGGGAAGTTGTACAAAAAACATTGTATGGTATTTGTGTTAAAAGTGATTTTATTTTGTTCGTGAAATTGTTCAATTCGCTCCGCTCATTTCACAAACGTTTTCACTCACAAAATAAAACCTTACTTTTAACACTCATATCATAAATAACTATTTAACTGCTCCATACCACCCCAAAATAAATGGACTAAAAGAACGTAATGTTCAAAACTCTAAAACAAACCATACGGGCAATCAACACAAACCAGGTGGACAAAGAAAAAGTACTAAACATAATGTTACAATATCAAAAATGACTTATTCTGTACTCAAACAATCACCTTATGTTTAATCGAGAAATCAAATCTGAACTTGATCTATTCAAGCCAGGTATTAAAAAAATATTTAAAAGAGACAGCAATACATGGATCTTACAAAGTAGGATCTAGTGTAGCTGTACGCGAATATATCCACGGGGATAAATGGGTGTTAGGTAATATTATGACCGAATATCAGTAGAAAAGTTGCTTAAAGATGGGACGAGGTATGACTCGGTTCGATTCGAACGTAATGACGTCAGTCTCAACTAATTCGACTCTCTACTGTAGTGTCAATACTCCACTTGATACTAGTTATGTTGAAAAATATTATTATTGGACAAAATTATATTATTTATTTAAATGAAGCCTATAAGTTCAACATTTGGTGAACGGTATATTAAAATGGAATGTTATTATTTTATTATATTTATATGAGGTTATAGTTTAAAATTTTGTTTAAAAGAAATGGACCTACATATAATACAATAAGTAAGAGAGAGATGATAACTACAACAAGAGCATGATTCAAATGTTCATACATATCGACCATATCGTAATATTAATTTTTAGTGAGTTGAGAACGAGAGCGAATATAGATAATAGTTTCTCAAAGGAAGACCAGTAAAATTGATATTAATTTATTTTAATATCCTAGCACCGATAAATCCTAAAAGGTTATGGGCTCAGGGTGCGCGAAGATAATATTAATTAAAATATTAATTTTCATATTTTTTTATTGTTATTAATATAGTTTTTAAAATTACTTTTATTTCTTAAGTGACAATTAAGTGATGTGTTAATTAGTTTTGTGTTAATGGAAATTTTAATTAAATAATATTTAAGTTTAATTTTATTTTTAATGATGAACTAAAATTAGAGATTAATAAAAAAATTAAACAATGGATAACCTTACTAAAAATCAAAATATTTAACACATTTGGTAATAAGTAATGGATTTGAACAACCACAATTCGTCAACTGTTTTTCCAATTATAAGTACTTGACGTAATTGACTCTGAAGGAAGAAAAAGGGCGTACAGCAAAAGGTGTAATTACGGATTATTTAGCGGACTCAATACTCAGTATCTAAATACCTAAAATAACTCCAGAAGAAAATTTTAAATTTCTAGATATAAACGAAAAAGTGCTATTTCACAAGTGTAAATCCGGAGAAAATCATTACCACTAAAATTACAAAGTAATACACCACTCATAAAAAAAGGGTTTGAAAAAAAAATGACACTAGCATTAAAAAGTAGATTGCTAGATCACGATGTGAAGTTAATGGAAGAAAATAAAGACACAAATGTGCTAATATTAAAAATGAACATTTTAAAATGGATCATAATTTTAAAAATGTTCGGAATAAATAGTATTGACAAAAAAATCATAACACAAACAGAGATAATAAGTTCAAACCAAGAAATAAATCCTTTGTGTTATTTCTGTGACAGAAAAGGTCACAAGAGAAGAACGTTCATTTATTACAAACTGTGCAAATGATAGATCAAACTTCTGCTTTCATGGCTAGATAAATTAAAATATATAAAAGAAAGTGAAGAAAATAAATTATTTTTTAATGGATTCTGGATTTTTTAAGAATTTTGTCAATTTTATATATTCAATAAAAATATCTGTAGCAAATTTATATATGCAGTAAAGAAGGGTCATTTGACGTCTCAATGATATAGGAGTCAGCGGGAAACATGAAAATATTTTGTATTCACCTGAAGTCCCTTTAACTTGCTGTCGGTAACAAAAATGTAGAAGAATTCAGGAATGACAATAGTTTTTGACTATAAGGGAGTATTTGTCAAAAACAAACTGTGGTTACACCGCAGTTACTAGTAAGTCAATAAACAATTTAAGTGTTATTAAATTTAAGATAGATAATAAAAACAATTTTAGACAGAGATATAATATCGTGAAAAACACTTATGAAATATGGCATCAGCGTTTGGGTCATATCAAAATAAATTTTTAGAACTTAAAAATAAAAATATGATAGATGATTTAGGAGTAATTGATTCAATTTCACCAAATGATAATTTGTGTTAATTAAAGGTAAACAAACGCGATAGATGAGTACACTCATTATTGCGTAACTTATTTAATAAAATTCAAATACGCTTTATTTTCTACATTTTAAGATTTTGTTAAGATCGAATCTTATTTTAAATTAAAACTTCGAAAAATTTATATTGTGTACAATGGGAGAGAATATTTATCAAATGAAATGAAGGCATATTATATTGTGTTGATAAAGTTATCACCTGAAATGAAATTGGTGTTTCGTACCTTCGGTCGAAATCAATAGAAATACAAAAATGTGATAGTAAATCAGATACACAAAATTGCGAAAATTTTGGTATAAGTGATGAAACTGATATTTTTGACACTAAGAGCCAATTTTTTCATCTTCAGATAAACCTACTAATAGCTACCTAATGAATAGAATTAATAGACTTTTTGTTCGTCTGATAAGCCGTTGTCGATTTTTCAATTACTATTTAAACTAAGAATAACTACCGAACCGATTATTTAATTTATGAAGACGCTACCTTCAGTTTGGCGAAACAAATATTTAGGTTAGACGAATATTAAAGGAAGACAGGCTCTATCACGGGTCACGTGACTCACTCAATGCTATCGAAAATAACCATTTATGTACTTACTTTATTCACTTTGTAAAATGGGAAATACGAGAAATAACTTTAAACTAGACAATAAAGTTTATCAATGGAATAAAACGTTTAATTGGTCAGATAGATTTATTCCTCAGATAAGAGATTTATGCGACGTCTGTTTTATGTATCTATTGAATGCACCCTATTTGCCTGTTTATCTGAGGATTAAAAAATCGGCTCTAAGTCAAAATCAGTAGATGATTTAGTTCAATTTGATAGCGATAAATCAGATAAATTGAATATTAAAAACACAAGTGGTGATAACGTTAATACAAATATATCTTTATTTTAAAATAAAAGAGAATTTTAACTGAACATGAGAAGATTAAAAAGCGTCCACAAATTTCTTACAATGAATATGAAACAGACGATTATTTAATGTGTGCACAATCGGTCATTTGTAAAATTCCCACGTCATATCAAGACATTAAAAACATAGATGATAGGGACAAATGTGCAAAAGTAATTAAAGATGAATTAGATTCATTATACAAATAATGAAACTGTAACTGATTGCTTAAAATCGGGGGGCTTGATATAAGCAAGAGAATTCAAAACAATGTTTTTTCATTTCGTCTGTATGTTCGTTAATGCTAAATTTAGAAACGGCTTAACCGATTTGAATGAAGTTTTCAGAGTTATATTGTGATGGGTTTCATTTAACATTTACTGTTTTTTTTTTCATTTTAGCGGTTAACAAATAAAGACGTTATGCCGATTTATATCAATCACGTAATATGCACCAAGTAGAGCACAAATCTATATGATCAATCATATTAAATAGGATTCAGCTTAGGCTGAACGTGACGCGTGGGAAACACTAGGGTATGGAGTGCGGTAGGCGCTCGGACAACCCGATGGGCTTCGTTTTCAACCTATCGAATGTACGAATCTTTCTCTGCTTTTGATAGTATAGTCGTTGATTGAAAACAATAGTTTCAATTATAGAAAGCAGGTAAAATTATATGTGATGACCGTAATACCAAGCAATATTCTCATCTAAATTTTGACGCGAATAAAGTCATGAGTAAAAGCTAGTTAGTTATTAATATATGGACTTTATAACAAAATAACAATATCGTTGTTTGTAAATGGGTGTTTACCATTAAAAATAATGAACACGGTAACCGATAAGATATATAGCGCGGTTGGGCGCACTCGAATTGCGGTCAAAATTTGTAGAGAAAAAACCAAGTAAATTGACCCCTTTTAACATCTTTACGAATTGCGGTCAAAGTTGCTAAATATCATTTTAATTGCCTATACCCTATTTAATGATGAAATCATACCTGAGTACTTTTAAGTAGGTAGGTAAGTATAAAAAGGGTGATTTAATAAATTATTATTATTATTAGTTTATTGAATTTTCCTAGTGTATGTAGGTATACTGTAGTGAATATAATGGAATTTATGTTGAGTAAAAGAGGATCGATCGGAACTTTTAGTTTTCGAAAATTACAAGTTCAGGAAATACCGTTCGTTAAAAAAAGTGAAGAAGTAGTTTGGGCTTGCATACAGAAAAGTTACAACGCAACAGTGTATTTATTTAATTCAACCTTCTCAAGAAAAATTGGTTCACACAACCATAATTTGGATTCAAATCTACTGGTGAGACAAAAATTGAGCAATGGTATAAAAAGAAAAGCAGAAGGTCACATATGGGAAACACCTCGAAAATGAATTCGCACTGAAATAGAGTCGCAGAAGGAATTCCTCACTTGTTTAACAACTAAAGATATAAGAAACATCAGCAATAACCTGAACTACACTGAAAAATTTACCAAAATTACCAAAAAATGCTACAGAAGTTCAAGAAGTACAACAAAAAATGGACATAAAAACTACTAAAAATGAATCTTTTTTATTCGTGAATGATATCGAAAACAATATAGTAGTTTTATCGTATGAAACCAATATCAGTGTATTATGTCAAAGTGAAATAATTTTCTTGGATAGTACCTTCAGTTATTGTACTAAGTATTTTGTTTAAATGTTTACTATTCATGCTTTTGTAAATAATGTAATATTGCCGTGGCATTTTGTTTGTTGAGTAACAAATCAAAAATAACTTATATAAAATTATTAGAAATATTAAAGAAGAAGATTGCTGAAATGAACTATCATTGGAATCCAACAAGTGTTGTAAGTGATTTCGAAATGACAATTCACTCAATTGTACCTACAGGAAGTGTTCCCGAATGTCAATATAGTCGGTTGCCGTTTCCATTTAAGCCAGTCATGGTAAGTTATCTCATTAAAATTGTTATTTTTCATTTTCTGATAATGTTTTCCATTTGTTTAGGTGGAGAAAAATTCAATCAGTGGGATTGGTACGGGAGTACAAAGATGAAAACTCAGCAATTTCGAAATGGCTGAAACTTTTTTTGGTCTCACGTATCTAGCTCCAGAGGAAGTCGGAGATTGCCTAGTAGAAGATCTCATCAGTGAGAAACCTGAAGATTCTAGAATTGAGCAATTTGTGGACTACATTGTAGAGAATTATATTGATGATGAGGCCGCCTTTCCTCCAGAAATTTGGGCATCTTCAACTTCCTGCTTATTTTGTACTACAAATGCGTGTGAGTCCTTCCATTCAAAATTTAATGCTGAATGTTCAGAACCAATATTCGTTCTTTCTTGAAAACTGTAAGGGATATGCAGATGGACACTTATATTAGAATGAATGACGTAGAAGAAATGAAAAAAGATATATACGCAAAGATATTCAGCAAAAAAATAAATTCATATCTGAAAAAATAACTCAATCGAGGACAGCAAGTATCTCTAGGCATGACTTCCTAAAATGTGTTTCGTTTAAATTTTGTAACATTATGTTATAATTTTATTTGTTGAATAAAATCATATTTCTTTATCATCAGGTATGAAATTTTATTTATAAGACCCTTTTAAAACGTCATTATTCTGACCGCAGTTCGATACATCATTAATAGGACTTAACTCTAACCAAATTTAATTTCTCGCGTCTCATTCACGTACTTTAAATGCGCACTGCGATGTGCGACAATTCTAGAACAATATCAGATATACCGCAAATGTTTTCTGAGTTATCTCGTTAATACAACAAATTGAGTAGAGCAAAAATACTGTATTTAAAAAATAATGTAAAAAACACGTAAGAGTACTTAATTCAATTACTATAATTGATTAAGCATAACACCTGAAAATTTGTTAACAATTCTCCCAGGATGACAGTAAACGAACTATTACTAGCAGATCGTACTAATTATTATTATTTTTATACTAGCTGTACCCGCGACGTCGTTCGCTTGGCGTGTTGATTGTTATATAAAAATTTCTCCCGCGACCTCGTTAAAGAGGTGGGGGGCAAAATTTGTATACACCAGATATTAAGTTGAAAGAAGACAAATACATCTGTGAAAACCGCATTTGAAAAGGATCAGTAGTTTTAATGTGATGCGCGCACAAACATACAGACATACAGATAAAAAAATTATTATTTTTTAAATATCTTTAATGTACCTACAGAATTTTCATTTCTACAGATTTTCTAAAATCCGTTCACAATTGACCTCAAAATTATAAAAATAACTATTGTGCAAAGTTTCAAACCTGTAGGACTTACAGATTTTAAATTTAAATTTTTATTTTTCACGCCGCCGCAACCCCCCATGTGGGTGAAATTTCGTAAAATTCATTGACAATTGACCTCAAAATTATAAAAATAACTATTTTGAAAAGTTTTAAACCTGTAAGACTTATAGATTTTAAATTTTATTTTTTTTTATTTTTCACGCCCCCGCAACTCCCCTTGTGGGTGAAATTTTGTAAAATCCGTTCGCAGTTGACCTCCAAATTATAAAAATAAGATGATTTCTGTATAGTTTTAACCATTAAGGTTGCACACGCCATTAAAAAATGGAGTAACTTCTCCCGTTTTCCCAACATTTCCCTCCACTGCTCTGCTCCTATTGATTGTAGCGTGATGAAAAGTATACTATAACCAGCACAGGAGTATGAAAAATAATTGTACAAAGTTTCGTTAAAATCCGTCGAGTAGTTTTTGTTTCTACAGCGGTTATACAGACAGACAAAAATTTTACTGATTGCATTTTTGGCATCAGTATCGATCCCTAATCACCCCCTGATAGTTATTTTGGAAATATATTTTATGTACAGAATTGACCTCTCTACAGATTTATTATAAGTAAGATAAACTTTGTTAAATGTTGAAATTAAAATATAATAATCTGTAATAAATTATCATCAACATTAAATATATTCTGTATTAAATAAAATTAATATATTATGTAATAATTCTACCTGACTAGAGAGATTTTCAATCTCTGACACCATCTCATCATTTTTATCCTTCAATTGTGCATTTTCAATCTCCAATGTAGTCAATTTTGTGATTAACAGTTTATTTTCCTCATGTTCCATTTCTGTGTATTTTTGTTTCTCATTTTCCAAAACATCAATTTGACTACTTAAAACAGTCCTATCTCTTTCTAGTTCCGATATTTTCATTAATAGATTCTGGTTTTCTTTTTCTATATTAATCGAGTACTTCTGAGCTATTATAAGATCATTTTTTAGTTTGTTAACTTCCTGTTCCAAAGAAGATATTTTTTGTTCTAATAATTGGTTTATATTTGATAACTGATCTTTATCTTTGGTAAACTGTGTAGTAATCTCCTTTAAAATGTCTGCATGTCTCTGTTCTAGAAGTTTAACTTGATTTAATGTATTTTGCTCCATTCTCGAATGATTATCGTCAACTTCTTGAGCGAGTAGTGTAGCTCTATTGTTAGCTTCTGCAACATGACACTTTAATTTTTCACGCTCAGCGTGAATCTGTTCTATAATGTTTTTAAATGTTCTTATTTCTGATTGGTAGAGTATTAAATTAGCCTGGAAATAAAAAAAAACTGGCTACCAAACTAGATAGGTATGTTTGTTTATATTTTGAAATGCATAAAATAGTCAATTTTTTAATATATTATACCCAACAAATTTTACAAAACCGATATACGATATTACTGTAAATTTTTGTGTCATATTATTTTTATGAGTTGAAATATAAAAAAATAATATTCCCAAAAAGATAGAATATACCCAGAAACAAAATTAAAGTCTCGAACTTAGATTAAGTTTTCAAGTTGCCAAATCATAAAAGATGTAAAAAAGTTTGAAAAAAGAAACTAAAAATACAGGACTGTAGAATTTCTAAAAAAATAAATTTCTTTAAAATATTAAATAAAAAGTATTTAATTTATATATTTTTTACACTACAAGCTCTAAAAAAGAATATCTGTTTAGTTAACAAATTCTGTAAATATATTTAAAAACTAATATGTATATTATCTTATTGATCTAAATACATAAAGGGTATTTATTTTACCTGCAATAAAGCAACATGTGGACTTTGCAATTCACTCCGGGTGGCTTCTGTAATACCCTTAAGTTGTTTATCCAAAACATCTGCCAAATCAAAAATATTTATTTTTCGACAATTAAAGCCTAATTCATGTAAAAGTTGTTTAGGTGAGTGAATGCCAACGCCTTCCCACATTTCTATCAGAGCATCTGTATTAATTTTTCCATTTCCATCAGGACCTAAAGTGACCAAATGAAATGTTCTAGAATCTGGAAATAAACTTTCGTTTGACTGACGATGAATAATCGTTTCGTCTTTAGTAGGTAAACTTTGGTTTAATACTTCGTACCAAGTATCATCTTGTTGAAGTATAGTTAATAACTCTTGGAAACTTATTTTATGATCACAATTAACTGTTAGCTTATCAGAAAGTTGTCTAATTACTCCATCAGCTAATTTATGCAATCCTATAGCATCACAAACTAGAATAAGTTCGGTTTGATTTAAGAATCCATCTTCGCCAACGCCCAATTTTTTCCAAGCTTCTCGTAACATTTCTTCGGTACAAACTAATTCAGATTCACTAGCAACATGACCATCCGAATTATTAAAATGTAAATTATTATTACTGGGTAGCGAAGTGCATCTTTGAAGACGATAATTAGTTTTTCGTTTTTTAGAAGAAACTTCGGCATTCGAATTAGATCTTTGAACAGATACGTTATTTTGGTTTTTATTAGAATCTTCATCGTTTAAAATATTCTTAACTTCATCACTTCTTGGTCTTGATCGTCTTCCATACTTTTTTGATCCATAAACAAATTTAGGCGACACTTCCCTATCAGGTGAACATTTCTCTTGATTTATCTCTTCATTTTTAGATGTTTTATTATTCTGCATATTACCTAGTAGTGCTAATAAAGCATCTTTAAATTCTGTAAAATTAACTCGCAATATTTTATCTTTCAACAAACATTTCACTAAGTCAACTCCATGTTCTTCCAATTGTAAAGTCTGGCATAATTGAGTTAAACCATCCTTATCCAGACTTCCCGAATTATCTCTATCGTGACTGTTAAATACTTTTAACAACTGCTGCTCATATGGATCCAGAGAGAAATCATCCATGGTTTATTCTAAAAAACAAATAGATTCTTGGCTACCTTTTTATTGAATAATTTCGAATATATTACTACAAATATCTTATTTATAATAGGTTTTATTTTGTAAATGATATGATACTTTTACACAAAAATAAACAAAGATATCTTTTCTCTTGAAACAATAATTAGATTTATTCAAACTTAATAATTATTAAAACTACCAAAATATTACATATTTAGTAATGTGTGTAGTTACAAAAATAACTGTTTATAAATTTAAAACCTATTGAAGGTTACTAAGTATATACGGGTAATGTTACTAAAGAATCAACTAATAAGAATAGATTTATTAATTCATGAATATGTATATTTGTCATTAAAAATGCAAAAGTTGTTTCCAAATATTTAGGTGTAATGATGTGATTTCTGGATTAATGATCACGAAATAATTTAAATAAATATAAATATTTAAATAAATATTAATAAATAACGTAACAAATTCTATCTTCAACAATGTTAAACATAGAAACGATTGTTAGAATGTATTCAACAATATTTGTGGGTATATTTATAGAAACAAATTATGCATAACACATTTAACACCTTAATCAGACAATAAAATTACATATAAACAGATTTAGCAAAATTGAATGCAAAAAATGTAGTTTAGAACTATTGTCTTAAAATTAAAAAACAAAGCAGATTATAAGCTTAGGAACAAAAATGATTTCGAGTAATTTTAGATTTTGTTACTTTTATTGGCCACCAAAGTAAATAAACAAAACAAGACTGTAGAAATTTAAAAAAGTAATCTTGTACCAGTTAACAATACACGGGAGGGAAAGTCTAGTTTATACATTTATATCACATGTTGCAAATCGAGCTGATGTTTATTATTAACAAATTATTACCACAGCTGATTTTAACTTTAAATAATATTAATCTGTTACCATTTTTCGGCACAAACCATTAGGAAATTATAAGTTTTATTAACCCCGCCTTTGTGCATCCATTTTACATTAATAAGAAAATGTACTTACCTTAAGTTATCTTAAACAAAACAATACGGTTAAAAAACAACATTAATATTATCTACAATTATCTACATCAAAACTAAGTATTATATTATCATCATAATCAATTTCCAGAAAATTTTAGTAAACGTCATGGATTAAAACGACAGAATTTTTGTTTTTGTTGTCAACGACGAACGACATTAACTATAAAATTGACAAACAGTGCTGCCAACTTGATGAATCCATTTATAGTCACTTAGTCCAATTTTTATAATTTTACTTAATCTGTGATTATAATATATACAAATTATACTACAGGGAATATATTTGGTGCTCGCAACTGAACACAATTTTTTAGTCGAATAATCATTTCTAAAGCGTTACCCAGAGATAATATGTATTACATTGTCTCTGGCGGTTTATACAGTATATAATCTGTGGTTTATACCTTACTACTTTATAACGACTACTACCAGCGACCTCTCTTCGTCGCATTCGACGTAAATAGAGATCCGGAAATTTAATGTATACTCTTGTCAGAGTTGCTATCATGGAGACTAGACAAGGAGTACGCACTCGACCGGGGGAATTGCCAAAATCTGTCTACGGTATCGTACATATTAGGTTTACTTTTTTCACCACTTGCGGCGCTAGTTTTCCTTTTGTACTAAGGCACTATAGATATAGGTATTATCATCAGCCATTTTTTGTCAAATGTCACTCAGTTCACGTGCTAGACCATAGACAAATTAAACAGACGTGCAATCGTATTTTATAGCGGTGAAAATGGAAACTAAACGAGCTGGTAGCAGAAGAGCGAAAAAGTACTTATAACGGTATAATGACAAAGTAAGTACTATAAGTGGTTTTAGTTTAAAATAAATTTCAGGTACTTAAAGCATAAAAAGGGTATAGAAGTTAAGTTTTAAAGTGCGCTGATGTCGGAACTTGTTGCCAACTTTATAATAGGCATCAACACATCTATTCTATTATCTCTGGTTTTGTGGTTGACATTGGACTAAACATGGCTGATGATAATACCTATGTTTATAGTGCCTTATTTGTACCGGTATAAATATAGACAATTAAATAATCGTGAATTATTAAATTGGTTTTTATTATTTATATCTGAAAGATCGAACTATTTTTTTCATTGTGTAAATAAATTAATAATAAAATAATTCAAAATTATTTATTTTATTTCAAACTACGTCCTCATTGGTCGTCATTTTGGTCTTATTTTGGTAGCACTATTTGCATACATGGAGTTCGTACTCCTTGTCTAGTCTCCATGGTTGCTATTTCAAAAAATTCGAAAAGAGGTTGACCTTAAAGGCCATCCTTGCAACTTCCCGCTAGTTTTCGTAAAGCTATGATAGTAAAGTGACGTATTTTGACGTTTTTGACTTTTTTTGAAATGAAAAGCCATAACTTATTAACGCGTTCTCCGATTTGGATGTTCAAAATGGCATTCGACGCAGTTTTTTAAAACCTAAAAACGTTACTAGGAGCACAAAATCGATTAGTCAAAAAATCTCTAAGTTATTGAAAAAAAAACACTTTTTTTGAAATTTTTCGACAACGATATCTCACGAACGAATCAACCGATTTTCATTTGCAAAACGGCATTCGACGTGGTTTTTTAAGCTTGAGAGCTGATTAGGTTATGAAATTGATCGATGTAATGGCCAAAAAGATATGCCCAAAAAACATCATTTTTACCAATTGTTTTTTTCGGTTATTTTGAAATTTCTCGAAATCTACCGGTTCAAATCGGTTTAAACTTACACGGAATCTAAGTTATAGATGGAACTCTTTGGAACGCTTTTTATTTCATTCCGATCGGTCAAGCCGTTCAAAAGTTATAAGAGGTTTACCTACATACATCCACACGTACATACAGACACCCTCGCAAAAATAGTCAGGGGAGGTTCCAAATACCTCAAAAGGTTGAGATCCGATGAAAACTCGATTTTCGAAAAACGGGGTGAAACCAATAACTTCCCGATTTTCAAAAATTTTTTAATTTTTTTAGCGGGAAGTTAAAAAAATATTTAATGAATGAACAATACATACCTACCATAACTGCCATTACTGATAGTTACAAATACGGAAATAAAGACGTAAATCTCATTTCTTTTGAGGTTGTAGCTGGAATGACTCTTCAATTTTCCAATCAACATATACAGTTTTATATTGACAAATATTTTTAACGAATATGTTACCAAATTGCTTCAATCATCGCTTCCAAGTCTGGATGGAATAACTTAGTATCTACTAATTTGTATTTTAATTAACCAATTTTACCGTTTATTTCTCTTGTTTTTTTTAATAATATTTTTGATCAATAAATATCCCGATGATCACAATATTGTTCTGATCATTGGTTACAGGGATAATAAATACTGGTTAGTAATATAATAGGAACCTATACTATTATTAAAAATATCGTAAAACACGACCAAACTGAATCAATAGTCTAATTTCCTGTTAATGGTTATTATATAAGGTGCAATAGTAACATTGTGTATTAAATTAGCATCAGTGCGGCATAACCAAGTAAGGTATTGCACTTGGCTAGCAAAAGTGTTGGGTACTTGGGAGCAAAGGATGGTAGGGAAACATGTGTCTAAAAAACAGAAACAACGAACGCTTACAAAGGAGTCCTATCGCCATTTGTGCCTTCGGCTAGCTGTGCCCACATTTCTGTTTTTTAGACACATGTTTCTCTACCATCCTTTGCTCCCAAGTACTCAACACTTTTGCTAGCCAAGTGCAATACCTTACTTGGTTATGCCGGCTAACGAGCCAGAAACATGCATGTCTGCGGTTACCATTCTTACTCGTAATCCCATGTTCCTTTTTGCGTACATGCCCGTTAATTTTCCCTTTTTTTTTGTCATAAGTACGCATATATATATCTCCTATATGTTTGAAAGGGTAATTAAAACTAACATTACAGATTTTAAGTTATTATTAAAGAAAAATACTAACTAATCATTCTACGACCTGACAATATTTTAATAATTTTAATTCAAAAATTCAAAGTAACTCCGAAAAAATATATAAAAATTATTACATATTATAGTAACATCCAATGTAATTAGAAAAATAAAATATAGGCAGCTATCCCATGTAATAGCTGGGTAACTATTCTAATGACAAGTATTAAATTGCCTCACAAAAAAACTACGCCAAGAAAATTAATATATAGTGGAATATCCCAGAAACGATAAAAAAATGAGCATTCACGAAAACTGAATATTCATGAAATTATTGAAAACAAATGTGTAAAACATCATTTGTTTTGTAAAATTAAAAATGAAAAGCACATTAATTTTCAAATTATTTTTGTTGAATATACGTGGAATCAAACCTTAAATATTTTTTATAAACAATATGTATTCTAAAAAATTTTAGAATAAAAATATTACATGTGTCTGGGAAACCCGATATATATCTATATATGTATGTATATATCAAAAATACAACAAGTGTTTTGAAACTGTCATATATCAATTTTTGAAGAGTGAAATTTTAGCTTGATTTGAAGGGCACATTTGTTATATTATAGACTTATTTAAATTTCATGTTAGTAGTTTTCTTCTGCACGCACCTACTACACTAGTATTACAGAATTATAAAAAACAATATATTTTTTATAAAGCTCACCAATTAATAGCAATGTAAAAACTTAAATTGTTAAAATGTAGCATTCATAAAAAAAACATCTTAATCTTTGTCTTCTGTAAACTTTTCATCAACACATATCAAGCTAAATAATTTTCTCAAAATAAAAAAAACTTAATTATCATCCCCGTTGGCTCGAGATACACTACGAGATCGACTTTTAGATGATTCGGAAGAAGAACGAGATTTTCTGGAGTCGCTTTTATTTTTTGTTTCTGGAGATTTTGAACCATCTTTTCCTTCACTTCTTGAACGGGATCTTCGGTTCGAACGACTTCTAGATCTAGAAATGTATTATTTGTAGTAATTTAATAAGTTATTAAAAAGTTAGAAAATTCCATTACTGTACTAGTACAATATTTACCATTATTATTAACTAATACGAATAAAACATACCTGGAACGAGTGCGTGATCTACTATGACTAGGAGTCCTACTTCTCTTAGTATTGGCACGATCTTCAACTAACTTTATTTTTCTTCCATTTAGTTCGGTTCCATCAAGCTTATCCAAAACATTTTTCAAGTCTTTATATGAAGCAAATTCTACAATTCTGAAAAACAATATCTGTTAGAAATGACGAGATAGTTATTAAATTTAAAAGACCAAATAAAAACAACTATAATATAACCTTTAAAATATAATACTATTTAACATTGAAAGTCTATCTTTTTCTTATAACATCCGTTGCAATATTTCCTATTTTCACGGGCTTTATAGTTTAGTCTAGTAAACTGATGCATTCTTAAACCATGGGAAGTTGATACGCGAACACCAACAGTTTTTCTTTTTGGTCATCAAATGTAATCAAACTCTCAATGACTGATAAACGAAAATCTGTAATCGAAATTTCTTTGTTTTCATTTTTTTTATATATAAAATGGGCGTTTACAACTACAGTACCTAAGAGTACTTCTATGGCTAGTTTTTTATACCACCGGATTGTTCGTCGAAGGACATTGATGTAACTCGCCATTTGATCCGATATATCTATTGATATTGATACTTGACCAGCGTTATAGTCGGCAATTACCTTCGGCTTGGGAATGGTGGACTTGACCAGTCGGCTTAAAGTGACAAGTCGATAATACAAGTACATCTGCTTTGTCACGCCATTTGAAGACGCAAATTTCTCTTTCATTTTCTTGGGCAACAATCTCGCCACTTTTCAACTTTCTTGTTGTCACTTCTGCTGGGTTACCTTTGCGATCTTTTCACAAAGTTTCCAGGCAGTGGGTTTGATTGTCTAATAGGGGATGAGCCAATTGAAGACTTGAATACCAGTTGTCAGTAATACAAACACTTTCTTTGCCAAATTGAGAGAACGATCTTTGTAGAAACTGCTAAAGATCTCTCTGGTGTTTGCTCTTGTCCCGCATATATATACTTCGATTCCATGTATTCCCGTTGTCGCAACATAATTTAAATATCAACAAATGTTGCAGAATGCAGAATATTAATTATTCTATCGCTTTACGAGTTTTTGAAAAACATTTTCAAAGACATTGACCATTTAACTAAGAAGAAACAACTACTTCCCGGGCTATGTGCCCCGACGGATATTGAATTATACTTCAAAGTCAAACGGAGTTGGCATATCTAATAGATAATTTAAACTAACCATTTTGGTTTGTAGTTAGAAGGGACAACATAACTTGTAGACCGGTTTCGGTGTATTTGCACCTCGTCAGTACAAGGTATATGTTATCCTTCAGCAAGCTTAAAGCATAATCGCTGACTGAAGACTACACTAAAATCACAATCAATATAAATATATATCTTTCACTAACAAAAGTGTAAAAGATGTGATAGTAGTGACATCTTCACCTCTAACGGCAAACCAAAATTCGACTTGACAACAAGACTCACGCCTTGATACTATTAAAGTATTATTACAAGAACCTGCAATAGTGTCTTATTTAATAAAGCGAGTTATCAATCAACAAATGTTGCAGAATGCAGAATATTAATTATTCTATCGCTTTACGAGTTTTTGAAAACCAGTTAACTAAGAAGAAACTACTTCCCGGGCTATTAGATATGCCAACTCCGTTTGACATTGAAGTATAATTCAATATCCGTCGGGGCACATAGCCCGGGAAGTAGTTGTTTCTTCTTAGTTAAATGGCCAATGTCTTTGAAAATGTTTTTCAAAAACTCGTAAAGCGATAGAATAATTAATAGTCTGCATTCTGCAACATTTGTTGATTGATAACTCGCTTTATTAAATAAGACACTATTATAGTTTCTTGTAATAATACTTTAATAATTTAAATAGTTTGATACCATAACAGGGAGGTTGAAATTAAGATTTTATTAAGCTAACAAATACTTACCCTTCATTGCGTCTTTGCTTATGAGCGTCGGCAAAAGTAACTTCTCCTGCTTGTCTCATGTAGTCTTTCAAATCCTAGTAAAAGAATAATTAACAGTTTTCGATCAGATAAAGGAAAATATTTGGTTTCGTAAAAAAAATTACCTGGCTTGCGACAAAAACGATAAAATCCAAACTAATATCTGTAGTAAACGAATCTATTTTTGATAAAATCTGTTACACTTTGTCTCTAAATAGTAACATTATAAAATGTAAAAAATATTCGAAAAATAATCTAGTCAAAAATAAGTAACTAATACCAATGAAACACAAATAAAAGAAAGTGCTTATTGCATAATTGTGCCCACGCAGTGATTATAAGTATATTCACTAATATGAAGGACTGTAGAGAGTGAAGAAATTAGAGATTAAATTGACAAAATGCTGCATAAAGCTAGAGGTCGTATTTTTTAATTCAATTTCTAGTGCTGATTTTGTTTATTTAATGTAATATACTCGCTATATGCAGTTTAGCTCAGTTGCCTGGCAGTGACTGAACCCATAACTCTTTTTAGTCATCGTAAAATATAGTTCAAAATTGTTGGAATAATTGGTTTAAAAAATGAGCAATGAGCAACTCCAAATAAATACCAACATGAATTCATATGATTCTAAATACTGGTCAAAACATTTTATTTGATTAAAGTTCTGTCTCTAAAAATTAAATTTGGCATAACTTTAGCATATTTATATAAAAAAGGCTAATTCTTTGAAACTAAATGAATAAAGTTACAGGCCATACTGTAAAGCCAAAAGTGCACATAACGAATAAAAAAAAAAGTCAATTTACTTGGCGTTTACTATACCTGACAAATAATTACTTAGCAAAAAGTAATAAACCAGGTATCACAAGTGATTGTAGTAAATACTGTTAGTTTAACATTTAGCTAACTTAAAATGAGACTTTTAGGAGAATAAACTGTTACTACCTTTTATTTTTTATGAACCTCCAAATTTAATATGATATTGACTAACTCATATTTGGAAAATATGTAGGATGAGTGTTATCGTAGTGAATGTGAATTAAACATTTATATTAATACTCAATGTATTTAATTTCATAAAGGCTGTTCGATAGTCTATGATCCTTATGAACTTAATTAAGTATGTTTTAAATTATATGTAAGTTACTATGAAAGAAGATGATATTGATACAGTATAGAAAAACAATGAGTGCATTTAAGTGCTAAATACATAACTTAGTACACCAATACTTGAAAATGCGCCACACAAAACACATTTGCTAATGTGTACTAAAAATATTACAGGAAGATTATTTTATTTTTCGAAAACATTAAGAAAATGTAATAATAGAAAATAAAGTATGAATGTGGTTTGACTAAAATTATTATTATTTTTTTAAATAAAATAGTAGTTCCTATAAATTTATACACATTTAACAGTCAAAATTATTGATTGGGATGTTTAACTGATTGAACACACTAATAGTAAAAAAGGTGAGTTATTCAGACAAAGTGTAACAAGAAAAAATGCGCATCATGCTATGGCATTTACCTGAGGCATTGTGTATAGGATACCATTTAGAACCAATGGAATCAATGGACTGGCGCGTAAAAACTGACCAACTGCCACGTGTACCACATACATTGAGCATAGAACTGGCCACGATATACCACACGCTCCAAGGGAAACAGTGCTCTTTGTGATTTTTTTTACTCATTTTTTTCGTTCCAATTATCCATTTGCATCGAGGTGGTATAACAGACAAAAGATATTTTACAGTAAACTAAGGATGAATATTTGTTCGAATGTTTTCTCGTTTACCGACTATTATTATATAGTTTACAATAAAACGACCCTTTGCCTAAACTTTGATAATTGGTGAAGGAACACAGCACTTCTTAACTTGGGTCGGTGGACCATCGATATTTCGTATCCATCATTATACTGATGGTTTTAAAACGGTAATAGTTTGCCTTTATTAAGGGATGGGGAAGGAAGAAAGGTAATTTCTGATCTTCACACAGAACCTGGGAATTTTGGGTCCTCATAGATACGTCTGGGCCATGGGTTGGTTTGCATCCAATGCACTCAACATGTGGTTACTATTCGGTGGATTCACATTATACCCCCAGTTTGCCTCAAGACTTTTGGACTGCACGTGAAATTGGATGAATTTTTAGTTTAGTCACTGGCCTTGGTTTGCTTTTCTCCCTTACCCTCTTTGGTTTTGAAATGTTGAATGAAAAATGACATACACATTAGAAATCACAAATTAATCAACTTTATAACTAAAAATTATCAAGTGCTCAAAAATTACTTTTACATAAAAAATTATTAATCAGCGTGTGAGAAAATAAAAAATCTTATAAAATTTAACGATAAGTCTTAGGAAAATATCTTTAATGAAGTCATATTTGGTAGAAATGGTCATTTTTCATTAAACATTTATCTGGTTCTACCATGGGATGACTTCTATAACCAATTATAATGTATCCAATAAATATACACTTTTATTTAAGATAGAGCTAATTTTACTATTATGCATGTGTAAAATTATTCCAGAACTAATGAGTTAATGTATATTTAAAATATGTCAAAAGAAACAATATCTAACTCTTACCAAGTGTCGGAAATAAAAATACTTTTTCTTACCTGCCAGCTGATTCTGGACGACAAATTTTCTACATATACACGATATCTGGTTCTTGTTGGTGGACCATATCTAAAATATATACGAAAATTCATTGAGTTATAAGTAAACATATAAACGGATATTAGAATCAAATTTGTAAACTGTACACTAGGATACTATGTATCTTCGAAGGTAATAAAAACAGAATATTATTGGAAAAATCGTAAAATCTATTTGAACCTGTTCCTTTCCAAGAATAATAGAATGGTTCAGGACCGCACTTTTAAAGAATTAAAATAAACCAATAGTAATTTTTAAGAAGGCAATACTTACTTATCTCTTCCTTCACGATTAACTGCACGAGATGGAGGATGACTACCGTAACTTCCTCCTCTGTGGCCACTTCTAGCTCTATCTTTCCATTGATCACTACCACGAGGAGTGCCACGGGCCCTTTCAACAGAAATCCTAAACAAACAAAATTAGTTAAATTGTCAAAATTATGCAAATTGTATTACTTTTCACCCATCAAATCTCTTCCATTTAATTCGTAGATTGCGTCTTCCGCATCACGATGGTCGTCAAATTCCTAAAAACGAAGAATTTTGGTTTAAAATATAAACAGTCTGTAAAATCTTATAAGTTTAATTACCCAATTTTATAAAATTCGGAATAACTTGCAAAATCAAAATTATACTCACTACAAAAGCAAATCCATTTTTCATAGAAACTTCTCTTATCCTCCCATATTTTCGGAAAAATTTTTCAAGATCTCGTTCTTTAATTCTGTAAGTTAAACCACCAACAAATACTCTTGTGTTCATCTATAAAGAAATATATAATATAACTAAAGACATAATATACAGCAACTTTTTTGATACTTTATTTCAATTATAACGAATTGATTTTGTATATTTTCAATAATTTTTTTTATTCAATCCATCAATTTGCTGAACTGTTTGTAACAAATTAAATGGGTCAATTACATCTCGTATGTTAAATTGTGGCTAACCATTCATTGAATGCATGGACGTTAAAAAACATGAGAAATTTTAGAATACGTGTGTCTAGTGAAATGGCAAATTATATAGATAATAAAGTACATCAACATTCTTTACAAATTCACCTATAGCATTGTACAGCTCTGGTGAAAATAATTACTTACCTTCATTCATGTACTCGCACCTCACAAATGAAATTTACTTTTGATACAATTAACCACAGTATCTATTTAGTAAAATGTGTATTAATATAAGAAAGTAATTTCCATAAAACCAAAATATCCAAATTAAATTCACTCACCTTCTGACGTAAATTATTATTGACACCAAACACCAAACAGTCCTAACACCAAACGAAAATTGACAGAGACAGCATTTTTCTTTTGTGGTATCAACCAATAGGAAATGGAATCTACAGTGGCTGATTACCCAATGAAATAACTCCTTATTAAAAAAGAAGAATACTACATATTAGTAACTGTGTGTGCTGTAAGTGTAAAAATGTAAAATGTGTAGATAATTATTATAATATGTCGTTTATTACGCACAAATCGAAACCTGGACAAAAAAGCAAGAAAAAACCACCACCAAGACCTCCACCTCCTGATTTTTCAAAATACAAAAGTAAGTCAACATACAATTTACATGATAATCTCATCGAATGGAGTCCTCCAAGTTCACCAAAAACAGAAAGAAATAATAATTTTGGGGGGAGTGTATCAAGTTCATTTAGTAGTAGCACAAGTAGTTTAGCTTCTAGTAAAAAAAGCGTTGAGTGTGATATATCTGTTTCCAACAATTTATGGCCTATTAATGGTAGTGCCATTACTGGAAGATCAACATTTTACACTGCAAATGTGCCTTTGAGTTACACTCATACAGATACTAAATCAATTTCTAATAACCTACCCACCATAAACATCCCAAGTCAATCAAATTTAAAGCAAAAACCTAGTAACCAGTTAAATGTCCCGTCTTTGTTTGGACCGACTATAATCAGACCGAGGCCACAGAAATCAAAAGTCGTGAAGGAACCCGAAACAACAGAATTCTCTCTACCTATGCCAACAGTACCTCCACCAAGTCCTCCAAAAATTGTTGAAAACGAAGATATACCTTATGGAATAGCTTTATATGATTATCATTCACTGGAACCAGGAGACCTGTCGTTTCAAGTAAGTTAAAAATGTATTTATTAATCTGCTTTAGGCAGCTAAATTCAAATTTAGGAAAAGCAACTAAAACCTGATAGTATCCATATAAATCTAACATGTTAGAACCAAATAATATACGTTTATAATAAATCTTATACTGCCGTATATTTCCTAAGTCAAACATGAGATAATGGGTTATCTAAGGTCTACCAAGCTGGCATATCACTTATAAAATAATCCAAAATAATGTTAATATTTTTTACTAATTATTTACCAAATATATTTTTTTGAGGAATTATAGAGTTAGGGTTATGCCAGCTTGATAAGCAAAATCAGAAAAATGTAAATTATGTTTTGATGATTTTTATATAATTATTTACTGAAGAAATTATTTTTTATTGTCTACTTTCTTAGAGTTTTAGCTTGATAAGTCAAGCTGGCATATTTGTCTACAACTACTAAAAAAAATTCTTCGGTAACTACGTAGTAAAAAAAAATATTAAAAAAATATCGTTTATATTCTTTTATTAGGCTATAAGTGATATGCCACTGATATACACCTAGTTATATCTTCTATTATTTGAAAAAATTATTATTTCTATGTTTTCTATATTTTTACTACTTACTATCGTCTATCCTTTATTTGTGTCCCTGTTACAATAACATTTTATCAAAGAAAATATAACTCCTAACTATCGAGACATTTAGTATATTATTAGGTGCAAATCAGATTCACAGTTTTTTACCTCAACACTGTTATATGAAATTTAGAAAGTATACAATTAAGAAAATTACATTAAGGAAAAATTGAAAAAATGTCGCATCCTGCAGGACTCGAAACTCCGATTTTTACCTTTACGCGGTAACGCTTAACTTTGTCAGACACATATTTCTAAGTAATTAATCAGCGCTTTGATCAACTTTATTGAACTCATGTCAGATGTGAGACTCACTCACTTCCTCCTTACGCATGTCTTTAATAAGAGAATATTTATTTGTCAAATCGACAATTGAACATCAAACTCTTAAGTCACTTTTTTTGTGTCCGTTCTTATATTTTTCTTCGGTTAGGAGAACAGAACGATGGATTTTTGGTAAAATAATTATTTCTGAGATTTTTGTAACATAGAAATCATACAAACAAGAAAATGACATTTTTTTTTTCAATTTATACTTAATGTAATTTGTATATATAATAAATTTCAAAAATCCCATTAGAGATATCTCACAAATAATTAGTCTACAGTTAGTAATAGTTTGAAATGTAAATATTTATTAGTGAACATTTTTTAGTACTGTTTATTTATGTTCGTAAAATTTTTGGTGTATTTTGATGCTACAGAAATATAAATATATATCCTTTCTTGATGTTTGATTAGTTTAAAATTCGTGCTATAATGGATATATTATCAACAACAAATTCATATTTATTGGCTGCGAAATAAAAATATATAATTAAAAAAAAGTTTCATAGAAGCTACACAGTAAAAACACAATAAAATATGTTATAGGTATTGTAAATGTTGATATTGTGTATTTAATTATAATAAAAAAAATTTATAGGTACAGGATATAATTCTGTTAGAAAAGAAAATTAATGGTGAATGGTATTATGGAAGAACTCAAGACAGAGAAGGGATATTCCCAGCCAATTATATAGAAGTAATAGTTAATTTACCTGATACTGATAATAATACTGTGATGGCTTTATATGAATTTCCAGTTCAAATGTCAGGTGATTTAGCTCTAAAACCTGGACAGCTAGTAAAAGTGACTAGAAGAATTAATGAAGATTGGTTATATGGAGAATCAAATGGCCAAGAGGGACAATTTCCAAGCAATTTTGTTGAAAGGGTACCACACCTTTAAATATAACTGCATAGCACTACTCACGAATCAGAATAAGCATTTTCATTTTTTGTTCAACAAAATGTAGATCTCTTCCAGTAAAACGAAATTAAGAATTGTGTGAATATTTGGAAGAAATTTATAACTAACAAAATATTAAAGCTCGTAACAAATTTTAATTAAATTTAGAATTTAGTACGGATTATGTTCGCTGCATATCAAAATGAAATTTTACTAGTTATAAATATTTATATCAACATTTTGTTTAAAACAAAAATATAAACTTCATCCCAGCACAAGTAAAGAATTTTGTAGACCTCTGTTGATGCTTGGAATATATTTTAAATAACAGATAGATATCTAAAAAAATGAATTTTATGTGATAAAAGACAATCTATTAATGTAGGCAAATAGGCGATACTAATAAATTTCCTATGTGCCATGACGAAAACAAATATTTGCCGTGTTTTTTATATAATCTGTAAACAAAATTCAATACATGGTATCTACATAAATTAAATTTTTGTAAGGAAAATTTACTATTTTCACTGTTTACAAATATTTTGTATACCTACTTGTAATTTTTGATATCTCACAGCTTTTTGAAGAGATTACTAATATCACTGGAGTATTATAACAATATGTGATGGTTAAAAAATAATTAATAGAAGCTTATTTTTGTAAAATGTACCTTCATTTATTAAATAAAGTTGTAAACTAATCATTTGTCTTGCATTTTTATTATTCCTTTTAGACATAAATTATCGTAACTAAATATAGTGGGTGCTTAAAAAAATAATTGGTTTAAGGTAGTTGTCGTGCTATGGACATAGTGTCAAAAACTTTTATATTTTCGTATACTCATTTAGGATAGTGTAATACAAATACCATTTAAATTTAAAGTTGATTGACCGTCTGTAACTCGAGATAAACTTTATTAAAGTTCGGACAATTAACATGGAGAGCATAGGAAACGCAGTGTTTTTGGCAAGATTTTTAATTATAAAAAAAAAGTAGCAGACAGAAAATTTCAAAAAACTAACTGTTCATCTATATACTGGTTCTGAGCTTAAAATAAAAATCCAAAAATGTTTGACCGTTTTATTGTTGAGATATAAAATCACAAACATCAACAATTTTAAAAAAATGTGTGCACCGACGAGTTGAAGAAAAACAACTTGGCAACGGTGTACCCGAGTATACTAAAATACGTGAGCGGTAAATTCAAACGGATAAAAAGAAAAAATGTATTTACGCTTGATTTAGGTACTATGTATCTATATTTTCTTTATTTATTGCTGATCAATAATAAATAGAACAGTTTTATAATTTATATATTTGGTGCACAAAATAACATTTATTTAATCTTAAAGTTGAACACAAGATGACGAAATATCTTGAACTAAAATATACATACCTTTTGAGAAAGGCTTAAGAATTTTTGAAATGAATGCAAAGCATCTTCTAAGGAGATTGTAGAAACTTTATCATGACGCAAGTAAAGTTGTCCGTTGATATTTTTCAATCCTGTATGGTGTGAAGCTTCTGGATTTATTTCCATCGTTGGAGTGACATACACGCTGAATTTTAAATGTTCATATTGAGCAGCAATTTGTAAAATTTGGTCACTTTTCTGGAATCCAGATGTTTCAAGATCAAAATAAATTATACTTGTAGTTTCTAATGAAATAGTCATGGTAGAAGAGATCATGTATAAAGCTTGCGAGTCGAGACATTCATCGGATGGAGTTGGTTCGTTCAAGAAACCACAGTTGGTCTGGTACTGAATTCCCTCTGACTTTTCATTTTTTTGCTTCAATTCATCCCGTTTTTGAGTCAACAGAAGTCTTCTACGTTTGGTTATAGGCAAATTTGATTTTAAAGCTCTTTTTAGTCGGGTCTTATAAAGTCGATTAATGATTGATGACGTATATTTTCCAGGCGATAACGATAATTTTTCGTTTACAGTCAGTACATGCGAATCACCTTCATTTTTGGTCCATGTTGCACTTGCATATCTATAATCAGCAGATTCACTTCTGCTGTAACATAGATTTTTAGGGGCTTTATGAGCGATCTAGACTGTACATTGACTCAGTGTTCAATAAATCAGCGTTTGGAGCATATGCGACGTTGTCAGATTGCAACCTATGACAATGTTAAATGGTATTTGTGTATACGTACATATAAGTAAAGCCTCCGCAGGTACACTCTAAGACAAAAATATTGGTTCATTTCCCTACAAGCCCGCCTACTTTTACCGCGCATATAATCCAAAACTTATTGACAATATTGGAGCAGGACAACTACCTTAAGTCGTTTACAAATTTTCCTAATCTATTTTTAAATTTTTTATTTTATAGGTAGAAATATGTAAAAAAATAAGTCATTTTAAGTACATTTTATTACAAATAATTAGGTATATAAATAAACTTAAATCACAATAAAGTCAACATCACTAAGGCCACATACTCTCTGTACAAAAGGCAGGAGTAAAAGTTATCTACATCACACTTCGTGTGTATTATTTTTGGGAAATCAGTTCAATAGTATTTAACTAAAGTCTACTTTAACTAATACTATATAAAAATCAGTTTGGTACACATGGTTAATATTCGTTGAATAAAATCTATTATGGCAGTCCAATAGTTTCACTTGAAATTGATAAAAAATACAATTTTCGTATACATATTTTCAGTAACTTTTCGTACATAATACAATACCAAATCTGTAGTATTCAAATCGAGCGGTTTGAGCTGTAGGAACTTTAATATGCGATTGCAATGTTGTTAGATATATGTTTAAAAACTATCAATTTCTTGCACTACAGCTACATTATTGCGAATTAGCATATATCTTCTACTTCTAGTAAAAAAGAAAGTATTTTTGATGTTAAATACAATAATGTTCATCTGTTTTTAAATTTTTACAATAATGTTATAGAAAACAAACATACTGGCATTTGTAACGTTCTATACAGTTCGTATTTCTAAATTGGTCAACCGGTATACTACAGATTTGCCGAGCAATAATTTATTTTCCAATTAAAGAGTGTGATGTACTGGCTAACATTTTGTTTTCCAATTCCCAACAAAGGAAACGTGTTTAACCATATCTGGCAAGAACAATTTTTTAAATGTTTATACATATATTCTACTTATTCAATTAATTAATAATATTTGTATAATAAATATAAAATTATATATAAAGATTTGGCAAGATATATCGTAGACCCGGACGAGTGAATTTTCGTTTTTTCCCTTGGTACGTCAGGAATATCGTTGGACTCTGAAAAACATAAAATAATTTTAATAAATATATACATTTTCTAATAAAAAAATTACCATGAGTACAAATAATTCTTCCTTAAAGCAGTTAGATAGAAAGATAATGTCCGAATAGATTATCATCAAAGATAATAATATATGCGGTAAACTAGCTGTACCCGAATTCGTTAAAGTGGTGGGGGGAGGAATTTTATATACCAGATGTTAAGTTAAAAGAAGACAAATACATCTGTGAAAACCGCATTCGAATCGGATCAGTAATTTTAATGTGATGCGCGCACAAACATACAGACAGACAAACAAATCTAACCAAATTTTTGGGTTCTATATCGATGTAGTAACACCCCCGCTAATTATTTTTTAAATATCTTTAATGCACAGAATTTTCATTTCTACAGATTTATTATATGTACTTATAGATTATTTTTCACAGCGTTGCATGGTCCCTTGTGGGTCTAATTTTCTAAAATCCGTTCACAATTGACCTCAAAATTATAAAAATAACTATTGTACAAAGTTTCAAACCTGTAGGACTTATAGAATTTTAATTTTTCACGCCCCCGCAACACCCTTGTGGGTGAAATTTCGTAAAATCAGTTCACAATGGACCTCAAACTTATAAAAATAACTATTTTGCAAAGTTTTAAACCTGTAGGACTTATAGGTTTTAATTTTTTTTACGCCCCCGCAACCCCCATATGGGTGGAATTTCGTAAAATCCGTTCACAATTGACCTCAAAATTAGAAAAATAACTATTTTGCAAAGTGTCAAACCTGTAGGACTTATAGATTTTAATTTTTTTTCACGCCCCCGCAACCCCCCCCTGTGGGTAAAATTTTGTAAAATCCGTTCACAGTTGACCTCCAAATTATAAAAATAAGATGATTTCTGTATAGCTTTAACCATTAAGTTAGCAAACGCGACGGAAGCTTAAAAATGGAGTAACTTCTCCCGTTTTCCCAACATTTCCCTTCACTGCTCTGCTCCTATTGATTGTAGCGTGATGAAAAGTATACTATAACCAGCAGAGGAGTATGAAAAATAACTGTACCAAATTTCTTTAAAATCCGTCGATTAGTTTTTGTTTCTATAGCGGTTATACAGACAGACAGACAGACAAAAATTTTACTGATTGCATTTTGGGAATCAGTATCGATCCCCAATCCCCCCCTGATAGTTATTTTGGAAATATATTTCATGTACAGAATTGACCTCTCTACAGATTTATTATAAGTATAGATTAGATAACATTACAACTATAGCTGATCCAAGAAAAGTTGTTTATTTATCACTTATCCTTTTAGAAAGATTGGCCACTTCTTGGACTATCCGGCATGGAACTACTTGTGTGGTTTTAGAAAAAATCGCCAACTATTGACCAAATCTTTATAATTAAACAATTAATTGAAAAATGCTGAGAATACAACAACATTTATTCATTAACTTTAAACAACCGTACAACAGTATTATACGATAAACTATGGAATGCAATGACGGCACTCAAAATCCAGAACAAGCTTATTAAACTTACTTTCTCTCCAACAGGCACATGCAAGTTGCTGTAGATGGACATTCTTCCAACCTCTACAAGATCAACGCTGGAGTTCCCCATGGATCGGCTCTAGCTCCTACTCTATTCTTATTACACATTAATGATCTACTAGAAGCCACTAATAACCCGATACATGGTTTTGCAGATGATAGCAACCTACACTGTGGCAAGGAGCACAACCGTCCCATACCTCTAGATATTCTGGAAGAGGACAGAAGATCCACAGCGGCTTCTCTCAATTAAGATTTGAGAATTGTAGACGAGTGGGGAAGAAAGAATCTTGTTAATTTCAACGCTTCCAAGACAAAGACATGTTGCCTGTCCAACAAGAGGCAAACATGCGACTCATCCATTACAATCAACGATCAGACACTGGTATCGGGCGACTCCATTATGCTGGTTGGTATAACGATCTCCCAGGACTTACTATGGAACGAACATATTGCATCCATAGCAACTGCAGCAAGAAAGAAATTAGGCTTTCTGTTTAGAGCACCAAAATATTTTTCTCCATCCAACTTAGCTACTCTTTACAAAGCCCAAATACTGCCTAATCTTAAATACTGCTCGCATGTATGGGGTTCGGCGGCTCCGTCAAGGCTCGGAGTTCTTGATGCAATACAGAGAAGAGCAGTTCGACTAATAAACGACACCAGTATAACCAAAAACCTAGCCCCATTATCCCACCGAAGAGCAGTGGCCTATACCTACGAGGACATCCTTAATAAAAAAAAACAACATGACATAAGCAACCGAGACATGTACCGTGAAAAAACAAAAAGAGGCTCAAGATAGTTAAAAGAGGGATTCTGAGAAGGATTTACGGACCAATAAGATATGATACTACACAACAATACAGAACAAACCGGAGTTACACGAATTATAAATTCAAGTACATATACCTAGTACAAATAACAAAATCAGAAAAACTTCGATGGACTGGCCATGTTAGGAGACAAAATGATGATCGGGTTATCAAATTAGTATGGGAAGAGATCCCAGATGGAAAACGGATAATGCGATGGAAGGACAATGTTAACTCAGACCTACGAACTTTAAACATTGATCATGCGAATGAAGTTATGATGGATCGAAATAGACAAAGAAAAATCGTTAAGTCAGCTAAGACTTACCCTGGGGTATAAAGCTACAGAGAGAAAGAGGGAGAATTATATTTTTGTCAGGTTGACAAATATTACTAAGGGTTGTCGGAAAATGGCTGGACTCTCGATTTGAAGTTCCTGATTCAATCTCTCTCCGGTGCGATTTTTTTTGAGTTAAACTTTATTTTCTGGAAATAAACTAGCAATAGCCTGCTCAGCATAAATTCTGGTGTTTTATTATAAAATTTTAGTTTGGTAGTTTCGAAATTTTATTTACAGATGGTTGAATTAAATTAATTCAATTACTCATTTTACATTAACTATCAACTGCACAGTGTGTGCGAGAATAATTATTATCGCACAGTATATGGGAAAGACATCAATTCCAAGCTTAAAATAAGTTAAGCGAATGGCAGTATTCAATTGTAGTAGAAAAATGTAATTCTTACTAATCTGAATTTGCATAAATTAATAATATATTTTACTAAAATTTCGTATGTTTATTTGCGCTGTACCCTGTAGAAATTGTTACATTGTGGTATGCTTTTGAAGATCTCGAAGATAAATGATCGTCTATAAACATATCACATTCAGGTAGGTGGAGTCGTACTCAAGGAGTGTCCAGAAATGCGACAAATTTTTTAAGATATGAGAGTGATAAACTTGAATACAATCCCACATTCTACATTATATTGTTTGAATAAAAGTTCAACACTCTGGGGTATCGAGCATATATACGACCTTAAGACTAGTACCTATTGTATATAGTAAAGTGATTATGGTTTTGCCCGAATATGTAAATTAGTTTGAGGTTTACATGATTTAATACTGTCTTTTGGCGCCGCACTTATTGTTCGGTCGTTATGGGTTGACCGGTTTTTCAAATAACAAAGAAATTCTTTAACGTTTAGTGTTTATACCCATAGTGATCAAACCTTTTTTAAACGCTATTTTACAAATAAAAAAACGATTAAATTCAGAAGAAATAAAACAAAATCTCTGATTAATTCGGAATTAAAATAAACAAGCCAGAGTAATTCATGTAAAAACATTTGTTCCGTAAGTAACAATTAGCGGAACTGTTGGTACCTATATATACTAAGCTAATTTTAGAGAACTGAAATCCTGATAGTTAAAAAACATTGATATGCGGAAATATTAAATATTTTTTGTACAAAAAAAAAACAGTATAGTCATACTGTGAATCACTCATCCCTTTAAATTTCACGGAATAACACAGACAAATAGTTAAAAATGGAATTTCGAATTTTAATAGGTGTGTTTTTCTTAAATCTACTTCAAAAAACAGATTATTTATAATATTAAATTAACTTATCATAGATTTAAACATTTATTTGATTGCTTTTAATTGAATATTATGAGGTGCAAATAACAACTATCTTATGAATAGGATTGGCTGGTTTAAAATTCAATTTTGTAATACCGTTTTGTCATTTATATTGAATTCTGAACAAATATATTCGCCGTGGTTTAAGTTTTTATTATTATTTGCGGTGAAGACCCTAATACTTAACCGAATGGTGAAGAAAATTACATTATTTGTACCGACACACTATTGAAGTGGTTATAGATTTTGATTTTGATATTACTGTATTTTATACTAGATTGGTTAGAACTAAATTAATATTTTATAACGCAATATTTTGGTTTTAAACAAATACATACGGAAAAAGATCTCTTTCTGGACTCTTAATGAAATAATATATTCTACAATACAGGTAGAAGATTTTGCAAAACGGAGAATTGACAAAAAAATATTCTTGAACTAAAACGCTTACCTGTATCGAGTATCGGCGTTGTTCGCTTCGGAATATAAGGAGTAGTTGTAGTACTCCTCGTAGTCGTTCGTGTAGTCGTTGTTTTATGAATATATTTAGGAGTGGTACCTAAAAGCAATAATTTTTAATATGTAGTTAACGTATACATATTTGATAATTTACTCACTTTTATCTATACAAGAATATAATGGCTGTTTCTTTAGTAATTTCATACCGTATCGCAGAGGATCAACATTTCTCTGACAATGTTCTCCAGCTTCTTTGATAAAAATTTCATTTGGCATAATAGAACCTACGAAACATTCGTAAGTATCAGCTGCTACATCTTTCCGTTCAGTATAAGTATACAAAAGGCTTCTTTCTCTCCAGTGACCTAAACATTGATACTCTCTTTCTTCAAATATCTCTTCAGTTTCACAGTGAGATACTTGATAATACATCAATTCTGGTGCTCTACAGTTAGACCATAATTTCGCACATAAATCAGTAGCATCTGGAATACGTCCAACGTATTCTCCTGTAATTGGACACATGCCTGTTGATAAACCTGATGGAATTTCAAGCCCTATGAAATAAAACAATTAGTCTTAACACTTGTCATATCTTTTAATACTTACTTCCTTGAGTAATCCATTGATCTGATTGAAAATTCTCATCTGTACATATAGTAAAAACATCATCCTTGTTAGCACTGCTGTTGGAACCAATTTGAAATTCTAAAATATTATTTCCTCTATTAGCTATTCTTAGACAGTTATAAGATTCTTCATCGCACTGAGTCCTGCTAAACACTAAATACTTATCACTATCTTCTAATACTGCTACACATTTTATGGTTTTTGTTTTAAATGAGTTGTGATCTTTATATATCATTGTATCTGTTTTTACTCGAACATGTTCCCACTCTCCATGCATCCACTGAGGAAAACTACACATTTCAAAAGAAACTTCTGGAGGCCATGGTTTTTCTATTTTTGGTTTTAATACCATAGTTTCAAAGCCACTTGTAAGATTGTATAAACCATTAGTACATGTTGAATCTCTACTGAGTGCCATTTCAATTTTACCTGTTTCTGTATCTTTCTTATACATCTGCAAGTTATTTGTTTTATAAAAATCACAACAAAAAGAATAAAATCACTTACCGCACATCGGTATTTTGGTCTATGATTTGTTATATGCCTACTATCAGTAAATGCTACAAAATGTTCGTTACCTATTCCTTTCCAATGCCCCAAACATTCGAATTTCATATCTATAGAGAAAGTGAGTTTATTTTTATGGTCGTTAAAAATAAGGTAAAATATAACACAAGAATGTGGCAAAATTATAAACAAATAAATTCGTGAAAATACGACACCGGTTTTCCGCATTTTTTTTATTCAAAAAATCTCACCACGTCAGTCATAACTGATGCTTTATTGACATCCTCATGTTGTGGCGTACGAAGTGAGATTTTGTTTTAGAGAATTATAGGTATAGATTGTTTATTTTGCGGATGAGGTAGTGTTGCCTTTTTACTTAAATCTTAAATTACTTTACAGTGCATTGGTATTTGAGAAAACTTTTATGAAATTCTTACCATACGGTTCAAATGTACAGTTTCTCAACTTAAAATTTAAAGTAGATCCAGACGGACATGAATTCAGCAAAGAATCAAATCCTCTACATTCATTGGAATGTTTTTTCGCTGTTCCTCTATAGCTTACATGGTAGTTTCCGTCTATGGGGCAGTATTGCCTTGCTATGTATGAACCGAAGTTGTCTTTTGTCTCTGTAAAACGAAGTGCATTTTTTATTTTTAAGGATAAATAATTATGTTTATAAATATACATTATTGTCGATTGAAATGCATCGGTAGTCTTGATAAAAACATTATGAAGGCTTTTTTCATTAGCTAATAAGAATTGTTGAGAAACTTACTGAATAATAATATTTCCTTTGTTTCGCGAGCTGCTAGTGCTTCTTCCGAAGGGCAGTTTGCTTCGGCTGCATGTTTGTTTGTGAAACATTTTGAAATTGTATCTTCATTAGTAACAAAAATTTGTAAAATGTTGAAAGAACGCAAGTTTAAATGCAAACATCGAATACACAATGTTTCACTATAGCTGTAATAAAATACAAATTATTTAAAAAAAAATACAAATAAATAGAATATATATTATAATAGTTTATTTCGACGTGATCTTAAAAATAATGCTTATACTTGCGTAATATTGCTATGAGTCTATTGAGAGTTGCTTAAATTTTAAGAATCGACAAAAACTAATTCCTAACAATACGATGTTAGACATCAGGGTGTAAATGGACGTGGTTTTAATATACATAAAATGTAGGTGTAGAATTACATACTTGAACATGAGAATAAAGTTATTTCCGATTCTGCGGTGACAATTTCCCCAAATAGGTATCGAATTTTCTGTTATGTTTAGGGTGCTGTATTGTATTCCAATTCCTCCTGCGGTTGGGCTTTGCATAACGTATTCCCCTTGAAATTCTTGCGGGAAGTAACATGATGGTTCCGCACTGGACCCTAAAACAAAAAACATAAAAGTGATTTTAGGAATTTCGTAATTAAAATTTACATTTAACGTCTATTATTTTACTGTTTAAAAGATCATCTGTTTCATTTCTATGATCTTCACAAAGGCAAATTCTTTGTTTGATTTAAGATTTTAATTTTTAAGAAAAAATTGCAAATTTGTCGTCCTGGAATTTTTATATGAAAATCCCAACTTGTACACATTCAATCCACGTGGATAAATATTATAGTTTTAATTGTTTAAAATACACAGTTTTTGGAGTGCACCATTCGTGAGTGAGTGTGTGTGTGTGTGTGTGTGTGTGTGTGTGTGTGTGTGTGTGTGTGTGTGTGTGTGTGTGGGTGTGTGTGTGTGTGTGTGTGTGTGTGTGTGTGTGTGTGTGTGTATGTGTGTGTGTGTGTGTGTGTGTGTGTGCGTGCGTGCGTGCGTGCGTGCGTGCTTCGTATATGTGTTTGTGCATACGCGCGCGTATCTTTGTGTGCGTGCCTCTGTGTGTGTAAAGTTAATAAAGATGCTGTTATGAAACTGTCACATATTTTATAAATAACATAATTACAGTGTTTTGAAACGCAGTCCAGATAGATCCACTGTCGTCTTTTAATGATTTCCACCAAGTTTTATTCATTTTCTACGCACATGCATTTAATATATAGTACTTTAATTCTACATATTGTAATAGTACTCGTCAGTTTCGACTCAATATTGTTAAAAATATTTAAACTATTTTTTTTTATCATGTTGCGGGACAAAATGTTAACTTGACAACCATTCTTTAAATAACTACACCACAAATCATAAACTAGGTTTACTTGAAATTCCGCATTAGTTTCACCGGATATGCTTGACTAACAAAGCGTTATCAAAATGTAGGTGTCCGTCTGCATTTCTATGAAGAGGACAATATCCATTTTACGTTGATTTATGAACTACCTAGAATTGTGTAGAAGGAACAAAATGGTTTAGATATTTATTTTAACCTTGCCAATTAATGATATCATTCATCAATAAAAGGAATAAACGAAAAATAAGATTTATCAATTTGTATGATATGATAAACTTCTCAATTATTAATATACTATGCATATTGCATATTTTGAAAGCAAATATAGTGAAACCAACAGCATTATATTTGCATTACATCACAAATTGGTCAAAATAAAGTCTACGTATGAGAAAAATTTGCATTTTCAACCAACTCATAGCGTTTCTACTCCAATTACGGTTTTATTCATAAATAAAATTAGAATTTTATTCTCCTCTATTTTCACCTATTAGAATATTTAAGATATAATATATAACCACAATACATTAAAAATAACTGTGAAAGTAAAAACAAGATGTCTTTATACAAAAAAATATAATCATTGCACAGAATGTATTCAATTGCATTTCGTTCAAAAACAGCCATGAGAACCCAATAACAGATTTCAGTGTTTGTGGTTTTGGTGCTATTATATTTTTCAGCTGACGCGGTATTCAAGAATTTGATTCTACTGAATAAAATCTTGTCGTCTTTCAAAATAATAACTCAATAAAATATAAACAATAAAATTTTTTCACAATGGAACGATTCAACCAGTAGCGGCTTGTGAACTTTTTAAATAGGGAATTAATTTTTTCATTCAAGAGATCATTAATATTTCATTAATTATCTGTATTCACAGAAAAAACAACTGTTAAATTGGAATATTCGTCGAATATTTTAAACAGTAAAAAAAGCGTTAAACTTGCGGTTTTAATATTTTTATCACTTTTTCTTTGTATCAAATTACCTACTTTTAAATTCAAATTGATAATGAACGAATTAAATCAGAATTTATTTTTTCCAAATTATTTCAACAGATGTATTCTATTCGGTTGTAAAATTTATCTGACTTAATTTTAAATCTAATCTTTAATATCTTTTAAGCATTTTCTTCTTGAAATCATCCTGTATTTTAAACAAATGAGGATCTAGAAAAATGTCATTAAAATCACTCGCTAATAAGTGTAAAGGATGTTTAGGTCGTTTTAAGTTTTGATCTTTATAGTATATAATCAACTATCAAGCTACTTAAACTGGTATTTAGTTATTGTTTTATACACTCAATAAAAAAACTCGTATACCTGTTGTCGGTGGAGGTAAAAAAAATAACACAACTGATCACTCAAATTTAATTGAACACCATGACCTGAAAGTGAAACTTTCCATTGCAGCGGTAGCGACCATAGAAAAAAATAAAGAGTCAATTAAGAAAGGTTTAATAGTTTTGCTTAAAGAATTAATTTGATTTAGGTAATTGGATTATTGTTAATAAAAGATTTTTTGATTTTATTTAGCGTTTTATGTTAATTGTCATTTGTCTATAATTATAAGTGTTATCCTTGACAGCAAGCTCACGTTGAACTCATACATAGAACGCAGATTTAAAAAAGCATTTATATCTTATAAGCGATGCCGCCGAACCATAGGACAGACCTGGGAATTATCCTCCAAGTTCACCATCTGGATCTACACGGCAATCATAAGAACTATGCTAACATACGGTGCTGTCGTTGACAAACCCCACAAAATTTTAACAGATACGACAGCAGACTTCAACAGAGTGAACGCTCTGAGCACCTATACCTATACGGATGGATCAAAAACGCAGCAAGGTGTGGGATGTGAAATTTACTCTAGATCCTTGAGTCTAAAAATGAAATGGGCTATGGATGGCTTGTCAAGTGTGGTTAAGTTAGAACTCACAGGCATAAACATAGCTGCAAAAGAATTAATCAACAGGAACTTCACAGACAGGTAAATATTTACACAGACTGCCGACAAGCACTACTGACCTTGAATAGACCAAACTTTAATTGAGGCCAGCCAGAATAACGTGCATGGTCACTCTGAGCTTGATCAAAAGAAAGGCTGCGCGCTACAAATATGTTAGCCCTCTCCCATCTACCAAGCTAACAATGTCCGCTGTCGTGGATTTTATAAAACAGCACTCTTACCAAAACTTTATACAGTGCTGGGATGAAACAACGAACTGTAGCTTTGTCAGAGATTTATTACCTCTTCCTGGCGAGGAAACAGCAAGAAAATTTAAGAATTGACCAGATCAAATCTCCAAACAGATGTGGGAATCTTAACAGGTGAGAACAACTCTTTAGGATAAAATTAGCCGAATCGCCGCTATTCAGAGGCTGCGAACAAGAAGAGGAAACAGTAGAGCATATAATGTATGAATGCTCTGCTTTTTCTGCCCGTGTTGGAAGAGTACTGGCTCACACCAGCAGATGTCAGGAAGATCCCAGTTTTTTCAGTTTAAAATTATATATTAAATTTTAAAAATATTTACAGAGTTGTATATACATAAATAAAACAATATATATAAACGTCATCTTGATAGTAGTCTTGCCACGCCCTCTCCTTGCTCTTGAGCATCATAAGGCGATTCTGTTGTGTTGTTGAGCGTTAAATTGAGAAATCTCCAATTTCTGTCGAGTGTTTGTACGTCTTTGTAGTTTATGTCATGGAAAAGTAGTAAAAAACCATGTCTGTGTTTGTCTTGTTATGTGGTTTTTCTGATATCAGGCAATAGGTACCGTCCTCCCGATCCCCTACGAATTGAGCAGGCGGCACCTACCTCAAGTGTTTAGTGATTGTAATGAAGTCCCGTCTGTTATGTTTGTTCCAGAAGGGGTTCTTGAAATAACGGAAGCCTCTCGTGCATCAAGCCATGCTTCCTATTAGGGTTGTCTGTGACTCTGTATGTTATGATGTTGTGTTTGATCGCGTCAGGTAGTGATTTTCTATAGAACTTGTCCGAATTTTTTATTATGTATTTCCTAATAGTCGGCATGCCCGATTCACGATGTAATTCCGTTATTCTAGTACCCCATTCTTTGTCTAAAATAAGTCTGAGGCATCTGTTCTGTATCTTTTGAAGTTTTTCAATTTTATAATTGCTTGCAGAACAGAATACCTGGTAACCGTATGTTAGCGTTGGTCGGATTATTTGTTTGTATGTAAGTATTTTGTTTTGTTTTGTCATACTACTTTTCCTACATAGTATCGGGTATAGTTTTGATATTTGTCCTCGTGTTATATTGATTCTATTGTCAATGTGCGCGTTAAAGTTTAGATATTTGTCCAGATAGAATCCCAAATATTTTATTTTGTCTTTGTCTTGTATTTCTTGTCCGTCTATTTTTATTTTGTTAAAAATTTTGTTGTTTGTTTTCCTTTTTGTCATTATTATCAGTTCTGTTTTATTTGTGTTTAGTTTAAGTTTATTGTCTCGTAGGTAGGGTATAAGAATTCTGTTAGTGTGTATGTCGATCTTTCTGGCGGCTATTTCCGCCATGTCCGATTTGTTGTATGTACATGTGTCGTCTGCGTAAAGTGCTGTTTTGACTGCTTTGTCGGTTGGTATGTCGTGGGTAAGTATATTGTAGAGTGTTGGAGACAGAACCGAGCCTTGTGGGACTCCTGCCTCCATCACGTAGTTGTCTGAAAGTGTATTATTAATCTTTACTCTAAATGTTCTTCTGTCTACGTATGTCAGTAGTGTCTTTGTTAAATATTCTGGAAATCCGTTATCGTACATTTTGTTTATTAGTCCGTTTGTCCATACACTGTCAAAGGCTTTCTCAATATCGAAGGCCGCTAACACGGTCAGGAAGATCCTTCTCGGGAGCCTCATCACCTATTTTAAATCTGTAGGCCTGATGACAGCCTGAGGTGTGGATATCCCTACACATGGGAGGATGTACAATGGGTCATATATGTGGCATCAGTGCGGCAGAGCACTTGCTCGTCCCTCCCCAAATTTCCAGATCCATATCCAAAAATGCATATTTTGGCAATTTTGAATAAATACACATGCAAAATACTAAATGCATATTTGTTATAATTTTTACATTTCACCATTAGAAATGCTATAACGGAAAAAATCTCTTTCACTGAATTTCTTACTAATACCTATCCTTAGTACCCAGACTAATACCCTATTGCATTATACGTACTTATCTATACAATTAGACATGAGAAAAGGTAAGATACATATTTTAATCTGTTTATTACTTTTAAATGTAAGACAATTGCAATATTTTTTTTGTTTTGGGATTTTCCAATTCTTTGTATATTCTGTTTTCAGTTGGAAATAACAATTCTGAAATAATTTGTATATGTTTTTCAAATATATTGTTCCTTTCAAGATTAGTGGTCAGGAGTTAATGAGTGTCAAATAAAACTACCTGTGTTGATCTTATTGTATTTCAATCATAAATACCCTTATCTATGATAATTTTACTAAAAGGGTCAGGTTATAAAAGTTATGTCAAATTCTTGTTTAATTTACAGTTAATTTGGAGAAATTTATAATCTGGTAATAATGAGGCAAATTATTATAACAATTAACAATAAATAATTTAAAATGAATCAAAGTCACAAACAAATTATTTTTAATAATTAAAAATACTTATGTCTAAAGACAGGTTTTATTTAATATAAAATAATTCAGTCTTTATTTCTGTCTAGTAGTGTTTACTTTCATTGATACATACTTGCATATCATTATTGTACTATTATGTGGTATCCGTGGCAAAATGGTACGAAGCGTGTCATAGTAAAGTTCCGGTCCCGGTTTTGGTAAAAAAATGTATCTCTCGATTCTAAAGAAATTAATAGAAATGTATATATTTGTTTATTTAAGAGGAGATTTAACATTATGATGCAGCAAGTGAAATACGTTCTTCGACTAAGGCAACCTCTTACTACAGTAAAAAGAATCGTCTTAAACCCAATGTAACAAAAATAATTTTTATACAATTATTACATGATGGACTGAATTTTTTCAACTATCTAGCGGAACAATCATAAGCACATTTTCTTAAAATATGAATTTATAACATACGTAACTACACTTTATTTATAATTTTTATTCCAGCCCTTATCGGGACTCTATTATCTGCTTGTTTAGTGCTTAGATTTTGCCCATAACAATATGATATTATTCTCTAACATTAACATTAACGTTCAACTATTTTCTTTTTGGAAAATACTCATTGATTGATACTTTTAGCTCTTCTTCCCTCTATACTATTTAGTATATATATATATATTCCCTTTTGGGACATAGGGTGATAACGAACTTCCTCCATTCGTCTTTCTCTTTTGCTAAGTGTGCCATTTCAGAAAATGTTTTACCAGCTTTATACTGTGTTGCTTTTGCCCAGGTACTTTTTGGTCGTCCTACCTTCTTACCATGTGGTTTCCAAAAAATCGCTCTTCTTGCAATATTATCGTAGTCTTTTCTAAGTGTGTGACCTAACCATCCGAATTTTCTTCTTTTAGATATTTTCTCTTCTCCAGTTTTTTCCCACAACTCTTCGTTTCGAATTACTTTATTGTTCCCTCTCTTTTCGGTCGATTTATTTTTTGCTGTAGTGCGGTCTCTCTGCTATTAGACAAACATCGTCTGCGAAATTTAGGTCTTCTAACTGTTCCGACATATTCCATTGGATCCCCCTTTTTCCCGTTTGCGTTGTTCTTTTCATTACTTTATCCAATACAAGAATAAATAACAATGGAGAAAGTACACATCCTTGTTTTACTCCTGTCAGTTTCAAAAGGTTTCGACATTTTCCCATCATGTTTAACTACACATTTACTTTGGGTATATCCTTCTTTGATCAGGTTTACGTTTTTTTTTTTTTGGTACTCCTCGTTTTTCAGTAGTATCCATATATTTTTCCTATCTATCAAATCGAACGCTTTTTCAAAGTCAACAAATAATAGTTGAAGTTGTGTTTGATACTTATACACTTGTTTCGTTAAAAAACACTCTACAACGTACTGTATTAATTAGATCAAAGTATTGTTCTTTTCTTAAGCCATTCTCTAATTCTGGTTTTATTCTATTTAATATAATTCTGGAAAATACTTTATATTGCTTGTTAGTGTTTTGCCTCTTCAATTGCTACATTCTTTAAGATTTCTTTTTTTGAGTATTTTGATTATGACACCTGTTTTCCAGTCCTCGGGAACTTTTTCTTGCTGCCATATCTTATAAAATAGCGGATGTAGTAATTTAGCTAAGCTATCTACATCTATTTCAAGTATATTCCAGTTATCTGGTCTAATCCAGGTCCCTTGCCTTTCTTAATCGTAGGTATTTCTACATGCTACAATCTCTTCTAATACTATTTAGCAATGAATAGAAAAAGTAAAAGGGGAAGTTGTTAATATTGCACTAGTGGGTTTTGTATTGTATCTTGTGTCAGTGTCGATTTTTTTACAATCCCGGAACATTCAGTTGTTAATTCAATGGTTTAAAAAAAGTTAATTGCAAACTTATGATTCACATGATTGTAAAAAGGTTATAACTTTATTGTTTTTAGTTGTCTTGGCCAAATCTTTTAACATCTCTCTTTTTGACGCGTTTGTAACTGTTACGCATATAAATTTCGTGACAAAAATAATAATATTTTAATGTACCTACTTAACATAAGTTTGTTAAAATACTGTAACGAGCGAGACTCCCTGAGTACGCCTCTGTCGCCCTGATAGCGCTTGGTAAACAACTGATTCCCGGAAGTATAGTCACTGCGCGTACAATCGAGAAAATTCCTTCCTTTCTACGCGCGTCGAGAAAGTGTTATCGAAAGACGTTCTGGAAGCAGTGAACTGGTATATAAGCTGAGATGCCGCGGACCACAGGGAAGTTTAAAGTTAACAGCGACAGTCTAAATATTTCAGCGATCTACGAGCTGCGAAGTGCAAATAAATAGTGAATATAAATCGGAGTTAATTGTTGTACATAAATTAGTGTGTAGTGTGTTATAGTTAGTTTAGTTATTTAGTTATAATTCGTTTAGTTTGTAGTGTGTGTAAATAAATTAGACATTTTCGTTCAGCAGTGATTTTATTTGAACCCCTTGAACGTAACAATTGGTGTCAGGTGTGGGGTAAATTTAACTGCTGTGTTAATTTAAATTGTGGACTTCATTAGTGAATATTTTGTATGCCAGTTACGAGATCACAGACGAAGAAAATGGATCAGGCGACAATGGAATTTTTCAAGCAAGCCCTTGAAAAGATGAGCTTGAAAATGGAGGAAAACACAAATAAAATGGAGGAAAATATTAAGAAAATGGAAAATAAAATGGACGAAAACACAAATAAAATGGAAGAAAATACTAGAAAGATAATGGATGAGAACACCCAGAAAATGGAGAATAAAATGGAAGAAAACACCCAGAAAACGGAGAGTAAAATGGAAGAAAACACCCAGAAAATGGAGAATAAAATGGAAGAAAACACTAAGAAAATGGAAGATAATTTGGGAGATAAATTGACATTCATTGAAAATGAGTTGAAGAATAATTACTCCAAACTGGAAAATGAGATTGGAAGCGTAAAAGACGAAATTGGAAGCGTAAAAGACGAAATGGGAAACGTAAAAGACGAGATGGGGAACGTAAACGATAAAATTGGAAAATTTGAAGACAGGGTTGGAAACATTGAAGGCAGATTGGTTAATATGGAGGAAGAAATGCAGGTAAAATTGGAAGAACAGGTGAAAACCATGGAAGAGCGATTGAGTAAGAACTTCAGCAAATATTGTTCGGTTAAGCTGGGAGAACGGGGTGAGCCAGGCCGAACAAAGATCAAACCTCCAACTTTTGATGGCAAAACACCCTGGAGCACATACCAGAAACAATTTGAAGCAGCAGCCAACGCCAACTGCTGGGACGATGAAGAGAAAGCAACTGCTTTAATTGTTGCATTAAGAGGGGACGCACTGAATATCCTTCAAACCATTCCTGTAAGTCAACAAGGTAATTATAAGACTCTGACAAGTAGACTGCAAATGAGATATGGTGATGCACATCTCCAACAAGTGTATCACGCACAAATCAAGAGTCGCCATCAGAAGAGTGCAGAAACCTTGCAGGAATTCGAAGCAGACATAGCAAGGTTGGTAAGGCTGGCCTATCCTTCAGCACCGGACAGCTTCCTAGAACAACTTGCTGTCCAGACCTTCGTCGATGGGTTGAGAGACACGGAGACTCAGCAGACGTTGCGGTTGGCCCGACCCAAAACTCTAGATGACGCCCTGGCCCATGCCCTAGAATTTGAAGCTGCTAAACAAGCTTCTCACAGAGGACAGAGCAAAGTGAGACAGCTTGATGATTCACCAGTCTGCGACGAGAGTATTGAAGACGTAGTTCGCCGAGTTCTCCAGGAGAAACGTAATGGTGGACCAAGATGCTGGAACTGCGGCGAAAGAGGACACATTCGGCGTAACTGCAAGAAGCCGTTTAAACCACAACGGCAAGAACAGGAAAACTAAAGCGGGTTGGCAAGAAGGGGCATAAACCGACCCGCCACGACAATGCCCCTGAGGTTATAATTCAGGCCATCTCTTCAAGTATTTATGTCGACGGTAAAATTAATGGGAGGTCCGTAAAAATATTAGTCGACACTGGCGCAACCCGAACTATAGTTAAGCCGAGTGTAGTTGAAGGAAATGGAAAAACCTTACCAGCGATGGTTCGTTTACGGACTGCAACTGGAGAAGACGTGCCAACACATGGAAAGAAAAGGATCGTCATCAACATTGGGGACAGGTCTCTCGAACATGAGGTGCTGGTGGCAGATATCATGGAGGAAGTCATCTTGGGAATGGATGTCATTAAGGGTTATGGCTTCCAGATGGATATGAGAAACGATGTTCTGAGGATCGGAAGTCTGGAAATTCCATTCCTGGGATGTGAAGATATCACGACTCGAGTCTTACTCAGCGAAGATGTTCACCTACGTGGACAGGCGGAAACCATAGTGAAGGGGTATTTAGATAGAGACCTTCGAGATAGCTGTATAAGACTCATCGAACCAGCCAGTGAGAGTAACCTCGGGAAAGGACTGTTAGTCGGAAAAACCTTGGTGAGAGGCGGAAACGAAGTTCCTGTGAGAATGTTGAACACCAACATGTACCCTGTGATCTTGAAGAAAGGTACGATCCTGGGAGAAAGCTGTTCCGTGCTTTGTGTGACAGGAAGCGTTCAGGATGTGAAGAACCCGCTACCAAGAAGCGAGAAGAGTTCGAAGAAATTATTTGAGACATTGGCTTCTTCCTGCATAGAACTTGCACCAGAACATATTAGCAAGGTGAAGAAACTGATTCATGAATACAGTGACGTTTTTGCTATGGACAACACTCAGATGGGTAGGACGAATGTTGTGAAGCATTCTATCAATACCGGAAGTTCAGATCCCATTCGCCAACAACCGCGAAGGCTTCCCATAGCAAAGAGAGAAGAAGCAGAAAATATAATCAAGGACATGCACGAACAAGGAATAATAGAGCAATCTGATAGTCCTTGGTCATCACCTGTGGTTTTGGTGAAGAAGAAAGATGGCAGCACCAGATTTTGTGTCGACTATCGTCGTTTGAACGACGTCACCAAGAAGGATTGCTACCCCATTCCAAGGATTGACGACACTTTGGACACGCTTTCTGGCTCGAAATGGTTCTCCACGCTGGATTTGAAGAGTGGGTATTGGCAGGTGGAATTAGATCCCAAAGACAAAGAGAAAACAGCTTTTACTATTGGGACAGGATTGTGGCAGTTCACAGTAATGCCATTTGGCCTCTGTAACGCACCTGCAACTTTCGAGCGATTAATGGAAACCATTCTTCGAGGATTGTCATGGAAGACGTGCCTAGTTTATTTGGACGATGTCACAGTATTCGGCCGGACATTCGACGAACACCTGGAGAATCTAAGAGACGTCCTTGAGAGGCTACGCACTGCAAATTTAAAACTCAGTCCAAAGAAATGCCACCTCTTCAGGAAAGAAGTGAAATATCTAGGACATGTAGTATCTGCATATGGCATCAGTGCTGACCCAGATAAAGTCAAGGTTGTACGAGAATGGCCAGTACCACGGGACAAGCACCAAGTAAGAAGTTTTCTTGGCTTGTGTACGTACTACAGAAAGTTCGTCTTTGGATTTGCTGACATCGCGAAGCCTCTAACAAGACTGACGGAAGATGAAAGGGACTTCAAATGGGATACCGAATGCGAGGATGCTTTCAATCGACTAAAGCAAGCACTAACAACAGCTCCTATATTAAGTTATCCTCAGACCAGTGGAAGGTTTATATTGGACACGGACGCAAGCAACACGGCCATAGGAGGCATATTATCCCAAATTCAGAATGGCCATGAGAAAGTTATCGGATATTTCAGCAAGGTTCTGTCGAAGCCTGAGCGTAACTATTGTGTTACGAGGAGAGAACTTCTCGCCGCAGTCAAGTCCATGGAACATTTTTATAAATACTTGTACGGTCGCGAATTCCTTCTAAGAACAGATCATGCTGCTCTGAAGTGGCTTCTACAATTCAAGAATCCAGAAGGTCAGGTTGCGAGATGGATAGAAAGGCTGCAGGAATATCATTTTTCTGTGGAACACCGGGCCGGAAAGTCACATGGCAACGCTGACTCATTATCTAGGAGACCTTGTCCTTCTGACTGCAAACACTGCAGCAAAGCAGAAGAGAAGGAATTCTGTTTAAGAACAACCGTAGTGGATCTGGATTGGCTGCCAGAATCCCTGAAGCGAGACCAAGAAGGTGACACCGAACTAAAGATGTTGCTTGACTGGAAAGCAAACGGACAGAGACCAAGATGGGAAGAAGTGAGTCACCTGAGTCCTAGGGTCAAGTCCTACTGGGCGCAGTGGGACTCCATCATTTTAGAGGATGGATTGTTGAAGAGGTCCGTCGAGAATGACGAGGGTACTGCAGCTAGGACTCAGCTGATAATTCCCCGGAGTCGGACGACAGAAGTATTGGAGAAACTTCATAATGGAACCTCCGGTGGACACTTCGGCATCAAGAAAACGTTGGAAAAGATCAGAGAACGTTTTTACTGGGTCAACTGCAAAGAAGACGTCAAGGACTGGTGGCGAAAATGTAGACTTTGTGCTTCAACGAATAGCCCAAGAGGAAAACGACGAGCGCCAATGAATCAGTATAACGTAGGCAGTCCTATGGAAAGAGTTGCTATAGACATCGCAGGCCCATTCCCAGAGACCGACGATGGGAACAAGTACATATTGGTGGCGTCGGATTACTTTACCAAATGGGTTGAAGCACATGCCATCCCAAACCAAGAGGCCTCGACAGTGGCAGACGTGCTGATAAAAGAGATGTTTAGTCGGTTTGGAGTGCCACTGGAGCTACATTCTGATCAGGGACGAAATTTCGAGTCTGGCCTATTCCAGAGCATTTGTGAAATACTCGGAGTCAAGAAGACCAGGACAACACCTCTTCACCCACAGTCAGATGGCCTAGTCGAAAGAATGAATAAAACTGTGGGAAAATATTTGGCTAAAGTGGTCTCTGACCATCAAAGAGACTGGGACCGGTACCTTCATCTGTTCACCATGGCCTATAGATCAGCCGTGCAAGAGTCTACTAGAGAGACACCAGCTTGTGTCATGTTCGGCCGGGAAATAAGATTACCCTGTGACCTAGAGTTTGGATGTAAGCCCGGAACAGAGATAGCTGGTGAGGACTACGTGAGCACATTGAGGGGCAGGCTACACTACATTCATGAGAAGGTCCGACAAAACATACAAATTGCTAGTGACCGAATGAAGACCCGCTATGACAACAAAGCTACAGAAGGTGGTTTCAACGCTGGAGATTTGGTCTGGCTGTACAACCCCCAGAAGAAGAGAGGATTATCACCTAAGTTACAGAGGAATTGGGAGGGTCCATACAGAGTGGTAAAGAGGATCAATGATGTAGTGTACCGTATACAAAAACTACCAAGGGGCAAGAGGCGCGTGGTCCATGTAAATCGGTTGGCGAAATACGAGGCGGACTACGACGAACAAGACGAGACCCATCTGAGAAGGACGACCAGCCCAGAGCATGTCGAGATGAGTTTCGACCAGTTCATGGAGAACTATGGTGGAACTGGGAAGGCACGATTCGGAGTTACCACCGAGCAGCAGCAGGACCTCTTCTCTGTGCCTGGAGATTATTCCCTAGCCCATTGTGTCGCCGAAGATCTGCGTATGTCCAGGGGAATAGCATTAGTCTTCAGGAAGAAGTTTGGCCGTGTATCTGAGCTCTCCAGACAACAGCCCCATCCCGGAAAAATTCTAAGTCTCACTGACGGTCATCGTCACCTCTTCTACATGGTGACTAAGAGGTTTTCCGATCACAAGCCTAGCTATAGAAGTATGTGGAATACCCTGCTAAACCTAAGAAACGAACTCACCAGGTTGGAAGTGAAGAAGCTGGCTGTGCCTAAGTTGGGTTGTGGTCAAGATCAACTCAACTGGAGAGTCGTCCGGAACATGCTCGAGGTGCTTTTCCATAAGACAGGAATAGAGATACTCGTGTGCATTTTCAACCCGAGCGGAAACACAATGAAGGAGAAGACTGTGGATTGCTATTTCGAAAAGCAAGGGAGCTGCAGAAAGGGAGATGCCTGTAGGTTCAGACATACCAACCAAGGTGTTCGGGGACCGAACGTCTTAAGGAGGGGGCAGTGTAACGAGCGAGACTCCCTGAGTACGCCTCTGTCGCCCTGATAGCGCTTGGTAAACAACTGATTCCCGGAAGTATAGTCACTGCGCGTACGATCGAGAAAATTCCTTCCTTTCTACGCGCGTCGAGAAAGTGTTATCGAAAGACGTTCTGGAAGCAGTGAGCTGGTATATAAGCTGAGATGCCGCGGACCACAGGGAAGTTTAAAGTTAACAGCGACAGTCTAAATATTTCAGCGATCTACGAGCTGCGAAGTGCAAATAAATAGTGAATATAAATCGGAGTTAATTGTTGTACATAAATTAGTGTGTAGTGTGTTATAGTTAGTTTAGTTATTTAGTTATAATTCGTTTAGTTTGTAGTGTGTGTAAATAAATTAGACATTTTCGTTCAGCAGTGATTTTATTTGAACCCCTTGAACGTAACAATACTTTGTTCACTACAAGAATTTTACGACATAAAATTATTTAGCGGTTAAATTAATATTGTATGTTTAATTAACATCCGAGTCATTATCCGCTTAACACAAGTTAATTCTATAATTTCATCAAAAACCTGCGTGTTAATAATTCATTCTAGGTATTTCCCTATTTGTATGAATCAGCTAAAAAAAGTAGCGTCAGAAAAATCGTTGTTCCATACCGAATTTCTCACGGTGCCACAGCAGTCTTACGGTTTGTTTAATTTAATTTCCTCTTGCTTGAAAACGAACTCCAGCAGCGATTATAAGCGAAGTCTAACTTAAAGAAATATATTATGATATTTCCTAGTCCTACTGAGTTCGGTAACTTCATTTTTTAATACAAATTAATCGAGTGTTTAATATAGCAATAAAAAGGCTTGACTTTTAAGTTTTAAAGCTAAAATTTCAAATCTACATCACAGATAGTGTCATCATTGCTCTGTTATAAAATGAAACTGGAATTTCTGTCTGTAATTCCGTTTTTTTATAATAAACAAAATAATAGTTTAACATGTCGTAACTTTTTTACAACTTAAAATTTGGTGTTGTATACACAGGAAATACAATCTTTGCAGGTGTTAAATATTTTTTTTTAGAAAAATCTCGAGTTTTTCTTGTTCTTTTTAGTAAATTGTAAAACATTCTTATTTCCTTCAATACTCCACGTTTAAAAGATATTTAAAAACATATGTACATGTCTATAGAATAATTAAAAACACCCTGTGAAAGGTTTAATAAAAAAAATATCGTTGGATATTGTATAAAAGTTATTTGTTAATGTCTCAAGTTAGCACTGGGGCAATATCAAATAACACAAAAAAATCGTTTCTTGTCCTAAGGTTTATTTTATGATTTTCTGATTAAATATGCTCAAAAACGAGGAACAAATACCTTTTTCTATATAAAGTTTGCTTTTGTGAGAGTTGTAGTGATAAAACTGGTTGGAGATTTTTAAATGGTAAAGCTTTGAATGGGATTACAGGGTAAATATACAAAATATCCGTGTTATCTATAGGAACAGCAGAGCGGAAGTTCAGCCTTATATTTGACGATCATAATCTATAAGAAGAAACTCTGTGTCTGGGAACAAATATAACTTGATTGTTGAAGCGGAAAAAGCGTTAATGCTGCGTTTACATAGTAAATAAGGGCTGATGAAACAATTTGTAAAAAATTGAATAAAAAATCAGAGGCTTTTGTATATTTGAAAAAATTTCCCGGAGTTGACAGCAGTCAAAATTAATGCAGTCTATAAATTAAGCAAATTTGATCAATTTTTCACAAGCTTGCTTAGTAGAGTCTAAAAAGCAAGTTGAAATAGTTTCAAAGCATTTTTAGGAAATAACATAGCTGAAAACTACAAAAATTTACTTAAAATAGGTTAAAGAATTTCAAAACCATGAGTTGTAGGATGTCTTATAAATGTAAAAATAGGGACGTATTCAGAGGAGTAAGAAGAATGTTTCCATCAAGATTTCTTGAACCACGAACAACGTTAATAATGCCAATATAATGAAAATATGATAAGAAGATGATATTGGGAGTTTATGGAGAGAAAGTATATACGAATGTAAAAGAAAAAGTGATACCGTGGAATTTTGAATTATTTGCCATTTTTTTATAAGCTAATTTGATAGTAAAAATTAATATGTTTGTATGGTTTTATTAAAAAATAAAATCATACTTTTTTTAAATTTGTTTCAAACGTTTTCCTGGGTACAAAAGCAAATTGTTTATGTCATAATTACTTTTTGTTTGCTTGAACTGAGGTTTAATTTATCAACGTTGGATACGTAAATATTAAAATCAAATTTTCTGTAGACCCTTGTAATTTAAAAACCACAAAGATTGTTAATTTTTAACTAAATTAATGTTTGTAAACCAGCATACTAGCAAACGAGATGCGATTAAACGAACAATTCCTGAATTTTAAAATACTATTTTTACAATATTTGTAATCATTGAAAAATGGTATCGTAAAAATTCTACTTTTCCAGACCAGTGATCCTTAAATCTTCTTTTCTTGAGAAACTCAAAACTTACAGGTTGGTTGAAAAGTTTTCAAAGCAAAAATAAAAGAATGAAATTGTTTTTTTTTATTCAATAAAATCTCCCTCAACTTGAACACACTTATTCCAATGATCCTCCAGTAATTTTATACTATCTATGTAATAATTTATCGGAATCCCTGTAAAATATTTTTCCACGGCTGCAATAGCTTCTTCATTCGACGAAACACGCTTTCGATGAAGTAGTTGTTTCAAATTTCTGATGAGGTAGTACTCGAAGGGAGCCAAATCTGATGAATAAGGTGGGTGTTCAAGCAATTCGTACTTTAATTCGTTCAATTCGTCAACAAACTTCTGTGAACACGTGCAGTGCCTTGATAAAAATTATTGTTTTTTTGTATAAAGAGGAATCCGGGTCATTTTTCATGTTTTTTTTTATCCAACTGGTCCAAATGGTTGCTTTAAAATTAACGATTTTTTTTTGTCCAAAAGGTTGCATTAATGTTTAGAGTTAATTGTTTTACCTTTTTCAAGATAAACAATCAAAAAAACCTCTTTTAAATCCCAAAATACTAATGCCATAACATTTTTTGCCAATCGTTCTGAATTCACCTGTTTTGGAGCTGTACTTGTTTCAATTTAGACAAAATTGGATTTTTCCCTGCTTAAAATGCTCCAAATTACGCTGGGAAATTTGTTTTCAATTCAGTTTTTGTTGAATTGTTACCGAATGCGGCACTAACAGCTTTTTCATTTATAATTCTTCGAGTAAAATATGGAGGACCCGTTCATCTGAGATGCCTATGGTATCAGCAATTTCACGCTAGTTAAACTTGGATCTTCACAAACAATATCATAGACTGGTGTTGTTGCACTTTTTGGACGTCCACTACGTGGTTCTTCGACGCTTGTACGACCACGTTTAAACTCTAAACCCATCGATGCACAATTGGAACAGATTCCTTTAACACTTTCACATTATTGGTATAAATTTCCATTGCTAATAAATCTTCCAAAACAAAGAATTTTATCACTGCACGTTATTCGGTTTTTCCATTATAACAAAATACACCGACACGTGAACTTCAAATGGCTTGTAAACAAAGAATAAATTGACAAATCAAAATTGTATTTTTTGTGTATTCAAATAGAAGATCAAATATTAAAATAGCGTATAAATTTTGATTTCTTAACTGGTTAATACGAGTCACTTTCAAAACTTTTTAACCAACACTTACTAACTAAACCATTTAAAGATTTTGTGCTCCAGCTTGTATTCTTTCATATATATATATATATATATATATATATATATATATATATATATATATATATATATACAAAGTGCCAAGAAAATGCGTATTAATATAAACAAAAGGGGAAAATTATTGGGCATGTACGCAAAAAGGATCATCCTGGGCTTAGAATGACTCAAACACAATGAGTCCGTTTCGCCAACGTTGCGACGCTGGTTGCTAGCCGAAAACCCATTGGCACAGCTGGCCGAAAGCACAAAATGGCGATAGGACTCCTGTGTGAGCTTTCGTTGTTTTTGTGTTTTTATGTTTCTTTACACATGTTTCCCCAACATCCTTTGCTCCCAAGTACCCAACAATTTTGCTAGCCAAGTGCAATACCCTACTTGGTTATGCCGCACTGATGACGGCTAATGAGCCAGAAACATGCATGTCTGCGGTTACCATTCTTACTCGTAATCCTATGATCCTTTTTGCGTACATGCCCAATAATTTTCCCCTTTTGTATATATATATATATATATATATATATATATATATATATATATATATATATATATATATATATATATATTAAGGATGTCCTCGTAGGTATAGACCTAAATACAAATGTACCGAGAACATCTATTGGGGCAGAAGAGACAATTTATTAATTTAGCATTTAAAGGCCTGCAAGTTAGGACGAGTGGCGAAGAAGTTCCACAATCTGGAGACCCTGGGGATGAAGGAATGATCGAATCGATCCGTTCTTGATGTCGGGCATTGAACAGTATAAGGGTGCATAGAGTTGGCACGTCGCGTTGCTCTGGCTGGTCTGGCAAGTGGAGGCATTACATATAGAGCAGAGTTCTTCTGAGCAAAATCCGTTTATGTATCGGTAAAACAAGGAAAGATCAGCCACTGCTCTTCGGTGGGATAATGGGGCTAGGTAAGATTGAATTAAATTATGTATATCTTTTTTTTGATTTTGCTAACATCTGATGAGTAGAATTTTTACCTAATAGTAGGAGTAGTAACTCAAGAAGGTTTGATCTATTAAGACTCTGTATGAAACAGCTAATTAATACAAATCTGTAATGGGTGCGTGTTTAACTTTTTGAAACAAAGAAGTTCTTGTTTAAAAGTTACTATCAATTATAATTATACCATATAAATGATCTGTTTCGTGTTTTCTACCGTAACAATATCTACGGATAATAAGATATTTTCATATCACACAGTCGAAGAAATAAAAAAATATACCGAATCAAGTTCTCATTTTTGTTCAAATATGTCGGAAAAGACTATGATGAAGTTGTTATGGTCCGACGAGCCATGGAGTCAGCGACCGGTCTAGCCGGTGGACCCTGGCGGAATGATTACCGCACACTAAGTTGTTACTGTTATACTGACTTTATACAGGATCTTTATTTAATTTTTCCAGTTTACAGTTCAATATTGTAAGAAAAATAAAATAAATACTTGAATTAAAAATAGTGACAAGATAAATATGTTGAATATAAAAAAAAACAGGTGGAGAATATTGAAGGTATAGAAGGAGAAACGAAAAACTATGACCGGAGTCAAATTCTTACCAAACGATAGAAAATCTTAAAAATGTTGGTAAAGTCCAACACATAAAAGTCCAAAAAGATGTAAGAACAAAAAGTTCATAAGTGCATTTCATACAGTACTAAAGCATTTGATTAATATTTGTATGCAGCAAAATTTATCGCCCTTCGCAATATAATTAAGATCTGTTCCTTGAGACCAAATTGTAATAACAAAAAATAATTTTTTCATCATTTTTTTATTAAGGTTCTAAAGTAAAATTGCCTCTTTACTCGAGATAATCTGCTACAAGTTTATATTCATAAAATAAAATAAGACGTAACTTTTTGGGGCAAATATATGCATATTTAATCACATTTTTTTTTATAATGATTGTATTACTTGGCATGTAAAACCAATTACCCGAATTAATAGGTAATTCTGGTGAAAGTAGCTATCCCATATGTTGCTCAATAAAAATACATAGCATATCGTCGTAGTTAATATCAGCAATTAGTAGGAATCATTATTTTAAATTTATTTATTAGTATAATCATCATAACTCCTAATTTTAATACTATTATTACAAAATAAATACGTAAAGTGGCATAATAGAAATTATTTGTTATAATTTTTGGTGCTTTAGTTCTTTGACAAAGATTACGATTACTCATTTCTAAAGATATCTGCAAAGATTCTCGGTATAAATTCTTTCGTGTCATTATAATATGAATTCTGTGCACCTGACTGACTTAAGATACCCATTAAAATAAATAGACATTCAAGATTAGGTAGCCGCACGGTTGGTAGGTAGGTAGGTATACCTCTGGCTGACAGCCTCAGGCTGAACTACACCAGTGGCGGACCTTGAGGACCATTTAGAACTTTTGAAGAAAACGAATGAAAATTATACAATGATTTTCAATTTTTTGTCAAGGACATAGTATTTTTTAGACCTTCTTGAGCATTGACTGACATATCTTTCTTTGTATTATGAATCATTATTTTCCAGTCTTTATCAGCGCGTAAATATTCGGATGAGTTTTGCCGATCCCATTGTTTAACCGGTTGTATACCAACCTTATTTGTAACGAGGTGTTATTATAACAGATTCATTTTCAAATATATTATAACACAAACTAAATGTTGAATTTATTTAGTAGATAAATGTATAATGGTGTTATCTTTCAAATAGATATATCTGAATGTACTGCATATTTTTTACATGAATTAAACATTACAATCTATAATTTCAGTACTATGTAAAAATTTTCCAGTGATTCATTTTTTTTAAGTGTCTATTTATTGAGTAATTTTTTTCAATCGTGCCACTTTAACTGACAAAAATTCTAAAAAAACTAATATTAACAAAAATTTCCGAGTACCAAGAGAACCTACGGTGCTGACACCAAGACACATACCAAATAAAATTATTCAAAAAAAAAGTTATTTAAAATGAAAACTCAATGAATAACTAAATCGAAGCAACTTTCTATTTCTTGTTGATTTCGGAGGTGTAAAAAATGTTATTTTCAATTTAAACTATTTACTGTCAATGATCATTTATATCTAATTTAATTAAATTGAAAAATCATTTTGATTTTCGATAATATCAATTAAATATACACCCACCAATGTAGATGAGTAAAGGTAAAATTTAAGATGAAAAGGATTAGTTATTTTGGTGTATTGGCACAAGCAATTCGAGTAACTATGGTCACAAATATTTTCAGTTTCCGGTTTCTCAATGGCATTCCAGACATTGGATTTGTAAAATTTCTATAGTAACCACAGGTGGTAAATTTTTTATAAAAGATTTTTAAGCCTCAGCGCACTTTCAAAATCTTCCGCACGAAGGTTGAAATCGTTTAATATTTGGTGATCGCACTACATTTTGGAATTAACTTTAAAACCAGTGTGGATAATTTATTTTTATTGAATATTTTTGTCTGAAGTCACGTACAGTATTTTTAACTGAGACTGAGATTGTCGTCTTATAGTCCTCATAGCATACCACAATTATTTTATATGTTGGTTTACATACAATTGTCATTCAAATAAATAAATAAATTAATAACTCTCTAATGTGCAACAAAATTCGAATTGTTATTTTGGAATATACAGTTTTGAGGTGGTTCTTGGTAAATCTTTTAAGGACAGTGCTGTTTGATACTCGGTCCGGTTAAATATTTAACCAACCGGATACAAGATGCCAAAGGAATCTGCATAAAGACGGAAATTAAAAAAATATAAAAAAATAAAAAAACAGGATCCGAGGCAACTTTAACAGATGTGTCTTCTTGTCTGATGTGCATGTATGGTGTAAACCAGGTATGCAACGCATTTTTATATCAATTTTACGGGTTATTCGCTGTTCAAATTTTAAGTACAGATCAAATGTGTCATGTTGACATTTTTAGTATTATTATTACCGCAAAATAACAAACGACATTATTAAAAAGAGAGAAGAGAAAAGGCTATAAATGTTTATTAAAAATTTGATAGAATTTCAAAAGAAAAACAAATATCAAGTGTAACAACAGTTGTTGCGTTGCTAAGTAATGGAATTAATCTCTTTAAACAAACACTAAATTTAACAAAGACCACTACCAAGCCAAGAAAATAAATGATTATGCCAAACTTGCAAAACGATATTACTTGAAAAAATATTTTGTCAATAGTTATTAAACCGAGTATATTATGATGCTTAATAACTAACTAGCTGAGTTTTACCTGGTTGAAGACAACCGTTACAAAAACAAGTTAACAAAAAATATTATTACAACGGTAGAGCCATAATTTTTAATTAGATACACTTCCTACTTTTTATTCCATCCATTATTTAAGCACTCCATTATAATAGTTCATTAATCTCTGTATTTTGATAAAAACTTAAATTATTTTTAAATACTGTATATTGACGCAAAATAACAATATTGTTGCAGTAATCGTTTATTAACTCTATATTAATCTTTTTATGTTTCTATTTTTTAGTATATTTTAGTCTCGTAGTATAACATCTGACCAAGAAATCATTTCAGATTTTTAATATAAATTACCTACAAGAACATTCAATAATCGGCCTATTCTATTTTTTACATAACTATTAACAAATTAAGCTTACAGCCACATATACCTGAGAATATTGTTAAATTATAATCTAAAATTGTTAAAAAATAATATACAGGGATACTTTGGGCTGGAAATTTTAAAATATAACCAAGAGAAGCTCAAAGTATCTCAAATTTTAAGTTAATTTTTTTTATTTCCTGATTTTTATAAATTAGTCTAAATTCCCACAGTAATCAATATTATTCAGCTCATAAAAAATTGTCACCGAAAAGCAATATATTTTTTGAACTAGGACGTTTCAATTTATAAAAATAGTATATTACAAAATGAGTGCGGAAAGTGACACTTTTCACACGAGTGGGAAATATTTTCGCACTCCTGTGAAAAGTCACTTTCCGCACAAGTAATGTACACTATTTTTCTTACGACCACGAGGTAACTTTACCAAATATTGTGTTATGTGATTGTTTTATTTGTGACAGAATCTACTATTCTACTTCTATGTATTTAGTTTATATTATAAATAATGCTGTTTTATTTACAATACTAAAGTACTAGAATGAAGTATATACAAATATTTATAATTAACATTTATTTAAAAAGAAAACAATAACTATGGACGATGAACAGATATGAAAACCGTTTTAAGGGATTTTAACGTTATTTTTTAATAATTAATCAGTTTTTAGAGCAAAATTAATTAAAAGAGCATAAGATTCTTTTATTTTTTTGAAAAGAATTTGTAATATTGTAAAAATTTCCAAAAGATGAATATCAAATATGGTACCGAGCACATGTGTCATGTTAGCTCAGTGTTTTAAGGGAGTGTGTTACGGTAGAACATTAAAAGTAAACCCTGGTTCGATTCCTGACGTAATTTTTTTTTCAATAACAAAGTTTATACGTTTTTTCTGTGGAACATTAGACGTTATGACAAAACTACTCCGACTAAAAAACTGAATATTTGTAAATAGTAATATGTTGGAAGCCTACAAATTCTCAGACATTTATTCGGTTTAATTTTCTAATGTGAAATCGGAAAAAAATCACCCTGTATAATTTTTGTCCGTTTGTGTTTTGTTTTATTACATTTGTAAATGTAAATCAGAAAACCGTGTTTGATTGCTTAGGTAACTTTGCACACATGTGCGAAAAAGTAGCACAGTTTGCTAAGTGTTACTTTTCAATGTGGTCGTAGGAAAAAATTGTTACGTCTATTTTTCCAGTTGGAACCTATTAAAGACTCACAATTCTATATCTTCAAAAAATAATCTTGCATTTATGTGGACCAGTGTGTGAACTACTTCCCTAATAAAAAAAAATATCATGCAAGGAATAACTTTTAATTCATATATGTTTAGTATTATTTTGACACCTGTTAAATAGTTCTGGTCGTCAATTTCTGCTCTTAAATTTCTAGGTATAATTCGCAGAGGCTTTTACTTATTTCTCCGACTCCTGGTAAAATATCCAAAAGCTCCTTCAAAATTTTTACAAGTTAAAGTCGATGGAAGATAGTAATCAAAACCAAAACACGATTAATATGAAGAAAGGACCCTAATGCATTAGAGTTTGTAATAGCTGTTACGGTTTAAAATATTTTTAGTTTTTTTTTTTCGGTAAAAAAACAAAAATTTTAAGAGATATCTCCTTTCGAAATTAACTTGTTGATACATTGCTAATAGAATAAAATATTAATTATTTGTTTTAAATTTCACAATGCTACTGTTATCATGTTAAATTAATATTAAGCAGTACAAACTTACATTGCAAAATAGAAATATTTATTAAAATCACTATTATCCCTTTCTTCAACATTTGTATGTTTATAAAACAATTGTTCAGCGCACCCGAGACTAGTTGAATCATAGAACTAACCATATTAACACAGTATAAACCACAACATTAAAAATCAGATGCACTTAAGACCAGTAAAAGCTTTGATTTCTATGGAATGCACTATACGAACCGACAGGTGTTGGAAAATATCGCGGGTAGGTAGATTGCTCGGGCTTTTTATTGTACGAACGATGATTGAATGAAAGCCCGCACTGAAAGCAGCCTTACCTCTACTAGCTGCCAACAGCTTATGAATGAATGAAAGTTCTATCTGCTATCTGCCTGATGGTAGTGATGGTTTTACAAGAATTTTCAATCGTCAGAGTCGGCTGCACAGAAGTTAAGGTTCCGCTTAACGGCTGACGGAAGAACGCAAAACCTTCAATTGTATGTGGTATACTTGCACCATATATGTATAATACATATTATTTGATAAGTACAGTATGATTAATAATCTGTATCTATAAGAACAAGTTTAAAAGAAAAAAGGCGTGTGTAACTCCGATGAAAGCGAAGCTTTCAATGCTATCTTTGACAGAGGAGTAAGCCGGCAAAATATATTTTTTTGGATAACAAATTCAATAAATAAATACTATCATAAAAGTATAACGAAAAAATAATACATTATAAAATACAAAAAAAAATAGTATAAAATTAATTAAATAATTAATTTATTTTTTGTATATAAAAAAAAATAATAATTTAACCTAAAGGTATCTTTAGTGTAATAAAAAAAGAGTCTTTGAAGTATCCCTTGTATGGGAACAGCGGGCCGTCCATAAATCCGAACCCTTTTTCGACCTTCACAGTCGCCGGTGATATGCACTCTTGATTGTTTAAATTTAAAAAATATATATGATTAATTTTTTATAATTATTTAAAAATAAATAAATACCAGAAACGCAGAGATCATTTTTTCTGCTTTCAACCATATATAATACTTACGCAAAATTTTAAAGTTTACAGGCGCTAGAGGTAATTTTTGTTATATTGATTGAGTGTAATGTAGAATATTTTGCTGTCTTATCTGTAAACTTCAAAATTTTGCGTAAGTATAATATATGGTTAAAATCAGAAAAAGTATCTTTAAGTTTCTAGTTTTTATTTAATTATTTTTATTTATAATAAATTAATCACACATATTTTTCAAATTTAAACAATAGATTATAAAATCATGAATGCATATCACCGAATATTGTGATAGTCGAGACAAGGTTCAGATTTATGGACGGCCCGCTGTTCCCGGGTAAGGGGTACTTAGACTCTTTAACCAGAAAAAAATAGAATTAAAATTAAAATTGGAATCTATTAGAGACTACAATAAAAGTAGATAAAAACCCTACAGAAAGACACATAACAAATTTACTTCTTTAATTGGGGAACTTTTGCCACTAAAAACAAATTAATAAAAAATATAAATCAATATTTTAAAAATGACCCTTGCTTATTAATCTTGATAGATATGTCAAATTTGTCAAGGGTCGTTTTTTCAAAACTGAAAATGCCTAACAAAAATGAAAATAATTTTCTTAATAATTCTTAGCTTTTGACAACCAAATCGGTACAAAGATTATCAACTCATTTTTTTTTTAAGGTGGTTAGCCAAGATCTAGATAAATCCAAAGTAAAATTAGAAATACATTAGATAAATCTAAGATTTGTGAACATGCTGTAAATTTTCTGAATCACGAAATAAAGTGGAGTGACACAAAATTTTTTGTAAAGAAGAAAATTCTATAAAAAGGAAATTAAAAGAAACAGCAGATATTGTATTAAATCAAAATGAATGGAGTTCATATATTGCTAAATTCATCTCAAAAGTATTTTTTTTGTCAAAAAGACTATCCAAATCATGGATAGATTCGACACTCTCCAAAGCTATTTTATTAAGACAATATGAATTAAGTGATGACATTTTCTTTCTAGTAAACTGTATATATCTGCATTTACAGATATTTAGATTCATTTTTTAGTTTAAACCAGTAAGCTAATCTGTTAAGGTCATCCTGCATCAGTGATCCCTAGACATCATAGTTTTTCAACTTGGCAATAAGCAACGAATGGTCAACCCTATCGAATGCCTTCAAAAAGTCTGTATAGACTGAATCTACTACGCAACCCTTCTCCAGGGCATCCGATTTTTCTCGTATAAAACTAGATTACGGGTGATAGGTTGTAGGTTGGCCACTTGTAAAACCATGTTGCTGTGAAATTATAACATTTGTAAAGATCTTGGATAATCTGTTCACTACCAGTGAGTCTAAGATTTTGGCAAACGAGGATGCCAAGGTTATTGGACGATAGTTCTTCAAATTGCTTTTGTCACCACTGTTTTTAAATATTGCAGACACAAAAACATTTTTCCACTTTTCAGGAATGATGGTAATCTCCAGTGGCTTATTAAAAATTAACCATAAAGCCCTAGCCAGAGGAAATACACAGTTTTTAAGAAAGAATGGCGGAAATTGACTGACATTGACATGTGATAATTTGTCGTACCTATACTTCGGAAATGGTAAGAGATATTTTATTTATATGCACACTATCTGTTAGTGTTAAGTTAGTTGTATTAAATGGCTAGAAGATATATAAACTGGTGAGAAATGTGAGACAAATGAATCTGAGATGCCTTGTCCATCTGAGGATGTATCACCCTTATAAGTCATAGTAGAAGGTAGAGAGTTACTATTTGTTTTAGTTTCCAAAACCTTTTAGGATCATTAAGAATATCATTTTCCGTTTTATTAATGTATGACTTGTAACATTCTTCTGTCTGGAGTTGATCTAAGTTCTCTAAATTTATTGTAGTTAGAAGTTCTGTTTGAGCTTTTAGTTTTTTTGAGAGCTTTTTTCCTATCAATTATATTTTGCTTAAGTTCTGTACTAAACCAAATACGATATTTAAACTTATTTTTATTTTTGGAGTAAACATCTCTATTGCATAGTATAATATATCGTTAAAAAGATTGACATCATTATTAATATTGTCATTGAGTAAACTGTCCCTCTATTAAAAAGTTTTTCATTTCTGGATATATGCATTTTTAAAATCATAAGTTTCATCTTCAAATTTTAAAATATCATTGTTTAAAATTAAATCATGACTAATGCAGGATGATGTTTATCACATTTTATCAATACATCATCACTGCATAGATATATCCCTATTGTTATCAATAAAAACTAAATCCAAATAGACATAGGGTTAAGTTGAAATAGATTAAAAAAAGGAAAGGTTTCAACAATGAATTACGCTGTCGTAGAAATCCTGATGCAAGCGTTCCCATAGAATCGTTACACCATGTAAGTTCTTGTAAGTTATAGTGTAGTAATGTAATGTAGTGTATATTATAAATTTGAAAATATTTATTGAAGTTATACTTCTATTCGTACACCCTGTAGAAAAAGATTGTGTAGAGTTAAATGGGAAAAATCATTACATATGTAATGGTGTGAGTAAGAGAGAGACAGAAACACATATAAGGTATATTGGTCGGTAAAAACAAAGATAAAAGATATACCACATGTTATTAGTCATAACTTTAAGTTCTTTGAATACCGTTTCAACATTCAGTACATTGAAAAGGGATAGATATACAAAAAACAGTCTGAGCTAATGTATGAATATCATAGTGACGGACCACATGATTATTTGACAGATTATTTTATAATTATTCTGTCACGTAAGTATACATATAAAGTTTAGCATTTTATATTAATAATAATATTCAGTAATGAGTATTGTATTGTAGTCTAAAATACCGTCACATGGTTGCAGTATATTTTGCTCCATGCTTTTAAGGTTGTTGGATACATAAACAGAGTTGTTGGAGTCGCTGAACACTAATATCACGATTCCAAAAGTCTCCGCGGCACTTGGTACCTAGGGTATTTACCTCTTCTCCTGGCGTTTTATGTAAATTCTGTACGAAATCAGTGCACACTTGGTACTCGGTGTTTTTTTTAAATCGCTAAATACAATTATAATAATAGCGATGGTGTTCGAAACACCTGGCGCTTAAGACGGACCTCGTCTCCAGGAATTTTATGCAAATTCGATACAAAAAGAGTGTGCACAAGGTACTAGGAGGTTTTTGGAGTCGCTTACCACGAATATCATATAATGAGTTTGCTAAATCATTCGCATACAAATTTATGAATCAATGCGCGTGCATAGAAGTATAACTTCTGCCGGCAGTCCCACTGACTGCCACACTAGTTTTTTTATACACTCATCATCAGTATCATACTTTATAACAGACAGTATAGGTTTCTGATAACTAATATATTGTAACGGGATAACCGAATAAGGAAAGTACCTTTTCTTGAAAGACTGTTTTTAGGTTATTCTAGAAATCCCTAGGCTTAGTAACTAGAGAAAATCATGTTTCTAGCAAATTCTAGAATATTCATTTGTCTTTTTTCCATGCATTCTTGTATCTTTACTCCACACCTGACAGCAATTTAAACTCTTTGACCTTAACTGCCCATACATCCCCTTATATACAACAAATGAACATTCCAGAATGTGCTAGAAACATGATTTAATCTAGTTACTAGAGATTTCTAGAATAACGTAAAAACAGACTTTCAAGATAAGGTCATTTCCTTATTCGGTTATCCCGTTACAATATGATATAAACAGCTGCGATTCAATTTTATTTATATATTATCTAGGAAACAGTGTGCCGTGAGCAAGAGAGGGGATAGGTAACAAGTTCGTCTCTCGTACGTACGTACGCAGACACTTTTTATCGATTTAATGCTCTCGAAAAGTCGCTTTTCTCGACCAGTCGCCGAACCATACACAAAAAGCTTTGCTTTAAAAATAAAAGAAATATTACCTGATAGGGGATTGAACTCCGGAGATTTTTTTCTACTAACTGAACTTCCATTTCATTTATACCAAATATTCCTCATGCAAAATAAAACCCACTGAAATGTTTTTAAATGCAAGCACCCTGTAATGACCGTTATGGCCACTCGAGAATAATAGATATTTAGGGTCTTGAAAGGAAAAGAGGAAATAAAATTGTCGTAATTGGCGTAACAAGAATAGTTCTAGTTCTAGTTTACACATTTTTTGTTCTTTATTAATAACATGCTCAACACATTTTTTCCATTTGTCAGCAATCACTATACTTAGTGTCTCATAAAATAATTTTTCTACTTTTTTTATATTGAATGCCGTATTTTTCCTAACAACATACTGCTTTGCTTGTGCCCAGATTATTAATTCAACTGGATTAAGTTCGTGATATGGTGGTAATCGGAGAACAGTAATTCCTTGCTTTTTTGCCATGTTGTCAGAGATAATATATAATAAATTATATTATTGTAATGCGACTCCGGCTCTGTCCTGGTTGGCCAAATGGGCGAGTCCGACCGGCGGGCGACGCCGTGGAATGTTCTATTGAACCATATCAAGAATTCCACATACGACTGGAAAAATCTCTGCCCTTACGCGAGAGATCGAGATGTTTCTTCATTGTTCGAAGCGCATATAAATAGACTTTTATTTTGAAATATAGTCAGTTAGTTTTGAGTTGAGTCTAAGTAAATAAGTGTTTATATAAATGTTCAGTGTTCATATAAATTAGTATATTGTAAATAAATTGTGTTATAACATAAATTAAGTGTATTAGTTGTATAAATAAATTAAATAATAAACTGTGAAAATAAATAAACGTTACATTGGTGTCAGAAGTGGGATAGTGTAAATAAATAGTGTAGAAAAATGTCGAAAAAACTTTGTGATTTAAAAGTGGCAGACTTGCGTCGGGAACTTGAAGACCGTGAATTGGACACTACAGGAAAGAAGTCGGAGTTGGTGGAGCGACTTAGACAAGCGATAGTTGATCAAGGATTAGACCCGGAAGAGTTTTTATTTGCTGACGATACTTCATCATTGATGTCTTCTATAAAAAATATTTCTACTGAAATATCTTCTGAAATTTCTTCTTTGGAAAATAAAGTTTCTTCTGAAATATCTTCTTTGGAAAATAAGGTTTCTACCGATATGTCTTCTCTGAAAACAGACATTTCTTCTGAAATTTCTTCTTTGGAAAATAAAGTTTCTTCTGAAATTTCATCTTTGGATACTAAAGTTGCTTCTTTAGAAAATAAAGTCTCTTCTGAGATGACTTCATTCGAGGAGAAAATAAAAGAGATCGAACGAAAAATGGAAGAAATGGGAAAAGGAGAAAGGATTAGTGTGGAAGAATCAAAAGAGAAAAATGATGAAGAAAAGACAAGCTGTAAAGTGGAACAAAAACCAAAACTGGAAAGCAGTGAAAGTTCGGTCCGCATTAAAGCCCCAACCTTTGATGGAAAAATGTCATGGGAAAATTACCTTAAACAGTTTGAAACAGCTGCACGAGCGAACGGATGGTCAGAAAAAGGAAAGGCTGTAAATCTCACGATCGCTCTTAGAGGAGATGCTTGCGACGTTCTTCAGACTATACCGGTGGAAGAGACGGATGACTTTGAACAACTTAAGAAGAGATTAAACATGCGATATGGTCATGAACATCTGGAGAATTTGCACCGGTCACAGTTGAAGATACGAAAACAGAAGCGAGAAGAGACCCTTCAGGAATATGAAGTAGATATTGCCAGGTTGGTCAGATTTGCCTATCCTGCAGCTGATGAAGGAATGATAGAATGTTTAGCAGTAGAAGCATTTCTTGATGGGCTCCGTGATCCTGAAATGAACAAGACTCTTCGTTTAGCCCGTCACAAAACTTTAGTCGATGTCTTGTCCGCTGCGCTTGAGTATGAAGCGGCTTCGAAGGCTTGTGGGGGATACAGTAAAGTAAGATCTGTAAAAGACGAAGAAGACGAAAATAAATTGGACCAATTAGTTAACATGATGAAGAACTTTGCTGAAAACAAAAAGAAGAGGCCCCGCGTGTGTTACAATTGTGGCGAAATGGGACACTTCATCAAATCATGTAAACGTCCAGTGGCCAATGCAAATCGAGAAACAACTCCACAGGAAAAAGACCCTCTCATACTCATAGCATCTCTAAAATGTCGCGATGACAGTGTATATGTAGATGGTGAAGTAAATGGTAAAAAGTATACACTGTTGATAGATACTGGAGCGACCAGGACCATTATACGACCAACAACTATAAGTAGCAGCAAGAAACTTCAACCAACAAGGCTACGGCTGCGGACCGCCACAGGTGAAAGAGCTAACATCCATGGGGAAGTCCAAGTTCAAATAGGAATCGGTACAGAAAAGTTCACGCATACTGTCATTGTCGCTGATATCGAGGAAGATGTGATATTAGGTATGGACGTAATGAACTTACATGGTTTTCAGCTGGATTTCAAAAACAGAGTTATTAAAGTGGGTGCCGAAGAAGTATTCCTTCATCCGTATGAGGACAGAACCGTGCCAGCAGCTCTAAAAGAGGATACTGTGATACCTGGTAGAAGTGAAACTATCGTAGTGGCACGTCTTCAAGGAACTGTTGATGCAGGAACACCTGCCATGATGGAACCTTTGAACCATGATGAAGACGTCGGTCGAGGAATTTTGATCGGAAAAGGATTGGTTACTTCTGCTAGAGAAATTCCGGTACGAATTATAAACATCAATGAGCACCCTATTACAATCAAGAAAGATACCAGAATTGGAACCTGTGTACCAGTATCGTCCATAATTCGTCAGACGGCCACTCCGGATAATTCCAACGACAAGTTCGAACACATGGTGGCAGTTGCTGGTCCATCTCTGAATCGAATAGAGAAAAGAAGAGTTAAAGACTTTCTCCATCAATATCGGAACATTTTTGTGCCAAAAGGAGGTAAGACAGGAAGAACCTCTACAGTGAAGCATAAAATTGACACAGGGGATGCCAAGCCAATTCGTCAAACAGCTAGAAGATTACCGCAGGCAAAGAGAGAGGAAGCTGAAAGGATTGTTCGAGAAATGGAGGAAGACGGGGTGATAGAACCTTCTACCAGCCCATGGGTCTCTCCGGTAGTCTTGGTTAAGAAAAAGGATGGAACTACGAGGTTCTGTGTAGACTACCGTCAGTTGAACAATGTTACCAAGAAGGACAGTTATCCTCTGCCTCGAATCGACGACACCTTGGACACTTTGGCTGGAAGTAAATTATTCTCTACCTTAGACTTGAAATCTGGCTACTGGCAGGTAGAAATGGACCCAGTAGACAAGGAAAAGACAGCCTTCACCACCGGTTCCGGATTATGGCAATTTAATGTCATGCCATTTGGACTATGTAATGCTCCTGCGACATTCGAGAGGCTTATGGAAAATGTATTGAGAGGGTTATCTTGGAAGACATGTCTGGTCTATTTAGACGACATCATAGTCTTGGGAGAGACATTTGAAGATCATCTAAAGAACTTAGACGATGTTTTTAAAAGACTTCAAGCTGCCCAACTGATGTTGAACCCCAAGAAATGTCAGTTATTCCAAAATAAAGTTAAGTACCTGGGTCATGTTGTCAGCAAGGAAGGCGTGGCTGTAGATAACGACAAAGTTGCTTTCATCAAGCATTGGCCACAACCAACCGATAAACATCAAATAAGAAGTTTTCTTGGGCTATGCACGTACTATCGAAGGTTCATAAGGAAGTTTGCAGATATTGCTAAGCCATTAACACGACTTACTGAAGAAGCAAGAGAATTCTGCTGGGATGACCACTGTCAAACGGCCTTTGAAACTCTAAAGAAGCATTTAACAACAGCACCGATACTGGGCTACCCACAACCAGAGGGGGAATTTATTTTAGATACCGATGCCAGTAATGTAGGAATTGGAGGAGTTCTTTCTCAGATTCAAGATGGGCAAGAAAGGGTTCTGGGGTATTTTAGTAAAGTGCTCTCTAAACCTGAGCGGAATTACTGCGTTACGAGAAGAGAACTTCTGGCAGTTGTGAAGTCCGTGGAACACTTCTATCAATACCTATATGGAAGAAAATTTTTAATCCGGACCGATCATGCAGCCCTTAAATGGTTAATGCAATTCAAGCACCCTGAAGGTCAAATTGCCAGGTGGATCGAACGGTTACAAGAGTACGACTTTAGGATCGAACATCGAGCTGGAGTAAGCCATAGAAACGCCGATTCTCTTTCCAGAAGACCGTGCCCAGCAGATTGCTCCCATTGCAACAAGACAGAATCCAAAGAAACTGCTATACTACGAACAACTGTAGTTAACGATTACTGGGCACCGACTAAAATTAGAGAGGAACCAGAAAATGATCCTGTTTTAAAGAAAATGCGCCAATGGAAGAGAGAAGATCGACGACCTACTTGGCAAGAAGTATCAAAATTCTGTCCAGTACTTAAATCCTATTGGGCTCAGTGGAACTCTTTCATCCTGGAAGAAGACTTATTGAAACGAGTACTCGAGAATGATGATGGTTCAGAAATCAGAAAGCAGTTAGTTATTCCAAAGACTAGAGTGGCTGAAGTACTCCGACAGTTACATGACAGTCCATCAGGAGGTCATCTCGGTGTTAAGAAAACCCTTCAACGAGTACGGGAAAGGTTTTATTGGATGAATAGTTCCGATGATGTGAAGAGCTGGTGTAAGAAGTGTACCATCTGTGCTGCGAGCAATGGACCGCAGCGAAAAAGGAAAGCTCCCATGAAACAATACAACATCGGTAGCCCATTCGAGAGGATTGCTTTAGACATTGCTGGACCATTTCCGACGACTGAGAATGGAAATAAGTACATGTTGGTGGTTATGGATTATTTCACGAAGTGGGTAGAAGTCTACGCCATTCCAAATCAAGAGGCCACAACTGTTGCAGATGTCCTAATAAGAGAATTTATCAGTCGATTTGGAGTACCCTTGGAGATTCATAGTGACCAAGGTAGAAATTTCGAAAGCCAGCTTTTCCAAGGAATTTGCGATACTCTAGGAATGAAGAAAACAAGAACTACAGCATTACATCCACAATCAGATGGAATGGTAGAAAGAATGAATAAGACCATTGGAAAGTATCTGTCAAAAGTAGTGTCCAACCACCAGCGGGACTGGGATCAATACCTTTCGCTCTTCGCGATGGCTTACCGATCCGCAGTCAATGAAACAACAGGCCAAACACCAGCAAAGGTCTTGTTCGGACGAGAGATGAGGCTACCATGCGACCTTGAGTTTGGATGCCGACCTGGAGAAGATATAGCTGGAGAAGATTATGTGATCCAGTTACGAAGAAAAATGGACGATATGCATGAACTGGTTCGCTCACATATTCAAATTGCCAGTGATAGAATGAAGAAACGGTATGATACTCAAGCCACGGAAGGATGTTTCGAAGAAGGAGACAAAGTCTGGCTTCATAACCCAAGAAGACAGAAGGGTTACTCGCCGAAGCTACAAACGTCTTGGGAAGGTCCATACATCGTTAAGAAAAGAATCAATGATGTCATATACCGAATAAGTAAGATCCCAAATGGAAAACCAAAAGTGGTACATGGAAACCGGCTGGCACCGTTTGAAGGAGATCATAACCAAGAAGAAGATGTAAATCGACTCCAAGAGACTCCTGATTTTGCCTTCGATGAGTTTATGGGTGCTTATGGGGGTACCGGGAAAGCAAGATTTGGCGTAACCATTGAGAAACATCAAGACCTGTTCACGCTTCCAGATGACTGCTCGTTGGTCCATAATATTCCTGCCAGTATCAGCGACGCCCGAGGATTAGCGTCCGTTTTCCGAAAAAAGTTTGGTCGACTATCAGAACTGCAAAGCCAATTGCCAGCCCCCGGATAAGCTTTGAGACTCCAAGATGGATCACGTTACCTCTTCTATCTAGTGACAAAGAACACCTATCACGACCGACCCACTTATCAAGATGTATGGGAATCTTTACTTAGCCTGAGGGAACACGTACTGGAGTCCAATATACAGAGTATAGCAATGCCAAAGATCGAGTGTAAGGAGTTAGACTGGAGGGTCATTCGAAACATGGTGGAAGTAATCTTTCAAGATACCGAAGTCCAAGTATTGGTTTGCAGCCATTCGCCCAGTGTCCAGTTTACAACGAAGACCGTCCCATGTTTTTTTATACAACTGGAAATTGTAGAAGAGGATCCGACTGCAGATACAATCACTCCCATCCAGCTCTAGTTCCAGGAGGAACTATCTCTTAAGGAGGGGGCAATGTAATGCGACTCCGGCTCTGTCCTGGTTGGCCAAATGGGCGAGTCCGACCGGCGGGCGACGCCGTGGAATGTTCTATTGAACCATATCGAGAATTCCACATACGACTGGAAAAATCTCTGCCCTTACGCGAGAGATCGAGATGTTTCTTCATTGTTCGAAGCGCATATAAATAGACTTTTATTTTGAAATATAGTCAGTTAGTTTTGAGTTGAGTCTAAGTAAATAAGTGTTTATATAAATGTTCAGTGTTCATATAAATTAGTATATTGTAAATAAATTGTGTTATAACATAAATTAAGTGTATTAGTTGTATAAATAAATTAAATAATAAACTGTGAAAATAAATAAACGTTACATTATATTATATTGTCTCTGCATGTTGTTGACGACATATTCGGAGTGTTGCCGTCTATAATGCTTTGTGATAGCCAGAAGTTCTTTTATATTCTAAATTCTAATAATTATTTTTTTCGTACTTCTATGAACTTTCAATAGTAAAGAACACTGTGGCGGTTTAATTATAACAGCTTAAGTTTTCAATATTAAAAAAAATCATTTTTGGTTCTATTTATTTAAAACACGTTTATAAAACGAATGAAACATAGCTCTCTTATGGCGGATTTCGGATCACGGAGACGTATGAACTCTGAAAAACTGAAAGAACGATCCAACGAGCTGAATAATGAAACGGCTAATCATATTTTCTATAAATTTTTTAAATTAATGTTAAATAATTGTCATCTTTTAAACAAATTTTAACATTAACAATATATTGTTACGTATATATACGTAAGTTCGGTCTTGGGTTAAAAAAAAATTAAGAGAGTTAGGTAAGCTATGCTTCTCCTTTTCTTTCATTTCTGGAGTTTCACATTTTTAATTTGACAAATAGAATGACAATTAAAGAATACAACTGATTAAAAGTAGGCTTAAAAATAATAATTGGTTATTGGTACACTTCAGTCACAGGGTATTATAACTCATGTGTGGTATGGTAAAATTAGCAGATTTATTGAAGTGATATGCAAGAACAAACTTTAAAAAAGTCTGATCGAAGTGATAACCTCGTCTTTTTGAAGTAAAAAAATTGTATGTTTAAAATTTTCTGGGTAAATCTACATCCTCTAGCACTTTTTATTTTCCACCAATCTTTTCTTATAATGTTTACTGAAACATCAGAAGAAGGCTATCAAGTGTCTGATAAAAAGTGCAATCAGTGATACGTAATATATTCACAAACCACTGCTTTGTAATAAAAACGTATATTTACGATTTATTTCTTCGCATAGCGAGCCTAGTGGCCATGACTTATTCAAGCTAGCTTAACAATATACCACAAATATTTCTGTAAAAAGTTACATGCCGGATGTTGAGCAAATCAAAGCATTTTTAAGAATACTACACCCAGAGATAATTTGTCTATGACTACACCACATCTCAATGCGCCCGAAAATTTTCCATTACATTTGTTTGAGATATCTGATATTTAACAGGGTATCTATAATAAATTTAAAAGCAAAAAACTTTTTAGAAAACAACTTATTTATACGCTCTAAAAAGAAAAAAATAACATTTTCCTTTTAAATTTAAACTATCAATTTATAACCTCATTATAGACAATTTATATGAGAACTAGCGGCCGCCCGCGACTTTATCCGCGTGAACTAGTTTTTTTTGCCACCGAATTTCATACAAATTTTTAACCCCTATTTTAAATCCTTAGTAGTTTAATTTATAAAAGTCATTTCTTACTACACCACTACGTAATAGAAAAAAATATTCTCGAATTTTCAAGACTCTACGCGTCTATCGACAATGTCATGTCGGCCAGCAGCAGCGTGGTACCGCCTCACCGCTCCACACACCCCGGACATTAAAGTGCGAGCGGTATTAGACTATTATTATGTTAAACCTATAAAAACTTGCATGCTATATGCATGCAAAATCTCGGTTTGAAATTCACAAAGTTCCATACAAACTTTCATTTCCTATTTTATCCCTTAGGGGTGGAATTTATCAAAATCCTTTCTTAAGGAATGCCTACGTCATAGTAGCTATATGCATGCAAAATCTCAGCCCGGTCGATTTAAAAGAGACAAAGTTTTATACAAACTTTCATCCCCTATTTTATCCCATTAGGGGTGGAATTTATCAAAATCCTCTCTTAGGGGATGCCTACGTCATATTAGCTATATGCATGCAAAATCTCAGCCCGATCGGTTTAAAATTGCCAAACTTTTATACAAACTTTCATCGCCTTCTGTATCCCCTTAGGGGTGGAATTAATCAAAATCCTTTCTTAGGGGATGCCTACGTTATAGAAGCTATATGCATGCAAAATCTCAGCCCGATCGGTTCAAAATTGACAAAGTTTCATACAAACTTTCATCCCCTATTTTATCCACTTGGGGATGGAATTAATCAAAATCTTAGCGGATGCCTACGTTATAACATCTACCTGCATGCCAAATTTCAGCCCCATCCGTCCAGCGGTTTGGGCTCTGCGTTGATAGATCACTATGTCAGTCAGGCCCGGTTTATCAATAACCAATATTATCCATCAGTTAAGTATCCGTCGGATAAAAGTAACTAGCAGATAAAGTTCCTGTTTGTTTGGAAGCGGTTTATCAACTCGTTTTTATTCTCTAGTTTGTTAACTGGTAGATATTGAAAGTTGGCAATGCTGATGAGTGAATTTAATCCTTCTCATTGGTTGTTACAAGAACAAGGTCATGTCACATCAATTGATATTTTTGTTAGGTTATTGGTGAAAGATTTATGTGTTTTTGGTTGTTGATAAATATGAATTTTCTGAACTATTATATTCTGGATAGCGACGAGGACGAGGATATTTTTGTTAGGTTATTGGTGAAAGATTTATGTGTTTTTGGTTGTTGATAAATATGAATTTTCTGAACTATTATAATCTGGATAGCGACGAGGACGAGGATATTGTGCAAGTTCTTGAGTACGAAAGAAGGCCTTATACAGTTAGGGAAAGAGTGGACAACTTCGGAAAGTGGCTGCTTCAACCTGCATCCAAGCCTCCTCTTTTGATTTCCAGATTGCCCCATCCGTTTTTTTTCTATTATATTTTTTTATGTTTATTTTCAATTTTTAGAAGCTAATTTCTCTCCTCTGCTGTGAAATTGCATCCTCTCTTTTTAGTAGTACTAGTACTTTCCATTTTTTTACTTTGCTCAAAACCCAAGTAAATTTGACACAACACAAAGAAATCAAAACAAAACAACTCTACCAAATAAGGTGTAAAAGTGAAGTTATATTATATACGTTAACCTCCAGATATCGACCTATCCGCCAGTTGAAACTGACAGATAAATATTTGACATTTTATCTGCCAGATAAAGTTATACTGTTGTTGATAAACCGACCTTTCCAAAATAACTGGTAGTTAAGCATTAACTGACGGATAAATTGCTATTGATAAACCGGGCCTCAGTCAGTCACCTTTGAGTTTTATATATATATAGATAAAAGGTTGTCATGAGGTTTAAGTACCTATCAAAATTTAAATAAATTGAAATTTTAAAAATTTAAACTTAGCAAATTTTACATATTTAATTTGGTACTAGTTTATTTATACAAGTAAATCAAGCGACAAGCTTTTATTATCATTGATAGTTCAAATTTAAAAGGAAAATTTCATTTTTTTCTTTTTAGAGCGTTCAAATAAAAAAGTTTCGAGTTAATGTAAATAACGGCCTAGTCGACATTACTGCGCCATATTGGATGTATAGTGGATGTCTTATTATTTTTTATAGTTATTCTCGGCAAGAGCTTTCATTTGATAACCATATTGCAGAAGTGCATAATAATAACTATTTTGCTATGTTTGGAATTAGAATAACGTCACATTATGTTTCAAGTTACTCTCAACAATCCCATATTGTAGAAGTAGATTAAAAATAAGTACTCCGCCATCTTGTATGGTTCGCCATATTGGATTTAGAATGACGTCAGCCACCTTTTCGAGCATCTTCATCTAAATTAAAGGTGTACCTATACACAATAGGGAACCGGACAACTTTTCAGATAGTGTTTAAAAATAATCTTTATTCATATATATATATATATACAAAAGGGAAAAATTATTGGGCATGTACGCAAAAAAGGATCAATAAGGCCACGAGTAGGAATGGTAACCGCAGACATGCATGTTTCTGGCTCATTAGCCGTCATCAGTGCGGCATAACCAAGTAGGGTATTGCACTTGGCTAGCAAAAGTGTTGGGTACTTGGGAGCAAAGGATGTTGGGGAAACATGTGTAAAGAAACATAAAAACACAAAAACAACGAAAGCTCACACAGGAGTCCTATCGCCATTTTGTGCTTTCAGCCAGCTGTGCCAATGGGTTTTCGGCTAGCAACTAGCGTCGCAACGTTGGCGAAACGGACTCATTGTGTTTGAGTCGTTCTAAGCCCAGGATATAAAATAAACAAAGTGCCAAGAAAACGCGTATTAATATTAACAAAAGGGAAAAATTATTGGGCATGTACGCAAAAAAGGATCAATAAGGCCACGAGTAGGAATGGTAACCGCAGACATGCATGTTTCTGGCTCATTAGCCGTCATCAGTGCGGCATAACCAAGTAGGGTATTGCACTTGGCTAGCAAAAGTGTTGGGTACTTGGGAGCAAAGGATGTTGGGGAAACATGTGTAAAGAAACATAAAAACACAAAAACAACGAAAGCTCACACAGGAGTCCTATCGCCATTTTGTGCTTTCAGCCAGCTGTGCCAATGGGTTTTCGGCTAGCAACTAGCGTCGCAACGTTGGCGAAACGGACTCATTGTGTTTGAGTCGTTCTAAGCCCAGGATATAAAATAAACAAAGTGCCAAGAAAACGCGTATTAATATTAACAAAAGGGAAAAATTATTGGGCATGTACGCAAAAAAGGATCAATAAGGCCACGAGTAGGAATGGTAACCGCAGACATGCATGTTTCTGGCTCATTAGCCGAAAACCCATTGGCACAGCTGGCTGAAAGCACAAAATGGCGATAGGACTCCTGTGTGAGCTTTCGTTGTTTTTGTGTTTTTATGTTTCTTTACACATGTTTCCCCAACATCCTTTGCTCCCAAGTACCCAACACTTTTGCTAGCCAAGTGCAATACCCTACTTGGTTATGCCGCACTGATGACGGCTAATGAGCCAGAAACATGCATGTCTGCGGTTACCATTCCTACTCGTGGCCTTATTGATCCTTTTTTGCGTACATGCCCAATAATTTTTCCCTTTTGTTAATATTAATACGCGTTTTCTTGGCACTTTGTTTATTTTATATCCTGGGCTTAGAACGACTCAAACACAATGAGTCCGTTTCGCCAACGTTGCGACGCTAGTTGCTAGCCGAAAACCCATTGGCACAGCTGGCTGAAAGCACAAAATGGCGATAGGACTCCTGTGTGAGCTTTCGTTGTTTTTGTGTTTTTATGTTTCTTTACACATGTTTCCCCAACATCCTTTGCTCCCAAGTACCCAACACTTTTGCTAGCCAAGTGCAATACCCTACTTGGTTATGCCGCACTGATGACGGCTAATGAGCCAGAAACATGCATGTCTACGGTTACCATTCCTACTCGTGGCCTTATTGATCCTTTTTTGCGTACATGCCCAATAATTTTTCCCTTTTGTTAATATTAATACGCGTTTTCTTGGCACTTTGTTTATTTTATATCCTGGGCTTAGAACGACTCAAACACAATGAGTCCGTTTCGCCAACGTTGCGACGCTAGTTGCTAGCCGAAAACCCATTGGCACAGCTGGCTGAAAGCACAAAATGGCGATAGGACTCCTGTGTGAGCTTTCGTTGTTTTTGTGTTTTTATGTTTCTTTACACATGTTTCCCCAACATCCCTTGCTCCCAAGTACCCAACACTTTTGCTAGCCAAGTGCAATACCCTACTTGGTTATGCCGCACTGATGACGGCTAATGAGCCAGAAACATGCATGTCTGCGGTTACCATTCCTACTCGTGGCCTTATTGATCCTTTTTTGCGTACATGCCCAATAATTTTTCCCTTTTGTTAATATTAATACGCGTTTTCTTGGCACTTTGTTTATTTTATATCCTGGGCTTAGAACGACTCAAACACAATGAGTCCGTTTCGCCAACGTTGCGACGCTAGTTGCTAGCCGAAAACCCATTGGCACAGCTGGCTGAAAGCACAAAATGGCGATAGGACTCCTGTGTGAGCTTTCGTTGTGTTTGTGTTTTTATGTTTCTTTACACATGTTTCCCCAACATCCTTTGCTCCCAAGTACCCAACACTTTTGCTAGCTAAGTGCAATACCCTACTTGGTTATGCCGCACTGATGACGGCTAATGAGCCAGAAACATGCATGTCTGCGGTTACCATTCCTACTCGTGGCCTTATTGATCCTTTTTTGCGTACATGCCCAATAATTTTTCCCTTTTGTTAATATTAATACGCGTTTTCTTGGCACTTTGTTTATTTTATATATATATATATATATATATATATATATATATATATATATATATATATATATATATATATATATATATATATATATATTTTTTTTTTGAGATGATATGAGTTACTATGCTATATTAAATAAGTAGGTACATATAAAGAAAATTAATGGAAATAGAGAAAGGAAAATATTCTTATTCCAAGGCAGAGTGCAAATGCAGTAAATTTGGTATATGTAATTTATCATCATCTTCTTCACAATTCCTAAAAAAGAAAAATAAAACAAAATAAGAAATTAAAATATACAAGTACATCTAGGAGATATTTATTTTAAAGATTCAATATAGTTTAATCTATAATATATAAAATTTTAATGATCATGTATTAGATAGATAATAAAAGTAAATATTTAAAAGTTTATAAAGTTTACAATACTTTGGTAATTAAAAATAATCTTAAATCAGTTAGAATAGAATTAAATTAGAAAATTAAATGACAAAATATGAGAATTCATAAAAGAAATATTAAAAATTTTTACTTACTTTCAAAACACACAAGTTTATTTTTCAAGCCATATTGTAATTTATTATAGTTTAACTTCCAAATGAAAAATTCTGAAAATAGAAAAATATTAGTTTATAGTTATAGCAAATTTAAAAAAAAAAAAGAATGATTATTGTGTTCAATTTGAATAATGAATTAAGAATTAGATTGTTTGTAATTTCATTTGAAATAATTAGTAGGCGAATAGGTAATATGAATGTATAGTTTAAGTTTGTTTAAAAATTCAGTTGTTTAATTGTTGATTTTGGAAGTTCTCTCTTGTTTTCGACCTTCTGAAGAGGAAAGATGTAATAAAGTTTGCTCCGTTAAAATTTAGATTTTTTTTTCAAAATACTTATAAAAGAAAGTTTAAAAGTAGTCAAAAGTGTTAACAAAACTACAAGCATCTGATAGCATCTGGTAAGAAGTAAAGTCTATTTTTATGAAGAAATAAATGTTAGAAATTGTATGCTGAGCAGTTCATTGATATAAATGCTTCCTGAATTAATTTAAAGAAAGTAAAACCAGTTTCTAACAAGAAAGAAGATTATTAGTTTACTTACCATTTGATGTAAGAGCTGATTGTTTCCTGATTAGAAGAAATTTTATTAGTCAAAATCTCTAAAGTGTCCGTATATCATTGCTGTCCTGGGAAATGGTGGATTCTTATTGAAAAGGAGATCCTGAGCCTTAGCTGTCCAAAGAGAATACAAGATCTTCATAACACGGTATCAATTTCCAATTTTTAAAAATAAAGAACTTTTCTGTGTTTGATTTTTTTTTACGTATTTAATGAACATTTAATTTCACTTGTACACTGTTTCACTGTTTAAATAAGTTATTTTTCATTATTAGATAAGTTTAATTTGATTTATTAGTTACAAAATTCAGAATTTTTCATAACACTTGATTTAACTACATTTGGTTTTTGAAAATAGGGTGTAAAAGCTCACAACACTATAAGAAAAAGTAAGGTTAAGGTTAAGATAGAATCATCGTTCAGAAAACATAATTTGGTATATGATTGTTGAATTTTATAATCGTTTTTGTTGAAATTTTCAATATTAGTTGAATTTGAATCTATTTATTATTTGAAATTTTTGAACTCTGACCCTAAGAAAGAGAATAGCCAGGAGCATATTTTAAAATAATAATATTTAAAATAAAAGAAATTAATTTGAGTCTTACCTTCTTCACATTTATATTAAAATTTAAAAAAAAATTCAAGGTAAGGATTACTTTATAGCATGGTAACTTATAGAATACTATAGTCTGTTATCATATGTTATAATATTATATATATATATATATATATATATATATATATATATATATATACGCAGACGAAGTCTTTGCTGACACAATAATATGAAAAAGTCTATTGGGTATGCAGCAACAATAATGAAACAGAGTACTCTTTCAAGTGTTTATTCCGAGCTTTCGGCCAATATTACAGCCATCTTCAGGGATCTACAATATTGATCAAGAGCGTAATTTATAAAAAAGTAAAAAAAATATAAAAACTTACAACTTGGGGAGGTTGTATCCAAAACGATGTTAGTAAAAATATTACATGTAAGTATCTGGATCCGGTTACACTAATTATACTTAATTTCCACTTGGTGATAATTAGATTATTGCAAATACCAATTCTATTGTCTAAGTTACAGGTTATATTACCAACTAATGGTACCAAGCTGAGAAAACCAAGACTAAGTCTCAAAACCACAAAAAAACAGATAATCTGTATTAACACAAAACAAGATGTAAGCATCCGTATCAAGAAACGAACTTTGATAAAATTTTTGAAAAAATTAATCGTTTTTCTCAAACTGAGATGCATGAGTAGCATAAATTGAAAGAAAGATGACTTGAGATTGTCATGGCTAATGTCATCTTTCTTTCAATTTATGCTACTCATGCATCTCAGTTTGAGAAAAACGATTAATTTTTTCAAAAATTTTATCAAAGTTCGTTTCTTGATACGGATGCTTACATCTTGTTTTGTGTTAATACAGATTATCTGTTTTTTTGTGGTTTTGAGACTTAGTCTTGGTTTTCTCAGCTTGGTACCATTAGTTGGTAATATAACCTGTAACTTAGACAATAGAATTGGTATTTGCAATAATCTAATTATCACCAAGTGGAAATTAAGTATAATTAGTGTAACCGGATCCAGATACTTACATGTAATATTTTTACTAACATCGTTTTGGATACAACCTCCCCAAGTTGTAAGTTTTTATATTTTTTTTACTTTTTTATAAATTACGCTCTTGATCAATATTGTAGATCCCTGAAGATGGCTGTAATATTGGCCGAAAGCTCGGAATAAACACTTGAAAGAGTACTCTGTTTCATTATTGTTGCTGCATACCCAATAGACTTTTTCATATATATATATATATATATATATATATATATATATATATATATATATATAAACAGAGGAAAATAATTGGGTATACAGCTAAATGATTAAGAGTACTCTTTATACTAAAATCCAATATATTTCTTCGATTTTCATCGATATCATCAGGGAAAAGCTACAATAGTGTGAGTTAGGTTTTTTTTATAATATACGGTGATGTGTAGTTTACTTACTATGTGAGATTGACATCATTGTTATTAGATACATTTATATATATATACGAGTTATAATAAACAATTTTACAATTTTTTTATGATTAAAAAGCATATTCTTGATCCCAGGGTAGAGTGCAAAGCTTTGGAATTTGCATAATTTAGTTTCATTTTTCAGTATATTAAAAATTATTCTCTTCATTCCTAAAAAAGAAGGAAAAATAAAATAAGAAAGATGAATAAAAACTTAAATATTAAAGATACATTTGTTAGTTTAAAATAATTTAATTAGTCAAATAAATAATTGAATACTTACTTTTAATAGATTGTGTATAAATTTTCACTTCCATAATTTCCATATTTATTATTTTCATAATATTCATATTTGTCATTTATAAAATTAATAAGAAATTGAGAAATTCTAAAAAAATTAAATTTATATTAAAACATAATCTTCTATATATATAAAAATGAATGTTTGTCTGTATGTACTCAATGAACTTAAAAACTACTGGACCGATTATTATGAAAATTGGTATGTATATGTATTTTTCCACGGAGAAGGTTTGTATGATATGCTCATTGATGCCACTCGCCACCAGGTGGCGCTGCAGACTAGCAACTTCTGTCCCGTTCAACCGATTGTCATGAAAATTGGTATGTATATGTATTTTTGCACGGAAAAGGTTTATATGATATGCTCATTGATGCCACTCGCCACCAGGTGGCACTGCAGAGTAGCAACTTCTGTCCCGTTCAACCGATTGTCATGAAAATTGGTATGTATATGTATTTTTCTACGGAGAAGGTTTGTATTATATGCTCATTGATGCCACTCCCCACCAGGTGGCACTGCAGACTAGCAACTTCTGTCCCGTTTAACCTATTGTCAGGAAAATCAGTAAGATGATGTATTTTTAACGTTTAAGATAAATATTGTAACGTTTTTAACAAATTAAAACACAGGTTCGATTTATTTTTAAGTTGATTTATTTTCTAACGAATAACTACACAAACTATAACACTGCTAAATACTAAATTCACAATTTATTTGCACTATTCGAAAGCTTAAATATTCGCGCTACCTGGATACTAACTCCGCATTCGAATCTGCTTTATTTATATACTGCAACGCCATCTCACGTTCGAGGACCAGAGAATTCGAGAACAGAGTTCTTCATTGTTTTTGGTACCAGAATATTCGCTGCAGAGGGTGTCCGGATTATTCTCGATTCTCGAGAGTTCTGGATAAGCTAAACATTCACCCAGTGGCGTAGTTTCGTTACACTGCCCCCTTCTTAACTCTGATCGTCCCGATCAGATACTTTCCAGTGCTTCCCAGGTGTATGACGGAAACGACAGTTGGACCCAGCCCGACAGATTCCTTTACCAAAGAAATAACAGTCCACGCTCTTCTGTAGATCTACTTCTTTCGGTTGGTAACAGCAAACTGTTATTGACACTCCGGAACCATAGAAAATTACCTCGATCATGCTCCTTACAATCTTCCAGTCAATTTGTTCCGTTCCATTGCTGATCTTTGGTATCGCCAATTCCTTGATTTCGTAATGACTCATAATTTCCTTCAAGTTACTCAATGCGTGCCAAATGTCCCTGTAGGCCAGTTTTTCATTGGACGCCCTTTTCGTCACCAGATAAAGTATGGACCTGCGGCCATCTTCTAGTCGCAACACTTTGCCTACCCGTGGTTGTTGGTCGAGCAGTTCATCTAAACGTCCAAATTTCTTCTTGAAGACGGACGCTATGCCTCTTTCCATACTAAGATCTTGAGACACACAGTGAGCAATCGACACGTTTTTAGGAACTTTGAAGATGTCCTGCCGAACTTCTGCAGTAACGCCAAACCTAATTTTCTTTCGGTTGATGTAATCGGTAATGAATCTGTCAAAGTCAGGCCGATTCTCTTCGATGCTTGCTTCCTGCGAAACGGCCCTAGCTTCCTCGACATTATTAGAGCCTTCGTAAGGTGAAAGTCGATTTATGTGGACCACTTTCGGCTTTCCTCTAGGCAGTTTTTGAATTCGATAAATTACGTCGTTTATCCTTTTCTTAATCTCATACGGGCCTTCCCATTGTCTCTGCAGCTTGGGACATAAACCCTTGCGTCGCTGTGGGTTGTGAAGCCATACAAGGTCTCCTGTTTCAAATATCCTGTTATTTGACCTGACGTTATATTGATTTTTCATGCGATCGCTAGCAATCTGAATGTTCTTCCGGGCGATGTCATGGATCTGATGCATTTTCAGCTTAAGTTGGTCTGCGTAGCCTTCACCAGCGACGCCCTCTTCTAAAGGTTTGCTGCCAAATTCAAGGTCGCATGGTAGGCGTAATTCACGTCCAAGCATGAGACAGGCAGGTGTCTGGCCGGTGGTTTCATTAACTGCTGATCGGTATGCCATCAGGAACATGGGTAGGTATTGGTCCCAATCTTTCTGGTGCTCCGATACCACTTTCGATAGATGTTTTCCCATCGTTCGATTCATCCTTTCGACCATGCCATCTGACTGAGGATGCAGAGGCGTTGTTCTGGTTTTATGAGCACCTAGCAAACGGCATACATCTTCAAAGAGGCTCGACTCGAAGTTCCTGCCTTGGTCCGAATGAATTTCTAAAGGCACACCAAACCGACTAAAGAACTCTTTGACCAATACTTCCGCAACGGTCGCAGCCTCTTGGTTAGGGATCGCGTAAGCCTCCGTCCACTTCGTAAAATAGTCCATGGCTACCAGAATGTATTTATTTCCATCGTCCGTTTCCGGAAAGGGTCCTGCGACATCTATCGCCACTCTTTCCATTGGACTTCCCACGTTATACTGCCTCATGGGAGCTCGTTTCTTGCCAACGGTTCCATTACTTGCAGCACACAACTCGCACTTCCGGCACCAGCGTCTCACATCATCCTTGCAGTTCACCCAGTAAAATCGCTCGCGAACTTTCTGCAAGGTCTTCGTTATTCCGAAGTGCCCTCCTGACGTACCATCGTGCATTTGACGTAGAATTTCCGGCACTTTGCTTCTTGGTACCACCATCTGCAATCTGGACTCGGTACCATCTTCATTCTCGAAAGTTCGATACAGTACTTCGCTCCGCATCACTAGGCTATCCCATTGGCTCCAATATGATTTAACTTCTGGGCTTTGTGCGCTTACTTCTTGCCAAGGAGGTCTTTCACCGTGACGTTTCCAACCCAACACAATTCTCAAGCATGGATCTTTTTCTTGAGATTTCCGGAGCTCCTGGGGTTGCCAGCTCTCGTTAACGACAGTGGTCCGTCGTATAGGGCAGAGTTTTTCCTCTAATCGCGAACAATGAGTGCAGCTTTCTTTGCACGGTCTTCTTGACAATGCATCAGCGTTGAGATGAGTTTTTCCTGCCCTATGCTCGATATCACAGTCGTATGCCTGCATTCGCTTTAAGTTTTCCGACGGCTGTTTCTTGCAATTGCGGCGTAGGTGACCGAACTCGCCGCAATTCCAGCACCTTGGTTCCCGTCTCGTCTCCATTTTGTCTTTACGAATAATTCTTCTTACCAGTTCTTCGAGGCTTTCAGTCTCCGATTCTTCTCCAATCGTTCTTAAACGGTGACCCCGCGAAGTTTGGCTTGCTGTGTCATGTTCTAGCGCTATAGCGAGAGCTTCATCTAGTAGCTACGGTCGAGCCAGTTTCAAAGCTTTCTGTAAATCGTTGTCCCTGAAGCCATTTACAAAAGTGTCGACTGCTATTTCTTCCAGAAAGCTATCGGGCGCTATAGGATATGCCAACCGGACCATACGTGCGATGTCCGCCTCAAATTCTTGCAAGTTCTCGGTTGCGCGTTGATTTCGGGTGCGCAATTGGGCTTTATAAACTTGCTGTAAGTGGCTATCTCCGTAGCGGTTTTCCAATCTGGAGAAAAGCGTCTGATAACAGTACTCTTGATCTTTCGGTATTGATCTCAAAATATCTGCGGCGTCACCTCGCAGAGCAGCTGTCAATGATATGGCTTTTTGTTGTTCTGTCCATCGATTGGCCATCGCGATTGCTTCGAACTGTTTGACATACGTGGACCAGGACGATTTACCGTCGAAATTCGGCAGTTTGAATTTCATACCGCCGCCACATTCCTCGTATACTAATTCTTTCTTGTCTGTAGTTTCAATAACTTTTACGTCCTGTTCGGCGATGTTAGTGTTGGTGACCATGTTTTCTAATTGTCTGATTTTGTTTTCTAAGCATTCGAACTTTTCTTCGACTTGTTCAATCTTTTCTTCGACTTGTCCAAACTTTTCTTCGACTTGTTTAAATTTATGGTCAACCGTTTTAACAACTTCTTCTAGCTTTCCTTCAACCTTCTTAGCATTTTCCTCCATCTTTTCTTCAACTTTCTTAGCATTTTCCTCCATCTTTTCTTCAACTTTCTTAGCATTTTCCTCCATCTTTTCTTCAACTTTCTTAGCATTTTCCTGCATATTCTTAGCATTTTCCTCCATTTTCGCCAAGAGTGATTCTTCGGTGGAAGGGAATTCGAAAGTTTCTGGGTCAAGTCCCTCTTGGGTTAATGCTTCCCTCAATTTTTGCACAAGGGTGGCTTTGGTGCCCGCAGTGTCTTTATCACGTTCTTCTAGTTGTTCTTTTAACTGTTTAACCGTTAACTGTGTTAATTTCATTTCGAATTATCTTAATTAGCACTTCGACAAAGAACTGTCCAAAATGTCTAAAAGTCAATACCGAAACCGGAAAGAGTTTTATCACAAAATTACAAAAACTACGCTCGAAAAGTCCACTAATTAAATTAAAATATCCCACTTCTGACACCAATTGTAACGTTTTTAACAAATTAAAACACAGGTTCGATTTATTTTTAAGTTGATTTATTTTCTAACGAATAACTACACAAACTATAACACTGCTAAATACTAAATTCACAATTTATTTGCACTATTCGAAAGCTTAAATATTCGCGCTACCTGGATACTAACTCCGCATTCGAATCTGCTTTATTTATATACTGCAACGCCATCTCACGTTCGAGGACCAGATAATTCGAGAACAGAGTTCTTCATTGTTTTTGGTACCAGAATATTCGCTGCAGAGGGTGTCCGGATTATTCTCGATTCTCGAGAGTTCTGGATAAGCTAAACATTCACCCAGTGGCGTAGTTTCGTTACAATATGATATTCGTATTAATGGAAGTTACCACTAGATGGCGCTTCCATGTATCAAATTCAATACTGATTAATAGATATCTACACGAATTCGTATAAATATAAGTTCGAAAAATATATTTTTGGTGCGATAAGTAAAACAAAACTATAAACTTTCTTTCCTTCTCAATCTCTTCTTCTCTTTTAGTTTTCTTAAAACTATTTTAGTTGCTGGCGTAGCAACGCGCGCCGGGTACAGCTAGTAGAAAATAAAATATATAATTTTTGTTAGGAATCTAGTATGTAGGGTTATAATATAAATTTGCAAAATAATATGATAAATCTAGTAGGTATGTATGATGGTAGAAATTGTTAAAAAATTAAGATAAGTAATCTAGGTGGGCTGATTTGTTTTATTTGTATAGAATCAAGTTTGTTTTGGAAAAATTTATATAGGATTTAGATTGTTAGTGATAGGCTTTTGTTAATTTGTTGATTTTAGAGATTGTTTCTCTTTCCCTTGGTCTTTTGAAGAGAATGGTTGTAATAAATGTTTTTCAATATTAAAATTGAGTTTTTGATAAAATAATAAGTTAAAAGCGATTTGAATAATATAATATTGGTACTAAAGTTGAATAGAAGGATTTGTACGAGTTTGGTAAGAAGAAAGATTATTTAAAGTTATTTTAAAAGATTGAAAAAGTCGAAGAGAAGAGATATTGTACTAGAAAGAATATTTATCATTGCTAAGAAGATTAAATTATCAAGGTTAAGAAGAGAAGTATTGAAATAAATACTTACCAGTTTTGAATATAGCAGTTTTTCTCAAGAATTGAAGAAAATTTTTCATTTATATGGTTAGAGCAGTTCTTATATGGTAGAAGACGTGGAGAATTGAATTAGCAGCAGTTATACGGTATTATAGTATAAAAATAAATAATTGTGTGTCTAATTTCTTGTGTTGTATAAACTATATTCATTTTCACTTTCATTGAAAAAATAATTTTGCACATCACTAGACTTAAGAATATTTAGAATTTCTTATTTTCACTTAAGAATTTCATTAAAACAATTACTTTTCACCATTTACAGTCACGAAATATTAAATTAGAATTTTCAAGGTTAAGTATTCAGTTAAAAATCCAATAACCCATGCGTATGTCTTACCATTGGCGTTCCAAATAAGGTATTAAAATTAAATTAAAATTAAAATTATATTTATAATGAAATTAAAAGTTAAATTTCAATAATTAATTTTACTAAATTTTGAACTCTGCTCTGAGGTAAGAGTAGTACGGGCAATATAAAATTCATATTTAGAATCAAATATAAAAGTCATTTACCTTAATTAAAATTTCTTATAAAAAGTTTAAATTTAATAAAAAGAAAAATTTTGAATTATAGCATATATACTTATAAATTAAATACTGAGCAAGTTATATATGTTATATATATATATATATATATATATATATATATATATATATATATATATATACTACATCATAACATATATATATATATATATATATATATATATATAACGAAAGGGGGAAAATTAATACTTGGCACCCTTTTTTGTTATATATATATATATATATATATATAAACAAAGTGCCAAGAAAACGCGTATTAATATAAACAAAAGGGAAAAATTATTGGGCATGTACGCAAAAAGGATCAATAAGGCCACGAGTAGGAATGTTAACCGCAGACATGCATGTTTCTGGCTCATTAGCCGTCATCAGTGCGGCATAACCAAGTAGGGTATTGCACTTGGCTAGCAAAAGTGTTCAAATTTAATTTAAAGATAAATATATCATTTAGCTCTGCCCTTTAGGGCATCTTTCATAAAGCTCTGGCTTATTGCCATCTTTAACCTTGTATATGTCGTAGGCAATCGCCGTAATCCGTCATTCCCTGAAAAGCCTAGGCATTACAGGTACTGCCGGCAATCACCGTAATAGGATCATTATTACGGTGATTGACGGAAATTATCCGTCATTTCAGGGACTGACGCTAACGTTTTAGGCAAACGGTGTAACTTTCTGATTTTTTGAAAATTACGGCGTTTGACGGTTGTATAGTCCGTCAATTCTTCAGTAAATTGCGGGGTTATTAGTCGAGTCAACCTGTAGTACAGATAATATCAAAAAGGTAGAAAAAATATAAGGATATTATTGGGTGTGAGTATGATGTAGATTATGAAGTACTTTGAAATGTTGGGAGGGATGGAAAATTATAGTTTTCAAGTAACGGAAGACTGAAAAAGACTTATTAGGTGTGTGTGTGTGATGTTGATGATTACGAAGAGTACGCAAATGTTAGGAAGGGATGGAAAATGGAATTTTAAGTAACGGAAAACTGAAAAAGACTTATTGGGTGTGAGTGTGATGTTGATATTTCGAAGAGTTTGCAAATGTTGGGAACAGCACTAACTTCATGATACGAATTCTGAATTGACTAAACATGCATCCGGCAATCGCTGTAAAATTCAATCATTCGGGTGGTTACACCGTTTGCCTAAATGTTTAAACGTCAGTCCCTGAAATGACGGATAATTTCCGTCAAACAGCGTAATAATGATTCTATTTCGGCGATTGCCGGCAGTACCTGTAATGCCTAGGCTTTTCAGGGAATGACGGATTACGGCGATTGCCTACGACATATGTATATATTGTAAATAAGTGTAAATAAAAACTACTATCAGCACAATATGATGTTTAATATGCATGCCTGAATAATCATCTTAATAAATGTAAATTGAAATTGAGATGTAATATTTGCCATAAAAACCACAACACCCTGCTGCATTTGGAAAAACAACCAATAACATTTAAAAGGAGTACTTTGCCAGGTGAGAATAATATACCTTAGTTAATTTTGGTTCTGTCCCAATTCAAAAAGAAAATGTACTTTTACCAACGGTTAAAGTTAAAATTAAATCAAAAGAAGGTCATTACATTTTTGTCAGAGGTTTAATTGATACTGGATCACAAATTTCTGTAATATCATTTGGTTTATTAGAAAAATTAAAATTAAAGCCTTACAATGTTCAGGTTAATATTTCTGGTATTACTGAGAACACTAGAAAAATTCAAAAATGAATTGATTTAAATGTTGAATTTCTTATCTATGATTACTCTATAAATGTTAAGTTTGCTGTTGTCGACAAGATAACAAGCGATTTGCCACAAGTAAGTTTCAATTTAGACAAATTAAACATTCCAAAAAGTATTAGGTTGTCAGATGATACCTTCAATGAAAATAACAGTATTAATATATTATTAGATGCCAATATAGCTTTTCAAATATTATTAGCTGAAAAAATACAATGTGAAAAAATATGCCTGCGCAATACTCATTTTGGTTTCATTGCTAGTGGGTACACAAACTCTAGTCAAACTTGTAATCTAATAACACTACATGCAACAATTAATGATCTTAATAAGACAATGACGCAGTTTTGGGAAACTGAAAAGGTTCCTGAAACTTTCATAGAATTTTCTTCCGAACAAGAAGCATGTAAGCAAATTTTTAAAAGTAATGGATAATAGGTTTTAAGTAGATTTGCCCTTAAAGCAAGAAATGCATAAGTTAAATTTAGGAGACTCCTTCTCTGTTGCTTTAAAACGACTTGAAAATTTGGAAAAAAGGTTCAAATCAAATTCCAATCTTTATATACAATATAAGAGTTTCATTGATGAATATTTAAAACTTGGACATGCAAAGGTCGTAGATATTAACGAATATAATCTAAATAGTGGATCTGTTTATTTTATTGCTCATTACCCAGTTATTAGGGAAGATAAAAAACTACAAAACTCCGTGTGGTATTTGACGGAAGCATGAAATCTAAGAACAAAAAATGCATTAATGATTTCTTGTATAATGGAGCAGTTGTACAAAATGAACTTTTTGATATTCTTATTTTATTTAGGACATATAAATATGTTATTTTATCCGATATAAGACAAATGTATAGGATGATTTTAGTTAGACCAGAACATTGCAAATTACAAAATATTTTGTGGCGGGAGCCCCACGGCGCATTGCAGTGTCTACAGTTGTACACAGTAACATATGGGCTTAAAAGCTCACCTTTTCTAGCAACAAGGTGTTTAGTGGAACTTGCCATGTCAAATTATGAAAAATTTCCCAAAGCAGCCAATGCTTTGTTAAACAACACATACGTTGACGATATATTAACTGGATCTAACACAATAGACGAATGTGTACAATTAAAAGAAGAGTTAATAAGTTTACTTAAATTAGGCTCATTTTTGCTGCATAAATGGTGCACCAATGAAAAAGAAATTTTAACTGATATACCAATTAAAGAACAAAACTTTGATGAAATACATATAAGCAAAAATAATTTTATAATTAAAACATTAGGTCTGTTTTATGACACTCAATTGGACATTTTTAAATTATCTGCTCCAAAAGGTGCGATAAATCAGTGCCTAACCAAAAGACAATTATTAAGCTTTATATCTAAATTTTATGATCCGTTAGGTTTAGCAGGTCCAGTGTTGACAGCTGCAAAAGTAATAATGCAAAAACTTTGGATTGATAAAGTCAAATGGGACGAAATTTTGCCCAATGAACATTTAGATATTTGGTCTTATAAACATGCCAATGTTAAAGGTATCTTGGTATTTACGATTTGCCAATGTTAACAGAATAGAGATGTTGACTAATTTCCGGATCTACTTTTATTTTATAGATAAACCCTTAATAACCGCGAAAAGAATATTTTAATAATAAAAATGGTTTTAGTTTTAAGAAAAAAGTGATAAATTAGAATAGATTTAAAATTTCCCGCTAAAACGCCCAAAACTGTAATGTGACTTTGATTACGTCACGAACCGATAAACAATGCTCGCGATCTGTCAAACTCTAAGGAACTTAAAAGTTTTCTTGAGAAATAATTCTTTTTAGGCTTTAATACTAGTTAATAATAAATACAAAGTGTGTGTGTATGTAGATGTACATGTAAAAAATGAAGATTTTAATATTCAAACAGCCCACAGTATTTCTAACCACATTGAAGTTATAAATATACCTGTTTTTAAAATTTTTAAAGTTAACAAACGACATAAGTATTGGTATTGATTTATTAAAACAATTAACTGTAAATTTAGAGAAAAAACTCCTTATACAGAAATACTAATTATATACGAATTAGAAGAATTAACACAACTACAGTTGAGTCCGTGGTTCTTTACCCGTGCGTCATCATTTAAAGCATCCGAAGTAAGTCGGAAATTGCAACTTAATAACATGCGGTAGCTGTTTTGTCTTTAGTTTCATGCGTGAAAGACAATGACGCTAGATTAAAAGTATGTGTTTTATCTCGCCAGGTATTAGTGACGCACGGGTAAAGAACCACGGACCCAACTGTAAAAAAGAAACAAAGTAAAAAATTATTCTATTAATATTCCCGCTAGGACATCCCAAATTGTAAAAATAGAAAGCGGAACAGGACTTGTAAATTATATTAATTTTGGCAATCAAATAGAATCACCCTGTGCAGTTGTAAACGTAATAGTATATTACGTAACAAGAGTGGTAAGTAGGACATTACGTACGAGTGGAAAAGTTACACACGAAGCCGCGTAGCGGCGAGTGCGTAATTACACGAGTACGTAATACCTCTTACCACTCGAGTTACGTACTATGCTTTATCTACGACTCAATATTTTAATTTCAATTCTAAATATTTGACATCTCTAAAAAAATATATGACGTACGTACTGTACTGTTATCTACTCCTTTGACACTAAATGTCATTTATACTCATTGTCACCATGCAGGGTAAGTAAGCTATAACGCACAGTTGTGCGTAATGAAACGTCATTCCAACATGACGTTTCATTACGCACAACTGTGCGTTATAGCTTACTTACCCTGCATGGTGACAATGACTGTAAATAACATTTACTGTCAAAGGAGTAGATAAATAAATTTTTTGCAACCACCATTACTAATTCAAGAGAAGAACCAATAAAAATTAATATTAATAAACCTTTTAAAATTGAAAAATTAGATATCGCAGATATAAATTTTAGGTATTGAAAAAATGGAAACCAATTCTGAATTAAACGAATACACCGATAATATTTTAAAATTTAATCTAAAAAATATACGAGTTGAACATTGTAATTACGAAGAAAAACAGGCTATAAAAAATTTATGTTAAGTTCCGCTGCACAAAAATCTTTGTAGTAAAGAAATTCGCCACCATCAAACAATCGATTCTCGGCAAGTTAGAACTGTTTCCTTTGATAAATCCAATCTCTATAATGTAAACACAATTCGGTTTATAATAACAAGTGAGTTACAAATACTAATAGCGAGTAATTAGCGAGAGAAATCAAAGAAATAACTCGTTCACACAGTGACACCAAGCGACGCTAAGTTGTTTATCGCTTCATGACGTCATGCGCTGTGATTGGCGTTCACAGTCACGTGATAATGTGTATTAAATAAAGTTTTTTGAATTAATTTTAATTAATAAAATATTATTAATTACATTTAATAAATATGATTTTAGGTATTTAAATATTACCATTAACCATTTAAATTTAACTTTACATGGATTTACAACTACTGTCCACATGCCTATTGAAATTATAGGTTTTTGCGATGCATCTACTATAGCTTATGGGGCAGTAATATATTCTAGAGCAATTTCCTTAAACAAAATAAATGTAAATTTAATTTGCTCCAAATCTAGAATTGTTCCTATAAATAAGAATTTAACTATACCGAGACTTGAATTAAATGCAGCACTACTGCTTGCTAATTTAGTTAAAAGAATTTATGAATTATTAAAATTAAATAATTGTAATATTTATTTGTATTCAGATTCAAAAATTTCTTTAGCATGGATTAACTTAGAACCTTTAAAGTTAAATCCATATGTTGCTAACAGAGTACAAAAAATAAAAAATTGTACTGTAGACTTTAAATGGCTATACATTAGCACCAAAGATAATCCTGCTGATCTTTTATCAAGAGGGTTAGTTAGAACCTTCACAGTTGGTATCAAATGAATTTTGGTTTAATGGTCCTAGTATGTTTTCAGATAAATTTTTTATCATATTGAAACACCTATTGACATGTCTTTCCCTTTACCCGAAGAAAAGATTGTTAGTCACCTTTTAACAACAAAATTAGAAACATTTTTTAATAAATTCTCTTCCATAACAAAAATTCAAAGAATAGTTTCTTATATTTTTCGCTTTATTTACAATTCAAAACAATCATCCAGCATTAATAGGCGTACTGGAAACCTAACCATTTCTGAGCTAGACCAATCTTTAATGACAATTATAAAAGGCGAACAAAGGAACAAATTTGTTAATGAAATTAAATGCCTTGAGAAAAATTTAGAAATTAAATCATCTTTAAAGTCATTGTCACCATTCTTAGACTCCAATGGTGTATTAAGAGTTGGAGGAAGGCTTCAAAATTCAAATTTAGCTTACAATCAGAAGCATCCAATTATATTGCCAAAATCAAATCATATAACTAATTTAATAATAACAAGAGAGCATTTAAAATTATTACATGCTGGTTCAAGACAGGTATTAAGTTCCTTAAATCTTATGTATTGGCTAATTAATGGCAAAAGAGAAATTAAAAAGGTAATACATAGGGGCGCAACCGAATTGGCTCCCGGGGTCAAGTCTTCATCCGCAAGCGAAAAAAGGGTATAGGTAAATTGGCTCCCAAAATAAATCCCTTTCTCTAATTACTTTAAGAAGATTTAATAATATTTTGCAATAAAAATAAAAATATTAGAAAAACATCAAAACAACAAAATAAATCCCTTTCTCGCAGTGTCCAATCGCAATGTTCAAAACAACCTAATTAGATACTTAATACACGCCTACTAAATTTCTGTATAAATATCGAAAACTGATCGGAAAAATATCAGTTCTTGTAAATTTTCTCGCGAAATATAATTACTAAAGTTTGGAATAAAAATGGAAATAGTAGTCACCGAAATGTTAAGTGAAAGAGGGAAACCACTACTGGTAGTTAACTTGTTTAAGTTCAATTTTCAAAAATGTTAGCTGGTAATGTGAAAAAGTGGCAATGTGCAAAAAGAGGGTGCAAAGCGAATTTAAAAACGCTAGGTGATGATAACACTATAACAAAGTCGAACCTAGAGCATAACCACGAAGCCAACAGCGAAGCAGGAGTAAACCGGCAACTTTTAAGTAATAACTTAAAAAGAAAAGCTGTGGAAAATCTTTGCGAAAAACCAGCAAAAATAAAATAATAACATTAAATATTGAATTACTAGTAATCCTTGTTCATCGAGATAATCTTCGGGAGCCAATTTACCTATGCCTTGGGAGCCAATTTACCTGTCATTACGGGGGGCGAACTGACAGGGGAGCCAATTCGACTGCTCCGATACATAGATGTATTGTTTGTTTTAAACATAAAGCAAAATGCTCCGAACAACTAATGGGTTCCTTACCAGAAAAAAAGAGTATGCGCTGCTAGAGTCTTTGAATACGTAGGGATTGATTTTTGCGGGCCTTTTTACATTAAACAATCTCGCTTAAGAAAATCAGTTTCATCCAAGGCTTAAATAGCTCTATTCATTTGTTTTTCTGTTAAAGCTATTCATATGGAAATTGTATCAGATCTTACAACCGAAAGCTTTTTAGCTTGTTTTAAAAGGTTCATATCAAGAAGGGGTAAACCTTCTAATGTATTTTGTGACAATGGTGCTACTTTTAAAGGAGCAAAAAATCAGATAACTGAATTTTATAAAAATAAAGAAAAAATATATTATTTTTGCGTCGATGTAAAAATACAATTTAAATTTATACCCAGTTATTGACCAGTGTTTGGGGGTTTGTGGGAAGCAGGTATTAAAAGTGCAAAATATCACTTAAAAAGAGTAATCGGTGCAACCCAACTGACTTATGAGCAGATAAATACGTTAGTAATACAAGTAGAAGGAATTTAAAATTCCCGACCTTTGTGTGAAATGTCTCAAGATATTTCAGATTTAAATTATTTAACTCCAGGTCATTTTTTAATTGGTTGTCCAATAACCAGTTATCCAGAACCAGAATTAACTCTTATTCTCCAAAATAGATTAAAATATTGAAATCATTGTACCCAGATGCAGCAGCAGTTTTGGAAAAAATGGCATCTTGACTATTTGACCCAATTACAAAATCGTCCAAAATGACACAAAAGTATACCAAATTTAAAGGAAGGAATGCTTGTATTATTAAAAGAAGACAATATTCCTTCATTTAAATGGCCTATGGGTCGTATACAGGGTTGTTCCTGGAAAGGATGATAAGGTGAGAGTTGCTGAGGTAAGAACTAAGGACGGTGTTTATTTACGATCCATTAGAAATATCGCCATCCTTCCTATTCTAGAACAAAATTAAGCTCTGCCTTTTTGGCATCTAATTATAGCTCTGCTTTTTTTAGCATCTAATAACAGTTCAAATTTATTTATTTATTTATTTATTTATTTATTTACCAGTAAAGTACAAATACAAAAAAAAAAGAAAATACAATATAGTACAAATTCGAAAAAAGAAATCGCAGAGGGAGACCATCCCTATATGCTAACTGGTAGTTTAAGTAACTTATATCTACAAAAAAAATACCAATACATAATTTAAAACAAATTGAAAATATAAAATAAAATATTCCAAATTAAAAAAAAAACAATAAATCTGTAAACAACTAAAAGACAAAGGAACAATACAAATGAAATGTAGTATTTAGATATATTAATTAGATATTAAATTCAATTAATCAGCCTATCGGTGCATTTTCTTTAATCCATTTTTTTAACTTTTTCTTTCTAACCTCTCTGGAACAGCTCAAATTTTTTAAATCGTTAGGTAATCGATTGAAAATTTTGATTGCTACAATTAAACTATTTTTGTCACTGACTCTTTTATGTAGTATGGGAAGCATAATGCTTTTATTTCTGGTGATACTTCGAGAGTTAATATATTGTGTTCTCAAGTCCTGGTAGTGGTACATGATTGCATCTAATGAAAACTGTTGCTTTAGATTCAGTGGAGAATTTATATGTTTTAAACAATTTCTGTTAATTATTTTTAGTATTTTTGATTGTATTCCTTGTAATTGATTAAGGCAGTTACTATAAGCACCTCCCCATGCAATAATACCATAAGATGCAATGCTGTGGAAGATAGCATGGTATATCATATTTAAAGTCTTAGGTTGTATGAACTGAGCAAGCTTGTAGAAAATAAATATCAGATATTTTGTTTTACCAATCACGTATTCAATATGCTTATCCCATCTAAGATTGTAATCAAAAACTATTCCCAGATATTTAACATTATTTACTCTATTAATTTTAATGTCATTCATTACAATATTACAATTGATTGGTACACTGTCCTTGTAGTTCCCAAAAGTCATGTATACCGTTTTTTCAACATTTACTGAAAGTTTATTAAATCTTAACCATCTAGAAATATGATCAAGTTGCTTGTTCATTTTGCTAATCGCTTCCTGCCATGTATTTGCAATTGACACTGTTGCAGTATCATCTGCATAGAAAATGATGATACAATCATCCATACTAGTAAGTAGGTCATTAACATATAACAAGAACAATAAAGGTCCCAAAATTGTTCCTTGAGGCACTCCAGTTACAACCAATCTGCAATCACTTACCACATTTCCAATTTTAACTCTTTGAAATCTATTGTTAATGTAACTTTTAATTAGTTTATGGGCAGTACCACGAATGCCATGTCTATATAGTTTTTCAAGCAAAAGTGTATGGTCTACAGTATCGAAAGCTTTTGTTAAATCTAAGAAAGTAACTATAGAAGGTTTACTACTATCGAGATTATTGTAAAGTATATTAGTAATATAATTAAGTGCGTCTTTTGTACCCATATTTTTGAGGAATCCAAACTGTTTCTTAGATATTATCTTATTTGATAGGAAAAAATCTATAAACCTATTATAGATTAGCCTTTCAAAAATTTTAGCAATATTAGAGATAAGAGAAATAGGACGGTAGTTACTAAGTTGATGAATTTTGTTATTTTTTGGAATAGGTGAGATTTCTGAGTTTTTAAGTAGGTCTGGCCAAATAGCTTGTGTTATACAATTATTAAAAATGGATGCTAAGGAAGGAGCAAAATATTTTGAAAGCACTTTAATTGTTCTACAATGTATTAAATCAATACCACCAGGTTTATTTTTCAATTGATTAATAATTGACATAATTTCTAGGCTATTGGTTGGGGATATAAAAATTGATGAAGGATTCATAAAAGGTAGTTTAATATTTTGTATAGTTGTATTCGATATTTGAGAACTCAATTTGGATCCAATTTCACTAAAGTATTCATTAAAAATATTAGCAATATCGGTTGGATTACTGACTTTTGTATTATTTTCATCAATTATATAATCAATTGATTTATTTGATTTATTTGTGTATCCCAATTTATTTTTAATAATTTTCCATAATTTTTTTTATCATTTATATTATCTTCAATAAGTCTAGAATTATACTTAGTTTTTGCATTAAATATAGCTTTATCTAAAAATTTAGAAAAATTTTTATATTCCATTTTTAGTTGCAAATTTGTTGGATCTGACTTCCAAGATTTGTATAAATATTCTTTTGTTTTACAGTGTTTTACTATGCATGGCGTGATCCATTCCTTTTTAAGGGCTGATGGGGAGTTTTTGTTACCTTTAATTGCTGTGTATGTAGATCTCCTTACCAATTCTTGTATCTCATTAATTAATAATTCAATACTTATATTAGGATCATTAGTATAAATTTTTTCCCAATTTATTCGTCTCGCTAAGACCTCAAGCTTTTGATAATTGATTCTTTTTGCATAGTCATAGGATTCAGATGTTGTTGAAATAAAATCAATTAAAAGAAAAAGCGGAAAATGATCAGGGTAGGGTATACAAATTTTGATAGGTGTAGTCTTAATGTTTTTTAGTTTCACAAAAATATTATCAATACATGTACCTGATAGCCCATCTTCTGTAGGTCTAGTAATGCTTCTAAAATTAAAAGCTATGGCTTCGAGTCACCTTTTACTTTATAGTGGATTATTTTACTATTTAATTGTGTATAATTGTTCATTTAATTAGTTTAGTTGTAAGGTTTCATCAGAAACCATAGCCCCCCCAGTAAGTACTGTACCTAAAGTGTTATTACGCAGCCCACAACGCAAATAATCATATTTAGTGTGTACGTAATATAGGAAAATAACTTAGTAAATAATGGAACTAGTTTTAGGTTATGTTTTCTTTTGTTATTTATTTAATCATTTCTATGGTTAAGATAAACAAATAGTTATTATCCTAACAAGTGCGGAAAGTTATACTTTCCCGCACGCGAACTGCCGATGCCCGAACGACGCGAAGCGGAGTTGGGGCAAGCAGTTAAGTGCGGGAAAGTTAATTTCCGCAAGAGTTAGGATCAATATTTTTTTACAAGCAAAATCACCTCGAAAATTATTTAGATATTTGAAAAGATGCGATTGTGACAATTAAATCTTCCATAGTGTCAATAAATACACGACTGTAGCTATAGCAACCCTACTTAAACAGGTGAGTTTGTTGTTGCTCTGAGTAAGGTTTACAGGTGTGATTTAATAAATTATGATTTTAAAAATCCCCATTTTCATGTAAAATAATCCTAATTTTTTTTACTATTTGTATGTAGTCCAACAAGATAAAGGTAATAATACAATAATTTGTCAAAAAGGTTATGGGAAAACAATTTCAATTTATTAAAAAAAAATGCGTGCGGGAAAAAACCTTACCCGCACTCCTTGCGGGAAAGAGATATTTTCTGAATTAAAATGCTTGCGGGAAAGTGTTGTTTTACACATGCTTGTAGAAAAAAGAAATTGAAATACTTACACAAATGTTTTCACATTTCTAAATTCAGCAGAACAAAAGTCGGAATTAGTGGCAAACTGCCGAACATGAAAATATCAACTTTTGGGAGATTTCTATTGTCGGCTTTTGTATAACCTTGTTCCATAATAAAAAATTAACAGAAGGCTTCAAACACTTGCGACAACTTCTGTTATGACTATAGTACTTCAATTCGTAACCAATTACAATCAAATATTTTTAGAAAAATACAAATAAATTGTAGAAAAACGCGAAATAACATACAAAGCAGTGTTGTTTACTTATTGCTACTCACAAATGACGTTAAGCACTGTGATTGGCGTTTGGGTTCTTACGCGGCACAGATAATTTACGCAACTTTATTTATTGATTTAAAATTATAAATCATTGTTATTTCTTAAAAATCTTTATTGAGTGATATTGTTGTATAACAAACTTTATTTTAAAAAGCATCTTAAATTTTTTTTCGATTACTGTCCGGTACCCTATTCCAGTTCAATGGGTTGTAGATATCTACTTCAAAATAGAATTTAAAGATTTCACCCGAACAAACATATTTACATAGGTACATACGTGGACACAAGTCATTTTGTGATAATTGTTAAATTAGGATAAGAGAATCCATTATTTAGAAAGTACCAAAAGAGTTAGTTGCAAAGTATCAACGTCTGCGTTATTTTTCTATTTATAGCTTCTGGGGTTAATGGACCTAACAATGACAAAAAGATAATAATTTTAAGAATTTTTCGTAAGAAAAATTGTTATAACGTTCAGTTTTTGGTTGTAATTTTTTTTTTTTCGATTCTATATTTTTTGAATTACCTGTTTTGGTACTAAAATCGATTAGTATATCAAAATAAAATTTAAACAAATAAAAGTTGCGTAATCAAAAGGTCAAAAAAACTTAAAATGCGCAATGAGCGCATATAGTAGAATTCAAAAGACCATGCGCTTCTCTATTGATTGCTTTCTCACTGTATGTTCGCTAATACGATTCTATCTACTCGAATTCGTCAAGGTGGGGCTCTGCTAACATGTTATACGAATAATTAACTGTATTACGAATATAGTGATACCAGAGTCTCGTGTTTGTGTCCCCAAAAAGTCTGGGGCCTATCGCGCATCCTGGTATATGGCTTCCTGGCCCCATTTTAGACAAGTCTCAGTGCCCCAACTCTAGAACTCATGATTGGCTCTTTTTGGAACCTCTGTCGTGCTTGCCCCTCGATGCCTGTCGATAAGGTAAGATTTGCAACATTTATATTTGATTTATTTTATAAAGTAGAGGGGTGTATGTATATCCTGTTCAGTCTAATATAATAAAATTCACGTGATCCTATGTTATAACCGGCATAAAAGTATGGTAGGTTACTTATTTACCGTTCAATGTTTATACAAGTAATGTTTGAATAAAAAAATCAATTTGATTCGTAAAAGTTGTTTCAATTATGTATAAATATTAATTGATTTTACCAAATGTGGCACGTATTCATACGTAGTTATATCAAAAAACCTATATAATTTTTAAATAGTCGCATAAAATTAAGATAAGTTGTTTATTTAATCGTAAAAATAAATCTATGTAGAAGATGTGGTGAATAAAAATAAAAGCCTTAACACAAAAATGTTCGGACATAATATAATTTTATCTTAAAGTTTCTTTATTTTGTTGTGATTACCAAATTATGTTTTTCTTTTACAATACATTAAAATATATTGTTTGGACATATTAACAAAAATTGTATTAGCTAATATGTTATTAAACTATAAAACTAAGCTAATATTGATAACAACGCAATATTTGGCTGACACATATTTGTTCAGACGAACGATTTCAATATAGCTCGTTACGTCTTGTCTGTCTCCCTTTTCCTTAATAACAGCATCAATTCTAGCTTGCATAGTTTTAACAAGGTTAGTCTTCCGCTTTAAAAAAATCCCATAAATTTTCTAATTTTACTCGCAAATCAGAAATGTTTCGTTGGGAATAATTTTTTAAATGTTTCATTATTCTGTGCCGTACAGTTACCTACTATTTAAATTAGGACTACTGAAAGGTCAATCAAGGACGGAAATATTATCTTGAAACCATTTTTCGTAGTCTTGGTCGTATGACATGATGCCCCACCTTGTTAAAACATAGTTTCTATTAGGTGATAAAATTGTAATTGACATAATATGTAAACTAGTTTCAAGGGTATTTATCTGCGTTTACAGTTTTAAAGTTTTCCAACGCGTAAAGCACACATGCTTCCTATAACATTAAATCTAATGGAAACTTTTTTTGTTCTCTTAGACAGTCTTTATGATACGCACTCGCACAAACATCAAATTTGAAGCATGCTAAAAATCATCTTTTTCCATTCTTTGTAAATCCAGATTGTCCGTTTCTTAGGTCACACTACTCGCCTTTTCTTTTGTTTTTCCGTTAGCAACAGTTTTCTTTTCCCCAAAGTAATAAATATGCCATAATATGCAACCTATGGACCTAAATCTAATACTTTGCGACAATTATAAAGGAATTGCACTGCTTGATGTATGTTACAAAATTTTAGCACAAATACTAAAAGCTAGATTAAACAACTGTGCCGAAATGACACTAGGAGAATATCAGACAGGATTTAGAAGAAACAGATCTGTAACAGACCACATTTTTGCCCTAAAGGAAGTACAAATAACATGCTTCGAATATAAAATATCTCTATATGCCTTGTTTATAGACTTAAAACAAGCGTATGATCGAATAGATAAAAATAAAATGTACCAAGCTTTAGAACAACTAGAAGTACCAAGCAAACTCATTAAATTAATAAAAATGACTCTGGAAACAACGAAAAATGAAATAGTCTGGAAAGGACATAAATCTCAGGAGTTTGAAGTTAACCGAGGTCTACGTCAAGGGGACCCCCTATCTACTGTGCTATTCAATATGGTACTGGAAATGGTTCTACGAAATTCTAAAATCAAAATGGAAGGAACAATATTTAAGAACGAACATCAATGTATGTCATTTGCGGATGATTTAACAATACTGACAAAAGGAAAAAAAGAACTACAGAAAATCATAATAAGAATCGAGAATGAAGCACTGCAATTTGGACTTGTAATAAACGAGAAGAAGATAAAATATATGGTGATGGGAAGTACACAACAAGAAACAGATCACGTAATGATCATATCATATAAGGGAAAAGAATACAAATTTGAAAGAGTACAACAGTTTACGTATTTGGGAGTGTTAATAGAAGATAAAGGACAAGAACACCTAGAGTTAAAGGCTAGAATTGCCAGGGGGAATAAAAAATACGGAAGCCTCAGGACACTTATGACGGCAAAATATGTGTTCAGAAATACAAAAACAAGGATACGACCCACAGTAACATATTCCTGCGAAACCTGGGTTTTAAAAAAATCGGATGCAGAATTGCTAGAAAATGGGAAAGGAAAATGTTAAGAGCCATATATGGGGGGAGAAACACTGAGGAAGGATGGAGGAGTCGAACAAATAATGAAATTAAAATGCTGTACAGTCAACCAAATATAAGCACTTTTATAAGATCACAGCGAATAAGATGGCTTGGCCATGTGGAAAGATTAGGTTCAACCAGGCTTCCAAAAATGGTTCTATACAGAAGTCCCATTGGGAAAAAAAGGAAGAGAAGACCGAAGAAAAGATGGAGTAGCTCAGTACAAGAGGACTTAAAGATAATAAATATTAGGGATTGGAAGGCAAAAACACAGAATAGAATAGAATGGAGAGGAATAGTGAAGCAATACACACAAGCAGCAGGAAACAACTAAATTGTAATATGTATCTATGTGTTTGATATTGTAGATGTTATATTGTATATGTATATATTAATTTAATAATATCTACAAATGCCCTAGGCCTACAAGGTCTGTTGAGCAATTAAAAAAAAACTAATATTTATTAGATGTCAAAGATAATAATAGTATACCTAATACTATTATGACGTTTTACAGAGTCTTTGAAAATCAAAGAACATATAGACCGTTTACTAAGAACCAACAACTACTTCCCTGGCTATATGCCACGACGGACATTGAATTACAGTTCAAAGTTAAACGGGGTTAGTATATCTGCAAGATAGAACTAACCATTTTAGTTTGCAATTCGATAGGATATCACTTGTAGACTTGTTTCGACGTTTTTTGCGTCTCATCAGTACAAGGCAGATATCCATCCAGAAGCTCTAAGAGCAACTAGATTGGAGATATGTCTGAAATCACACAAATATCTGCCTTGTACTGATGATGATGAGACGCAAAAAACGTCGAAACCGGTCTACAAGTGATATCCTATCGAATTGCAAACTAAAATGGTTAGTTCTATCTTGCAGATATACTAACCCCGTTTAACTTTGAACTGTAATTCAATGTCCGTCGTGGCATATAGCCAGGGAAGTAGTTGTTGGTTCTTAGTAAACGGTCTATATGTTCTTTGATTTTCAAAGACTCTGTAAAACGTCATAATAGTATTAGGTATACTATTATTATCTTTGACATGATAAACGTTTTACTGAAATGACAATTGATTAGCAGGAAACTGCAATCAAGTAGTTAACTAATATTTATATTTAATAAAATTAATGATCAATGCAGATAGGTAAAAACTAATATAATTTCCACACGATTTTTTTATTATTGATTTTATCAACCCACAATAAACTAGGTAACTCTATTTTGATACTCCAGAAGCAAATATTGTAAATTTTGTATGTATTGGCACAGATTTCGGTGCACTGCAGAACTATAAATATTGGTTAACATCAACGACAAGGTATACTGTGGAATAAGGACTAAAAATATTTTTAATATAACATAGATACCACCTCCGAGAATTTTAATAGCTCGTAAAAATCATGAAACCTACTGATTTTTAATACATCCTAAAACACTTTTACGCCTAATGAAAATTTGTTTCAAATGCACCATTTATATTAACAAATGCAAGATTCATTTATTTGTCACAACATTATCTTTTTGTATGTTTGCTTTACAGCTTCACTCCGAATACCGGAGCACCTATCGATGGCACGAATATACGGGGCCTAGACAAGAAGTTGTTAGGAGACCGCCACAAACGGAAAAAACAAATGATATTAGTGCTACAAAAAATATTGAAGATGAGTTTCATTCATCTGAAATGGGTAAGTACATTATTTATTATTTTTTTAGGTAATTACGGTTTATTGTATCTGAGTGATTCCGCTTTGAGTAGTATTTCAAAATTACCTAACAATTTCCTCAGACGTTTCAAAAAAGCTTTTACATTAATACATATACATTGTACAAACTACTATCATTATATTAATAATGACAACTCGGCTATGTCCATTAGAGAAACGTAGGCATTTGGGAGTTTATCAGTTGGTGCTTGCAAAAAAAACTAATTTAAACTGGATCTACTAACAAAATCGAAAATTTCAGAGATTTCAAATACGATAGTTAATTTTGAGGATATACTCATTTTAATAATACAAATTCTACGCGCTTTGATATTCTTGATTTCTTGTTTCTATTTCTCTATCTCTAATTTGTTATTATTATCCTTTTTCTTTTTTCCATATTTTTTATGTGCCACATCCACCAAACTGGTATAGAGTTATGATTTTAAAAATCATCCCCTTAAAGAATATTATTCGGTCTCAAATTTTTTATATTGACGTTAAAGTGATACTTTACAAATTTAATTAATATAACTTCTTATCGATATCAACTATATTTATTTTAATCTCTTTCGATAATTTTCTGGTACATAAGCTTACAACAATTTCTAGGTATAATCCTGTCGTAATTATAGAAATCGATATAAGTTTATATATGGTTTCTTCATAGAATTAATTTCGTTTGCAGTGCACAAGCCGGAACCAGCCATGCCTAGAAGAAAAAAATATCCAGATTTAGCTTACCGGCACAACGAGTTTATTGTAAGTGATGGAACTAATGATTTTAATAGTGCAGATAGAGCTAGGGTAAGTTTATACTTTATCTTTTTGTATTAATTTAGTTAATAATGTTTTATGCACGTATAGCAGTTTTAGTATTGTTTGGAACGCGACTGCTAAAAGTAAAATACAGGGCATTCGCAGTGCTAGTACCTATTAACAAAAATGCTTATTTTATTAATTAAATTATTATTTTATAATTAAGTAGAGATAACCATTTATTTAATACAAATATTAGTTTGGTATATTACAGCAAAAAAACACTAAAAAATTTTGCAAATTTTATTATATAAAATAGTTTTTATCACATTTTACTTTAATTCATATAGTCCTGTTTAAGTTATTTGAACCGTTTCATTTTAGAAAGAAATTATGTTATCCTACCATACTATACTTAAAAAATAATCAATATCAACACTAAAAATGAAAACCATAACAAAACGATTATTATGTAATATTGACAATCTAAACACCTTTTTAACATTTAAATCGATATACAGATATGTATTCTGTATTACTCTTGACACCCATACGTGGTTTCATAGACATTAAGAGGTCTACATATGAAAGTTGTGTTATTCCAGTTTTTTCATGTGCTGAATCCATTTTTAAAGGACATTTTCTTCAGAGGAGGTGTATTAATTTGTTATAAACAATTTAATCTATACTAATATTATAAAGAGGAAAGATTTGATTTTTTGTTTGTTTGTTTGTTTGAAATGAATAGGCTCCGAAACTACTGGACCGATTTCAAAAATTCTTTCACCGTTGGCAACCTACACTATTCCCGAGTGACATAGGCTATGTTTTATTTAAAAATATGGGGATCCTTACTAAAATGCCATTAATGTAACCAAAAATGACCTTAAAACCCTTACATCGCTTGCGCTGAGAATACTAGCCTCAAGGTCAAACCTTCCAATTAGTAGGGATCGGTTTTTCTTATGGCCAACCACCTAAGGCGGGTCGAGTTCCTGAAAATCAATTTATTTTGTTGCCAGAAAATAAAACAACTTGTTATATTGTTTACAGGGAAGCGTTGACCCAATATATTTAGTGGCGAGGAAAAGTTTGTTAGTTTGTTTGTTTGTTTATTTGAAATGAATAGGCTCCAAAACTACTGGACCGATTTCAAAAGTTCTTTTACCGTTGGCAAGCTACACTATTCCCGAGTGACATAGGCTATGTTTTATTTTCAAAAAAATAGGGATACTTACTAAAATGCCATTAATGTAACCAAAAATGACCTTATAACCATAACATCGCGTGCGCTAAGAATACTAGCCTCAAGGTCAAACCTTCCAATTAGTAATGATCGGTTTTTCTCATGGCCAACCGCCTAAGGCGGGTCGAGCACCTGAAAATCAATTTATTTTGTTGCCAGAAAATAAAACAACATGTAATATTGTTTACAGGGAAGCGTTGACCCAATATATTTAGTGGCGAGGAAAGGTTTGTTTGTTTGTTTGTTTGAAATAAATAGGCTCCGAAATTACTGGACCGATTTCAAAAATTCTTTTACCGTTGGCAAGCTACACTATTCCCGAGTGACATAGGCTATGTTTTATTTTCCAAAAAAATAGGGATCCTTATTAAAATGCCATTAATATAACCAAAAATGACCTTTAAACCCTTACATCGTGTGCGCTAAGAATACTAGCCTCAAGGTCAAACCTTCCAATTAGTAGGGATCGGTGTTCCTCATGGCCAACCGCCTAAGGCGGGTCGAGGACCTGAAAATAAATTCATTTTGTTGCCAGGAAATAAAACAATATGTAATATTGTTTACAGGGAAGCGTTGACCCAATATATTTAGTGGCGAGGAAAGGTTTGTTTGTTTGTTTGAAATGAATAGGCTCCGAAACTACTGGACCGATTTCAATAATTCTTTTACCGCTGGCAAGCTACACTATTCCCGAGTGACATAGGCTATGTTTTATTTTCAAAAAAATTGGGATCCTTACTAAAATACTAATATTATAAAGAGGAAAGATTTGATTTTTTGTTTGTTTGTTTGTTTGAAATGAATAGGCTCCGAAACTACTGGACCGATTTCAAAAATTCTTTCACCGTTGGCAAACTACACTATTCCCGAGTGACATAGGCTATGTTTTATTTAAAAATATGGGGATCCTTACTAAAATGCCATTAATGTAACCAAAAATGACCTTAAAACCCTTACATCGCTTGCGCTGAGAATACTAGCCTCAAGGTCAAACCTTCCAATTAGTAGGGATCGGTTTTTCTTATGGCCAACCACCTAAGGCGGGTCGAGTTCCTGAAAATCAATTTATTTTGTTGCCAGAAAATAAAACAACTTGTTATATTGTTTACAGGGAAGCGTTGACCCAATATATTTAGTGGCGAGGAAAAGTTTGTTAGTTTGTTTGTTTGTTTATTTGAAATGAATAGGCTCCAAAACTACTGGACCGATTTCAAAAGTTCTTTTACCGTTGGCAAGCTACACTATTCCCGAGTGACATAGGCTATGTTTTATTTTCAAAAAAATAGGGATACTTACTAAAATGCCATTAATGTAACCAAAAATGACCTTATAACCATAACATCGCGTGCGCTAAGAATACTAGCCTCAAGGTCAAACCTTCCAATTAGTAATGATCGGTTTTTCTCATGGCCAACCGCCTAAGGCGGGTCGAGCACCTGAAAATCAATTTATTTTGTTGCCAGAAAATAAAACAACATGTAATATTGTTTACAGGGAAGCGTTGACCCAATATATTTAGTGGCGAGGAAAGGTTTGTTTGTTTGTTTGTTTGAAATAAATAGGCTCCGAAATTACTGGACCGATTTCAAAAATTCTTTTACCGTTGCCAAGCTACACTATTCCCGAGTGACATAGGCTATGTTTTATTTTCCAAAAAAATAGGGATCCTTATTAAAATGCCATTAATATAACCAAAAATGACCTTTAAACCCTTACATCGTGTGCGCTAAGAATACTAGCCTCAAGGTCAAACCTTCCAATTAGTAGGGATCGGTGTTCCTCATGGCCAACCGCCTAAGGCGGGTCGAGGACCTGAAAATAAATTCATTTTGTTGCCAGGAAATAAAACAATATGTAATATTGTTTACAGGGAAGCGTTGACCCAATATATTTAGTGGCGAGGAAAGGTTTGTTTGTTTGTTTGAAATGAATAGGCTCCGAAACTACTGGACCGATTTCAATAATTCTTTTACCGCTGGCAAGCTACACTATTCCCGAGTGACATAGGCTATGTTTTATTTTCAAAAAAATTGGGATCCTTACTAAAATGCCATTAATGTAACATGTAATCAAAAATGATCTTAAAACCCTTACATCGCGTGCGCTAAGAATACTAGCCTCAAGGTCAAACCTTCCAATTAGTAGGGATCGGTTTTTCTCATGGCCAACCGCCTAAGGCGGATCGAGCACCTGAAAATCAATTTATTTTGTTGCCAGAAAATAAAACAACATGTAATATTGTTTACAGGGAAGCGTTGACCCAATATATTTAGTGGCTTTTAATCCCGTGCAAAGCCGGGGCGGGCTTCTAGTTGTATAAAGCTATAAATCTTTAACGAAAAAAATATAGGAAAGAAGTTTCCAACAAAAAATGTTTATCCTAACAAGTTCTACAAAAAAATTCCTATACTTTATTCAATACATCTTTATTTTGGCAGTTAATGGCATTTGTTTAAAAAATTATTAAAAAATGCATTTTTTTGTAACAAATCGTCCATAACTCAGGTTCCATTCTTTAAAAAGAGTTTACTACCTCTTATTTCTACATTTAAACAATTACCCTAACAATTATATGTGATAAAGTAATTATTTGTCACTCATATCGATGTTACAAAGGCAATAGTGAGACCAATCATCACTTACGGGCTTGGAAGTGTACGGAAGAAAACGATATATAGATGGAATAATCAAGGAAAAATCTCGATCAAACTTGGAAAATGCCCCAAAATGACATGCCAAAAAAATTATCTAAGAAAATTCACCACAAAACTGGGTAGTAAATCTGAATGGAACAAAGACACCATATTGGGACCAAACCAAAATGTCATAAAATATTATACGAGCAGCTCCAAGACAGATGAAAAAACGGGAGCAGGGATTTTTGGACCCACTACCAAATACTCAGAAAGCTTAGGCGCATACCCAAGCATTTTTCAATCGGAAATCTGTGCAATTGAAAGATATGTAGAATTTAGTATCGAAAGAAACTATCGTAGACAAAAGATTGTAATCATGTCAGATAGTCAAGCAACTATCAAAGCACTGAACTAACAGACCACAAAGTATAGATACCAGGAGTCTAAACGCAATGTTAAACGAATGGTCTCAATTAATGGGACAGAACTATTGAAGGTAGAGTGCGCCATTGTTTAAGAAGTACTCGTTTAAATCCTTACGCTGGAAGTTTTTTTGCTATTGACAGCTCTGGAAAATATATTTTATTACAACTAATTTTAAATAAATAAGTTAATATTATATATTTATAATTTAATTTAACATTCGCGACATTCAAATGTCATAATAATAATAACATCGGTACATCCTGAATCCTTGCGCAGCTAGTGGTAAAAATTATAACTATGATCTGGGTTGATTATTGTGTACCAGAAATATTATGGAAAAGCCTATACCGTTTAGACTTCTGGTATCTATTGTTACGTTCAAGGGGTTCAAATAAAATCACTGCTGAACGAAAATGTCTAATTTATTTACACACACTTCAAACTAAACGAATTATAACTAAATAACTAAACTAACTATAACACACTACACACTAATTTATGTACAACAATTAACTCCGATTTATATTCACTTATTTATTTGCACTTCGCAGCTCGTAGATCGTTCAAATATTTAGACTGTCGCTGTAAACTTTAAACTTCCGTGGTTCGCGGCTTCTCAGCTTATATACCTGTTCACCGCTTCCAGAACATCCTTCGGTAACACTTTCTAGAAAGTCTTGCAGGCGCGCGTATGATCTAAGGAAGTCTCTCGATTATTCTGTTTCGAGAATTAGTTGTTTACCTGGAGTGCGGTCAGCACGACAGGGGCGTACTTAGGAAGTCTCGCTCGTTACACTGCCCCCTCCTTAAGACGTTCGGTCCCCGAACACCTTGGTTGGTATGTCTGAACCTACAGGCATCTTCCTTTCTGCAGCTCCCTTGCTTTTCGAAATAGCAATCCACAGTCTTCTCCTTCATTGTGTTTCCGCTCGGGTTGAAAATGCACACGAGTATCTCTATTCCTGTCTTATGGAAAAGCACCTCGAGCATGTTCCGGACGACTCTCCAGTTGAGTTGGTCTAGACCACAACCCAACTTAGGCACAGCCAGCTTCTTCACTTCCAACCTGGTGAGTTCGTCTCTTAGGTTCAGCAGGGTATTCCACATACTTCTATAGCTGGGCTTGTGATCGGAAAACCTCTTAGTCACCATGTAGAAGAGGTGACGATGACCGTCAGTGAGACTTAGAATTTTTCCGGGATGAGGCTGTTGTCTGGAGAGCTCAGATACACGGCCAAACTTCTTCCTGAAGACTAATGCTATTCCCCTGGACATACGCAGATCTTCGGCGACACAATGGGCTAGGGAATAATCTCCAGGCACAGAGAAGAGGTCCTGCTGCTGCTCGGTGGTAACTCCGAATCGTGCCTTCCCAGTTCCACCATAGTTCTCCATGAACTGGTCGAAACTCATCTCAACATGCTCTGGGCTGGTCGTCCTTCTCAGATGGGTCTCGTCTTGTTCGTCGTAGTCCGCCTCGTATTTCGACAACCGATTTACATGGACCACGCGCCTCTTGCCCCTTGGTAGTTTTTGTATACGGTACACTACATCATTGATCCTCTTTACCACTCTGTATGGACCCTCCCAATTCCTCTGTAGCTTAGGTGATAATCCTCTCTTCTTCTGGGGGTTGTACAGCCAGACCAAATCTCCAGCATTAAAACCACCTTCTGTAGCTTTGCTGTCGTGGGTGAAGAGGCGTTGTCCTGGTCTTCTTGACTCCAAGTATTTCACAAATGCTCCGAAATAGGCCAGACTCGAAATTTCGTCCCTGATCGGAATGTAGCTCCAGTGGCACTCCAAACCGACTAAACATCTCTTTTATCAGCACGTCTGCCACGGTCGAGGCCTCTTGGTTTGGGATGGCATGTGCTTCAACCCATTTGGTAAAGTAATCCGACGCCACCAATATGTACTTGTTCCCATCGTCGGTCTCTGGGAATGGGCCTGCGATGTCTATAGCAACTCTTTCCGTAGGACTGCCTACGTTATACTGATTCATTGGCGCTCGTCGTTTTCCTCTTGGGCCATTCGTTGAAGCACAAAGTCGACATTTTCGGCACCAATCCTTGACGTCTTCTTTGCAGTTGACCCAGTAAAAACGTTCTCTGACCTTTTCCAACGTTTTCTTGATGCCGAAGTGTCCACCGGAGGTTCCATTATGAAGTTTCTTCAATACTTCTGTCGTCTGACTTCGGGGAATTATCAGCTGAGTCCTAGCTGCAGTACCCTCGTCATTCTCGACGGACCTCTTCAACAATCCATCCTCTAAAATGATGGAGTCCCACTGCGCCCAGTAGGACTTGACCCTAGGACTCAGGTGACTCACTTCTTCCCATCTTGGTCTCTGTCCTTTTGCTTTCCAGTCAAGCAACATCTTTAGTTCGGTGTCACCTTCTTGGTCTCGCTTCAGGGATTCTGGCAGCCAATCCAGATCCACTACGGTTGTTCTTAAACAGAATTCCTTCTCTTCTGCTTTGCTGCAGTGTTTGCAGTCGGAAGGACAAGGTCTCCTAGATAATGTGTCAGCGTTGCCATGTGACTTTCCGGCCCGGTGTTCCACAGAAAAATGATATTCCTGCAGCCTTTCTATCCATCTCGCAACCTGACCTTCTGGGTTCTTGAATTGTAGAAGCCACTTCAGAGCAGCATGATCTGTTCTTAGAAGGAATTCGCGACCATACAAGTATTTATAGAAATGTTCCATGGACTTGACTGCGGCGAGAAGTTCTCTCCTCGTAACACAATAGTTACGCTCAGGCTTCGACAGGACCTTGCTGAAATATCCTATAACTTTCTCTTGGCCATTCTGAATTTGGGATAATATGCCTCCTATGGCCGTGTTGCTTGCGTCCGTATCCAATATAAACCTTCCACTGGTCTGAGGATAACTTAATATAGGAGCTGTTGTTAATGCTTGCTTCAGTCGATCAAAAGCATCCTCGCATTCGGTATCCCATTTGAAGTCCCTTCCATCTTCCGTCAGTCTTGTTAGGGGCATCGCGATGTCAGCAAATCCAAAGACGAACTTTCTGTAGTACGTGCACAAGCCAAGAAAACTCCTTACTTGGTGCTTGTCCCGTGGTACTGGCCATTCTCGTACAACCTTGACTTTGTCTGGGTCAGCACTGATGCCATCTGCAGATACTACATGTCCTAGATATTTCACTTCTTTCCTGAAGAGGTGGCATTTCTTTGGACTGAGTCTTAAATTTGCAGTGCGTAGCCTTTCAAGGACGTCTCTTAGATTCTCCAGGTGTTCGTCGAATGTCCGGCCAAATACTATGACATCGTCCAAATAAACTAGGCACGTCTTCCATGACAATCCTCGAAGAATGGTTTCCATTAATCGCTCGAAAGTTGCAGGTGCGTTACAAAGACCAAATGGCATTACTGTGAACTGCCACAATCCTGTCCCAATAGTAAAAGCTGTTTTCTCTTTATCTTTGGGATCCAATTCCACCTGCCAATATCCACTCTTCAAATCCAGCGTGGAGAACCATTTCGAGCCAGAAAGCGTGTCCAAAGTGTCGTCAATCCTTGGAATGGGGTAGCAATCCTTCTTGGTGACTTCGTTCAGACGACGATAGTCGACACAAAATCTGGTGCTGCCATCTTTCTTCTTCACCAAAACCACAGGTGATGACCAAGGACTATCAGATTGCTCTATTATTCCTTGTTCGTGCATGTCCTTGATTATATTTTCTGCTTCTTCTCTATTTGCTATGGGAAGCCTTCGTGGTTGTTGGCGAATGGGATCTGAACTTCCGGTATTGATAGAATGCTTCACAACATTGGTCCTACCCATCTGAGTGTTGTCTGTGCAGGAAGGAGCCAATGTCTCAAATAATTTTTTCGAACTCTTCTCGCTTCTTGGTAGCGGGTTCTTCACATCCTGAACTCTTCCTGTCACACAAAGCACGGAACAGCTTTCTCCCAGGATCGTACCTTTCTTCAAGATCACAGGGTACATGTTGGTGTTCAACATTCTCACAGGAACTTCGTTGCCGCCTCTCACCAAGGTTTTTCCGACTAGCAGTCCTTTCCCGAGGTTACTCTCACTGGCTGGTTCGATGAGTCTTATACAGCTATCTCGAAGGTCTCTGTCTAAATACCCCTTCACTATGGTTTCCGCCTGTCCACGTAGGTGAACATCTTCGCTGAGTAAGACTCGAGTCGTGATATCTTTACATCCCACGAATGGAATTTCCAGACTTCCGATCCTCAGAACATCGTTTCTCATATCCATCTGGAAGCCATAACCCTTAATGACGTCCATTACCAAGATGACTTCCTCCATGATATCTGCCACCAGCACCTCATGTTCGAGAGACCTGTCCCCAATGTTGATGACGATCCTCTTCTTTCCATGTATTGGCACGTCTTCTCCAGTTGCAGTCCGTAAACGAACCGTCGCTGGTAAGGTTTTTTCATTTCCTTTAACTACACTCTTCTTAACTATAGTTCGGGTTGCGCCAGTGTCGACTAACATTTTTACGGACCTCCCATTAATTTTACCGTCGACATAAACACTTGAAGAGATGGCCTGAATTATAACCTCAGGGGCATTGTCGTGGCGGGTCGGTTTATGCCCCTTCTTGCCAACCCGCTTTAGTTTTCCTGTTCTTGGCGTTGTGGTTTAACCGGCTTCTTGCAGTTACGCTGAATGTGTCCTCTTTCGCCGCAGTTCCAGCATCTTGGTCCACCATTACGTTTCTCCTGGAGAACTCGGCGAACTACGTCTTCAATACTCTCGTCGCAGACTGGCGAATCATCAAGCTGTCTCACTTTGCTCTGTCCTCTGTGCGAAGCTTGTTTAGCAGCTTCAAATTCTAGGGCATGGGCCAGGGCGTCATCTAAGGTTTTGGGCCGGGCCAACCGCAACGTCTGCTGAGTCTCCGTGTCTCTCAACCCATCGACGAAGGTCTGGACAGCAAGTTGTTCTAGGAAGCTGTCCGGTGCTGAAGGATAGGCCAGCCTTACCAACCTTGCTATGTCTGCTTCGAATTCCTGCAAGGTTTCTGCACTCTTCTGATGGCGACTCTTGATTTGTGCGTGATACACTTGTTGGAGATGTGCATCACCATATCTCATTTGCAGTCTACTTGTCAGAGTCTTATAATCACCTTGTTGACTTACAGGAATGGTCTGAAGGATATTCAGTGCGTCTCCTCTTAATGCAACAATTAAGGCAGTTGCTTTCTCTTCATCGTCCCAGCAGTTGGCGTTGGCTGCTGCTTCAAATTGTTTCTGGTATGTGCTCCAGGGTGTTTTGCCATCAAAAGTTGGAGGTTTGATCTTTGTTCGGCCTGGCTCACCCCGTTCTCCCAGCTTAACCGAACAATATTTGCTGAAGTTCTTACTCAATCGCTCTTCCATGGTTTTCACCTGTTCTTTCAATTTTACTTGCATTTCTTCCTCCATATTAACCAATCTGCCTTTAATGTTTCCAACCCTGTCTTCAAATTTTCCAATTTTATCGCTCACGTTCCCCATCTCGTCTTTTACGCTTCCAATTTCGTCTTTTACGCTTCCAATCTCATTTTCCAGTTTGGAGTAATTATTCTTCAACTTATTTTCAATGAATGTCAATTTATCTCCCAAATTATCTTCCATTTTCTGGGTATTCTCATCCATTATCTTTCTAGTATTTTCTTCCATTTTATTTGTGTTTTCGTCCATTTTATTTTCCATTTTCCTAATATTTTCCTCCATTTTATTTGTGTTTTCCTCCATTTTATTTTCCATTTTCCTAATATTTTCCTCCATTTTCAAGCTCATTTTTTCAAGGGCTTGCTTGAAAAATTCCATTGTCGGCTGATCTATTTTCTTCGTCTGTGATCTCGTTACTGGCATACAAAATATTCAATAATGAAGTCCACAATTTAAATTAACACAGCAGTTTAATTGACCCCACACCTGACACCAATTGTTACGTTCAAGGGGTTCAAATAAAATCACTGCTGAACGAAAATGTCTAATTTATTTACACACACTACAAACTAAACGAATTATAACTAAATAACTAAACTAACTATAACACACTACACACTAATTTATGTACAACAATTAACTCCGATTTATATTCACTTATTTATTTGCACTTCGCAGCTCGTAGATCGTTCAAATATTTAGACTGTCGCTGTAAACTTTAAACTTCCGTGGTTCGCGGCTTCTCAGCTTATATACCTGTTCACCGCTTCCAGAACATCCTTCGGTAACACTTTCTAGAAAGTCTTGCAGGCGCGCGGATGATCTAAGGAAGTCTCTCGATTATTCTGTTTCGAGAATTGGTTGTTTACCTGGAGTGCGGTCAGGACGACAGGGGCGTACTTAGGAAGTCTCGCTCGTTACACTATAATTCGTGTAACAGACAATCAGTTCAAAGTTCAAAATAAGTCTGTTACCCTCTTATGGGTTCCAGGACACATAGGAATATAAGAAAACGAAACAGCAGATAAGCTGGCAAAAAAGGAGCTAAAACCCCATTTTTGGGACCAGAACCATCTTGTGGAATCATCAGTAGTACAGTCTTAGAAAAACTAAGAAATAAAGTGGATAGAGAAAATTCCAACCACTAAAACTATCTAGAAGAGAACCGAAGACGCTCCTGGGAAACTATAACCTTAGTAAAAACAACCTCCGTGTTATAACGGGAATTGCGGATTAAGAGGACACATGAAGGAACTAGGATTGGTAGATGAAGCAAAGTGTAGGAAGAGAACGAAACCTCAATACACATACTCTCAGAATGTAAATCTAGGGTCAGATACCTAGAATCATACGAAATTGAAGAGAAAGATCTACCTAACTTGAAGTTCAACCATATCCTAAACTTTTTTAGAAAGATAAGACTAGAAGAGCTTCAACAAGTCTGAGGAAACATCAGAATTATACTAAGAAAAGGGGGACACAATAGATCTTATAGGTCGCAGGTTTATCTTAACCCCTGAATACGCACATTTTAAATTTATGCATTTATTACTAACTGAACTTATTTGCATAAGAAAATAATTATTCGGCCTGATTCTTCGACTAAAACCTAAAATTTGAGCCATGGTAGACATCTTCCAGTTTAGTGATAAATGCGTATCAACAAATTAAAATGCGAATTTTCAGCTAAGATATTAATTTTAAACTGTTATAACATCGATATTCGTGAAAAAATACTTTAACACATCTCATTATCAAGATAATTGTTGACACTTCAAAATAAGAGATTATAAACTCTATTTGAATGACTAGAACCAAAATTATGGCTGATTTATTACTAACTAATTGAAATTTTTTTATACAAAAATTACGATAAACATTTTTTGTTGAAAACATTTTAGAGAGTTTTAGCGTTATAAATAATTAAATTTTTTATAACAAATTAATGGGTCACATCTGCACTAAATGACTTTTAAAATTATAAAACATGGAATAATACTACTTTCATTTGTAGACCTCGTAATGTATACGAAACTCTCTATGCGTGTCCGGTGTACATATTTCATATTTTTATCATTTGTGGATTTTTCTTCCTCAGAATATACACAGATTTGTTGTACCTTTTTATATGAAAGACGAAATTAAGTTATGTATCATACATCACGGAAAGATTATGATATCGCTTCGAAAAACAGCTTAAATAATTGGTCACAAATAGTCGAGTGATTACAATAATTGGTCAGCTATTGGATTCTAAAAATTTTAAAGGACATTCAAGAACTCTTAGCACGCCAAATTATAGTCGGGCCGTTCAAAAGATAGAATTCAAGGATGCGTGATCAGTAAATACGGGCATCTGGACGGCTTAAACTTACGAGGTAACGCCTTCTAAACTGCAATAAACGAAGGACAGTTTAGACTGTACTCATACCAGAGATGATATAAACTGTGGGCCGAAATAAAGGAGTACATTTGTCTCGTGATCATTCCATCTTTTGAACGGCCCAACTATAGAAATATAAGTCTCAGAAACTGAAAATTTCATTCGAGACAACCTCTCAACATTTGGTCAGTATTGGTTTAGAGTATCCTTGAAAACTAATACTTTAAATTTTTATAATTCATAAGCTGACCAATTGTTGTAATCTTTTGACAAGTTATGGCCAATTAATGACCAATTATTTAATCTGTTTTCGAGGCAATATTAACATGTTTTCGTGACTTCCTTTTATTTTCTATATATTTTTTTTAAAACAATGCTGATCAAATGTAGAGAGGTACTGACCAATTAATTTAAGATGGTTACGAACGAAATACTGTGTTGCAAAGACTTATATTTCGAATTTGGGGTACCTACTAATAAGTAGTTTTTGACTTGCCTTAAAAATGAACACTTCAAATTTTTAGAATCCAAAAGCTGACCGATTTTTATAATTACTTTACCATTTATGACCAGGGCCGCCCAGAGCCTGGCCGGGCCCCCCCCCCCCACCAAACCCAGTTGAACGAAAATTCCCGAAAATCTGATAACTCATAAACTGGGATTTGTAATAATGAACACTCATATTATTGACACAGGAAGGAAGAACATTAAAACAGTTTTAATAATTAAACTTTGTTTTTAATTATTTACAATAAAACTGTTAGTTACAACATAACTTTTCTTGCTTTCATATCAGCAAAGTTTTGGATTACGTGGTCGAAATCAAGAGTTTTTGCAAGTTTTGACTCTATGCTTAACAGTCCCAAATCAGATAATCGTTGTTGACCCATGGTAGATCTTAAACAATTCTTAATTCGGCTCAAAACACTAAATGATCTCTCGGCCTGAGCAACGGATACTGGTAGGCAACAGAATATGCGGAGAGCAATGCACACATTGGGAAAAAGATTTGTCACATTAAGGGACACGAGCTTGTTCAAAAGTTTTGCTGGTTTCAGAGACGTTTCTGAGATGTTTGATTTACTGACAGTTTTCAAGTAAATCATTTCATCAACTAGATCCCTGCTTACATCTGAATTGTACTCGTCGGCGAATCTTACACAACTTTCTGAGATCGTCTTCTCGTCCATTTCATTATACTTCCATAAAAATGAAGATTTCATTTCGATTTCTCTCAGTGCTGTGAACCTCGTTTTCAGGTTGGCCACCAAAACATCAATTATTGTGTAAAAAACTTCAGTTTTGAAGCGTTCTTCCGGGGATAAAATCAACATTACATCTTCTGTCGCTGTTTCATCGTGAAAAGACTTCCTCTTTCTTGCACGGGAACTACGGGAAGTGAGGAGTTCCGGCTCGATACCATAAGCATTTGCAACATGTTTGCATTCAGATAATATCTTGTCCCAGTTATTTCTTAAGGCACTTAAATCATCAATTAGGCTCTCTATATTACTACTCTCCACATCCAAAGTAGCGTCCATAGTTTGAAGTAGTTGACTTCTGTAGTTGATGGGTATCAACACTTTCACCCAAATTGACGCCATGAGGATGCACTTGAAGGTGTTAAGATATTCTAAAACACCATTGATTGTGGCTCTCGTTTCAACAGTTACGTTAAGATTCAACAATGATGAAACTGCCTCAATGATTTTGCCTATGTGTGCCGCTATCGGTTTCACACATTCTACTCTAGCACTCCACCTCGTATCAGACAATGAGTGCAGTGAAGATCCTACTATCTCTTTCAGAAGCTCCCATCTTTTCGGGCTGCAACTGAATAAATTGTACAGATTCTGAACAACACCAAAGAAAGTCTGTGCTTCAGTACAACTCTCAGCAGCGCATACTCCACATAAGTTCAAACTGTGGCATCCACAGGGTGAGTACACAGCCAGAGGGTTTGATTTTAAAATATGAGCCTGAACACCCTTATACTTGCCACTCATATTGCTGCCGTTATCGAATCCCTGTCCTCTACAGTCATCTAAGGATATGTCATATTTTTTAAGAACGTCTTTGATTAGATTTGCGATGTCTTCTCCAGTTTTTTCATTGCAGTCGGAAAACTCCAAAAATCGTTCATGGATTTCATATTCTTTTACGTCTTCTTTGAAAATAATGTATCTAAATACAAAAGAGGTCTGTTCTACATGGCTTGAGTCTGGTGTAGCATCAACCATAATAGAATAGTATTTAGATCGCTTGAGTTCGTCTACAATAACTTTCCTTACATGATCAGCACAACTTGCTATGAACTCGTTTTGAGTTCTCCAAGACAAATAATGCACTTGCATTCTCTTATTCGATTCTTGAGATTGCTTAACCTGATCTAGATGCTTCGATAAAATAGGGTCATAATGACCTAAAAGTTCTAGCACGCCCAAAAAATTGCCGTTGTTTGGATGACCCACCTTTTGAGTTTCCCCTCTAAAAGAGAGACCTCGCTCACTTAAAAATAAAGTAACGTGAAGGAGTCTGTGTAAGATCTGTTTCCAGGTAGTGATTTCATTCTGCAATTGTTTTTCAATGCTACCAAATATAGTACCTCCTTTGTTAAGATTTAATTCCAGATCTTTCCATTTTAAGTAACATTCTTTATGGCTAAGGCTGTTTTGGTGCTCAGGAATTTTTTCGTATAACTTTTTCCATTTATGTTCTTTTGGATACTCACTAACTGAGGCGAATTTGGATCGCACAGCCTGTGTCTGAGAATAAAACAGCCGACAAGGAAAGCAAAACAAAGCCTGTTTCATTTCGCTCCAAACAAGCCAATCCCTTGGAACAACTTCATTATTGGGTAGTTTAAATTTAAGCAGAGATAAAGGAAATTGCCGTCCTGTTGAGTCTGCAGGAAACATGTTGGGATGGGCTTGTGGCCCCTTTGTGACAGCAGCTTTAACTTCTTTAGTACTAAGTTGTAACATACTCAAATTGCCTAAATCAAAAACTTCTGGTTGGCTCAAAATGTTCGTAGATGCTGACACTGCCTCATCCTGTTCGTCACGTTCTTCTAACTGTAATGGAGTTAAAAACTCGTCACTACTAAGTGAGGATAGCTCACGACCAACATTTGAGCCGTTGGAGGGTGTTTGTGAATTTGAAGTGCCCGGCAAGATTAAGGGATCATTTTCAATATTAGTTTCTTCCTCTTCATTTGACACATTTTTTGGCTGTGTAAAAAAAACAGACAGCTTCTGTTGGCCTTTCTTTGCCTTCTCCTCTCTTTCACGTTTTTCTTTCCTCTTTACGGCCCCAGATTTGTGTTGGTATTCCATTTTAAACTCTAAAAAAATAAAACCTATGTAAGCTAATTGATTAAAAAAACTCGTTAGAAACAAAACAATTCATTTAATTACAAAAAACAAAGACCATTTGCACTTAAAAACTTTTTTTCACCAACAGTTTCAAATTAAGCTAAATCCAGTGCAGTATGCTCAATATAAATTTGTTTTGTAATTCAATAAATTCATTACATAATCTTACTTATTTATAGCATTTCATAATTGGATAGAACATAAAATAAAATAACAGACACGTTAGCTAAACAATAAAGCACTTCGTGAAATTCAAATAATCTATGCCAGAGTACAAGATTAGAACTAGGCCTATTATAACTACATATAGTTTTAAAGTTTTAGTTGTGAAAACATACCTTATTTTGTTAATCTCAATATGCAATATCATCACATATAATCTTCAGACTCTTCTTAATTAATCACATAACAGCTACTAAAAACTGAAAGTAAACAACAGAATAACACCAAAGCTGTGTTCAGCGTCCTATTTGAACTCGAACTGCCGAAAATTGCAATTGAAACCTTGACGAAGGGGGTGGTGGGAAATTCTTCTGCTTCTGCGAATCGGGTGGCAGTGGCCGAGTCCTGGTGGCGCGCCCGCTTCCGCTCCCACGGTCCCACGCGCAATGTATTCCCGATCTATTTTTATTAATTGTAACTTATGCAAGTAAATCATTTCTTGCACATTGCCTTTTCCAAATGCATAATATTCCTTATAATAATTTATATTTCATCAATAATTAAAACCGCAAGCAAATTCAATCTGTTGTAAAATATTTTAATGACTGGAATTTTTGGAACTTGCTAAGAAAGAAAATCGCGGCCGGGCCTGGGCCCCCTTGGGCACCGGGCCCCTGGGATTTTGACCCCACCGGCCCCCCCCTCTGGTCGGGCCTGTTTATGACCAATTGAGGACCAATTATTTAAGCTGTTTTCGAGGCAATAATAGGGTGCTTTCCTAATATCATAATATTTTCTATATTTTTTCCATTTTTTTTTCCAAACCAATGCTGACCAATTAATTTTAGGTTGTTTCCAATAAAATTTTCAGTAGCAGAGACTTATATTTCGAATTTTGGTTGCTAAAAGTTTTAGAGTGTCCTTGAAAACTAACACTTTATATTTTTATAAATCAAAAGATGACCAATTGCGGGCTACAGATATGTTAGCCCTCGCCCATCTACCAAGCTAACATTGTCCGCAGTCGGGGACCTTATCAAACAGCACTCTCACCAAAAATTTATACAGTGCTGGGATGAAACTACGAACTATAGACTGGCCAGAGAGTTATTACCTCATCCTGGCGAGGAAACAGCAAAAAAATTTAAGGCATTGACCAGACAAAATCTCCGAACAGCTGTGGGAATCCTGACAGGTCACTGCCAATTGCGACAACATCTCTTTAGGATGAAACTAACAGAATCGCCGCTATGCAGAGGCTGCGAACAAGAAGAGGAAACAGTAGAACACATTATGTATGACTGCTCTGCTTTTTCTGAAATCAGAAGAACCGTGTTGGGCGAGTATTGGCTTACACCAGCCGATGTCAGGGAGATCCCCCTCGGGAGCCTCATCACCTATTTTAAATCAATAGGCCTGGTGACATCCTGAGGTGAGGATATCCCTACATACGGGAGGATGCACAATGGGTCATATGTGGCCTCAGTGCTGGCTGAGCACTAGCTCGCCCCTCCCAAATTTCCAGATCCAGATGACCAATTGTTGTAATCACTTGACCATTTATTTAAGCTGTTTTTCGAGGCAATATTAAGATTTTTCCGTGCTAGGATTTTATTTTCTATATTTTTTTCCGAAAACAATGCTGACCAAATGTTGAGAGGGCTGACCAATTAATTTCAGATTGTTTCGCATGAAATTTTTTGGTGCTGAGACTTATATTTGGAATTTGGCGTGCTAAAAGTTTTTGAGTGTCCTTGAAAATTTAAATTTAAAATTTTTAGAATCCGAAAGTTGACCAATTATTATTGTAATTACTTGACCATTTATGACCAATTAATGACCAATTATTTAAGCTCTTTTTCGAAGCGATATTAAAATCTTTCCATGCTAGCAACCTGTAGCTGTTCTGGGCTTATGACACAGTATACCAATAAATAGATTGTAAAGCATTATATAAAATCGTTGCATTACGCGAATAGTCGATAAACATTACTATTTGAAAAATTTTTAAAATAATTTTCACTTATGCTACGCGAAAAAGAATATTTGCTTAGTATTTATATACAACACGCCTCTGGCTTCTGTGCATTGTTAAAATGATTGCTTTCTAGAAATTGAATTAAAATTAACATCTAGCTTTGCTTAGTTTGGGATAAAATTTATAATATCAACGTACAAATTATCTATTATATAAAAAAGTATTAATTTCACTAATAATTATTATTCGCTGTTTTGCAGAATTTTTTGTATTTGCCTTTATCTTTATGAATCCAGCTCTTAAATCATAATATTTTTATTCAATTGAGTAGGTAATACAAAATATTTTATATTTTTTGAAAGAACTACAAAATATTTGATAAACTGGTAATTCCCATTATTTTTATTAAATAAATGTGTTGTTTAATTTAAAGATTATTTTTAAGAAAGTAGATAGTAAGTTATTACGATCAAATTTGAACAAAAATTTGATATAAATAAGACTGTATAATACAAAACACAGCAATGTGTTATCTACTCCCATATGAGAATTTTTTTCCATCATTGGAAGATATAACTTCTAGTGTATTAAAAACTATCCAATCTTTTAATACATGAAATGTGACATTTAGGTTACTTGAGAATGATTGTATTTAAGAATTCGTTTATATAATTAAATTTTGAACACTGGAGGAAGATACACAACGTAGCAACTATTATAGTTCGGCTATAATCCGTAATATGACATTTCTCGTTTGCAACGTGTTCATTTAATAAAGAATTTACGTTCCCGCTAAGGCGGACACCCTAGTGGCTATAAGGGATGAAAGTTGCAAATTTTTTACGGGAAATTATCGTCATTGATCAAATGGATGAAAATTTTTCCAGTCTAAGGTGTTGATACGACAATTCGAAATCCCGACTGGCGGATACCTGAGTGGATACAAAGGAGATAGAGGAAAAGGTTAAAGTATGCCAAAATTTAGACAAGAAATCATCATTGATAATATGTCCGCTATTCTGGATCTGGATAATTGGAGAGGGGAGAGATAGTGCTCTACCGGTACTGAGGCCATATATGACCCATTGTGTATCCTCTCGTGTATAGGGATATACACAACCCAGGTTGTCATCAGGCCTAAAGATTTAAAATAGGTGATAAAACTACCGAGGGGAATTTCCCTGACATCGGCTGGTGCAAACCAGTACTCACCCAACACGGATCTTCTGATTTCAGAAAAAGTAGAGAAGTCATACATTATATACTCCACTGTTTCCTCTTCTTGTTCGCAACCTCTGCATAGGGGTGATTCTGCTAATTTCATCCTAAAGAGATGTTGAAAGGTATAAACGCTTCAAAGAAGGCCGAGAAGATATGAGACGTGTGTGCGAAGTACTACGACTTAAACGCAAGGATTTGTGGGGAAACCAGTCATGGATTTTGCACCATGATAATGCACCGGCATATTCATCACTGCTTGTTCGTGAGTTTTTGGCCAATTACAACTCCGTTATCATGCCTCAACCACCGTATTCTCCGGACTTGGCCGTCTGCGACTTTTTCTTAATCCTAAAACTAAAGAGACTGATGAAAGGACGACGCTTTGCAACAATTGATGATATAAAGGCCACATCGAAGAAAGAGCTGATGGCCATATCTAAAATTGAGTTCCAGAAGTGCTTCGAAGATTGGAAAAAGCACGAGCACATGTGTGGGGAACAAAATAAATATTGATGAATAAATAACGATTTAATGAGTTATTCAAAAATTCTGTTTTTTTTTTCTTGACATACCGCTTTTAATCGCTTTTATGGTAGACTAGCTGACCCAGCGAACGTACGGCCTAACAATCAATGATTTATTTTTCTCATTTTTCAAAATTTTCCGATAGTTTGTCGTTTTATCGATTGTATTCTAGTTTTTTTTCTGTTTTTGACGTTTTTCTCATAATTTTTTGTTTGTTTCCATGTTTTAACGTTTTTTTATGGTTGTATTTGATCATTTTCCGTTTTTGTCCATTTTTACATTTTTTTCAAATGGTTTCTTTCCGTTTCTACGATTTTTGTCGTTTATTTCATTTTTAAAATTTTTCGTGTTTTTCCTTTTTTACAGCCGAGTGAAGACGGACGCGTTTTAATAATAATAATAGTAGGTACTTAGTAACTCACTAACTGTTTTAGTAGTGGGTAATTAATGTTTTTATCGCTTTCAATAACTTGTCATTAGGAGTCTGCATAATAATTTTCATGGAAAACGGAGGAATTTTTAAATATTATCCATACAAAGTTTCATTCTCTTATATGCACCCTTAGGAGGTCAATTGTAATAACCCATAAAACACGACCGTGTTCAATGAAATATTTCAATTTTTTAAAAATTCGTGCCCAATAAAAAAATTTCCATACAAATTTCAACCCTTAGTTCACCCATTCAGTGTTAATTTTTTTTCTTAGTGAGTGAACACATTATTAAAATAAAGATGTCCATATAGTTTCTACTACCAGCGGTTACGGCTGTGCGTTCGTCTATACCTCAATCAGTGGAGATTTCTCCTTTTATACATATAATAGATGGATATAAATCTGAGGATGGTTTATCGATAACTGAAACATAATAGATAGTTATATTATATAGAAAATTAAACAATGTGACAGGCATCTCCAAAATTTTTTCGTAAATAAAATAAAAATATGTTTTAAATAACATAACCAACCTGTGTGTCAGATTTCATGTTTTTTATACGGATAAACATTATAATTTACGTTATTCTTATAAAATTAATACACTACACATGTCAATTACCAATGATTGAAAATGAAGCCATTATCTGTACCTGTATAGGACGTCCCTAGGTTGTAAATTAGTTATAAATAATACTTTCCAAAGAAAAATTATGGGATGGATTAATTGATAGAACCAACCGGTGACGTTCATCACATATTTCTGTTGGCTTTTACCGAAAAAGTTTTCACGTAAATCATGACGTTATTTTGAACTTTCATTGAGTTTCAAGGCCCATTAAAAAAATAATCTTTTTTTTTCTTTATAATTTGGTGGGTAAAAGTAATTATAAAAAATAATTTCTTTATATTTTTAGCATTTTTAACAAAATATTATTTTTTTAAAGGTCTTTAAAAAAGCTTTCTATATGCTCTAACTTTAGTTGTCACACCACTATCTTTATTATAATTTAAATATTAAGAACATAATTTAAGTATGTATAAAGTATCCCTAAGTATGTACTAGCCTTGTGAATCGTAAAAATTGGTAGTCACGTCTATTCATGTCACTGAAAGAGAACAATTCGGTTAAAAACTAGTTTAACTGCTAATATCAGCTAAGGGCACTTCTTGACTGTCGATAATATTGCATAACATTTTAGATTGTGCAATATTATTGAGAATGTCTAGATTATATTTAAAGATTGTACAATATATTTAGCAATTTCAATCTTTTAATATTTATTGCATACTTTCAACAATAAGATTCGGTGGTTCGTGCTTGAATTGATTGTTTTAATGTAATGAGTGTTCGTTTTAGTTTATAACATGAGTTACGCACTAATCTACATATGTATATGAATAATTAAATAAGCCCTGTACCCAAAAAATTATATATGCTTTTACTACACACTTCTAAGTAAATATGATAGCAAATGGTATATTCTACGAGTATGGAATGCGCAATACTTCACGCGAGTGGAAACGTTTGCAACATACCTATTCCATACAAGTCATAGACTTTACTTTTTCTGCTACTACTACTTGTAAAATCATTTTTTTTTGTTTTCAACAAATTATATAATTATTTTTGTCGTTTAGTTTGATTAGTATTAAAGGGCTAGATTCTCGATGTAAAGCTCAGAGTTCAATTTGTGCGCGGTGCGATTTTTTTTATTTCAACTTATTAACTCCTCATAAACGATTTTTCATTAATAAAATATCCTTAATATGGAAAACCGGTTCCGGTTAATTTTAACGAAACTTTAGTGAATGATAGATCTCAGTTCAAAATAAAAAAAATAATGTGACCTAGGCCTGAAAATATATTATTCTAAATCTGAAGTGATTGAAATTATTTGCTTATTGAATGCCATGCGCACTTATTTGTGAAGTGATATGAATATGTTATTATAAAAAGAACAAAACACATATTTGCGCGCTGAATGTAAATCCGAAGTCCAAAATAGATTCAACGATTTTCAGTCTTTGAGAATTCGCCAAAATATCTTCGTAAATCTGAAGAACAGCGATAGTATATTTGCTGCTTTGGCCACATAAGAATTGTTATGTTTTCACAAATGCTGAACACTTAGCTACAAGACCTCAGAAAAGTGATGAAGCGCCTTCAGAAAACTAAATAACAACCAATTGCAATTAAAAATTTATTGCTTTTTTATTTTTCAATAAAACATGCGGCTGTGCTAGTTATATATTAGCTGGCACTGCCACATAAAAAAGGGACGAATGCTGTACGAAATTGACAGAAGGAAATTTATATAGGGATTTATGAGAATCTAATAGATTCTATGAGATTTTCTAAACAGGGTACAACTTGAATTTTTAAATGACACATCATTTTGATATGTTCTGCCTTGAGTTGTTCGATTAAAAATAAAATTCATTATCACTTTTTCAAGAAAAAACTGTCTTTATAAAAATTTCTCTTACTTAAAAAAATAAACTCCTGAAACAAGTGAAAATTTTTTGATTATTTAAGCGTAAAAAATATTTTGACGTGAGAAAAAAAGTTGGGATTCAAGATAACAATTTCATGAAAATTGTTCACTTAGTGCAAATTAATTTTGATTATCTGAATTAATCAAAAAAAAATTCTTGAATCAAGAATATTTTTCTTGATTCAAGTTAAACGTTTTTTCTGTGTGGATATATGGCTGAGCCATCTACATGCGTTCAGTCTAGCCACAAATTCATGGCTGTGGCAGTCAGTGGGACTGCCGGCAGAAGTTATACTTCTATATGATATTCGTGGTAAGCGACTCCAAAAACCTCTTAGTACCTCTTTTTGTATCGAATTTGCATAAAATTCCTGGAGACGAGGTCCGTCTTAAGTACCAGGTGTTTCGAACACCATCGCTATTATTATAATCGTATTTAGCGACTCAAAAAAACCACCGAGTACCAAGTGTGCACTGATTTCGTACAGAATTTACATAAAACCAACCCAAGGAGAAGAGGTAAATACCCTAGACATCAAGTGCCGCGGAGACTTTTGGAATCGTGATATTAGTGTTCAGCGACTCCCAAAAACCCCGAATATATAAATTGAACCCATTTTCTACTTACCGAGTTGTAAGTTTTCTCTCTATTGTCTGAATGTACTTTTCGAATGCAGAAATGCAATTTCCATTTTTACATTATAAAATATAGCGACAAATTTCCTGATACTTTAACGAATCCAATGCAAAAAAAACGCATTCCGATCCATCTTACGTTAAATGAAGCATATATTAACATTAAAAAACCACTTGTACTCGGGAAATCCATGTTTTTCAAAATTTCTAGCTCGAAAAAGCAGCAGTTTTAAATATAGATAATTTCAAACTTTGTCGGACTTGTCAATAGGAAACTATACACAAAGTTTCAAGTATGTATTAATTATTTAAAAAAAAGTGTTGTGCGCGGTGGACTATATTCTAAGTATTCTAAAACATGAGATGCCAAACATTTTAAAATTGTTAACTTAAACTAAATCACGCGGTTCAACGCCGTTTTGTGTTTACACAGTTTTTAATCAATTTCAGAATTGTCAAATAGAAAATTTGAGTTCAGAACCCAAAAATAAGAAAAGGGTTACCAACGAAGTAATACCGAAAAAGCTTTGTTAAATAGTTGTGCCACTCTAAATTTGGGGGTTAAAATAAGGTTTTTATTTTTTCCTCAAAACCGAAAAGGCATAAAAAATATGAACTTTGGTAAATAATTTGTACAAGTCAAAACACTTCAAAAGGCTATTTTTTAGTGATACCCTATTATTAAGAAGGACGAAATTAGCAGCACTTACTTCTGTTTTTTGATAGAACTTTTTTACCTGTTAAAATGATGGTACGGTTTGAATATTCATTTTTTTACAGAACAAATATCAGTTTTATCAAAAAAATTAAATAGAAAAATACACTGCCACACAATTAAAGTGGACCATTACGAAAAAGTATATTTATTAAAATATTGGAATTGTTTAAAAATGAAGTGATTTATGTAATTTAGTGGAATAAGACCCATTCTTCTTCTAAAGCGACAGCAAGCCGGTTTAATGTGTTTGGATACTGTATATGTCGCGATAATTCTCTTTGCAGTATGTCCCATACAGGTTCAATAGGGTTAGCATCAGGTGAGCGAGCTGGCCAAGCGATTCTTTGAATATTGTGGGCTTTAAATGTTTCATTCACAATGGCATTTCGGTGAGGAAGAGCATTATCGTCCATGAAACTTAGATCTTGTCCATAATTTTCAACAAATAGTATTAAAACAGGTAAAATACACCTGTCCGTATATCTTTGAGCAGTGACGAATTGATTAATAAAAATAATAAGCTCTGTACGGCCATTGTAAATGATCCCACCCTACATTGTGATGCTGCCTCCACCAAAAGCGATATTTGGAGCAACGTGTTTGTCATGAAAATGCTCATCAGGTCTTCTCCACACTAAAACTCGTCCATCTGAACGATGTAGCCTGAATCTTGACTCGTCTGAGAACAAACATCGTCTTCATTCATCTAAACCCCAACCGAGGTTCTCTCGAGCCCATTCTGTAAGTGCTACTCTATGATTCTGATTCAATGCTGGACATCTCCTAGCTCTTAAGTTCTAATCCCAAAGTCGGGTCCTAACTGTGCGAGAGAAAATAACAGTACCTGTAGCCTCACGTAAGGCGTATTGATTTGGGTGGATTTCGTCTAGAAATCAAATGGGTCCTGGCTGACGTAGTTCTTCGTCGGCGACCTCCACCATGTCTAAAACGTACGCTCCCAGTGGTATTATATCTTTGTAAGGCCCTACACTATGAGACACATTAATAGTTATTTGTGACACAAGGACGGAAAATGACATTTTGCAAGAGCGAGTAAAGTTGTGTAGCCGAGGTGCGTAGCACCGAGGCGAAACAATACGAGCACTTGCAAAATATTTTCCGGACGTGTAACACACACTATTTTTTGGTTCGACTAATTTTTAATATTTTCAAAAGTTCTGTTATGTTCAAGACTTGACTGCTTGTGCTAACTGAACTAAGACCACTGACTAGAAGATAGCCGACAAAATGTCAGCTGGTAATTAATTTTTATACATACAAATACTGTGCTAATAACATAGACAAATTAATTAATTAATTCTATTATCTCTGGCTAATAAGCAGCACAGAGAAAATTGTTATATTGAAAATATTAAAATCAATATCTAATAATTTTATATAAAAATAGCAGAGACAATGAACTATATCCATAATCGAATGATAAGTAGTTGTAAATTGACATAAATGTCAAATTTTATAATACAAGTTGTGAGAGAAATTAAATGTAAATTAGAATCCTGCTTACATTTAGAAAAAGTTATAGGTAAGTTTAGTATATTGTACGTTGTTTTTAATTAAATTTAATTAAAAGTTATATTTATTATGTATTTTTGGTGACTTAAAATTTAAACTCATAGCGCCATCTCTTTAGATAATCTAAAAGCTACTTTGCCGGCCTAGGCCGGAAAATGCCATTTTCCGGACGATTTTGAAGTAATTAATAGTATTGTTTCTGGACGGAGGACCAAAAAGGTTTTTGCCAAACTGATAAGTAATATTGGTAGACGGAGTTTTTACCTATGAAAAAGAAATAAACTAAAAGATATATTCCAATCGCTATTTCAAAATTAGAGAATTATTGTGTATGATTTGTTCTGTTTAAGGCTTTGGTCCACTTCAAATGTCCAGCAGTGAATATACTTACTATTTATCTAAACGTTTTCGGATATTACTCCCTGGGAATCTTTTTTCGTATTTTTGAACCCTGAACTCAAATTTTCAATTTGACCACATAAGTTCTAAACTCTCTGTATATACCACTATCCCAATATTTGATTGGCCAAATTTAAATATTAATGAAAATCATATAACAGAAAAAAAAACGGGTGTGGCAGTCAGTGGGACTGCCGGCAGAAGTTATACTTCTATGCACAAGCCCGAATTAATAAATGCGAATATTTTAGCAAAATCATTAATATGATATTCGTGTTCAGCGACCTCAAAAACCACCTAGTACCGAGTGCACACTCATTTTGTATTGAATTTGCATAAAATTCCTGGAGATGAGGTCGGTCTTAGGCACCTTGTGTTTCGGACACCATCGCCATTATTGTATTCGTATTCAGCGACCCAAAAAAAACACAGAGTTCCAAGTGTGCACTGATTTTGTACAGAATTAACATTAAGCCCTAGAAGAGGTAAATACCCTAGGCACCAAGTGCCGCGGAGACTTTCGACATCATGATATTCGTGTTCAGCGACCCTAAAAACCCCGAGTACATAAATTGAACCCATTTGGAATACTTACCGAGTTGTAATTTTTCTATCTATTGTCTGTTCGGAATGCACTTTTCGACTATTCTTAAAAACTCTGTTTGTGTAGCCAACAACCTCAAAAGCATAGGGCAGGATATAATGCAACCATGTGACGGTACTATGGACTTCAATACAATACTCATTACTGAATATTATTAATATAAAATACTAAACTTTATATGTTTACTTACGTGACAGAATTATAAAATAATCTGTCAAACACAATGTAATACGTCACTATGATATTCAAAACATTACCTAGCTCAGACTGTTTTTTGTATATCTATCTCTTTTCAATGTAATGATTGTTTAAACGGTATTCAAAGGACTTATAGTTAGAACTAATAACATGTAGTCAATATTTCATCTTTGTTTGTACCGACCAATATACCATATATGTGTTTCTGTCTCTCTCTTACTCACACCATTACATATGTAATGATTTTTCCCGTTTGACTCTACACAAATCTTTTCCGTCGAGTGCACGAATAGAAGTATAACTTCAAAAATTATAAGGAAACAAATATATAAAAATATACTTTACTAAACAAGAAGGATAATTTAAAATTGAGTTAAGTAAAAAATATGTCACTTAATAACATATCTGCATTTCCCAATTTGAAAATATGTTTCCTTCTTTATGATTGACAATAAAAAACAATTGTATCTAATTTAAATTTAATTTCCGGTTGAAACTATTAGTATCCTAGACCCAATCCTGTTCGTCTGAGAATTTTTTTTGTAGTTAAAATTTAATTGGTTGGATTTTCGTAATATGGGCTATTTTGTATGATTATCTAATTAAAACGGATACGTTTTCGTTTTCGCAGGTAGAAGTGCACGAATTCGTTAACGAATATAGCATTTTTTTCTCTATGGATTTAACCTAATTGGATTCAACTATATGAATTCCCAAAAAGTCGCTATAATTGAGTACATTGCCGTTCATCAAAAGGGATTCTTAACTTTTACATTATACGAGTTGAGAAAAATATATAAATTCTTTGAAATTCTTCATACTTATTTTAATTTTTCATTTATATTGATATTCATGTAAATTGTAAAGGTTAGCAAAAATATACAGGATATTTCATTAAGGCTGGCTAGTGACCATATCTCAGAAACTAGTGGACAGAAATGTGAGAAAAAAAATATAAAAGCGAACATGAGCAAACCTTGGAAATTTCCGCAACCCACCACGACATGCGCAATTAAGAGTCAAATATTTTAATATTTAATTCCTTCGAAAATTTCCACGTTAAGGTATAATTTTGGTAACATCCTTAGAAAGCTAAAAGAATTCTGCATCAACTTTATCTAAAGCTCATTAGTGTACCGACGTTTATAAAAGCGTAATCATTTAAATCGTTGTAACCATTAAACGACTTATCCGATTTTAGAAAACAAAAGCTAATTTGGTAGAGGAAAGTAGTTATTTTAAACCGACGTATTCATTTATAGCTAAAAAAATTCCAGTAACCTTACTAGAGGGCGCAATTTGTCATATCAGTTTTTTTTTTAATTTTGTTCTTAAAAATTTAAATCATACAGTATATATTTGGTATCATAGGAGGGAAGTAAATTAAATTTGCTACAAAAAACGTATAGGTATATCACAATTCGATAGTTTTTTTCGTTCCAGAGTTATGGCGAGAAGAAAAATTATGTACCTACCATTTAAATTTAAAGAATTCATTGTTTAAATTGATGTAGAATTCTCTCAGCTTTCTAATGATGTCACCAAATTTATACCTTAACGTGGAAATTTTCGGAGAAATTGAACATATTAATAGTTGACTGTCTATGTCCAGTAGTTTTTGAGGTATGGCCGCTAGCCAGCCTTAATGAAATACTATGTATACAGGATTATTAATATTATCTATCGTATTTTTATGAATAAAATTTTGATGTAAATAGTTAAAAAAAATAGTAACGTAGGTGCAATGTATTAACTGAACAAATATTTCTCTGAAGTCAAAGATACAAGAACTATAATAAATTCCTGAATATCTATGTTTGATAAATGTGAAATCTATTTTTCCATATAGTCCACCGCGCACAACACTTTTTTAAAATGATTAATACATACTTGAAACTTTGTGTATAGCTTCCTATTGACGAGTCCAACAAAGTTTGAAATTATCTAAATTTAAAACCTCTGCTTTTTCGAGCTAGAAATAAACTTAATATTTAAGCTGTCGGACGACAGCAAAAACGCAGCAATAAATTTGTCGGACAATATGAGCATTTGATTTAATACTTAATTATAAACAAATTGTGTAAAAATGAATTATCTGTACTTATAATAAATCTGTAGAGAGGTCAATTCTGTACATGAAATATATTTCCAAAATAACTATCAGGGGGTGATTAGGGATCGATACTGATGCCAAAACTGAAATCAGTAAAATTTTTGTCTGTCTGTCTGTCTGTATAACCGTTATAGAAACAAAAAGTACTCGACGTATTTTAACGAAACTTGGTACAATTATTTTTTATACTCCTGAGCAGGTTATGGGATACTTTACATCACGCTACAATCAATAGGAGCAGAGCAGTGAAGGGAAATGCTGGGAAAACCACTTTTACGGTGTGGGGGAGAAATTTTTATACAACAATCGAACGACGTCGCGGGTACATCGATATAGAACCCAAAAATGTGGTTAGATTTTTTGTTGTATGTCTGTCTGTCTGTCTATTTTTATGTTTGTGCGCGCATAACATGAAAACTACTGATCCGATTTGAATGCGGTTTTCACATATATGTTTGTCTTCTTTTAACTTAACATCTGGTGTATAAAAATTTCTTCCCCAACTCTTTTACGGTGTGGGGGAAAGAAATTTTAATACAACAATCTATACATCACGCGAACGACGTCACGGGTACATCGATTTAGAACCCAAAAAAGTGGTAAGATTTTTTTTGTATGTCTGTCTGTCTGTCTATCTATGTATATGTTTGTGCGCGTATCACATGAAAACTACTGATTCGATTCGAATGCGGTTTTCACAGATGTATTTGTCTTTTAACGGGGTGAGTGAGGAGTTTTTTCAACAACAATCAACACGCCACGCGAACGACATCGCAGGTACACCTAGTATATTATATATATTATTAAAAAACGTAACCTCGAAAATGCGAAATTTACCAGGTTACGTTTTTTAATATATATAATATATATAAAATTCATTTTTACACAATTTGTTTATAATTAAGTATTAAATCAAATGCTCACATTGTTAGACAAATTTATTGCTGCGTTTTTGCTGTCCGACAGCTTAAATATTACGTTTATTTCTAGCTTGAAAAAGCAGCAGTTTTCAATTTAGATAATTTCAAACTTTGTTGGACTCGTCAATAGGAAGCTATACACAAAGTTTCAAGTATGTATTCATCATTTTAAAAAAAGTGTTGTACGCGGTGGACTAATATTCCAATTTTGGAAAATTTAACAATGAAATAAAAAAACTTTTTAATAAAGGAGTCGGATATAACAAAATAATAAACAACCAAAAAAATAAAAAAGTTTTCTGATCTGCTTAATTCGATTCTGAATATTCTGATGACAAGAATTCTGATGCAAAGAAATTACAAATTTCTTTCACCCGAGAAAGCATGGCATAGGTTCAGACTCTGAAAGGATATTGGAAATTAAGAAATGAACTGCTGCAACACTACCGTGGACGCTTGCACGGATCAGATTTTTTATTTTACGGTGTTGTGAATAATAAAATTATGTAAAAATGTAATCCATTAGTAGTCTAATTATTTATATTCAGAGAAGTAGTTGTTTAATAGAAAATATAATCCTTCGGGACGGATATAAATTTTAAGAAAACTACAAGTTGATGGAAAACTAAACGTAAAAATACATAGTAGACTTGCATGTGGGTCAGAAATGGTACCATGAAATTAGGGCATGTTTATTTTTTTTAATTCCAGTCGGAAGAAAGAAATGGGGGCGAGTGGAGACCCTCAAGGCGTAGCAAATCTGAAGGGCCTACGCGGGACGGTGTTCAAGGGAGCGCCACCAGTGTCGGCACAGATAGGGACAGGGAACGTCGCAGGGAATCCAATCCTGATATGGAAAACACGAACACGGTAAACATTGCCACTAAAATCCAGGGTACATCTCATGCAGGCGACTATTTTTGATCTAGTATCTAAGAAATGGGATACAAAATTTAAACCCAGTGAATCAGAAGATGCACGCAGACATGTAAAAATACTAACAAAAATTCGATACTGTAATATTTAAATGAATGAAAAAAGTAATATCGTTACATAAAAGCATCTTTTAATATTATTTAGACTTTAAATATAACTAGTACTTACTGAAAGAATGATTTAATTATCGTTTTTCCAGATTTGTTTACATTAGTAGTAGACCGGAATTTTAAAAATGACTAAACTAATTTTTACAAAGTTTAGTTAATATTGGGTGGGAACTAATTATAATTAGTATGATACAGCTACTAATTTAAATTACGGGTTAAAAGCATGCTTGTTAGATAATTATTTTATTGAGATACACTTAGGTGAATTTAATAAAACAAATACGCTTCAAAAATAGTCGTTTGTATTATAAACTTCATGGACTTCATTTTCAGCTGAAACCCAAGGATCGCGACAAATGTGAAAAACAAGTGTGTATCTACGTTGCAGTAAGTCGTTTGAAAGGCTACCGAAAACAATAATAGATGCATTTTTACTGCTATTTTGAAGAAAGCTTAAAAATCATTAATTACAATGAAATTAATGATTTTGTGGTAGCCTAATAGTGCTTACTTTAAGATAGAATTTCTACAATAAGCAGGGTGTTTAGTGGGATACTGCACGATCAACAAGTTTCTGTGTTAGATACAAAATTAATGTTTCGTTCAAATATAGTAGTCTATTATTTTTTTTATTATATAATTTATGAAAAAACGTGACAACCTTTGGTAGACAAAAAAATGACTGTACAAAAGAAGACGCGTTCCCAACACACATCATTTTCACAAGTCTTTCACTAGTGTTGTGCTTTGGATGGCCTAAAATACTAATTTTTTTAAATGTAATTTTAATTACTAATTAACAATGATTTAGTTAGTATTTTGGTCAAACCAATCCCAATTTGAATGCAGGTAGAGAGATTTTGCATTATGTAGTGAAAACAGGACCATTCGATAGGATTAAATGCATCAGTGGCAAATTTAATTATATTAAGAGCTATTAGAAATAATATATATTTAATTTAAAGTTTATTAGGATCAATATCTAAATTAAACATCAGAACAAAAATTTAATTAAACTTAATATCGATTTTCAAAGCATTTATATAAATCAATTCTACTTAAAATTCTTTTTTTAGAAGCAGAAATAATGTTTAAAAACTTTATAATTGCTCTTTTATATATATTATTAATCAAAACGATTTTAATTTAAATTTGATGTAAGTAGTAAGAACAAAAAGCTGCAATTATTCAAAACCACTATAGATGCAGTAATTTCGCATAGTTCTAGTCCTATTAGTAAATCATTCATCAGTTAAGTTTATTTTTTTCTTAAATTGCATTCAAATTGAAGGATATATTCCTTAAAATATACAGGTAATAAATCTGGTATGTTTTAGGGAAAAGACGGCAGTCTTTTAAGAAAAGCTATTTCAAAAATTAGTACTGAATATAGACTGCAATTTGCTTGGCCTCAGGGACACCAATCGCGACGAGAAGCTGCTGGATCCACTCCGAGAAAGAGCCACTCCATGGGAGCATTGAAAGCAAGAGCTCACGCCAACGCCCTGGTTCATAAGAATAGAATTCATCTGGAAAACAGAGATGGTAAACTTTTAACTGTATTTAAATAGAATAATATATTAAATATATTACTTAAGTTATAAGTTTATAACATAATAAAAACTGTAAGATATCTTTTATTTAAAAAAATCTCCATTGATCTTAAAGAGTATGTTCCGTTCTGCATATCAATTCAATTACCACCCTTCTAGTGGCGAATATTCTAGCAGAAAAATGACACCTCTTGCGACCTTTAAAATCAAAGGATATCCGTCTAGTTAAAAAATAACACATATCTTATAGCCCGTTCAGACGGCATGTCCGGCCCCATTTTAAATTAGAAACGGTAATCGTGACACTCATTCACACGACACACGTCGAACCGGAACGAATTTCTATATTCATGTGTTTTTTCAATTATATCGGTTAATTATTTATGGATTTAAATAACTTTTATATTGAAAAACTTTTTAAAATCTTTAATTTTTATTTTATCTATTTTTCTCTTAAATAAAATAGAAAAAAATTATTAACAAATAATTTTTGTTAAAAAAAAACAGGGTAAAATTATCAGTGTGTATACGGATTTTTCATCTACTACCTCCTAAATACCATTTAAAAGCTTCAAATACCTGAAAAAGCTTTTTTATCGTGTCACAGCATCTGGTTTGCAGTGACAAAACCGGATGTAAATAATTTGGCTGGATCCGGTAAAATTTCCTATCCCGATACACGGTCCACGGTCTAATCGTGTGAAAATGCACTTTTAAAACTATGCGCCACTAAGCAATCAGACATTTTTATAGTTCTCTGAAACTAGAATTCTGATTTGTAGGAGCGTAGTGATAATATCAAGTCAAAAATTTGGTGCAAAACTGTATCATATTATTATTGCCAGGGTCACTGACTTTAACTGTGGTCTATTAATTTATATTTTAATTTCTCTTTGTGATGTTGACGTACCATTTTAATTAATTAATTTTGTAGCCAGTGAATTAGAACCTTTAGTAGATGAAAAGAACAACAGGGAAAAATTGAAGGAGGAGTTCCACACCGAATACAAAAAGAAATTTAGGCCATTCTCCCAATACGAGTATACCGAAAGAGGATATTCTACAAAAGAAATTGACGCTGTAGAAGCTATTCGAAAGAATAATGCTGAAAAAGATAAAACTTGGTATAAAGAAGTGGTAGAACTACGCAAAAAAGCTGGAGAATATAGGGTAAGATTATTTTTAAAATAACAACAATATTTTTCTCCAATTAACATTTTAGAACCGGGGGTGGGCTAGTGAATTAGCACCTGAACGTCTTTCTGATGTATACAATAAGCAAATAGAATTGTGGGATCAAGTTTCTAGAAGAAGTTCCTTATCAGCACTATCACTTGCTTCCATGACTCATAAAAATTATAGTAAAGAAGAAAAAGAAGATGACAATAACAGAAAAAGTTCCCCAACAAAAGCTTATAGAAATGCAGAAAACTCTGCACGAATGATTAGAGATATTATACGACATCATTTAGAAAGGACCACAGGTGGATCCGGTTAGTAATGTTTTCAATTACCAATAAATTTTCAAGTTTATTACTAAACCTTATCCAAATTAAAATTAGATGGACTGATACTGTCACCAACTAGAGAAAAATTGGAGCCAACAATACCTCGAAAAGACGACGACTCAAGAGGTTCTCAAAAGAATAGCCCTAAGAAGAGCTCACCAATGAAATCTTCTTCTTTAAAACGAACAAATCAAAAAACTAAACAAGGTGGGCCTGTAAATTTTAAACCTATTAATATTGTTATTATACACACCAGTTATGATGAAGGTTGTATATTTATGTACTAATCTAGTTTTTGATTAAGACGAAAACCTAATCATAATTGGTATTTGCTTACACAGTAAACCTAGTGTGTAAGCTACTCTTACTAAATTTGTATACATTTATTTTTTTGTTTTAAACTTTTAGTTCGGTCGCAGTCAGTGGGACCGACCACCGATTCTAATTTAGAAAAAAAGTCGCCAAAACGTCAATCCAGGTCAACTACAGCCAAGGATGGAAGAAAGTCTTCAACCGAAATGCCTTCTAATAAAAGACCAAGACCTTGTAAGCCTAGCACGTGGCTAATTCAAATTTGAGACAGTCCAGCCTTATTTCTCGAAAAATTTAAATATTCTACTTTGAAATACTATAGAAGAATAATTTTTGATATAAACAGATTCATTCCTTCTATAATCATAGTTTGAAATGACTTTCGAACAACGATAAACCCTGACGGTCAAGCGATGATCATTTTTAAAAATATAATTTCGAGAAAATAGGTTTACGATGTAATACCTAATGCAAGTAGGCAATATTTTTGATTAGCAACCTCTATAAGTTCATATTTCTTAAACATATTTCTTTCATGGTAAAATTATTTTATCAAACATTAAAACATTTGCATGAAAAGGGGATCTTGAAAGATCTATGTTATTTACCAATTAAACTTATGAAGTAACGGATAAATACAGAGTTTACTAATCTAGAATATAGTTACAGTAACGACATAGTAATTGTGTTCATTTATAGTGATAAAACTAATTTAGCTTACCAAAAGTAAAGGCCTTTCTATTGAGGAGCAAGCTGACTAAAACTTTGGATTCATTGCTATATTATTAGTCCAAAATTGAGATTACGTTTTTTTGGTAATTGTATTTTTGTTTTTATCGCTGAGACGAACACAAAAAATGTTGTGTAGTTTGAACCTTTTCATTAAACTCATTATTTAACTGTTTCAAATTGGAATTGCGATCATTATAAACAGTGTGTGCCAAGACTCGTGAGCTTGCTTCAAGTTAAAAAAAATACAATGAGTTTTATTTGCTAATTCTAATATATCCTTTCCTCAGCCTTAATTACTATTCCGCGAATGTGTGTGTCGCTAAACTAAACAAATTTTAGTCCAATATCAATCAACTGGTAATTTGTCTAAAATATTTCAGTTAATCGATATACTTTAAGTGTTATATTTTGATTGGTTTTGTCCATTACATCTACTATATGTAGATATTCTCCATTCTTATTAACAGAATTTGGACAGTTTTAATACTCCAAAGGTTAAAGACACAAGCTTCTATTTATCAATCCGAAAATTCTATTTTAAATGGTTTTTTGTTCCAATAAAATGTATTGTATAAATATAAAGAGAGAATACCAGCTCGTCATATAATCCTTGAGAAATTTGTTTAGTTAAATTGAGTGCTTTTGTTGTAGTTTAGGTTGGATGGGTATTTGTAATCAATGATACGGTGTTTTAGCATCCCTCAACACCACTGTTTCATCTCGATCTAAGTCCAGTTCGGTTGTAACAAAAAATGAAGACGATAGATTGGCGAAACCGTTGCAAAACCAAAAAAGTATAGATTCTTCTAAGCAAAATCAAAAAGTAGCAACTAAAGATAGAAAAGGAATTGATTCAGGTAAGACATCGTGTTTGGCACGATCCTTGGCACACGCAAAGATATTACAATCACTTGAACGTCCTAAGAGAAATTGAAATATTGTTGCTTAAATCTTAAAAATCTGTTTAACATGTACAACTGAAAGGTACTTAAATTTTCAGCTCAACATTTTTTAATTTGATTCCTTCATTTAGAGCATGCATTAAATTTGAAATTCTTGTATCATTTGAGTATACAACTGCAATATTTTTTTTTGTAATTCAGCAAAATGGTGTACATCATACTATTGTTTATTAAAAAAATTTATCCAGCTGTAGTTTGTATACTCATTGATTCCTGGTATGTTCAATGTTTTAATTGCATTTAAAGAAACAGCTTTTAGATATTAATAGTTGCAAATCATTCCTCCTAAATTGATGCACGTACTTTTTAACAATAATGTTTAAATTACAATGTTTGCGATAGCTGATCAAGTTAAGCACGAAAATGTGATAGAAAATAAGGATGGGTCAACAAATGATGAATATGACAGTCTTACCTACGAACCAGTGATAAAGTCTCCACCTGAGCCTACAAGAGTCAAATCTCCTGAACAAATAATTATGCGGTCCCCTGATCCAGTAAATTGGACAGTGCCTTTGGATACCGGAAAAACATTTACCGTTACACAAAACGTTCGAGAAGGTAAAATTATGTACATATATATATTTTTTTATAAAATACCTTTTCAAAGAATATTAACAGTTTTCTCGAAATTGCTTTGCTTTTTATATATTTTCAATATTTGTTGATATAAATCCGTAAAATAATTCTAATTACACCGCCACACAAAAAAATTTGGCTAAACCAGAATCAAAATTCCTCCATCGTCCTTCAGTCTTCAGAAAAGTACAGCAAAGAGGGCTAAGGTTTTATATTTATGAAGATATCAGTGTTTTCCTGATCCCGGATTTGTGATTAGTGAGAAAAAACACTTCGGATACCATACGTGGCATGTCATTATTAAAATATTCTAATATATAACTCTGAGAGTAGCAAGTTTAGCTAAAATTTCTTATATTATTTGGAAATATAGAACAATATTTCCAAATAATATAAGAAATTTTAGCTAAACTTGCTACTCTCAGAGAAAACACAATTAAAAATAAATATTACAAAATTTTTTTGGTAGTCAAATACTGTTAAAAAGATCCAACTTTATAAGCCTGTTTTACATACATACATACATACATACATACATACTGTTATGGTATCACTGTGTCTATTGTGTAAATTAAAATATCTTACTGTATAGTGTGACGACATAGACCAGTGACTATTATTTTTTTTATGTATATAAGCGGTGAAATGCGATGGAAACGAGGATTGATTTCGAATTTTTGATTGATAATTTGGACTTGTCATTTTGTATTTAAAGTTGATCTTAATATAGAGTTATAATTAATTGAATAGTGAATTTTTTTAAATAAAATTAAAAAAGAATAAAAGAAATAAGAAGGAACCCATCCCAGAAAGCCGGAGTTAAGAGGAGAAACCATTACAATACATACATACATACATACATACATACATAATCGAAAACCTCTTATACCCAGAGGTGTCGAGGTGTACTAGCTCTCTTAATTTTTTAATTTACAAATTTACGCCACTCTTTTCTGTCTCTAGCCAGTTCCTTCGCCTCACTCCACGTCTTCCCTCTTTCTTCTAGTGTCTCACTTATGCTATTGTTCCATGTCTTTCTTGGTCACCCCCTCCTGTTTTTCCCCATTTTTTAGCCTGTTGTTATTATTTCTAAAATAAGATTCAGAATTCAGAAAATTTTGCTATTATTAATTGATCATTAAGGTGTACTAAGTGACATAGAAAACCGAAATACTGGGTATTAATGAATTTATTACAACATTTTTTTATATAAATAAATCTTAGGGTTAATTAAATTAACGATCAAAATTTGAGATTTCCTCTTGAGGTATCTCATCCCAGAAAACTTGAACCACTGTCTTTCCAGAATCGTGGAAGAAAAGGTAAACGGACCTTTTTATAATGTCCCAGACATATTCTTTGGATGAAATATCAGAAGATCTAGGGAGCAATGCAACAAATTGACTTGATTGTCTTTAAAATGGGCCTAAGTAAGTTTGGTTTCATGTGGTCGTGCAATATCTTGTTCCAAAGGGAGTTAGGAAGTGTCCGAATATCAGGTAGAACATGTGCTTCCACCACCTTCTGGATATAACAAATAATGGTAATGGACCTACTTTCATAAGCAATGGCCTTTCATACCATAATTCCGACAGTGCACATACCTTTCTACAAAACATTGAGGATCTTGTCTTTCACCACGCCACCTTTATACAGCCATCATGCATGCCCAAACAGAATCTGGATTCATGACAAAATCTATTAGTATTCCAATCAAAGTCCAGTTTAGAATTTTTTTGCTCCAAGCCAGTCGGTCACTTCGGTATCTAAGAATGACAGGTACGACAATCTAAGGACGATTTGAAGTAACTTCTGATGAGGCAATGAGCAGTTCAAATTGTAATTGAAGTACCATGATCTGCAAAGCATTGGTTCGTTATTGACCTTGTGGACGTGAAGCGGTCCGGTAAAAACAAAAGCCTAACAACCCGTTCAGACGGCATGTCCGGCCCGGTTTTAAATTCGAAACGGTATTTTATTCAAATCGTGACACTCATTCACACGACTCGTAGAAACGGAAAGAATTTCTATATTCATGTGTTCTTTTTCATTTATCTCGGTTATTTTTTTATGGATTTAAATAACTTTTATATTGAAAAACTTTTTAAAATCTTTAATTTTTATTTTAACTATTTTTCTCCAAAATAAAATAGAAAAATTTTATTAACCAATAAGTTGTTTTTAGATTTTTGGAATTGTTTAAAAAAACTTTTACTTTTACCTCTTCGTGTACAACCTTCTTGATTTCATATTAAACAACAAACCACCATTTGATTTACATTTCTGTGCATCCTTGTGGCTATTCCTCTGAAGGACAAACTAGCCTCGCGTAAGCCCCAATTCGCCCCCTATCAAAGACTAGAAGCTGTAGAATTTTTTCTCCTCTTCTCACTCTAAATATGATAAATAAATTAAAGCAGTATTTTACGAAAATCAAATGCGGATTGTTGCTACAAAACACAGATTTCAACCATATATAACACTTAGGTACGCAAAATTTTGAAGTAACAGACGCTAGAGGTATTTTATGTTATTATGTGTGTTGTTCTTTTCTCAATGAAATGTAGAATATTTTGGTGTCTAGTCTGTGAATTTAAAACTGGTGTGTAAGAAAAAAAAAAGAAAATTGGGATATGCTATTTCTCTTACGGCTTTAGTTTAACTGGCTACTGGGGATGGAGAGGACACAAGCGAGTCCAACTAACGGCGCGAGTGGGATAGCATAGCCTAATATTCTTCTTTCTTGCTCACACACCAGTATCACATCGGTAGCACAGAATGCTTCTTTAGTACCTAGTATATGCTCGAAGGATAGAATATGGGCGGTAGGAATAAACTTTCGTAAAATCTTTCTTTAACGACCATTTAGTACCCAGGAAGTTTTTGTAGCACTTACAGTTGTGGAGATAGGTACACTAAATCAGTGGTATATTATATAATATAGATTTATATCATCATATTGTAAAATATGTCAATTAATTTGTGATTTACTCAGAGATAATAAAACAGTGCTTTGATATCTTAATATTTCAAAGAATTTATTTTTTGATTCAGGGGATATCGGAAGCAGACCCCACAGTGAAGTAAAAGTCTGGACTCCTCCAGACATACCTCCACCTGTGGCACAATCGGCTCCTCCTACGCTTATTGAACAAGCTAAGGAACCAGTCGGCTTGTCTTAATAACAACTGAGTTCTGCTTACCATATTTGATTTGGTTATATTGCTTTAGGTATTGATTTTTCAGCAGAAGCAAGAACTCGGACGGAGGCAAGACCGTCGCTGCACAGGTTTGTTTATAATATATCCAACTTCTGTTATAATGAACAAGTAACGACTGATAATATAATTATCCCTGAGTTGCAAAACAAGTTGAAATGAACACTATGAATTTTAACGACCAGTTTTAACAGTTGTTACTTGTTACTTTGAGCATCTATTAATTAAAATGGAAATATTTGAATTATAGTTTCAGACCTTCGTATTACGAGATAGATTTACATTTTAGAAGATCTTCATTTGCCAGGACCTAGTATATTTCGGATAACATTATCGACGACAACATGTGGAAACAGAAGCCCGTGAGTCTTTGAACAGGGTAGTAGAAAAGATGTTCCGATACTTATACCGATTTTTTTTGTGAGCTAGACCGTGTTACATCTTTATAAAGACCAAATGAAAATGTATCATGGTAAATTTGCGGTCCTTATTTAGCCATTTTAAGCTCAGCTTGTGTTTGTAATTATATCTATAGTAGTTCAGTATATTTAGGGATATGAATGTGTATAAATACGTAATTAATCAAGTATATTTAAAAACTTATTTCTACCATATAGTCCTAGTAGGTTTGAAAAAATTTTGAATACATAGCATAAAACATATATCCGCGTTCAGCATTCCTATATATCTGTGTAACTAATATTTCACTATTCATTCTCAATAAAATTAACAATCTACTAGGAGAATTAGTGAAAATTCTATGTGAAATTTTCACCGCTCACTTTTGCTAAGAGCTATTTTATGTAATAATTTGTCTAGATTTATATCTATTGATCTTGTGCAAATTGTAATTTTTTCTAAATATACTGGTCTACAAATGCTTAACATTTGTTCCTTGCGTCCAAACAGTTATAACCGAGTCCGTCAAAAATTCGCAGGAATATTTTGTTTTTCTATTTCTTAGCCAAGAATCTACCAAACGTCCCATTTTTACAAAAAATTGTGATCTCTTAACCAGTACATTCATGTTTCTGCCAAATAAATTCAGAACAAATCTGTTAATATTTATATATTTTGTGTAGATGCGTTTGCTTGCAAAAAGATTTGATTCATTTTAGTGTACATCGAACGCACTTGTGTATTATTTTATTAAGTCTAAAATAAGAAATATAAGTTTCTGTTAAAATTAATATTGCTAGTCTTTCATTTTCCTTCCTTGATAATTTTTTTAATAAAATATTCAAAATTATGCTAAAAGAAAGAGGTAAGTTAATAAGTAAGCAAGTGGATTCTCAGCCTGCTCTCCATGCGTACAATAGAAACAAGTGTAAATGACGTCAAGATACGAGGTGCTGTCCACGGGAAGAGGTGTGATCACCTCTTCCCATGGAAAATGGTTCTAGACAGCCTCATATACCGCCTCAATGAACATAACAAAATCCATTATAGTAGCCTACGCATATGACATTGTAATTCTGCCAACAGGAAAGTTTGAAAGCACCCTATCCGACAGAGTGCAAGTGGCTCTCAAAACTTTAAGGACGTGGTGTAAAGAGCAATCGCTCTCTATTAACAGACAGAAATGGTTTTCTTCACGAAGAAATAGAAACCTAGGCGCTTAACAGCACCTAGTATTCTCAACGTTAGGCAGTGCTACAGAATTAAAATGCTTAGGTGCTATCCCTGACAGCAAGCTGACGTGAAACTCACACAAAGAAAGCTGAGTTAAAAAAGCATATATATCTTATAAGCAATGTCGTCGTACCATAGGGCAGACGGGGGATCATCACCCACGTGGATACACACGGCAATCATATGCTAACATATGGTGCTGTCGTGTGGTAGCCCAAAGTGCAACAAACGAGAGCTAGCAGAAAATTAAACCAAATCCAAAGATCAGCATGCTTGTCGTAATAGGAGCCATGCGAACCACACCGACCAGGGCAATGGCAGTAATACTTGGACTCACCCCCTTGACATATTTCTTAAGGAGGTAGCATTGATGACCATTGTACTCTTCCGCACGGTTGGTATCGAACCCACTTTAGAGACCGGCACCCATAGGGACGGTCTGTGGATGGAATCGCTAAAGGCGATACCACTCTTACAGGCGGACACGGATGCCGTCGTACCAAGATTTGACTTTGACAAACCCTACAAAATTTTAACAGATATAAGACCGCAGACCCTAACTTAGTGAACGCTCCTATACGGATGGATAAAATACGTAGCAAGGTGTGGGATGTGAAATATACTCTAGATCCCAGAGCCTAAAAATGAAATGGCTTGTTAAGTGTGGTTTAGTCAGAATTTATAGACATAACGATAGTTGCAAAAGAGTTAATCAATAGGAACATCACAGGCAAGAATGTTAATATTTACACGGACAGCCGACAAGCACTACTGACCTTGAATAGACCACGTATTACTTCAAGTGTAGTACTAGAATGTTACCAAACTGTAACTGAGGCCAGCCAGAATAACGTGGTCACTCTGAGCTGGATCAAAGGACATGGGAACGCTAAAGGCAACGGGATTGAGGAAAATTTAGCAAGTAGGGCTGCGGGCTACAAATATGTTAGCCCTCACCTATCTACCAAGCTAACAATGTTCGCTGTCGTAGACTTTATCAAACAGCACTTTCACCAAAACTTTATACAATGCCAGGATAAAAGAACGAACTTTAAACTGGCCAGAGAGTTATTATCTCATCCTGGCGAGGAAACAGCTAGAAAGTTTAAGGAATTGACTGGAATGCCTACAAAAGCTTCGTCGATTGATAAAAAAGGAAAAGTGACAAATTCTATTTCAGAAACAGTTATTTTGGCATATTTGTTCGAATCATCAGAGAAATGCAAGGCTTCTACGAACTATGTTAAAAATTGAAAAAATGTTAACATATATCAAAGTATTTAAAATTGAAAGCGTTTCTAAAAAAATCTGATAGATATAAAACTAAAAAATCAAGAATATTAATTTCTTAAGATGTTAATAAATTTATTAATGATACTCCTTATAATGTACATATCCTCTAGATAAGGTAGGTAAAGTTTCTCAATATTTACAAAAGATATAAAAAAATGGGTCATTTTGATTATGGAAATTATGGGTGCTTTCAGGCGGGATAAATTAATGACAACTGCGGATTTGAGAGATACGAATTCTACAGTTCTGATAAAGAAACCAAATTCCAAAAATAAATCAACGAGAAAATTTACAACAACCGGGTCATTTTATAATATTTTTAAGAAATATGTTGATCTGCGTCCTAGAAATATAGGACAAAACTATTTATTTATCAACTACCAAACAGAGTACAAAGAGGCGGCATAAATAAAATAGCTTATGCCGAAAAACGTCCCTATTTTAAATCCAATGTTGCTTAAAACTATATTGAGGAATCAAGGACCGATATGCTAAATATTGCTAACCAAATAGCATAACCTCTAAGATGCACCGAAAATCTTAACTTTGGCAGAAGCTACTAATTTTAAAAGGAAAAATGATAAGACCGTAATTAAACGTTCAGATGCTGCACATATACATTTTAATAATTATATATATATATATATAAGCACTAGATCCTTTATGTATCATCTTTGGATATATATATATATATATATATATATATATAACAAAGTGCCAAGAAAATGCGTATTAATATAAACAAAAGGGGAAAATTATTGGGCATGTACGCAAAAAGGATCAATAAGGCCACGAGTAGGAATGGTAACCGCAGACATGCATGTTTCTGGCTCATTAGCCGTCATCAGTGCGGCATAACCAAGTAGGGTATTGCACTTGGCTAGCAAAAGTGTTGGGTACTTGGGAGCAAAGGATGTTGGGGAAACATGTGTAAAGAAACATTAAAACACAAAAACAACGAAAGCTCACACAGGAGTCCTATCGCCATTTTGTGCTTTCGGCCAGCTGTGCCAATGGGTTTTCGGCTAGCAACCAGCGTCGCAACGTTGGCGAAACGGACTCATTGTGTTTGAGTCGTTCTAAGCCCAGGATATGAAATAAACAAAGTGCCAAGAAAATGCGTATTAATATAAACAAAAGGGGAAAATTATTGGGCATGTACGCAAAAAGGATCAATAAGGCCACGAGTAGGAATGGTAACCGCAGACATGCATGTTTCTGGCTCATTAGCCGTCATCAGTGCGGCATAACCAAGTAGGGTATTGCACTTGGCTAGCAAAAGTGTTGGGTACTTGGGAGCAAAGGATGTTGGGGAAACATGTGTAAAGAAACATTAAAACACAAAAACAACGAAAGCTCACACAGGAGTCCTATCGCCATTTTGTGCTTTCGGCCAGCTGTGCCAATGGGTTTTCGGCTAGCAACCAGCGTCGCAACGTTGGCGAAACGGACTCATTGTGTTTGAGTCGTTCTAAGCCCAGGATATGAAATAAACAAAGTGCCAAGAAAATGCGTATTAATATAAACAAAAGGGGAAAATTATTGGGCATGTACGCAAAAAGGATCAATAAGGCCACGAGTAGGAATGGTAACCCCAACATCCTTTGCTCCCAAGTACCCAACACTTTTGCTAGCCAAGTGCAATACCCTACTTGGTTATGCCGCACTGATGACGGCTAAT